>JAUJYP020000543.1:2473750-3970000 GCA_030674075.2 Linum usitatissimum
GTCACATGTATAAGCTATCACTCCGATATCGGAGGATTCTCACTTTGATAGTTTTCCGAAGGTTGTTGTCACTTCGTTAGTTTATGAAGGTACATTATAAATCTTGAGGTAATCATTCCTCAGACGTAGAGTAGGCTAAATTTCCGATACCACATTAAAATACCGTGTTCTTAATTTTCTTTAATTCTCGTATTCATATCTCGTAAAACTGAACACATAACCTTTGGGCTGAAATTTGAGTTTCAATTAAATTAAAACTTTGGGTTTAATCTTGTTCTCGGCCCAGTTAAGAGATAAAGAGTCAAACTCTTATCTTAATATTTGACTACGTAATAGAGGAAGAGAAGTAAGCTCCTGCTTTCATTATATGTTCTTTACTTACAATTATTATTTATCAAACTGCTACTTGCTTGATTGATCTCCATCGAGATCGATAGTGTTTGATTGAGTTTCAGGTGGTATTAGAGCTACTGCTACTTCGAAGAGTCCAATGATTACCGAAGAAAAAGATCGCTATATTTTGAGAAATTTCATATTCGCTGCAATGAGTAAAGAAAAGATAATGTTTTCAACTTTATCAAATACGAAAGGATTTACTCACAATCGTACTCCCTGGTTTGATGGGTCGAACTATGGTTTTTGAAAAAGTCGGATAAAAACTTATCTTCAAAGGATCAATTTCAATTTATGGGATGTGGTGAAGGATGAACTTCCCGATATTAAATCGAAACGAGAAGATTGGACAGCTGCAAAGAGGAAGACTATGCAGATGAATGCTAAAGCAATTAACATCCTCTACAGTTCCTTTAGCGAAGAGAGTTCAATCGAATATGTGGCTACACATCAGCCAGCGAAACCTGATCTACACTCGAGGTAACATATGAAGGTACCTCTCGAGTTCAAGAAACGCAAATTGAACTGCTTGTTCATAAATATGAGTTGTTTAAGATGGAACCAAACAAAAACATTTCAGAAATGTTTTCCAGATTTAATTTTACAGGTAACATGCTTAAAATCTAGGAAAGACCTATGATAATGCGGATTTAGTTTGTAAGACTCTTAGATGTCTGCCTAGGGAATGGAGGCCTATAAGAACTGCTATATAAGAGGCCCAAAATCTCAAGACGTTAGGCTTAAATGAACTGATAGGGTCATTACTAAGTTATGAGAATATTCTTAAAGTCAATAGATTTGAAGAAGATAGCAAAAGAAAGAAAAACATTACTTTTAAGTCTGATGTAACTGAATCATTTAGTGATTCAAATAATGATGTTGATACTGAAATTGCATTACTGAGAAGCAAACTGAAAAAATTGCTGAAATATTAAAAAGCCAGTAAAGAGCTGGTTTTGATAAGAACTATAAAAAAAACAATTCTAAAGACCCAAGAAAGATAGTTTCTCTATTTTTCGAAATTGTATGCTGAAAGAAGTAAAGAAGAGAATCTTTGGAACAGTAGAACGGGAGTCAAAGACCTGTTTCAATTGCGAAAGACCAGGACATTTCAAAATAGGCTGTCCAACAAGATCTGTCTACAAGGATAAAGATCTTACTGTTACTTTTTGTGACTCCGACTCTGAAAGAGATGATTCATATAATTAAGTACTAGCATTAATATCAATAAAACAAGGGGAATCCTCTGATAAAGAGGTAATATCTTTTACTGAGTTTGAGAAAGATGTTGCTGAATTATTAGAAATATATGTAGGATTGCAACAAAAATATCAAATCTTAAAAGAGAAATATAAGGCTATGAAGAGAGATTTAAAAGCTATCATAGGATGGGATAAAGAGTTAGCTAATGAGATTAAAAATTTTAAGAAAGAAAACTCTAAATTAAGAGAAGCCACAATGTTAGTACTATAAATGAATGTAGTAATTACATGTTAATTTCTTACTATGGTAGAGAAGAATACAACACCGAAGAGATTGAGCTAAATGATAAATTATATAAAAAACTGTAAGTGGCTGAAAATCAATTATTTCTTCAAAAGCTTAAGGAAGAAAATGGATTAAGATACCCAGAAGCCAGCGCACAAGACAACATAAGTTTATTAGCGATGCTCAAAACTTCAGAAATTATGCGAGTACCTGCAATATATATTTTGAATATAGTCATGACACAAATGGGTGTAGAATGAATACTTATGAGGAACCAAGGGTAAATAAATCTACTCAAAAGGTATGGGTAGCTAAGAAAGTATTAGATGAGCTTAGGTCTCTCAGTAAGGAGATACTCCAGAAAGTCTGGGTACCTAAACATCTAATCTTTAATGCTATTGCAGGAAAAAATCATAAATGAATGATACCTAAACATCGGTTGCTCCCGATATATGACAGGAGATGTATCATTGTTTGCAGAGCTTACATTCAAAATTGAAGGAAAAGTTACCTTTGGAGATAATGGAAAAGGGAAAATAATTGGTTCAGGAACTGTAGATAAGTCCCCTAATCCTATTTTTAATAACATTATATTAGTCGATGGGCTTAAGCATAATCTATTGTCTATCAGTCAGTTGTGTGGTAGCATGAACAGAGTTGTGTTTGAAGTCTATCACTCAAGTTCTCTTTGTTGGATCACGAAGAAGAAATATTTATACTGTTGATGTGCTAGATTCTAGTTTCTTTAATGAATTTTGCTTCTCTGCAATAGAGAAAAGCAATGAATTTTTATGGCATAGGAAACTAGGACATGTTCATTTAGAGAGAATTGCCAAGCTAAACAAGCTAGAACTGGTTAGAGGCTTGCCTAAGATTACCATTATTACAAACTTCTTCAGCAAAGCTTATGCTCTTGGGAAACATTCACGCTCTTCTTTCAAATGAAAGAATCTTGATTCTACTTCTTCTCCTCTTTCTCTCAATCACATGGACTTATTTGGTCCGATTAGCACAAAACGTCTGGGTAGAAAAAGATATGTGTATGTTTTGGTAGATGATTATTCCCGATACACATGGGTTGAATTCCTAAATCACAAATATGAGGCGTTCGAAATATTTCAAACTTGAACGGGAAAAACTGGTAAAATCTGTTCCATTCGAAGTGATCATGGTGGAGAGTTTGAGTCCAGTAAATTTGCATAGTTTTGTGAATCTCAAGAAATCACTCACACCTTTTCAGCACATAGAACTCCTCAACATAATGGCGTTGTCGAGAGAAAGAATCATGCTCTGATTGAACTAGTACGAACCATGCTTCAGAATTATGTAGTTCCTACAAATATTTAGGCAGAAGCAGTAGCCATTGCATGTCACATTCTTAATAAAATTCTTATAAGGGAACCTTGAACCAAACTCCCTATAAAATATGGAAAGGGAGAAAGCCAACCCTTGCTTATTTCCATCCTTTCGAATGTTGATGTTTCATACTAAACACTAAAGATCAACTTGGAAAATTTGATGCCAAGTCAGATGAAGAATCTTTCTAGGTTATTCATCTCGTAAGGCTTATAGAGTGTTTAATAAACGAAGCAACAAGGTTGAGGAATCCGTCCATGTCATCTTTGATGAAAGTTTTACACCATCAACTGACTTGAGGTATAATTATTGGTTTTAGATGATTCTCTTCCTAGAGAAGATCATATAGAAACCCATGATAAACACTCAGAAGAGGAAAATGGTATAAATCTAGAAAGTAGTCAATCTGATTAGGACAAATTTCTCTCAGCTTCACAACCCGAGAACGAGCCGATCAAATTAATTCCTTCTATAGTAATAGCATCTCGACATCCAATTACTCAAGTGATAGGCAATGTCACAGAAGGACTTAGAACTCGTTCTAAGAGTATGCCATCAGCGAATCCTATACTTTATCAAAGTCTTCTTTCAAAAATGGAACCTAAGAATGTAAAATAAGCCTTAAAGGATGAAGGGTGGTCTAATGCTATGCTCGATGAACTTCACCAGTTCGAACGAGCTCAAGTATGGGATGATCTTGAATAGTGTCCTACGGAGTTATGGCTCTCGGAACAAGACCGATGAGCAGGGGATTATAATAAGAAATAAGTCTCGACTCGTTGTTCAAGGATATGATTAGGAAGAAGGAATTGACTACGAGGAAACATTTGCTCATGTGGCTCGATTAGAAATAATTCGAATTCTTTGTGGTTATACAAGTTATAAGAAGTTCAAACTCTACCAAATGGATGTTAAGAGTGCTTTTCTTAATGGCTTAATCAAAGAGGAAGTGTATGTGAAACAACCTCCAGGATTTGAAAATCATAAATTCCCAAATCATGTGTTTCGACTCAAGAAGGCTTTTTATGGACTTAAACAAGCTTCACGCACCTGGTATGACCGTCTCACTTATTTTCTTCTAAGCCAAGGATTTTGACGAGGATCTGTGGATACAACTCTCTTCCTCTAAACTAAATCATCTCATCTTCTAGTATTGCAAATATATGTGGGCGACATTGTATTTGGCTCTACTTTGGATTCTCTTTGCTTTGAGTTTAGCACTACAATGCACGATCATTTTGAAATAAGCATGATGGGAGAACTTAAGATGTTTCTTGGATTACATCTAAGCCAATCCCCCCCCCCCCCCCAAATGATATTTTCTTGCATCAATCCAAGTATGTGGAGACGATGCTCGCTAAATTTGATCTTAGCAATCTCAAACCAGTCACAACACCTATGGCTACAACACTCAAGCTAGACAAAGCTGAGCATGGCAAAACTGTAGATGAACGCAAGTATAAAGGCATGATTGGATCCTTGCTTTATCTAATAGCTAGTCGGCCAAACAATATGTTTAGTGTTTGCTTGTGCGCAAGATATCAAGCTGCACCAAAAGAGAGTCATCTCTTAGCGGTACAAAGTATTTTTCGGTATCTCAAAGGATCACCAACTCTTGGACTCTGGTATCCACACACAGATAATCTTTTTTCTCTCGCGTTCAGTGATGCTGATTATGCTGGATGTTTATCAGACAGAAAAAGTACATCCGGAGGATGTCACTTTCTAGGATCATCTCTTGTCTCTTAGTCGAGCAAGAAACAGTGTTCAGTATCTCTATCAACGGCAGAAGCAGAATATATGGCAGTAGCAAACTATTGTACTCAACTTATATGGATAAAACAACAATTACAAGACTACAATCTTCAGTTATGAACCATGCTCGTTTTCTGAGACAACACTAGTGCTATTAACATCTCCAAAAACCTCGTGCAACACTCCAAGACTAAGCATATTGATATTAGATATCACTTTATTCGAAATCTTTACAAAATATCACTCGAATTTGTGTCATCTTTACAAAATATCTCGCAAAAGATCAATTTTGTCGACTTAGACGTGAACTAAACATGATTTCCGTCCATGATGCGGCTAATATCTCAAGCCGATAGAAATAAGATTTGAAAGCTCGATTGAATTATTATTAAACCCATAGGCCAATCTAATACGGAGAGAAATCTGTTTTGATGAAGTGTATCATGGGTCGACAATGCACTTTGGGCCACCAGCCTAAGCGGACCAAAAATAAATCGTAGATGTGTTTTCAATCTGCTGTCATAGCTTCAAATCCCTTACTCAGCTGTAATCTACCCACATCTCTTACCTTCCTTCCCTAACTAACTTTTAAAAACCCTTTCCCTGCAAGAAGCGCTTCAAGTTTATTCGATTCCTTTTTTCATTGATGTGATCTCCAGTAGCCTTTATTCCTTTTTTCATTGGGCGATAGGTTTCGATCCCTATGGTCACACCGAAACTCCTTGATATTTCCCCACCAGCATCTCCAACTATTCACGAAGGGGGAGAAGCAGCTCAGGGAAATGTTGTCGGTGATGAGCATTCCCCTCCTTTATCGCTGAATTATCCTCGTGAATATTTGGATGAATCCACCATTGTTATCAAAATTGAGAATATGGAGCTCTCTGAAGAAGCACTAAGGGCTTATGATAGGTCTGAAAGCTATAATAACGAAGGAGACAAAGCTGAAGACTCTCAGGCCGACCCAGAGTGTTATGATAAAAAGGAAGACGAAACCGGAGAAGCCAGCGATCCTCCTTGCACAAGAATGAAGTATCGTTTTCTTGCAAATGCGGAAAACGGTATTCTTGCTGCTTAAGGTAAGGGACGAAGAGGCTGGCTAAATGAATTCCCCATGCCAACATTCGTGATCGATGAGATTAATGCTTCGTTCGAGACAGAATATCCAGACCCTATAAAACGTCAAGCTGCAAAGGATCGCTGGAGAGCTGAAGTTTTTTGCATAAATATTCCTAGTAGCACTGACTACTCCTCAGAATCGGGATCGGGTTCAGGATCGAGGAAGAGGAGACGCGAAGCATTAGCTGATCCGGAAGCAAGCGACATCAGCTCAATGATTAAACCTGGTGCAATCGAACAAATCTCTAGTGAAGACTTAGCCGAGAAGATCACCGATCGAGAGCGATTTGTGATTCTAGATCCCAAGTTGTGTACTTGGGAAAACATTGTCATAGAAGATGAATCTGCCGTGTTTGGAGAAGGGAAGGGAAAGGTTACCAAACGTGGAAAGGGAAAGCATGTAGGCACGAATTTAGGGGGGAGTTTAATGAGTTGGGTTTCGAGTCCTTTAGTCAGTTTAGTTAGTGTTGGCCATTTCGTCTTTGAATTCAGAGTCAACCAGTTTCACTTAGGGTCATGTCATGGCGTGTCTTGAATAAGTGCTCCTTAAGCACAACTATTCTATTTGCTTCATTCCTTCCACCTTAAAATTTAATAAGACTCCCCTGTGCTATTATCAGTTCGATTCATAAGTGATATGATTCCTTGTGTCATTACTATACTATTATGTCTGATGTGTGCATGTAAAGTAAAAAAAAACCAAAGCAAATGACTAAGCATATACACTGTTGATTAAGTGATTCAATTCTTGAGTTTACAAACTTGTAATGTGCTTCATTGATCTCGATAGTCGAGGAAAGGCATTGGATTATTTTATAGAAACTACTACTATCCAGCTTAGGGGGGGAGAATGTTGAAATTGAAAAGCAAGATAAGCGAGTTTCATGCATGGCAACGTTCAAGTTTCATGCAGGCTGTGGGAATACAGTCATGGAAGGAAAATATAGAAGAAAGTGAATCTCTTTTGTGGAACGCCGACAGCTAGCAAGATCAAAATGGATTGATCAAATCAGATTGGCTTCCTATAAAGTGAATCTCTTTTGAAGAGTACAAATGGCTAGCAGATCATCCAAATTGATCAAGAGATACAATCAGATCTGCCCCTTATATGCAAGTCTGACGAGGATAGAATCAAGTAATTGATTTCTATATCAATTACTACAACGGCTACAAAGGCTGGGACGCATAAAAATAGGGAGGCTGAAGGTTGAAGTTCTTCACCAATTCACAAGCGGAGTGTTGTTGGAAATATGCACCAAGGACTCGACCTTGGTGTGATCCCAAAGATAGGATGGATATGTGAGTTGAAGGGAAACCTCAATTAGCTCGGGAATTAGCTGAACTAGCTAGCATCAGCTATTCGTTGAGCTAAGCTGAAGCTATGGACTGACACTGAAACACGTCCAGCTCAAACTTGAGCTGGTTGATAGTGTCACTAGCTGAGATACTCAGCTAAGCTAGAGTGAAGGTGGTGAGCTAGGTAGCAGGAGTGGTAACACTCCCACCTAGGACGATTGGGCACACACCCTTTCGTGTGATTCGAACTCTGTCTGAATTGTTTTCCCTCCAAAACCCGTAGGGAACTGATTGGCTGTTGCCTAAAATCTATCCTTGGGGATAATGACACCTTTTGGTGCTAGGTACTCACACCTACTCGTCCCTGCCCCCCTTTGCCTATATAAGAGAGGCAATAAGTGTGCAGATACACACAGAAAAGTACATCTATCCTTGCCTATAAAATCTGAGAGTGAATCAAGTATCTGAAGCCTAAGAACTTGAGTGAGACAGTCTTATCCACGGAAGGGATTTCCTGATACCCAAGGCTTGTTAGGGTGGAAATACTCTTTTCGGAAAGTGGTGCCCACGATTCTGTCTTAATCCTAGATCTCTTCTTCTATCAACACTCGAACGATTGCTACTTGGAACCTCATAGCCAACAATCGAAAAGAGTATTTCGCCATGTCCAAGGTTGCTGCAATCAAGGAAATGACTTCGTCATTTGGCAAGCTTGAGAAGTTTGAGGGAGTGGACTTCCGTCGGTGGCAGAAGAAGATGCACTTCCTTCTCACTACCTTGAAGGTTATGTATGTTCTCTCTACACCCTATCCTCCGGAGCTCGAGGAGGAGGCAGAGACGGATGAGAAGATGAAGGAGGACCGAGTACGGAAGCAGCAAAAGTGGGACAACGACGACTACATATGTCGTGGCCATATTCTGAATGGCATGGCGGATTCATTATTTGATATCTATCAATATTATGAATCAGCCCACGAGTTGTGGGATGCGCTGGAGTCAAAGTATTTGGCTGAGGATGCTTTGAGTACGAAGTTCCTGATGAGTAATTTCATAAATTACAAGATGGTCGAGACTAGACCGGTTTTGGAGCAGTACAATGAGATGCTCCGGATTTTGGGACAGTTTGCCCAACATGATATGAAGATGGATGAGGCCATCTCGGTGTCGTGCATTATCGACAAGCTTCCTTATTCATGGAAGGACTTTAAGCACACGCTTAAGCATGGGAAGGAGGAACTGTCCCTGATCCAACTAGGAAGCCACTTGCGGATAGAGGAAGCTCTACGGTTGCAAGAAAGTGGGAAACCGAAGGATTCTTCGTCGGTTCATTTGACGGAAGAAGAGGAGCCGTACGCTCGACGGAAGGGCGAGAAACACCCTTGGAGAAACACCAAAGGAGACTCGAACAAGAAAACGAAAGTTTCTTGTTGGATATGTGGGAAAGTTTGGGCACTTCAAACGTGATCGTCCCACGAACAAGAGTACGAATCACGACAAACGGCGTCACAAGTCCGGATCGAAAGATCAAGGGACTTCCACTTCGAAAGGTCGGTTCTTAGACCTTAATTTAGATATTCTTGTGAATTCTGTTTCACTAATATCGGAAGCATTCTATGTGCAGGATGATGAAGTGGCATGATGGATTGACTCAGGTGCCAACAGACATGTATGCAAGGATCGTCACTGGTTCAAAACATACAAGGTATCGGATGATGATGTTGTACTTCACATGGGCAATGAGTCAACGGCGCCTATTGTTGGAAGTGGATTGGTGGTGTTGGAACTTAGTTCTGGAAAAAGCCTAGAGCTTAGAGATGTACTTCATGTCCCTAAGATTAGGAAGAACTTAGTATCGGGCAAGTATGCTTAATAGATATGGCTACAAACAAGTGTACGAATCGATAGATATGTATTATCTAAGGGTGGTGTGTTTGTAGGCTTCGGTCACTATAACAATGGCATGTTTATGCTGAATGTTAATAATACTATTATTAACGATATTGCTTTCTTGGTTGGTAACTCTGACTTCTCCTTATGGCATGCACGGTTAGGGCACGTTAACTATAAACGTCTAACTGAAATGTCAAAAGAAGGGATTCTGCCCTCTTTTGATGTCCTTGCTGAACGATGTAAAACGTGTATGCTCACTAAGATTACTCGTCAGCCTTTCACTAGTATCCAACGAAAATCAGTGATGCTTGAGTTGATACACAGCGATTTGTGTGACTTACATAGCACTCCGACTATCGGAGGTAAGAGGTATGTCATCAACTTCATTCATGACTACTCTCGGTATTGCTATACTTACTTGTTGAATTCGAAGGATGAAGCCCTTGAAAAATTTCGTGTGTTTAAAACCGAAGTTGAATTGCAACAAGGCATCTCGATCAAAGTATTTCGTCTCGATCGAGGAGGGGAGTTCTATGATCCAATATACTTTCAAAGTGTGGGGATCATTCATGAAACCACTGCTCCATACACACCACAGCAGAATGGTGTGGCTGAGAGGAAAAATCGAACATTGAAAAAGATGGTTAATTCGATGCTGTCATACTCAGGTTTGAGTAATGGGTTTTGGGGTGAAGCCATGCTTACGGCTTGTTATCTACTAAACCGGGTTCCTAATAAACGGAACAGAACTACCCCATACGAACTGTGCTATAAGCGGAAACCAAACTTGAGTTACCTACGAGTTTGGGGTCGTAGGGCCGTTGTGAAGCTCACTGATCCTAAACGGAAGACTTTAGGAGAAAGAGGCATTGATTGCATCTTTGTGGGATATGCTGAAAATTCGAAGGCATATAGGTTCTATGTTATAGAATCTAACGATACACACGCTGTGCATTCGGTAATTGAGTCTAGGGATGCCATCTTCGATGAAAATCGCTTTTCATCGATCCTAAGACCCAAGGATTTGATGCCCTCATCAAATGATATACTGCCTGTCCCTGTGGACGAGCAGGCTTTGCCTCGTAGGAGTCAAAGGCTGGCCTTGAAGAGTTCGTTGAATACCAACTTCAACGTATATCTGATCGAGGGATCCAGAATGGAACTAGGATCGCAACACTTGTACTGCCACAATGTTGACGATGACCCTAGTACAAATGAAGAGGCTATGCGATCGCAAGATGCTGCCTTTTGGAAGGAGGCAGTCGATGAGGAAAAGGATTCCATCTTGGGAAATAACACTTGTCGTTAACGGATCTCCCCGTGGGATGTAAAGCGTTGGGCGGCAAGTGGATCTTCAAAAGGAAGATGAAAGTCGATGGCTCTATCGATAAGTTTAAAGCTCGGTTGGTGATTCAGGGCTTTAAACAACGGCATGGTGTTGATTACTTCGATACCTATGCTCATATGGCTCGGATCTCAACTATTAGATTACTAATAGCGCTAGCATCGATCCATGATCTAGTGATTCATCAAATGGATGTCAAGACTGCGTTCTTGAATGGAGATCTCGATGAGGAGGTATACATGGAACAACCGGAAGGTTTTGTTATGCCTGAAAATGAGCATAAGGTGTGCAAACTGATCAAGTCCTTGTATGGACTGAAGCAAGCACCTAAACAGTGGCATCAGAAGTTTGATGATGTTGTTTTGTCACATGGTTTTCGTTTAAACCGGGCGGACAAGTGTGTGTATACAAAATTCGATGAACTCGGCAAGGGAGTGATCATCCGTTTGTATGTAGATGACATCCGATCTTTGGAACTGATCAAGAACAGGTTGATAGTACCAAGGAATTATTGTCTTCCAAGTTTTCCATGAAAGACATGGGGGAGGCAGATGTGATCCTCGGGATTAGGATCAAACGAAATGGGAAGGAAATTTCGTTGAGTCAATGTCATTACATTAAGAAGGTACTTGCCAAGTTTAGTAGCAAGGGATGTCGAGAATTGAGGACTCCATTTGACCCTAGTGTGAAATTGATGCCCAACACAGGAATGGCAGTGTCTCAACTCGAGTACTCGCAAGTGCTTGGGCCGCTTGATGTATGCCATGACAAGCACAAGGCCCGATATCGCTTATGCGGTTGGCAAGTTGAGTAGATATACGAGTAATCCTAGTACTCATCATTGGCATGCAATCAGACGAGTACTTGGTTACCTTAAAGGAACCATGGATTACGGTTTAACGTATAAGGGGTGCCCATCGGTTATTGAAGGGTACTCAGATGCAAAAGCTGGATATCCAACATGGAGGATCACACCTCCACCATTGGATGGGTATTCCTGCTTGGAGGAGGAGCAGTATCGTGGGCTTCTAAGAAGCAGACTTGTATCACGACCTCCACCATGGAATCTGAATTCATAGCATTAGCGAGCTGCTGGCAAGGAAGCAGAATGGCTAAGGGACCTTATCTATGAGATTCCATTATGGCCGAAACCTATCTCACCGATTTCTATCTTGTGTGATAGCAATGCGACTCTGGCTAGGGCTTATAGTCAGGTCTATAATGGCAAATCACGTCATTTAGGGGTGAGGCATAGTGATGTTCGTGAGCGATCACTCACGGAACGATCACGGTGCAATACGTTCGGTACGAGCAAAATCGGCGATCACTTGACGAAGGGATTAGCGAGAGATTTGGTTGCCAAATCGGCGAGGAGGGGGTGGGACTCAAGTCCATATAGTTCTCCAAACGTAGGACACCCAATTCCCCTCTAATACAACGTTACGAGCGAGAATTCAATGCGGAAAGCCTACGAATGGAAAGCGGAGCACAAGGTTTGCACCATCCGAAGGTATGTGCTCGGAAACTGCGAGTGATAGAGGGTGAAGTTTAAACTTCTTAATTGATTCCTTGACAAAGTGTATGCGCGAGGTACACGAGGAAGGAATTGACATGCGGGCATGAAGTGTAGCCGCTTCAAGAAACTTGGACTTGGTTTCGTGTGCGCTCGTGAAAGGATTGGGACACATGGCGGTTAATAGTGTCGGGATATCTTGGATTAGATAGGAGAAACTCTTGTGTATATTATCTTCAGATACTCAAATGAGTAGACAGGGTTCAATCCATAGAGACACCCCTATATTCGAGTATTTTGGAATGTGTAATGTACTAGATGAAAATTCAATCTTCGTGACATTTTCATTGATGCAAGTGTTTCGGTTGGATATTTGTTGTAATTTTAGCGAAATCACAGACTTCACTAAAATGGGGGAGGAATGTTGAAAATATGCACCAAGGACTCGACCTTGGTGTGATCCCAAAGATAGGATGGATATGTGAGTTGAAGGGAAACCTCAATTAGCTCGGGAATTAGCTGAACTAGCTAGCATCAGCTATTCGTTGAGCTAAGCTGAAGCTATGGATCGACACTTGAAACACGTCCGGCTCAAACTTGAGCTGGTTGATAGTGTCACTAGCTGAGATACTCAGCTAAGCTAGAGTGAAGGTGGTGAGCTAGGTAGCAGGAGTGGTAACACTCCCACCTAGGACGATTGGGCACACACCCTTTCGTGTGATTCGAACTCTGTCTGAATTATTTTCCCTCCAAAACCCATAGGGAACTGATTGGCTGTTGCCTAAAATCTATCCTTGGGGATAATGACACCTTTTGGTGCTAGGTACTCACACCTACTCGTCCCTGCCCCCCTTTGCCTATATAAGAGAGGCCATAAGTGTGCAGATACACACAGAAAAGTACATCTATCCTTGCCTACGAAATCTGAGAGTGAATCAAGTATCTGAAGCCTAAGAACTTGAGTGAGACAGTCTTATCCACGGAAGGGATTTCCTGATACCCAAGGCTTGTTAGGGTGGAAATACTCTTTTCGGAAAGTGGTGCCCACGATTCTGTCTTAATCCTAGATCTCTTCTTCTATCAACACTCGAACGATTGCTACTTGGAACCTCATAGCCAACAAGTGTTTTATCCTTTAAAACTTCAATACATTGTTTTTTGAGTTGGTCGTTGTTACTGTCGTTTTTTAGTGAAAAGCCTGTAGGTTGTAATTGAGAGAAATGAGTGTGAGTGGAGTGTTATGCGTTAGTCGATAAGATTGTTGGTGAGTAACAAAATTTATATTGTTGCTCTTATTATCGAGAAGTCACAGGTATAGGCTGTCATTCCGATTTTGGAGGATTGTCACTTTGGTAGTTTTCCAAAAGTTATTGTCAATTCGTTAGTTTACTAAGGTACGTTATTTTATTTGTGATAATAATATAACTCTCGGGGTAATCATTCCTCGCGTGTGGAGTAGGTTGAGTTTCCGAAACCACGTTAAAACACTGTGTTCTTAATTTTCGTTAATTCTCGTATTCGTATCTCGTAAAACTGAACACATAACCTTTGGACTGAAATTTGAGTTTCAATTAAATTAAAGCTTTGGGTTTTAATCTTGTTCTCGGCCCAATTAAGAGATAAAGAGTCAAATTCTTATCTTGCTATTTGACCACGTAATAGAGGAAGAGAAGAAAGTTGTTGCTTTCATTTTCTATTCTTTACTTTCAATTATTATTTATCAAACTGCTACTTGCTTGATTGATCTTTATCAAGATCGATAGTAATTTGATTGAGTTTCAGATGGAACTGTGAGGTGAATCTCTTTGAAAAAGAAAAAGCATATATGTCGAATGTGCACCCACCCAAAGAGTATGATCGAGCTGGGTGAATCAATGGGTTCTTTAGTTAAGTCAAAAATTGAATTTCTAATGATGGTTGAAGGTGCGTGGATGAGAGTGACGGTTACAGGGAAGGGTAAGGTTTGATTTCAATTTTTTAACTTTATTTTTTAGGAATAACTAAAATTTTACTTTATTTTATAATTACAAATTTTATGTGGCCGTTGATATGACATTTATTTGATGGGTTAAGCAAATGTCTGTCAGCTCTGTCTGTCTTATCATCAACATGATTATAATATAACGAAAATTTTGGTTAACTAATTTGATATGATAGTTCATCGAACCTTTTGACCGAAAAATTATCATCAAAATTATTTAAACTAGCCTTTCTTGGTTGAAGGATTCTTAAAAGCCTATATGTCTAAATGCAAAGAATTGACCATAAAGATTGTAATAAATCCATGATTTGGTATACATGTAACATGTTTAATTTGTATTTGATAAATTTGTTTTACAATTAAAAACCTGATATATATATATATATATATATATATATATTAAGGCGAACACTCCGGTAGGAATATGTATCGGGTGCAAACGTCATGTGGCAGTATATTATTAGCTGGTTTTATATTTTAATTAAAAAATATTTGCTAACCCTTGGAAATGAAATAACCTTTAAATCAATCATCAATATTTTATGAATAGTTAAAATCTGTTAAACGTTAACCTCTCCTTCTTTTTCTTATTCCAATATTCATTTCCTTATCTTCTTCTTCATAAATCGTAGAAGTCATTCCACCTTTTTTTAAATATACCTCTCTCAGTACAACTTTTTCTTGAATGTAAGAGTATGATGGTGTGTTTCCTTTCATAATACTGTTTCCTTTACTAAATGTAGGACCCTATGAATCCTAGATGTAATCGTGGATTCGCGTCTATACACTACTACAACAATGCATCCGCCAATTATTCGAGGGAGAAGATGCTGAGCTCGAGTTTCAAACTTGATGGAAATATCCCTACCGTCAGCTGGGCTGATCCAAAGGCCAGCCTTGATCATTATGGTGCTTATGTCCAGGTTAAAGTTGTGGAATAAAGGTAATTTTCATGGAATTACCTTTAACAATCTAGACATTTCATACTCTATAAATCTCTCTAAAAATATCTAAATCCCAACTGCTCATAATAACTAAACTAATAATCCTAACCACACACTAAGCCTACCAAATGTATTAGTATCTTCCTAAGGAGGTTCTATTATCCTATAAATATAAAGCCTCACTTTAGGCAAGTGTAAATTGTAGAGAAACAAAACAAATAAGAAAGAAGAAGTAGAGAGTGTTCGATGAGGAGTTTGAAAGGTTCAAGTGACCAAATTGTAATATCCATAAAATTGAGTGATTAATCGATTGAGTTATCAAAATAATATCTTTTCGATCGTAAATTCCACTACATTTCTGCTAGCGCCCCCAACAAATTTGGTATCAGAGTTAAAGTTACATTGAGTATGCTATGTGGTTGCGGTTTTAATAACTGATCTTCCATATCAGAAAAGTTACACTTTAGTACTTTGATAATCATATTATAATCCACCATCAAAAAACTCTCTCAAAATCCTTGGTTATCACCATCTTCAAGTTCCATATTCTCCAACTCTCTAAATCAAATCTCAATTTTTTATGGAGAATTATACGAATATTGAAAAGCACAAATGGAGACTATCTTCATTTTGCAAGACTTGTGAGATATTGTTCAAGAAGGCATCGAACAATCACCACAAGAGGACGACTCCACATCGATCGAGAAAAAGGCGGAATTGGCGAAAGATGACGATCCCAAAAGAAGTGGGACGAAGACGAAGGAGCATAAAGAGAATGTTAAGAGGAACGCCAGCGCATTGAGGATAATTCAGCAAGCTGTGAGCAAAATAATATTTCTGAGAATTTTTGCAATGAAATCAGCCAAAGAAGTTTGGGAAGTCCTGAAGAACAAATTTTAAGGTTCCAAAAAGGCAATCTCTATAAAACGCCAAAATCTATTGCGTCAATTCGACAACCTGGCGATGAAGGAAGGTGAAACCATCAAAGACTTTCATTCTCGTGTTGCAGAGATAGTGAACCAGATCAAAATCATTGGAGAGACTATCGATGAGAAGAAGATCGTGGAAAGGATCCTCTGAAGCCTAACGCCGAAGTTCGAGCATGTCGTCACTGTCATAGAAGAAACTAAAGATCTTGGAAAATTACCCATGACGGAGCTGATGGGATCATTAGTAGCTCACAAGCAGAGATTGCGTCAATTTACCAACCAATAACTCGAACAACCTTTTCAATCCAAGGTCAACATCAAAGGAGACAATCAGCAAATCAGGAGCAGAACCGCATAGGGGGGACTTTCAGAAAAAGGAGGTAAACCAAATTTTGAAGAAAAACAGCAACTGGACCTAGAATAAGGAGAAATCAAGCAACTCCAACGACGGATGTAAAATTTGTAAAAAATCTAACTATACTACCAAAGAATACAGGTTCTGGTGTAACAAGTGTAAAATTCAAAATCACTCTTAACGAGATTGTTGGTTCCAGAACACGAAAGAAGAAGGTGAATCAAACTTCACCCATAAGGACAAAGAAAAACTGGTCGCATACACTTGCTTCAAAGCCGAGCAAAAATCTCAACTTCCATGGGTGGTGGATAGCGGTTACCGTAAATCACATGACTGGAGATCGGGAGTCCTTCACTAAGATGGACGGTACATATAAGTTTTACGTAAGGATTGGAGACGGTAAAAAGCTGGAAGTTGAAGAAAAGGGTACAATCATCGTACAATGAAAGGGATGTTACAAAACTCTAATCCAAGAAGTTTTTTACATTCTTGAATTAGCTCAAAATCTTCTTAGTGTTGGACAACTAATGCTTAAAAATTACAAGCTATTGTTTGATAACGGAGAATGTGAGATTATCAACACAGCCAGCAACTCAAAAGTTGTAAAAATTCCGATGACTTCCAACAGGATGTTTCCTCTCACAATGTCGAAGAATGAAGAATTAGCAATGAAGAGCCAAAGCATGGATGAATTTTTCCTATGGTATCTTCGATCGTACACGAGACTCCTCTAGTCCCAGCTATATCCAGAGGCTAAGGGTGTTCAAAATCCAAAAAGATTTATTCTGAAAGGCAGACCTCCTAGACGGCAGAATTGAGTTGTAGAATTGATATGCACGGGTACCCATTGGCTGCAGATACAGTTGAGGGGAGGTGCGATCGATGTCGGATTTTCATGCAGTGTGAGAAGGACGACATAATGATGCTCGTATTGTGGAATGGTATGAAGTGTATGCAAATGAAATTAAGTTGTTCTTCGATCGTGGTGGGCATAATCCGGTTAGCAACAATTTCAGAGACGAGGATGTTATTAATATTCCAGATTAAGGGGAGGGGTGATTAAACTATTTGTATAAATGCTTTGTACTTAAGTAGTGAATTTATGTTTGGTGTCTACTTTTGTGATATGCTATGACTATGGATGCAAATATGGATACAATTAAGATATAAACAAAAATTACTGATAATGTAAACCAAACATACAACTACAGATGTAGATATGGTTGAAATGAATAATAGTCGAGGAATGAAAATGTAATGAAAACATGGAATCTGAAGACATGAAAATATGGAATGAAAACATAATAATGTCCACTACATAAAATATGTCAACTAATAGAAAATGTCGCATAACAACGTCTCATAAAAAGTACTGGTAATGTCAACCGAACATACAATTCAAGTACAAATCATCAATTGTATAAGGGTGCCAAACCGACGTAGAAAGTACGCATGGCCTGCTCTGTTGCCTGCAAAGTAATGAAGAATCAATATCACATATAGTCTCACAACAAGAAAATGAATAACAACCAAAAGCGAAAATGATACGAACCAACGGGGCATGTGGCTTATCTGGTGCGCGCATGGAGACAATCACTGGGTGTGTGCAATTGAGGTACCACTCCTCAGTGGACACGTTACTGTCTGTTGCTCCTGGCACAGTGGGAGTGCTAAAGAAGGTTAAGTGCGCCAAGGAAACTTGTCGGTTGTACCTGCACCTGGAGTGCTTGACTGAATATTGTACTCCATCCGCCGACCTGGACGCAGACTCTGACATGAGAACCGCATCTGGCAATGTTTGTTGGTACTGGTATTGTCGCATGACGCGGGTGGGATCGTGCTGCTCGATGTAGTCGAATGCGTGTATGTCTCCACTGTACAATGATCACCGAGCCTCACCGTCGAAATTTGGTAAACCAAAAGAAAGCCACTCGACGTGGCGTGCTTCATCCCATCCAAAAGCACATGAAGCATATGTAGCCTCTCATCAGCGTCTTGTACTCTCTCAGTGATCCTAGGTCCATCCCACCTCCCAACAAGTGCCCCCCACTCGAATGTGCGGCAAGGGACAAGCTATGACGCAAGCTCGGAAAGTACTCGTAGATCCATGACTGCAACAAAGTCAAACAGCCCGACAGGGACGTAGAACCCGCCCGAGAGGCAACCATGAGCTGCCTATACAGGGAAGCAAGTGTAGTCGCACCCCAACTATACGTCCTAGTCGTTTGAACATCTCGCGCCTCATCAAAGACCCCAATACGGACATGATTCTGATTGTGGTCTACAAAAACAGTGGAGCCCAATAACAGAATCAAGTAACAGCTGGTTGTGCTCGGATTTTCAACCACCCTTGGCTAGGGAATGTCCAGTAGCTGGTCTAGATGAAAACCACATGCTGCATAACAGTTCACCCTGATTGTCTTATCTGAAATGTTAAGCATGGAGGACAGATAATTAACCTCGTCATCGGAACTAAGCTGGGTGCCCCGTATGAGAAGCCGGAGTATGTACATTACATCGTACAACGTAATCGTCATCTCTCTGAAAGGCATGTGAAAGGTGTTGATGTCTGATTGCCACCTCAATGAACGCCAACAGTAGCAGGATATCTAACCCTCGCGACATAACGGGACCAAGGTGCAACAACCAGAGGCCTCGACTAGTTGTAGTGTCGCAACGGACTACCACTGGAAACTCTCTAGCTTATGAACCTTAGACTTCGCAAGGCGAAGCCTGAATTTGTATTTACTATTTCACCTTAATTATCATGTCTAATTACTAATTTCCAAGTATTATTTACATAAATATTCAATTATCAAATTAATCAAATATGATAATTATTACCAAATTTAATTACCAAGTATGTAATTACTAAATATTAATTACCATCACTAATAACTAATTTCAAAGTACTGATTCACTAAACTACTAATTACAATTTAATTATAAAAGCATAAAAATTAAAAAATGATAGAGTCGCAATTGCATGGTGACTGCATCGCAGCCACCCTCGCCATTCAACGGCGACCACCACGAAACACGGTCGCCATTGACTGTCGACGGTTATTTGTGGTCGTCGCCGTTGAATGGCGACGGAGACGACTCCGTACATTTTTTTCTTCTCATACCTTAACAGCCGCGGCGGACCTATGACAGTTGGGACCGGATCTGTGAGAGGAGGAAAGAAACAACAGCGACTGGGACCAGATCTGTTACCGGAGGAAAGAAGCGGCGGCGGCGAGCGGCGGGCGGCGGAAGGCGGCGGCGGGCGGCGGCGACGGACAGCAAAGGGTGGCGGCGGCGGCGAGCGGCGGAAGGAGGCGGCGGCGGAAGGCGGCGGACAGCAAATGGCGGCGGCGGCGGGGGCGGACAGCAAACGGCGGCGGCGGACAGCGAACGGCGGCGGCGGCCGACTGTTAGACAAAGAGTTTTTTTTAGAGAGGTGAAAGTTTCGAATTAGATAGTATGTTTGATTCGACTTATATCATTTGTGTATTTAATTTTAAAAGGGCATTCGCATAAGTTTACGTAATAAATTTAATTGTTAAATCATTTTGTTATAAAAAAGCAATAAGTCATATAACAATGCGCCTTGATAATAACTACTTTGTCCCCACAAGTTAATACCCTCTGTACGTCCCTTTTCCATCGCTCTCTGTCACTTGTTTGTGGTGGCTTTTTTTCTCTGGATGATAGCCCGATATCACAACTCTCCCAGCTATATCAATTAAGAAATTTAAAGTCTTGTTTGTGGCCAGCTGAAGACCATCATTTATTTATTTACTTCTTCCAACGTTATCAAATATTGAAGAAATAAGAGAATTTAATACAAGAAAACAGCAGCAACGTGGCAGTAGCAGAACCAAAGGCCACAGCCCTCTTTTTTTTTTGTTAAATAATTCAAGTTGAAACATATCTTCCAAATTTGCATTCCTCTTTTTTTCTTGTTAATACACATCACGTAGGAGATGTGTCTAAACCATTTTTTTATTTCTTTATTTTCATATCTTGCACAAAAATAAATTTGTATTTTGGAAATCATATCATATTCAACTCAGCTTTTAAGAGTATATATATATATATATATATATTTGTGTCGGAAAAAAAGAGTACATATATTTTATCATTTCCACACTTAGAATATCTAAAAAACGGTATTAAGTAATAGTACTTCTTCATTTTTGACAAAAAAGTAATGGTACTTCTATTATTGCTCCACAATTTTTATTAGATATAATAATATGATTTCAAAATATTCATATTTATTATCAAAACAGACAATAAAATATATACAAATATTATTAATATTAATTAGATTTTCATAACACAAAATGACGATGTTTTGTTATTTGTACCAATTGTATGATTGAATTTGGAAGATATGTTTCAACTTGAATTATATTCCATATTTTTGACACATTTATGATATAAAATTGTGTATAATTTGAAATGCTACGCATTTTATTTTCTTATAATCTCTTTGTATTGCCAGTATAAATTTATTTTTAACATATCTAATATTGAAAACAGTTCAATCACAATATAACAACTATACTATAACAAGTGAACCATTAAGCATTATATAGATAGTCTTATTGGTATGACTAAAAACACCAATACTACATGCAAACATCTATTTATTACCATTATAGATAATAAGCCTTTTAAAGCATGTTTGGTTTTGGTGTTTTCGTTGAAACGATAGTTTCTTTAATTTTTTTTTATTGGTAAAATAAGTATATATCAAAATTTGTACATGTGCTAAAAAATCTCAGCTCGAAAACACTAAAAAATTATTTATGGATTTTCAAATTATAATTTTTCTAACTATTTACAATTATAATACTATATTTGTATTTACAAAGTCTACAATTAATTTTTTATAAAATAAAGGAAAATCTTAGGCCCTGCCTAATATGCTAAAGAAATATGGAGCTGAAGTTCTTGACTTTTTTAGTCAGAAAGGCAATTTTGTAACCTCCTATTATTATTATTTTTATATTTTTCATTTTGGTTAGAATTTATTTATTTTAACCTTTTTATTTAATTAATATCTTTACATATGAGTATGAATTTGAATAATTTTTACATCAAGATCTTAATTAGTAGAGATGATTAAAACTAACATAGACTAGATAGGCTTTTGACAAACTTTTTTCTCTGAGGTCAGACGCGTGAGCTTGACTGTCTCAATACTAGACTTTATAAGTATCACCAAGTTAGAGATATATATTAGCAACTTTGAGGTAGTTATTAGAAACTTTGAGATAGGTATTGGCAATTTTGATGTGGTCGTGGTTATTAGCAACTTATACGTAGTTATTATTAGCAACTTGTATGTAGTTATTATTAGCAACTTATACATAGTTATTGCGGAACTATACATAGTTAGCAACTTTGAGGTAGTTATTAGCAATTTAGAAGTAGTTATGGACAACTTTGAGGTAGACGTACTTATTAGCATTTTTTAAGTATTTATTATCCACTTACATGTTATTATTGATGAATTTCACGTATTTATTACCAACTTATAGGTAATTATTAACAACTTTGAGATAAATATAGTTCTTAGACAAAGTGCACCATCATCGGTGAATTCCCATTAGTGAAGCTTGGCTGAGGCCACTATTACAATGAAGGATTGTCGTCAACCAAATTAGCTGACTCCTACGCATTCCCCTACCTCCTCGACCCTGTGTCAGCAGTCCTCTACTTGTTAGGGTCGCGTCTTCCCAAACTATTAGCCAGGGGTTTGCAGCAGTGTCTTAGCTTCCCAACGAGATTTCGCTTTAATGGACTCGTCCCAACATTGAACCAGATGTTTTGCTGGGTAGCGGAACCGTAGCTCGATTTCTTCTATACATGGCCCATTATTTCGCAAATATAAGAAAAATTCTGGATCCTTTCATATATGAATTAACAAGTTATCTCGCGTTTGTCATGTAAGGTAACCACACGCTCCTTCTTCAAAGGACTTCGAACATCTATGAGAAATCGGATGCGCATGTATGCTTCGGGATGTAGATTGTATTCTTATAATCATAATCCATGTAGCGCCCAATGTAGTTTCCCATAGCCTCGTCCACATTCTCGGAGAAGTAGTCAAAGGGAAGGTTGTGGATCTGCACCCAAAAAGCCGTCGTTTTGAGTGGGACTTGTTGAGGGATATCTCATCGAGGATGGTGGATTTGGGATAATCCTAACGAAACTCTACAAAAGAGAAAACCCTAACTTTCAAACGATGATAGAAAATTTTAAAAGTTTTTACATGTATAAAAATAAGGATAGTATTGAAATTCTAAATAACTAGATAAAACACAATTTGAAAATCCAAAAACTCACTTTTTGACTGAATTTTATGTTTTGAGACTTGATTTATCTCTAAAAACACAAAATTTAAATTTACCTCCATAAAAAAACGAACAATTCTTAAAAAACAACAATTTTACCCAAACCATGAAAACCAAACAACAACTTATTTATTACCATGAGAGATAATCAGCCTTTTACTTTTCCTGCTCGCCTTTTCATATTTCTTTTGCTTAATTTACTCCTTCACATAAGCAAAGCAATCCTTCTATAAGTATAAGCAAACTCCTCGCTTTCCATATACCCATTATCATCACAAACCATTCCAATACCATCTCTCTATCTATCCCTCTTTCCAAACCCTCCTGCTCTCCCTCCCAAAAGTTAACCATGAAGGTAACAGTGAAGGAGACGACCATCGTCCGGCCGCAGTCGGATACCCCACGGCGCAGTATATGGCTGTCCAACATGGATCTCCTACACGGCCGCATCCACCTCCCTACCATCTACCTCTACAAGCCAGACGGCTCCGCTGACTTTTTTGACTCCGAATCTCTTAAGAATGCTCTCTCTATGCTCCTAGTAACCTTTTACCCTGCCGCCGGGAGGCTCTCCAAGGACGAGAAAGGCAGGATCGAGATCGACTGCAATGGCGAAGGCGTCCTGTTCTGTGAAGCTGAGACGGATCTAAAAATGTCTGACCTTGGAGAGTTCATGCCTGGGACTGAACTTCTTCAGTTCGTTCCTAGAGTTGACTACTCTGCTAGCATTTCTTCTTACCCTCTTTTCATCACCCAGGTAACTATTTACTATAACTGTGCTCATCTGGGTTTTGCTTTCGCTTTGTGGAAACAGTGTTTTTAACTTTTTTCAGCCACAAGAGACAAAAGCTGATACTGATACTGATGCTGATTAATATTAATATTTTCAGAAAATATAATAATATAACAACTTGGGCTGCAATATCATTGATCTTTCTATCTAAAGTTGAAGGCTGCCAGCCACACAGTTCAACGCTTACAAGTTTATATTAATATATCTCAGTTTTACTCAAGTGTCCTTACTTATTTTCCATAAGGGTGATGTCTATTTTATTTTATGTAATTTTTATTTTAATATTAACCGATTAATACTTTTTTATCAAAAATATTTTTAAAAATAATTTTTATATTAGTTATCAATACTAATAGAGTTTAATGAAAAAATAAATCGACTAAGAGACAGATCTTGGAAGAAGCTAGTGAAAATTTTTATAACCACTATATATTGTGAATTGTTTTGGTAAAGTAGTAAATATTAATGATTGGTTTAGTGATTAACTTCAAACCCTTGGACCGCTTTTGAATCATAGTTTTTTTGGCTCATGTTTAAATATTTTGTTCACATGCAACGACCCCACTTTCCCGAATTTTAGAGAGCACTAAAGAATTGTACAACTGGAAGATTTCCTTTATATCCTTTTCAACTCATATATATGGAGCCCCACATTTAATAATTTATCATCTGCTTTTGGAAATAAATTTACGACATGTAATAATTTGGACAGTTCAGGAGTTGGGCGCTTTTCGAATATTTCTTCTTGTGGAAATTTCCAATTTTCAACAACAAAGAAATGAAAATTTGTCAAAAAGAAAATATTTCCAATTTCCACCAAATAAAATCTAATTTCCATTTCCAAAATATTTTTTGATAAAAGTATGTTCATTTTATTGTTACGGTTAAAAATAATAGGTAACAAGATTCTCATGCGGAGGAGTATGCGTGGGAACCGGCTGGCACCACACTGCGGCTGATGGCGAAGGCGCGCTGAGCTTCATCAACGCCTGGTCCGACGTGGCACGTGGGAAACCGGTGCTGGTCCAACCGTTCCTTGACCGAACCCTTCTCAAAGCCCGATCCCCACCCAGCCCAAAGTTTGACCACCTGGAGTACGCTCCACCGCCGTCAATGATAACCGGGGAAGAGAAAAAGGAAGATGAATCGACATCCATGGCCATCCTCCAGATCACACTCGACCAAATCAACAGCCTGAAAGAGCGAGTCAACAGAGATAACGAATCCAAGACTAAGTACAGCACCTACGAGATCTTGACCTCCCACATCTGGCGCGCCGTCACCAAGGCCCGTGACCTCCCAGCCGAACAGCCTACCAAGCTCCACATCTCCACCGACGGAAGGACTCGCCTCAATCCTCCGCTTCCCAAAGGATACCTCGGCAACTGCGTCTTCCACGCCACGCCGACCGCTACATCCGGAGATCTGTTGTCCGAGCCGCTTATCCGGACCGTGGACCGGATCCACGACGCCATCAAGAGGATGGACGACGAGTACCTGAGATCCGCGATCGATTATTTGGAAGATCCGAACGATTCGTCGGCGATAATGCAGGTTCCGGGGACTTGCAGGACGCCGAATCTGAAGATTATTAGCTGGATGCGGCTGCCGTTCGAGTGCGCTGATTTCGGATGGGGGAAGCCGATTTTTAACAGGCCGGCGAATCTTTTCGAAGGGAAAGGGAATATCCTCCCCAAGTACAGCGTCGACGGGAATCTATCGCTGGCGCTCTGCTTGGAGACTTACGCCATGGAGAATTTCAGGAAGACGTTTTACGATGTCACTGTGTGAAGATGAATAATTATTTTAGTGCTTTCTATGTGTTTTTGTCCTACAATAATTAATCTTAATTTAATTTATTTGTATTTGAAATTTACATTTTGAAATTTTAAATGATACTTTAGGATTTTAATTATATAAATTTCTAAATAGAGTGAATTGTTGAATTATTTTTTCGTGAATTTTGAAAACTTATAAGAAATTTAATTTTTGACAAATTTTATCATTCTTAAACTAGAAGTCTAAAAGTGAATGACAAATTTGAAGATTTGAACTCGAAAATTTGACAAAAATATGAAAATTTGAATATAAAGACCAACGACTTTTTGATAGTGTAACTCTCAAATTCCCAAATTTGATTTGTAAATAGGCTCTCGGGGCTGAGTATTTGCCATAGTCGGGGCTCGAATGGACGGCAGATCGTCGCAGCCGTATCTGTCATCCGTTCTGACTTTTTTAAAATTAAAATTAATTTTATATATAAAAAAATTCTGATGCATGTGGGTTCAGATATCCTTACCACTTGTCAGTCTGTCATAAACCGTCCCCATATTAAATGATGGTCACCAAAAAAAGACGTGTTCATGTTTTAAACGCCGTTCAACCTTCCATATTTTGTAATTAATTAATTAATCAATTAAATTGGAGATTCAATTCATTTTTCAGATGCATAAGCAAAACTCAACGAATCTCAAAATAGAACAAAACCTGATAATAACAGACTCTGTTTTTCTCTTATTCTTTTTAATTTCCATGTGAAAGAAAAAGAAGGTGATCGAGCTGGAGCTTTCCAGTCGGAATTTTGGAAGATTACTTTAGAAGCCCAGACGTCTTAGCAACAATTCATTTTCCTCTTCCTCAAATTTCACCCTCTTCGAACTCCAATTCGCCACCGATAACTTCAACTAAGGTTTAATTTTGTTGCCCCCTCAATTTCGATTTTCCTTTCTACAATTTATTTTCCTAATTGAATTTTGTAATGCATTTGTCATTGACCTTATTGCCCTTTTTATAATTTCAAATTTGCAAATTCCACAATTAAATTGCAGGTTCTTGAAACATTACTGAGTTCAGTCCTAATTCCTTACCAACTAACCATTTTAGTCCACCAATACCACTTTCAACCTACGCCCTTCTCATCTTTTTTTATTCAATTGGGTAATGCATTATCAATACGAATGATTGCAATAGCAAGCCAGATAAACAAGAGATGATAGCTAGCCTCATCTCACCTCCTCATCTCTTAACCTTCTGCAATTTAATTGGTGGGTATTTTTAAGGGAAGACAAACTCATCCAACGAAGAAGATATTATTTTTGGGGGCAGTGCTAGTGGTTTAACTGAAACTCAATTAAACGATATCAATTTCGACAGAGATCGAAAAAATGAAAGACTTGATAAATTATTAAGATCAAATGAGAAATGAAGAAGGTTTAGCACCCTTCGTTTTTTCCTTTTCTTTGAGCAGAATTTGTAAAGCAAAATAAAAGTTAAGGGTTTTATTTATAAGTTGGGCCTAGAGTTAAGTTAAAGCCTAAGATTTTAATTCAATTTTGCAACTCAGACTTCGACCCAATACCTCTGTGTTTAGTTTTACGAGATACACATACGATAATATACGAGAACTAAGAACACAATGTTTTAATGTGGTATCGGAAACTCAGCCTACTTCATGCCCGAGGAATGATTACTCCGAGAGTTATATTATTATCAGAAATAAAATAACGTACATTTGTAAACTAACAAAATGACAACAACCTTTGCACATGCGCAAAAGTGAAAATCCTTTGAACACGGAGTGACAACTTATACCCGTGACTTCTCAAGAACAAGAGTTGCGATACAAATCGTTACTCACCAACGATCTTATCGACTAACCCAGAGCACTCCACTCACACTCTCTTCTCTCAATCACAACCTATCAACTTTTCAGTCGAAGACGATAGTGACAACGACCAACTTGAAAAATAATGTAACGAAGCTTTAGAGAATGGATCACTTGCTTGTGAATTGGTGAAGAGCTCCAGCCCTTAGCTTCTCTATTTACATGCGTCCTCTGCTTGTAGTCTTTTGTTGATTTTGATCTTCAAAATCAATTACATGATGTTTCATGATCATGTTCTTAAACTTGCTATGAGAGGAGTTGAGTTGATTTCTTGATCACTTCAAGATACTCTGCTAGCCGCTGATATTGATTTGTAGAATCAATCAAGATCAACTTGTCAACTCGGTTTCCTCTCATCGTTATTTGGATGGTTGCCCTCCTTAAATCAATCTTTCACAAATAATGCACATTCTTTATCTTCCATGCTTTGATTCACAGCCGATTTGTACAGTTTGATTTCAGCTGTAACTTTTATTATTGGCTTGCTGTTTTAAACTCCAGATTCCAACATCAATTTCTCCTGGACGAACCATGTGTGTAGTGCTATTGTAACCTAGAGCTGGAACGCACTGTCAAAGAATCAGACGCTGACAAGAACAATCCCATCATAGAGAAATTGGTGGTTGGATATGTAAAAATGAAATGAAGAGGAATCGACCGGATTGATGTTTACTAAACTTAAATTCGGAAAAGGAGAAGGAGAGATGGGTTCTGATTTTTTTTATTTAATTTTAATTTTTTATTATATTCATTTTTATGTATTATTTAAAAACTACCATATAAAGCGGCCAATTAGATTGGTTTGTACTGTCAGCTAATGTCGTGACTATCACGTATATAGACTAACTACGAAAAACGAGGTGATATATAAATTCGTAAGCGACTTCAATAGCTCGTGACATACACTAAATTAAGTATAACGCATGTATATTCCGGTAATACCACAATAGTTTATGACATTTGATGTCATTTTGCCAAATATTTAAATACAATATGATTAATATATGTGCTTGGATGATGTGAGATCTATAGGGTCGGGATTTGAGTCAAACCCTTTCTAAAAGTTTGAGATTCTCAAACCTCAATCTGAATTATTAGATCTATTTTGACCATTTGATTGATTTAAGGGGGAAATTAAGTTATTTAACAAACCAATTTATTTATCTTTTTTTAATAGAACTTCGAGCACCACCACCTCCGGTAAGGGGCCGTCGGTAACTTTTCCTGCAACTTTCCTGATGAACTTTTTGTGAGTCATAATAATCGGTTATCATCATTTGTAACAAGTTACATCAGTAACATATTAGGATTGTCTGTAAATTTTATGTCAAACTCCAGCGAGACTTCGATGAGACTATGTCAAATTATTGACCACCTTTGGATAACTAGTTGTATTCACCTAAAAACGAAGATCGCCGGAGGTAGAGCTCGCCGGACGCTGAGATTCTATTCTGCCGCCGGAGAAGTAGAGATGAAAGGGTATGCGATTTTGACTGTTACGGTTATGAAAACGCAATGTTGGGTGAGTTATTTTAATTTTTTAAATATGACTAAATTACCCATCTGCGTTTTGATATGGAACTTTAAACTGAAAAGTTTTGATTAAAATCTTGATCCAAAATCCGAAAGCCTAAATTAATCTGGGACGCCATCCATGAAGGATTCTTCCCTGACGGTAAAACTGTCTCATCTGCTCAACTTATAGCCCGTTGGTGGAAAATAAGATATCTATGTCTCACACAAATATTGGAATATGGTACTGAAATCAAAATGAGAAATGATAAAAGGAAATCTAATAAGATAATTGTATGTTATAAGTGTGGAAAGTTAAGGTATTATGTTAATCGATGTTCGATGAAGAAGAAAATTAATGAATTAAGGATTAGTGATGATCTTAAAGTCATATTAAAAAGTATTGTTATCTCACACTGATTCTGAAAAGGAAAATATGAAATTAGATGATTATATTTCAGAATTGTCTTCTAATTCAAATTCTCAATCTAAAACTCTTAAATCTTCTTGTGAATATGATCAATATAAAGATATGTGTCAAATGTATGGTCTATCAACCTTAACTAATTAAGAAAGTCTTATATTAAAACTTATTGATAAATTACAAGATGCTAATGAAAAGAGAGCAATGCTAGAAAAGTATTTATAAAATCTTCATGACCAACCTAGGCTAAATAAGCAAGTGTCCAAAAAGCAAAGTGCTAACAAATATAGTCTTTATGAAGTTTTTAATAGAACTACAAATAAACAAGATAGGGAGCCAACTATCTCTGAGCTTAAAGGCCAAATTAATGAAATAAAATTTGAAATTAAAGATCTTAAATATAGGTTATTAGTTCTTGAAATCATATCTATAAATAACCCCGATAATTGCAGCCACCTATTGCTCCTACTTCGGATAACGAAGGAGATGAAGGTGTTATGATGATGAAAATATTTTGAAATCTGAAGTTGAAATTAAATCTTTACAATTTAAAGCCCTGAAATATGTAGATGTAATAGATAGGGCTATTACCCAAAAATGGCACAAAAGAATCACAGTAGTTGTTAATAAAGAATATATGTTTAGTGCTATTGCCTTAATCGACTATGAAGAATTAAATTGTATAAATGAAGGTATTGTTCCTTCTAAGTATTTTAGTAAAACCACTCATGTTTTATACACGGTCGATAATAGTACACTTATAGTTCATTATAAACTATCCGACACAGTTTTATGTAATAATGAAACTATTCGACATAGTTGTATGTAATAATGAAACTTATTTTACAGTGCCATTTATAATTATCAAAAGATTATCTGATTAATTAGTACTACAAATACCTTTCCTAGCTATGTTATATCATTTGCTTATTCTTAAGGATATGAGGTTAAATTTGAGTTTTTAGAACCACCTTAATATCGTAATATATCTCAAATAAAGAAAAAAAATTGAGGATAGAGAAAAGTTTATGAACTTTTTAGCTCAATAAGTTATTTATAAACAAATTGAGCAACATCTAGAGAGAAAATATATAAAAGAGAAAATTTTATATTTTTAAAAATAAATGGAAACCCAAATTTGTGCTGAAATACTAACAACATTTTGGAAAAAAAAAGATTACTCACTAACAATTATCTAATTCTCCTAATTACATTAATTACACTAATTAAAAGAAATACCCGGCCGACCGCCTGATTCGGCCGAAAACAGTTCCGAGCTGCCGCTGGTTTCGGCCTAGGCAAGTGGGTGTCGGAAACTCGTTCCGGCTGGCTACTTGCCTCGGCCGAAACCGGCGGCCGGCTAGGGCCGTTCTCGGCCAAATCAGTCGGCCGACCTAAGAATGTTTAAGAGTGTTTGAATTAGTCAATACACACAACTTATATGGATTTCGATTTTAAGAAATGATAATATTATATAATATACTAAATCAGGACGTCATTTAGTTCGAATGTTAGGACGTGAAATAAAAATTCAATTCCTAAACACGAACGCCAATTATGTGAATGAAACAAGAAATAAAGAGATAGAAAATTGGATCATTGGTTTGAAATAAATTACCGTGAAAGCTGCCATCAATAAATTGTTTCCTACAGTTAAGCAACTCTTTACCAATGAAGAGGTCTGTTCATGTGACTAATCGATTGTAAATGCTGGGTTGAATCAGTGGATATCTTGAATGGACTACGTTAGCTACCTGGCAAGCAAATTGCAAGGGCCAGCAGATGCACATTGATGTTCCATTCTCGACCGTTTCATTGTAGTGAAGATCTACTACATTATCTGATGGTTGAGACTCTGTAGGCTACTAGAAAATTAAAGAGGTAACAACTAACAACACTCCATTGAAGAGCAAGTTTGGCTCATATGATTATCGATCAATAATAACAAGTTTAATCATTCTTACAGAATATACACTTATAGTGGTTGAACGAGCCCAAAACTAAGAACTCAGAATACATTCATCAATACGGAAGAGAATGTTGATTGTTTATGCAATTCATGCTTTGTGTTCTGCATCAGCTTTGCTATCTTGGAAAGTGTAGTCTTAATGAAATGCCTACAACGTACTCCTAACATCCACAGGCAAAATTGCAGGCAGTAAAAGGTTGGCTGCAGTCTGAGAGACATGAGAATCACGCATATTATCTTCAAGACAAAGAATTAACATGAGAAATCATCAGTAGCTCGAGAGTTCCAGATGACTAGATTAAGAAGTTGATTATTTGACATAGTAGCAGAAACAGTTAGGCACACTACGTTGCTTAGGCTTGCAATATCCTGTAAATGCAAAGGCATGTACATAGTCTACAACATGCTTGTTCTATACTAAAGTAAACCAGCCGCTAAGAAGGGCATATACCGGAAAAAGAACAAGAAAACAAGTTATTGTTGTACCTCACAATCAGTACAACAACATATGAAACATAATATCATTTGCCATGGAAGACATTTGTACTGTAACCCAATCAAGAACAAGAAGAAAATAACCAACTCATGCTGTTAAGTCGAGGGATAAAGCGGTACAAACATAGGAATCGAACATGCAAGACCAAACATTTGAACCAATTTGTACGGCTCCACAAACCAGCTGCTTAAGGTTAAAATGCAAGAACCTCTTTAATTAAAATGCATTTAAATCGAATCTCTGTGGTTCATAAACAGTCCAAAGAAAACGATTTTTTAGCAAAGGTAAAAATAAAAATGGAACAATACCCTCAGATCTCATAGCTTAAGAATCACCCAGCCGCCGACGGAATCCACCAGAAAAGCCTTCAATCACCACCGCCGCAAGAGTGGGGATGTGGCGGAGGTGGAGGTGGAGGAAAGATGGATGGGCGGAGATGCTGGCGGTGGGGAGAGAAGGCTAGGCGATGGAGAAACAAGTTTCCCATCGGCAGCTGATCAATAGATATTCTTTGCATCATTGGGCAAAATGTTGATTTGAGATTGAAAAAAAAAAGACGAAGAAACAAGAAGATGTGAATAAACGAATCAAAAGCAACAAGCGAAGAAAAAAGATGGAGAAGGACACTCCTACGGAATCAGGAGATCCTCATTCCAACTAAGACTTTCTTCTTATCAGCGGCGGAAATGTTTTGGTACTCTTAGGTAGGTTTATATATCGATTCAGGAGTGCTACTAGGGTTCCCACGATGCCACTTCCACGTTGCTGAACGAGTGGGCAAATTTTCCCGGATAGCCAACAAATATCAGCTATTTTAGACATTAAATCTGACAGATTTCATCTTAATAGAGATAACCATTTAAGTTTTTCAAAAATTAAAACACAATCACAAATCAATTTCCATCCACTTTTCATCTTTTATCATTTAAAATTGTTGATGGTGACCATCATATTCATGTTTTCAAATTCGGTTCGCCTCATCACAAAGTAAAAAAAATGAGAAATAAGTAAAAAAAAAATGAAAATGCCAAATAAATACAAAAACAAAAAATAAGTACATTAACATATATATATATAAGAAACCAAGTATAACAAACCTAATACTAAAAATCAAGTACAAGAAAAATAAGTACAGAATCCTAACCCAAAATCGAGTATAGAAACATAAGAAACCCAATACAACAAATGGTACGCTAAAATGAAGTACAAGCAAAACGAGTACATAACCCATAACACCAAAAAAATCTATATAAACAAAATGAAGAAGAAGTTGAAAGGATGAGAGTGACGATTAATGAATTGACTTGTAGAAGAAATAAGGAGAGAAGAAGAAAGAAAGTTTTATTTTTTTGTTCTCTCTATTCATTCACCCGCTAACTGTACATCCTGAATAGCTTGATTTGCATGTCAATCTGTTCAAACAAGAACATATGCTTCGTCGTTGTCGCTATTGGTAATTTTTCTTCGTTGATATGCACCCAAAAATCTTGGGATCTGATAGCGAGGAAGTTGTTGAGAGGATGAGAGTAATGATTAAACGATATTGAAAATGAATGATCCAGGAGAAATTAAGAAGAAGGAGAGTTGAGAGGATGAGAGCGATGATTCAAAGATAATGAAATTGAATGATCTAGAAGAAATAAGGAGATAAGAAATAGTAAAATGACAAAAAAACCTGACATAAAGAGACATGTGATATGTCTGATGGAGCACTTAGATGGACGGTAAAGATTTATCCTTAATCCTGCAAATATTTATTTTTTATTTGCTAATGACCATGACTCCAAATTTTCGGCTAAGAATAAGTTATAAAGTCCAAAATTTAATCAATTTTCTCCTTTTTATATGTTATTTTAATTGTTAATAGTCTTGGTAATCAGTCAGATCAGGGTGTTAGAGGTTGGGGGAGACAAGAGACAGAACAAGAACACGAGATTGAACGTAGTTTTCGATCAAAGAGACTAACTAGTCCACAGGAGAAGAAAAGGGTCTATTATTGACCTAAGAGAGAAGAGAACTTGAATGAATCATTTAGGATGGGCGGCACATCCCTAATATACATAGTAGTACTAGCCGAGTTAGGGTAATTTGAATAGACAAATATACCCTAACCCGATATAACCCTACACGCTAACAACCCCCGTCAAATTGATGGTGACTATGCAACATCAATTTGCCTGACAAGAACTAGTGAGGGCTCGGTAAAACAACTTTGGTCAACAAATCAACAACCTGATCTTCAGAGGTGACATAAAAGAGCTTGATGTCACTTGCAGTAACAAAGTCACGAATGTAGTGAATGTGAGTCTTAGTATGCTTCGTTCGATCATGAAGGATGGGGTTCGTTTCAATTTGGATCATGTTAGTATTATCAGCAAAAAAGATGAACCGACCGAGAGACAGTCAAACCAAGATCAGCCAAAAGCCGAACCAACCAAACAATTTCGGAGCACTCCTCGGACATGGACTGATATTCTGCCGCGGTCGAGGATTTGGAGACTCTATCTCGTTTGTTACATCTCTAGAAAACAAAGGCATCACTGAATCGAACGCACCATACAGAAGTAGATCAACGTGTGTCAATGCATCCGACATAGTCAACATCTGCATAAGCGGTTATGTCCGTAGAAGGAGTAACAGGGAAGAAAATTCTGACATCAGATGTGCTATGATGTACCTCAAGATCCGAAGACTGTTAGTTAATGAGGCACGCGAGGAGCCATCATGAACTGGCTAACAACCTGAACTACATAACGCTGATCTGGACAAGTGGAGGCAAGGTATATTAGACTCCCAACTAGTCGACGATACATTGTTGGATCGTTAACTGGATCGCCACCATCCTTCCTAAGTCAAAGGTTTTTTCCATAGGAGTAGAAGCAGACTTACATTCTCCCATATGTTCCAGATCCAAGATATCTTGGATGTAATTTTGTTGATTCACAAAAATCCCCTTAGCCGACCGCATGACCTAAAGTCCAAGAAAGTAGGAGAGCTTGCCTAGCTCCTTCACCTGAAATTGGGTGCTCAGAGTTTGACGAACATTAGCAATGCCAACTGAGACACTACCAGTTAAAATCATATTATCAACATACAACAAGAGAATAGTGATACCTTTAGTTGTAACCCAAGTGAAGAGAGAGGGAATATTCATACTCTGAAAGAAGCTAGATTGCAAAAAAATTTCCTCAAAGGTTTCAAACCAGGCTCATGGAGCCTGTTTAAGACCATATAACGAGCGATGAAGAAGGCAAATCATATCAGGAGTAGGCTAAGGAAATATTTGTGGACACTCCATGTAGACCGTGTTTTTCAAAGTGCCATGGAGGAATGCATTCTTCACATCCAACTGGTATATCAGCCAGTTATGTTGAGCAACAAGAGATAGAAAAATATGCACAATCGACATTTTTGCAACAAGCACAAATGTCTCTTCATAATCAATCCCATATTCTCAACGACACCCCTGAGCAACCAAGCGAGCTTTGCAGCGTTCTAGACTGCCATAAAGGTGAAATTTGGTAGTTGTACACCCACTTGGAACCAAGGACAGTAGCAAGAGGAGGATGAGGAACCAATGCCCAAATGTGGTTCACGTCGAGTAAGAGGTATATTCATTGAACTTGGCAGGAGAAATACCTTGGGTACTTCGGTCAAATCAGCGAGGAGTGGAAGGTCGTGGGGATGACCAGGAGGTTTGGCGGTTGGGGATGAGGCGAGGTGGTTTGGAGATGGTGTGGCAGGCTCAGAGGTGGTGGTCTGTTGTTAGTGGGGTCGTTGGAAGAATAATAGAGGAAAGATGATGGTAGAGAGATACTATTGGTGAGATGGGAGGAGTGTGAGCAGCATGTGGAGAGTTTATGGTGTTGGATGATATGACATGTGATGGAAGGATAGGTTGGTCAAACAAGGGAATGTGAGGCGGGTGAGATGGGGAGATAACAATAAAGATAGGTTGGTTGTGGAAGTGATAGGAATTTTCTAGAAAAAGAACATGATAGGCGAAGTGGATATGATGTTGGGAAGGATCATAACAGAGGCAATGTTTGTGATGTGTAGTGTAGCCAAGAAAAACACACTTGACAGTCTTGTACTCAAGTTTGGTTTGATCCTACTTAGGAAGAACAACAAAGCAAGTACACCCAAAAACTCAGAGATGTGAGTATTCTAGAGCTCTCCCAACGGGAGATACCTCCTTGAGAATAGGTGTCGGCTTATGATTAATAAGATGAACTAGGAGACTTCGAGTCCTCAAAACTCAAAGCTGCCAAGTGGAAGTTGCGGCCATACCTACTCCCTTGTGTCTGAATCCTCTTTGTCACTCGATCCTAGATTACACAACTAGAAGATCCAAATAAGATATCGCAACTAGAAGCTGTAAAATCCCACCCTAGGAGTCCCAGCTGAACCACTGGTTCAACCAAACAATCCTACTCGAGTTCCAACATGAAAGATGACTCAACCCTAATTTGCTAACCACAACATTAAAGGGAGATACCTCCTTGAGAACAGGTGTCGGATGACAATTAATAAGATGGACTTGCAGACTTCCAGTCCTCAAAACTCAAAGCTTCCAAGTGGAAGTTGTGGCCATGCCTACTCCCTTGTGTCTGAATCCTCTTTGTCACTCGATCCTAGATAACATAACCAGAAGATCCAAATTAAACATCACAATTAGAAGCTGTAAAACCCCACCCTAGGAGTCCCAGCTGAACCACTTGTTCAACCAAAGAGTCCTATTCGGGTTCCAACTTGTAAACACTAATCTGCTAACAAAAGCATTAAAGGAACATACCTCCTTGAGAACAGGTGTCGGCTAATGATTAATAAGATGAACTTGCAGACTTCGAGTCCTCAAAACTCAAAGTTGCCAAGTGAAAGTTGCGGCCATGCCTACTCCCTTGTGTCTGAATCCTCTTTGTCACTCGAAACTAGATTACACAACCAGAAGATCCAAACAGGACATCGCAACTAGAAGCTGTAAAACCCCACCCTAGGAGTCCCAGCTAAACCAATTGTTCAACCAAAGAGTCCTATTCGGGTTCCAACCTGTAAACACTAATCTGCTAACCAAAGCATTAAAGGGAGATACCTCCTTGAGAACAGGTGTCAGCTGACAATTAATAAGATGAACTTGCAGACTTCGAGTCCTCAAAACTCATAGCTACCAAGTGGAAGTTGCGGCCATGCCTACTCCCTTGTGTTTGAATCCTCTTTGTCACTCGATCCTAGATTACACAACTAGAAGATCCGAAGAAGACATTGCAACTAGAAGCTGTAAAACCTCACCCTAGGAGTCCTAGTTGAACCAATGGTTCAACCAAAGATTCCTACTCAGGTTCTAACCTGAACCATGACTAAACACTAATTTGCTAACCAAAGCATTAAAGGGAGATACCTCCTTGAGAACAGGTGTCGGCTGATGATTAATAAGATGAACTTGCAAACTTCGAGTCGTTAAAACTCAAAGCTACCAAGTGGAAGTTGAGGCCATGTCTACTCCCTTGTGTCTGAATCCTCTTTGTCACTCGATCCTAGATTACACAACGAGAAGATCCAAATAAGATATCGCAACTAGAAGCTGTAAAAGCCCACCCTAGTAGTCCTAGCTGAACCACTGGTTCAACCAAACAATCCTACTCGAGTTCCAACATGAACGATGAATCAACCCTAATTTGCTAACCAAAGCATTAAAGGGAGATACCTCCTTGAGAACAGGTGTCAGATGACAATTAATAAGATGAACTTGCAGACTTCCAGTCCTCAAAACTCAAAGCTTCCAAGTGGAAGTTGCGGCCATGCCTACTCCCTTGTGTGTGAATCCTCTTTGTCACTCGATCCTAGATTACATAACCAGAAGATGCAAATAAGACATCGCAACTAGAAGCTGTAAAACCCCACCCTAGGAGTCCCAGCTGAACCACTTGTTCAACCAAAGAGTCCTATTCGGGTTCCAACTTGTAAACACTAATCTGCTAACAAAAGCATTAAAGGAAGATACCTCCTTGAGAACAGGTGTCGGCTGACGATTAATAAGAAGAACTTGCAGACTTCGAGTCCTCAAAACTCAAAGTTGTCAATTGAAAGTTGCAGCCATGCCTACTCCCTTGTGTCTGAATCCTCTTTGTCACTCGATCCTAGATTACACAACTAGAAGATCCAAATAGGACATCGCAACTAGAAGCTGTAAAACCCCACCCTAGGAGTCCCAGCTAAACCACTTGTTCAACCAAAGAGTCCAATTCGGGTTCCAACCTGTAAACAGTAATTTCCTAACCAAAGCATTAAAGGGAGATACTTCCTTGAGAACAGGTGTCGGCTGACAATTAATAAGATGAACTCGCAGACTTCGAGTCCTCAAAACTCAAAGCTACCAAGTGGAAGTTACGGCCATGCCTACTCCCTTGTGTCTGAATCCTCTTTGTCACTCGATCCTAGATTACACAACTAGAAGATCCAAAGAAGACATTGCAACTAGAAGCTGTAAAACCTCACCCTAGGAGTCCTAGTTGAACCACTGGTTCAACCAAAGAGTCCTACTCAGGTTCCAACCTGAACCATGACTAAACACTAATCTGCTAACCAAAGCATTAAAGGGAGATACCTCCTTGAGAACAGGTGTCGGCTGATGATTAATAAGATGAACTTACAAACTTCGAGTCCTCAAAAATCAAAGCTACCAAGTGGAAGTTGCGGCCATGCCTACTCCCTTGTGTCTGAATCCTCTTTGTCACTCGATCCTAGATTATACAACCAAAAGATCGAAACAAGACATTGCAACTAGAAGCTATAAAACCCCACCGTAGGAGTCCTAGTTGAACCAGTGGTTTAGCCAAAGAGTCTAACTCGGGTTCCAACCTGAACCATGTCTCAACCGTAATCTGCTATCCAAAGCATTAAATAAACCTTAAAACTTGTAACTGAACACCATTAAATAACCATTTATATATCTGACAGACAGGGATCTCAGATCCCAAAACACAACAGTAAAGAGGAGATGCAACTCCTATTCTAAATACATCAAAATGATTTCAAACCCCGACCAACTCTCTCCCCATCATCAGATCCAATACATGTGATTGAACACTGAAATACACCAATGAAAATAATATTTAACGGGGTCAGTGATAAGAACTGAGTGGCTAACTTAAGTAGCATAGAATTTAGGCTATACTAAAAGTTTACTGAAATAGAAACTAAGGAATAGAACATGAAAGTCATCCTAGTCACTATTCTAATAAAGTGACCTTGTGGCCCCATAGACATCATCCTATCATTAGTCACCCCTAGCTATAATTGATACCCCCATGGTGGATTGGACCATGAAACCACCCCGTAGATCGTAGATACCGTGTGAGCAGCATATGAAGTTATTCTAGACACGTCCTGCATAGTCGTAGAACATCCTAAGGGATTGAACAATCCACGGGTGGGTGACCAACACATATCAGGAGGTAATCTTGCTAAACATGAATCATGTCTAAGACATGAACTGCGAATCACAGTTCAAATGTCATACAGTCCTGAGAGCCCAGCTCTGCTTCATAACATATCACAAACCTGTATAGTAGATCACACACTACTGTATAGTCCTGAGAACCCAGACATTGGATTCCTGAAAACCTAAATACAATTCAATGCTTAAAGCAGAAAAACATTCTCTAAACCCCCACCTATTATGAAGAGCTGGCATCTTTGATTCTGAATTGACATGACTCCTCTCGCTACCATGAGTCTTGCACTTCTAACCGTGCATCGTTTGGAGCTCAAATGATCAAGTTATGCTCCATTTACTTCTTTGCAACAATCTGAAACTTGTAGGGGTAGAATCGTCCTTGTCGAACCTTGGAAATCTTGAGACGATCGGAGTTCGTTTGCACCTTCAAAATTGGATCACCCTTCTTCAATCTTACAATCGTGGACAATACAGAGAAATCTACTTTAGAACTTCGAATAATTATGTCGACTAATAACCCTAAAGCCATATATATAGAACCCATTACGGTCGTGAGGAAAAGCCGACCACCCCCGTTGCTACACTGCCCGTCACACCTGTGGCCATAAATCACCCATGGTCGTGCCATCCAAGCAACCATGGGCATGGTCATTAACTCCTCATGCCCGTGTTCAACCTATTCATTAAAATGACCACACTGAATTTCCACCCACGTTCTTGCATGAACTGAACGTGAATCATGCAAAGAAACTTTGCATGAGTTCACCATTAAAAAGCAAAGCAAAACATGTCCAAACTCCCACCTGACTAATTTGGCGACAAGAATGATCCAACCGGTTGGACCTGGTAACTCTTCCGAGCCTTGCAAGCTTTTAATACTTGATCAACTGCTTTGTCAACTCCTCGAATTAATTAAATTAATTCAGTTTCCAACTCCTAATTTATGCTCAATGGGTATGATTTTAATCAAACCTACCGAACCAAAAATAGGGGTGTCACAACTCTCCCTTCCTACGAAAGGTTTTATCCCAAAACCTGAACCTCATCCCTATGAGCGGGAAAGATTTGGGAGAAAAGTGTTAGCTTGAACCGTGGGGTTTGGAACCCTACGTGATAGTAAACAATCCTATCGTGCTGTCCTTCTTAAGGACTCAACCGGCCTACCCCTCGGAAAAGCCCCAAGGTGAAATCTCACGGCTCAGTTCTTGCCCTTACCAAACTTCTTTGAGCTTGGCTCTCTGAATCTGCTCTCGACAGAGCCAAGATTCCCAAGCTAGTTGGGAATGCTTTGCCAATCTTAAACATATCCCTTTTGCTTTAGACCAGGGTTGAGCATGCTCAACACAGAGTCAACCCGTCAAACTCGCTAGTCGTCAAGCACTAGTACCTGGCTGGCGCCTTAGAAACTTCTAAATGACCAAGGTCGGAGCCCAGGTCCAACTCACCTCTAAGTCGTCCTCGGATCAACCATGTGCATCATCCCACAGCCTGCACGAGACCAGGTCTCAAATAAGGATGACATCTAATATGCATGCCTGATCATGTGCTCTATTTAGCCCACTGCATCACGGTTCACGTGTGTAGCCCCTCGTCCCACCACGCCCAAGAACAATAGGCCCGCCACACCTGTGGCTAGCACACTCAACTCTTGTGGCCAGCATAGCACCACACATGTGGTTTTTCCTTCCGACCATAAGCTGATTGTCACACATCTCATATTGTCTCCATTACCCATACAAAACCTAGTCTCATACTCCCCGTGGTCTGTAACGTTACCGACAACCACGTGCGTGAATTCATCGCACGTCACACTCATGATCTGCTAGACCATGCTCGTGCCAGTTCTCTGACCATGTTTGTGGTTTACACTATCACACTCATGGTTGACATATCAACTACGATAGTACCGCTTCGCACCACACTCATGGCTTACCAACTAACCTCGACCGTTGTTTGTCACGCAATGCCTGCTGCTTCCACTTTCCTTCATCTTCGTTGTCAGTACCCCTTTGTTTATTCAACTTATTACTAACACTAGATTCTAGAACCTAGATACTACTATCAGTTCATTGACTCTAAGCTATCCATCTCTCCTTGGATGAGCTTCCGCTAGTCCCTAAATGCCGTCTTACCACGTTAAGATACTTAAGAATTCGACCTTATGTTGAATTTCACTAAAATTACCAGAAGCTGACACCCATAAAGTTGCAGGGATCCGCCATTCAAAGGAAACACCTTGAAGGCTACTATTTAACTTATAGACTATGTTCAACATCCTCTACACCTCCCTTTCTATTCCACTACTTGTTCCCTTAACTGTCCTTCCTCCAGACTCGAGCATTAGAGGCTCGCACCTCACTCATGATCTCTCAGCCTTTGAACTGCTCAGGCCTTAGTTGATTTCATTTGAAATCAGAACACGCCCTGCCCTTCCCAGATGATACCGGCCTCTTGGTAGTCATCACGTGGTGATGGGACTTCCCTTGACCTGCTGAGCATAAGCTCCACACTTTCAGCACCTTTGCGAACTCTTTGTCCCCTACACACTAGTTCTAGCTCGTCAACCCTCACTACCATGTCCCAGACATGGAAACACAGAGACCATTCCTTGCAGTGCTGCTTCAAAGATTCAGCTAGTCGAGCGGCTAGCTCAACCTCGCAACTTTCATCTTGCTACATGAACTACTGTTCCTCGTTTTCCTGTATGTTCTTAGCTCTTGTTCCCATCGGCTGGTAATTTTAGTCACATAGTACTACCAAGACCTTAGTCAACTTCTAAGTTTCACGTGTTTTCCATGATGATGGTTCCAACAATCCTGATTACTTTGCTCCACTGAGTCTATGCCCTTGAAGCATTTCTTTCTCTTAACCTCATTCTGATCAGGAGCTCCTTCCTAACTCTTTTTTCCGAGGCATGCAATGCCCGTGGAAGATCCTCTTTCACCCCCGTGACAAGCCTGATCACGTCTGTGGTATTCTCCTCGCCATGCACGTGGCTAGTTAAACACTACGACCGTGCTCACAGCACAATCACGCCCGTGACAGACTATTCATCATGTCCGAGACCAACTTTCACCCACAGTTGTGACCACCTTTTTGTCACGCCTGTGAGGTACCATCCCTCACACCCGTGGCCAACTCTTTGCCATGCTGATGGATGACCTTCACCATGCCCGTTAATGGTTGTATGCCACGACCGTGATCATCAACCCGTCACGACCGTGATAGACTCCCCGCCAAGACCATGGCCAACTTCTCCACTAGAACTCTCTAAGCTGTTGTTGTTTTCCCAGTAGCATGCCTTAAGATCTTTTTGTGACCAACAAAGACCTATCTCTACTCTTTCCCTGACTATTCCATCGGCTCTCAGATTATTCCCATCCTTTCCTTCGAGCATGATCCTCAATTGGACACTAGAGGATCATCCTTTCCTCCTTGATGTAATCACTCCCAAGGGGAGAAATTATCCTCTATAACCTCAAATTCTTCCCCACCTTGGGTAATATTTCCTTACCACTGACTCTATGGAAGAGTTCCATCGGATTAGACTCCCAGAGTCTATCTACTCCCTTATAACTACATATCGTCTTACTAAAACTCCAAGAGTTCAACAGCAAAACTCTGAATAAAGGAAGCAAGCTACTCTACAACTTGGTTCCTTAAGTCCTTTCCTTTTTCTTTATGGAGCTGGTGGGACAGCGGTACTTAAAAACTGACAACTCCTGAAACGTTTCCTTTTTGAAACACCTTATCTGTGAAAACCTTTCTTAAATCTGTTTTGAAAGAACTTACTCACAACATCATGACATCCCTAGACACTCATCTACTACCCCTGGAAGTCTAGTACCATTACAAGTGTGGACTCACCTTCTGCCCTCTGAGGTTCGACACCTTAGAGGAGTAGGTAGCAGATCGGTAATGGTAGATGACAATCAGGCTCTGATACTAGTTGTAAAACCCCACCCTAGGAGTCCCGCCCGAACAACTGGTTCAACTAAAGAGTTTTAATCGGGTTCCAACCTGAACTGTGACACCCCGATTTTGGGTCAACGGTGGGATCGAATTTTAGAGATGCACCAGGCGAGTGTTAGGTTGATAATTGGACTACCACGGGCGTGACCGGTAGTCAGTCACGGGCGTGATGACCAGACCGATCACAGTCGTGGTCAAAAGTCAACCACATGCATGGCAGTCAGTAGGCCACGTGCGTGACGATCAGTATGTCACGAACATGGGGACCAGGCAACCACATATGTGGTGGACTTATTATATAAGTTAGTGTTGGGATGAGTAACTCGGAAATCTAGGAGAAGAAAATAGAGACATGGTGGTGTTCTCTCCAGAAGATGAAGAAGATCGATCATGAGGAAGAATCATAGGCATTTTGTGTAGGATCAGAGGTAGGAGATTAGAGAGGCCAGGAGATTCATGGGAAGATAAGCATTCCTCCCTTTTCTCTCTCAATCTTATAGTTTGGGATTCGCGTAAGAAAACCTGACAGTCAAGGTTTGGAGATCCAATCCTCAATTGGACCCTGCAGATGCATCAGGATAAAAGAATTAAGCTTTGGGCAGGCAGCTTCATATCAGAATCTTTGGGGAAAGCTATTTTAGAGGTAGGGGTTAGGATTAGTTTTCTAATTTATGCGAAGAATTGTAATTTAGTTGTTAGGAATCCTTGAATGGATTTTTAAAACTCTACAGTTGCGTGCAATCTACAGTACTGGTGTTGTGTTTTAGAGCTGGGCTCTTAGAATGTGTAGTAGCAAGTAATCTACTACAAAGATAGATACTCTTTAATTTTAATTCTCATAGATGAACTGTGGCGTGTGATCCACAGTTCCTAATAGTTCAGTCAGGATAGACCTACTAGGTTAGTACATGACTATGATACGTCGGTCGCCTACCCCATGGATTGCGCGATGCCCCATGTTATAGTTAGATTTCAGACATATGTGACGAGCAAGCCTTGAGTTTCTCAAAAGGTATTATAGGGTGATTTCATGTTCTGATCGACCATGAGACTATCCGCTCTTAACTAGAGTGGCTGACGATAAGATGACTTGAGTAGGATCACAAGTTGCATCATTAGATTTAGTTTTGCGATAGACTTCTTGTTCTATCTTTAGTGTAGGCCAGTGCAGGAACAGCAAAGACTCAGTGCAGGAACAGTAAAGACTCAGTGCAGGCATAGTCATATCTCCGTTCAGTTTCAGTTCATCGCTTTATTTGCTTAGTCACTCAGTGCATATCACTGGCCCCTTTGGATATTTTTTTTCGTTGGTGTATCTTTGTGTTCAGGCACATGTACTAGAGCTGATGGTGGGGAGAGAGCTGGTCGGAGTTTGATATTAGTAGATATCATTTTTATGTAGTTTCGGACTGGAGTTGCATCTCCACTTGTCTTGCTTTCCAGCATGCATTTAAGGATTCATAATCGTTGTCTGTCAATATTAATAGGGTTTAATAAATGGTTTCATGTTCGGTTTTAATGCTTGCTTTACGCTGTTTTTGTTAACTGTGTACCGCTACCGGTGTGCTACCTACTCCTTAGAGGTGTTGCGAACCTGAGAGGGGAGAAGGTGAGTCTACACTTGGAATGATACTAGACTTCTATGGGGGGGGGGGGGGCAATTGAGGAGTGTCTAGGAATTTCATGATGTGAGTCAGTCATTTCAAAAGAGTTTTTAACAAAATGTTTTCAAGGATTAGTTGTTTCAAAAGGAAACATTTCCGCAATTTTTCAGTTTTGAACGATCGTTCTCCCACCAGCTCCATGAAGACAGGAAAGGAATTAAGGAACCAAGGGGCAGATTATCTTGCTTCCTTGATTTGGAGTTTTGTCGTTGAACTCTGGGAATTCCAGTAGGATGAGGTGTAATGATAAGGGGAAATAGGGATGAGAATCTGGTAGCCTGCTTAACTAGAACTTTTTGATAGAGATAGTATAAGGGAATGATATGGACCCATAGCGGGAAGCAGAAGGATAGGAAAGTGAAAGCCAAGAGACAACCAAGTTGGAGTGGCTCCCTCGCCACATAGGCATACAACAGGGGCAACTCCTTCAAAGTGATGGCACTATTACTCTCCGTCCGACCAGCGATGGTGTGTGCCATCATATAGTTGAGGAAGAGGTGGAGCTTATCTCGATACTCAACAGCCTTAGTCACCCATACACATAGATCAGACCAGAAGTTAGTACAAAAGGGTTTATAAGGGTAGGGAAATCAAAGTTTAGGTAGGACAACTTACCAGTAACAAAGGGGATGTTCCTACTTACCAGCTAGAGCCAGGAGTGAGGAGTGGAGTTGATGGCAGCAAAAGTGATCAATCCCTGGAACTAGCATGTGGCTCTGTCCTCCTCGACGTAGAAGCGGCAGAAGATAGCCAGCTCGACAATGGAGAGCTGGCAGACGTTTCGGGCAATCGAGAAAATGAAAGCTGGCCAGGTCCGCCTGACATTGAGGTCCACGTACAGAGTCAGAAAGAACTCGTGCATGGGCACCTCATATGCGGGCTCGTCCAGCTGAAGGACGCGCTCTGCATGTCCGTTGCGAAGGAGCTCAGCAACCCACTCCTCACAGTCAGCAAAGGCAGTCTCCCTGATCTCCCCCAGTCAATCAACCCGACCTGCTGGGCGGGCTTGCCCTGGAGTTGTTCCATGCCTGACCGTTTCTTTATCTTGGTGAAGCGAAGGAAGTTTGCGACACCCTTTGCGGTGGCTCTAACCAGACTCGCCTCTTGGGAGGCAAGTAAGTAGCAGCCTCAAGATCCTCTCTTATATGACGTCGAGAACGCTTGGTTTTCAGATGCGGCAAGTGCCCAGAGAAAGATCCTTCATAGACATCTGTACTAGAAACAAAGAAGTTAGTGACTTTTAAAAAAGGGGAACCACCATGGGCATGGCGTACTAATGTCCATGGGCGTGGTTTGAAGTCGCCCAAGAGCTTGGCGTTTCAGTCAGTCATGTGCGTAGCGAGCACTTGCCCACGACCGTGATGATAGGGTAAGTCATGGGCATGGTGTGCTTACCGTCATGACCGTGACCAACCCCCAAACTACTAGCGAATCGCGGATGACCTAGAGTCAATCGGCGGAGCATTACATGCACTAATCTCAGACTAGTAGGGAATTCATGACCCTATCAATCTTAGTGCTTGATGTAGAAGTTTGAGAGAGCAACGAGAAGAAATCTTACGGTGTTTGGGAAGTTTGAAGAAGACGAGAGTGAAGGAAGGATGACGGCGACGTCAGTTGCAGAGGAATCTATAGCAGAAGGAGGATTAGACATCTCCCAAACAGAAATTGAATCAAATCAAGGAAAAGAGGAATGAGACTTACCAAGAAATCGCAGAACTTTACAAGAGAGGAATGACAGACAACGGGCGTGGATGAGGCCGTGAGAAGAGGGAAATTTGGAGAAGAATGAAAAATTAGGGATTCAGAAAGTTGGGGATCATTTTTTCTTAAATGGTTTGACCACGTGCGTAGCCAATAGTTTGCCACAAGTGTGGCCAAATGTTAATCAAGGGTGTGGTCAGTAGTGGACCACGAGCGTGGTATTGGAGGCCACCAGGTTGGGTTCCAAGTTGGACCAAGGGTGTGGGCCAGGATAGAACCCATGACTTACCAGGTTTGGCCCAGGATGCGAGAAGGTTGGACTGGGTCTGGTAGCGTCCAACTAACGGTCGGTATTCATGGCTTTGTCTAGGGGAATTTCAGTGTTGGGATATGATAAAGGAGATCACATATGGTGGAGGTTACCATCACCAGATTAAGAATATTAGTTAGGGAGGTCGGAAAGAGAGGAAGGATGGAGTTCCTCTACCGAACAAAGAAGGAGTAGAAACGTATGAAAATTTTGATCAGTAAGAGGACGGTCTCTTAAGAGCAGGCAAACAGTGTCCAGTCATGAATCGATTCGATGTCGGTGAGGGAGTACAGGTAGGGCAAAAGAACTAGACAGAATAGGTAACAGAGAAACTAAAACCTCGATCTTATTCACTGAACAGCTTCTTGGAAGTGCCAAGTACGAACACTCAAAGGAATCCGTATTTAGGAGGACGACTCGTGACGAGCTGGTATGAGCCTAGTCTAAGGCTAGAATTATAGGCTGAATTTGACATGGAATAGGCTCAGTTTAGTCTGGGAAGTTAGATTCGGTCGTGAGGGGTCTATAAAAGGCGAGCATGAATGAACACGATGGGGGAAGAGGGACCGTCTGGGGTTTTCCGCTCCTTTGAGACGAGACAGAGATCAAAATAATTGAGGTGGGGACTGTTGTAGTTCCCCTGATATAAGGTGGTGGGATGATTAGTAGGTCACAAATCGAAAGTTTAATCAATTGAGTCCTCAAAAGGGGCGAGTCAACGAGACCGCTCGATACCATAGCAGGGGTGTTAGCACCGATAGCAGAGACACTGTTGCGTCATGTAGTTCCACTCGGAGGGGCATGATCCACGTTTCAGGATGAAACCTTTAGTAGGAGGGGAGAGTTGTGACACCTAGATTTCAGGTCAACAATAGGTTCAAATTTGAGAAATGAACCAGGAGAGTGTTGGGTTGATAATTGCACAACCACGGGCATGACCGGTAGACAGTCACGAGCATGATGACTAGACTGATCACGATCGTGGTCAAGAGTCAACCATGGGCATGGCAGTCAGTAGGCCATGGGCGTGACCATTAGTATCTCACGAGCGTGGGTACCAGGCAACCACTGGCGTGGTGGTATGTCTGCCACGGACGCGGTGGACTTATTATATAAGTCAGTACCGAGATCAATAACTCAGAAATCTGGGAGAAGAAAATAGAGACTCGGTGGTGTTCTCTTTAGAAGATGAAGAAGATTGATCGTGAGGAAGAATCAGAGGCATTTTCTCTAGAATCAGAGGTAGGGGTTATGATTACTTTCTGCTTTATAGAAAGAATTGTAATTTAGTTGTCAGGAATCCTTGAATGGATTTTCGGAATTGTACAATAGCATACGATATACTATACAGGTGTTGTGATTTAATAGACAGGCTCTTAGACTGTTCAGTAGATGAAATGTGGCATGTGATCCACAGTTCAGAATTGTACAATAGCATAAGATCTATGACACAGGCAGATATTCTTTAAGCATAATTGTCATAGATGAAATGTGGCGTGTGATCCACAGTTCCTAACTGTCAGTCAGGATAGACCTACTAGGTTAGTACATGACTATGATACGTCAGTCACCCACCCCATGGATTGATCGATCCCCCAGGTTACAGTGAGATTTTAGACAGACGGGACGAGCATGCCTTGAGCTGCTCTCATAATAGTACAAGGTGGTTTCATGGTCTGATCGGCCATGAGACTATCGGCTTTGTAGCTAGGGGTGGCTAATGATAAGATGACTTGAGCAAGACCATATGGTTGCATTATTAGATTCAGTTTTTTGTTAGACTTCTTGTTCTATCTCTAGTGTAGGCCAGTGCAGGCATAGTAAAGACTTAGTGTAGGCATAGTCACATATCCAATCAGTTTTGGTTCATCGCTTTATTTGGTTAGTCACTCAATGCATATCACTTATCCCTTTGGATATTTTTTTTTCCTTGGTGTATCAGTGTGTTCAGTCACAAGTACTGGAGCCGATGGTGGGATAAAGTTGGTCGAATTTTGATATCAGTAGATATTGTTTTATGTATTTTTGGACTGGAGTTGCATCTCCACTTGTCCTGTTTTCCAGCACTAGCAGGGTTTAATAAATAGTTTCATGTTCGGTTTTAATGCTTGCTTTATGCTATTTTTCGTTAACTCTGGGCTGAGTTGATTAAGCTTTAGAACCCGAGCAGGATTCCAGGGTGGGTTTCACATGAACCATGACTCAACCCTAATTTGCTTAGAAAATCATTAAACAAACATTAAAAGTTGGAACTGAACACCATTAAATAACCATTTAAAGATCTGATAGACAGGGATCCCGGATCCCAAAACACAACACATGAAAGAGGAGATGTGTGACATCTAGATTTCGGGTCAACCGTTGTTTTACGTTTTGGAGTTGAACTGGTTGAGCTTTGGTCTGATTAATGGACCACCATAGGGGTGACTAGTAAATAGTCACATACGTGGTTGCGGGATTGACCACAACCATGGTTAGAAATCAGTCATGGGCATGACTATCAGGAGGCCACGATCGTGACCTTCAATAGACCACGTGCATTGTGCAAGCAGTCACATGTGTTGTGGTAAGTCAGCCATAGGTGTGGTGGACTTATTCGATAAGTCATAATCATGACCTTAAGCTAAGAAATAGAGAAACAAAAGAATGGCTTTCAGGCGGCGACTACCTCCTAGAAGAAGAGGGAGATTGATCAGGGTGAGGAGACACCTTAGATCAATTCTAAATCAGGGATGGAGGATTAGAGACTAGGAAATTCATGAGAAGGTAATCACTCCTTTTCTTTCTATCTAAATTCCTTAGATTGAAACCCACGTAGGTAAGCTGTCAGTAAGGGATTTTGGGAGATTTGATCCTATGATTAATCTCTACTAATCTCTACAGGTCGGACAGAACTGGAGGCTTGAGCTATGGAAGGCAACTTTAGATCAGATTCTTTGAGGAAGGCAAATCAGAGGTAGGGGCTAGGATTACTTTTCTGCTTAAAGCGTAGAACTGTAATTAGATTGTTAGGAACCAATGTTCTAATTTTCAAGACTATATCTAGTAGCATATGATCTCCTATATATGTGTTATATTTTAGAGTCGGGCTCCCAAGACCATACAGTAGCATGTGATCTACTAAACAAATGTCGTGTTTCAGAGTCAAAGTCTCAGGCTGTGTATTAGCGTGTGATCTACTATATAGATAGTTCTTAATTTCGAGCATAATCTCACGACGATGAACTGTGCGTGTGATTCACAGTTCATGTTTAGGACATGATTTGGATTCATCTTGATTAGCTCTTGTTATACGTTGGTCCACACCCATGGAGTGCACAATCCCTCAGGTTACATTCAGGCTCAAGCAGGACGTGATGAGTATGCCCTCAGTTGTTGCTCTCATGGTATTCAAGGTGGTTTCATGGTCTGATCCACTATGAGGCCGTTCGCTAACACTTAGGGGTGACTGACATTAGGTTGATATACCTAGAAGACCACACGGTCATGCTACTAGATGCAGAGTTTAGATAGAATTCTTGTTCTAACCTTAGTAAGCCTCAATAAAGTCGGAGTTCATTTTCAGTTTTACGCTAGCCTAGTTAGCCTCAGTGCTTATGATTGACCCTGTTATATATATTGTTTTCCTTCACATATATGTGTCTTTCATCATAGGTACTGTAGCTGATGATGGAGAGAGTTGGTCGTTGTTTTGATACAAGGATATCTTTTTTATGTATTTTCATACTGGAGTTGCATCTCCTTGATTTGTTGTGTTTTGGGATCCATGATCCAAGTTAGTCAATTTTAATAAAGTGCTTCAGTCCAGATTTTAATGCCTGTTTTAATGCTTGGTTAGTAGATTAGAGTTGAGTTATGATTCGGGATGTAATCCAAGTAGGACTCTTTGGTTGAACTAGTGGTTCGACCAGGACATCTAGGGTAGGGTTTCACAAGATGCAAGTTCTATTCTCCATACATCAAAAACTATATCAAAAGATATCAAACTCCCAAATAACTCTCTCCCCAACATCAGCTCCAGTACATATGACTGAACACACAAACACACCATGGAAAATAATAACTAACGAGGTCAGTGATAAGCACTAAGTAGCTAACTCGACTAACTTAGAACTAAGGACTATACTCAAAGTTTTTTGAAATAGACACTGAGGAATAAAACATAAAATTCATCCTAGTCACTATCTAATAAAGTGACCATGTGGTCCCATAGGCATCATCCTATCATTGATCACCCCCTAGCTATAGTTGATAGCGTCATGGTGGATGAGACCATGAAACCACCCAATAGACCGTAGACACCATGTGAGCAACATCTAAAGGCATTCTCGACACGTCCTACATAACTGTATACCATACTAAGGGATTGCACAATCCAAGGGTGGGTGACCAACGCATATGGGGAGCTAATCGAGCTAAACCCGAATCCTGTCCTAGACATGAATTGTGAATCACGTTTCAAACATCATGAACTTATGCTCAAACTTAAACAATAACTTGTACAGTAGATAGCCGCTCCTACACGGTCTTAGACCTCGACTTTGTTTCACTTCCCCTATATAGTAGATCACACGCTTTCGTACAGTCCTGAGAACCCTGCTCTGATTTATAACATATCAGAAACCTGTACAATAGATCACACCCTACTATACAGTCTTGAAACCCAAACATTGGATTCTTGACAACCTAAATACAATTCAACACTTAAATTAAAAAAGCATTCTCTAAACCCCCACCTGTTATGAAGAGCTGGCATCTCTGATTCTGAATTGACATGACTCCTCTCACTGCCACGAGTCCGTAGCGTATGACCGTGTGTCATTTGGAGCTCAAATGATTGAGTTATGCTCCATTACTTCTTTGCAACAATATGAAAATTGCACACTACAACAAAATCTGTAATAAATCGCAGGCAACTGGTCCAACGACCAGCTTTGTCGTATGCAGGTCTCATTTTGTCGCAAGCGCTAGTGACGGTGAGAAGCTTGTTGCAGACTGATTATGACTAGGCCATGACTGCGACTGGCTTTTTGCATTGCTGACTACAACTAAGCTGGCCGTGCAACAAAGCTAGTCACGGGCACCGGCGACAAGGTCTACAGCCCCGCGACAGAGCCTTTTGCCCGCGAAAAAGCTACCAAATGCATACGCTTCAGCCAACCCTCCTTCCTCATTCTACACACTTTCTCCCAAAATCCTCTCAAAGTTCTTCGGTTTTGTCTTCGATTATCGCTGCCGCCACCATTTTTTGTCGAAATTGTGATTGGTGCTTTGCTTCCACTACGACAAACCATACGAGATCGATTTGGTAAGTGTAAAAATTCCTATTTTTCTCAAACTTAGTTTTGAAGAAATATTTATATTCTTTCCGTGATTGCTTTGTTGTGAAAGGTGGGATATTTTTTGTACTATTTTATATCTAAATAGGTTAGTTATATTGTATTTGATGAATTGTGTTAATGAATTTGATGAATTATGTCATATTAATATCGATTATCGATTTCTTGCCTTTGATGGTTACCAATATATATATAATTATTAAAATATATATGATGTCGTTGATAGATTATTAATCAAATTATTTGATTTAGTTAGACGATTAAGTTGTGCTAATGAATTTAATAAAGAACTTACTCATAATTTGTAATGCTTTATGAACATATACATATATAATTATATATTAGTATAGATCATGGATATATAATAATATATAATTATATATATTTAAAGTAACACTTCTTATCATTTAGGTATATAACTTGATTGTTATAATTAGATGGACAAGTCATGGATGTTAGAATAATTATAATTGCATAAGCAATTCCCTAGAACATCATTTTGTAAGATTATCAAAAGTATAGAAATATTCGAGATAAATGGATTCATGATGATCGTCTGAAACTAGATGTGGAAACGGTTGGACGATCGATAACCGGACGATACTGCTACGAGCATGAACCGAGATGTTCTGTAGCCTTCCTCAACCAAGCAGACTTCATTCCACTCGGGAGAAGTCTCACAGATTTTAGATGGGGAGAATGTGTCTGAATGATTTTGTCTTGGTGTATTGAGGACCACATCCTCAAGCTTCTTTATATACACTTCACTATGGACTCCTATAAAACCCATATGTGATATGTATGTTGTACTGTGTCATTTAATCCATAATTGGGTTTGAGTAGTCATGGGCTTCATGTCATTATCAATTGTAGAATGCCGATCCGAAACCAATAGTCAATATAATGGGTTGTGGATTTGCAACCCATTGAATTAGGAAATAATTTTCCTAACAATCTCCCACTTGGGCTGCAAAAATTCACAAACTATTATACTACAAAAATCTTTAGAGGTGCAACCGTATGCTATTAGTACAACGACAACTCCCAAACAATCTGGTTCACCTCATGTACATCAATGGAACCAACACAGCTTTAATCACGATGTAGTAGTGATTAAACTACCATGAGCACCATATTCATAGACTCAATGACATAGATCAAATATGAATGAGTGGCATGAAAGTACATGCAATGTGATCTTAACATGCCTATTTTCAACTGGTCCAAGTTTAATGAGATCAACGAATTACTTCATGCAATAACAATTAAATATTACATGAAGAAAACTTTAAATTCAAAATGGAAACTGAAGAAATAACATCACTTTACTCTGCAAAGTCATTAGTCAATGTCGATAAAAAAGCACACACCCAAACGACTCCTAGTAAACCAAAGTATCATCCAGAATAATGCCCATGTGAGCAGTGTGCTCACCTTTGGTTAATGGGTCAGCTAGCATAGACTTAGTCCCAATGTGTTCTACATAAATTTTCTTATTTTTGAAGCCTCTCCTTAATGACTAGGTATTTGATGTCAATGAATTTTGACTTTGTAGAACTCCTATTACTATTAGAGTATAATACCGCTACACTATTGTCATAGTAAATGTTCAATGGCTTTTCAATATTGGTTACTACACGTAATTCCGTGAAAAAATTTTGCAACCATAAACTCTCAAATTTTGGAAAAAAAAAAGAAAAGCAAAACAGTTATAATCAAGAGTTGACAATATAATTACGTGTGTGCCTAGTTAGACAAGGCACACTCATCAGATGTTAGACTTAATTTCAGGAGATTGAACATCTTAATTTTACAAATGAAAATTATTTGAAGTTAATTGCATCATGTCCATAATAGAAATATAGTAAGAGGTTCAATTAAGGAAAAATTAGAAAGCAAATTAGGGGATATTATTTCTAAATCATATGATATTATTTATTAAGTGGCATAAATGATTCCCCACTTAACGGAATGCCCAGATATTGGTCTTGAAATGATTGTGACTAAAATTTAGTAGTAATTTAAATATGATGATTATAATAAAGCTGAAACAAACCATAAATTGCGGACATGAGTATGAACTAATATTGAATATCAACATTGTGATTACTTTAGAAGTCAATAATTTGAGTTCATATGAAAGTGAAATAGAGATAATTAACGAAGCACAAGGCTAGGACATCAAAGACTTGGTTCTTGAAACTGGGCACATAGGCCCTAATATTGGAAAATAGATTTCAAAACTTGGCACAAAGGCCACGACTAGGATAAAATCTTGGAATTGAGAGGGGGGGGGAGAAGTTAAGATATTTGTTAGCAAGATGAACCAAAATGTCTCGTCTCCTATATCATGAGCGAATTGAGGACCCAAAAATGTACAATTTATTTAATTTAGGTGATCTAACAAAGGAATGGTGCTTCGAACCGTTGTGTCCATCATCAGAAAAATTATCAAAGAAGAAACATAAATCCAAACAAGCAAGAAAAACATGGTCGATAGAAATTTAGAATAGGTTTGACAAATATGTGAAAATTCAGGTTGATCCTATTCTCGAATACTTGATCCAACAAAACTCCTCATCATCACCACTACTCAGCAGGTATACATTGACACCAAAGTAGCCAGCGTCTCGCTCGCAAATACAGCAATCGAATTGCGTGAGATATACGGTCCCCTGATTGAGCTACGATGATAAAGATCATAAAAAAGGCGTACGCGTATTCTTCAAAAAACTTCAGTCCCTAATACAAATGTGACCATATCATATTTAGGAACTGAAATACAAAACTAGTAAATTGACCCTTTCAAGTGTGTAGAACAGATGAGATTGGAAGGCGAATCGCTAGCTGCTAGCTTCTTCCACCCTCTATCTGCTACTAATATATAAACATAAACTACTTCTATAGACTTCTACATAGGGCCATCCATGTCAACAAAACTATAATTACGAACGATCCCAACTTTGACTGCGTTAGCGAACATATCTAATCCGACTCCACAGTTATCAACAAACCATCCCGTTTGAGGTTCAACTGAGCGAGTGGATGGATTCAACTGAGCGTAATCATAATATTTGCTCGAAGAAGCAAAAGGCTGAGATTTGCTGATCAGAATATCAATGTGTGGTGAAGGTCCTAATCGATGGTGAGCCTGGAATTGAGCTTAGAGATATGAAGCATGAAATATAACTGATAAGGGATTGGGAAGACGTCGGATATTCCAATGGCCAACTTCTCTATCCTTTTAAACAAACAAGCAATGGTTGATCCCATAAGAAGATAAGTCAAATGCCCGATATGCGATGCTTGGTTTTGCTCACTCCTTGATAATAATATGGTTCTAACTTCGCCGTGAAGTGAACAATTTCCAACAATCTAAGTGTCCTTGTTTACTGAATGGGAAGCCTTATCACACAACATTCCGCTCCTCAACCGATATGACATTTTGGTTTGTATAGGTCTAATTACCTTGTTTGTATAGGAATGAGTTTCCTACTTTTTTTAGGGTTTGTACATTGTCCTTCTAGCACATATATATATATATATATATATATATATATATATATATATCTTTGTGAATGTTCATATGAATACACATAACCTTTTACCTTCAAATTTTGGCCTCCTCTCTCTATGCTTAATCTTTCTCCTCTCTCCTTGTTCAATCTTTGCTCAGCTCTTTACATGGTATCAGAGCCTTCAATGAATTTTATCAAAGAAAACTCTACCTACACTTGCTTCGATATGAAGAACTTCACTGTCTAGGAATATCAATTATGCATTCATGATTAGGGCAAGGATCTCCTTTCCTATCTCACCAGCGATGTTGTCATCCCCACTGTTTCGGTTGCTGTAGCCACTGCAACCACCGTTACTCCTGTCAAAGTTTCTGCCACTATAGAGGCGAATTTGGCAATTGTAACTGCTTACAACAAGGAACTCCTTCAATGGAAGGCAAATAATGCCAAGGTAGTTTTCTTGGTACTTGGATCTGTTTCTTCTCCAATTGTTTTATCGCTTCAAACGTTCTCTCCAGCTTCCGACATCTGGAAGCATCTCTCGTGGACTTATGCTCAAACTAGTGCATCTCGCCAATTTCAAATCGAGTATGAACTTACCAAGCTTAATCAAGGTGAGTTAGATATTCACATTGATTATCTCGCCCCATTATAACTTTGGACAGAATAAGATTTGATGACGGCTTCTCTTGTTGATGAAGCTACTAGTGCAATCGTCATGAAAGTGCGTGAACGAGCTCGCATCTTACAGTTTCTCATGCACTTCCACTAGGAGTTTGAGTCAGTTTGTTCGAATTTGGTCAATAATAATATCTCAAATATGGATAAGGTTCTTGGTGATTTGCTACGTGTTGAAACCCGCTTCCAGACTCAAGCACTACTTGATGCTTCAAAACCCGCTCTTATGACATGTGCACGACCGTACCAGTGTATTTCACAATTTATCATCTTCATCGACACCAGTGGCAGGTCCCTTTAATCATGTGGATTTGCTTTGCCGCCACTATAACGAAACCGATCATTCTACTTTTGATTGTCGGACATAACCTTTTACCTACAGATTTTTGCCTTCTCTCTCTGTGTTCAATCTTTCTCCTCTATCTCTATTCAATCTTTGCTCAACTCTTTACATTTGCGACTCCCTTGAGTGACCATGGGAAGAGCTTGAGCCTAATATGCTCATCACCAACTCCACATAGGTTGATGGTGTCACAACAACAGAGGAAGTCGGCAAGGGGAGTACACAGATTCATGTTTGAGTTTTCTTCAAAATTTTAGTTATTCTAAATCAACATGATGAGATTGGTTTCCAAGTCATAGTTCTCAGCTTGAGTTTCTGGTGGTGCGATGCTTGATGTTGATTTGAGTGCACTTGGTTTGGTGAACTCCATATGAGTTCAGTTTGCTTTTGGAGATGGTGGAGGAGAAAGATTTAATGTGCAGCTATAATCTATTTCTTCTTCGATTGACGATCGCTCTTCATGTCCTAGACGAACTGCAAGTTCTTTGAATTTTCCTTCTTCTTCCGAGATCTTGTAGTTCTCAAAGTTGTATTGTTTTGGTGTCCTTTGATGATTCTGTTGATAAGAGTTTGACCAAGTCAGTACTAGGGACATTGACCGAGAGCAAGCCTAAATGGAGAAAAACAAGAAAAAGCGTAGAAAGTAAATGTGGGAGACAAAAATCTAAAACAGAAGTGAATGATCAATACTCAACACACTTATTTCAAATACAACAATGACTCCCCGACAACAACGCCAAAATTTGACACGATTGTAGCGAGCACTAAAAAATAACCTAATTACCGATGTAACTAGGGTCAAATTTCCTTGGTTTCAAAGATGTGTTCAACTCAAAGTGGTGTATAGTACTAATCGAATTAACTAGTTTTTTAAAGAATTATTTTCTCTGAATCCCCCTATGTCCCATTCAAGTTCGTACTCTACCTTTCCTCTCACCGGAGTCATGTCGCATCTCTAGTTTCCCTCATTGTTCCTCTCTTCTATTCGGATGGTTCTAGTGAGCCCCTCTTCTCCTAGCACTTTCTCTACGCCCGTCACTCAGACGTCTATGTCAAGCTCTGGCTCAGTGATGGATCTCGTATACGGAGCAACCCCAGTGCTAATAAGAGTTATGTGCACCCTTCTGTCGCTAGACCCATGGCGGATACAAGGGGAACTGATCCCAGAGTGGTTGCGGTGTCGACTAAGGGAGAGAGTGATTGGGCTTAAATTATGAAAGCTCACAACTCAAATATGCAGTTCTTTGACATCCCTGACTCTGCCATCATTGATGGTGTCCTCCAGATTTTGCCAAAAATTCTTGCTTCAGGGCTGCAAAAGATGGAATCGGCACTGGTCCCTCAGTATATTGGTGCTCCCCCCTTGGTTCAGGCTATTGCCACTATGGCATATTGGCTTTGGGGGTACGAAGGTGAGGTTTGAATTCCCATCAATCCGGCTTTGTGGTTGGGTGCTTGGCCGATCTTGACATATCCATCAATCACTGAGGATTCTATAAAGTGGAGATCAGATATCTGTCGGCTAGAGCTTGAACCTTAGTATCTCCTTACGTAGCTTACCCTTTCGAATGTCCCTCCCCATCTCATCACCAACAATATGATTGGATCCTGGTTAGCGAGCTATTCAAAGTCTGCATCCTTATGTCGACCTCTATTGTGTGCCCTAATGCTCTTTATATCAATCATGATGGAGGATGACACACTATTCCAATTGAGACTCCCCAAATGAAGTAGGTGTCGAAAACAGTTGAAGCTACCCCCGGTTTGGGTGGAAAAATGGAAGTCCCAACCATCTCACTTAGTGATTGTTGACAGCTCTACATGCAATGATACCAAGGTGTCTCCTGAAGTGGCAGTCTCATGTGCACCTCTCCTCAGTTCACCGACTAGAGGAGGGGGGGGGGGGGGGGGGGCATGTCACGGCTAAGACTCTTTTACAAGTGCAGGCTACTACCATTCTTGAACAAGCGGTGCTGTCTGAGACCTCTGTGGAGGTGGAAGCAACACGCATGAGCCCTAGAACTGTTATTTGTATAGCAACAATTGGTAATGATTTTTTTAGTATTATAGCTGATGATGACGCCTTGAAGGTGGAAGTCAGGTTGGAGAACACATTGGAAGGGATTGAGAAAATTTAAATGGATCCCAACCCTTTTATCCCCGACACTCCTATGTTAGCAGATTTTATGACCAATGTGAAGATTACACCTCCAAAGAAGAGAGGTAGGGGCAGGGATCGTAATGAAAACCGCCGATGGTAAAGGTTTTGGTTTGGAATCAAAGGGTATTCAACTTTCCTTCAAAGCATAGTTCTTTTCTTTCTTATATTAATAAATATCGTATTAATATCTTTGCTATTCTTAAAACTACAGTAGAAGTTAGAAAAGCTCACAAAAATTTGGCCTCCACTTTTGGAGCTTGGAGTAAGTGTACTAATTATGAAAACAACTCTCTTGGTAAAATCTGGCTCCTTTGGAAGCCCACCCTTTAGGTTACCATCATCAAGTATGTAGCTCAATCTTTTTTTGGTGTTGGTTGGGGGTCTCAACTCCTTCTATCTTTGTGTGGTTCATGAGGCAAAGAAGTCACAACAGAGAGAGAGAGAGAGCAAATTTATGACAACACTTCTGATATGCTTTTGCTTCCCTTTCCTGTTTCTGTTTGTGGGGAATTAACGCGATTACTGGTCCTAAGGAGGTGTCCAATAGTGTGGGGATCACAAGATCTATGAAGTGTTCCATGGTTGGATCAACGATAATGATTTGGTGCATCATTCTTATGTGGGCCTCCTATTTACCTGGTACAATCATTGTTACGATCGTCCCATTGCAAGGTGTTAGACCGGTGCTTGATCAATCATGAGTGGATTAGTATTTTCCCCACTAGGAGAGTCATGTTACTGGAGCCTTCCACTTCTGACCAGTGTGGCATTTTGCTGGAGTATGAAAATAGCCTCGTCTCTCTCCCCAAACCTTTTTTTTTCTAATTTTTGGGCATTGAAACATGACTTTTGAAAGACGGTCGAAGTTACTTGGGCCAATGATTCCTCCTTGTCTCATACTGCTCCCTTGCATAACTCAGATTATTCTCATATCAGCAATGCCAAGGGAAGTCTTAAGGCCTAGTCTCACTTGAAAATGGCTAATGAATCAGTGTATCGCCAAAAGTCTCATGAGGGACTCAAACACTCGTTTTTTTCAAAAGTCTGTGAAGATATGAAAGGCTAGAAATCTGACGGGCAGCTTGTTTCCGGCATTGATGACATGTATGTGGTGATTTTCAAATTTTATGAAGGGCTACTCGGTCAAGTTAGTCTGGACGTTCCTCAAGTTCCCCTTCTGATATCTAGGCTTTTTTGGCAAATCATCTTCCCCCTACTCTTGAAGTGCATTTATGTGATCCGTTTTCTACTCAAGATGTGAAGGATGCAATGTATTATACAAATGCATTGCAAAGGTTCTTTCTCGCAAATCGGTTGGCTGCCTGCCTACCGTCATCAACGAGAGTCAATCTGCCTTTGTCAAGGGGCAAAAAATCATGCACAGTATCATGCTTGCACACGAGTTGGTCAGTGCCTATCACCTTAAGCATATGAATCCTCGATGCACTCTAAAACTTGACATCCGTAAGGCATTTGATTTGGTCAATTTCCGCTTCTTGATTGATGTCCTTCATGGCATGGGCTTCCTTGTCAAGTTCATTGGCTGGATGAAGAAGTGTTTGCACTTGGTGATGTTCAGCATTGGTCTTAACGGGGGATTCATTTGATATTTTGCGGGATGAGAGGGTCCCTCATTCTCAATATTATAGAGGTCCTTCATTGCATTTTATTTTGAGCCTCCCATGCCAATCTGATCTCGCTTCATCCCAGATGTATGAAATTCAATATCATTCACCTCTACTTCACAAACAACCTCCTCGTATTCACCATAGGTACTCTTGCTGGGGTTCAGGGGGGTGTGCGATGTCCTCCATATATTCTATCGGCTTTCAGGACTACAGTTGAATTCGGATAAGACTGAAGTCTTCTTCTCCACTTCAATACCCCTTGTTGTTCCTCTATCAAGCTCCAATTGGGTTTTAAGGAGGAGACTTTGCCAGTTTGCTACCTTGGCGTTCCCCTTATCCCAGGAAGGTTGTCGGTGAGTGACGCTGACATCATTGTTTCTAAAATTACATGAAAGGTCATTGGGTGGAGAGTGAACACATTCAGTTATGTTGGTCACCTCCAACTTGTCACCTCTGCTTTGAGTACCATTAGTCAGTACTGGATGGTTGTTTTCTTGCTCCCATTGTTGGTTATGGCCACGGTCGAGAAGGTTTCTAGCAATTTTTTTGGAAGGTGTCCGGTGGTGAAAAGAAGAAGGCTATAGTTGCCTGGAAATTGATTGCTCTTCCTAAATGTGAGGGAGAGTTAGGCATCCATAACCCGGCTGCTTGGAACTTCGCTTGCAATTTTTAGCATATCTGGAGTGTTTTGATCAAGGCAGGCAGTCTTTGGATTGCCTAGATTCAAGCTCATCGGCTTCGGTGTAGGTCTATCTAGACTTGCATTCCAACCGCTTATCACTCTTGGACTTGGCGGCGATTGCTCAAGGCGAGAGATATGTTATTGCACCATGTCTCTTGGAACTCAGATGGATGCATTACCTGGCAAGGGAGTTAATGTCGAAGTATTCTATTACTAAGGTATGGAATGCTGTCCGCGTACATCAACCGGAAGTCCACTGGTATGAGCAGGTTTGGGCTGGTCCAATCATCCCCAACCATAGCTTCATCTCATGGATCGCTATCCATCAGAGGCTTGCTACTAGTTCACTGATGTGTTCATGGGGATTCCCTATTGAGGTTTATGCCACTGGAATTGAGGATCTAGATAATCTTTATGCCACTGGAATTGAGGATCTAGATCATCTTTTGAATGCTTGCAACTTTAGGGAGCAGATCCAACATTTTTTTCAGCAGTACAAAAGTGATTGCAGGGTCCTAGGATGACAATGTTACTTAGCACACAAATCTTCTCAAGGGGGGCAGCACCTCAGCAAAGTCTGGGAGACTCTACTGGAGGGCTATTGTCAGCGAAAGATAGTATGAGTGGTGTCGTCAAAAGGCGGGTGAACATCAGAGAGATTCAATGCTGAAAATATTTGTAGAGATACAGGTTCTTTTCTTAGATAATTTGGTCTTTTGTTAGCTGTTAGTTTTTAGTAAAGGTTACAAGACCATGATTACAAAGTTGCATCTCCTTCAGTTTTGGCTGAGGTGCCATTATCATCAATCTATCAATTAGAGTGGAAATTAAAGAGAATTGAAAAAAAGTTTACAAGACCACGATTTAAGGGGTTTAACCAATTCAGATGAAATTGCTCAGATTTTGAATCTCCTAAGCTATCGAGACAAACAAATGGTATTCAACTAATCAATTTATGCAAAGAAAGAAGCATTGAATTTACCGTCGCAATTTTTCTCTACTTAGGTCACGCTCTTGAGGTTCTGCTAACCTACTAAGAATCCTGAAAACTTAGATCGCTCTTTCGATTCATGCATCTAAAACCTATACGACGTTTTATCAATCTAGAATTGCACTCATGATGGACTGGTTTACTCATCCCCATCTCTGTTGAAGTCAACTAACCAAGTTGATTGATTTCAATGTGCTAAGATAAACATGACTTTCCAAGTCAATGTACAACAAGATCCTATTCAAGTTGATCAAGCAAGTATAAGAACAAAAACGAAATCAATCATAATCTGAAATCCATCCAACTGGAATACTTCATCTTAGTCCAATAATCATTCGTTTATCTAGCATCACCTAGGGTTCATAAAGCATATAGGATTTTAGCTACTCATAATCTTGGAGAACAAAACAGATTGAAGAAGGGGAAACATTGAAACTAGGCTTACGAACAAAATTCTGCAAAACCTGATTTGGTCGAAGAACTCCAAGAACGCGATTCGTCAATTTTGATTATGTCTTCTGATCCGAGCTCCTTGAAGTAGATGCATTTTTATCCCTCAAAAGTCTTTATTCTCTGATCCCAATTTCGTCCAAAAGGGTGTGTCTCTCAAATGAACAAAGAAGGGCCTTTAAATAGGATAGGAATCTTAACTGATGAAGGTATGCTACTAAGACTGCCATAATGTGCGCCGCACATTATGACAGATCTACATGGCATATTAGACCCTAAGCTCGAGAGCCCCTCAAAATCATCAGTGTAATATGCGCCAAATATGGCATATTAGATCATTGTAATGTGCGCCGCACATCATGACAGTCTAAGGCGCACATTACATCTTCATCATTCTTTTTATCCTCCCAGCTCATCCACGCATGTTGTATCGCTCCAATTAGTGCCTTGATGTCATCAAATGCCTGAAATCTATAAAAATATGTTCCAAATGACATCAAATGGACCCCGAGCGTGTTTGAGGGACTAAAATGATATAGAAGCTTAAAATGCAAGAAACACCCTAAACTTCTACCCAGTTATATACAAAATGCATGAAATGTCGCTTAAATGAGGTCGATGAATGGGGTGAGTCGACCGTTATTAATGATTCAAGGAGACTATTTATATGGAGCGACCGTCTGGGCATACCAAGGGTGATAGTTTGATGGTGTGTCTTTTGTGTGATCCTTATATGGGTTGAAATAGGCACTGCGTGCATGGTTTGAGAAGTTTCACAAAACCATCATTCTGGATGGTTTGAAACAAAGTGATAATGATTTATCCTCATTTATTGATTCCAGTATTCATTCTCTTATAGTTCTCTTGATCTATGTCAATTACATAGTCGCTACGGGTAATGATCTTGAGGATATTCAGCAGTTAATGACAGTCTTACATTCAGCTTTTAATATGAAGGATCTAGGCGACCTTTCATATTTCCTTGGTTGAAATTACTCATTTTGTTGAAGGCTTGCATGTCTGCCAACACAAGTACATTGTTAATTTTCTTGAAGAGGTAAAAATGGATGGCTGCCACCGGTGTGCGGCTCCTATGGAACCGAATCTAAAATTGCGAAAGTTAGATGGTGAGTTGTTACCTACCAGTCCTCAGTATCTAAGCATAGTGGGTGGTTTGATTTATCAACTCATATGAGACCTTATATTTCATATGTTGTGCAAGTTGTGAGTCAGTTCTTGTGTGTTACTGGGACTACTCATCGATTTCTTCTTCAACGGATCCTACATTACTTACATGGCGTGTAACATGTGGGCCTCTTCTTCCTTGCTAGAGGTGAACCCATTATTGAGGCTTATGTTGATGCAGACTATGGTGGCTGCTTAGACACTCGGCGCTCCACGTCTGGTTGGTGTATCAAAACTGGCAGATCCTTAGTTGCTTGGCATTGCAAGAAGCAAGATCGAGTTTCAAAATCTTCAAAAAAGGAAGAATATTGGTCTATGAGTGAAGTAACCTTTGAAATTTTACGGGTAAGAAGACTCATGGCCGAATTTGGTGTGGTGTGCCAGGTTCCCATTCGGTTGTTTGCTGATAATGCTAGTACTATCATGATTGCTACTGATAATGTATTGCATGATAGCAGGAAGCACATTGAAGTTCATATGCATTATATTCATCAACTTATGAATGAAGGTCTTTTGTGACTTTCATACATTGCTTATGAGGACCAAACTACGAATCTTCTCCCCAAGGTTGTCTCTCCAAATCCACAAGTCTTTAACAAGTTTCATTTTTCTACTAATGATTTATTGAATAACTAAGTTCAGTAGAGATTGTAAGACCGAACTCCTTATGTTGCTAAACAATGTCGGGAACCTCTTTTGAATTGTTCAAAAGATCCTATAATTTTCTTCTCATGTCTCCTCTGTTGATCTCCTCACGCGCCATGTTCGTCGTTGCATCATTAGAGACTTTTCCAGAATATTAGTTCAAAATCGCGTTCATTGAGAAGTTGGGTTAATGCATGATTCAGTTAATGGGATTTTTCAAACATATCGACATTTTTGTTGATTATGGGGATTAAGTACGAGTATTTGTGGCATGATAGCAAGGGATTGTTCACAGTGTAATATGAACTTGGGTTCTTCTTTGCAAACTTTGGGCCCAACTCGACTAGTTTCATCTGTCCCGCAGAGCTTTTCGCGACCCGACTGAGGTCCACGTATCATGCGTTGAGTGCCGTTACGAGGAAAGTCGGGGTGATTGTGGCCGCTTTTATTTGCAGTCTTACACATTAGATGAGAAAGTGAGCACGATTAAGCACATCTTGATGGTTTTGAGTTTTACAAATGTATTGGGGGATTTTGTTTCACTTTTATATTGCCGAAGGCGGTGGGGAAGTCGATTGAGGAAATATCCAACGAGGATGGTTGGGCCATAAATTTCCGAAAAAATATGTGCGGCGAGAGAGTAATCCGCTAGAAGGTATGACAGTATAGAGTGAGAAATAACTTTTATATTATTTTTAAAGTTTTTCAGTTTTCTCTTATTTTTATTATTATTTTATGTATGACACATTTTTTTATCGTGCATAAAGTATACGTTTTAAAAATATAAAGAAAATGGTACGATATAAAGTAAGATATATGATTCTATCTAAGTAGTGCATCTCACTAAGTAAAATAATATATTGACGTTTATTTGTTTTCCTAAACGGTGGTATGTATATTAAAGAAAACTAGTGCTTCAAAATATGATCTAGGAAGGCAAACTATATAGAAAATGCAAAGCAAGCAATATGTAACTAGACACTCACAAGCTTGCCGACCCAAACAAGTAAAGGAAAACACAGCATGAGAAATAGTGTATTGACAATTAGAAGGTTTCCGATTTGATCTAGTTGTAACAATTTGGGAACACATTATTTTTTTCTAATTTAGGTTATTGTATTATCTTAATTAATTATCCGAAAGGAGAGTTTCTTTTCTTGAAAAAATATATATCGTTCTCTCTTAATTTGGTTTGAGAAATCTTGTACTTTGATCATTAACAATATTTTAGCAATTTCATAAATAATAAATTTGAAACGCTCATATCAACACTTAGAAAATTTCAAATAGAAAATTTATTCACGAATATAATGCCTATTACAATATTTAACAAGGATTGAAATCTTAAAATAGGCTTTAATTTTATATAAATACCCATCTCCTAATTCATTTTCATCAAAGAAAGCTTTCTCCATTCAAACTTTGTCGATGGTGTGCCTCGTACTTGGGGCTAAATCATTTATTTGCTCTTTTCAATGGAAGAAGAAATGAATGACAATCACATTGCGGAATCAGGTATGTGATATTAGTTTTATCTCTTCTTCCAGTGAAAAGTTATTTAGGTATGATATGTAACTCACATTTTTAGATTTGATGTTTGTTCCTTGAAAAAATTGGATTATTTAAAATCCAACTTATAGGAAATGGAATGGAAGGGTTCGGAAAGATAAAATTATTCATTAATTTACAACTTGTCTTCAAATATATGAGGTATAGTGATTGTTTTACTTTCATCATAAGTATTTTTATAATTATTTGATTTTGTTCATTACAATGTATATGACCAGTTGGTTGTATATGATTATCCAATTCATGGAATTTCATATAATTTTTACTACAATTCATTAACCAAGAAACACTCTACTAAGTATCAATATATTTGTCATGGCCCAACCCCTTAATCATCTATTCATGTATTATACAATTCATTCAAGGTCAAAGTTGATTATTTTCTATATTATATTTCATCAAAATCACATCACTATCTACTATGTCTTGGGATACTTGACGTGCCCTCAGTCTCATTTCTCATAATTATATTATCCAAAACATCTATTAAAACTGATATCTCATATGTCAGGATCTAAGAACTAAAATTTTGTGTGTTATAGGGTTAACTGGAGCTTCATGACAGCATAATGTGCTATGGAGATGGTATGTAATGTAGTAGCCATTCTTACTAACGCTATTAGATTATACAAGTTTTAAAATTTCAAGATTTTTCTTTGCATTTAATTATATGGGTAACAATGCCTATTTTTGCATTAATTAGAGTTCTTTGGATTGAGACTTTTACGGGACTAGTTAGCAAGGGTACCACAGTTGATGTTGATAATAATAAGAATGGTATGTTTCAAATAGTATAGGTGCTCACTATTGTTGATTTGGTTAGCTTGAGTGTAAATAATTTGGACATGCATAATGATTGTGCGTGTGTGTAGGTGCAAGCTGAGTTTCAAGCAATTTCACTGATGATCCACATGCGTCATACGAAGTTTCACTATTTTTTTTTGCTACAATTAGATCGAGTACATTTTGTTCATCACGGGTTTCTTGCTCAACACTAGCCATGATGTTTCGAGTTCCAGATTTGGTCCTGGTATCATGAAGAGGTGTTAAGGCGATCCTTTTATTGTGTCATTTAGGAGTTAGATAATAGTTGGTGTAAGGTAATCGAAGATACATGGTCCATTGGTTCTCTCTCAACTTGAGTCGACAAACCTTGTACTTTAGTAGTCACTTATAATCATAAGTTGATCTCAGTTTAATTCGGCCTCTGAAAATTTCTTACAAATTTAGAATTTTTTATCTAAATAAGAAAGTTAAGAGTTTCATGTTTATTTTGATCTCTTCACCCGAAAATTTATTTTTTCATATGAAAATATAAATCCATCTCTAACAAGAATCTAATTTCCATATCTTTTTAATTAAAATTTCCACTCAATATCCTCGTCTTAAAAGGAGACAATTCAAACTTTTTGTCAGATCAAATAGGAACTCCATTGGCCAACCATTTATGTCGAGCTGAATTTTTTCCAACAAGTTTTTTCCTGTCACTAGATTGGGGATTCCAAAAACAAAATTTGCCCACTAGACCATCTTTGTTGGAATTATTTTTTTGAAATCTTTCCGTAACAATGTGTTGTATTAGGTTTTTGAAATGTACTCGGCTTTTAAAAACGCTACATGTTTTGCAAACGGATAAATGGAGTGACCGACAACCTTAATGAATCAAATGAGCAAAAAAAGAAGAAATGAAATAGAAAAGCCTCCCCCTACTGAATTCTGTGTTTTGTAATAGACAACCCCGATTCTTAGATTTGTGTTGTGTTCTTTAAGTACATCTAACTATACCACAACTGGAAAAAAACCCCACTAAAAATCAAAGTCAACTTTGCAAGGTAGTCTGTTCACATGTTGATAAATTCCAACAACATAAAACTACATGTTATTGCCTGATTAATTGTTGTCCACTCGAACCGACCCCCAAAATTCGAAGGAACCCTCAACAATCAGACTCATTGTTGAGTTGTTGTTGCCATAGAAGCACAGTGACGTGGATGAAAAATAAGGGAATGTAACAATAGAGCTATAGTAGGAAACACTAGTCTTTTCGATATTCCTCCCATCAAAATTCTAGTTTTCTTCATTTGCTTCATACTTGTTTCACTATGTTACGTATACCGTTTAAGTTTATAGATTTGAGTTCTCCACTCTCTCAACCTTTCTTAGCAACGGTTGTTTTTCATTCCCTGACTAGACATTCATGTTTTGCCATTGGTCTGTTATTGGTAGGACTCCCAATAAACCATTGTCATTTACCAGACAAGTTTTCTTCTGCACATGGACTTTGAAGGTACTCCAAATCCACAAGTCTTTAACAAGTTTCATTTTTCTACTAATGATTTATTGAATAACTAAGTTCAGCAAAGATTGTAAGACCGAACTCCTTATGTTGCTAAACAATGTCGGGACCTCTTTTGAATTGTTCAAAAGATCCCATAATTTTCTTCTCATGTCTCCTCTATTGATCTCCTCACGCGCCATGTTCGTCGTTGCATTATTAGAGATTTTCCCGAATATTAGTTCAAAATCGCGTTCATTGAGAAGTTGGGTTAATACATGATTCAATTAATGGGAGTTTTCAAGATATCGACGTTTTTGTTGATTATGGGGATTAAGTACGAGTATTTGTGGCATGATGGCAAGGGATTGTTCACTGTGTTATATGAACTTGGGTTCTTCTTTGCGAACTTTGAGCCCAACTCGACTAGTTTCATCTGTCCCGCAGAGCTTTTCGCGACCCGACTGAGGTCCACGTATCATGCGTTGAGTGCCGTTACGAGGAAAGTCGGGGTGATTGTGGCCGCTTTTATTTGCAGTCTTACACATTAGATGAGAAAGTGAGCACGATTAAGCACATCTTGATGGTTTTGAGTTTTACAAATGCATTAGGGGGTTTTGTTTCACTTTTATGTTGCCGGAGGCGGTGGGGAAGTCGATTGAGGAAATATCCAACGAGGATGGTTGTGCCATAAATTTCCGAAAAAATATGTGCGGCGAGAGAGTAATCCGCTAGAAGGTATGACAGTATAGAGTGAGAAATAACTTTTATATTATTTTTAAAGTTTTTCAGTTTTCTCCTTTTATTTTTATTATTATTTTATGTATGACACATTTGTTTATCGTGCATAAAGTATACGTTTTAAAAATATAAAGAAAAATCGTACGATATAAAGTAAGATATATGATTCTATCTCGGTAAAATAATATATTGACGTTTATTTGTTTTCCTAAACGGTGGTATGTATATTAAAGAAAACTAGTGCTTCAAAATATGATCTAGGAAGGCAAACTGTATAGAAAATGCAAAGCAAGCAATATGCAACTAGACACTCACAAGCTTGCCGACCCAAACAAGTAAAGGAAAACACAGCATGAGAAATAGTGTATTGACAATTAGAAGGTTTCCGATTTGATCTAGTTGTAACAATTTGGGAACACATTATTTTTTTGTAATTTAGGTTATTGGATTATCTTAATTAATTATCCGACAGGAGAGTTTCTTTTCTTGAAACAATATATATCGTTCTCTCTTAATTTGGTTTGAGAAATCTTGTACTTTGATCATTAACAATATTTTAGCAATTTCATAAATAATAAATTTGAAACGCTCATATAAACACTTAGAAAATTTCAAATAGAAAATTTATTCACGAATATAATGCCTATTACAATATTTAACAAGGATTGAAATCTTAAAATAGGCTTCAATATCCTCATCTTAACAGGAGAAAATTCAAACTTTTTATAAGATCAAATAGGAACTTCATTGGCCAACCATTTATGTCGAGCTGAATTTTTCCAGCAAGTTTTTTCCTTTCACTAGAAGGGGGATTCAAAAAACAAAATTCGCCCCCTAAACCATCTTTGTTGGAATTATTTTTTTGAAATCTTTCCGTGACAATGTGTTGTATTAGGTTTTTAACATGTACTGGGCTTTTAAGAACGGTACACGTTTTGCAAACGGAAAAATGAAGTGACTGAAAAACGGATATATGGAGTGACCGAAAAACTCTCGTGTGTTCTTCTTTGTTCCTTGCTTGTTTGACATGGTCATTTTGGGAACCATTACGGAACCAAAAAAAGTTAGAAAATTACCGATACAAAAAATTTCGATACGTTATCATGAATTACCAAGATACTGAATATGGGCATTTTTCGCTTATTGCTTACCAAAAACTAAACTTAAACAAAAAAATACCGCAAATACGGGAATATTACAAAAATATCAAAAGTCTCCCGAAATAAATGCAGATTGTGAATTATTTGGGATAGGTTTAGCTTTTTTATTTTTAATTACAAGATTTTCGATAATTATCGAATATTAAATTTATACCAAGTTACTGAAATTATGTCAAATTCAATAGCCATTACCATCACCGAATTTATATTAATTGTCTTTGGTTTACTAACTACGGAAATATTTTGGTTCGGTTCGACAATTATTGAATTATCAAATTATTGAACTGAAGTTACAAGTTTTGGTACGGTTAGGCTCTCGCTATGGTGAACTCCTTTTTGGTTTCGCCCCCTCCCCTTATGCTCACCTCCATCTTGTCAATCGTCTCTTTACAACAAAATCCCAATGCTAGATCCTAACGAAATAGTTTAAAAAGTGTATTTTTCCATTTTTATTTAAATTACATCCAACATTCCACATGCCCATCAAAGCTTATATATTCTGAAATTTCAAATCTAACAAAATTTCATTTTATAAGCAGGACACTTTATACCACAACTAGCCAAGAATATCCTTGAATGCAACAAAGAACATTCTATTTAAATCACTAATCTTAAAAGGAATCATGATAATGTACCAACTTAATTTTGTTTCTATTTCAAAGCTAATCCTAATGTCACCTACAAAGCTTGAAATTTGATTATAAACAGAACATGTGAGGGTGGGAATCGTGATTAATATCAGAGCTTGAAATTTGATAATGGATAGGTCTTCCGATTAATATCACTCAATAATGTAGTGATGTTAGCATACATCTTGATTAGTTTGGACCTCATTCGAACAACATTTGATTGATTTTAGTACCTGGTTCACTAGGAATCGTGATTAGTATTAAATTATTCCAAAAGAGTCATTTTGGTATGTTTAATCCATATTCTCGAGTTCTCTTTGAGGTTTCATTTAACCGTCGGATATAGGGTTCAATCACGAAGGGAATGATTCAAATCAGAGCTAATTTGGAGGTCGGGCGGGCGAGTTATGGGCAAAATACAATTTCAGGACCGACCTAGAAGTTGACCAAACTGAATTAGGTCCTCAAGACATCCTATATAAATCCCATTTGAAGAGAGAGAAGGGGATGTTCTACATTTCATCTTTCACCGCCTACTTTGTCACACCCTGATTTCTCGAAACAGTAAAATGACTAGATTGCTTTGCAGGTAGTCGGAGTAAAGAAATTTTGAAACTTTATTTATATAGATAAAATGACCACATAAAAATAAACTTAATTGCTTTGTCAAAAAGTGGAAACTGCTCCAACATAAGACATTGGAAAAATGACCACATGAAAAGAACCAACTGTAAGTGTAAGCACTTGAAAATCAATGCATGACATTGAAAAACCAAGTCCATCACTCCACATCCCGAATCAACTCTACTCGACTGCTGCACAAACTTACAAACACCTTGGTCAGTGGTTCGGGGTTAGTCTTTCATGCTCTAAACATAACACATAAGTTTTCTAACATAACTATAAGAGAATCAAATTATTCAGACATCACATTATCATTCAGGGCTAACATTCATTTCCAAACTAGACAACCATTACTAAGGGTGTTAAACTTATAACATCACTGATCATATTATTCAAATATCGTATCATTTAGGAACATTCGCTTGACGGGCTTGGGGTAAACTATGAGTTTCTAACGGGCCAGTAGCTAGATATGGGTCTCTAATGTTCCAACACCACACCATGGGTGGTTCAAGATCCTAACATAACAACGTAACTTGAATGCTGAGTTTAGCTAAAGGGGCTCAGATTCCTAAATGATCGATTAGTCTCCTGAACTTAAAAACATGCTTTCTAGTTATCTAATCACCATGTATTATGACTTAGTCATGTATACAAATAATATGAGCATCAAGTTGTAACATATTCTTATATATAGAATCGTTAATACTAACTAAGTAGGCATATTACATAAAGTAGCGATCTTTATGTGATCCTAAAACATGTGAACTTAACATGGCAAGTGTGCATAGTAACATAGTCATCATCAAGTGAACCTCAAATCAATTCTAGAGGAACATGGAAACATAAGGAACACAGTACTGGATGAACATTGGTCATAACTACCTTAAAAGGAATAAAGTAAACATCCTAGTATCTTCCTAACTAGGATAAATAAGGAAATAAAAATATAGCCATACCTTCAACATGCCCCCTCAAGCTTGACATATGCATTATATAGATCAAGCTCTTCAGATACTATAGAACTTCTCTGGAGGTGGCCTTTGTGAGTATATCTGTTGTCTGTTCTGGAGAAGGAACATAAGTAACATTGATTACTCCACTCGATGCCTTCTCAAAAAGAAACTGTATGTCCCTTTCAACATGCTTAGTCCGATCATGATGGACTAGATTTCAAACAATAGCTATGGCAGACTGGCTGTCTTTCCTAACACAAATTAGTTCATTCTTTTCAACTTGAATGTCCTTGAAATGTATTTCTACCAAATTCCTTCACACACACCAAGAGCAAGTGCTCGATATTCAGCTTCAGTGCTATTCCTCGCAACCACATGTTGCTTCTTACTCTTCCAAGTAACAAGGTTTCCCCAAACATAGGTGCCATATCCACTGGTTGACCGCCTATCTATTAGTTCCCCAGCTCAACTACTATCTATGAAGACCTCGATTCCTCTGTCATTATGCCTACTAAACCGCAAACCAAGACCTAGTGTGCTCTTCAGATATCTGAGTATTCTTATCATATCCTGCATGTGCTATTCAGTAGGATTCTACATGTGTTGGCTCACAACTCCCACTACATAGGCAATACCTCTTATATGGGATAGATAGATCAACTTCCCTACGAGTTTCTGGTATCTACTCTTATTTGTTGGTTCACTATACTCCTCGTGGTTCCACCTTTTATTTTATTCAATTGGTGTTTCGACCGATTTGCAGCCCAGAATACCTGTTTCGATTAGCAGGTCCATGACATATTTCCTCTGACAAATAATCAGCCCTTTCTCCGACCTAGCTACTTCCATACCAAAGGAAGTATCTTAACTGTCCAAAATCTTTAATTTCAAATTCTTCCACCAATCTTTGCTTTAGGGCTAGAATTTTATCCTGGTCATCTTTAGTCATGATCATTTCATCAACATACACAATCAAGATTTCCATGTTCCCTTTAGCGTTATGTTTAACAAACAAGGTGTGATCGATTTGGCAATGTCTGTAGCCACCCGATTTTACCAAGTTTGTAAATCTTTCAAACTAGGCTCTTGGTGACTACTTCAGGCCATATAGGGCTTTCCTCAGTCTACACCCATTCCCTGATTCCTTGTTGTTCAAGCCAGCTGGAATATTAATGTATACTTCCTCACCTAGATCACCATTAAGGAATGTGTTTTTCACATCCAACTGAAACAATGGCCAATCAAGGTTGACAACAAGAGATAGCAGAACTCTGATGGTGTTTGGCTTTGCTACAGGGGCAAACGTTTTCTCATAATCAATCCCTTGTGACTAAGTGAAATGTTGCAGGGGTAAATTAATACTCTTGCTTGAAAAACGTAACATCTATGGTGTGACAGAACCCCTTTGTATGTAGGGAATAACACTTAGAGGCCTTTTTGTCAGCAGAGTACCCAACAAACACACATTTGAGGGAGCAAGGATCCAATATAGGGTGTTGGTGAGCATAAATATGGACAAAAGATATGCAACCAAAGACTTTGAGTTGCAGATCAGAGGAGAAAGCATGCATGTGAAGATAAGCAACATGTAGAACTTGTCTACGAGCCTTGTACTACTGAGGTCAGCTTGGTAACCGATTGATAAGATAGGTGGTTGTTAATACTGCTTCTCCTCACAAATATGTTGGAGTATTTGCAGTGAAAATGATTGCTCAAGCCGTTTTAAGGAGATACGGATTCTTTTGTTCAGCAATCCCATTCTGTTATGGAGTCTCAACACAGGAACTACTATGCACGATTCCTTGCTGTTGTAGAAATGAGACAAAAACTAAATTGAAGTAGTCACAACATTGTCAGCGAACAGGACCTTTATCTTGAAATTTTGTAACCACCATGGAGTGGAACAACTAAAAGACTCTAGACGTTTCAGACTTCACTTTCATGAAAAACGCACATGTCATTCGTGTGTGCTCATCTATCATGGTGATGAACCACCTAGCACCACTAGGGGTAGAAACGCGACAAGGTCCCCATATGTCAATTTGTATAATCGTAAATGGAGCAATTGACTTATACTGAACAGATGGATACACTGATCTGGTGTGCCTGGAAATCTGACATGCATCACATTGAAATTGAACTTTCCTTTTATTTCTGAATAAGCTGGGAAATAAGTGTTCAAGATAACCAATGCTTGGATGACCAAGTCTTGAATGCCATAATATAATTTTATCATCTATACTACTATCTTGAGAGCTTAAAGCAATCTTATAGGTTGTCCGTAATCCATGTAGTAAGTATATTCCATCTACCAAATCAAACCTGCTAATCGTCCTTCTCAAAGTTGAATCCTAAAACTCACACATGCCATCACCAAAGGTTACTCGACACTTCAGATCATGTGTGAGCTGACTGACAGAAAGCAGATTGCAATTCAATTTAGAAACATAGAGAATAGGGAACAAAGTGATTGATGGTGTGACCTAAACACGTCCAAGACCTTGAATAGGAGCAAGAGTACCAATTGGAATTCAAAATCCTATATTCTTAGGGTAAGGCTTAACATCCTGAAGAATTTCTAAGTTTCTAGTCATGTTATCAGTGCATCTAGAATCCAAAATCCTAGTAGTAAGACGCTGACTTTGAGTAACAACAACGTAAGACAAGCTACCTTCAGTAGTCATGTGACTAGCAGCCATCTTCGTGGTGGATGAGGAGAACTTAGCAAACATCTTTTCTAGTTGTTCGAGTTATCCTTTGGAGAATTGATCTTGTGATGTGATGTCTTCATTTTTTTTAGGAACAATCACTTGACGTTTCCCCTTTGCTTTCTGTGCCTGCACCGTAGCTCTTCCATGAAGAAGGTAACATTCTTCGTTAATGTGTCCAGTTTTTCTGCAGTGGTCACAAAATTTCTTCTTTGCTATTTCCTGAGCAACCAATGCCGAATGGTCTTTAATTGGTTTCTACTCTCCGGACAGCATAACCCTCTGTCGGCTAGATTCTCGTTGAACTTGAGCAAATGCCATCCTGAGATTAGGAAGAGGAGATGTGACCATCACTCGACCCTTTACCTCATCAAGTTCTTTGCTGAGACCAAGGAGAAACCTGATGGTGTAAGTTTAGTTTACCATGGTTCGATACGTAGCAGCATCTTGGGTGCACGTCCACTTTGGGGACCGATACATGTCCATCTGCAGCCACACATTCGACAGCTAAGATATTGAGCCAGAGTCATCGCACCTTGCTACGGATTTTGTAACTGGGTCTATATCTCCATTATCTCAGCCGTGTTGTCTGTATTGGAGTAGGCATTCTCGGCACTATCCCAAACATCCTTAGTTGTCTTATGAAGCAAATAAGGTTCACCAATGGACTTTTCCATGCTGTTAAGAAGCCACGACTTGATGAGATTGTCGTTGATCTTCCATGTCTTATATGTTGCCTCAGTTGCAGCAGGTTTAGGTAAATCGCCAACATTGCCAAACCTGATTGCTCCCGACATGGGTTCTGTCCAGAAATAAGAAGACAAAGAAAGGGCTATGAGAGGGAGAGTTGGCCGACGGAGCCGGTAACCCTAGGGTTTCGAATCAGCTCTGATACCATGCCAAATATTGAGGTGTAAAATCCTCTCTTATTAATTTAGAATGAATCTGAGAACTCTAATATATAGAGTTTAAGATATCAAAATATAGTAGGTTCCTAGAAGGATACAACTACCATAAAAGGAATAAAGCAAACTTCCTAATTTCTCCTAATTAGGATAAATAAGGAAATAACAATATAGTTGTATCTTCAACATCAAGTAATAACCTAACATATCATGGCATAACCACTTAACCATAACATGATCACATGAATATGAGGTAACCACTAATCCGAGAGACATAACATGACTTGTCTTAATTTAAGTGTACAATTTATACGTCATAAAATTATAACATAACATAGTGTAACCACCTAACCATAACGTGAAGAAGATGAACATAATGTAAGCACTAATCTTAGGGAAATGTGGCATGCCTTATCATAGTTAAAAGGGAAAACTTGCACATCATCAAGTTATAACATATACACTTAAATCATAACGTGAATGAGATGAACATAATGTAAGCACTAATCCTGGAGAACATGACATGCTTTAACATAGTTAAGAGGACATCTTACACATCATCAAGTAATAACATATACACTTAATCTTAACATGAATAGGATGAACATAATGCAAACACTAATCCTGGAGAACATGACATGCCTTATCAGGCTGTCTGTAACCCTTCGAGTAAACTTATAAATTTGTAAAATAAAAGCTCTGAAACTCCTCCAATTCACCGTGTAAAATAGAAGCGAACATGCTAAACTTGTAAAAATTGTATGCTAAAATTCTAAAATGAAAGAATTATAGCAGCTGGTACGATGAGATGCTAAAATTTAGGGCCTAGCTGCTATAATTTACGAAGAGAAAATAAAACAATGCGCCTCGCGCACGTGTAGTGCATTCCCCACCCAAATCCCTTTAAATGTTTCTGTTGGAAGACACACGGAAATGCTAACCATTTTATTATTTGAACTTATTTATTTCTTTGTTTTTACTGTTTAATAAAGTTAATGAATATTATAATATGGTCACTAATTTATCAATGAAGTAATATAAAAAAATTGTATTAAAAATGTTAATTCAATTATTTATAAGTTAGATTTATTGAATTTAAAATAGAAGTTTATGTGGTTAGCTAGCTTTATGGTTGTAGCAGTTGCAGTTTTTGGTGTTATACTGAAGAAGGAAAATCTAATGATGGATTTTAAATAATATATTGGATGATTTTGGGTTGTAGGATTTAGGTTTTGTTGGCTATCTATTTACATGGGAGAATGGAAGAGACTTCCGGACCTTGTCGAAGGGAGAGTCAATAGAGCGGTTGCGAATAAAAAGTGTTGAAAAACTTTTCTAATGCATTTGTGTTTTACCTAGCTCTGATCATCAACCTGTATTGATTGATCCACATGGTGAAAAAAGTGCAGAGATTAAATGTGGAAAATGATTCAGGTTTGAATCTTTTTGGGCAAATGAAGAGGAGAGCTACGAAATGGTGAAGAATGCATGGGAGAATACTAATAATCAGAGCTTGGAAGAAAGTCATAAATGGTGTGAGAATAAGCTTACAAAGTGGAGTTCAACGACGATTGGAGAAACTCTTAGAAGAATCATTCAACTTCGAAAGAATATTAAGATGGGTTTGGAGAGGTGAATTTGCAGTTTGTATTTCAAATACATGCTTTTCAAATACAAGCATTTCAAGTTTATGTATTTCTGTTGAATGGTGAATCTTTAACTTTACTTTGATCTGCAATAATTATGGAGACAAGTCATGCACCAATACATCAAATCTAAACTACCAACAAATCTTTTTATCATCAACACAAACATCTCACATGCCAACAAGCCACCAATAAGATCAAATTAATAGCCTCCAAATTAGTTGAATATGATAAGATCAATTAAATATATTTATCTTATATATCATTGTAAAGGCTTATATACAGCCTATGTTGTATGCATTTGTAATTAAGAAAAACAATTTTTAAAAAATAATAAAGCAAAACAAAAATGCCAAATCCATTCTAGAAACAAAGAGGAAGAAGCAGCTTGCTTCCTCGGCTTCTCTTCAAAAAAAATTAAATATTGCTTTTCTACTTTATAAAAAAATCACTCAATTTTACCTTTTTAACATATTAATTATCAAACTTTCATTTCTTACATTTCAATCACCCCATTATTCCCATAATTTCAAATCTCATTATTATTCAAATCATGTGTTCAGATGCTTTTTTCTAAATTTGGATTTTAAAAACACTCATAAGGAACAATTCTAATTTGGATTTCGAAATTACAAACCACAACAAACACTTAGAAATTTACACATGAAAGAAATCTGCTAACAATCCCAAAAATCTGCACATGAAAGAAAATCTGCAAACCATCCTAAAAATTTACACATGAAAGAAATCTGCTAATATTGTTATAACTTAACACAATTACAACAACAACATAACAAATAATTCTTAGAATCACCGAATAGTTCAAAATCTTGATGTCGAAACATCAATTCTGAGACTCACTTAAAAACACTTCATAAATAATTTATTTTCATCACCCAAAATGTCTAGAAGTAAATTAAAATTCCCATGGGAAGATGTGCAAACTCTTATAGCTCACATGTTTCATCTTGCATATGGGGAGACCTACAAAAATTGGTTGTTGAATGTCATGAAGGATGTTAATGACGATGAGTGGTGTTTGGCAATAGTATCCCAGCCAAGTTTCCCAACAGGCAACCATCATCAGCGTTTCACTCATTCATTTGGTAAAAATATTGGAGATGTAGGTATCAATCTCTATACCTTTCGCATCCTAAGCAAGCGTTTTACCATTTGAACTATATTCTCATTATATATTGGAAGAAAGAAAAATAAATTTTTTGTTAATAATAAAATGATGCACGATTGAGAAATGTTTTCAAAGGTTGAATTTTTCATCCATAATTTCAATGAAGTTCAAGGAAAGGAACGGAGAATTGAGGGGAGTGCTTTTTGACGTGGTTGTCGATGGAGAAAGCCTCTTATTGGAGTGCTCAAAGTTAATATAGATGTAGGTATAAATAATCAAAATGAAATTAGTTTTGGGTGTAAGAGCATTCCATCAATAAAATTTTTTTCACTTGCAAAGTAACATGAAGTCTATGTAGCATACTTTTGAAATCTAAATGAAAATATCATTGAGGGACAAAGGGTATTTTCAAGTAAAAATTTATACTTGTTACAAGTTAAAATAATAACTCATTTGGAGCCATTTCTTTCATATATATTTTTATAATCAATTGGAACCCACTTTTCACATATACATTTTTATTGTTAATAAAATAAGTTATATAATATGAATAAGATATAAATATTTTATTCATGTAAGTCCATTTTGTAAATATTTTTGAATTGCATTGATGAGAATGCTTTGCAAGTCAAAATGATAATCTTATTTTAGGTCCATTTCTTTCATATATATTTTTATAATTAGTTGGAACCCACTTTTCACATATGAATTTTTATTGTTAATAAAATAAGTTATATAATATAAATAAAATATAAATACTTTATTCATGTAGGTCCACTTTTGCAAATACTTTTAGATTGCATTGATGAGAATGCTATGAAAGTGAATAGTACAAAGTTACAAAACAAGATGATGTGAAAGTAAGACCTTCTTTTGCGAATGAGAATAAATCTCATTGATGTTAATGGTCTAATGTCAAGGATTGGCAAGGTAGGATGGTTTTGCAGCATCAAAGAGAGAAAAGGTAAAGTGGCCTACTAGTATCGTTGAAGGTAAGAGCAATTATATTCGACACGGAGAAAGTCATTGAAAAAGAGGCTTGAACCTTTGATTATTGAGTCGGATTCCAAGAAGTTGGAGTATTTGCTCTCTAAGAAGGATGAATACAGGTTTGAATTGGGTAGTATTTGCGTTGATATTATGGAGCTTTGAAGGATTAGGGATTCTGTAGCCTATCTCTTGCGCATTTTTACTCTCCTAGCCTGAGTAAGATTGAGTGGAATGATAATTTCCGTATTGTTATTATTGATGTAGAAGCCAAAGGGGCATACTCTATCTCAAGTGTTAGTGAAATTTTTTATATTTGCTCATACGTATGCACATAAAAACATTTGGAAAGTAAAAAAAGGATTAACATTTAAACCAGTTATAATCCTAGTCAAGAAAGAAACGACCAAATTTCCCCAAAATGAATGCTAATTGGAAATAATAATAAATAAATAAATAAAATATGACCTAATAACTTGTTCCTGTAATAATGACTGCTCATCGGATTTTCGGTACAACTGCTGTGGAGTGTCGACGAGATAGTCGGTCATCAGCTAGCCATCTTTGCTTGGGATCCGGTAGATCAACCAATATAACAACAAAGTAGCCACAGAAAGTCTTCTTCGACGAATTCCATCATTTTTCTCCCGATTTCTCTATGCAAAAACATCATATTTTCATCCCTAGAAGTCCGATTGAAGATTTGAAGGAGTAACCATTCAAGATTGAAGGTAGGATTGAAGCTAGAAGGTTGAAAGCGAAGATTGGAGCGAGATTGATTCATTATCTCTTTATCAAGATGGTGGTTAGGTCTTTCCTAATTTTTTTTCTTCTTGTGTTATGAGTAGCTAAATCCTTAGAGTTTTTGGTTGAGATGCTGGAATTGAGCTATGATATTCTTCCTAAAAGTATAGGGTCAACGATTGTTGGATACTTGGAATTGAATGAAAGATTGTTTTGATTGTTGGGTTTTCAACCTTGTTCTTGTTACGACTTGAATTAGGTCAAATCTATGAAATCATAGAGTTCTTCCTAGAGCTAACGAATAATCTAGAGTTCTTACTAAACGACCTATCAATCTATGTTCCTCTCAGACCCACAAATCAATGACGATGATTCAATTAAGGCGATCAAATGAAAATGAACCAGAAATTAGGTTTAGAACAACACATCATAAGTCTGAACAACTTCGATAACAAATCAAAGGGTTAAAACCCCATCATCCATACAAAAGCTTAAATAAAGTTTCTTCTAATCCAAACAACACGATATTTTTAGCTACTCATGGTTCTCGAAACATGAAGGGAAGAAGAAAGGAAAATGACTCGGGAAGAAAACATGTTTCATCGAGAAATCTTTGTCTTGTCGCCGATCTTCAATCAGTCTTCAATCGTGGATGTTTTCTTGCTTCAATCGATCTGTGGAACTCTTTCTCTCTGTAAGAACTCGAAAATATGTCTCGAATAAAGTCCGTCTCGTTAAAAAGGCTGATCGAGCTATTTATATGGTCTCTTCCAAATTGGAGAAGGAAAATAACTTGAAAGCCAGTTAGAAGGTAGGACACGCCATGTCCTTTGAGGACACAGAGCACACATGGTTCCTTAAGGACATGTCGAGTTCCATGGAAGACACTTGGTTCCTTAAGGACATAGGCATGTTCCTCCCAACAGAGGCTCTCAGGTGTAGTTTCTAGAGAAAAGGACACGACCGTGTCCTTGAGGGACCCGCCATGTTCCAAAGGAAATGGCATGTTCTTATGGGACACACCGTTTTTCCTCTTAAATTCTAACCAATTTTTGCTCTGAGCAACTTCAATCGTTCGTATTACTTCCCGCTTGTCCCCAAACGACGTAAATCACCTGAAATGCATCAAAAACATCCCAAACAACGCAATACGGCCATGATAATCAAACATGTACTCAAAATCCTATGTTTGAATACATTTCAACACAAAAAATATAGTTTATAACGAGAATAAGTGTGTAGAAAATACAGCACATGAAATCCTAACCAAATCTACTGATCTCTCTCTATAACGAGAATAAGTTCTGGATATGACAAACAAACATCATGAAACTAATCGGGCTCGCTACTGCTCATCCATGTCGTGCCGTGGGGATGGTGGATGATACTGGAATGGTACACCGAGCGGGTAACCTAGGTGAGTGAAGGCATAGTAACGGTGGTGCTCCTCAAAAGTGTACTGCTGATTAGCGAACAAGGTAGAGTGAACGGACTTGTATCACGTTGCTTGCATGGTAGGGTGACGAAATTTATCTCTGAGTAGCTTGTACACATATCCACTTCTTCATTCAACTCTATAGTTGCTTCCTCAGCAAGAGCTAGTAACTCAGGAAACCTCCTCTTGTTGGTCACCAAATCCTTCATAAACTTGGCATAATGAGGCATTTCCTTCACCACCTTCACAAAAGGCATATCTACATGCACAATATTCAACACTTTCATAAAAGCAGCAAACTGCTCATCATATAACTCCTTATTCAGTCGAGCAGGATATGGAAGTCATGGCTTGTTAGGATTCTCCACGGGCAGAGGAGTAGGGAAGTAGATAGGAGGTGTCTCCTCCATTCTATCTGATGAGGCGATATTCTGTGGCTCCTCTACTTGAATATCATCCAAAAGTGGTGGAGGTTGCACTACTGGGTTAACCATCTACATTGGAGGATCTTGCAGTTCTTTCCACTCCTAGTTTCAATTATTTTCCTGGATTTTGAACGGTTATACTCGGCATCCCATTTGACATCTCGGTGAAAAGTCTAGTGAATGCTCCAAACTGATTCTCCAAATTCCTATTTGATGCATCTGCTTGACTGAAACGAGCTTGATTTTATGCTTGAGTTATTGTACTTGCAGCTATGAATTTCTCCAGAAGTAGGTCCGTGGAGGACTGTTGTTGAGGTGGACAACCTGGGGGTCCCTGATTAGATGAATAAGTGATTTGCCCCTTTTCACAATAACTCTCATTAACATACCGTTGCTGATTTTGGCTGTGGAAACTGGTTCTGTTGCTAATTTTGTTGGTAATTCCATGAATAACCCTGCTGCCCTGTCGCTGCTGCTGATAATTGCTCTGATTTCTATAAGATTTTTGCCCTTGCTGTTGACAATTCCCCTGATTCCTATAATTATTCTGTCCTTGTTGCTGGAAGTTACCTTGAGCCTTGTAATTGTTCTGCCCTTACTGTTGATAATTACCCTGATTTTTGTTGTAATTATGTCCCTAGTGTTGGTAATTACTCTGACCCTTTTTGTAGTTCTGACCTTATTGACCCTGATACTGATAAATATTTTGACTCTGTCCGCCTACATAATCAATTTGCTCCTGGTCCATTCCTTACGCAAAATCTGCCATACAATTTGAAATGTCATGATTAGTTCCTCCCCATCCTTCACAAGCATATCTTTTCTATAGGGTGTCTCGGGAGTATATGTTTTCTATATGATCAAAATACTAAACAGTAACGTTTTCTTCCCAAGGCAAACGTATTGAGTTATTTCGGCCTCGCCATTAGCCAATCGAATTATCTTGCCAAAACTGTTGCCTTGCATCAATAAACAAGTTTTAGCCAATTGAATTACCTTTCGAACGCTTTTTACCATGCATTAATCAGACTTTCGAGTCATGAGTTATGATCAAAATACTAAACAGTAACGTTTTCTTGTAAAGTCAAATGTATTGAGTTGTTCCTCCCTCTCTCCGTCATGTCTTGATTCTTGAGATGGTATATGATACCTTAAATGCACCAAAAACATGCAAAGCAATGTAACACGGTCCAAGGGGACAAGAGGGAACGAAATATGCAGAAAACTTCATGAACTCGAGCAAGTGGAGGCATAAATGTGTCCATAATACATCACATCAAATCTAATTTCAAGAACGAATTTCACCCCACCAATCAAATACCCACTAGAACGAACTAATGGAATCCTATTTCCCTAGGGTCTTTCTAACGCTATTGCTCAAATTGATTATGCTAACTAAACAAAGTAACAGTGAATGATTGTTTCTATGAGTGTTTAAATGACAAATTATCAACTAAGAATGCATATCAAAGGAACGCTAATGTAAGACATTAAGTTTCAAATATGGGAGTGAAGGTTGTTCAGATTTGAATCCACTAAAGCTAACAATGCATGGATTAACGATGTGATATCTCAATTACTCACGTTATAATGGCATCGCAATTTCTTGCGATAGTCTTAGATCACCCTCTCGCCTCTAATGATCTATCATGCTCGACCTTAGACTCCTCTCTTGAGCTAATCTACACCCACCCCAGAACGCACTAAAGGTGTTCGAAGAAATTCCACAATGATGAATGATGCAAAAACTTAAACGATATTTTCCTCTCCCGAGCCAATGAATAATCTATAGTTCTTACTAAGGGAATTATCAATCTATTTTGCTCGCGGGCCCACAAATCAATGACGATGATTCAATTAAGATGATGAAAAAATTTAATCAGAAATTAGGTTAGCAAGAAGACATCATAAGTCTGAATAACCTCGTTAACAAATAAAAGGGTTAAAACCCCATCATCCATACAAAAGCTTAGGTAACGTTTTATCCAGTCAAAAAAACATGAAAGGTTATCTCGTCTCAGAACTCGAATCTCTATCTAGAATAATATGTATTTGAAGTATATCTCGTCTTTAGGTGGTCTCTTGGGTATTTAAGGCTTCTGGGCCAAGTTGGTGAAGGATTAGCTTAAAAATCCCTTATGGAAGCAGAACACGTCGTGTTGCCTCAAAATAGCCTATGTTCCAACAGAACATGCTGTTTTCCTTAAGTATAATGAATTTGACCATAAGATCAACAAACGAGTCGTAGCCAATCAAATTATCTTTCCAATGCCATTGACCTTGCATCTATTAGACTTCTGAGTTATGAGTTATGCTCAATACACTAAACAGTAACGTTTTCTTCCCAAGTCGAATGTATTGAGTTGTTCCGGCCTCTCCGTCATGTCTTGATTCATCCCAAGATGTTATATGATACCTGAAATGTACCAAAAACATACAAAACAATGTAATAAGGTCCAATGGGCCAAGAAGGAACGAAATATGCAGAAAACTTCATGAACTCGATTAAGTCAATGCATAAATGTGTCTATAATACATCACATCAAATCTAATTTCATGAACGAATTTCACCCTGCCAATCAAAATAAACACTACAATGAACTAATGGAATCGTATTTTCCCAGGGTCTTTCTAACGCTATTACTTAAATTGATTATGAACTACACAAAGTAACAACGAATGATTGTTTCTTTTGAGTGTTTAAGAAACCAATTATCAACTAAGAATGGAGATCAAAGTAACGCTAATGCAAAACATTAAGTTTCAAATATGGGAGTGAAGATTGTTCCGATTCGAATCCACTAAAGCTAACAATGCATGGATGAATGATATGATATCTCGATTACTCACGTTATAATTGCTTGGTGATTTCCTATGATAGCCTTAGATCACCGTCTCACCTCTAATTGTCTATCCTGTTCGACCTTAGACTCCTCTCTTAAGCTAATCTACACCCATGCAGAACGCACTAAAGGTGTTCGATGACATGCCACAACAAAAAATGATGCAAAAGTCTAAACGATACGTTTATCTCTCGAGCCAATGAATAATCTAGAGTTCTTCCTAAGAAAACTATCAATCTATGTTCCTCCCAGACCCACAAATCAATGATGATGATTAACTTAAGACGATCAAACGAAATTGAATCAGAAATTAGGTGTAGAAAGAAGGGTTACTAAAAAATCAAAGGGTTACTACCCCATCATCCATACAAAAGCTTAGCTAAAGTTTCATCCAATCAAATTAACACGAAAGGTTTAGCTACTCATGGTTCTGGAAACAACAAGGGAAGAAGAAAGAAAAATAACCCTCGAAGAAAACATGTTTCGTCGAGCAATATCCGTCTTGTAGCCGATATTCAATCCGTCTCCAATCGTTGATATTCGCTTACTTCAATCAATCCCTAGAATTGTTTCTCTCTCTAAGAACTCGAATCTCTGTCTAGAATAATATTTATTTGAAGTATGTCTCATCTATAGGGGGTCTTGGAGTATTTATAGTCTTCTAGGCCAGGTTGGAGAAGAATTAGCTCAAAAATCCCTTCTAGAGGCAGAACACGGTGTGTTCCCATAGAACACACCGTGTTCCTTACATATAAGGATTTTGACCATGGCGTCGCTATAAAAGTTATAGCCAATCAAATTCGCTTCCCAACGCTGGTGACCTTCCATCAATCGGACTTCCGAGTGATGAGTTATACGGAAAATACTAAATAGTAATGTTTTCTTCCCATGTCGAACGTATTGAGTTATTCCGGCTTCTCCACCATGTCTTGGTTCATCCTGATATGTTATATGACATCTGAAATGTACCAAAAATCAGAATAGGACCTATGAACCAGAGAATAGAATCCGCGGAAATGAAGACTCTTTCTATGCCAAGAGCGTCTGCGTTGGGGAGATCCGGGTCTTATAACGGGTTGTAGAGGACTGGCAATTGAATCACTAACCACAGTTGCTGGACGTAAACCGGTCACTGGTTGATCTGATCGGACCCCTTTTTACTGCCATGGCTACCCCCTCACTCGACATAGGCTCCAAGTAGTATAGTCTGTCACGTAATCTACCCGCGCCAATCAGCTTCTTCGAGACTCTTGCCCGGCTAGCCCGAAAGTGTTGTTTCGCTGCATTGGCTAAATGCTTTACTTCGTCGGCTGAGAACAAAGTGGCGAACGGGTGCGTAACGCGTGGGAATCTGCCGAACAGTTCAGGCCAAATCCCGAAGAAAGCTAAAAAGCGCTGTTTGACAGGTTCGGAAATGGCCGGGTTAGCAGGAGGAAGGAAGCCAGAGCAAGTGCATGTAAAAGTTTGCCTAATACTCGAATTGAGTTCTCCTTCCACTTTGACTTCGACTATTGCTACTTCCTCGCCAACATAACACGGCTCAAGGGGCCAAGGGGAACCAAATATGCACAAAACGTCATGAATTCGATCAAGTTGACACATCTAGACACATAAAAATATAGTCTATAAATGAGAATAAAATTTGTTGGGTGGATACATATACACTCTAATGCGACGTAGAACAAATCAGTGGAAGGTAGCAATTCATTTTTAACATGTATATGAGTCTCTAGTATACTAATTTTAGCAAAACGGCAGGTGGTTCGAAAATGACTTCCTAACATCCAAGACATCCACAAATAAAATGTGAACACTAAATATGCATTCACTAACATCCACAAGCTAAGCTCAAGAGGGAGTTTCAACAAGTAAGAAAAAAATTCAATATAATTACTCACATGTTAAGTACCCAAATTTTAGAAACACCCTAATTCACCCCACACTTAACAGGACATTGTCGTCAATGAACCAAACAATCAAGTGAGAAAGGGCCAGAAAATATGATACTAACTTGAAGATAGTGATAGTTAGCACATGTAGAGTCTAGACAAGGAGCAAGGCTCCATTGGAACAGCAAGTGAGATCGAGACTTCCTCTAGATAAGAATGGAGTTCCACAACCAAAGAGAAACAAAAGAAACAAGAGAGGATAGGCTAATGCATATCTGTTACATCTAACCACGAGAAATAAAAGAAAAGAAAAAAACTCACAATACTTCAACCACATGACATAAGCAAAAACAAATAAAACAAAAAGACTCAAAGCTCAGATTACCTCCGGAGAGGTGCTCTTTCTTTTACGTCTTTGAGCTAGACGATACCTGGATTAGGCTGCCCAAGTTAGAACCTCCTTAAATTCCATTAGTTTCTTCAAGGATTAGAGTTTAATCCCAATTAGCAGCCTCAGAAATTGATGGAGAAACCGGTGAAGTGGTTGTGAGCTCTAATTCATGCCTTAAAGTGGGATTCTCTTCTTAAATTTCAACAATTAAGGATGGAAGAGGTAGTATGGTGTGTTGACACTAATATCCTCAACTATCCTTGATTTGATGGTGTAGCTTGAGAAGTCCTCAACATTAGGTAGGTATGATACAGTGATAGTGTCCTCTCTAATCTTGTGTGTGAAGCACTCATTATCAGTTTCCTGACATAAGTACTTCATAATCAAACAAGAATCAAGAAGAGTCTCAATTTCTCTTGGTGGGACTATAATTGGAAGGGAACGCCATATGATGGAACGCTCAACGGTAGCTGCAATGCTATTATGGAGAGGCTCTTCATCTTCCCACATCTCTTACATAAACTCCTCTTCATCCTCCTCTTTCAATTTTTCTAACTCTCCAGCATGGAAAATTAGGTTGTTTTCAAGGAAAGGCACTTCCTCCCTTTCAAACTCTTCTAACTTATAATCCATAACAATTAGGCTGTCTTCAAAAAAGGGAACTCTTCCACCACTTCAGCTGATACATCAAAATCATATTCATCTTCATAATTGACCTCTTCTTGTGGTTGAGGATGAGAATGGTGTTCTTCAACGCATGCCATTAGCTGATCAAACATCTTTGACACTTCACTTTCTCGTAGCTCAGACAACCTAAATGCTTCGTCACTCATGGCAATGAATTCACAATTTTGGGCAAGATATTTCTCCAAAAGTGTATTTGCATATGTATTCTCAGGAGGCGGAGGCTGATATGAATCAACACTTGAACATTGATTGTTAAAGGATTGACAGTCTTTTGTCGCTTTGGTGTTAGTAATTTGTTGGTGAGTCTTGGAAACAAGGTGGTGTAGATTGGTCCTGATTCCAATATGAGTCTGATTCTCGCCTAAAGTTATTTTTGTTGCTATCCTCCATGATTAGGTTGGTAGTATCTTGGTGAATCTTAGTTCTCATGATATTAGTTGGGTGAAGAACCCCAACCTTCATTGTAGTTACCTTCAGCATAGGAACCTTACCACTATCCATCCCAACTGTAATGCTGTATAATCGAACTCAAAAGAAACAACCCTGGTAAACCATGTGGGAGAAAATAGATATGATAAGAAAAGTGAGGGAATAGCTAACAATCAAAATATTTCCTAGTATTAGAAAAAATTCCTGACAACCGCACCAATTTGACAAGCGGATTTTACCCCGCTAATCAAATACCCACTAGAATGAACTAATGGAATCGTATTTCCCTAGGGTCTTTCTAACGCTATACTCAAAATGATTAAGCTAACTAAACCAAGTAACAGTGAGCGATTATTTATTTCAAATATGGAATGAAGGTTGTTCGGATTCGAATGCACTAAATCTAGCAATGCATGGATGAACGACAAGTTATCTCAATTATTCAGGTTATAATGGCATGGAAATTTCCTACCATAGTCTTTAATCACTTTCGCACCTCTATGAATCTATTCTACTTAACCGTAGACTCCTCTCTCGAGGTAATCTACACCTAAGCAAAACGCACTAAAGGTGTTCGATGAAATGCCACAACGATAAATGATGAAAAAGCGTAAACGATCTGTTTCTCTCTCGAGCTAACGAATAAACTAGAGTTCTTCCCAAGAGACCTATCAATCTATGTTCCTCTAATGACGATGATTCAATTAAGGTGATCAAATGAAATTGAATTAAAAATTAGGTTTAGAAAGAACACATCATACCTCTGAATGACCTCCATAACAAATCAAAGGGTTAAAACCCCAACATCCATACAAAAGCTAAATTAAAGCTTCATCTCATCCAAACAACACGAAAGGTTTAGCTACTCGTGGTTCGGGAACGTAGAAGGGAAGAAGAAAGGAAAATAACCTGGGAGAAAAACATGTTTCGTCAAAAAATCTCCATCTTGTCGTTGATCTTCGATCTGTCTCCAATCGTTGATGTTCTCTCGCTTCAATCGATATCTGGAACTCTTTCTCTCTCTAAGAACTCAAAAATATATATGGAATAAGGCATGTCTCCTCAAAAAGGCAGTTCGGGCTATTTATATCATCTCTTCAAAATCGGAGAAGGAAAATAAGTTGAAAGCCCGTCTCAAGGTAGGACACGTCGAGTTCCAAGGACAACGCCGTGTTCCTGAAGGACACGGGCGTGTTCCTCCCAACAAAGGCTCTCGGGTTTAGTTTCCAGAGAAAAGGACACGAGGTGTTCTTATGGGACACGTCGTGTTCTAAAGGACACGAGGTGTTCTTATGGGACACGTCGTGTCCTCAAACGCCATAAATCGCCTGAAATGCATGAGAACATCCCGAACAACGTAATACGGCCCTGAAGGGCAAGAGAACCAAACATGTACTCAAAATCCTAAGTTTGAAAATATTTTGACACACAAAAATATAGTTTATAAGGAGAATAAGTGTGTCAAAAATAGAGCACATCAATGGACCAAGTTAACACTATTTCGAATTGCTTGCGATTTCCTTTAATTCGAAGAGAGCACCTTATCACTTAGTAGAACTTCTGGGTGTTCATTACTAGCTAGGCTAGTTGAGGTTATTCTAACCTTGATTGGGAAGTTAGTATTGGTAATCCGCGTGCATGTCGTGGATTCATATTAGGAATTTTAGCTTGATGAATCATCCCTTCCAAGAACTTGTTTTCTCTTTCTGCTCAAACCTTATTTCTTAGTTTTAATTGATATTTTAATCGAATTAGTAGTAAAATTAGAAATCATTCCCGATTTTTTCAGTCTAGACCATGTTGATAAATTTGAGTAAAAACATAACAAAAGAAATCCTTGGACACATACGACACTTGTGTTGTAGAGATAATTAGCAGTTATTTTGGCGACCAGTAAGTACTCATGGCAATAACGATGTTCCTCCGGGTTATAGTCGCAACTGTGATTGCCCTCCAAACTCGTTGCAGCCCGACGGGGTTGATACAATCAGGGCCTTTTAAAGACGACTATGCATTTTGTGTAGCCAACGTGATCACAGTGTTGAGAGATAGGACTCCCTACGAGAGGTCACTCTCCACGTATAACTCAGCTGATGACCAACCTGCATCCAGCAGCGTTTCGTGGTCCTGAATCTAGCTTCATTGATTATCGGAGCTGCCTTATCGCCGCCAAAGACTGGCTCGACCAGAATTGCGCTGGTCGCCGGTGGTAATACTATGTTCAGGGAATTTGTTTCATGATGTACGGCCAAGCCTTTGGTTAACATGCACCATGCATACCTTACTCGTTACTAGTTACTGTTTATGTTGAAAATAATATAATTTTATTTATTTTTCCGTTTTCCTTTTCTATCGCTTGTAAGAAAAATAATATTTTTTTACCGTTTCATCTTTCTCACTGTTCTTTGATTTTTCTGTTTTTTCATGCAGCCATATATTTTTCACATTATTAGCATTGTGTGGTAACAATATGGAGATATCGAATTTGAGTTTATTTCATTGTATTGCCATCTTTAATTTTCCATTATGAATAAACTATATAATGTCTCCGGAAGAGATCATCACCAAGGGTGTGGATACTGTGTGATATTTACTTTTTAATGTTATATATTTGTATTACCCAAACGCAAAATTACAATCGTTATGTGCGGGTATGGTATGGTATAACTGGAAACCACCAAAATACTGACAAATATGAGTATGGTGTGACATTTACTATCAGAAAGGGTTATATACGACTGGTACTACCCGAACCCAAAACTTCAACGGGTGCGTGACGGATATTAACTACCTGAATCCGTACTCGCACATAATGGTTTTCGGATTTACCCATACCCTAAAAAGACCTGGTCAATTCTAATTTTACCCTGTTTGACCGGATCGCATTTGACCATATACCCGTATGGATTATCATTCTCTTCTAAACTTAAAACAAATAGTGTTTTGTATAATTAAAATCATTTAAATTTAAATTTTTAGCAGTGTTTGGGTATATTTTTACTTTTATGTGTCGGTACGGATATGAGTATAACTGAAAATGGCTTGAATGTTAATGCATGTGGATACTTTGACATTTACTATCCTAAATGATATATACGCCATATTCCTCATACATGAAACTACAACTGTTACGTACATATATGGGTAGGATATAATTGAAAACCATCAAAAAACAAACGGGTATTGATATAATGTGACATGTACCACCCGAAATATTATATATGACGTGTATTACAAGAACCCGAAATTAAAACTGGTTGGTAAAGAATATTAACTACACGAACCTCACTATTGTCAAGTCTACCTCAATTTTAATTTGCCTCTAGGCATCTTTATACACTTTTTAAAATATAATTTTCCTATTTATATCATTATGGTCTATCTTTGTATGCACGAATTTATTACTGTTCCCAATATGTTCAGTTTTTTATTTACTATCGTATATATATAATTATATAACTATTTATTATTTTATGTACGGATGTGCAATTTTATATCAACTTTAATTCAAAATTCTACAACATCGCTCGGCCAACTAAACTAGTTGTTATCATTGATGTAGAGGCAAACTCTGTCCCAAGTCTTGATGAATAATTTTATATTTGCTATAAAAATGGCATACGATATGCACACAAAAACATTTGGAAAGCAGGATTAACATTTAAAACAGTTATAATCCTAGTCAAGAAAGAAACGATTAATTTTCCCCAATATGAATGCTAACTGGAAATAATAATAAAACATACAGAAAATAAGGACCTAGTAACTTGTTCCTGTAATAATGACTGCTCATCGGATTTTCTGTACCATTGCTATGGAGTGTTGACGAGATACTTAGTCACCAGCTAGCCAACTTTGCTGGGGATCCGGTTGATCAACCAATATAACAACAGAGTAGCCACAGAGATATGAAAGAAGCAAAAGAAGTAGAATAAAAACTTAAGCCATATAGTTAAAAGGAAGAGTACAATAATTGGAATCTGCAATAAATATTAGAACTCAGAATCTAACTACGTATATCTGCTAATACAACACCAAAAGAAGAAAGGGAGCCAACATATATAGGTAGAAACAACATTAGTCAGAGGGAATGCAGGACAAACGTTGCAAACCGAATATTAGCGAGTAATGATCGGGCTCCTGTCAGTGCACAATTTCATTTCCCAAGGAGTATCCAAATGAACTTCAACGGTCAATGTGCTACATGAAGTGTTCGAAAGTTGGTCCAGTATGGAAGCTTGTGATGGTGAAAGGTTTGGTGTGATGAATGAGATTATGAAAATTGGATTTACGTATTGAAAGCAAGAAAGTATAGATCGATAAGGTTTTTCATTGATCATGCAACTCACAAAGAAACTAGACTTTGTAGTCCCCTCTGCTATTACTCCACTGACACTGTAATCAAAAGAAAACAACTTCTCAACCAACTCAGCAATTAAACACAGCTTCCATCTTCCAACTCCTCAACCACAACAATAATTGAACAACAATGCAAACAAATAATTAGCCACTTCCAATTAACAATGCAAAACAAATACGGTTATGCATCAATAGCGTGAGCCCGTAACAACAAACTCATTTATTGAATAGAACTTAACAGGTAATGAGCATCAACAAATAGAGAATCATAGAAAGGTAGACTAAGGAAGCAAGACCAATAAATTCCATTGCCTACAAAATAATCAAATCTAATAGAGCAGTGATGGAAAACATGTTTTAATTTGGCGAGAGAAGAAGCAGATGGTGGGTGATAAGAGTTAGCAGACCATTCTCTGCTACAGTACGGTGACCCAACGGCTCCGTCATCCTGGGCACCAACGACACTCTTAAGCTTCCTCAATCTGAAAAATATGGACTTCCTTCAAAGCCTAACTATGGACTTCACTCAATCCAACCGAGGACGAGGTCGTGGACGTGGATGATGAAGTTCGAGATCAAAAGAAGGACGAGACAAATCCAACGTGCAATGCTATAGTTGCTCAAAATATGGGCACTATGTCTCAGAGTGTTGGAGTCCGCCTAAGAAAGTTGAAGAAAAGGCGAACAAGATCGAAGAAGAAATCGTTAGTGGCAAGGCTCTACTATCCTATCAAGATGAAAAAAGACGCAATGAGAACACGTGGTACCTCAACAGTAGGCAAGCAACCACATGTGAGGAAAGAAAAATATGTTCGTGGGGATAGACGACTGGGTGAAAGAAAACATAATGTTTGAAGACTCGTCGAAAGTTCAAATCAAAAAATTAAATACGATTCTAATTCAATTAAAAGATGGTTCTCACCAATTTATTCACAATTTCGTACAAGTTTTTCATGAAATTCCTGCCTAAAATCAACGAGCATGAATCATAGTGTTTGTTCGAGAACCACCACATCATACTGTCATACTAAACAAGAAATTTGGTGAAAAGCGCAGCATACCGAAATGGGAAAGCCCATAGGACTACCATATGAGTAGAAATATTTAGAAAGCTTTTGGAACTTATATATAATTATAATATTCAAACAATATTGAAAACACAGTCGGATCAGACTTTTAATAAGATTCAGCACCTTGTCGCTGATGTCCGTTTTCCCTCCAAATGGACCTGTACTTTTAACGATCTTTGGCGAATCTGACATCTTTGTTTGTAGGGCTTCAAAATCTGCTTACTTGCATTTAAGTTTCCTGTAATTAATATTGCGTTAAAAGTTCAGAAGTTAAACAATACCACTTGAAGCTTCCACAAACAAAGGTTGCAAGTGCAGAGGTGAAACAATTAATCAAAGGCAAAACCCATGAAATGTCACTAACTATGTAGTAATTTTAAGAATAGACATTATGTATGACCTCTTCTTTTGTATGTCACCAATTATCAATTTTTTAGATTAAAATTACAAAAGATTAGTTTTCATCCATCTCTATTAGTTTGAGTTAGAAATCATCCCACGTGGCCAACACGTGAAAATGCTGCATCATTATTTTAGAATATAATAATTAAAAAAACAATAAAATACTGCCACGTTATTTTCATCTTATCCACATCTGATTCAACCCTTTCCAGGTTAAGGTTTCTGATCAGAGCAGCGGTGGTGGTCGATCCAAGCGAGATCGACAAAAATGGAAAGGCTAGAAACCGCATTGTACATCACGTGGAGGATGTCACTGCATCCTCATCTCTGTAGATTTCTTCACCTCCTCAAATATCACGTTGAAGATTAATATACAATTTTCTAGATTAGTCTCAACAACTCTTACAAAAATATCTCAACTTTTAATTATCAAATTAATTAAGATATAATATGTTAAAATAATTAAAATTTTACAAACCACAAATTCTACGTACTACTTCTTGTATCATGACTATTATAAATAGCCTCACTTATAAGAAAGTGGAGTATGAGTTGAAGAAATAAGAAAGAGGAAGTAGAGAAGCATTTGTGAGTGGTGAGAGTAAAGGTCCAAGTGACCAAATTGTAATATCTACAAATTTGAATGGTCAATTGAGTGAATTATCAAAATACTATCTTTTCGATCCTAAATTTCGCTACATTTTCGCTAGCGCCCCAACAAATTTGGTATCAGAGCTAAAGTTACACTGAGTATGCTCTGTGGTTGCGATTTTAATAACTGATCTTCCACATCAGAAAAGTTACACTTTAGTACTTTGATAACCATATTATAACCTATCCTCACAAAACCTTCTTAAAAACTCTACCAAAAGAATCCCCTCAACTATGGCAGCACCATCGTCAAGTTCCATGTTCTCCAACTCTCCAAATCAAATCCCAATTTTTGATGGAGAATTGTATGAATATTGGAAAGCACAAATGGAGACTATCTTCATTTCGCAAGACTTGTGGGATATTGTTCAAGAAGGCATCGAACAATCACCACAAGAGAACGATTCCACATCAACCGAAAAAAGATGGAATCGACAAAAGATGACGATCCAAAACAAGCGGGACGAAGATAAAGGAACATAAGGAGAATGTCAAGAGGAACGCCAGCACATTGAGGATAATTCAGCAAGCTGTGAGCAAGACAATATTTCCAAGAATTTTTTGCATCAACTCAGCCAAAGAAGTATGGGAAATCTTGAAGAACGAATTTCAAGATCTTGAGAAGGCAATCTCCATAAAACGCCAAAATCTATGACGTCAATTTGACAACCTAGCGATGAAAGAAGGCGGAAGTATCAGACACTTTCATTCTCGTGTTGCAGAGATAGTGAACCAAATCAAAGTCACTGGAGAGACTATCAACGAGAAGAGGATCATGGAGAGGATCCTCCATAGTCTAATGCCGAAGTTCGAGCACGTCGTCGCTGTCATAGAAGAAACCAAAGATCTTGAAAAATTACCCACGACAGAGCTTATGGAATCACTTATAGCTCACGAGCAGAGATTGAGTAGGTTTACTAACCAACAACTCAAACAAGCTATTCAATCCAAGGTCGACATCAAAGGAGAGGATAATTGCAGAGGGGGCAACTTCCAAAAGAAAGGAGGAAAACCAAATTTCAAGAAAAACAACAATTGGAGCAAGAATTAGGAGAAATAAAGCAAGTCCAACGACGGATGCAAAATTTGCAAAAAATCTAACCATGCTACCAAAGAATGCAGGTTCAGATGCACCAAGTGCAAAATTCAAAATCACTCTGAAAGAGATTGCAGGTTCCAAAACAAGAAAGAATAAGGCGAATCAAGCTTCGCACAAAAGGACGAAAAAAACTGGTAGCATACACTTGCTTCAAAGCCGAGAAAAAATCACAACTTTCATGGGTGGTGGACAGCGGTTGCAATAATTACATGACTAGAGATTGGGAGTCCTTCACCGAGATGGATGATCCATATAAGTCCCACGTGTAGATTGGAGACGGTAAAAAATTGGAAGTGGAAGGAAAAGGTACAATTATCGTACAAGGAAAGGGAGGTAACAAAACTCTAATCCAAGAAGTTTTGTACGTTCCTGAATTAGCTCAAAATCTTCCGAGTGTTGGACAACTAATGCTTAAAAATTACAAGCTATTGTTTGATAACGGAGAATGTGATATCAACAAATCCAACAACTCGAAGGTGACGAAAATTCCGATGACTTCCAACAGGATGTTTCCTCTCACAATGTCGAGGAAGGAAGAATTAGCAATGAAGAGCAAAAGCATGGATGAATCTTTCCTATGGCATCTCCGATAAGGACACCTAAACTACAAAGGCCTTAAACTGTTAAAGTATAAAAATATGGTGGTCGGTCTTCCCCAAATCAACAGAGAAGACAAGGTCTGTGAAGGATTTATATATGGCAAAATGCATCGCTTGCCATTTTAAAAAATTACTTGGAGAGCAAAATCACGATTAGAGTTGGTACACGCTGATATTTGCGGACCAACTAGAACAACACCCATAGGTGTTAAGAGATATTTTTTACTATTTGTGGATGATTATACTAGAATAATGTGAGTATTCTTTCTTGAGAAAAAGTCAGAAGCTTTCTCCAAATTCCTTCAATTCAAAGCAGTAGATGAGAAGGAAAGCGGACATCAAATCAAGACACTCCGAACAGATCGTGGTGGAGAGTTCATCTACAAACCCTTCATGGAGTACTGTCACACCAACGGAATGAAGAGGCAATTCACAGTGCGATACACACCACAGCAAAATGGCGTAACAGAACGAAAGAATCGTACAATTGTGGAGATGTCAAGAAGTATGATGACTGCTAAGAAAATTCCCAACCAACTATGGGCAGAAGCGGTCAATACAACAATCTGTATCCTCAACAGATCGCCAACCAAAGAAGTGAAGAACAAAACACCTTTTCAAGCATGGCACCACAAAAGGCCGCAAGTGGATCACCTCAAAGTATTTGGATGCATAGCATATGCACACATCTCTACCCCAAATCGAGACAGGTCTGACCAGAAGAGAGAAGCTCATTTTCATCGGATATAGTGACTAATCCAAAGGTTATAGACTCTAAAATCCATTGAAGAATGAGGTGGTGATTTCACAAGACATTATCTTCGACGAAATGGCCGAGTGGAGCTGGGAAACTCAGGATACTCAACCTCCATCAATAAATGAGATCCTGGAGAATCCAACAACTACACCAACAACACCAAACGAGGCGGATCAAAATCCAAGCCAAGGAAAAAGTCCAACAACAAGTACAACAAGAGACAACTTCAGAGACGTCGTAACAGATTCAAATTCACCTCCATTAATGGTCAGATCCTTAAGAGAAATTTATGAATCAAGTCACATAGCATATTGTTCTTGTGAACCCCAAACATTTGAAGAAGCAGCAAAAGAAAAAGTTTGGACAGAAGCAATGGACACAAAGACCTTAATGATCGAGAAGAACAAGACTATGGACAAACCAAAAGACAAACCAGTCATAGCTCTAAAATGGATATACAAGACCAAATTTAACGAAGACGGTTCCATCCAGAAGCACAAAGCGAGATTGGTGGCAAAAGGCTATTCACAATAGCCTAGCATCGATTTTCACGAAAACTACGCACCAGTAGTGCGGATAGAGACCATCAGAACAATCATAGCACTAGCAGCTCAAATGGAGTTGCCAATATTCTAGCTAGACGTCAAGTTAGCATTCCTCAATGGAACACTAGAAGAAGAAATGTATGTGGAACAACCACGAGGATATGAGAAGAAAGGAGAAGAGGACAAAGTCTATCGACTCAAAAAGGCGCTCTACAGACTCAAACAAGCACCTCGAGCATGAAACGGCAGAATTGATCGATACTTTCAAGACAACAGATTTCAAAGAAATGCAAGTGAATCATCTCTTTACAACAAAAAGGGAGAAAACAAAAACTTTCTTATTTTGTGCTTATATGTTGATGACTTAATCTATACAGGCACAAGTCCACAAATGATTGAAGAATTCAAAAGGGCAATGATGTCAGAGTTAGATATGACAAACTTGGGACCCATGAAGTATTTCTTGGGAATTCAAGTAAAACAGAAACCTAGAGAAATATTCATCTCTCAAGAGAAGTATACTGGAGACATGTTAAAGAGATTTCACGTAGCATCATGCAAGCCCATAGCAACACCAATGGCGTTGAACAAGAAATTGCAACAAGATGATGGATCAGAAAAAGTTGACAGGAAAATATACAGAAGCCTAATCGGATCGCTCATATATCTGACACACACAAGACCAGATATATGTCACTTGGTAAGTCTCATTTCAAGTTATGAATGAGCCTAGAAAACTTCATTTTGCAGCAGCGAAGAGAATCCTACGATACCTCGAAGGCACTAAACAAATGGGCCTAAGGTATAAGAAGGAAGAAGGAAGCAAGCTAATTTGATACACCAACAGTGATTAGGCAGGATCACTAGATGACCGAAAGAGTACATTTGGTTACATATTTTGTCTAGGTACAAAACCAATTTCCTGGAGCTCAAAGAAGCAGAAGACTGTGTCATTATCATCAGCGGAAGCAGAATACATTGCAAAGAACGGATGCAAAGCATGCGAGGCAGTATGGCTAAAAAGATTAATTGAAGACTTGCAACAAGGTGATAATGACCCAACCATTATTCACTGTGACAACATGTCAACCATAGCCATGACGAAGAATCCAGTATTTCACGCAAGGTCGAAGCATATCAAGTTACAACATCATTTCATACGAGATCTAGTCAACAACGGAGAAATCACAATGGAATTCATCAACACTGATGATCACCCAGCAGATACCATGACGAAGGCAGTTACGAAGGACAAAGTCGAGAAGTTCAAACACTTATTCCGAATTGTAGATTAAGAGGGGGTGTTGAAGATTAATATAAAATTCTCTAAATTAGTCTCTACAACTCTTACAAAAATATCTCAACTCCTAACTACCAAATTAATTAAGATGTGATATGTTAAAATAATTAAAATTTTACAAACCACAAATTCTACCTACTACTTGCATCATGGCTATTACAAATAGCCTCACTTGTAACAAAGTGGAGCATGAGTTGAAGAAATAAGAAAGAAGAAGTAGAGAGGCATTTGTGAGTGGTGAGAGTAAAGGTCCAGGTGACCAAATTGTAATATCTATAAATTTGAGTGATCAATTGATATCAAAATACTATATTTTCGATCCTAAATTCCGCTACATTTCCGCTAGAGCCCCAACAGTATGACGACAGTATGGAGGGAGGTGCGTCGACAGCGTCATGGTGGTTGTTAATGTTAACGACAATAATGTAAAGGTGAACGAACCGTAGACTGGAGTCACGACGGTTGTCGAAGCCAGATCTCTCGACTTGGGAGTTGAAATGATCAGAGGATGAAAGCGTTTTGACCGAGGATTCAATCAGTTAAAAGGGAGAACTCATTGATGAGGATTTCTTGTATATTTGCTGCATTGAGATCTATCTCGACGATGACTGGACCACTATCGATGGTCTTCCTTGAAAATTTGTTTCAGAGATTGGATCTAGGCAATGAACATGCACCAAATTTGGATCTTCCCACATATCTGTTGGTTTCCTCTCCTTAAATATCCATGAAGATTCAATTGGAATGCAATCCCCAGAGTTGTTGACCTACCGTGTGCAGAGGTCAAGCTGCTTGCCAGCTCTTACACTTTTATTTATCATTTTCAGCCAGAAAATCATCTCATTGTTTTTTGTACCAGACCCAGACTTTTCTTTCACATTAGTCCCATTTGATTTGAGAAAAAATTAAGGTAAAAAAATCTGGGAGGTGGGGAGAGGAACAGGTGAACAAATCCGGGGAGATACTAATGAGGATGCGGTGACGAAAAATTATTCCTCCCATTTGATTTTCATATTTTTTCTATTTTTATTTTAATAAATAAAATCAATATAAATTTTTTTTTCTTGATTCTCCCTCCCTCAGGATCCGCTGAGTATGAGAGAAATTTCCGAACATCATTAACAATTTCTGGTGTTCTTAACTTTCAACTATTTCGTTTCTATACCGAGTAGTTGATTGTTTAGGTTATGCATCCTTTAAATCTACGATATTAAATTGGTATCAGAGTTTGGTTTAGCTCCTAATTTATGTTTTCCTGGTTACGATCTAGGGTTTCTTGATTTAGGATCCCTGTCGATTTCGATTACAGTCTACCTGAGGATTACTCTGTTTCAAGATAAGCCTTCTCTCTCGTAGCGTTCAGTTTTTTGTTCTTCCTATTACCGATTTTAGGTGTTCTTGTCTAGCTTTAGAGTTTCTTCGCTCGTTTGGAGTTCTAAGCCCTTTAGCGTCTTCCATTTCCATATGAATCTCCACACTCACTACTACTTGTTTGTTTATCTGTAAGGATACGATGGTGGATGGGATAAGACTGAAACCTTTTGACGGCTTCACTATCTGGAAGGTTAATATGAGAGCTGTTCTCATCGAGAATATACGTTACTTCATCATCTCGGAGGAATGGCCTGCTGAGACTAGCGATTTGAGGAAAAGGAACTCAAAGAAATTGCTCATTTAAAAATCATGATACATCTATTAGATGATGTTTCTAGACAGATTATGAGTATTTCTGATCTTACGGTTCTCTAGACTACTTTAGAGGAACTTTTTCTATCTAAATATGAGCATAGTTTAATTACTCTTCTTTTGAAGTTCTTTACCTTTAAAAAGGATGTGTCTTTCACTGTGAGTGACAATCTTGATTCATTCCTTAGAATCACTCAAGACTTGAAACGACGCGAGAATAAAATTAAGGACACTCACCAAGTTGTGATTCTCCTTAATTCTCTTCCCACCCGCCTCTGATACTGTGAAAAATGTTATCTAGTATGGTCGCGATTATTTTATTGTAACCCAAATTTTTGGGGCCATAATATAGAAAGCTGAAAATCTAAAAGTGTTTTAAGCCTAAAAATAAGAGTAAAATTGGAGATGTTAAAATTGAGGCTAAGTCTGTGGCCTTAATGGCCGAAGGTAAAGGAAAGGGACATAAGACAAAGTCAAATAAGATGGATAGAAACAAGACCAATTTCGAGAAATAAAAAAGTAAATGTTTTTAGTGCGATAAGGAAGGTCATTTTGTTAAGTATTGTCACAAGAAAATGCATGATGATAAGAATAAGAGTAAGGAACCTAATGACTCTATTTACCTGTTTGAATCCGAATTTGAATATCCTCATGAACTTTTAATCATCGTTAATAAGAATGTGCCTGATGATTGGATCATTAATTATGGTTGTAATATCCATGCTATGCCCTTTGAAAAATTATTTTATGATCTATCTTAGTTAGACAGGAGATGTGATGTTAGGGGATCATACAACTTTAAAAATCAAGGGGATTGGTTCTGTTCCAAGGATAATGTATTATGGTCAGATTAGGGTTCATAGAAATTTCAAATGGGTTTCTAGCCTGAGGAGAAACTTGATGTTTGAGTCTATGTTTGATGAAATGAACTGTCGAATTATGACTCAAAATGGGGTTAAAGATATCATTAAAGATGGTCGTGTTGTTGTTAGAAGCATCAACTGTGGTGGTCTTTACTATGTTGTTACTTCTACTGAATTGCATGCTACGGTTGGGATAGATAAACATGATGATTAATCTTATACTAAACTCTGGTATAGTAGATTAGATCATAAAGGCACCATGGTTTAATTCAACTATTCAGAATGGCCTAATCACTAAGCATCCTGGAAACTTGGATTTCTATAGACTGTATTCGAAGGAAGAAAACTAGACACAGCTTTCTAAAATCTAGCTTTTCTGCTTCTCGTGTTATGGAGTACTTGCTTGCTGACCTCTGGGTCCATGACAAGTTGGTACAATTGGCGGTAGGAAGTATTTCCATTCCATAATTGACCATTACTCCAGAAAATTTTGGGTTAGACTTTTGAGAACTAAGGATGAGGCATTTGGTTCCTTCAAATCATAGAAGATCATGGTGGAATCTCAAACTGGCCATACTCAAGTATCTCAAAACTAACAATGGCTTGGAATTTTGTAATGAGGCTTTCAATGTTTTCTGTCAAACTAATGGCATCAAAAGACATCTAACTGTTCCTGACACCCATCAGAAGAATGGTACTGTTGAGAGAATGAATAGGACTTTACTGGAAAGTTCTAGACTTAATACCAGTTTATGGGGAGAAGCTATTACAACAACAACTTACCTTATAAACAAGGCCCCCTCCTTGGCAATTCATTTTAAAACACCTCAGAAACCTTGGACTGGAAAACCTCTAGATCTTAGTTTCTGAAACCTTTTCGATGCACTGCTTACTCTAGGGTCTCATGTGGAAAATTTAACCCTAGAGCTCAAAGAGTGTGATGTTTGGGTATTCGAATGGAGTAAAGGGTTACAAACTCTTGTTGATTCTTCCCCATGGATACAAAGTGATTGTAGCTAGAAATGTTACGTTTAATGAGCTTGAATTGCATTTTACGTCAAAACTAACGTATTAATTTGAGTGTGCAGCAAGTACGGAATCAGCTGGTGCTCCAGCTATTACTCTGGGACAATTCTTTACTCCTCTTAGAGAAAACAGGGTCCAGATGAAGAAGAATTCGATTTTGGCTACTACTTTGATCCACCAAACCTAACTGTGGAAGGGAAAACTTCCTCCACCAATGAAGAAAGACTGCCCACCCGATCTCCTAATCAAGAGGAAAGTCAGCAGGAGTCCCCAAGTCAGCAATCTCACCAATTTGATGGGAGGGTAGTAAGTGTATCTCCTAGCCCTCTCTTTAACAGTTCCCCCTTGGATGTTGACCCTATTATGATAGAGGAGAACTTGGGTGATTTAAATTTGAATAATCATGTGAATGATTTGGCTGATTATCAATTGGTTAGAGATAGAGAACCTAGAGTTAGGATTCCCACAAAGAGATGCATTATCAATCTTGAGAATTTATGAAAAAGCTATGAAATATTCTAAATCGAATGAGTGGTCTATTGCGTGTCAAGAAGAAATATAATTTATCCATGTTAATAGGACCTGGGATACAGTTAAAAAACTTAAAGGTGGTACTTGTGTAGATAATAAGTGGGTCTTTAAGATTAAGGAGGGTTCCTCTGAGCTTGAACCCCCTAGATACATAGCTCATTTAGTGGTTATGGGGTTCACTCAGAGGGAAGGAATCGACTATACTGAAATTTTTTCTCTAGTAGTGAAATACAAAATGTTAAGGTTATTTCTTACCATGATTGTTGTGTTTGATTGGGAACTTGAGCAAATGGGAATTAAAATTGCATTTTTCATGGTGATCTTGATGAGACTATTTATATGAAGCAACCTGGAGGATTTGTGGATAAAAATCATCATGATCACATTTGTCTTCTTAGAAAGTCAATTTATGGCCTTACATATAAATCATGCACTAGGAACCTAGGTTCGGTATACTCTCGACATACTGGTAAGACTAATCTAGTTGGCTTTGTTGACTCGGATCATGCGAGCAATAGGAACACTAGGAAGTCTATTACTTCCTACTTTTATACATGGGCGAAAACTGTGTTTCTAGGAAATCACAGCAACAACCCATCATTGCTTTTTCTTCCACTAAGGTTGAGTACATTGTCGCTATTGAGGCATGTAAGGAAGCCACTTGGTTGAAAGACATTCTTGGTGAAATCGAGAACAAAGAATATGATCCAACTCTTTTTATGGATAGTGGGAGTGTTTTGCACCTCTGTAAAGACCCTATCTATCATGAAAGGAAATAACATATTGATGTTCGGTACCATTTCATCAGGGATGAAGTTGAAAATAAGAATTCTTCGGGTCTTAAAATTTATCGGGGAGGAAAATCCAGCTAACGTTGATACGAAAGTAGTTCCTACTAACAAATTTTGAGTTTTTAGGGACTACCTTGACATTTTTTATGTTGGTTGATCAGACATCCTAAGTCAATGATGACAAAGGAAGATTTGACCAGAAGAATCCATTTAAAGTGCATGTGTGTTAGGGTGGTGGCTGGATTAGAAGGGCAGTTGTTGAATAGAATCCAACCAACCATGAATAGGAGACTTGAATGACTCAGTTGGGCAATTGAGCAAACCGGTTGGACCAGTTTAGTCTTGCGGTTGTTAATCAAAATACAACACCTTGGAGATGGCTACTTAATATATAAGTCACACCTACCTCCTTAGATCATTCAGTTGGTTCACTTAAAAACCCTAACCCTAGTAGTCAGAGAGTTGAGAGCGTTCGTGGTTAGAGATCAAGTATTCTAGAAGGAGATCGTCGTCAGTATAGCGTTGTAGGGATTCTTTGGTGCATTGCTAGAGTATTTGGAGCTTGAAGGGGCTAGATCCTTCTCTCCTTGGTCTGCTAAGTCTCCTCTCTTGTACTCTGTTAGTTTGGGTTCTTACTTGTGGTTCTGTGTTGATTGGAATTGCTTAACCGTCTCTAAACATTTATTCTAGTGGATCTTTTCTGGTTGAGTCTCCCTCACTGAGTAGAAGAGAAATATCCAAATAGCGTTAACAATTGATGGTGTTCTTTACTTTCAGCTATTTCGTTTCTATACCGAGTAGTTGATTGTTTAGGTTTTGCTGCCTTTAGATCTATGATATTACATACATCACTTGGTCTAAATCTAGAGCCCCTTCTAGGTGTTGTGTTTGTCAAAAAGATGAGAATCAAACCTTTTGATGCCCAGATACATTGATGGTGAACAGGGCGTTACTCCTTATGCCTTCTTAAATATTTTTTTGTTTATGTTAAGATGGTTTATGTAGGCTATCTAGCTATTTGTAGGTTATCAATGTGTATGGTAACAAACAAGGAAGTTTATATATATTATGAAACGATAAACAATGTGAAATGGTACCAGATTATGTATTAAGCTACTCTTCTCTCTTCAGCCTTATTTAACTTTGCATAGCCATGACTTATATATCGGGAGGATGCTAGTAAACATAAGTAGAAACCATAGCATTACTAACAACAACCTAAGTCTAATTTGAACGTCTTTCGACTCTAGTGTAATACATTTAACTTGTTCAACCACTAGCTGCTGCTCCTTGTTTCTTTTCATCAGTTCGTGAGAAATGGATGCTTCATCAACCTTGAGTCTATCTTCAACCCACCAAAAAAATCCATACTTGACCTTCTTATCATGGCAGTACGGACAAAAACAAATCTCCCATTATTCAACGGAGTACTTGCAAACCTTTAATGAAGCTTCGCCAATTGTGCAAACACCTCACGTTTGATTTACTACCATCGATGCGTAGACGAGTCGGTTGTGTTCGAACTTGCGCAACAAACATAGGCGGACATTCTAGAAAAGATCCCCGACCCACAAGATAAAGGAGATCTGCGACCCAACATTGGGGAAGGGAGTTTTAAGATCAAAACGAAAAAAGAAAAAATGAGATCAAAAAATGAGAAGGGAGGATCGGCGGCAGCTGAGATAATGGGTTAGAGGGTAAGAGGGGTTAAAGGAAATTTGGGGAGGGGGATTTATTTAAATATACCGCTATAATTATATTGCTCAACTGATTTTGCCACCTATGAAGCCACATAACTAAAATACACAGTGAGTTAACATAGAGTTACTAATGTGTATACATTTTGTATGGATCCATGCAGTCCTCATATTACTTGTACGGTCGGTTATCAAAAATATTGAGCCGGAAATAGTGATGATGTGAGTAAATCTTTTTGTTAACGGCCCTTGGAGTCTGCGTAAAGCTCGTAAATATTTTTCTCGGTAACGCGAGATGGTAGTCTAGGTGGTTCGAAATAATTATAGAATTTTAAATATAATAAATATCTACTTTTAATGGAAAACTTATTTGAAGAAAGAGAGAGAAAGAAACATGTTTGTGACCTGCGCCATTCGGCCATCAATGGTTGGAATATCCCTTTTATTCAGCACCAGCTCAACGCGCGAGACTGCCAGGAAATACTTGTTATTCCTGTTAATTGTGCATTTGGACCAAACAACTTATCTGGTATTACATTAAGAATGAGCAGTTAACGGCTCGGTCGGCTTACCAATTATATATCTTTAAGCTCGTTGACATGTATGAGCATCACCAACCATGGAGTGGCGACGCCTTTGAGATACGCATGTACCTCATAACTTGCAACATTTTGTGCTACCAACGAGAGGTTGATTACGACGTCGAGGCATCAATATTGAAGGGGCTTGTGGTATATATAGTCGAGATCTCGAGAATGGATTGCACTTGTTCATTGAATGCCCTTTTGCAAAAGCGGGATGGGAGGAACTAGGGATGGCATCGGTTGTGTACTGAACGACTTCCTCATGGACGAGCTTAACGACTGGTTGTGGAGTATGCTGGCTAACCAACCAGCTGCCACGTGTGAGAAAAGGTGTGTGGGACTGTGGGGAATAGGGCGTGAATGGAACGGTAGAGTGTGGAATCATGGATCCCGACCACCACGAGTGGTGATGATGGATAGTTTCTAGTTCTTACTCGACTGCCAAAAGATCGAGGATATACCAGAGCACAACCGACATCATGCCTCGGCACAGCTAGTGTAATGTTGATATGGCGAGTTTCCAGCGGCAGACTGCTACATGGTTTGGCTTGGTTCTGCGGGATAATATATGTGAGGTCTTGCATTAAGTTGGGTCATCGGGATGGGCTATGTGTATGATACATTTATATTCAAAGGACATTGACAAATTTTACAGATTGCGTTGGGGAGTAATAAAGAAGATAATACATAGTCTGGTATGATTATATCTATTTGCTATCATCATTTCTATGTTTGGGATTTTGAATTTCAGTGTAGGAGAGACAAAAATGGGGTTACCCAAGAGTTAGCTCGTTGATCGTTGTTCCATGCATCCCCGTCTGTGGGGAGTGCACCTCCTGCTTGGGTTGTTATCATTTTGTGCCTTTAAGGCTAACCGCAACCCTCCGTGTATAATAGAAGATGGCTAAATATGGTTTTGGCATTTCAGCCGTCTCGAAAACAACAATTGCTCCAACCCAATACATGTTATATTTTTTTAGTAATATTTTAAAATGTTTTCATGATAAATCGATACGAACATTCCGATAAAATTTTATAAAAATCCAAGCTCAAAATTTTTGATTTTGTTTATTCGTTAGAGTCGTTATATATATTCTTGTACTTTATAGTTGTTGGAATTAAATTTAAAAAATTTAAATCTCTAGATCCATAAATTTTTTGTTATGAATAATTAATTTTATTTCATCAAAAACCTTCAGTCCCATACATAATCTATCTACTGATTACACATAACACTTTAAAAATATGAACTCGCCTGAGCAAAGAAAGAATAAACTAACACATAAAATTAACAACTACTAAGAAGGTACAAATGGAGGCAATCATGAATCTTCTTCTCTCTAATTCTTAGTTAATTTTGGCTATATCACTTTTTGAGATCTTACAAATCAAGCCCTTCGCATCAACTTGATTGCTATCAAAGACATGATTACCTCTTTCTTTCCATATCGGGGATAGTGCAAGGCATCACACAAGGCATTTGCCTTATGAATTTTTGACTTTCCATTCCAAAACTGACAGGCTTTTTCAATATGTTCCTCTCAATCTTCCCATCTCACAAGCTCTGGTAATAGAGCATTAAAAATCAATCCAGAGTAACTTCATCAAAAGAAAATATGCTCTCTCACATCCACATCTTGATTACACAATACACAGGAAATGTCGATTGTGATCATCCATCTTCTGAACTTCTTTTTAACTGCAATTTTGTCCTTTATAATCAACCAGCAAATAACACTCGAGCTTGGTATTTTCCACCCATTCTAAACTAGATTAGCCCATTTCACTTCAACTTGATGTTGCCTGATACTTTCCCAAACTCGATGCAGATTATATCTCGATATAATTGCACCATCTCACATTAATTTACCAGAAGCATCAACAGAGATATAAGGTTTAACCTTGTCGCTTATTTTCAGAACTCTTCTCTAGAACCAAGATCCATTACAAATTTTCATTGTCCAAAGATCCTTCTATTTAATTATGTACTTATAAACCCAGGCAACCCATAATAAACCAACTCAAACAAATAACCCAATGGTGTCTTATTGTATTAGCTGCGTTCCAAGAATACATATCTTTGATTCTGACTCCACCTTCCTCTTTTCAAAAGGTGGGCATATTCCAAGAAATTTTGCAACGACTCCCTTCAAGCTTCCCCCCTAAGAAGCGATTGCAGAGACTTCCAATATCTTTAAGGAGGAATTTAGGCAAAAGAAATACATACATCTAGTATTGGAGGATACCTCTAATGACATACAAAATTAACTGGATTTTTCCAGCATATGATAGACTTTTAGCTTTCCAGTCTGTTATACGAGAGGTAATTCTATCAAAGAGAGTCTTACAGTTAGAATACTATAGCTTACTAGATGTGTGTGTAACACCAAGGTAACGGAAGGGGAGAGCCTTATCATGGAATCCTGAATCTTCAATTAGTTTAGTAACATCATCATTATAACTGCCAGCAAGATAGATTTCACTTTTCTAAGGGTTAAATTTTAACCCTGAGATAGCTTGAAACTATGCAAGAATCTTAACCACTCTACTGATTCCCTTCACTAATGCTTTTGTAAAAAAAATTAGGTCATCAACAAACCCAAGGTGTGTAATTCTTATAGTTGCATACTAACGATGAAGGGTAAACTTCCTTTTTGGCACTGCATGCTCAAAGAGGCATGATAAAACTTTCATGCACAGAAGAATAAGGTAAGGTGAAATAGGGTCTCCCTGACTTAAACCCTTCCGAGCACTAAAATATCTACACAGGGTGGCATTAAGACAAATAGAGAGTTTAGTAGTTTCCAAGCAATCTTTGATGCAGCCTATAAATCTCTTTCCAAATTTCATTGCACTAAGAACATCAATCAAGAAACTCCACTCAATTGAATCAAAAGGTTTCATGAGGTCAATCTTTAAAGCACATCGAGGAGGGGATGTTGCTCTTACCATAAATATGGAGAAGCTTATGAGCTAAGCGAATACTGTCTCCAATGCTCCTCCCTTTAATGAAAGTTGTTTGAGTCAGATTAACAAGGTTTGGGAGAACCTCAAGGATCCTATTAGAGATCACCTTTGAGATGGCTTTATAAACAATATTACAACAAGAAATTGGTTTATAAAATTTCATTTCTATTGCATTGGACTTCTTTGGAAATAAAGCATGCTTACTGAGTTGACAAAATTAGGAAGTTTACCTCCTTCAAAAAAATATAGAACTGCATCTGTTGTATCCTCCCCAACAACATTCCATCAAATTTTAAAGAAACCAGCACAATAACCGTCAGGTCTTGGGGCTTTATCCCTATCCATATAAAAAAAGCCTTCTGAATTTCTTGCTGACTAATAGCTTTAGTAAGTCTATCACCTTGAGCACTTGTAAGTTTATGCTTAATAATCTCTTTGAGATTGATCTTCAAAACATCAAAGCTTGCTCCAAGAAGTTATATATAATGGGAAACAAAAGCTATAGCAATACAATCAAATTGTCAACAAGCTCCCCATTCTCATTTTTTATCTGCCTAATGGTATTTTTTACCTGTCTAGATCAAACATAGTCAAAGAAGTACTTAGTGCATCCATCTCTTCTCTAATCGAGTTCACACAAGCTTTTTGTCTCATAAAGCTAGCTTCAGCTTTCGATAAAACTTCAAACGCTACCAAACTCATTTAAGCAGCGTCAACATTTTAATCCTTAGGATTAGAATAAACTTCCCTCTTCTTTTTACTCAACTAGTCTGCTGCATCAAGGACCATTTTCTGAATATTTGAGTAATGTTATCTATTAAACTTCTTTGGTTCATACTTAAGAGCTTTCGACTTACCATACAGATGGTGGAAAGGACGATGACTACTCTACTGTCTCCATGTTTTCTTCAAATATCATCAAAGTTCTTGTGCTTCATCCAATAATTGAAAAACTTGAAGGCTTTTGGCCTTGTAGACTTTAAACTTTATGAATCAACAAAAACAACACAATGATCTGAAGACTGACAAGGGAGAATAGTGACCTTACTACCTGGCTTTTTGCTTTGCCAAGGGCTGTGATAAAAGCCCTATCTAGCCTATTGGCTCTTTCTCTATATTATTGATCCAAGTACAAGTTGGACCCTGAGTTGGCTGTTCCAAGAGCTCGCAATCTTCAACAAAATTTTGAAAATCCACCATAGAAGACCCATTTTTCGGAGCATTAGAAGCTTATGATAGTCTTATAATGGCAATGAAGTCCCATGCAATAATTCATGAAATCCTATTCGTCTTAATCCTTCCAATATCCTCATAGAGAGTCCTTCATCTCTCCATAATTTGAAGCATAAAAGAAGGTGCAGAATAGGGGAGAAGGTAAATCAATCAACACATGTATACACTAACTTGAAGACCATACAATTGTGAGAGGAATATTCTTTTTCTAGACAAGCCAAATCTTAGCATGATCCCCATCATAACACTACTTAGAGAGCCATCCATAGAAACGAGAGACAACAAATTCATCCATATGCACCCGCTTAATTCTAGGTTCTAGTATAGCACAAATGTCTATATTATATTTCTATAAGTACGACTTTTAACACTATATATCTACTCTCTTTATAAAAACCTCTAATATTCCATATCCAAAACTTCATTTACGAGAATTCCTTCCACTACAACCTCTACCCACCAACTTACCTCTTTTATTCTTAACACTTCCGCCACAGGGGAGAAAATGACCAAAAGTAACTGGGTTGGTTGCTTTGCATCATCCTCTTAATCTTCATTATTTGATTGTTTATGAGATGGAGTTGCATGTACTTCCTACTTCTTTGACCTTGCTTCACTGAGTCTTCCAATTCAGTTATTTCCACTTTGCTATTCTCTTGAGCTGAACCAAATCCCTGTTTCATAGTCTTGCTACTTTCTTGCATTGTAATAGCCTTCTCATATTCCTCAGCTATAACTTAAATAATATCCTCCTGAACTAATTCCAAAACCCTTTCAAGCACCTCAACGTTATTATGCAGATCCATTGCCAAGTTATCAATGACAGGAGTTTTCAGAATAGCCATTTCAACGATTTCCTCAGCTTGCATTGAAGTTTCAGATAAATCACTTAGCAAGCTAACTACATATGCAACATCTTCCTTCTTAATCTTTGACATGGTATCCTCCAGATCTTTATCATTCTAAATCACTTTCTTCCTCCAAGTCGGTGTAGGAGCTTCATTCAATCGATTAATTGGGCAAATTACATTTAACTTCACATGCTCACCATCCTCCAAAATTAAAGCAATCGATTCCTGGCAGCGGCGGCAAAGAGACGCAAGCAAATCTTGACATTAAGCCATGTATGCACATAACTTCGAATTGGCCAGCCAATTTGAGCTAGTAGCCATCTTATTCATTCAGAATGCATCAACTATAGGGGTAGAGAATGAATAGTAACCCACAACGGCTTCTCCTTTGGTGATAGATCAAGAGGCTGAATACCTTTTGTTCATCGTCTCAAAGCGAATGTGGAGTGATGAATATGCCACATACGCCCCAGTACCCAATCACATAGATCTTTAGAAGGGAGTTCTAGTAGGTGAAAACCAGAAGACATTATCGATATAGTAGTACTACCTTCATACCCCATAGACGGTTTGCCATTGAGGATAAAACACGCATTGCCGGGCTTGAGCCAACAAATTGTGCAACCACGGGTTCCTGCATCCTCACAAGATCGAGATCAAATAACTTGTTGCATATTTTCAAGGCTCCATCGATCAAAAAGTATGTCGTCAGATTCACACGCATCAAAGAAGGCTTACGTTCCAGGAGAGATGCCCAAGACCTAGAAGAAGAAGTGTTAGTAGTGGGTGGAAGAGAGGTTGTAGGAAGTGGGGGATCGGAAAATGGCGGAGGCGGGATTTCTATAAGGTTCTTGCATCATTCGAATCGACAAGGATCGCGTGTCGGGTGAGCTCCAGAGGAGCGCACCCACAAAGGAAACTCTACCGGCGACGACCTTGAATGACGCTAAAAAACTTCAAGAGTTGAATGGATTTTCACGCGCAAAATGCGCTCATTTTCCTCCACGTCAATTAATTTAAACACAATTTGTGTAACAAAATACACATAAAGGAGAAATTGGTGACCAAACTACAACCGATAATAAATTTATAAATCTGGAAAGGTAAAAAAAGAGGAGTGGGGGCGGACTCGTGGTGTGCATTCGCTTTCAAATGGTGGAACCGTGGCCCACACGTGCGGCCCTCGATCCATCTTCCTCTATCCTTTTTTAGCAGTTGTGCCCTAAAATTTAGCATCTCATTAGGATCTCCACAACTCTCTTGCTAAACTTGTCAATTTGTAAAATACAAGCTCTCAAACACCCCAACCCACCTTGTAAAATAGAAGCTAATATTCTAAATTTGTTTATGTCGATGGCTAAAATGCTAAAAAAAGGAGAATATAACAGTTGTTATATCAGGCTGCTAAAATAGTGGGGCATATTTTTTAAACAGACGCACATAATTTGTAAAAGAAGGAAGCGAGATTTTCTCGGAGTCCTCCCCTTTGGCGATATTTACGTAGTAGGGTTTTTTTCTCACGATGGCGGCATCAGCGTCTCGGATAGCTTATAAGCCCCCATATCCTATTTCCGACAACCTCCTTCGGCTTCTTGCCCCCGGTCAGTCAAGACAGATCATGATGCTCAACAAGTTAAGAAGAAAGTTCGCTCCCTAGATCTCCATGCTATTCTGACTGCGTTGATGTAGAGATCTAACCTATTGAAAGGTAGACCCAAGATGAACCTATCTACCATTGGCATGTCATATTTGGAGGTCTGCATTGTTCGTCCACAGTTTGGGTAGGAGGGTACGCTATCTACCATTGGCATGCCCGTTGAATTATCTATGGGAAATATAAGGTCATGTCCAAATACATGATTTGAGGAATGGTTGTTATCTAGTGCGGTTTAAAAGCGGTGGGATTATATGAGGCTATCTCCGGGGGCCCCTTGATGCTAGGAGATACATACCTTACGGTCCACCATTGATTCAAGGGTTTCAACCCATGGACGTCTGAACTAAAGAGTACTATGATTTTGGTAACTTTACCGGATCTTCCAATTGAATTCGATTACCCTAAAGCAGTGATCAGGGTAGCTGGCCAAATTGGAAAACCTATTCATGTTGATCACCGAGCTACGAAAGAAGGCGCGACTGGGAAATTTGCACGTGTTTGTGTGGAGGTTGATTTATCCAACCCACTGTTACCTACTTGCAAAGTGGAAATAAAAAAGCATCTTATTGAATATGAAGGCTTGCCTGAGATCTGTATTGCATGCAAGAAGTATGGAAACCTCGGTGTCAACGCCTAATTCCCCCACCAGCCAAACCAATGGTGCATGAAGTGGATTCGACGGTGACGTAGGTGGAGCCCACTAAAAAAAGTGCTTATTATGCATAAATATTGGAGCCATTTTAAAGGGAAGCCAAAGAATGATTGAAGGAGGGTGATGGGTCTGTGAAGAAGGGTACAGATCATAATAATGTTGCCATGTCGATGAATAGATTTTCTATGTTGCAAGATGATGTGTAGAGAAAGAAAAAACTGGTCATAAGTCGTCGGTAAACCCGCCCCTATCTAATGTGCCGGTGCAGGCTAACGTTGAGTACCAGACCTATATGGGGCCTGTTACGAATAAGACTAGTATTGCAAGACCAAATAAAGCCATTATTCCGAAGGCTGCTAGTGGTGACCGAGGTAAGAAGCCTATTAATAATGGGCAAAACCCTTCAAAATTGGGGCGCATAAAAAGTAGCATGAGTGAAGGATATGCGAATCGTTTTCCTCCATTATTACCTAGGTCAGCTAAGGTACACGAGATAGCCGAGCTTTTTCAGCTGATATTGTAGGAAACCGATCCCATTCGGTTAATAGATTAAGCTACTGTGTTATAATTGTTTGGGTTCGGTAACAAACATGCAGTTAAATATCTGATGGCGTTGCTCCTTCTTCAATCTCCCCTGGTTGTTTTTTTATATGACGCTTTGTTGATGAAAATGTTTCTTTATGTGATGATTGTGGTTACAATTTGGGTTCATGTTTGTAGACTGAGTGTAATAATGGTGGTAGAGCCAGCGGGCAGTGTATCCTGGTGGAGTGATTGTGTCTCAGTGGAGATTTTGTCAATATTGGCGTATCACGTTGATATTAAAATTTCTGAGACAAATTTTGTAGGATAGCAGTTTACAGGTATTTATGGATGGCATGATGGTAGCATTAAGTGGCATTCATGGGACCTCCCCCAACGGCTCACAAATCAATGGAGTGGTTTTTGAATTTGTGGTGGTGATTTCAATCAAATTAAAGCTAAGCTGTGTTGGTCGTTCCGTTTGAACCTTTTTGGGTGACCATGCAAATTGCAATAAGGTTATCAATGAGGCCGGTAGAACTGCAATGCAGGAAAATATTGCTTCTAAATTTACAATTTCTCGTGGTAGACTTGATCATTGGAGCAAGTGTACTTTCCCTAATTTTGTGATACAACAAAATAAGATTACAAAGGCTTTACATGTTATTGACCGGAGTGCGAAATTAGCTGAAATTCTCAAACAACGCCGATATCTCAACATGGAGCTTCCCATTGTGGAAGCTAATGAGGAATCCTATTGGAAGCAACGGGCGACAATTGATTGGCTTAAGGAGGGAGAAAAAAACACTCATTTTTTCCATAAGAAAGCTTGTTCCCGTCAAAATCGAAATACTATTAAATGCTTAAGAGATTATACTAGTGGGTGGTTTGCTGGGCAAGATCATGTTTCTAAATGCTTGTGTGATTATATTCGTGTTCTATTCTTGGCAGGTAAGTTTCCCCACCAAACTCCGGTTCTTCACTCGGTTCCTCAACGGGTTTCTGATGGGAATGGTTCACTAATGAGGAAGTGACTTTTGGTCTCAAGCAAATGGGTGCGTGTAAGTCCCCTGATACAAATGGTATGTTTGTCCTCTTCTTTGGTAAGGTTTGGTCAATTATTGGTGATGATGTTGTTGTTGTTGTAGTGCTTGATATTTTGGAAAGGGGTTTGATGTCGGCAGATCTTAATTACACTTTGTAGTAATCAAATTTGTCCGGACTTTCGTACTTTTAGTTTCGTAATGCTTTTTTACGTCGAAATGTCAATGTTCTCGGGTCCGATTACAGGCCCGGTATTTTGGGCCCAATTTTGGGCCCGCTACTGTTATTAATTAAGAGGCTGTCACCTCTTGTTTTGTTTCAAAAGACGTTGCAAAGTTTCATTGGAGGAGAGGGGAGGTGGCAGCCCCTTTTCTTCATTTAAATGGACAAGCAAGTGGAGAAATGGGAGGGGATGGTTTTTGGGATGGAAAAATCCCTGCACCCCAAGTCCTAGTCCAAAATAAAGAAGAAAAAAAAATTATTACAACAAGTTACAAACACGAGCTAAACCTAAAACACGACATTCACTTTGTCGTCATTCGCAAGGGGCTACCACCTAAAACACGACAAAAAAAAGAAGCTTCGATTCAAAGGTAATCATCCAAACATTCCTATTCAAAAGAATTCATGCAATATTCATACATACATTTTGTGGCACCTATACTCTCTTAAAAATCATCCTCGAATATTCATTATAACTAATCGAGGGAACGTTTCATGTTGATAAACGTGCTGGCAAACCCTAAAATAAGATTCAAAACTTAACAAGTTGCTGAAATTCTATCAAGGATGACACTAAATAATAACATTTCAAACAAATGGGTAATTTTTAAAAAAGGTTCAGATTACTAAAACTCATCGTAACAACAAAATAGTCCAGATTTTATTCCAAACGACCTAATCAAATAAAACTACCATCATCAACCAATTAAAATCAGAATAAATAGAGGGTTCAACCTTTTACCTTTCTCGTCCTTTGCTCCGGCGAGTCCGTCGTCGACGGAGACTTTTATTTTTGTGTCCTGGTTCTGCCTCTCCGGCTCCACCGATCCCCATTTCTATTGAAAACAGAAACCAATATAAAGACAACAGAAATCAGGGAAAGCACATAAAAACCAGAAAACTCAGATTGTCAATCCACAGATCGGGGTTTGCAGACAACATGCAAACCCGAATCGAAGTCAAAACAGAGAAAAAACTAAAGTAGAAAGAAGGGTTTCCATGTTTTTTTACCTTTTCTCCCTTGTGTTTTCCTTTCTCTGTTCGTTGTGGGAGAGGAGGAGGAGCCGGTGGCGCCCATCGCCGTCGGCGAGACCAGAAAAAGAAGGTTAGGAGAGGCAGCGAAAAAGTTAAAAAAAAAAAGTCACGGCGGCGGCGGCGACGACGCGGCGGTGGTAGAGAAGAAAGAGAGAAGAGAGGAGAAAGGTTAGAGAGAAGTCAGAGAAATTTGAGAGGAGAGGAAGAGAGGAGAGAGAGTGAGGGTTGTAAAATGGCCACTTTTCGTTGAAAATTGGTCTTTTATACGTCCAGGTACAGTTGGAGTGAAATGACCAAATTGCCCCTGCCTTCCTTCTTCAGCGCTCCAAATTCCAGGGGCAATTTTATCTTTTCACGATTTCTGGCCGACCCGCGGTTAACCGGTTCGACCGGTCGCGCGCGCGGGCTGCCTGCCCTTGATTTCTGGATCGGGCCGTCTCCTGATTGGGCCCAGCTTAATTTTGGGCCCAATGGATTCAGAAAGGCCAATTTTTTTTATGTCTCATTAGGGCCCTTTTAAAATTGAAATAAGATCGAAACAAGAGTGGAATAAAGCCTAATAAAGACCTTAAGTTCCTTAATTTTATTCGATGTTGTTAGGTCAGTGTTGCGAACTAAGAAAAAATAACTTTACATTTATGAGAATCAATGTCGTACTTTAATTAATATTAATATAACGACAATAGAACTATCAGGTCGTCAAAAATACCCATGACATGCTTATTTAAATGATGGTTCGTTTCCCGTCTTGCATCATTTGTTTCAATTAAGTCAAATCGTGTTAGTGCAAGTTATTTAATTTGTGATTTGGCAAATAATGTGAAAATTTATTAAAGATAATCCTTTAAAGATATCATGGCAACGTTTTCATAAACTTCATATTATCGACGAGCGTATCTAAAATTTAGCCAAAGGTAAAATGAATAAGTGTCCAAGGTATAAGTCGTTAGAAATCTTTATTGCTCCTCTAAAAATTTATAAATAATAATAAGCCAATTACGGATCAAGAGATTCGTAACTAAATGTATTGAGAGGTGCGTTTCTCCTCAGTGTGTCAGCACCTTCGGTTTCGGAATACCGACACACGAGGGTTTTTCGTTCTAAAATTTCTGCCATAAAAAACCGTTAAATAAATATCATTTAATAGAGATCAGTGTAATTTTTACAATAGTAAAGATTATGCAAACTCTTCCGATCAACTTCTTAAACGCAGCGAACTACGTGGACTTTGATCCCAAAAAACTTTTTATTGGGTACGTAGGCAGTCGTAAGACTCGAGTCCAAATAATAAAATAAAATAAAAATATTAATTAATTAATTAAAAATAATTATGAACAAAGAAAAAGCAAAATTTCCACAATAGTAGGAATTCGTAAACCCAAAATAATTAAATAAAAATAAAAATAAGAATAATGAATTAAAAATAATTATGAATATTTAGCAAGATTTCCACAATAGTGGAAATTTGTAAATCCAAATAATAAAATAAAATAAAAATATAAAATAATAAAATAAAAATAATTATGAACAAAAAAAAGCAAAATTTTCACAATAGTGGGAATTCGTAAACCCATAATAATTAAATAAAAATAAAAATAAGAATAATTAATTAAAAATAATTATGAATGTTTAGCAAGATTTCCACAATAGTGGAAATTTGTAAATCCAAATAATAAAATAAAATAAATATATTAAGTAATTAATTTTAAAAATATTTAACAAGATTCCCACAATAGTGGAAGTTTGTAAGTCCAAATAATAAAATAAAATAATTAAATAAAATAACTAAATAAAAATAATTAAATAAAAATAATTAATTATGAGCAAAAAGTGAGATTTTCACAATAGTGGGAATTCGAGAATCCAGATAAAAATAATAAAATAAAAATAATTATGAACAAAAACAAAAATTTCCACAATAGTGGGAATTCGTAAACCCAAAATAATTAAGTAAAAATAAAAATAAGAAATAATTAATTAAAAGTAATTGTGAACAAAAAGCAAGATTCCCACAATAGTGGGAATTCGTAAATCCCAAAATTAAATAAAATAATTAAATAAAAATAATTAAACAAAAATTATGAATTAAAAAAAATTATGAACATAAAACGAGATTTCCACAATAGTGGAAATTCGTAAATCCAGAATAATTAATTAAAAGTAATTAATTAAAAATATTTAACAAGATTTCCACAATAGTGGAAATTTGTAAATCCAGATAATTAAATAAAAATAACTAATAAAAAATATCTATGAATATGAAACCAGATTTCCACAATAGTGGAAATTCGTAAATCCAAATAATTAAATGCAAATATACTTAATTGAAAATATTTTTGAATATGAAGCGAAATTTCTGCAATAGTGGGGATTCAAAAATCCAAATACTTCAAAAAAAATACCTAATTAAAAATATTTATAAACATAAAGTGGGATTTCCACAAAAGTGAGAATTCGCTAATACTTACAACTAAAGGGAAATATCCACTAAAATTACATAACCATCTACATTCAAACAAAAATATAATTTAGCCACTAAAACAAAGAACCGGTTTACCGGGGCGTTGCGGGGGTGCTAATCCTTCCTCGCACGTAACCGCCTCCCGAACCCTACATCCTCGTTTCGCAGACCAGATCATAACCTGCGTCCGAAAGGGCCTGGGTTATGTCGAAAGCGTCCAATCCGCTTCTAAACGATTGGTGGCGACTCCGGAACCAATTTCGCGTCATCGGCGCGACGCGGACGGGAACATTCACGACACACTTTATTTGACTCATCCCAAGGATTAAAACTTTGGAGGATCCCAAAGATTTTTGGCCTATTAGTCTTTGTAATGTGATTTATAAATTGGTGGCGAAGATCCTGGCGAATCGCATGAACTTAACCTAGACAAGGTTATTTCACCGGAACAGAAAAATTCATGGGTGTTTCATTGCAGATAATCTAATGGCCGTCTTTGAGAGTTTCCATTCAATGAAGAAGATTTTGAAAGCTCAAAAAGGTTATTTAGTAGCCAAAGTCGATATGGAAAAAGTGTATGATAGGGTTGAATGGAGTTTTCTTGAAAAGATTATGGAGAGGTTGGGTTTTGATGCGCCATAAATTACCAAGATTATGATGTGCATGAATTTTGTGTGTTCTTTATTCTAGTGAATGGCCACCGGTTATAGTTTTGTGTTTGGGCGGGGGATCGAACAAGGCGACCCCATTGTCAGAAGCTTTGTCTGGAGCTGTTAGCAACAAAACGATTCATGGACTACAGGTTGCCAATTATGCTCATGTTATTTCTCATTTTTTTAGCTAACGATATAGTATTATGTTTTCCAATGCTTCAGTTCAGGAATGCCAGGCTCTTAAATCTATTCTCCATAACTATGAGCGAGAGTGGGAAACCCCAATTTCAGGTTGATGTTTGGTTCCGGTTATGGTACACTGAAGAGAGCCGTGGGTGGGCTGTTAATCACGGGCATGACTGTTGTTGGTCACGGCCGTAGTGGCAAGAGCAACCACGGGTGATCGCCAAGAAAAGGGTGTGAACCCAAATTCTAGCTACATGTGTCTTTATGTCACGGGGATCAGTTCACTAGTTTCTACTCAACATTTAGGGTCATGATATAAGCTACAAAAGATTCAAAAAGGGTATTTCGGAAGTTACCAACTAAGCTACTAAGCATTCACTTAGATTATCAAAGCAATTTAAACCAATGAAACTAAACAAAACAAAAGAGTGAGAAGGTCAAACAAAGAGAGGAGCGTTGCTAGATTCTTGTGTTGAAAATGCTGAAAACCGACTCATTAAGGAAGTTATACATATTGGAAAAGATTTATGATTCGATACTCCTCTAGGAACTTGAAAGAATCCAAGAAAAGGCCTTGCAACTTCCACTACAAATTCACAAGTGATAAAGTCAAATGATAGTGAACACAAGGTATTCGACGAAATGCCTAAATGCTTAGAAAAGTTTTAAGAACATCATAAACACCAAGCAAGGGTTGTTAGTCACCATATGACACCCCAAACATCCCAATCACTCAAGTTGGCACTACCTAAGTGATTAACGGAATGCACTCTAAGTGTTTGATGAAATGTCCCTAAAGAAATCCTAATACTAAAGGTTGAATTGGGTTGTGGCTTGGTCTAGACACATCTTGCTTCAATCTTGGATTAATAACCTAACTCAATTCAATCACAATTAAGCAAACGTAAGAGTTCATATGACCATAATCCAAGCAATCACCATGGCACAATATGAGTTCAAAACACCATAATCCAAGCAATAAGCAAAAGTATAAGTAGCATCCAGCTGTATCCAAACCCTCATCATGAGAGGATCATCGTAGCACATCACAACACCCTAATCTAACAACTCAAAAACCTAGCCAATCATGATCTTTCTAACACAAAGAAGAAAAGATACAATCATCATCAATCTCTAGGTGTGATGAATGTTCTAGTCTTCAATCCAAGCTCCCAATTGCTCCAATTGGTCTTCAATGATCTCAAAATGGTGATGGATGAAAGGGGATTTTTGGACTAGGATAAGGGGGAGAGTAGTGGATGTAATGGATTGAGTGGAAGCAAGAGAATGCCCCCCCTCTCCTTAAAAATTGGCTTTATATCTTCTGTTTGCACATACACACATTGTGTGGATCCCCATGGGCTCCCCACGTCGTATGGCCTCCTTTCCAGACTGGGAATTTCATCTTCAATTGCTCGTATCTCCCTTGCCCGACCTCCGATTGATCTGGTTGGTCTCATTGGCATCATCTCGTCATCGTCTATGTAACCGATACCCGGAAGCTCAATAAAACATTGAGAAAGCAAGTGGAACGGACCAAAACGGTCTGTTTGTGCAAACTCTACATGAATCCCTTGTTTCCTCTAGCCAATCACAAAAGGGTTAAAAGTCGATCAAACCAATTCAAAACCCACTCACGATGGGGTCAAATCAATAAGCGTGACCACAAGGATACCATAGGCGTGGTCAGAGAACCATCACGACGGTGATGGTTAAATAGCCACGGGCGTGGTTGACTCTCAATCACGGGCATGGTGAGTAATGTATATAAAGCCTTCCATGATTATCACTCTTTAGAAACTCAAAAACTTGTTTTGTTTTCTCTATTTTTCACGAACGACACTTCTTCTAAGAGTCTGGTGAGTTGAATGAGGAATCAATAATGGATCATTTCCCAACTGAGAGTGGATATCTAGGGAGGCAAGGAGGTCACCCCCTTGAGTTTTAAAAGGAGAAGAGATCTAGGTGCTTGGACGACTTCCTCGATTCAGATCCTTCAGGAAAGCTATCAGAGGTGTGGGTTCATATTTATTTACTACTTAATCTAGTGTAGAACTATGGTTAGATGTTGTGGAATCCTATGATTGGATTCCTCATGAGATGATAGTAATGTGGAGCGAGGGATCTCAAAGTTGTACCGTAGTATGTGATCTACTGTACAGAAGGTGTAATGATGTAGAGCATGAAGTTCCTAAGGACTGAACAGTGGCGTGTGATTCATTATTCAGAACAGGATAAGATAGACTTAGATAGAATAGATGATGATGTGAATGTGAATGTGCCGGTCACCCACCCTCGGATTGCACAATTCATTAGGAATATAAGGAAATGTTCAGGATATGTCTAATATGCATATAGATGTTGCTCACACGGTTTAGGGTGGTTTCACGGTCTAGTCCACTATGTGGCTATACACACGATGTTAGGAGTGGCTGATGTTAGGCACTCAATGATTAGCACTTACCTCGTGGATGTTGTCTTTCTATATGTATCTATCTGTTTAAGTCACAGGTACTAGAGCTGATGGTAGGGGGAGAGCTAGTCAGGTTTGATGTACTTATGAACCAGAGTTGTATCTCTGTCTTTCTATGTTTTAGAGCTTGTATTTAAGTATCCGAGATCCTAGTGGTTTAGTGGTTTAGTTCCGTTGAACATCATTAAGAGTCTTGCTAGAATAGTAGATTGGATGAAAGCGATTCTCATTTCTTTGCCCCAATACCTCTCCAATGGAATAGTCATTTGCATCACACATGAGCTCGAAGGGGAGACTCCAATCTGGAGCTACTAGAACCGGTGTTCTAGTAAGCTTCTCATTTAGAAGGTTGAATGCTTGCAAACACTCTTCAGAGATGCCAAAATGGACATCCTTCTCAAGGAGCCGGGTCATGGGGGTAGTGATCTTTGAGAAGTCTTTGATAAACCTTAGGTAGAATCCCGCATGCCCAATAAACCTATGAAGTCCTTTGACATTGGATAGTGGGGGTAGCTTGGAGATGGCAGCAAGCTTAGCCTTGTCCACTTTAATACCTTTTCTCGAAATATTTTGCTTGAGTACCACTTTTTCTTTCACCATAAAGTGGCACTTCTCTTAATTCAAAACCAAATTGGTCTCTTCACACCTTTGGAGTACCCTTTGTAACTTCTTCAAGCATGAAACAAAAGAACTTCCATATATTGAAAAGTCATCCATAAATACCTCCATGATGTCTTCCACAAGATTGCCGAATATGGCAACAATGCATCTTTGGAAGGTAGCCAGAGCATTGCATAGTCCGAATGGCATTCTTTTATATGCAAAAGTCCCAAATGGGCATGTAAAGGTGGTCTTCTCTTGGTCTTCGAGAGCAATCGGGATTTGAAAGTGCTCAGATATACCATCAAGAAAACAATAATAATCGTGTTTGGCTAGTCTTTTGAGCATTTGATCCATGAAGGGGAGAGGGAAGTGATCCTTTTGAATGGCATAACTAAGCCTTCGATAGTACATGCACATTTGCCATCCCGTGATTGTTCTTTTTGAAATGAGCTCCGTCTCTTCATTCTCTACAACCATTGTCCCTCCTTTCTTGGCAGGCTCACTCATTCTCTATCCGAGATAACATAGATTATGCATGCATCCATTAGATTTATCACCTCTTTGGAAATAACTTCTTACCAATGAGGATTTTGTTGCCTTTGAGGTTGCACAACCGGGTTGTAGCTCTCTTCAAGCAAGATCTTGTGCGTGTAAAAGGGTGGGCTTATTCTTTTGATGTCGTTTATCCCCCAAACTATTGCTTCCTTATGTTGCTTGAGTAAAACAAGCAATCGCTCCTTTTGCTCGGGAATGAGGTTGGAATTAATGATCACCAAGATCTTCTCATCTTCTACCTAGAAAGCATACTCCAGATGTGCCAGTAGAGGTTTAAGATCAAGGTCTGGTGGGTTGTCATATGGAGTCACTCTCACGTATGCATACGGTGGTTCAAGAGCAACAACATTTGCCTCTTCCAACAGAGAACCTTTGACTTATTCGCTTTTGAAGAGCTCATCTTCTTGTTGCATGAAATTGCTTAAGGATGTATCCAATGCATCTTTATACACAAAGTTTTTAATGTTATAAACCGAAGCCATATGAACGGAGTCATCAAGCCCGATTATCTAGGTACTTCATACCATGGATCAATTGGAATTTGGCTTCCTCCTTCCCAACTCTCAAGGTGAGCTTCCCTTCAAAGACGTCTATTACCGCCTTAGATGTGTTTAGAAAGGGTCTCCCAAGGATCAAAGATAGATCGACACATCCGGTATCAATCACAAGGAAATCCACCGGGAACAAAAAGCTCTAATAATCACATCCTCAATAACTCCACAAGGCATCTTAATAGATTTGTCCGCTAATTGGATGCAAACCTTAGTTAGGCTAAGTTCCCTAGGTCTAGCATCTTATACAAAGAGTAAGACATGACATTCACACTAGCACCTAAATCCGCAAGACCTCTTTCAATAGCAACTTGTCCTATCATGCAAGGGAGAAAGAAACTAGTCGGGTCTTTGAGTTTGCGAGAAAGATCCGTGAAGAGGATGGCGGAGCATTGCTCGTTAAGGGTGATGTTTGAAGCTTCGGTAAGACGCCTTTTATTGGTGAAGATCTCTTTGAGAAACTTGGCGTATTGTGGCATCTTAGTGATTGCTTCCGTGAATGGCATTGTGAATTGCAGCCCTTGAAGTCGATGTACGAATTGCTTGAAGCTCTTCTCGAGGAGGTTCTTGTCCAACCGATTAGGGTAAGGTGCCTTAGGTTTGTACGGAGCCAACAAAGGCTTTGAGGTATAATTAGCCTCGATTGAACCCTTCGTAGCCTTGTCAGATTCGACACCAAACGACATGTTAGACTTCCCATTATCTTTCAGATCCTCAGGAACCGATTCATTTGGAACCCTCTCACTTTCCTCAATCATTGCTTCATCCTCTTGATCATCAAATGCTTCTTCCTCACTAATATCTTCAATAGGCACTTTATCATCATTCGCAAGCTCTCTAGGAATATTTACCAATTGGTTAGCTTCCTTAGGTGTGGAGTCCGGAAGGTGCTTCCCACTCATAGTTTTGATTGCTCCACAAGTCGCCTTTTTCGTTGGATTGGTTTCGGTATTCCCAGGTAAGGTACCCCGATGGACGACTTGAGGAAGCTTGACGTTGAAGAAACTCGTTGATCACCTTATCTTGTTTTTTCATGTAGTTGAATATATTCGTAAGTTCACTTGGGGATGCACCAAATTATGGTTGATTAAGAGGATGTGGGAATCTGGGAGGAGGTGCATTAGAAGCTTGGAAGACCCCTTGACTTCCTTGATTGCTCCATTTTTTATTAGAACCTTGATTTGAACCTTATTGGTTATAATCACCTTGATTTCCTCCTTGGTTGAAGTTGTTGAACCTTCGAATGTTCCCTTAGTAGTAGTTTTGGCCTTGATTGTAGTTGTTAGGCCCTTGGAAGTTCCCTTGATTGAATCGTTGACCTTGATTGTAGCTGTTGGGCCTTTTGAGAATTTCCTTGATTGTATTGGTTTTGACCTTCACTTCCTAGCCCTTTATTGTACCCTTGGTTATAACCTTGATTCTTACCTTGATTCCCTTGGTCTTGGTTAGTGTAGCCTTGATTACCATGACCATAGTTATAACCTTTAGTCAGAGTTGAATGGTTTCTTGAGGCACATTGTTGAATTTCATTAGATCCACTATCTCAAGAAAGCTTCGGAGATGGCTACTTGGGAATTCGTGCCTGTGCCCATGGTATGCATTTTGTTGCACCATTTGGATGTATTGGAACTTCAACTCAAAGTTCCGATTATCAATAGGGGGCGGAGCACACTCGAAGAAGTCCCTTCTAGAGTTGGCTTAGAGTATTCCCCTAGAGTTCCTTGTGTTTGTTGATCCATCCCATAGATGTTCTCGAATTCCTCGGTTTCTCTTTCGAAAGATGAATCGATTGATGGGAGCTCCAGAGTTGTTGAAGAACAGGATTGAATTGATCCCAAAGGTGATTGGTCCACACACCTTACATTAAATTCTTAGACTACAAACAAATTCAATCAATCAAAATTTAGTAAATGAAAGAACTCATTTGACCTAGATCAAGCCATGGCACAATCTAAGTTCAAACAACCATACTCCTAGCATTCTCATACCAAAATTAATATCCAAAATGTATCCAATCCCTCATCATGACGGGATCAACCTAGCACATTACAAAACCCTAATCTAATAACTAAGAGTCTAGCCTAACATGATTGAGCAAGCTAAAGGAAGAGAGAATAGAACCAACATCTTCCAAGGGATACAAAGAAGGTAATGCTTGCTCTAAGTGTAATTTTCGGACTAGGGTAAGGGGGAGAGTAATGGGGGTGATGGACCAAAGGTAAGCCAAAGAATTCATCCTCTCTCCTGAAAATTGAGCTTATACATGTCTGTCTGCATGGTCCACACGGCCTCTACGAGTCGTGTGGCCTCTTTTCCAGTCTGGGCTTGTGTTCTTCAAACGTGGGTTTCTACCTCGTCCAACCTCCGTTTTAGCTCTGATCAGTCTCGTCGAAATCGTTTCGTCGTCATCAATCCAACGGATTCCTGCAAGCTCATATGCAACATGAGAAAACGGGTCGAACGGACTTACAAGAAACTCTTGTTTCTCCCAACCAATCACAATGGAGGGTCAAAAAAAGTCAAACAAGGTCAACAAGCGGTCAAGATGTGGTCAAATTGGCAATGAAATATCATGCTATCAATCAAGTTTGTCTTTCGTATCAGTTCCCCCCGAAAATTAGCAAATGTTAGTTAATGCGGAATTTACCCAAATCTTATCAAAATGTTCATATTGAATTATGATGAACTAATATAGAAAGATCAAATAATATTTTTAATTTAATTTTTATAAGTTAGATTTATTGAATTTAAAATAGAAGTTTATGTGCTTATTTAGCCTCCTCATCGGAACAGTTGCGATTTTGAGGTAGTGAAAATGCTAAAACCTCATTTAGCCGTCTTCTATTACGCACAGAGAGTTGCGGTCAGCCTTATAAAAATGCTATAATTCCCATATTTTATCATTTTAGCTACCCTTTTACAAGTTCCACATGTAACTTTTATTTTTTAGGGTTGATTGGAGGTGTTTGAAAGTTTGTATTTATAAATTTATAAGTTTAGCCGGAGGGTTACAAAGAGTCCAATAAGATACATATGATATTTTGAGAATTTTAAAAAAAAAGAGAAATAAAAGTGTTATGAGTCATGAAATGCGATAGGGCTTGGGTGCTGAATCAAGATCTATCACAGGTGCTTATGGATAATCCAACGGCTGAAAATTTTTCAGGTAACCCCACCACTAACTTAAATCCTATTTCTCCTATTTTATTTTTTGCTAGTTTATTAATTAAAGAAATAGGTTTTGATTTTGGGTTTGTGAGTTTAGGTTTTAAAATCAAAATTTAAAATTTAATATTTTAGATTCTAAAATTTTAAACTTTAAAATTAAAAATCTAATATTTTAGATCATAAATTTTAAAATTTTCAAAATTAAAAATCTAAAATTACAAACTCAATACTCTAGACTCTAAACCTTCAAATCCAAAACCCAAAATAGAAACACAAAATCTAAAATTCAAAATAAAAATCCTAATAATCTAGACCCAAAAATTTAAAATCTAAAATTCAAAATTAAAATCCAAAATTCAAAATCCAATACTCTAGATCCTAAACTTTAAAATCCAAAACCCAAAATCAAAACTCAAAATCTATACTCCAATATCTAAACTATAAACCTTAAAATCCAAAATTCAAAATTGAAATTTAAAATTTTAATTAATTTTTTTATTTACAAAAAGAGAGGGAAAATTAAATGGCGGGCTCTGCTTCGTAGCAGTTAGATCCCCAATATCCATCCTACCGTCTCAAATAATCAGCACTTGCTGATGATTCTCAAATCAGCCGCCAAGAAAAATTGTACAGCATCTAACTGATAAGGAAGGCAGAGCGAGGCCCAACCACCCACCGCCGAAGAGGAAGACAGAAGAACAAAACCTCAGAAAAAATGAACAGTAAACGCTACTTTTTCTGCAGCATCTCAACTCTACTTTGGTTTAATCATCAACTCTCTCTCTCTAGCTGCAAAAGGATAAAGAGAGTTACAGCGTACATAGATATATTCAACTGTCTGTCTGTCAGCCAAAAACCAAAAATCACCTTCGTCTCCACCCAAACCAAACAGGCAGCAGCACCAGCACACCACTGCTCTCAATTCAATTCAAACAGTTCACATCTCTCTCTATTCCTTCTCCCAACCCTACCCAACAAGTTGTTAGAAATTAATTATGGAGGATATCATACCTTATCCCAGAAATACCCTTCTGCAAACTCCCAAAATATCCCCATCTTCATCTCTACTACTACTCCTCCTCCCGGAACAAAAGAAATTAGAGCTCTCCTCTATTTCGTTTTTTTTTCTTGCACTGACGAGAATTGTGTGGGCTTCTTCTTTGTCTTCTTGGTCAGAGTTTTTCTCCATATCACACAGGGAAAAGCCGAGAACTTTCCCACCACCCCCACCTCCTTTTATTTCTCTCTTGCCTCTTTTGCTTATTTCTTCCTCCTATCACCATCTCGCTCAGTTTCAATTCTTTTTCATTTGATCTCGAAACCCTAATGAAGAGGATGAAGAAGGGTCTTGATGTTGCTCCTCCCCCTTCATATGCTGCTGCGTACGAGGATCCCAGGATCAGATTCAAGCGTGAGAGCCTTTTGCAGGACTATGATGAATTGTTAAAGGTAATTGCTTTTTTTTCTCCCACGTCTCTCTAGATCCGTCCTTTCTCGGATTTTCTCTTTACTTTCAGATTCCTGAATTTGGGTTGCTAGAATTTTCCAGGGTTTCATGGCTATCTGCTTAAAGTATTGTTGTGCTCAGACTGTAATTAAGTATGCTTCTACTTCTAAAGTTTCTATATTATTTAAGGGATTGGAAGGAAATTGGAATCCCTTATGAGTTGGTGGTTTCTAAGCTGCTTTTTGTTGTTGTTGAGATTACAGTTAATCGACTTAGCTGAGAGATCGATCCTCTCACTTGAGCTAAGAATTTGGTGAAACTCTGTTTCAGAATTTTTATTATTTTTTCAAATATGAGTTTCAGATTTGAGTAAGTTTTGAATAATTGTAATCAGGAAACAGAAGCAAAGAGGAAGAGAATGGAAGTGATGAGAAAGAAGAAAATGACTCTAATGGCTGAAGTGAAGTAAGCAATCATTCCTTCCTTCCGTTTATGTTAAATTGGAGTATTATGATGACTGATATGTTAGGCTTTCTTCTTACAGATTCTTGAGGCGCAAGTTCAGTCACTTGGTAGAAAACCAGATACCTCAGAAGCTTAAGCCAGATCAATGTCTGTTGCAATCAGAGATGAAGAGTAAAAAAGTAAGGAACAGAGGAACGATGAACAACTCCATTAGCCATGATCCGTGTCAGCCAGCTCTGATATTTGATTTGAACCGGAAGGGTAGGGTGATGCAGGGTGGCAAGGAATCTGTTAAACAAAATAAGTGTCACAAGGGAAGAAGAGAAGCTGCATTGAGAAATTTCGGAACGATTCCGGACATTAATGTGAAGGAGAGGAAGGATGCTGATGTTGGAAACAATGCCCCGTTTTTTGACTTGAACCAGATATCGGTAAAGAATCAGTTCTACTCTAAAACTATTAAGAATCAAGGTTTTGGCTTCCTTGGACATAATAATGTTGATTCTCCAACGTCATTGCAGATGGAAGAGGAAGAATTGCAGAGCAGTGGTGAGATGATGATGATGAATTCGTTGCGAGGAGGAATTGCTGAGCAACATATACACAAGGATGAGAAGTTATTTGGTTGTAGGAACTTGGGGAATGGGTCGAGCCGGGAAGGGAAAAGGAAGATATCATGGCAGGACCCAGTCGCCTTAAGGGTGTGAGGTTTCTTCTCTCTATCTATATATACAAGGGATATAGCAAAAATCAGTTGATAGAGAATCACTTATAAAAAGAGATGTATCAGTGATGCAGCCTACGTAATGAGGAAGAATTCTTTATCAAAGTTCGTTGATTTCGTTGAATATCGAAAATTGATAAATTTTGAGAAAACTCCGCTTTTTTCCTAATCAATCAAAACTGAAATAAACTAACGATTACTAGTCTTAATTTATAGGACTAAGACAATACGAATGGAACTAGGAATAGAAATTTTAATATGAACTTAACTAGAAATTGAAATTCTAATTCGAATCTAACTAGTAATTGGATAGCATCATATTATTATCCGAATCTAAGTAGGAATTTGAAACTCTAATATGAATCTAACTAGGAATTGGATTGCATCGCATCATCCCCCTGGATAGAGAAATTTGACCTCAAATATGGAACTGCGCATCATCCTCATCAAAAGAAGAATCACCCATGAAAGGAACAAGATGCTTCACATGAAGACATCAGGGGTATGAACATGGCTAGGCGTGGGCACATGATAGACAATTAGATTGATCTTCTCCACAATCTCGACACGACCAATTTTCTTAGCAGCACGCTAGGTACATTCATGATCAGAAAAGCGATTCATAGTGAGAATAGCCCAAACAAAGTCACCAACATTGAAATGAACAACACGCTGTTTGTGATTAGTTTGTCTTTGTATTTTGCAGTTGCAGCCACCAGATGCGTACGATTATTCTAATGATTGTGAGTCAACTGTCCAAAAAACTCCTCCGCAGTAGCATGTAGACACACCTTACTGGGCAGCGCGAGCAAATCAAGAGGTCCCCGCAGAGACAACCTGTATATCATATGAAAAGGGTGAAGAGCTTTGTTCATCACGTGGGTAAAAGTGCTTGAAGCATTGGACAGACCGAACGGCATAACAAGCCACCCATATAAGCCCTCACGAGTCTTGAAAGTAGTTTTCCACAAATCTCCCATGCAAATATGAATCTGATGGTAACCACTCTTGAGATCTAGTTTGCTAAACATAGAAGCACCACCCAATTGATATAGCTAGTCATCTAATCGGAGAATATGAAATCGATAGCGCACTATAATCTTGTTGATAGTGGGACTATCAACACACATACACCAAGAGCCATCCTTTTCCGGGGTCAGGAGGGTAGGGTCAACACAAGGGAGGCTTTCGCGAATGTGCCCCTTAGCGAGCAGTTCCTCAAATTGCTGACGTAACTCTTCATGCTCCTTAGGACTCGCACAATAATGAGGTCGATTGGACAGAGTAGCACCCGGAACCAAGTCAATATGATGTTGGATATCACGCAAAGGAGGCAACTCACAAGGTAGGGTCTCACGAAATACGTCTGCGAACTACTGTAAAAGTGGTTGAACTGGAACAGGTACATCGAAGGGGGAACACTTGTAATCGGAGAGCAAAACAAGATAAATACCACTCCATATTCTTCCATAGCAGCCGGAAAATGACATCGGGACAACAAGGTCGTAGGGGAAGGCGTTTGAGTTTTGGGAACACTACCCCCTTTAGGCTTAGTAGGCATTAAAAAAAACTTTGTACCACAGAATAGGAACATATGGGTGTTAGCATGACCATGATGGTGAACATAATTATCATATTGCCACGGGCGACCAAGTAAACGGTGACAAGCGTCCATAGGAACAATATCACAATATACGACATCACGATAAAGCCAATGGAAAAGTTAACAAGCACGCGCTTGGAAACAGTAACATCTGTACCTTGATTAAGCCAGGAAAGGCGATACGGCTTAGGGTGAGGCTTAGTGGAAATATGTAGTTTATAAACTGTAACTTCAGAAATCACGTTCTTACAGCTGCCAGCATCAATGACAAAAGTGCAAACTTTTCCACCGATAGTATATGTCGAATGGAATAAATTATTGCGCACCCATTCGTTATCAGGAGCACGAGGAGTTAAGTAGGACTAACAGAGCACTAACAGAGGACGAACATCACCAGAAACATACTCCTCTGCATCACTGTCATAATAATCATCATAAATCGGGGACGAATCTGCTAGAGGGCTAGATTCTGACTCATTAGCGTCGGTAAAAAGGCCACGGTTGGTAGATTCCGGATTTTGACAATCTGACTGGCGATGACAAACTTCACCACAATTAAAGCATCGCCACCCTGTGGGGGTGCTGTAAAACCACGCACTTGTTGATGGGTGGGTTGGGCAGAATTTTCCCAAGCAGGTTGTGACGAAGAACCAGTGACACTAGTCGAGTTTGCTTGCAGTCTGAAGCTACTGGCACCACGCCTGGCTAATTTTTTTCATCTTGGGATGCACGTTGTTGTGCCTCTACGATAATTAGCGGGTTAAACATATTTAGAACATCCTGCAATTGGAGACGCAGGCCACCAATATATCGAGAAACTAATTGAAGAGCGGACTTATTGAGATCAACACGAGCTAGAAAGGTGTAGAATTTTGTGGAATACTCATCCACAGAACGCGAACCCTAACGAAGATTCTGGAACCGCTGGTACAACTCTCTCTCAAAAGTATAGGGAAAAAACGCAGCCCTAATATGCTTCCAGAATTTGACCCAATTCAAATTCTTCTCCTTACCATGACAAACACGTGTCTGTTTTAATTGTTGCCACCATGCTTGTGTGCCACCATGCAAATAGATCGTAACAAGGGAAACACGACGTTCTTCTGGAACCTCCTTCAAATCCAAAAAAATTTCAACCTGGGATTGCCAATCAATGAACTCTTCTAGTCTAAGACTGCCATTGAATTGTGGAATTTCAACCCTGAAACTCTGCTCCCACCTGTTCCTAGGGCGTCCGAGTGAGCGATTCAGATAACCGGCGAAAGGGTGTTCGTCTGTAACAGTAACATCATCATCATGACGACGTATATGCACAGATTCATCCATTTGTTGCGTCAATAATTCAACCTGCCGCCTCAGATCGTCGTTATCACTTCAAAATTCAGCGTTTTCACGTCGTACCTTAGCAAGATCGTCATCATCAGCACCAAGGTTAGCGGCTTGCGGCTATCTACGGGGCGGCATACCTTTGGAACGAATGAATCTGATACCAACTGATGTAGCGTAAATGGCTAGGACGAATTCTTTATCAAAGTTCGTTGATTTCGCAAAATACCGAAGATTGAGAGATCTTGAGGAAAGCTCGTTTTCTTATTAATCAATGAAAACTGAAAGAAACTAATGACTACTAGTTTCTATTTATAGGACTAAGACAATACAAATCCAACTAGGAATAGAAATTCTAATCTGAAATTAGTTAGGAATTGAAATTCGTATCCGAATCTCACTAGGAATTAGATTGCACTACATTATTATCTGAATCTATGTAGAAATTGAAACTCTAATATGAATCTAACTAGGAATTGGATTGCACCACATCAAGCAGATAGTTGCATGATATAAGATATGATATCTTTGCCAACAACTCAATAAACTATTAAGAAACTTGTGAATGATATACATGACCGACTGATTAGCTACTTATTATTGTTCCAGCACCAAATCTCTCTACAAGCAACAAGTCATAAATTAAGGGATGAGCCAATAGGGTATTTGCTTTACTTGAGGAGCTGATAAATTATGGGCTGTAATCAAATAAGTGTTCATTGTTTTAGTAATTTTGGGATCTGTTACAATCGTCTTTCTACATTGTTCATTCATTTCTCAACTGTTCATTTCCCAGCAGCAATTTTTAAGTAAAAAACAAATAATGACTATATTATGGTTCATTTCTCATATTTGAAGCAAGTGAATATCCAACTGGACATATTACGGTTCATTTCACATACTTGAAATTATAGCTGATGAATTTGAGAAAGATAGATCATTATTAAAAGTTAAGGAGATTGCCTTGGTTGTGAAACAGGGAGAAGAGTCTGATTTAGTACAAGAGATTGGAAATGTAAAAACTACTGAATTGGAGGATTCAAGTGAACAAAGTCAAAGAAGTAAGGAGGTACATACAACTCCGGCTCATAATATATTTAATAATGAAGATGAGGAGAATGATGCTAAGCAACCAACCCCAATTACTATTATGCTAGTCAAGAACGTAGAATAAAAAAGGTGCATATGGATGGATTTGCTATTTCTTGATTCAATGGGTTGCGTTCTAAATAGTGTTATGAGCGAAATCTTGCTAAAATTTGGCTTACTTGGAAAAAGGACATACCTCTTAGAGTATACATGTCTTGATTGATTTGCCTTCTCCTTTATTTTACACCTTCGTTTATGCTTTGACATCTGAGGGGCAAAGGAGGTTCTCTATGAAGATATTGGAAAGATTAAGTAGCAAGAGACTCCCTGAATTGGTGCAGGAAATTTCAACGCCATAATGAGGCTCTTCTATGGTGGATTTTCATAATTTTGTTGAGAATTGTGAACTCTTGGAACATCCAACTCAAAGGCCAAATTTTACTTGGATTAATGATAGAGAGAAAGAGTTTATTGCAAGAAAACTTGATAGGGCATTCATGAATAGTGCATGGCAAAGCAAAATTTTTGGAAGTAAGGTCATTATACTTCCTTATTATTCTTCAGATCATTGTGCTGTTATGGTTGATACTGAAAGCACTACCTCTTTGACTATGTTCGAACCAATAAAAAATACTATAAGGCAGATAAAAAATGACAATGTGGAGTTTGTTGACAACTTTGATAGCAATGTTGCAACCTTCATATCCTACTATACAAAACTCTTAAAAACAAGCTCTGATGTTTTGAAGCAAAAAGTTAATGATGTTATTCAGCGGAAGCTCGATAAGACTCAAGGAGATAAACTTACTAAGGCAATCAATTGACAAGAGGTTAAGAAGGCTATTTTTATATGGATGGGGATAAAACCCCAGGACCAGATGGTTATTGTGCTAGCTTTTATAAGAGCTGCTGGAATGTTGTTGGAGATGAAGTAACAAATGCAGTTTTCTACTTTTTTGAAGGAGGCAAATTTTCTAGTTTGTTAATTCAGTAAGCATGGCTTGAATCCCAAAGAAGATCAATGCAACAGAAGCAAAGGATTACAGACCAATTCTTGTTGCAATGTTGTTTATAAAGCAATATCAAAGGTAATCTCTAATAGGCTTTGTGAGGTCCTCTCGGGTCTAGTTAATCCTTCCCAAACGACATTCATTGAAGGAAGAAGCATTAGAGACAATGTTCTTCTGGCTTTTGAGCTCTTCCACAACTATGGTAAGAACAATGTTTCCCCTCATTGTGCTTTAAAGATCGACTTGATGAAGGCCTTTGACTCAATTGAATGGAGCTTTCTGATTGATGTTCTGTGTGCAATGAACTTCCCAACAAGATTTATTGAATGGATCAAAGATTGTTCGACAACTACTAAGCTTTCTATATGCCTAAATGGCACCCTGTGTGGATATTTTAACGCTCAGAAAGGTTTGCGCAGGGAGATCCTATTTCATCCAACCTTTTTGTACTATGTATGGAAGTTTTATCTTGTCTCTTTGAGCAGGCAGTGATAAAAAAGGGAGTTTGGCTTTCACCCTCAGCGTGGCATCAAAAATTACACATCTTGGATTCGCTGATGATTTAATTGTCTTTACTAAAGCTTTAGTGGAAAGGATCAGGAGTGTAGTTGAAGTGCTTGCAAAGTTTCAGGCTATCTCAGGGTTAAAATTTAACCCAGAGAAATGCGAAATTATCTTGTTGGGAACTATAATGCTTATGTTACTAAGTTAATCGAAGTTTCGGGATTTTGTGAGGGTGCTCTCCCCTTCCGCTACCTTAGGGTTACACTCACATCAGGTAAGTTGAAGTATTCAGACAATAAGAATCTCTTTGATAAGAGCTTATCCTATGCTGGAAAAATCCAGCTTATCTCATATGTTATTATAGGTATCCTCCAATATTTGATATCAGTGTTCCTACCAAAAGCTCTCCTTAAAGATATTGAAAATCTCAACAACCGTTTCTTGTGGGAGAAACTTGATGGTGGTCAATGTAAAGTTGTGTGGAGCATTCTTACCTTTCCAAAAGAGGAGGAGGTGTTGGGATTAAAGATTTATATTCATGGAATGCTTCCAATACGATCAGGCATCTATGGGTTCTGCTTGTTAGGGGAGGATTACTCTGAGTTTTTAGGATTTACAAGTGTAAAATCAAGAAGAAGGATCTCTGGACAATGAAGGTTTCCACTAGTTTTTATTTTTGGAGGAGAATATTGAAAATGAGAGATAAGGTTAGACCTCATATCTCTACTGATGCTTTTGGTGAACTAATGTGGGATGGTGCAACTATCCTACGTTATAATTTGTGTTGAGTTTGGGAAAGTATTAGGCAACATCAGGCTAAAGTTTATTGGGCTACTCTAGTTTGGAATAGGTGGCAGATTCCAAATTCGAGTGTTATATGCTGATTGATTATGAAAGATAGAATTATAGTTAAGGATAAGCTTGCTAAATGGGCGATCACAATTAATGTTTCCTGCGTTTTGTGTAATCAAGGGGTGGATGCGAGAGAGCATCTGTTCTTTTGATGCAACTACTCTCGTATGATTTTTAACTCACTATTCCAGAGCTTGCAAATTGGGAGAACTGGGAAGACCGCGTAAAAAATGCATGTTATCTCTGGAGTGGTAAGAAAAAGATTCTTAAGGCAAAACGTCTTGTTTGGTGCCTTGCAGTTTCTACAATTTGGAAGGAGAGGTGTAACCGTGCTTTTGATAAGAATCACGTCAGTGCTCAAGACTTGATACGTGATATCTCAGAACGTGTCATTGTCAAAATCAATTTAAGAATTGAAGAGAAGAAGATCCATGATTGCCTCCATATACACCTGCTTAGAAAATAGTTTTGCTATGTTATGGTTTTTATGTTCTGTTCTAGCAAGTTTACGTTGTTTTTGTAGTTCATATACTCATTGGACAGATCCTGTTTTGGGCTTAAAGTTTTTGATGAAGTAAATTAATTATTCATAAAAAAAATTTCCAACTGAACATCAAACTACCAATGAACTAACATCATTTGTCACCAAGCAATAAACTAGTCAGTCAACACTACTGGCAACGAATTAGTTCGCTTATTAATTAGCAAGACTACAGATTAGGAGCACAGACGACCATGTTGGTTCCTAACGAATGGATCACAACACACTAACTAACTCATGATTATAGTGATTGGACTTTGAAGCATCTGCTATTGCTGGACAATATATGTCTGGTAGATGCAGAGTAGACCTGGCAACAGATCAGACAGGAGGCGGGTAGTCCAAATCCAAAAACCATCTATTAGATTAAACCGGTTTCCTTGAACCCGCCTCGTTATAACAAACAGGCCCAAAAATAATACCATTACCATCACCGGATTCGTATACTAACGGCGGGTGTCATAACGGATTTTCCCAAATAAATGGAAAACAACAGCAGGAAAAACAAAAAAAACAAATGAAATTGAAAATTGGTGAAAATTGGTGAAAATTGGTCCAAGTCTGAGTGTGCCTTTTTGTTCTCAGCCAATCTGTTTGCCTTCCTCCTCATACCTGTGTATTTTGATCCTTCCTCTTAGATGGCTTCAAGTGGTGATCAACACCATACTTGTCGGCAACAACAACAACTTGCTTCACTCTAAGAATGTAGCTCTTCCCATTCTTGTGGTTATTCATAACATCTAATGAATGAGAATCAACTCCGCATGCTTCACACCAAAACTTAAATGATCCCTTCTTCGTTTATTTCTCTTGTTTAGGCAAGGAAGATTTGGGATTATACTTGGACTTGATTTCAGCAATCAGAGCAGCTTCCTTGGCCTTGTGCTTCCTGCCTTGTAGGTGTTCTCTCCAACTTTGTTCATTTTTATTTCTAACCTTACACCACGCACAACTCCAGTCTTAAGTGTAGATCATTGCTGGCATCGTCGGCAGATGTTGGTGGAGGAGGCCAATGCTTTGTTGTAGGAATTGCAGTTCAATCATCAGAACGCTGCGTTTGGTACACTTACCAAAACTCAACGTTTTCGTAATTGCTTTCCCCAACGGCTAGTCTCTGATCTCTGGGATAATTCTACTGAATCCCTAAACGACGCCCTAGTTTTCGAATTAAACGACGCCCTAGTTTTCGAATTAAACGACGCTCTAAAATAGTAAATTACTAAATTATCCTATAATAAATTTCGAAAACTTATACGAATTTCAATCTTCGACGAACTCAATCATTCTCATATTCATGGCGATAACTCGTGCATCCAATCGATACTTCAAGTATTGAAATTAGCTAATCGATCTAAACGAATTAAGAGATTTAATTAAATTTGAAAAAAAAAAAAATCGAACGAACCAACCGGACGGACCGGCATTCCGTCCGGTCAGACCACCCAGACGGAGCGACCGTCCGTCTGGTCAGACCACCCAGAAGGAGCGACCGTCCGTCCGGTCAGACCACCCGGACGGACCGGTTGTCCGTCCGGTCGAACCACCCAGACGGAAATCCGGTCCGTCTGGTTATTCTCGTCGGAATTTGGCCTCGACACGAACATGAAAGTTGTAGACAATCGAACTAGCTTTCCAATGCCGCCGGTCTTGCATCAATTGGACATCTGAGCGATCAGTTATGTCAAAAATACTAAACTGAAACGTTTTTCGACCAAGTCGTTTATTAGAGTTAGTGTTTAGGGTTTAGGGGGTTAGTGTTTAGGGTTTAGAGCTTAGTGGTTAGGGTTTAGGGTTTAGATTTTAGTGGTTAGGGTTTAGCGTTTAGTGTTTAGGGTTTAGGGTTTAGAGTTTACTGTTTAGGGTTTAGAGTTTAGTGTTTAGGTTTTAGGGTTTAGATTTTAGTGTTTAGTGTTTAAGGTTTAGTGTTTAGGTTTAGGGTTTAAATTTTAGTGTTTAGAGTTTAGGGTTTAGGGTTTAGAGTTTACTGTTTAGGGTTTAGAGTTTAGTGTTTAGGTTTTAGGGTTTAGATTTTAGTGTTTAGTGTTTAAGGTTTAGTGTTTAGGTTTAGGGTTTAAATTTTAGTGTTTAGAGTTTAGGGTTTAGGGTTTAGAGTTTAGTATTTTGGGTTTAGGGTTTAGATTTTAGGGTTTAGGATTTAGGGTTTAGGGTTTACCGTTTAGAGTTTAGGGTTTAGGGTCTAATGTTTTGGTTTAGAGTTTTGTGCTTTGTTTTTAGGATTTAGGTTTAGTGTTTAGGGTTTACGATTTAGAGTTTAGGATTTACTGTGTAGGGTTTAGCATTTAGGATTTAGGTTTTAGAGTTTAGGATTTAGGGTTTAGTGTTTAGTGTTCAGAGTTTAGGGTTTAGGGTTTAGGGTTTAAACCCTAAACCCTAAACCCTAAACAAAATGTTAAAAAATTATAAAAATTAAACCTTAAACCCTAAACCCTAAAAAAATGTTACAAATTTTATAATTTAAACCCTAAACGCTAAACCTAAATCATAAACTCTAAACCCTAAATTTTAAACCCCTAAACCCTAAACACTAAGCCCTAAACGCTAAATTATAAATCTTAAACACAAAATACTGAAATCTAAACCCTAAAATCTAAACCCTAATACAATTAACAACCAAACTTATAAAATTATAAAATTTAATTAAAAAAAAAAAATTAACCAAACGGACGAACCGGACGGCTCCGTCTGGTCAGACCAGCCGGACGGATCCGTCCGGTCAGACCAGCCAGACGGAGCGTCGTTCCGTCTGGTTAGACTTAACGGACGGAACGGTGGTCCGTCTGGCTGGTCCGACCGGACGGATCCGTCCGGTTCGTCCGTTTGGTTTTTTTTTTTTTTCGCATTCAAAACCGAATTTCGTACCTTTCGAATTTTGATTCGTTGTTCGTCGAGAGTGTTTTCGCAAACAAAAACATACTAAAACATAATAAATAAGAGTTTTTTGGATCGAAATAGTACTTTTTTCATTTTTACGAAATGGACGTTTAGGTCATATATAAATTTAGGGCGTCGTTTAATTCGAATTCCAGGGCGTCGTTTAGGGAACCTCTAATTCTATTGAGTTGTTCCTGGAATCAAGGGGCCTTGATCTCCATCTCTCTGTTGCTTTTTGTTCCAAGATAATGATGATCAGGAGAAGATCATGGTTGATTGCTGCACGTCTTACTGCCTATAAAATGCAGTCGATTTCTCTGCAGAAATTAATCAACACATGAATCAATCTCTTCTCCCATTCTCAATCCTTTGTTTTTAGTCTATGGTCCAACTTGCAACCTACATCATCATAGTTGTGAGCATACTGTGATTAACCTTCAGTTGCTTTGATATTTTGCTATTTTGGGGAACTTTGCTTCGAAGGCAGTGCTTCCACATGATCACAGTTTGAGTTGCGTATTCTAGTTCATTTGTTGTTTTATTATCCTGATTAGTTTCATTGTTCGACCTGATCTTTTTGGTTTAGTGGTTGTAGATTGTAATAGTTTCCAATAGTTTCGAAGCAAAGTTATACTCTTTCACTGTGAGTACCAGCCACAGAATCATAGCAGATCTGACCAAGCTTGAATCTCTTGACGACACCAACTATAGAAGATGGTCTCAGAGAATGCAGCTATTCTTGGAACAGCTGGAAGTGAATTATGTGATACGCAAGGATCCACCTCTCACTCCAGTTTCCTCTGACAGCAACCTGGTGATCTCCTTTGATGCTTCCAAGAAGGCTCAAACTTCTAAAGATAAGGATGGTCAAGCCTCAGGTGCAAAAGGAGACAAGAAAGCCTGTAGATAAAACTGAGAAGTATGAGAAGGACAACAAGACTGCAAGGAGCATCCTCCTGGATCACATGACCAATCCCATTTTTTATCTCATGTTTGTTAAATCATCTACAAAGGAGATCTGCGAATTATTGGAGAGGAAATATGATGTTGATGATGTAGGGAGGAAGAAGTATGATGTTGGGAATTGGCTGAAATATCAATTGTAGGAGGACAAACCAATTATGGATCAAGTTCACACCTGTGAGAATACTCACAGCTGAGATCCTAGCTGAAGGTATGAAAATGTGTGAAATTCTAGAAGCTAATCTTTTGATTGAGAAATTGCCAGATTCCTGGGATGACTAAAAGATGAAGCTCAAGCACAAGAAGAAACCTATGTCACTGGTAGAGTTGGTAGGGAACATGAAGATTGAGGAAGAAAATCGTCCGAAGGACAAGCTTCCTGCTCACAAACAGTCTGTAAGAGCTCACTTAGTGGAGTCAGATAGATGCAAAAAGCTCAAGACCATCGTTCATAAGAAGCCTGTTTGGAAGGAGAGGCCAATACCTTACAAACATCCAGAACCTCAACCAGCATCAACTCACAGCAATGGAGGCTTTGTCTGTGGCAGAACCGGTCACAGTTTGTCAGTGTCACTTTAGGAAGACTCTAGGCTCAGTATCAGGTGCAACTTCCAAGGCTCAAGCTCACATTGTGGAAAATGGAAAAGAAGAAGAAAAAGCCATCGCTGTTGTGGTCTAATTGGAGGCCAATGTGATTGAAGGGAGAGCTGAATGGTTGATTGATTCTGGAGCTTGTAGGCATTGCTGCTCTTCAAAGGATCTCTGTGCACAACTTTAGAAGAAGCCAATACCGGAGAAGTGGTCTACATTGGAAATGACAGCAGCTCTCCTATCATGGGGAAAGGGAAGATCAATCTCTCCCTCACCTCTGGCAAAATCCTTTCTTTGAATGATGTTTTGTTTGTTCCTTCCTTAAAAAGAAATCTGATTTCTGCTGGTCTATTGCTGAAAGTTGATTTTAAGTTAACCCTAGAGGCTGATAAACTAGTAATAACTAAGAATGGGATGTTTGTAGGCAAGGGCTACATGTCTGGAACCGTATTTGTCATGAAAACTGTTGCTATCACTAATGAAAATGCTGCTGCTCTTCTTACATGGTTGAATATTTTTATATGTGGCATAAAAGGCTAGGTCATGTGAATCAGAATTCCATTAGACTAATGAAAAGAATGAACCTGTTTCCCAGCCTAGATTCCAGGAAACTCACCTCCAAATGCTCAGTATGTCTAGAGGCCAAGTTTTCCAAGAAACCCTTCACTATTGTGAAACAACGTGTATCTGCTCTTGATCTTGTTCATACTGATCTGGCTGATTTCAAGGAAATAGAAAGTATAGGAGAGAAAAAAATACTGTATAATGTTCATTGATGATTTTTCCAGGTACACTAAAACATATCTGCTAAAGATCAAAGGATGAAGCTAAACAGAAGTTTTTGCTATATAAGGCAGAAGTGGAGAATCAACTAGACAAGAAGATTAAGAGGCTGAGGTCTAACAGGGGTGGAGAGTACAATTCAACATTTCTCAAATAGGTCTGTGAACAAGCAGGTATAATCCATGAAACTACTGCCCCTTATTCTACTCAATAAAATGGTAAAGCTGAAAGGAAAAAAAGAACCTTAAAAATATAATGAATGCTATGCTAATTAGTTGATGTGCTCCTTTATATCTCTAGGGAGAAGCTTCTTTAGCAACAACTCATATTCTCAACATAGTACCCCATAAGAAGCTTGATAAAACTCCCTACGAACTCTGGAAAGGTTATCCACCTAACCTAAAATTCTTAAAAGTGGGTGTTTAGCTAAAGTTGGTTTAATGGATCCAAAGAGATCACTCCTTGGACCTAAGACCTTTGATGCTATGCTTGGTGGTTATGCTACTAACAATGCTGCTTATCGTTTCATGAGATTGGATGGCAAGTCTATATGTGAATACAGAGATGGTGATTTCTTAGAAGATGTGTATCCATGTAAATCCATCTCAACTAAGAGAGATGAGAAGGAACCTGAAGAAAAAGGACATAGTAGTTCAACATCTGGCTCTGTAGACGGTCAGAGAGAACCAGATGATGAGTTGAGAAGAAACAAACGAGAGAGTAGACAAGAGCTTTTGAGATGATTTTTTCACCTCTTTCGTCATGGTACAAGAGAACTTTGATTTGTTCAATGAACTTTGATTTGGAAGCAAGCTTTTGGAAGGAAGTTGTTGATAGTGAAATAGACTCCATCATGTCCAAGCATACATGGGAGCTGGTAGATTTGCCTAAAGGATGTAAAGCCATTGGTTGCAACTGGATTTTCAAGAGAAAACTCAAACCTGATGGTTTAGTGGAAAGGTATACAGCTCGTTTGGTGATCAAAGGATATTAATAGAAACAAGGTCTGGACTTCTTTCATACATACTAACATGTAACTAAGATTTCCACTATTCGAGTGCAATTTGCTCTTGCATCTATTCTTAACATGATAGTTCATCAAATGGATGTAAAAACTGCATTCTTAAATGGAGACTTGAACGAAGAGATATACATTGTTCAACCTCCTCGGTGCTCATCTTTAGAAACCAAACATAAAGTATGCAAGTTAAGGAAATCACTGTATGGACTCAAGAAGGCTCTAAAATAGTGGTATGAGAACTTTAATAGCAATATTGTCGAATTTGGATTCAAAGCCAATGGTTCTGATACATGTTTGTATACCAAGTGGTTTGGAAATGATTTAGTAATTTTATGGCTCTATGTTGATGATATGTTGATCTTCAGTCCTAATTTTCTGCTATTGATGAAACTAAAGCTTTCTTGTCATTCAAGTTTGAGATGAAAGATTTGTTAGGACCGTTAGTTAAACTACGGCGTTTTAATAAAGGACTCAAGTTAGACCGTTAGTTAAACTACGTCGTTTGAGGTTAAGGTTTTAAGTTGTTAAGTTTCAGTCACTGTAGTTCTTATTAGTTGACAGTTTAGTCCTTAAGAGATAGGTTGTTAGTCGTTGCTATTTTGCAGGAGACTGGGTATGGATCATGTCTTCTGTTGTCAGATCCTCCAGATCTTCAGGTCTGATTGCTGTACTTATCGTGAGTCATGTTCATCTGAATACAATGTCAGTTTGCACAATCTTAGAACCCTTTCATTGTGGTATCAAAGCGATTTGCAACCTGTAACCAAATTGAGTGAGAGTTAAGGTACTTGGAGAAGTGACGTGATCTCTAGACAGGATGAGTGAGGCCAGTAGCTTTGCACAGGTGTGCATACCAAAATTTGATGGAGATTTTGATCACTGGAGTTTGTTGATGGAGAACTTACTCCGTTCAAAGGAATATTGGAAGGTGGTCAGTGAGGGATTCAAAGATCAGGCTGAAGGGAAGTCATTGTCTGAGGCAGAGGCTAAGAGTTTGGATGATTTGAGGTTAAAGGATCTGAAGGCTAAGAACTATCTGTTTAGTTCGATTAACAAGACTATTCTAAAAACCATCACAAACAAGGCACGGCTAAGGAACTGTGGGATGATATGAAGACCAAGTTTCAAGGCAGTGCAAGGGTTCAGAAATCTCAGCTACAGGCGCTGAGAAGGAACTTTGAACTACTGGAAATGTAGGGAGGAGAAACAGTCACTGACTACTTTGGTAGAGTCATGATTGTTGCCAACTCCATGAGGGGCTGTGGAGAAAAGTTGACTGATGCTTAGACTGTGGAAAAAATATTGAGGACATTGACTGAGCAATTCAACTATGTTGTCTGTGCAATAGAGGAATCGAAGGATATAGAACAACTATCGGTTGATGCACTGCAAAGCTCATTGCTTGTGCATGAACAAAAATTTCAGAAGAAATTTAAGGAAGGTGAAAATTATGCTCTAAGGGCAACGCATGATTCTGCAGGAAGAGGAGGTAGAGGATATGGAAGGAACAGCTATGCTGTCAGAGGAAGAGGAAGAACTAGCAGAGGTTAGAGCAGAGAGTCAGTTGAGTGTTTCAAATGTCACAAATTAGGACATTAGAAAAGTGAATGTCCAGAATGGTACTCAAACCAACAGGCTCACTACACCTCTTATCAACAATATCCAAATCAGCCACCAGTACAAGATAGATCCTATAGAGATTTGAAGGAGGATGTATTGTTGATGGCATTGATTGATCAAGTGGAAGAGTTTGAAAATCATCATGCCTGGTGGTTCTTAGATTCTGGCTGCAGTAATCATATGAGTGGAAACAAGGACTGGTTCACCTCTATAGATGAGAATTTCAGGTGCAGTGTAAGATTGGGAAATAACTACAGGCTGAATGTGGTTGGAAAGGGGACAATCAAACTATCAGTGAATCAAGTGTCTCTAGTTGTACAGGAAGTGTTTTATGTGCCAGGTTTGAAAACCAACCTCCTTAGTGTTGGACAGTTACAAGAAAAAGGAGTTGCTTTCTCAATTAGGGATGGCTACTGCAAACTAGTCCATGAGCAAAAGGGGCTGTTGCTAACAACTCAAATGAAAACAAACAGGATGTTTGTTCTGCATGCTGATGTTGGACAAAAAAAGATGAAAGGGAGAACATTCAGTGTCTACAAGTAGAAGGGACTACAAATGCATCTCTACTCCTATGGCATCGCAGGTTTGGACATCTGAATCAGGACAGTCTGGTACACCTGAGCAAAGGAAAAGGGGTACAAGACATGCCAAGTCTTAAAGGAACTCTTGGAGTCTGTCAAACTTGCCTATTGGGCAAGCAACAAAGAAAGAGTTTCCCAAGGAACAGTCACTGGAGGGCTGATCAGAAGCTTAAGTTGCTTCATGCTGATTTATGTGGACTAATTACACCTTCCTCCAATGGAGGTAAGAGGTACATTCTGACCATCATCGATGATTTCAGCAGAAAGCTATAAGTGTTTTTTTATGGAAAACAAGTCAGAAACCTTTGAAATATTTAAGAGATTCATGGCTCAAGAAGTGAAGGAAACTGAATTGTCCATTGCATGTCTCATAACTGATAGGGGAGGAGAATTCATGTTGCATGAATTTCGTAGCCTGTGTGATAAAATTGGAATCAGAAGGCAGCTTACAGCTGCACTTACCCCTCAACAAAATGGGGTAGCTGAGAGGATAAACAGGACAGTGATGACTATGGTAAGGTGTATGATGAAGGACAGCAGGGTTCCATCAGTTTTTTGGCCTGGGGCAGTTGCTTGGACTGCACACATTCCCAATCGCAGTCCCACAACAACCAACAAAGGAAAAACACCACAGGAAATTTGGACAGGTACACCACCATCTGTTGCTCATCTGAAAGTATTTGGATGCCTTGCTTATGTTCATGTACCTGATCAGCAAAAGAAGAAGCTTGACAGCAAGAGTATTGCATGCCAATTCTTAGGCATTTATGTGGAATCAAAAACTTATAAGCTTTACAGTCCAGCTACACAAAAAGTCATAATAAGCAAGGATGTGGTTTTTGATGAGACAAAAGGATGGCACTGGGAAGAAGATATTCAGCCAATTCTCACAGACATAGCATGGGATGGAAAGGAAGATGATGTACACGACACTGATGAGGAAGAAGCTCAAGAAAATGCACAGGAATCAGAGGAGGAAGAACCTCATACACCTACAGGATCTCAGCAGGTAGGGGGCTCCACTCCAAGAAACACTCCACAACGTGACATTGAGATGTTTCTGTTGAATCCATGGAAGGAAGTGAAGGTATTGGCCAAAGAATAAGGAGACCTCCGTCATACTTGAATGAGTATGACTGCAATTGGATGACCACTGACTGGTGTGCCATGGTAGCAGTCTTAGAAGATCCTCAAACTTATGAGGCAGCAGCACTTGAACCTAAATGGAGTTCAGCGATGCAGGTGGAAATGGAGGCAATACACAGAAACTGTACTTGGAAATTAGTTTCTTGTCCCATGAATGTTGTTCCTCTTGGTCTCAAATGGGTTTACAGAACCAAACTCAAGGAGGATGGTTCAGTTGATAAGTACAAGGCCAGATTGGTGGCTAAGGGGTACTCACAACAATAAGGAATTGACTACACAAAGGTGTTTGCCCTTGTTGCTCGTTGGGACACTATCAGGATCTTGCTGGCTTATGTTGCATTTCATGGATTTACTGTGTATCAACTGGATGTCAAGAGTGCTTTCCTCTATGGAGAGCTTTCTGAGGAGGTTTATGTTGAGCAACCTTAAGGGTTTGTGGGGAGGAATCAAAGGTGTATAAGTTGCAGAAAGCTCTCTATGGACTGAAATAAGCTCCAGGAGCTTGGTACAGCAGAATTGAAGGGTATTTTCTGTCAGCTGGTTTCAAAAGAAACAACCATGAACACACCTTGTTCATTAAGAAGATTGGTGAGGAGATATTGATTGTGAGCTTATATGTGGATAATCTGATGTATGTCAGCAATAGCAGTCAGCTTATTGAGGAGTTCAAGGTTTCAATGAAATCTGAGTTTGAAATGAGTGATCTTGGAAAAAATGAGGTATTTTCTGGGAGTTGAAATCATATAGGAGAATGATGGAATCTTTATTGGGCAGCAGAAGTATGCACGGGAGATACTAAAGAAATTCAATTTGATGGAGTGCAACATGGTGAGAAATCCTATGGTTCCTGGTGCAAAGCTTACAAAGTTTGGAGATGGAGTGGCAGTCAGTCCTATTGACTATAAGCAACTAATAGGGAGTCTGCTGTACATGACAGCAACTCGACCTGACATAATGTATTCAGTGTGCACTCTTAGCAGGTACATGGAGACACCAACTAGGCAGCATATGCTGGCAGCCAAGCGTGTTATGAGGTATCTGAAGGGGACACTCAATTATGGAATCTGCTACAAAAGGAAGAAGGGAGATCAACGGTTGCTTGGATATACAGACAGTGACTATGCAGGTGATTTGGATGGTCGAAAGAGCACAAGTGGTTACTTGTTCTTTCTGGCTGGAGGAGTTGTTTCCTGGTCTTCAAAGAAGCAACCAGTGGTGACCTTGTCAACAACAGAAGCGGAATTCATAGCTGCATCATTATGTGCAACTCAATGTGTATGGATGAGAAGAATTCTGGAGCAGATTGAGTGGAAAGAGAGTATTGTGACATCAACAACTATTCTATGTGACAACAACTCAGCTATCAAGCTGTCAAAGAATCCAGTGCTACATGGCAGGAGAAAACACATAGACGTCAGGTTTCATTTTCTGAGGGATCTAGCAACTGAAGGAGTAGATAAATTGGAGTTTTGTGGAACGAATGAACAGGTGACAGACATCATGACGAAAGCATTGAAGTTGGAATCCTATGAACTGCTGAGGAACAAGCTGGGAATGATCGACCTCCCTGGAAATTCAGCAAGCATGAACTGAGTTCTTCTGTTGAAGATTGATGCTCAGTTCAGGGGAGGATTTGTTGGGACCGTTAGTTAAACTATGGCGTTTTAATAAAGGACTCAAGTTAGACCGTTAGTTAAACTATGTCGTTTGAGGTTAAGGTTTTAAGTTGTTAAGTTTCAGTCACTGTAGTTCTTATTAGTTGACAATTTAGTCCTTAAGAGATAGGTTGTTAGTCGTTGCTATATTGCAGGAGACTGGGTATGGATCATGGCTTCTGTTGTCAGATCCTCCAAATCTGATTTCTGTACTTATCGTGAGTCATGTTCATCTAAATACAATGTCAGTTTGCACAAGTTTAGAACCCTTTCAAGATTTAAGTGCTGCTGATGTGATACTTGGAATAAGAGTCACCAAATCACTAGACGGCTACACTCTCAGTCAGCAACATTACATTGATAAGTTATTATCTCTATTCTTAAAGTCTAATCACAGTTTAGTGAGCACCCCCTTTGATTCTAATTTCTATCTAAAGAAAAATCTAGGATTGACTATTAAGAAATCTACATATGCTAAGGTTATTGGAAGTCTTATGTTTCTCACTAACTATACAAGACCATATGTATCTTTTGCTGTCAACAGACTTAGCAGGTACATCAGCAACCGTAGTGAAGAACATTGGAGGGCTCTAATTCGTGTACTAAGGTACTGCAAATTGGAGCTTAAGATACACTGGACATCCATCAGTCTTAGAAGGATATTGTGATACTAATTGGGTTACCAGTAAAAAGGATGTAAGCTCAACATCGATCTCCCTCTCTCTATTGCTTTCTGTTCCAAGATAATTATGATCAAGAGAAGATCATGGTTGATTGATGCATGTATTACTGCCTATAGAATGCGGTCGATTTCTCTGCATAAATTAATCAACACATGAATTGATCTCTTCTCCCTTTGTGCATCCTTTGTGTTGGAAATATGCACCATGGACTTGACCATGGTGTGAGACCAAAGATAGGATGAATATGTGAGCTGACGGGAAACCTCACTTTAGCTCAGGAGCTAGCTGAATTAGCTAGCATCAGCTCTTCGGTGAGCTAAGAAGAAGCTAGGGACTGACACTGAAGCTCGTCCAGCTCAACCTTGAGCTGGATGATAGTGTCACTAGCTGAGGTACTCAGCTGAGCTGGAGTGAAGGTGGGGAGCTAGGTAGCAGGAGTGGTAACACTCCCACCTAGAACGATTGGGCACACACCCTTTCGTGTGATTCAAACTCTGTCTGAATTGTTTTCCCTCCAAAACCCATAGGGAACTTATTGGATGTTGCCTACAAGTCTATCCTTGGGGATAGTGACACCTTTAGGTGGTAGATACTCACACCTATTCGTCCTTAACCCCTTGCCTATATAAAGGAGGCAATAAGTGTGCAGAAAACACACAGAAACTAACATCTATCCTTGCCTACGAATTCTGAGAGTGAATCAAGTATCTGAAGCCTAAGAACTTGAGTGAGACGGTCTTATCCTCGGAAGGGATTTCCTGATACCCAAGGCTTGTAAGGGTGGAAATACTCTTTTCGGAAAGTGGTGCCCATGATTCCGTCTTGATCCTAGATCTCTTCTCCTATCAACGCTCGAACGATTGCTACTTGGAACCTCGTAGCCAACAATCGAAAAGAGTATTTTGCCATGTCCAAGGTCGCTGCAATCAAGGAAATGACATCGTCATTAGGCAAGCTCGAGAAGTTTGAGGGAGTGGATTTCCGTCGGTGGCAGAAGAAGATGCACTTCCTTCTCACTACCTTGAAGGTTGTGTACGTTCTCTCTACACCTTATCCTCCAGGCCTTAAGGAGGAGACGGAGACAGATGACAAGAAGAAGGAGGAACGAGTATGGAAGCAGCAAAAGTGGGACAATGACGACTACATATGTCGTGGCCATACACTGAATGGCATGGCGGATTCATTGTTTGATATCTATCAAAATTATGAATCAGCCCACGAGTTGTGGGATGCGCTGGAGTCAAAGTATTTGGCTGAGGATGCTTTGAGTACGAAGTTCCTAGTTAGTAATTTTCTGAATTACAAGATGGTCGAGACGAGACCGGTTATGGAGCAATACAATGAGATGCTCCGGATTTTGGGACAGTTTGCACAACATGCTATGAAGATGGATGAGGCCGTCTCGGTGTCGTGCATAATCGACAAGCTTCCTTATTCTTGGAAGGACTTTAAGCACACGCTTAAGCATGGGAAGGAGGACCTATCCCTGATCCAACTTGGAAGCCACTTGCGGATAGAGGAAGATCTACGGATGCAAGAAAGTGGGAAACCGAAGGATTCTTTGTCTGTTCATATGACAGAAGAAGAGGAGCCGTCTGCTCGACGCAAGGGCAGGAAACGCCCTTGGAGAAACACCAAAGGAGACTCGAACAAGAAAACGAAAGTTTCTTGTTGGATATGTGGGAAAGCGGGTCACTTCAAACGTGACTGTCCCACGAACAAGAGTCCGAATCACGACAAACAGCGTCACAAGTCTGGATCGAAAGATCTGGGGACATCCACTTCGAAAGGTCGGTTCTTAGACCTTAATTTAGATATTGCTGTGAATTTTTTTTCACTAATACCGGAAGCATTCTATGTACAGAATGATGAAGTGGCATGGTGGATTGACTCAGGTGCCAACAGACATGTATGCAAGGATCGTCACTGGTTCAAAACATACGACGCATCGGATGATGATGCTGTACTTCACATGGACAACGAGTCAACGGCGCCTATTGTTGGACGTGGATTGGTGGTGTTGGAACTTAGTTCTGGAAAAAAGCCTAGAGCTTAGAGATGTACTTCACGTCCCTAAGATTAGGAAGAACTTAGTGTCGGGTAGTATGCTTAATAGATATGGCTACAAACAAGTGTACAAATCTGATAGATATGTATTATCTAAAGGTGGTGTGTTTGTAGGCTTCGGTCATTATAACAATGACATGTTTATGCTGAATATTAATAATACTATTATTAATGATCATGCTTTCTTGGTTGGTTACTCTGACTTCTCCTTATGGCATGCGCGGTTAGGACACGTTAACTATAAACGTCTAACTGAAATGTCGAAAGAAGGGATTCTGCCCTCTTTTGATGTCTATGCTGAACGATGTAAAACGTGTATGCTCACTAAGATTACTCGTCAGCCTTTCACTAGTATCCAACGGAAATCAGTGATGCTTGAGTTGATACATAGCGATTTGTGTGACTTGCATAGCACTCCAACTATCGGAGGGAAGAGGTATGTCATCAACTTCATTGATGACTGCTCTCGGTATTACTATACTTACTTGTTGAATTCAAAGGATGAAGCCCTTGAGAAATTTCGTGTATTGAAAACCGAAGTTGAATTGCAACAAGGTATCTCGATCAAAGTCTTTCGTACTGATCGAGGAGGGGAGTTCTATGATCCATCATACTTTCAAAGTGTTGGGATCATTCATGAAACCACTGCTCCATACACACCTCAGCATAATGGTATGGCTGAGAGGAAGAATCGAACATTGAAAGATATGGTAAATTCGATGTTGTCATACTCAGGTTTGAGTAATGGGTTTTGGGGTGAAGCCATGCTTACGGCTTGTTATCTACTAAACCGGGTTCCTAACAAACGGAACAGAATTACCCCATATGAATTGTGGTATAAGCAGAAACCAAACTTGAGTTACCTTCGAGTTTGGGGTTTTAGGACTGTGGTGAAGCTCACTGATCCTAAACGGAAGACTTTAGGAGAAAGAGGCATTGATTGCATCTTTGTGGGATATGTTGAAAATTCAAAGGCATATAGGTTTTATGTTATAGAATCTAACGATGCACATGTTGTGCATTCGGTAATTGAGTCTAGAGATGCCATCTTCGATGAAAATCGCTTTTCATCGATCCTAAGACCCAAGGATTTGATGCCATCATCAAATGATATAGTGCCAGTCCCTATGGACGAGCAGGCTTTGCCTCGTAGGAGCCAAAGACTGGCCTTGAAGAGTTCGTTGAATACCAACTTCAACGTATATCTGGTTGAGGGATCCAGGATGGAACTAGGATCGCAACACTTGTACTGCCACAATGTTGACGATGACCCTAGTACATATGAAGAGGCTATGCGATCGCAAGACGCTGCCTTTTGGAAGGAGGCAGTAGATGAGGAAAAGGATTCCATCTTGGGAAATAATACTTGGCTGTTAACGGATCTCCCCGTGGGATGTAAACCGTTAGGAAGTAAGTGGATCTTCAAAAGGAAGATGAAAGTCGATGGTTTATCGATAAGTTTAAAGCTCGATTGGTGATTCAGGGCTTTAAACAACGGAATGGTGTTGATTATTTTGATACCTATGCTCCGGTGGCTCGGATCTCGACTATTAGATTACTAATAGCACTAGCATCGATCCATGATCTAGTGATCCATCAAATGGATGTCAAGACTGCGTTCTTGAATGGAGATCTAGATGAGGAGGTATACATGGAACAACCGGAAGGTTTTGTAATGCCTGGAAATGAGCATAAGGTGTGCAAACTAATCAAGTCCTTGTATGGACTAAAGCAAGCACCTAAATAATGGTATCAGAAGTTTGATGATGTTGTCTTGTCACATGGTTTTCGTTTAAACCAGGCAGACAAGTGTGTGTATACAAAATTTGATGAACTCAGCAAGGGAGTGATCATTTGTTTGTATGTAGATGACATGCTCATCTTTGGAACTAATCAAGAACAGGTTGATAGTACCAAGGAATTCTTGTCATCAAAGTTCTCCATGAAGGACATGGGGGAGGCAGATGTGATCCTCGGGATTAGGATCAAACGAAATGGGAAGGAAATTTCGTTGAGTCAATGTCATTACATTGAGAAGGTACTTACTAAGTTTGGTAGTAAGGGATGTCGAGAATTGAGGACTCCATTTGACCCTAGTGTGAAATTGATGCCCAACACAGGAATGGCAGTATCTCAATCGAGTACTCACAAGTGCTTGGCTGTTTGATGTATGCCATGACAAGCACAAGGCCTGATATCGCTTATGCAGTTGGCAAGTTGAGTAGATATACTAGTAATCCTAGTACTCATCATTGGCATGCAATCAGACGAGTACTTGGTTACCTTAAAGGAACCATGGATTACGGTTTAACGTATAAGGGGTGCCCATCGGTTATTGAAGGGTACTCGGATGCAAGTTGGATATCCAATATGGAGGATCACACCTCCACTACTGGATGGGTATTCCTACTTGGAGGAGGTGAAATGTCGTGGGCTTCCAAGAAGCAAACTTGCATCACAACATCCACTATGGAATCTGAATTCATAGCATTAGCGGCTGCTGGCAAGGAAGCAGAATGGCTAAGGGACCTAGTCTATGAGATTTCACTATGGCCGAAACCTATCTCACCGATTTCTATCTTATGTGATAGTAATGCTACTCTGGCTAGGGCATATAGTCAGGTCTATAATGGCAAGTCTCGTCATTTAGGGGTGAGGCATAGTGTTGTTCGTGAACCGATCACTCACGGGACAATCACGGTGCAATATGTTCGGTCTGAACAAAATCTGGCTGATCACTTGACGAAGGGATTAGCAAGGGATTTGGTTGCCAAATCGGCAGGAGGGGTGGGACTTAAGTCTGTATAGTTCTCCAAACGTAGGACACCCAATTCCCCTCTAATACAACGTTAGAGGCAAAATTCAATGCAGAAAGATAGGAGAAACTCTTGTGTATATTATCTTCAGATACTCAAATGAGTAGACGGGTTCAATCCACAGAGACACCCCTATATTTGAGTAGTTTGGAATGTGTAATGTACTAGATGAAAATTCAATCATCATGACATTTTCATTGATGCAAGAATTTCGGTTGGATATTTATTGTAATTTCAGCGAAATCACAGACTTCACTAAAATGGGGGAGGAATGTTGGAAATATGCACCATGGACTTGACCATGGTGTGAGACCAAAGATAGGATGAATATGTGAGCTGACGGGAAACCTCACTTTAGCTCAGGAGCTAGCTGAACTAGCTAGCATCAGCTCTTCGGTGGGCTAAGAAGAAGCTAGGGACTGACACTGAAGCTCGTCCAGCTCAACCTTGAGCTGGATGATAGTGTCACTAGCTGAGGTACTCAGCTGAGCTGGAATGAAGGTGGGGAGCTAGGTAGCAGGAGTGGTAACACTCCCACCTAGGACGAATGGGCACACACCCTTTCGTGTGATTCAAACTCTGTCTGAATTGTTTTCCCTCCAAAACCCATAGGGAACTTATTGGATGTTGCCTACAAGTCTATCCTTGGGGATAGTGACACCTTTAGGTGGTAGATACTCACACCTATTCGTCCTTAACCCCTTGCCTATATAAAGGAGGCAATAAGTGTGCAGAAAACACACAAAAACTAACATCTATCCTTGCCTACGAATTCTGAGAGTGAATCAAGTACCTGAAGCCTAAGAACTTGAGTGAGACGGTCTTATACTCGGAAGGGATTTCCTGATACCCAAGGCTTGTAAGGGTGGAAATACTCTTTTCGGAAAGTGGTGCCCACGATTCCGTCTTGATCCTAGATCTCTTCTTCTATCAACGCTCGAACGATTGCTACTTGGAACCTCATAGCCAACACTTTGTTCTTAGTTTAATTTCCAACTTGCAACCTACATCATCATAGGTTGTGAGCATACTGTGATTAACCTTCAATTGTTTTGATATTTTGCTATTTTGGGTAATTTTGCTTTGAAGGCGGTGCTTACACATGATCACAATTTGAGTTGCTTATCCTAATGCATTTGTTGTTCTATTCATTGTTCGACCTGATCTTTCTGGTTTAGTGGTTGTAAATTGTAATAGTTTCCAACATGCTTTGCTCACAAAGTCTTACTATGTTGTCATTATAAAAAGAATAACTGACTCATTCAAAAAGATTAATATTCACAATAAATTTCACATGATAGTTAATTAGAGTATCAACAAGGCAATTTTCTTTTCAGCTGAAAATTAATATAATGATGACTATTAATTAGTCTAGAAGGACTAACCAGAACAATCATGAGTTCGTGACGCTCCAACTCCATCTGGTAGAACTCGTCAGAACGCCGTTGGTGGTGGAAGGCAAAGTTTGGAGCCGTCAAGAAGTGGAGACCGGTGAATCGTGTATAAGGGTCACCCAACATGATAGTGGGACGGAAAGGTCACCAAGAACAAAAAGAAACATGAGAACAGTTTGGCGTTGGTAAAAGAGATTCGGGAAATTGGTAAATGTGAAAAAAGGGAATACAGTGGGGTTGAACGTTGGGAAGGCGCGGCTCTGTAGACTCTTAACAGAATGTAGATCCTCATGATTTATTAGATTATGTGGCATCCTAAATCAAATATGTGTCATTTGTTGGGCATAACTATGCCACATCAACACTGCCACGTCAACATTGTACTAAACTAATAAAACATATTTATATTGAGTCGTAAATGGTGGGAGGAGGAGGTAATCAAGTGTGAATGGTCGGTTTAACAATAATTTGGGAGGAGGTGAACTCCAGCAAGACACGTAGTCTGACGGCGGAGAAGAGGAGTCAAATAATTTATTTAGTTTTTATTAAATTATCAAAAAAGTAGATGTGGAATCTAACATGTCTTGTTGAACATGTCAAGTAATTGCCACCTAAGATCTATCTATACAATCACTAACACCATTAAGCAGCGTATGCAAGTTAACAGAGAAAATTGATGGCATGGAAATTTTTTCATAATTTGTGATAGGTACATAGAATGTAATGCCAATAGGTTGTGTACATTTGAGTAATAAGCTAAATGTTCATAACATCCCGAGAATTTTTGCCTTATTTTTCCTCTAATCATATGGTGGTTTAAATAAAATTATATAAAAATTAAAATACACTAGACTATACAAAAATTATACTCATTCATTTATAGGTATAAAAAATTATCCTATATAAAAAAGTTTACATAATATCCAAATTTTAGCGAGTAGTTTGGATGAAATAAATGAGTTATTTTGAAGATGTCATGAAATATCACATATTTTTTAAGATGTCATGAAATGAGTTATTTTGACCAAATAACTCACTCAAATGTCTGATCCAGACAATTTATAGATTTAGAAATTGGCTGGCAGAAAGCCCCTGTATCTAAGGCTTCACTTTTTATTCTGATCTCGATTAATATATTTTGCCTCTTTTCACTTATATTATTAAAGTTTTTGACAAAAAGAAATTTGCGCCTCGTATTAAAGCTTTTCCTCTCGCCCCGTATTAGAGATGTTCTTCTCCATCGTGAGAATTCGGCCATCGTGCCGCCACCATCATGCCTAATCAATCATCAACGGCCACCACTCGTACGACTGCTTACCTGGCTCCGATGGACCAGCCCTCACAGAAAACTACCGCGAGCAATACCACGCATAAGAAGGGTAAGATGTCGACCGTCCTCGTTTGACATGAGGAATTAAGTGGCGGCCGTGACTTTATGCCGACTCCGGTATCAGAGAAACTCGCTTTGTCCTTGACACTCACTAGTCTTCAAGCTTCATCAGATGTGTCATTGGATGAGATGGCCGTGTTGAAATAATAAAGTTTAATTGATTATTGGAGATAATTTGCAGATTGAAGGTAGGAGGTTTCTCTAGAGAAACTAAAGCAGAAGATTGGAGTTATCTAGACAAGTAAATTATTAAGTTAGTTGGGAATTTATTAATGAGATGTCTAAAAATTATGGTGAGTATTGCGGAGGAGAAATCTGGAGATAAGAAGAATAAATAAAAAATAAAGATATTTAGAAAATAATTCGGTTATGTATCCATATAAATAAGGAGGTATGGTGTTTGTTTAAGGTGTGTTGGAAGAAAGAAATCTAAAGAATAAAAAGAAAGAAATTCTACTTCATAGTCTCTCCCAACGTTGCATCTCTCATCTCTTTGCTATAAAAAAATTCTGATCATTTTAATTCCTCCTCCAATCAATTAAAGTCATCTTCTCACTTACACCATACTATAAAACTTTTCATAGATACCCAACTCAGTCATCAAGCTTTGGGAAAATATTGGTTTGGACCACCAAAATGACCAACAATTCACATACCACCTTCCAAATCCTTCTCCCTCATCAAGACCAACCACATGAGTTTGTGTCTCCAAATGAAGGCATTGCTAGGATCGCAAGATGTATGAGATATCAAAAAGAAATATTACGATATTCTAGCAAAAAGTTTCCAACTATCTTCCACTGAAAAAGAGGTTCTGTCGAAGATTCGTAAAAATGACCAGAAGGTGCTGGTCATAATTCATCAAACTCTTGATGATGTCATGTTCGAAAAAGTGGTGGAAACAACAACATCCAAGCAAGCATCAGATATTTTTCGGGTATCCTTCCTAGGTGAAGATAAAGTGAAAAAGGTTCAAATTCAGATTTTGCGAGGAGATTTAGAGTCACTGAAAATGAAGGAAGGTGAATCAATGTCGGACTACACAATTCGGGTGAAGTTCGTCGTCAATCAAATGAAGCAATATGGAGAGAAAATTGAAGGGACCAGGGTGGTAAAGAAAATTTTACGATCGTTGTCGCTGAAGTTTGACTACGTGGTGGTGGCTATTAAATAAGCGAAGGACGTCAAAAAAATAATAGTGAAGAACTTATTGGATCGTTACAGGCATGAGAAGAAAGACTAGAGAAACGGAAGGAAGAACGAGCGGAGTAAGTACTGGCGACATAGAGGAAAACCAAGGTGAAAGAGAACACACGAGACGACGAGGTCGGGATCAAATTATGAAGGCCAAGATAAATCATGTGTTCAATATAACAACTATTCAAAGTACGGTCATTATGCCTCATAGTGTTGGAGACGTCTAACGAAGTTGAAGAAACGAAGAACAAGATCGAAGAAGAAATTGTTAGTGGCAAGGTGTTGTTGTCTTATTAAGGTGAAGAAAGGCGCAGTGAGAACACGCGGTACCTCTACAATGCAGCAGAAAACCATGTATTACAAGAAATCCCGTATTTGGCGTCGTTTTTTTCGAAAGAACATAACATCAATCGGTAAATAACTGATGGGAAGTTAAGCCCCCTGCAACTTCCGGTCGAACGATTACCAACTTACACCATATCTTTGGTCAACGACGTCAAAAAGTTTGCCATCGGTTGTTCATCGCTTTAATGTTGAATATTAGCCAACCAATAGCAAATGTTTGACTAGTCAGTGCTCAAAATTTTCGGCCCCACTTTATCGTCGGTTTGGGTTCAAAATGGTGTCGCTTGTACTGACAAGCGACAATAAATGTTTGACCGCTCGATTCCCCAAAATTGTGGCCCCAATTTACTGTCGGTTTGGTTTTAAAATAACATCGGTTATTTTACCGGTCGACCCCATAAATGATCCTGTCAGACCGCTGTCTGATTCGTTCGGTTTGGTTTTCTATCCATTAGAACCGACACAAAGTGCGCATATTCTCCCCGCGACTTCGGGTCATGTTGCTTTTATTTAATATCAATTAGCAACTAACGCTAAGTAACATGAATATAAATATCCCTCTCTTAGACAACCAATTCATTTGAACACCCGTTTAGATTCAAAAATCATCTCAACTCCAAAACCTCTCAATTAGGTCATTGTGGATAATCGTTGCCGCTACCGCTGCCACCGCCGTTGTTGCCGCCGCTACCCCTCTATTCGCCGACGTTGCTGTCGTGGTCGCCGCCACCGTCCTTCTACCTAGATCAATCAGTTCCAATACAAAATGACACTCGTGTTAGGTTTTCACTTGAACTTGATTTTTTGTTAAATGTAAGATTATTAGTTAAAAGTATTTTTAATCACTATTGGTTGTTCCTGAATGTAAGGTTTAAAGTTTTTTTCTCTTTTTCCGCGTGAAGCTCTACTAATATCTCAATCTTTTGTGGTGTAAGGTATGTAATTAAATTTACTTATTTCCATTGTGGTAATAACTTTAATATTTTAATGAACTTGATTAATAAAATATGTGTACCTAGTTATTCAATTGTTATATTGGTATTGCTACCTAAATGTTGTAGTTAGGTTGAGCAATAGATCCTATATACAATGAAATAGGTGTTTAGTTTATTTACTTGTTATAATTAGTGTTTATTATTGCTTGTCTTTACATTACTAAACTAGAAAAATCAATTAGGTGCTTTTCAAATGGATAAATCTTGAATTAAAATGCATCGTCTTTCCAATGAGTATATGATTGGTTTGAAAAGTTTTTTAGAATTTTCTTTCACAAAAAATGACGATGGAGACATGATAATATGTCATTGTCCAAAAGATGAAGTGTACAAACATCTCCTCTGTAAGCAATTTCATTGTGTTAAATTTTTAGAGTCGGCATATAGAGTTGGATATTGGATAATTATTTCAAAATACTACAATTCAAATGGAGGTAGATGCATCAGTAAGAGTGGAGAGTACTGAAACTGAGTATCATGATCATATTGCAACTCATAAATTCATCAATAATGCATTTGGTGTTTCTACCGAAGTATCTAGTGGTGGTATCTTTGATAGTACCGAAGTGCCTAGGAATGACGAAGATGTCGAGTCGGTTGGTGTCAACCCATAATCAAATGATGTTAATATTCATATCATCCAACAAATTAAGGATAATGATGAACCTTTGTATGAGGGAGCGCCTAACAATACCTCAAAGCTCTCATTTATTTTGAGATATCATATTAGATACATGCACAATATTAGCGAAAAGATAATGGCAATGTCGATTGAGCTTTTACATGACACATTTGAATTTTCCAATATATCGTCATCTAGAGATGATGCGAAGAAGATTATCAAATCTTTTGGGTTGGGATATACCAAGATGTATTTCATCGGATGGTTGGAAATTTTTCAGTATTTGCATCGGATGCACGAAACCTTAGACCTGGTCTCGCCATTGATGGTTTCAATCCTTTTGGAAATATGAGCAACAATCACAGTACTTGGCCAATCATTCTTATGTCCTACACTACTCCTCCTTGGGAATATATGAAGTCGATGAGTATGATTTTGTCTAGTATCATTCCATAAAAGAGAACACCTACAAATGATGTAGACATCTACCTACAACCATGTGATTGAAAAGTTAAAACTATTGTGGACCGGTGTTGAATCATTTGATGTATAAAAAATGAAGTTTTCACTTTGAGAGCGACGCTGATGTAGACAATTAGCAATTTTCTAGGATTAAGCATGCTATCTGGCTGAAACACTTATACAAAGCAAGGTTGTCCACTTGTAATTTTGATGAGGAACGACTTCATTTGGAAGGTAGTTTTGAAGAGTTTTTTATTGGCAGTAGACGGTTTTTGCCCATGGGACATCGTTTTTGACAACAAAAATCCAGATTTAATGGTAAAGTTGAGCAAAAGGGACCAACCAAACTATTATCAAGATATGAAATATTAAAGCAAGTCAAAAATCTTAATGTAACATTTGGGAAGGAGAAGGAGAACAAAAAGGTTGGAGCTCTTAGAAAGAAAAGAACACTTGAAAGTGAAAATGTAAGAGGAAAGAAAAGGTTGAACAATGGAAGAAGAAAAGTTGCTTCTTTCAACTACCTTATTAGGTGTTCAATTTGTTTTGACACGATCTGGATGTTACGTATATTGAAAAGAATGTATGTGATAACATATTATATAATCTGTTAAATGAGAAGAATCGAATCAAAGATCAATTAAAAGCACGACTTGATTTAAAAGCTCATGGGAATTAAAAAAGAACTCTGGCCAAAAGATGATAGAAAGACATGTCATGTTGCTTTGCATACCTTGGGCAAGCAAAAAGTAGAAGTTCTACTTAAGACTTTAAAGGATATTATCGTACCCGATGGATATTCAAGTAACATATCCAGATGTATTGATGTGGTACATCGAAATGTAATAGGATTGAAAACCTATGATTGTCACATTCTGATGCATGAACCATTACCATTACCATTGAAATTGTATTACCTGCTCAAGCCTCTTCTATTGTCGAAGTTTGGATTCTTGAAGAAATAGATTTTGTTAATCAGTGTATAGATTGTATAATTATTCAACTACTTGTGGTTTACTTCCAGATTTTTTAGACTTTCTACGGACATATGTATATATATATATATATATACAACTAGATATAAAATATCCAAGATGATGAAGCACATTCAAATGAGCTGATTGTGTTGGCTCGAGGTCATCAACGTTACTCAAAAGATTTAATGCTAATGATGTCGATGGTTATCGATTTCAAACACTTGCACGAGAAAAGTTTTGAAAGACTCTAAATAGTGGTGTGTTTGGTAGCTATGGAACCCAAAGCTATGCAAGTCCAGTGGACAATCGACATGTACTAGGAGAAGTGTCATATTATGGAAACTTGGTTGATATTATAAATCTGAATTACTATGGAGAATTTTCTATAATGTTATTCGAGTTCAATAGGCTAACACTCAGAATCCTAGATTTGTGATGAAAGTTGTGTTTGGCTTCACTTTAATTAACTTCTCACACCTGTTGTACATCAGTGAACGTGCAGATGACGAGCAATTTTTTGAAGCAAAGGAGGCAAAAACGGTATATTATGTCAAAAATAAAGTTCACAATGGATGGTGCATCCTAGTACATATGAAACCAAGAGATTTATGTCTGAAGCCGAGGTCTTTGAAAAGCAAGAGTTGTCGTCTTTTGATGTAAGTTCTTTTTCGTTATATAGAGTTGGTGTTGTTGCAGAGTTTCAAAATTAGATTTTACAACTAATTGTGATAATTAAAAAAATACTATTTGTAATGCATATTCTTGTGTACATATATCATATATCATATTCTGGTGTTCGATCTAAGGGACGATCAAACAAAGGAACGGTGCCCGGCTGCAACCTCGATCGAACTGGAGCCGGATGGAATAATCGACACCTTCGATTCATCGGGACCTCGTTCACGAACGACTTGGATGTGAAGCTGGCTGCGTATGGATTCGAATCAAGAGAACTGCCACCGTGGAGCGGGCTTCCCCTTCTTGTCGAGTTCCCCGAGTGCGTAGAGGATAGCTGGTTTCATCGCCGTCGATGATCAATGCGCCGCCAGGGAAAACGAAATAGAGCTTGAACTGTGAAAGACGTTCCGGTCCAAAAGAAAGATTTTCCACTCTTTACTTATTCTGATTCGATTAAGCTAAGGCCACGCACAGGTTTGATTACTCGAGCCGGTTGACGATTCCCGTGATCCATCATCCAAAATCAAGGAGCCATGGAAGAGGCAATTCCGTTTGGCTACAGCTGCTCTTGTGATCCAAATTCATCAGAAGTCGATAAATTCTTTTTGTTCGCTAATCTATTCCATTGATTCTACTTTAGAACGCTTAATAACTTCATCCTAATAATTTCTATAGTATTATTCATCATTTAATAATGTTCATAACTTCACATTGGCTAACGTTTCCATACAAGCATGGAATAAAAATGCTAATAATACTGAAATAGTAATCATAACAATTTTTTATATTATTTAACATATAAGGATTTCTCATCAATTTTTTTAGGGGTAATTTAGGGATTTAATAAATAAAAATTTCAATCCTAAAATCCGGGTGTAACAATTTATTAATGAGATGATTAAAAATTAAAACAAAAAATCAGATTGGTTGATGCCTATGAACGGTGAGATTAGTTTTAGTGAATTCGAATTCGAACAATCTTCATTCGCATATTTGAAACTCAATCTCTTGCATTTATTTTCTTTTAATTTGCATTTTTAGTTGATAATTGATTAAAAACAATCACTCACTGTTACTCGGTTTAATTAACATAATTAATTTTAGTAATAGCATTAGAAAAACCTTAAAGAAATACGATTCTATTAAAACAATCTAGTGGGTATTTTATAGTGGAATAAAATCTGCTAGTTAAATTGCTTGTGTTGGAATATGCAGATTTCACCTTAGACAAGTTAAACTTTCAAATTTTTTGTGAATCTCATTATCTGAAGAAAATTAGAGTTTTTATTTATATGAATCTGAGTCAGGTTTGTTGCTATGTTTAAATACTGATACTTCAAATTTTTGGCAGATGACAATTGCTGGTATGCTTCTTGCTGCATGGATTGATGGCTTGCTAGTGCAAATTTTAATGGACATAAAAATAGTAATAGTTTTGATTTACATTTAAGATATTTTCTGCCTTTGTTGTTGTTGGATTCATTATTTGTTGTTTAAAAATTATTTGGGTTTGTCTATGGTTGGATTCACAGCTTTTTTATGGATTACAGTGACAATTTTTAGATTACGGTTTAAAGTTTTTTCAATCTATTAATTTTTCTTTTAATTAACTAATCGGGCTAAACTCGCTTACCCGTCTATCCACTAGTGACAAGGTATTAATTTATTTCCCAGTTGTGCTCCGGGGATGGGGAAACTCACTTTTGGTTACAGACGGGGATGGAAGGTCTATTATCCGCACTCGCCCGTATATATTGTCAAGCATAGAGACACCCAAAGCATCAAAAATCCGGAAGGGCCGATTCCTTTAACGAGTCCCAGGCAATAAATTACTCTTTGTGACCAAGTTTTTTGTGTCTTCCTAGATACTTTGGAACATTGTCGCATGTTCTTCTTCACCCAACTGCAGCGCGTATATTTTTCGATCCACCTCATCACTTTTTTATTCTTGCGAACTCATTGTCAGCACCGATTCGCCGCCGAGAGAAGGAAACAAAACTCTAACCGTCCTTTACTTAAAAAACTTAGATGACTTTTACTTTTAAGAAAATATTCGTCATCTTTTATTCGGAAAAGGAAACCATCGAAGGAAACGAGCCTTCGAACAGGAGTACTGAAATCTATCCAGGGGAGGGGCTCCGCCCAAAAACCATTATCATATTTATAAAATCTTAGTGAGAAAATGGAAATTAACGATGTACCTACAAACATATGAATCGAAGCTTCATCAGAATCACAGCATTCACAAAAATACTCGAATCGATTAAAGAAAGCAAGTTAAGAACAGAAATGAAATTATGGAAGTAGAGATTTCGTTTCCCAACTTTTTAGAGTCCCAGATCATGAGACACAGCTGCGCAAATATCCATAGATCGTCAAGTGATATCTGGTTTCAATAAGATTTCTACTAACATATAAGATTTTTTCTCAACTATGCTGTCGTCGTCCTTGCACGATCAATAACAAGGGTCCTCCATCTGATTCTTTTCAAGTAATCAAAGAGCTTGAATTTACCATTCTAGGTTGCGCTTGGTGTTATTGAAATGAATCTTCCTGGTTCAACACATCCCTTAGGCCGAAGAGTACTTTCTGCCTCTGAATGTATTTCCATCGTGGTGTTGGATTTAACCTCAAGAACTGTTTGCACATGTGTTTCGTTTATATTGTTGGATTTGAGTTCAACGGCAACTTCAATGTCGGGATTTTTTTGACAAGAAAAAAAAATATCGATATTGAAGTTGTTGTTGAACTTCTCAGTTGTATTTCTGATGCATTTGACTTGAAATATATTGAACAAAAATAATTCTTATTAGTACGCCATACAATTTTTTTACAGCAAAAATAATACGTTTGATTCATATAATAGTTCGTGATAAACAAAATCAAGTTAATCGGGAGTTGCTTCCCACATGTGAATTGCAAGGGAAAAGTAACTAACTACTAGAATTATCTCACTTTGCATCCTTATACTCCTCAAAACCTTGCGTAATCTCAATGAAGTAGTTAACGAGAAACTGAAACAAACAAGCTAAGCAACTACCTACCCCTTAAAGAAAGAACCAAACAATAAAAGAGTTTCGCAAAACAAAAAAAATCACCGCTACAATGAAAATACCAGAGAAATAAGACAACTAAGCAACAAAGGGGTAGCCAGCTTCTTAATCCTTTTCGTCGCCAAAGCCATCATTGATCCGAAATTCCTCACATAGCTGGACGTGTCGCCTCACATAGCTAGACGGGTTGCCTCAAGCTGACCTGCCTGTACGATGGTTGTTGGAGCATGGCCTCCATCCTTCGGTGATTTCAACGATTTTTACAGTAGACTTTCTTGAATTCCATTGGCTGGGATTGTGGATGGTCATCGGAAAAGTAGAGCTGTCATCATAGAAGAAAAAAAACCTGAAAAAACCCTACTTAAGGGTAGAACAAAACCCTATTCGAGGGGAGAACAAACCCTATTCAAAGATACAAAACAAAACCCTAATAACGGATAGAAACAATCGATATCGAAAAGGGATGGGGCAAAGAATAGACGTCGTATGGCGGGCCTTGTGGGGGCTAAAGTTCTTTGGCGACTAGAGTTTTCTAAGCCATAAAAAAAAATTAAATCAGTACGAATAAAGGATCATATTCATTACAGAAAGAAGTAATTTATTTTAAGGAAATTATAGGAAATTGCATACAATACATATAGGCAAGGTATAATACCAACATTAGTTTGTTTATTGAAATGTATATGGTTTAATGTAATAGAAATTTACAAGCCCAAATATATTATAAATTGATATTATGCAACAAGTGAAGTAACATTAATCTAGGAAAATGACACAAAATGTCACCAAATATTGTTATATTACCGAAATATACACGACCTATACGTAATTCAGTGTATGTCACGAGCTATTAAAGCGGGTTATGAATTTATACACAAGCTTAATTTCTGTCGTCAGTCCGCACACGTGGCATTTACGGAGTTAGATGATAGGGCGACCTAGATGAATGGCATCCACGTAAGTAAGTAAATTATTAAGGAATTATTTTTTTATTAACGAAATACCGATTCACCATTTATTTATTATATATGTAGAGGTATTATTCTAGGGTTGTGTCTTCGCCATGATATTTCTTCTGCCGCTCCTCATCCCTCTCCCCCTATTCCGTTATCTTCTTAAATCCGACGAGCATGGTCGGTGTGAAGGACCCAGCCAGTTCCGGAGAGTCGAGCACATCCAGGCGTCGAGCACATCGGGGGATCTCCGGCGACGGCAAGACTTGTTAACACGAGGTCGAAACTGTTACGAAGGTTGCGGGTACAACAAAGAATAAAGGCAGGAGGTTCTTCCGGTGTCCATTTTGGATGAATAATAGCCTTGCTTATACTTACTTCCGGTGGGTGGATGAAACTTCGACGATCGGTGGTGAGAGTAGCTATGTCATTGAATTGTGGAGGATCTGTGAGGAGATGAAAGGAAGACTGGAGCTTTGTGAAGATACTTTGAAGGAGGTGCAAAAGAAAGTGAAATTAGTACATTGGAAGGTTTCTTGTCTTTTTTACATTTTTTAGATATGGTTTGTGCTTGTAAGGTATGTAGCAACAGAAGGTTTGATATGCTTAGTAATGAAACCTTGGATTGTTTGTGTACCAATATCTATTTGAAATCAAAACACAAACATTCATAACCTGTTAATACATATTGCGTAGTCATGATAGGAACTCAACATCCATAACACTAACATTCATAACTATATCATTCATACACTGTTACTAATACTTACGAACATAATCAACCATAACATAGTATCGTTAAAATTACATCCATCATGTTTAAAAAACATCCACAACACCTATAACATAGTGAAGACTTAAACAACATCCATAGTTTTACCCAAAATAGGATTTCCACCCCAAGTAAGTTCACCCCCAAAATGCAGTCTTGAACTAAAACGTTCTCCCCAAACATTTTACCCCTCCTTTCGATGAAGTTCTCTTTCAATCACTCGCTTGGTTGCATTCATGGCGGTGGCTGAAATGGTCTGATGATACACTCGTCATCCACATTGTTCCTTAAAGTAGAACCCTTCATCATACAAAATACCAAACCGATAAGTAAAGTAAACAACCTAGAAAAGAGTTGTATACTCATACTGAAACACCACCCATTACCCTAAAATACATGTTTCCTATCTCAGGGTTATTGTACAACCCAACCCCTTGCATCACTGCTCTTTCTTCTCTACGTCTGATCCTACGACTTGTATTAGGGTCAACTATAGCCTGCACAATCGTTTATTTGCTATTACTTCACAAAATGTAACAAATTGTTGATAGTATGCTAAAGGTTGAGGGTAGTACCTGAATTTCCTGTCTTAGTAGACAACAACGAGCTGTAGGACTAGCTCACCGCAATGGCCACATCTTGTTCTTTTAGTCCTTCATAGTGGCACATGCATACTCAGCATTACTCCGGCATTAACATTGTCACCATCAGCTTCATTCAAATTTGGAACACTCACATTGTGTTTTGGATTCACATGTGAAGGACCTGCTTCACACTTTCTTGTATTATGACCAGCACGTCTGCACTTTCCACAACACATTATGATAAACCATAATAATAAACTAATAATGGGACAAGATAAAACTTGAACAACAATATTCAACAACGAAAGGGACAGAAAACAGTGGTCATCGCTTTTACGAAACCCTAACGGCCGATAAAAGCAAACTATTCCTTTACCCAGAAAGCGACAACATAAGATTAGTCCACGAGAAGAGTACAAAAAGAACCACAAAGCCGCATATAGGACCACATACCTTCTATCGAGATGCTTCCGCTTTCCCACTTAAATACAACTTCAGGCCTGACCCTAATAGCCTTCAACCGCACTTCCGTCGCCGATGGTACTGATCCAATCTACCGCCAGAAATGTCTACAACCACTACAACTAGTTTCGGGACAGCCGTCGCCATTGTTTAATCGGATACGGAAAGAAGGAGATAAGGTGTGGGAGAGATTGAGAGATGGAGAGAAGGTAGAAAGATGGAACGTGGAAAAATAAGGTTGGAAGAGGAGATAAGATTGGTAGGGTTTCGTGCCTTATCAGAAAATAACTTTACCATTTGCCCATGATTATCCAGATTTAATTACACATCAGCAAAAAATGGTCCACACATGCCAATTTGGACACGCAAGATGACGGAAATGGATGTCGTGTATAAATTCATAAACATCTTTTATTGAATTATGTATAAATCATGTATATTCCAGTAATATCACAATATCTCGTAACATTTCGCGTCATTTTACCATTAATCTACCCCACTTTCAAATTTATACCACCGACTATGACTCATTACTGCTAACAAAAAAATTTATAATGAAACCTCAAATAAAAATGACCCATAATAATGGAGAATGAATTGACAAGAAAATACCCACCTTGTCAGGGGGTCAAGGGTAGCCAGTTGTTTGATCGGAGATGGAGATAAGATTTGTTACCATTAGCCTTAAACGTGGAGTGAGTTGCAGATTTGAGCAAGCCCTTTCAAACAGCCGAAGTACAAGTCATTATGAGGCGGCGATTTTGGGGAAGCGTCAAGGTGCTTGCCGATTCCACTGAGTAAATCGCAAATGGCTTCAACGTTTCCTTCCCCTGGACTAGCCTTCTTGTTAATTATATCACAACCGAGTAGCTCCTGCTTCACAATTAATATTGCAATAACAATAATGAGCAACGTCAGTCAGATTACACATATAGGATGGAATCTCCAATCAGAAAGTTTAATAATAATTTATATTGATATTAGGATTAAGTTGGTAAGTTGTGGCATTGAACCTGAGCAATAATGTGATGAAGAATTATTGATAAAAAAATAATAATGTGGTGAAGAATCCTCTCCGGAAACATCTTGTGCTTAAATAGCTCGCCAATGAAACGTATAATTCCAAGGTTATTGAGAATCTTTGAATTACTATCGTATGCTACTTGACACTTGTTCAAGATGGCTCTCTTGAATGTTATTGATGGTTCATTATCGGTTGGGAATGATAGGAGATTGCCGTCGAGATGAGAACATAGCTTGGCATACATAATGGGGCAGCAAGATGTATTAGGAGATCCCATCACTGCCTTTTCAAAGATTACAGACACCACACCCTCCAAAATAACAGCTGATGTGATAGCCGAATCAACCAATAGCGTGTCCTTGACAAGGTCAAACTTTTCAGGGTCCTTGACAAGATCAAACTACTCTGGAGTTTCTTTGTTGAGAATCCTGCAGAGGGAAAAATCATCAAGGTTAATGCAATGCTGCGTAGAAGAAGAATAAGAAGAACAAGACTATCAACTCTTTTTTGTGTGTCTAGAAGATTGAACGACTCACTAATAATCGCCTAGAAAAATGTGAAGATTGAAGTTTAGCCTTATGGCGGCCTGGTTCTTCAATTGGTGTGGTCCGAACGGATAGGTCCAGTGATCTAATTTCGGGACAAGGAGAGGTGTTCCCATAGTTCACATATCCTCTAGTTCTGGAAGTTCTTGCAATCCATCGGGCTCTTCTTTTGGCATCCCAGCCACCGATGGTCTCAACAATTATTCACACGGACTCGGCGGAGGGGACATGGTTGCTTAACCCAGCTACGAGAGATATCTGTGTAGGCCTTCTCTTGCTAGACTTTCGGAGATTATACACTATAACACCGCTTGTCTACATCAAGTACGTTCGTCAGTAGAATAATAGCGCTGCCCATTCTGTGGCACGTAAGGCTTTTATTTATCCAATTTCTTCTGAACGTCTCCTTGATTTACGATACGATTTGTAATTTGTTGTCTACTTATTCTTATGTTTGGAGTATCTATCAAGATGCCTTCCAAAAAAACACAAATTGATGACGGGAGAGACGTGGCCCTTTGAAACCAGATTCGACGACTATTGAGTGTGGCCTCAATTAATTTGATTGGTTTTCTCCCTAAAGGAATATTTTCCTTTACTCCTCAGAATGGAAATAAGATTTCAGTTTCTTTCTTTCTTCCTCTTCCTATATAATTTTTAAATCATTTCAATCTCAAAAATTGATTATCAATTTTTAATAAAAACTTTATCGGAACATTAGCAACATTAACAATAAACTCGTTTAACAATTTTTAACTACCTCCATCTCAGTAATTGTTTAGCAATTTTTATCGGTCATTGTTACAAACAAACATAATTAAAATGAACCACAATAAAAATAATTATCTATTATTCCCTCTTTAATTTATTTTTATTTATAAATATGTTTTTTAAAAAGTGAACCATTTTGCCTATGTGGCATTGCTAATTGACTTGCTAAATTAGCAAGCACTCTCCATTCCTACCAATTGCTGAATGGGCGCCACCTCACCCTCCACATCATTTAGCAATTGCTTAAAAACTAGGGATGGAGATGCTCTTAAGAACGAATGGTTCTTGGCTTGACAATAAGACCAATATAAACAAATAATTTCTTCAGTGGTAGCGGTCCGTCCACTGGATTTTTTGGTCTGTTTGCAAGTGAGAATTTAGAATGAAATTTAGATGGGAATGAGAAAGTTAACTCCCAAAATACACTTCATTGGGATGTAAATATCCCCACTCAAATGAAAACGTATTAAAAATTTTATTCCACGTTCCAGTTGACAAACAATCGAACTCCTTCAATACATGGTAAGTATATATTTTAGCATGTTGTATTCTGCTCCACAAGCTACAACATAACCTTGGAAAATATATAAACTTTCATGTTGAGGATAGTTAATATTCTAAATTGTCAATAATTACTTTTTAATTTTTTAATAGTTATGTTTAATCGGTTAATAAGTATACTTCTCCCATTATATCCACCTTACGTTCTCATCGACTATATATACGTTGATGTTATTAGATCATCTCCATCCCATGAATTAATTAGCAATTTCTAATAGGAACTTTATCGCCACATCAACAATTTTAACAACAGGGGAGATTGTCGTGACTCCAATGGAGCCTAAATTGATTCCATGTGAATCTGCTTGCTCCCTTATGGGGCCGATATAGCTAACCATGCACCGGTGGGAGAAGAATCCAATCGTGCTAACCTACACAAAAACAAAAAAAGGTGTCGGAACAATAAATGGATGGTTCCCCTTCCAAAGCACAGAACCGGGTGGTCGCCAACCTGGAGACGCAAACGCCCCCTTACTAAATGCTATCACCTAACCAAAAACAAAAGGAAGAAGAGATTAAATGAGGGGGAAGAGGCATAGCGGTAGGCAAAAGATGTAATGAGGCATAAACTAAGGAATATGGGAACAACTAATCCAAGCATAAGTAAATTAATCCATCCCAAATTCATGTATACACTTGGGAAGACAGAGATCGAGGCAAAAACGAGGACAAGACGTATCAATAGAGCACAGAGCAGGGAAAGAAGCAGGAGGGAGTTAAGAACCCACGAACCTGCTTAGCCAAGCTGGAGATGACCTTATAATCAACACCTAACAACCCTTACAAACTCACCATTGTCATCTCCCTCCCATAATACCAAATTTTGAGCCTCAAGTAACGAACCCAAAGAAAGAAAAACCATGGATCTCTCTGAACTAGTGCAAAAGACAAAGGCGTGGAGCTGCAATGAGCCAGTAGTGAGAGGTAATCCAGTGGGAAATCAATCCGGCAGTTGATCAGGGGGGCTCCAAGTCTTGGTGAGAAAGCATTTCACTGAGAAGCAGTTCAAAACCCAGGCTATGCAGAACATCATGACAGCAACATGGCATGAAGCTAGAGGCATGAGGGTTAGTGATGTTGGGCAAAAACACACGTTCGTCTTCAATTTCATAGCAAAGAAGGACTTGGACAAAGCTTGGAAGGGGCAGCCGTGGAAAATTTCTGACTCCCTTCTCAATTTGGAGTAGTGGAATGGAGAGGGCAAACCTACAAGTCTTCCTCTCAACAAAGGAGATTGGTGGGTGCAAATCCATGACCTACCGATAGATTTCAGGACCTCAAACAGCCTTTTCCCATTCTCCAATTGAGTTTTCTAGGCATGTGGATATAGATACCACATGGATGGACCCATCGGGAGGAAGGCCAACACTATGGCTGAAATTCCTCCGGGCGATGGTGGAATTGGAGCTCGAGAACCCTCTACCCTACGGGTTCTTCTCCAGCGAGAGTGACGACTCGAACTAGGTCAACTACAACTACGAAAGGCTCCCCTCAAACTTCTGCTATACATGTGGGCGGATCGGACACTAACAGGGAGCATGCCATTTGAAGCATGAGTGGGTATTAAACCGGTACGGTGAGCACACAAGGGATGACAGCTTCATGGACCCTACCCGAGAGGCATAACACTATGACTATATAAGACAAAGCTTCAATGAGACCATGGCAACAACTATTTCTGAAATCCCAATTGGCCCATCGGTGTATATGATGGATGGGTTTGACATTTCAACTGCAATGGAAACTTTTCGGTTCGCTCTACCTACCATGCGCTCCAGGCACGGACATCTCTAACGCTGCAGGACCCCAAGTGGAGATGGATCTGGAACCTCCTAGCCACAAAAAAGAACCTATGGCAGTACACCCTAGCCACAAAACAGAACCTATGGTGGCAAAAGTGCTCTCTGAACCCGAGATGCACAATTTGTAGCTCCGAGAATGAAGGTATTTCCCATTGTTTCTTCTCCTGCCCCCACCCCCGAGATACATGGACAAAATCCTTCCCAGTTCTCAAACTGACCTCACCCTCCTCATTGACTATTGAATGGCTTATGCCAATCCATAATGGAGCCTCCGGGGTAGACACCCTATTATGTGGCGCTACCTTGTGGAACATTTAGAGGGCTAGGAATGGCATGATCTTTAGGGAAAAACCCTCATGATCGAGACTATGTGTATCTTGTCCTCCCGCCTGAGAGAGGAATGGAGAGACAATCTTCGCCCCCACCCCCCGACACGGACTAGTCCAATAGTTTCGTCAGCACCTTGTCCACTGCCATGTTCAGCCAATTTACAGGATCTTCGATGTGATAGCTCTTTCTCACACCGACATCTAAGACGGGATATGGGATCTTCATTATGAATTCACAGGGATAGATTGTAGATTGCTATGCGGGCTCCTTTATTTGCTCAGACCCGATGGTTGCGGAAGCAAAAGCCCTACACATGGCAATCAAAGTAGATGCAGCTTTAGGCATCCCATCAAGCGTCAAACAGATTGCCTCACCGTCATGGAGGAACTCTACAAAGGACCTAGCAAGTTGCCCTGGTAATGTGCGGCCTGGATGCACCCTATGGCCTTTCTCCTCCATAAAAACCAGCACATATGGGTCTTCTTTACACCCCGACTTAACAATATCCTGGGGGACCGGATTGCCAATGCATATGCTAATGGGATGCTTCCAGAAAACTACTTACATTGTACTTATTTGACTGATCCTTATTGTAACGTTCCGTTTTATCCGTCTTGAGCAAATATAACGAGATTTTCAGTAAAAAAAACAAATTAAGTGACTAAGTCATTCAACAATTTCTAAACTCCTTCATCCCAACAACTAATTAGCAATTTCTATTAAGCATTTATTATAGCAACTAAGTCATTCAACTAAGTCATCCCAACAATTTCGATTAGCAATTTCATCTTTGAATTTCCGGCGCTAGTATTTTCCATAGGTTCTCCATTGATGGTTTGTTGTAGGTTTTCTACAACTAACCTTGAATATTGATAATGCAGTTGTATGCGGCTTGGCCTTCTCCGCAACAATTGTATATGGTTTAAAACCTCAAATTTTGATGTTTAGAATATGGAGAATTGGTTGGCCCAATTTCTTGTGTATTGGGCTTTGGCTTAATTAATTTCCAAATGACAACTCAGTCCAACTTGATGGGTGATAGCTTGATTATTGGTAGCCATGTTGACCATATCTTGACTAGTTTTTGCTCCGGTTTGATGATATTTCATGGTTATAAGTGTCGGTTTGAACATTAGTGCATTTCGTGCTCGTTTCCTCTCGAACGGACCATTTCGGTTCGTTTCACTTGTTTCTTGGAGTCTTTTCCTTGATTGCAGGTATCCGTTGGATAGATGGTTCGAATACGAAGCCGATGGTACCTTCCGAAGCGAAATCAGAGTCCAAATGAAGAAATTATGGCCGAAGGAAGTCGATCAAGATTGCTGTTGACCAGTCAAGGACGTGTCACGGCCGTTATGGATAACCTGTCACGGCCGTGACGCCTAGTCTGAGCAGCAACATTACTTCTACCCCCAGACGCGATTTCAGAGGGGGAGGAGAAAAAATGACGAACTAAACACAAAATTGACGAAGGGGAAAGTGCTTGGGAGTCTAGGAACGTCATGGGAATGAAGATTTGAAGCCGGATAGTCGAGGAATCGAACCCTAACGGAGGATCAATCTTCTATTTTAATGGATTGGCATTTCGAAGCTTTCTCTACATCTTCCATGGAAAAATACGTTTTCTTCTTGTTTGGGTTTTGTGAATTTCTCTGGATTTGTGGAATTGTTCTTGTGAGTAGTGATAAGATTGTGGATTCATGTTGTTTAATGATGTGTCTTGTTATCTTGTTATCTCGATTGCCCGTTTGAGCGGATAATTGCGGGTGTTGCAAGTGGTTTTAGGATATTGAGTTGACAAACGCGATCTTAAGACCTGAAATATATCATTATCCATGTTCCTGTTTATTTAGCTGCTGAATAGTTTCCCATAGTTCTTAGGATGATCCAAAACCCGAACAAGGCATTTCCCCACAGTCGTTCTCATTAATTTGATTTATAACCGTTGAGTGATATATTAGCATTCCTAGTTTCCTGTTTCCTCTAGTAGTTGTTTCGTTTTCATTTTATAGTTTAGGATAAAACTGCTTGAAAACGGTGATCGACTAACCAGCGAATCAAAACTGAGTAGTGAAGGCCAAGTGACCCGGGAGAATTCGACTCTCAAGTATCTCAGAATCATTTGACTGTTTGGGCTTGAAAACCCTGACGTCAATGGGCTTTTGATGAAAATGCATAGACCACATCATTGGGTCAGGACGGTACGTGATTCCAACGTCGGGACCGACTACTGCCCGATTACTATCATTTCTGACGCTACTAGATATTCCGAAAGGTGATAGGATAATTTACAAATCGGAATGTCATGGTGGAAATGTAATGAGATATAGGGTGAGTCTCCCACTGAGTCACTAGGCTAACAATGATTGACTTGTGATGATGCATGGCATGGCAGAGAGCTCAACAAAGGCAAATCGATGACCCAACGTATCTATAAGCCAGAGTTGTGAGCTGTTACCACCAATTTTCCACGTTTGATCAAACTAGGTCCAGAGCTATCCATAACATCACGGGGTGTGGCGGGACACCCAATACCAACCTATCCAAACTAGGTGGAGGTTTCACCACTATAACTCGGTGGTTATAGTGTGGACACGATTTGTAGCTATACATTAAACAGTGGAATGTGAAGTCGGAACCAGATACCTTATCATTCTAACCATACGTACCACATACCCTGAACGCCCCTTATGTGGTCCTAAACCAAAATTTGCAACATACTCTTTAGGATCTCTAGCGTTATGTTTGGATGAGGCATGTGTCTAGTGAACCACCCAGAATTCAATGGCCCTGCCACCAACAATATTCTAAATTATTTTCACAAACGAAGAAGATCACTTGTTGACGCAAACGGAGGAGCGCAAAGCGTAGAGGAGTCCAATGAGGAGCATAATATGGATATTGCAATTATTCAAAGTTAAAGTTCATGAGGGAAAATTGATTTTTCTCAAAAATAGGATTGGATATGTAATGTTGTCAACCCGTTTCATTAATGTTAAATCATTGTATTGCTACTCGTTCCGACTCGTGAATGAAGTTGTTTAGTGCAAGTCATATATGCTCACATCTTCTTTTACAAATGTTCTATAAAACCCATTTTCTCTATGCGTAACGAACCCACTTACCCACAGACAACAACATAAACTAACAACTGGTTTCATATAATTATGTCTCCACATTCAAGACACAAAATACCAACATTGAGTTCACAGCCAACATTTAGGTCACAGCTCCCTACACTACCATGCATTACTGCAAACACTAGAACTCCAATCATAATCAGATATTCACCAAAATATATTTTTTATTCTCCCATAATCTAATTAATTAGATGATATACTTCAGGGCTTTGAACTCACACCTCTAGAAGTTGAACCTCGATAGTAGATGTTGCTTGGCGTTGGCGGCGGAGATGGATGCAAAATGGATTTAGGGTTTTCTAGTAGTTTCCATCCTTTAAAGAAAACTAGAAGAATTTGGAGAGACGAAGTCTGGAAAATTTTAGGGTTTAAGTGACAGAAAGTTAAGGGCCACAAAATAATTAACTAATTCTTCTTTTAATTAATCCACGTTAGTATTATCATCTACCCAACCAATACTTGCCACCTACACAACTAATACTTACCACCTACACAACTAATCGGACACGTTTGCTCCAACGCCAGCTCACACTAACGGAAAATGAACGGAACATAACATCGTGCTACAACTTGAAAAACATTTCATAAATCGTGACAGAAAAGTATTTCACAAAAGACTGTGTATAAACATAGATTTACATAATACTTTGTGCCATCCCAAAAATTTTTGCCATAAAGAAAATCCAACATGCGCCTAAGATTTTCGAGTCATGAGACAAAATCTAATGTTGCACGAACCCTAGGGCACAGTAGATATATACGGATTTCAAATTCCCTCGCCATAGCCGCCCATGGACTTGACTCATGGAGTGAATATTAATTCACGAATTAATTAAGGTATTAAAAGTTTAAAACGTTTGATTATGGCCATTACATCTAGCAGTAAAAAATTTCATCTTAAACTGCTGCTGTGCTATATAATGAAGAAATTTATTTACTCGTAGGCTACATCTAAATGCTTATTCTCGTAGGGTTGGTTGACCCATTACATATAGCTGATTAATTCTTATAATTAATATAATATATTAAATTTTAACAGTTCGGACACAACTAATTAGTTGGTAAATCATCCTTAATTCAGAGAGAAACACACTAAATTATTATTAACTGCGAAGATCCTGAACTCCCCTATATATAGCCAATAACCCTTTGTTTACCCCATATAGAAGAACAAAATAACAAAATCTCAAGTTGTAGACAAGAATCTATATATTTTACAATCTCTGACATATATAGCTTTAAGAATTAGGAGCAAAAAAAATATAATGGCACGTTTGATTTTCTTTGTATCTCTCATTTCCTTGTTGCTGGCAGCTTCTGAATCTGAAGTAAGAGAGATCATCGTCGGAGGCAAAGAGAGCAACACTTTTTGGAGGGTTCCTAATGGCGATCGATCCAATCTTAATTACTGGGCACAGCAAATCAGATTCTCAAAAGGAGATGTTCTCGGTACATATATTTTTATCTATGTATCGTATAACTTTGCTTCAAAAAATATGTATTGTATAACTTTGTTTGTACTGTATTTATTGTTTCGTATAGTAAAAAAGTTTGACTGTATTATGTTTCTATTTTCAACGTGGTGACAACAGTATTGAAAACCGTGGCGAAAAAGGATACAGTGCTGGAAGTGAACAAGGAAGCGTACGACAGCTGCAACACGACGTCGGATTCCATAAAAAAGGTGGACGGGTAGTTCACTTTAGACCACTCCGGACCTTTCTACTTCATCAGCGGATGCAAGGGCCACTGCAACAAAGGGCTGAAGCTGGAAGTGGTTGTTCTCAGTGACCATCTCCGGGAATTACCTCTGGTTCCGGCGCCGGCGCCAAGTGGATCGTACAAGGTTAGAGATTTGGGATCGGTGGCCACGGGGGCAGCGTTCGTGTCTTTGTTGCTTCTATGAAGATTTACTTTTTTTTTTATCAGCGGCAGAACGTAACTTTGATTGTTTTGTTTTGTTTGGTTTTTCCTAATGTAATAGTTAGGTTTGAACTTTGAACTATAGGATGCGATTGTTAAATTTTGTGTTTGGTTTTATTGAGATTTTCCATAGGAGTCAAGTTGAGCGTTTGAGTACTACTTTATCTAATGTTGTTATTTTGCAGTAATATTCATGCCCATTGAATTTACAATATTCAACATTTGCGATACCTACATAATGCTTGAATTTTAGTACTCATGCACATGAGTGGGCTCGTGAGCCAAGCTAATCGAGCACTGCTCGTTTCAAAACTGGCTGAGCTGCGTCTCGGTTAGGTATTGTAATGGTTTGGGTTTGGGTGAAGGATTTAGTCCTTCAGCCCAAGTCCATATAGGAACTAATGAAGTGTTAGACCAGATTAATCTGAATTAATTCGGGCTGGTTAGAAGTTAACATATCTTGTTAGAGCTCACTGTTAGTTAGTGGTTTGGGCCACGACTAATCGGACAGGGTCCTGCAAGATCACACGCTTATAGTATGGACCGAATCAATGTCCTAATTCAAGATGGATTAGGGTTAGTGCATTGGTGGCCCAACATGGTTAGAATTTATGAGAAACTCTATAAATATACTGTTAACTGTAACAATTTATTCTAAGCCATTAAGACCCAATAGATAGAAAATCCTAGCCACCAAACTCTATGAAAATCCGTTCCTCGATCAAGCGTTCTAGCAGGCATTGAGGAAGGAGATCTGGAACCCAGATAGCGTGAACTGAGTAGAGGAGCTATATGTGAAGCTCTCGGGGAGGATGTAAAGGCTTCGACAAGTACTAGTGTTCGAGCTAGTAATCATGCTTCATGAGGTAAATCGTGATAAACTTTTGTTAATGATTTATATGCAAACAAGTCGGTCTACGATGTTAGATGTTTTTGTATTTCCACTGCGATTGTTTATATCTATGCATCTAAAACGATTTCCTACATTGGGTTGACCTAGTTGATATTTGTTTACAACTTTTTTATTTTTTTTTCGCTTTCAAATAATAACCATTATAAATAATATTATATTTAGGTAATCTACAACGCTTATCTTGGTATTTGTGGTTTTCAATATGGGCTACCCGGGTTAAGTATTTGTTACGTGCTGATTGTGAGTGTGTGACGACGAGCGCAAGGCACCCCTCTAAAGTTGGGAACTCTAAAAATTTGCGTCCGAATCAACGTATATGACGATGGAGTCTCAAACTTAGACCTACTCGAAATTGGACTTGAATTATGTCAAGATCTTTGGCGGGTCGTACTTAAGGGCGTCTACAACTGTTCTAGAAACCCTTTAGGTGAACGCCGCCTGTGATTCCTTTGTTCTTTCTTTGTTGGATCTTGTTCCCTCCTACCCTCGATCGATCGCCAGAGCGCTTTTCAAGAGTAAGAGTTCATTGTTCCCTTGAAATGTGGCTAACCTTTCTTCAAATTCAATGCATCGCATGATGCGTTACTCCAACACTACACGGGACTAAGGGGGGTTTCCAAGCCAAGGTTCTTAGCAACTATCACTATGTACTCGTCGATGAGGCCTTGACATGTTAGATTTCCATTTCGAGGCTAACGTCCTCCACGAAGATGACATCCGTTGACCAACAATCATAGTACATGTTCTAGCCAACATCCCACTAGCTAGCGAACTTACTAATTATTTGGTATGGATATAACGAACTTCAAATTAATTTATAAATTTTATGAACACCTTTAATTTTCAAAACAACAGAGGATTTACATGTGTGGTAAACAACAAAAGAGAGAGACACCCTTTTCTATATGTGGAACCCGCAATTCACGTCCCACATCCATATACGTTGACCGACATCGTCTCCCGTCCTTCTCCCTACTTTCACTCATATTTCCTTTTTCTTTCTCAAGACAACCGCTTAAAGAAGCCAAAAAGACAATTAGTTCCAGAACAAAAACAAAAGGAGAGATCAAATCGTAACTACACAACCAGTTGTCAACATTTATTTTACTTTTTAAAACAAATACAATGGCAGGGCCAGATCAAGCGGCTAGGCAGTCATCAGAGGTGCTACGACAACGGGGAAAGTTGCCGAAATGCCCAATAAGAATGGCGGTAGGAGGGGCAGCCATCACTGCCATTATCGGCTACACGGTTCTGTTTACTAAGAAGAAGCCGGAAGCTACTGCTCTCGATGTTGCCAAAGTTGCCACCGGAGGCACCCCACCCACTGCCTCCAGAAACTAATCAACTAATGTCTCTCATTTTGTATCTCTCTAATATTTAATAACGTGGAATTTTGTTTTCTAATTCATGTTCTTTATTATTGTATTTTTGTTGTTTATATATAATAATGGAACTTCATCTTGTCCCTTCTCTCTTTCGTTTATTTGGTAAGGGAGATTTGTTTCTCAAAGAACCTTTCTTTTATTCTTGTTCAATTTTTTAGACTTTTCCATATCTTACGTGAAAGGTTTCATTAGAGCAATTAGATCTAAAAATTACACATTATCAACTTCCATAATTAACTTATTTGATGATTTCAAGTTACCATTTGCAATCCTTTAGCATGTTTTTTTACAACATCATAAACGGCATATTATTAATAAAAGAATATAAAAAACCTGAAAACTGATTAACAGATTATAACGGGAGAAGTAGTTAACTTGATAGCTAACTGACTATGCAACCTAACTTTCCTTAATACCGTAGACATCTAGTAGATCTCAGAGGTCTAGACCAAAGGTTCCAGACCAACATGACTAGCAACAAAGAAAACCAAACAGAACAAAAAAGACATAACAAAACAGTCTAACACAAAAGAAAGCAATTCAAAAGGAAAACGATCTAGCAGCAGGGGAAAACAAGTTATCAGAGATAACCCGGCCTCCACAACCTCCAAACAACTCTATGTCGGTCAGTGGGTTGCCGAGGACAAATCCACATGTTCCACTCGTACGTTGACCAGTGTTGTTTTGTCGAGGATGTATAGCCGATATTTGTGCGTAGAAGACTTCAGTGTAACCTCCTTGATACACGTTCATCGTGCGAGCAAGTTTTATTTATAGAACTTACAATATATTCAAATCATTTACGTTTTCTTAACAATATTTTTTCATAACTCATAATATTTATTTATAAAATTAAAAACTAATTATGGTAAGTATTATCTAGTAAATATAAAAATAAAAAATAAGGCAAGATTAAAAGAAATATTGTTTACAGTACAACTTTTTTTTAATCACAATGGTTGAGGATAACTATTGGCACTTCCATCCAGTAATGACATACAATTGTTACGTGCATTTATCGTCGATTAGGAAGGCTTCATATATTATTATGAGAGGATAAATTTCATTTTATTTATTAGGTTAAAGGTGAATTAACCATTAATTAACTTTAGACTATTTAATTGAAACTAGAACCAGAAATGAATTCTAATTAAGCTTTTTTAATCGTCCATCTCGATCCTAAGCCTCTTTCTCTGTGTTATTTCCTTCCTCTGCTTCATTTTCTTCCTCTTCTTAACTTTATCTTCTCCCAGCAATTCAATGGGGGCAAACAGATAAAGTTTTGGACTGATTGTTGGGCGGATAGTGGAATTACTCTGATCGATCATGCTTTCAATATTCAAGGAATTTCCATAAAGACCTACAGGAGGAGTTGACATGTTCCAAGTGTAGGAATATTTGGAAGTGGAAAAGGCATAAAAAAATAAGACACTTCATGTGGTTAGCAACTCATGACAGACTGCTCACCAATTTAAAACGAGGTCTCTGTCGCCTAACGAATCAGGTGATTTGTTTTTTTGCTCGTCCCATCCCGAAACTTGTATTCATGTTCTTAGAGATTGTTGCTTTGCTAAACAGGTTTGGAAGAAGTTTTTGCCACATGTGATCTCACCGGGGGAGCTTCATGAGGCGGATGAGGAGTGGTTGGCAGGGAATATTAGCAACTCTCATCATACTCTGGCTTTTGGTGTCGGCATCTGGTTACTTTGGCAAACGAGGAATACAAGTATTTTTGAGCAAGCTGAAGACACGTATTTGGAGGTGGCTAGGAAGTGTGATATTGGGTAGCCCTTATTACTACGAGCTGGAAGGTCGGTCAGTTGGGTCGAGAAGCGCCAGGTACGGTTCGGCAGGCCGGCTGATTGGATGGCGATAGGAATTGAGGGTTGGTATACTTGTAGCACTGACGGGTTACACTATTCTAGCTCAGGAACTATAAGTGCTGCTACATGATAACTCATTCGAGATGACCGTGGTTCATTTGTTAAAGCCTTGATAATCAATGTTGGCAGTTGTTTCATCACCCGAGCATATATGAGAAGTTGTCAAGGGGCTGGAATTGGCTTGGTCGGTTGGTATTCGGAGGTTACGAGTCCAATCGGATTCTAAGGCTACCATTGCAATCTTATCCAAGACCGCCTCTCTTGATCATCAGCATACTATTCTCGTCCTGCAGTTTGAGGACCTTTACAAATATCAATGGGAGGTTGATGTTTCCCATATTTACCGTGAAGCCAATTGTGCCACCGATCATCTAGCTAATTTTGGTCATTCTTTTTCTTATGATTTACATATGTTTGATTCACCTGATTGGGGTCTATCCCATTGGTTGAACTATCACATCATTGGTGGTTCCCTTCCACGGTTAGTGCCGATGTATACTAATAATATCTAATCGCGATTTGGCGCAGTCTTCTATAAAAAAAACTTTATCTTCTCCCCAACGTTTTTGTTTCTTTTATCTTCTTCTTGTTGAACGTCATCATCTTCTTCATCATCATCAAATCGTTACGATAGTTATATCCTCATCATCACAATAACCAACATGCTAAAATAGGCATGTTACATCAGTCCATAGCATCTGACGAGCTCTTCAAAGATAAAAAAAAAACAAATTGCAGGTATTGCCATCGAGTCAGCTATATTTGCCATATCCAAAGTACCTCATCAAGAAGAGAACACTGAAGCCGTTGAAAAGATGAACCGCCAACACCACAATCAAGAGCAATTGAGGAAGTGAAAAGATATTGATCATGTTCAGGACATGGGAGTTGCCTCCTCTAGTGTCAGTAGGCAGTAAATACTCGCGACAGTCTATAAATAAAAGAGCCAATCAAAAGAGAAAGAGGAAGATAAATCACACCAAGCAGTCACTATAGACGTACCTTTTAGTTTGGAGCTCTCTCGGGACCTCCACATGAGTAGTAGTAGATAATGCAGATAGCCATTTTAGACATCAAAAACTCGTTCTAACCTTTAAAGAGGTGTGGACACATGTAATTAATCCATTCTTAGAAGTCAAGAGTGCATGTATTGCGTTCAAACACAAAAGTTTTTCCAACGGAAACAAATTGACATGCTTGTTAGTACTAGTGTGTTTAATCTGATGGCACCAAGAAGGAATATGGAAGGTGATCTTCTACGAACATCAGTGGAGGAGGAGCAAGTGGTTGTCGTTGAAGCATACCATGGTAGAGAAGGTTCAAACAATCTTGCAGCAGAAGTGGCGCATGTGACACCCCGGTTTTAGGTTGGATGTCGGGTTCTCAGTTTAGTTTGAGTAATGAAAGTGATCTGGTCGAGCGGACAATCATAGGCATGATTGTGAGTCTGTCACAATCGTGGCTATACGGGCAGTCACTGTCGTGGTCAGCATTACGTCACGGACGTGGTCAGCAGTACGTCACGGACGTGGTCACTAGGACATAACGGTCGTGACCATTAGTCCATCACGAGCGGGATGCCAGGCCGATCACGGTAACTTCTCCCATTCTAACAAACGACAATCTCCATCTCAAGAAGGGAGTGATCAAGGGCAGAAGGTGGTGCTGATTGATCTCTGATCATGTCTAGGGGATTAGAGAGGCTTGGAGATTCTTTGTAAGGTAACCAATCTCCCTTTTCTCTCTCAATCCTTAAGATTAGAAAGCTACGTAAGAATCGTGATAGTTTGGAGTTCTTGGGATTCAATCCTATGATTCATCTATGAGCTCTATCAAGAGAGAAGGCTTGAGTGCGGGACGGTAGCTTAAGTTCAGACTCTTTAGGAAAGCTAATTAGAGGTGGGGGTTTATGTTTACGTTCTTCCCTTTGTGTTGAACTATAATATGATAGTTTAGGAATTCCTTTCAAAGGATTTACCATGAGATGAGTGATGATATGGATCGAGAGCTCTAAGGCTGAATAGTAGCATGCGGTCTACTATATAGAAGTTTATGTGAATGTTGAGCTTAAAGCTCTAAAGGACTGAGTAGTGACGTGTAATGATTAACTATTCAGAATAGGATAAGTTAGGTACAGCTAGACTAGATCCTGATGATGTGTTGCATTAGTCACTCACCTCGGATTGCACAACCCTAGTGATAAAGGAAAGGATAGGATGTATTGAGTAAGCTCATATAAGCTACTCACATGATTACAGTGGTTTCATGGTCTGATCCACTATGAGATAATCCGCATAGATAAGTGTGGTTGACGCTAGGTATCCTATCATATAACCAATAGGGTCGCATTATTAGAGTTGACCAGGATGATCTCTTGATTCTATTGCTTGAGTTCTTTCGATGTCTATCAGTTTTGTGCAATGCTTAGCTAGACATTCCGTGCATATCACATACCTCATATGTAAACTTATAATGTATGATTTCTAAACCATTAGGAGTCGATGCCTCCTAAAGACCCAACTTGCAGCTTCAGTATCTCAAACGAGTGGTTTTGAGAGCCCTAGAGAGAGGTACACCAAAGGGCGTTCGATCTTGTTCGGTTTTGAGGATTTTTACCTTGTCTTAGTTGATTTTTCTATTATGTTTTCCCCGATTTTTGGGACGTATAGTACTATGTTTTGAGATGTTTTCAGGATTTATGTTGATCCTTGGTTGCTTTGTTTTTCATGTTGATGTTTCCTTATGTTTAATAAGAGATAGGTGATGAACAATTTTAGTCATCTCAAAATAAACCTAATTACCTAAGTAATCAGGGTCGAAGGACTACTCAAAGTTGCAATAGGTATTAATCAGTTAAACAAGAGCTATGGTTTAGGTGCCATGAGAACCAATCAATCAATCATATAAAAATGAAAATTGCTTTAAAGTAAAGTTTTGCAAGGCTGCACGAATATGGTTTTGACAATCGATCCATCACGTCGTGCATCCCCTAAACTTGAATTAGCTCACGATGGAAAAAAGATATGCACGACATGCACCCATGTGGCACCCTGCATGCCTGCACGTCGTGCATGTCGTGCGCTCCTCTGGTCTAAAAGTTACAATATAAAAGGAGCGATTTAAGGAAAGCGATTCAACATTCTTCATTAACGAATTCCCATCATTTTCCCGTGATTTTCCTCTACAAAACCACCATACTTACATCCATAGAAGTACGATTGAAGATCCGAAGGAGTTTCCATTGAAGGTTGAAGCTAGGACTGAAGTTAGAAGGCCGAAACTGAACATTGAAACGAGTCTGATTCATTATCTCTTCAACAAGATGGTGGTTAGGTCTTTTTCTGGTTTCTCCTCTTCTTGTGATATGAGTTGCTAAATCCTTAGAGTTTTTGGTTGGGATGTGGAATGGATTTGGATTTGAATGAAAGATTGCTTTGATTGTTGGTTTTCAACCTTGTTCTTGTTACGACTTGAATAAGGTAAAATCTATGAAATCCTTAGTTTGATCGACTTAAGAATTCATATGATTAAAAATCTAAGATAGAAGAAAGTTATCGATGGAGTAAGTCAATAGCTTGATTCTACCTTTCGTGTTTCTTTTAGTTTTAACGGTTGTTCATAGAGTAATTGGAGGGGCCTCTAGTTTGTACCTAATGGACTAAGTTGGGTGTAGTTATCAGTAGCTTAAGTGTTGATGGAACAAGTTACCACTAGTTCCAATTGCTTGTGATTTCCTTTAATTCAAAGAGAGCATCCTATCACTTTGTAGAACTACTCGGTGTTCATTACTAGTTACCCTAGTTGAGGTGATTCTAAATTTGATTGGGAAGCTAGTAGTGGTAATCCGGATGCGAATTCATAGTGATAAGAGGGGTTATAATATTCAATGTTATTCAAAAAAAATTCTGGTCCGACTACTAATAGGAAGTTGGGCTTGATAAATGATGTCTTCTAAGAACTTGTCTTCATCTATTCATGAAACCTAGTTCTTAATTTTAATTATTAGTATTAATTAAATTAGTAGTATAATCGGAAACCATTCTCAAATTGTTTAGTCTAGACCGTGTAGCTAAGTTTGAGTATATGAATAACGAGAGGAATCGTTGGACACAAACAACACTTATGTTGTCGAAATAACTTAACAGTTATTTTGGTGATCAAGTTTTTGGCGCAGTTGTCGGAGGCTCTCTTTCGTTCCTTTGAAAGAACTTAGTCATCATCGCTTTAGATATTCGACTCCATGTATAGTGTTACTTCATTCTTGTTTTTGTCTCACTTGATTTACATGGGTTGTTAGTGTTTGAGTTCATATGCAAGGTTATAGTTGGAATGGAGAGTGGCAAGGTCCATATGGTGCAAGTAATGAAGATGAAGGTTGGAGTTCATATCCTAAACAACACCAACATTATGAGCATCAAGGTCCACCAAACTACTACAAACCTAGCTATGAAGGAGAGTAACAACAATGGAATAACTTTGTGCAAGGAGAAATACCAACTCCAACACCTTCCTAACCAAACTCACCTTTAACTTACTATCTCCAAGAGTCACCTTTAACCTACTTCCACCAAGGCTACAATCAAGATCGTCCACCTTTTGAAGATTAATGCTTAAGACCCGATTATTCATATCAATCCCCTCCTTCTGTGCATGAGAAACTCCTTATGAAACTTGAGGAGAGTCTCCACCGACTAGAGATATTAAACGAACAAACATACCTTTTGATACGAGTTGTGGAGGAACTTCCTCTCCTACCACAAATGGACGAGGTTCAGATGAATGATCATGATTTTGGTGTGACATTTGAGGAAATGGATGACCAAGTGAAAGCATCTTCAATCACCAAAAAGCAACCAACGATGCATGATGACAAAGTAGAGGGGTTCGAAGAGGAGGAAGCTTTCTCCTATGAAGACCACCTACTTGAATGGTACTTGAGATTGGAGATGTATACACGAGTCGGTGCGGAAGAAGGTGAATAAAAAATCTACCTTGAAGACTCCTCAATCCCAAAGGACAAATACACGGATTATGATGGTGAGGGAGAGGAGTTAGAAAGGGAAGAAGTCCCTTTCCTTGAAGACTATCTACTTTGATTGTTTTCGGGATTGGAGGTGTACGGAAGATGGTGTGAAGAAGAAGTGAAGGCATCAACCTTCCTTTAGACAAACTACCTCTCTTTTATGGTTGGGTAGAAGAGTCTGAAAAGGAGAATGATGGAGAAAGGAAGGAAGAAGTACATGAAGGTATGTAGCCTCCCAAATTCGACATTACACCTCCCATTGAGTAACCCATCATTTGGCATTTTCCTCGAGTCATGAGTCCAATGAGACCAAATGAGACCCTTCAAGACTCATGTTTTTTTTGAAGTACCTATGTGAGGAAACTCAGAAGGAGTACTTCCTACACCGGTCTAGAGCGAACTCCTCTATCTCAGGACCACCATTGGATGACCTCGCCGACCGCCTGATTACCACCATTATCTTGGGGAGCATTGTAGAGCTTGATGCACTCTCACCAACCTACCTTTACCCTCCTCAAGCATGCACATTAACAAGGAGGAAGCCACAACGAGGAAAGAGTTGGTGCTCACAACTGCTTCGGCTCCTCCATCTCTCTCTAAGGGTGCTACTTGGCATTCAACTCCAATCCTTGAAGAAGCTGATGGAATTCAAGGAGGTGCTAAGTTGGGGAGCATAATCTAGATATCATCTAGCTGAAAGAAAAAAAAAGAAATAGCACTCTTGGGAGGCACCCATTGTATATCCATTGTTAGAATAGAGAATAAAAGACCAAGGATGTTGGTTTGTGTGTCTTGTGGTATGTATTTTGTTTGAGTCTTGTGATTGAGTCGAGTTTTGAGTCCGTTGATAGTACCTTAAATGATTGTTGATGTCAAATGAATGTCAGGGAGCTGTAATTGTTGAGTGTTTGTGGTCCATGGGTGTCATTAAGGTAAAAAAAATTGTTGCTGAAAATCTAGCATGCACGTCATGCACCCCTGCACATCGTGCATAGCTAGATGGTCTAATTAACTTCAACGACAATTCGCATGCACGTTGTGCACCCTAATTGTTTAAAAAAAAATATTACCCACTTGCCCTGAGTTTGTTTCCCTACATTCCACATTAGATATTTCACGAGGACAAAAAAATTCTAAGTGTGGGAGAATTAGTTCTGATTTATTGATTGATTGGTTAACCCCCGTGCTTTAATTGGACTCTTATTAATGGATGATAGCACTCGTTACATCTATCATTAGTATGTTTATATATGTTATGATTGGTAGGTTTCGAAATGGTTTTTCTATCACATCTCGCCACCCAACTCCATTTCATCAACTCACTTCGGTATACTCTTCTCTTATGTGACCTCTTTAGGGTGCTAGTTGATTCACTTGTGCTTTAATTGAACCCTTGTCGTTCAACATTTGAAACTCCCTCATAAACTTGAAAGTTTTGGATGTCATGGATGCATGTTTAGCATAGTATTGCTACTTGAGGATGAATAAGATGCATGGTATATCATTTTGGGGACCGCCTCCCTTTTTCTCGAAACAAGTTTAGAGGAGATTTATGCACTTGGTTACTCCGTCCTTATGCCTACAGACTTTATGAACAATTAATTCCCTTATCGAGTTTGCTCTAGCTGTTTAAAGTTATTTGTGACTAGATGGTAAGAATAAGGTGCAAAAGATGTCAATGTGCCCAAAATTTCATAGGGGTTCGGTTGCGATTCAACACGGTTAGTGACTTTGAGTCTGCCGCCTGTAAGCTCGCCCCTTCAAGAATTTCTTCGCACCTCTTCATAGTCATGGGTTGGGGTTTTTTGGTTGAACTTGATCTATGTGGATGAGTTCCTTAACCCGATTAGGGTCGTAACGATCCTCATTTGGAAAGATACCCCAAAATCTATACAAATTTTTGAAAGACCGGTTTGTATGTATTAAGTAATTCAATTAACCCAAAGTGTTTAGCATAACATATATATTAAAATTGTAAAACAAGAGGGGAGTGCTCTGAATTGGATACATTATTTAAGTAAGCATTCCCTCCCTAAGGACGGAAAAAATACCCGATCAGGACCATCTGTTTTGAGCATAAGTGATAGGGGGAATGTCTTTTGTCGTTAGGTGATGAGTGGTACTAACTATATGCATAAGTTTGTTCTTTATTTGGAATAGAAGACTTGGTGAATGTAAGTGTCTGGTATGGTGATCTAAAGTGTATCTTTGGCACCGTGAAGTAGGCTTGAACTACTAAGCATGTTGTTTCCCTTTCACCATGTTTAAAGTTTGTTTAGTCTATGAATAGTAAAGTTGCTTGAGGACAAGCAATGTTCAAGTTTGGGGGAGTTTGATAGTGATAAATTTGTAGTGATTATCTCTCCCTATCTACATTATGTTTGAGTGAATACTAACTCATTTGTGTTACAATTTCGTGCGGTTTTACGTCTTGGCATTTTATGCCTATAACTGTTCACTTATAGCATTTTGGTCCATTTGATGTGTTTCTTTGTAGTATTTGTCATCCACATATACTTTAGCAACATGTGGTATGGCTACGAGGCTAAGGACACAGACTAGCACACGGTTGGAACTCGAATGGGATGACATTGCAAAACTTGGTGAAGAAAAAGGGTTGTGCACCCTCAAGGTCGAACCCAAAATTACCTCACGACGGAAGAAGGGATGCACACCGGAATCGAAAGAAAACATATACTGAAATTCATCCAACTCGCATAAATCATCAAATGTAGTCAAATCATTTGTTCATGAGGATAAACCTAGGGTTTAGCTAATCTAATCATGAGAAGTTTAGCTACTGATAATCAAAGAGAAAAAATCAGATTCAAAAGAAGTATACATCAAAACTAGGGTCACAAGAAGAATCTTGAAAAAACCTAATTTCGCTGATCATTATGAAGAACTTGATTTCCCTTCTTGATTACTTGCCTGATCTGAGCTCTTTGAAGTTGCCTTAAAGATGCTCTGAAATCTTTGAATTTTAGTCTTAATTTTTTCCTGAAAAGTCTATCTTTGAATGGTGGAGAACCGGCCTTTATATAGAAATTTCAAAATCCTTCAAACTGTCGGATTTGTCCTAGATTGCACAATGAAATGGTCCTACAGTGCGCAATGCATTACGCAATCTTTGACCACCTATTATGCAATCTACGACAATTTCCAGTACTTGATTTCTTCTCGACTCCTCGACTCGTCCTAGCTCATCCATGAACGTCTATATCGCTTTGAATAGTGCCATAACATCGTCATGTACCAGAAATCTTACAAAAACACTCCAAAAGGACATCAAAAGGATCGTGAATGGGTTCGAGACACTAAATCGAGATAAAAGCTAAACATGTACGAGACATCCTAAACTGCTACCCAATACTATACAAATAATGCATGGTATATTGCTTAAATGAGGTGATGAACACGACAAATCGAGTGTCATCTATAGGACTTAGACAGATACTTTGTTTTTGTGTTGAATGATATGTGTTTTGAGTTAGTAGAACCCGTGCGTATCATGCATCGGCCGAAGCGGATGATTCGAATGGGTCTCCTAGGGGTGGGTTGTACAACAGGTATCAGAACGTGGTTGCCCTCTATTGTGTGACTATGAATAATGGTGTACTGAGGCACGGTGAACCTTGAAAGGGGACCAGTATCTCACAGTGATACAGTACTGGACATATGGGGAAAGATGCTTCTGTTTCAGTACTGTAGGAATGGGGGTCCATGAGCCACGTAAGGAACGGGGGTCCATGAGTTACGTTAAATGCGTCCTTGAGGCACTAGATCCTTTTTTTTTGCTTCCTGTGGACAATAGAGGCATGGAAGAAGGTCGTATTGCAATTTCCGTCACGGAACCAGTTCACCTTAGCCATCTGCATCCAGAGGAGGGCATCATTCTACCAAATGTCAAAGAGTTGTGATTTGAGGTGTTTTCCTCCTTTATAATAACGACTGATAGGTGCATGGGGGAAATCGATTAGAGGTCTTGTTGACAACGAAGGAAACAGTCAATTGTGTCGGCACTGAGGGATCAGTTCCACTAAATGATTCGGATCCCCTCTTTATTGCCAACCGAAGAGATCAATGTTGTTTGGATTGTGGTCGGAAACAATAGCACGCTCGTGGTAAAGGAGATCCAACTCATGCACTTGTCTCCAAGAGAGGTTGATGAGGGCTCTATCGAGGCGGTGAAGCACTACTTGTTATAGCCGATTCAACCTCATCTTGACATTCCTTGGACTTAGTTTGATCGATTATTGGCTTTTTTATTATGCTTAGTTGATGAAAGTAAGGGATTTGTGTTGTGTTTCCTTGAACAGTCCGTTTTGGTCCGTTCGGCTTGTTTTTTCGTATGTTTTATTGAGGTTTCAGGTGTTCATTGGATAGAGGATATCAAGAAGAATCCAACAAGACAAAATAGAGGTCTATCTTAGGTCAGATGAGCAAGACACGAGCAAAATCCAATTTCAGGACTAGTTTTAAAGTTGACCATACTGAGTTGAGTCATCATATATAAGTCCAAAATCAAGAAGAGAGAAGAAAGACCCCTCATTCCATCTTTCACCACCCTTTTGAGTAAGATTTTTTCTCTGAACTTCCCCCTCTCCAAGAACCCTAGAAGATATAATTAAGGATCAAATGGAAGGTCAAGGACCTAGGAGCATTGAAGTCAAGAATTAAAGATCGAAGAGAAGGTTGAAGCAAGTACATCCCAACTTAAAGGGTTGGACATGTGGATGTCACGAATGAATGAATGTCATTGGTTCAATTAGTTCAAATGAAGTCTTTGCTTTTCTTGATTGTAATTGAATTAATTTAGGTTGTTAATCCAATATTGAAGTAAGGTGTGTGTGGACCAAGCCGCACCCCAATTCAACCACTTGTGTCAGGATTTCTATAGTGGCATTTCATCGAACACTTGGCGTGCCATATATCACTCAATTGAGAGATGGGAAGTTTGGGGTGTAAAATAGCGATTTAGCACCCTTGTCAAATGATTCTGAGGTCTATACACTACAAGAAACTGCATTGCTCACGATGCTTTTTATCTACTTTAGTGGAGGATAAGCTGATGTTAGAATTCCTAACGGCGAATACAAATCTGTTGCTAGGTTAAGTAATGGTAAATAAGCTAACATCGGATTTTTATCCGTTGGTAGGCAAACGATGAATTTTATCCGTTGTCAAAACTAATAGCACATAAAATTCGCCATTAAACTTTTTGTCTAGTAATAAAAAAATGTAAAAACCCAACTAGGTTTCTGCATTCGTGTTCATCATTTGTCGTTCATCGTTCGTCATCCAGCTGGTTTTTTCTTTTCTTCGTCTTATTCGTCCTTCTCAATCATCATCTTCATCTTCTTCTTCATTAATATTCTTTTTTTCTTATTCTTCTTCTTTAAATATTCTCTTTTTTCTTTTTTTTTGTTCTTTATTGATTATTCTTCATCTTCTTCTTTATTGACTTTTCTTCTTCTTCTTCTTCATTGATCCTTTTTCTTTTTTTTTCTTCTTTTCATTATTGAATGTTGATCTTTATTTTTTTTCTTCATCTTTTTTTTCTTCTTCATCTTCTTCATTTTTTTTGAAAGAAATAAAATGGAAAAGAAAAATGATGAAAAGTGGAGAAAGAAGAATAGAGAAAAAAATTAAAATAGTGCAGAATGGAAGAGATTGATGGAATATAAATAGAAAAAAAGGAAAAATTGAAAATTTTGGGAGGAAAAAAAAGGAGGGATAGAAGTTTGAATTTCTAGAAAAGGAGGGAAAGAAATTTGAATTTTTGGGGAAGAAGGGAAATGAAAAGGGAGTTAAATTTTTAAAATTCGGACAGTCTAAAATTCGCTTTTATACTAACGAGACCGCCGTTAAAAATGTGCAGATAAACTATTAGATTCATGTAGTGATAATGTCTTCCAACCACCTAAGCATTTTGTTGAACATCTTGTGTTCATTACTAGACAACATGATTGAGAATGGACCAAACCTCAATTGAGCAATCTAGTGATGGTAGTTCGTGTGCATGACTGTACCATGAACTCCTACAAGTGTCTAGTCGAGATTCATCTTCATATCTTGTGTTTTGTGTGTCCATCCTGATCCTTTAGGTAGTTTGAGCTAGAACAAACTCCTTTCCAAGTAGCATCATTCCTCTTTGTGTCACTCTTGTGTGTTTCTAGTTAGCTTAGGTTACTTTGTTTCTTTCCTTTGCATCTTTGGTATAGTTTAGTGATAGTTTATCTTTGTTATTTGAGAAACTAGACCGTGAACCCTAGGCTAAGTAAAGTCTAACGAAGGGACTTTGAGTGCAAAACGACCTCAATACGTTTGAGGATTCATTTGGTGTTCTCCTTTTTTGGACCTTGACCAGGTAGCAGTTGATGTTCTCGTGGCCTTGTTTGACCTTCATCCAAGTATACGATGTTCCATGGTAGCCCATATGAAGGAGTGAAAGAGTAACCGTTGTTGGTGTACGTGTAACCGGTCTTTCTAGTCTTGTTTGCGTATCAGCTCAAGCAGTTGCCGCTGCTGGGTGAATATCCTTTGCTAGTGAATCCGCATCCCTGGTTGGGAGTTCATCCTCTATTTAGGAGCCATGATCGAGGTGTTATGGTTGAGATTGGAGTAATGAGAAGGTATGTGTGGAGATTGGAACACGAAACAGTAAGCGGCGGTGGGGTGACTATAAGGGGGTTGTTAGTAATATTCCAGCCAATGTGATCTTCTATGTTGACGTTGGGGAGAGGAAATGGGAGAGAGGTATAGTACTTTATGAGGAGCGGTGCTGAGTGGATTTAACGGAGTCATAAATTGCCAGCTTTGATATCGACAACATAGGGAGGTTCGAGGAGGGTAATGATAAGGGGTTTGGAAGTAATTGGTGGGAGTGGATGATCATAGAGGTGTATGGTCACACGGTATAGGTCCCGAAGGGGAAAGGCGGGCTTCCAAGGCCTTTATTCCTTAGATCAGAAAATTCCAAGGCCTCCTTCGAACGGGATGGACATTCGACTTGTAATGTTCCGCGATTGTAATTCCTCCTTGTAAAAATAGTCTGAAAGCCGGAATAGGAAAGCGACATCACGCGTCGCTGCGCCTTCACAGATTGGCAGTGCGCCGATGCCGATTAGCCACTCGAGAAGCTATCGTTCCAGTCCGTTGGATTCAGATTGTCATCGTTTGTATGTGCATATGACCCAACCGGACGGTTTAGATCGGAGAGGAAGATTTGACGGTGGGGAGAACAGGCACAATAAATTCAAGTTGGGGAGGTAATTGTTTTTCTTCTTCTTCTTCCTCTAACTCTTTCTTCTCCCCGCTCTGCCTATTTCTTTTTCTCCTTTGCTCCATAGCTCATACTACGACTCCTCTTTCCTTCTTCCTCCTTTTTATTTGAGTACACCTTCTTCCCCTCTGCAAAGAACCAAACGAAAACACTCCTCTCTAGCCAAAAAGAGACAATGCCAAAAAAACGAATTGAATTTGTGCATTTTCAGTTTCTTTTCTTCACCTTACTGGAACCAGAGCTTCCATCCATGGCAACTTAGGGCCCAATAGTAGGAGGCTAAGTTGTGGTGAGCTGAGTTCCGGTAAGTTTGCTATCCACCCTAAATCGAGTCCCTTCTTCCAATCTCCACCACCATTGTTGTTGTCATCGTCAGCTGCTGCAACTGCACGCCGTTTATCTCCAACCGTCAGATCTTTTTTGGTGACTTTTCACTGTCAGATTGCATCATCTACTTTTACAGACGATTGGGCAATCTGTACACAAGCTATTGTGAGCCCACTTCTCCGCACAGGATAAGGGAATATTGTCACCTCGAATTTCGCAACATCCCCCTATTTCCTTTTGAATCCATTTCCTTTCTTTCTAACCCTACAATCGTTTTCTCCAATCTTGATCGATAGAAACAGAGGATTCATAGTTCATGCAATTGGGTTAACTCTTTTTTTTCCCTTTTAAGTTTGTCGCCATTGGCACTCATGGACATCGCTTCTCCGCCTTTCCACTCGTTTCCTCGTCCATGTACATGCATTTTTCTCCTTCCACCTGTTCTTAATTCTTTCTCGTTTGATTGCGGTAAACATTCAAATTTTCTTTGCAGGTTATGGAAGATCGAGATCTTCTGCTTTATCCCTCTCATTACCTGTAAGTGCTTCTGCGCATTTGTTGTTTATTTTTTCTAGTTTGTTATTGGGTCACCATTGCAATTGTTTGGTTTCTGGAATAAGCTGTTGGGAAAATGATATTAAAGACGTGACTAGTTTGGTGTTGCTGTTGAACGAATGAATTTTATGAATGGATGTAATTCCTACGCTTCAATGCAGTTCTCATCATGTAAGGGACCGTACAGTATCAAGCTTCCAGCTTTGATGAGTACTACCACCTGTAAGTTAACTATTTTCTGGTCTCTCTTGATCAACATGACTTCCGTTTCTGGATTCCAAAGGATGTGTTCAAGGTAGTGTACTCTAGCTGCTATTCATCCTGATTCTGAATGTAGTATAAAATAAACATGTTATTATTATGGAGAACCATCAGATCCTAATAACTCCGAGTTGATTTATATAACCTTCCTTAACAATGATCTTTTAGATGAAAGTCTATGAAAGGGATTGAAGTTTGTTATAAGTCCATCAAACCTTGTGCAGTAGAAATTGTTATATTGATGGCCTAACAAGATTTGATGTGATGAATCAAAAACCCTGATACCATGTGGAATTGCATCTTAATAATTCGAGTTGTTGAAAGTAATTCGTTAGCAATCTTGTGATTTGTCTGTAAAGTCAATTGAATCCAGTTGGCTTTTCTTTCATTATTTCAGTTCGTCATTGATTGAATGAGATTTGTTTCAGTCTTTTTGTATTTGAATTCTTTTTGCTTTCCCACTTACTTTCTCAGAGAATTTACCTTGGTTTCTGTTGTTGGTGTATAGATAGTTTCTGGTCTGTTTATTTATGCCATTTTCTCCTTTTTTTCAGCTGCGCTAAGTTGTTTTTCATGTAGTTCAAGGAAGCTCTCATCTGTCCCTTGCCGTCCTTGTTCTGAAGAGCAGTTCAACAGACCATATCCCGTTTGTAGTAAACTATGGACACCTAGTAAGCCGTCCATTCAGACTGTCATATGGTCTGAACTTGCTGGTTCTGGGATTACTGATATTCATCCACATCCATCATCTGGTACCTCTAGCTGAACCTTTTCTGTTTGTCTCGTTTCACTTTCTGGTCTTGTCATTCATTACCCTTTCACTTCTGGAACTGCAGAGGTTAGCCTGATCTCAAGAGTGAGAGGATTTGGATTTTACACCGTCACCGCCACTGCTGCAATGTTTCTAATTGTGGTGATGCTGGCTCAACATCTTGCTGTGCTTTCCTTTGACCGATACAGAAGAAAAGCTCATCATTTTATTGCCAGTCTATGGGCGAAGATAGCAGTGACATCTTTTCTAAACATTGAGTTTGTGGGAGTGGAGAATCTGCCACCTGCAGACTCTCCAGCAGTGTATGTTTCCAACCACCAGAGCTTCCTAGATATATACACTCTTCTCACCTTTGGAAGATGCTTTAAGTTCATCAGCAAGACGTCCATTTTTCTGTACCCAATTATTGGATGGGCGATGTCCATGCTTGGTACGATTCCCTTGAAGCGCATGGACAGCAGAAGCCAGTTGGTATATGTTAATGCTATTCGCTGTCTTTTTTCTAATTGGAGTGTTTCTGGATTTGTGCTTCATTTGTCGACTGATGCTCCGTGTTGTAGGAATGTCTTAAACGATGCATTGACCTGGTGAATAAGGGTGCATCTGTGTTCTTCTTCCCAGAGGGAACTCGTAGTAAAGACGGGAAATTGGGTGCTTTCAAGGTGAGATGAGTTTTCCAATTGGTGTACTCTGTTGTTTCATGAACCACTTAGAACAAGGGGTTTTAGAAGATCCATTTCACAATTTGAAATGCAGAAAGGAGCATTCAGCGTTGCAGCAAAAACAGGGGTGCCAGTCATCCCAATGACGATAATGGGAACTGGAGGAATCATGCCTCCAGGAAAAGAGGGCATCTTGAATTTAGGTTCCGTAAAAGTTGTCATTCACGAGCCATTACAAGGAAATGATGCTGCAGTTCTGTGCGATGGAGCTAGAACATTAATTGCAGGTCCTCTCATTAACCAGCAAAGCTATGGAGTCTCATCTCATCACCACAGCTTTCCAGAATAGAAAAGAGGGGAAATAACAAGGCTTATGCCACAGACTGGAGAGACTCCATTCCTGCAAGTTTTGGCTGTTGATTTAACAAGGTATGCTAAGAGTATGTATAGTCTGTCATAGTTCTTCCCCAGCCGTGGCCTTGTTTGATCTTAGCAGATGATCCAAACCCATCGTTTGATTGATGTTGTCTGTTCATTAATCGCGCCTAGGGCTCATGACTAGAACATGGCGTGTTACCAGCCGAGAATGGAATTCTTGCCATTTCTCTTTAGGCAATAACTAATGAAATTCTATACTTTCTGATCCGATTTGGTATCAGATTCATTGGGAAAGAATTTAATGTGATGTCAAGATTCAAATATAAGTTCCTTTCCTGAGAGATGTAAAACCATCGAGTAAAGGTTAAAAAATGTAACCCCGAGATTCAAAGTAAGAACCTTCTGTGAGATCTGTAAATTAATATGTAAAGGTTAAGGGCTAAAGACATACATATGATCTCGAAATAGACAAACTCTTCAATCTATTCAAACCTACAAATTTAAATTCGAGAATCTTTTTGGTGCTCTCAAGATGGTTAATGTGGCTAAAAGTGTAAAAGAAATCAAATGCCCTCACCAAGTTTCGACTCAATCATGATACGTTTGATCAGACATGGATCAAATGAATGATTTAATGGAGGTTATTGAGAAGTTGTTGGCCTCACGACTAATATAACGTGTTAAATGAGCTCAAACTCAGTCTATAAGATGTGTCCAAAAGGGGCTAATGAAGACCTCTGCACAATTTGACACTATTCAGAGGTCGTCTCGATGTAATTGAAAGAACGTTTAAGTGGGGTTGCTTCAGTGATAGAACGCGTGTTTGGTTATCCGAAATTTTCGATTTCGAATCCAGTATATACTACAAAATGGACACCAATTTATTTCTTATATTCTATCGTATAAAAAAAACATTTAATATTTAATGGGACTATTGGCCGGTAGAGGACAACAGCAATCATCCCTCAGTATAGGAATCATTGAAATAGGTTGACATTCACTGATATGACCGGCCTTGTCATGTTTAAAACTCGTGCCTCTTGTCTGTTTGCGAATGTTGAATTTTTTTATCTATTTTGAATATATAAGATTTTGAGCTATTTTTTCTTTGTATTTTACCAACGGATTCAGCATGAGAAGTTGTTATAGACCTCGAGAAGAGAATTTTAACTGAATCCCTATTTGACGCCCTAACTTTCGAATTAAACAACGCCCTAATTTAAGTGAATTACAAGATTATCCTTTCGTAAAATCGAAATCCATATAAGTTGTTGTGTGTATTCACTATTCCGAACACAATCAAACAGTAGCAAACACTCCCAAACACTCTCAAACGTCGAACGGAAGAAGAAATCGAAGCTCAAAGACAGAAGATCGATCGAAGAAATCGTTGAAGGTACGAAATTGAAAAAAAAATAGGGTCCGACCAGCCGCCCGTTTCGGCCCGGGGGGGCTCCGGCCGGCCGCCCGGGCCTAAATTCTTTTTTTTTAAATTATGTAATTAATTAGGGTTTATTGTGATTAGGGTTTTAGAGAATTTTTAGGGTTTCATTAGTGTAATTAGAGAATATTAGTGAATTATTAGGGTTTTGTTAGTGAATAATAATTAGTGTTTAGTTACTGAATAATAATTAGGGTTTAGGTAGTTAGTCAATAAAAATTAGGATTTTGTTAGCGAACCATAGTTATGGTTTTGTTAGTGAATATTTAGGAAAATTAGGGTTTTGGATTAGGGTATTAGGGTTTAATTAGGAATAATAAGAAGTGAACCTAGTTTAGTAGAATCCGAATTTTATTAGAAACATTTATTTGTTTAAATGCAGTTTAGTGAGAAATATGGCGAAAACGAAAGGCGGAGGTAAATCGCACAGTCGAGATCCGGTAGAGGAAGAAACCGATGGGATCCAGAAGATGAGAGGGAAAGGAAAACAAGTTGGTGTGTTGGATCGGATGAAAGAGCAGGTGGTAACCGCTTCTCGACGGAAAGAGGGAGAGGCAGCGAAGAAGAACAAGAAGTTGAGAATCTACGACTCCCCTGACCGGTACCCTCCTGTTAGGTACCCGGCGAGGACGTATCCGGAGGATGATGACGAGGATGAGGGTCCACCGCCGGGGTTTGAGTACAACGACACACAGACTTCCCCGCCGATGACTTCTCCACACATGCCTCCTCTGCACACGAGCTCTCCGCACCTGGCTTCTACGGGCTCGTCACATGTCTCCGCCAGTGTCGGCGTGAGAGGAGGGAAGCCTAGCCGTCTAGCGCGGGTCCGGGAGGAGGATCCCGCCAGTGGAGTTGACTTTTTTGGTCTTAGTCGTACATGGGAGCTCACTGCAGGGATTCCCGAGGGGGGACCGAGGACGCCGACAGTGCCCGAGCTTCGGGGGTCACATTGCACACTACCTATGGGAGTCGGGCGAGGGCTATAGAGATCTTAAGGTATTCAGGTTCCTTAAGCGCCCTAAGCAGTGGGACACTGTGAGCGAGTTCGACATCCAGACTCGGACCATTTGGCCGATCATGCGAGAGTCCGACTTCTTCACTTGGGCCGATGCATGTCGACCCACTTTGATGAGCCTCTGCTGGAGGCATTTGTTGAGAGGTGGCAGCCGGATACTAACACCTTTCACATGCCGTGGGGAGAGATGACTATCACCTTGCACGACGTCTTCCATATTCTCCGGGTCCCGGTCACTGGACGACCGCTTCATAAGCCCCGGCCTCTGGTTGATTTGAGAGCGGGTGTGGCGGAGGCGCTTGGCTTCATCTCTGATGCTGCGTTGGAGTACGCGGTCAGGGGGGAGACGGTTGGGCCACCCCTGTATGATCATGGTGCCCTGCACGAGAGGGACATGATCTCACTCGGTAAGCATATGGGGGACGATATTGCTTATAGGGTATTCCTCTTCTGTCTTCTTGGAGGTATCCTTTTCCAGGATAGATCGGCTGATCGATCACGGCTTCTCGGTTGGGAGTATTTCATGGGTCCGATCAGTGATGTGCCGGAGTATGCTTGGGGTGCTGGTGCGCTAGCCTGGTTGTATCGGGAGTTAGGGAAGGCTAGCAGGGCGGATGCCAGGGCAATGTCAGGGTGTGTGACGTTGCTTCAGTCCTAGATATACGAGTACTTCCCGGGTGTGAGACCTCCGAGGACGCTTAGACAGGAGCGTCGGGCAGGAGAGGCTTTGGCTGGTAGGTGGGACAGTGCAGAGACACCTACTCGGGGTGCCGGGTTCCTACGAGAGAGGTTGGACTACTACCGTCGCCTCCTCGATAACATGGATTCCCGTGATGTTTGTTGGCTTCCTTTTGGGCCGCATCCCGACATTGAGGTCCCGGCCACGACTTACCGTGGTCTCCTCCGTTGCGCCGATGTAGGGGAGTTCTACGATTCTTATCGTGTGCTCCGACAGTTTGGCTACACACAGGTCGTCCCCCCCTCGATCCCTGTGCCGCTACGGGCCATTAGGCCCAAATCTATCCGGACATATGCCGTCCAGTGGGCCCCGGCTGATGATAGGACGTGGTTGGAGCAGGACTTCATCAGATTTCACCGGCTTCACCTTATGTTCGAGAGAGCCTCGGCTGGTGCGGATGTTGGTCCAGGGTACATGGACTGGTTCCTCGAGCACAGTCACCCACGCATCGTGGCGCCGGCTAACCCCGGTGTGGGAGTCCCGGCAGAGCTGGTAAGTTTGATTCCTAGTCAACATTTTAGAGGTTTATAATAAGTACATGTTGATTATCTATTTATGCATTTTTGTTTTTTTCGTAGATTACACAACGAGTGCTCGATGGTATGGCCTCCTACTTCGATGGTACACTTGGGCGGGAGCACGCCGACTCTCTTCAGGAGTACTACGACGACATGGAGGGGCTTCGGATGCAGTTTCAGGATCTCTATACGGGATATCGGAGCCAGAGAGAGAGTTGAGGCAAATAGGTGAATAGTAAATTGTAGATGAACAGTAAAATGGTGATCATGGTTAAGCGTTTTATGATTTAGGGATTAGGGTTTGATAATTAGGGTTCGGAAGGCCTCGGTGCTTCCGAATATTAGGTATCGGAAGGCCTCGGGGCCATCCGAAAATTAGGTATCGTAAGGCCTCGGTTGCTTCCGAAAATTATGTATCGGAAGGCCTCGGTCCTTCCGAAAATTACGTATCGGAAGGCCTCGGTCCTCCCGAAAATTAGGTATCGGAAGGCCTCGGTCCTTCCGAAAATTAGGTATCGGAAGGCCTCGGTCCTCCCGAAAATTTGATATCGGAAGGGAGTGGTCCTGTCCGGAACCTCGTTTCGGCCGGGAGCGGTAGGGGCCGGAAGATCAACATTCCAGCTTGTTCCTCCATTTCTTATCTCCGTGGTGACAAAAACAAAGATCCAGATCAACAAAAAGCTTGTACGAACTCCATTATATGGAATAGAAACAGCAATGAATTTAGCTGGTGACAATCGCATCAACTTCTTCACTCCCGTATTAATTTCTCTGCATATCTCCTCCCACAAGCATCCTTCTCCTTTAATGGCGTTGACAATGTGCCCAACCACCCACATCACGTCGCCGATTATAACTCTCTCCGTGGGTGAGATATTATCACAATTTTCGATCACAAACGCTTTAATACTCAGAAGCTTTCTGTCCAGTCTCAACCACCCTTTTTCAAGTTAGGGTTTAACGTTTAGAGTTTAAGGTTAAGCGTTTTATGATTTAGAGTTCTAGGGTTAAGAGTTTAGGGTTTGATTATTTAGGATTCTAGGGTTTAGGGTTTAGCGTTTGATGGTTTAGATATTTAGGATTAAGGGTTTAGGATTTCAGAATTTAGGGTTTAGAGTTTAGGGTTTAGGGTTATATGATTTTCGAGTTTAGAATTTAGGGTTTAGGATTTTATAATTTCGGCATATACGAATGTTCCGACGGAGGAACAACACAAATCGGGATTAATTCGAAAAAATTGGCCGCAACAGGCCCCGGCCGGAATCTAGGTAAACATATAATCTAATAACTGTAAAAAAATAGTTTAGTTAATCTGAACTACTATAAAACGCCTTAGTTTTTACTACTCAACGCCCTATCAATTAAATTCAACAAGTAAAATTACATAAATGCCCCTCGAACCTAATCTTTAAATACACATCTCTAAAATCACTCACCGCCGCCGTCGCCAAAACCTAAAATTTTTTTTTTGAGGTAGTCGGCACGCCGACGGTCTCCCCCGACAGTCGGCATGCCGACTGTTGCAATTTGTTTTTTTTTAGTGCATTTCTTGGGTAATTGAGTACGAATATTTATTAACCAAACTGCACAATTGGATTGGATTAATATATAATATAATAGAGACTATTCTACCAAAAAATATAATACAGAGTATTTATTAATTTGCAATTGAAAATTCTTTCACATGCATGAACATTTACTCCACTGCAGACCCATATATAAACTTATAAACTAACACTACATCATAAGAATTCGTACCCAATAATTATTTAGATGAAGCCTAATGTTGCATAAATTTTTATTACGATAATAAACAAATTCGAACAAATTAATTTAAGTTAGATTAATTTTAAATGATAAATATTGATAGTGAAGTAAAATATTAGTTTTTGAAATATAAGAATATTGTGTCAAATATATTAGTTGCTTTTAAATATGTTATATTATTTACCATTGCTACAAACATTTTATTTGAACATGTTAACCATATCTTTTTGTCAGATGAACATTGAAATGTACCATTCGAGTTTTCTTAACAATTTAAATAATTTGTGAGTTGATATTATGGGTGTACTAATAATTGAGCTGACACGAGTTAAATTATTATATTATTGAGCCAAATTTTAAAAAAAAATGAAAAACCAGGGCTCACCCATTACCCTAGCTCGGAACCAAAAAAAGGATGAGCAAGGATTCACCTAGCTAGTCACCCTGGCTCCCCTAGTTACACACAACTTCAAGTTACACTTCACATTCTATGACAATATTAAAAACAACTAAACTTCTCATTACCACTTATTCATAAATAAAAGCTTACTTATTTATTATCAAACTAACTTAAAGAGAAACTAACTTTCTCAGAGAGACAAGCCTTGCTACAACTTCAGTGATGCTAATTCTGTCTTGTGGGGAATCAGATGAACACAAAACACCAATCTTGAGAACGGAGGTCAGAACCTCCTCTGTAATTTGGCCCTCGCACTTGTTGTTGGCCTCTTCTGAGCTACAATGTTGAGTTCTCTTGTCGCCAAGCAGTAGCTCGTTGCGTAGATTTGGATCCACAACTTCTGCTGCCAAATGTTCGGATAAAGCACTAAATTTTAAACCCTAACCCATTTAAACCCTAACCGCTAAACTCTTAAACCCTAAACCCTAAATTTTAAACCCTAACCCATCTAAACCCTAACCGCTAAACCCCTAAACCCTAAACCCTTAAACGCTAAACCCTAACCCATCTAAACCCTAACCGCTAAACCCTAAATTTTAAAACCTAACCCATCTAAACCGTATCTCTAAACCCTAAATTGGAAACCCTAAACACTAAACCCTACAAATAAAGAAAAATCTAACATTTGGAATACCCGCATGAAAATTTAACTCCACAACCCATTCATATTCAATGCAAATTAAATATCATGACGCATGCACATTAATACATATCTTAATTAGTATTATGAAGGTAGAAGTAATTTGCACGAGATATGCATGAGACATGTTTGGAGTGTATTGCATGGGGCATGCATGTAAATGGAGTGAAATGTATGGTTTAGGGTGTAGTGGAGAAATGAAGAAACCCTAACCGCTAAACCCTAAATCCTGAATCCTATTTATAAATTCTAAATCCTAAACCCTATTTCTAAATTCTCAACTCTAAACCTTAAATCCTATCTCTAAATGCTAAACCCTAAACCCTAAACCTTGTCTCTAAATTCTAAACCCTGAACCCTAAATTATAACCCCTAAACCCTGTCTCTAAATTCTGAACCCTAGCCTAAACTGACAACCCTAAACCCTAAACCTTAATTGTCACTATTATTACTCAAATTAACCAAGTATGTTAATTATCAAATTAATTGTTACTATCTTTACTAATATTTATTAATTAATGTTAATTATCATGACTTATTATAAATTACCATGACTTATTGGTAATTTTGATGTTATTGTCACGATTTAATTAACTAAACCATAACTATTAGTTCGTAATTAGTAAAATAGCCATACATTTTTTCCCGAATAATAAATAAATTATAATAATTAATTCATAATTTTATATTATTTTTGGTATATTCACTAATTAACTAAATTAGTATAAGTAATTAATAATTACTTATTATTTATTACCAAATTTATTAATTTGGTAATTTCGATGTTAATTGTGACGATTTAATTAATTATATCCTAATTAATATTTTGTAATTAGTAAAATAGTTTTAAATTTTTTCCCGAATAATAAATAAATTTAATTTTTATTAATAAAACCCGAATTATTATTAATTATTAACTATTATAATCGTTTATTGCTAATTCATTAATTAAAAATTTATTAATTACTAATTAATTAATTAAAAATTCATTAATTACTAATTCACTAATTACAAATTAAGTAATTACTAATTCATAATTATTTTTAAAAAAAAATAATAATAATTGAAACAGTCGGCGTGCCGACTACCTCAAATTTTTTTTTTTAGGTTTTGGTTGCGGCGGCGGCGACGGGGGCGGAGGGTGTCCGGCGGTAGGGCTACGGCGGTGACTACGATATTCAGTTTACGATTCAAAGGGCGTTCACGTCATTTTTATTACCGAAGTCAAATATTGCGACGATGTTAGGGCGTTTGATAATAAAATGTAGGGCGTTTTTTAACAATTCCCTAGTTAATAACTCGATGCAATAAAAAGGGCCATATCATAGCAAATGACCCCAATAAAATAAGTTATTATTGCATACCAGATTGGATTTTGACGGGACAATGAGTTGGGCAATCTTTTTTTGTCACTAAACCAAAATCCAACAACAAGCAAAACGTTAATGCCTAGCATTTTCCATTTCCCTATACATTATATCCTAAACCCTATACTCTATACTCTAAATCCTAAACTCTAAATCCTAACCTCTATAATCTATAGCCTATAACTTATAGCCTAAACCCTATACCCTAAACGCTAAACCCTAAACCCTAAATCCTAAACTCTAATTTCCAAAGCCTAAACTGTAAACCCTAAAACATAAACCGTATACCCTAAACCCTCAATCCTAAACCCTAAACCCTATACCCAAAGTCCTAAACCCTAAACCATATACCCTATACCTTATACCATAAATGCTAAATGCTATATTCTAAATCCTAAATCCTATACTTCAATTCCAAAACCCTAAACCCTAAATTTCTAAATGGTATTTTTAGATTGTAAATACTTTTCATACATCAATACAAAAAATATTCATAAACTCATTTTTTTTATGAAAATATTGGTTAATTTAGTTATTTTTATTTAATTATACAATCATGAAAAAATTAAAAAAAAAAATTTTAAGGGTCGTTGGCGTTGGACGCCGACGTCGGCATCTAGCGCCAACTGGTCTTCACTGTAGTCGGCAACCAGCGCCGACCGGTCTTTACGGCGGTCGGCATCCAACGCCGACCGATCCTAAATTTTTTTAATTTTTTTAATTTTTGAAAATAACAGAAAAAACAATATTAGAAACATTTTATTTACATCTCATTTAAATTATATTTTTTAAAATTTAAATCTAATTTAAATTATATTTATTATTTACATCTAATATTAATTACATTTTTGTAATGAAAATCTAATTTTAATTATATTTTTTTCTAGGGTAAATTTAAATCTAATTATAATTTTTTGATTTTTTTAGATTGCAAATTACAGAACTAAAATATTCGAATCATTTTATTTACATCTAATTTTTATATAAATTATTAATTACTTACGATTTTGTAAGTAATGTACAAATTAGTACGAGTTGTAAAACCCTAATATTTTGTATATATTAATTACTGACATTACTTTTAATAATCTATGCAGTTGAGGATCGATACTATTATTACCGGAAGACTGAAGTCCATTCATGAGTAACTCTGTTAGTTTTTGTTGTTGTACTAAATCCATGGTTTTTAATTACGTGGTAGGGTTTAGTGTTCATTGTGTCGTCAATGATAAATGCGAACATATTACACGGACTCATACGTTGTGGATAACCATGTTCAGGATAGTTATAGTGACGATGATGATGTTGAGGAACCGTTGAATTATGGAGTTAATTTCGTCAACGGGGTGTTTTACGACACAGTCGATGACGGGTGTCTTTGCAGCTAAGGGCATTGCCGTAGGCTTAGGGTTTCAATTGACGCGTGGCTCATATAAGAAGAACCCGTGTCAAGAATAAAAGCGTTTGTACCTATACTGCTCCCATTGTGGCAGGGGCCCATCACAGTCCACAACGACTTCAGAGAGTTCGCGTACGACTACAACATCCTTCAGAAGTTGTACCTTTGTTGACGCTGAGTGGAAATGGAGGATTGACACCATCAAAGATGATGTGAAACACGAGATTTTTAGGTCATTTCATAACCACCACTTCGAGTTGTGGCGTGAAGGTACACAACAGGGGAATCAGCTTATCGACGAGATGAAAGATCACATTAGGCAGTTGGAGAAGAACCATGTTTCGCCAAGACAGATGCAGAGCATTCTCAACAATGAGTACGGCCGTCGGATCAACATAAAACAGATTTATAACGAGACAGTCAAAATACGGCGGAGTAGGTTGGGAAACATGAACCCCATGCAATGGGCGGTGACAGAGGCGCGTAAAATGAGGTACTTTACGAAGTACATAAAGGATTCCAGCGACCATGTCAGTCATCTGGACGTGTCACATGCGGAGTCAGTTCCCATGTTGCACGCTTGGTATTTTGTGATCCTGATCAACTCCACCTACAAAACCAACATTTACAAGAAGACGGTTGTGTAGTTTGTAGGCGTGACTCCAGTGAAGAAAATCTTCAATATAGGATTGGCACTATTGGAAGATGAGACAAAAGAGTCGTATGCATGGGCATTGAACCAATTGTGTTTGGTTCTTGGGGGTCGTGTGTCGAATGCCTTCGTCACGGATAAGAAACGTGCATTGGAAGTTCACTACATGACATATTTCCTTCTTCGGCACATTTGCTGTGTGTGTGGCACATGAAGCGGACATCGAAGGTAGGGTAACGTGGTTGTAAGACAGAGATGTAGCTGAGAAATTCGTCCGGGGTCCATGGGGACAAGTGCTGAATGCAAGAAACACCCAAATGTTTTTCAGTAAATGGAGTGAGTTAGAAGAAGGTGGCTGGAGCGAAGAGCTAATACAGTATCTTGCTTCGGAGTGGCTCCCTTGAAAGCAGAAGTGGGCGCGTTGCTACACGAACAAGGTGTTCCATCTCGGCAATACAAGCACAAACAGGGTGGAATCGGCGCACTCATCCTTCAAGGCTTGGCTGCACACCTCGATTTAATTATAATAACTAATCCCTCATTTTTATTTATGAGTAAAATAAATATTCAACTACGAAATTATAAAGATTAATCCGTAATTTTATATTATTTTTGGTATATTCACTAATTAACCTAAATTAGTATAAGTAATTATTAATTACTTATTATTTATTACCAAATTTACTAATTGGGTAATTTCGATGTTAATTGTTACGACATTAATTAATTAAACCCTAATTAATATTTAATAATTAGTAAAATAGCCTTAATTTTTTTCCCGAATAACTACAAATTATAATAATTAATCTCCAATTTTATATTATTTTTTGGTATATTCACTAATTAACCTAAATTAGTATAAGTAATTATTAATTACTTATTAGTTATTACCAAATTTATTAATTTGGTAACTTCAATGTTAATTGTTTCGATAATAATTAATTAAACCCTAATTAATATTTAATTATCAAGTATTATAATACATTAATTGCTAATTTGAAAAAAAAATTAAATTAATGGTCGGCATGCCGACCGTCGGCCGAGACCGCCGGCAGCAACGGCGACTGCCCTGTATGGTAGTCGGCGTTGACTGCCGACTGTCTCGACAGCTGGTCGGCATGTCGACCATCAAATTTTTTTTTACCTCTACAGCGACGGTGGTGGCGACAGGGGCGGCGGGGGCTGCGGCGGGGGCCGCAGGGGCTGCGGCGGCGGCGGGGCGGCGGCAGCAAGATGCGTGTTAGAGGACTGGTTTGAGAGTCTTTCAACTATGAAAGTTTACGAAAAATAGGAAGTGTGTTTTATTCGACCCCAACATGTGTATTTAAAGAGGAAGTTCGAAGGGTATTCGCGTAATTTGACGTTTGTGAATTTAATGCTAGTAAAATTTAAGGCGTTTGATAGTAAAATTTAGAGCGTTTTTAACAGTCAAAAAGTTCGGATCAAACAAGAATAACATCTAACAAAAATGTTTTTGCATTTGCAAAAAAGTGAAATCGTCTAGCTATGTCCGTCTAATTGTACGTACTCAAAAAGTGACGTAAATGTCAACCTAATTGACCTCTTAATATGTAGTTGCGATGGATTCGTAATATTGTGTTTCAGCAATTCGTCCAAGTGCTCTTAACCCAACGGGTTAACGTTGTCTATTAGTGTACAGTAGCCAAATCGATTTTGATTTTAATCTTATAATCTTACGATTTTATGTTTCTATTGGTGGCTAACGATTCTGATTTCACTTCAAATCGATGGTTAGTCGAATCGGGTAAAATCTTGATTAAAATATTGGAATTTTGCAAAATCAACGGTTTTCATATATTTTATGATCTATTTTCCAAGCAAAAATTCTCCATTTGTCATTTTGTCTCATTCGGTTTGACTTTGATGGAAAAGAATCTAAGTTATTAGTAATTTATTTATTTTATTGATAAATTTTGATTATTTTGATATTAAATAAAAATCTAAAATTACTACATTTTCTCTTTTAAATAGATTTTAATTTGGATAATGAACTTAAAAAACATCTAGATACTTTATATTTTTTTGTTCTCGCAATGTTTAGATATTTGCTATTATAGGAAAGTCGTGGAATCTTACGATTTTAAAATTCGATTCTACAACAACGATTTTACATCACTTTTCGATCTCATGTTGAATTACAGATTTCTCTTGAATAGTACTTTCGAGCTACCTACTGTTTGCACTAAAATATATTTTAGTGAAATAACAAAGGAATATATATGCATATAACGTGAAAACAAAGAGAAATCATAACGGAAAATAATTACGGAAAAATGCCATCATGCCATCCTAATGAAAAATATTTACGAAAAATGTCATCATGCTATCTTAAATAGCAATACTGTTGATTTATCATGGCATCATAATGGCAAATAAATATGGAGAATGCCATCATGCTATCTTGATGGCAATACTTTCGATTTATCATGACATTCTAATGAAAAATAATTACAAATCATACCCTCATGCCATCCTTGTCCTCCTTATCCATGTCATTCACGCAGATTATTTTAATTATTATTGACTTTAGGTTTAGCCAACAATAATTATGAATCATGCTATCATACTATCATAATGGCAAATAATTACGGAAAATATCATAATGTCATCCTAATGATAAATAATTATGGTTAGTGCCATCATGCTATCCCCATAATATGCTATTCACGCCTATTACCGATTATTTAATTATTATTGGCTTTAGGTTAAGCCAATAATAATTACAAATCATGCTATCCCTATCATGCTATTCACGTCTATTTTTTATTATTTAATTATTATTGTCTTTAAGTTAAGCCAACAATAAATACAGATCATGCAACAATTACGGAAAATACAATCATGTAATCCTAATGACAAATAATTACAGTTAGTATCATCATGCCATCCCTATCATGCTATTCACGCCTATTATTGATTGATTAATTAATTATTATTGGTTTTAAGTTAAGCCAACAATAAGTATGGATCATGTCATCATGCAGATCCTAATAACATATAATTATAGTTAGTGCCATCATGTCAATTCTATCTAATGACAATAATTCCTAATGGCTAATAATATCATCGCATTCCTCTGTAATGGCAATAATTCCTAATACTTTCCATCGTGTCATTCTCGTCTAATGACGATATTTCTATACTATCATCTAGTTTTGCCATCCAAGTGCCATACATACCATTACTCCCATCCAAGATCATCATCTTGTTGATGACCCATATTCACACTATAGGGTATCTCACTAACAAGATAATACCAAAGCCGAAGAGAAAGAAGAAACTGTCAACACACGATCTAGAGCAGTTGAGAAGGTGAGGAGATCGTGCCCATAATTTACGACGTGGGAGGTAACTTCCATGATAGGTTCCTTCCCGGTGCAAGTAACTTTTTATGACGTCCTATAAATACAAGAAGGCAATCAACGAATAGTACAGACAAAAATCTCATCAAGGAGATATTCTGCCTAATTTACTTTGCTTGTAGTCATAGCCTTTTTAGTTTGGAGCTCTCTCAGAACCTCCATAGGAGTATTCGTAGATAGCCATCATAGATATCGAACACCCTCATTCGAACTTCCATGTTATTAATCCATTTTTAAGAAGTCAAGTAGAGTGTATTTATTATTTCAAACACAAATATTGTCGTACCAAAACCAAATTGACACGGACAGTGGGACGAAGTGTGTTTGATCTGATGGCACCAAAGAAGAGGAATCAAGTAGGTGATCTCCCACTGACTTATTTGGAGCATGTGGTCGGCGCTAAAGGAGATGTGCGCGCCACCCTAGTAGGTACCAAGTTCGATCAACTATTCAATTGATAGGTAAAGTTATTGAAGTTATTAATAAAAACATAAATGATTTTGATAAATCTACAAATTTTTTAAACTCATCAGTAGCACAAACAAGGATACAATCACTAGATGGTGTTAACTCAACACCAAATTATTTTAATGTAAGTGAAAATATTCCTCTCGTTGGTGGCTAGAGTAGCCTACAATGGTAAATAAATTTTCCACCGGTGAATAACCAACCATCTCATCACCGCGTGATTCATGGTGATGTCCCAACCATTTCTCAAGTGGAAGGTTCCCATGACTTGAGAACAGGAGAATTGCCACCATGTGGCAAAAATTTCACTCCCACATTCAACACTCCTTTTGATCAACCTTATGTACAAGGAGTTGGTCAACCACCTCACATACCAATGGTAAGGCCTTACGTGGCACCTGCCAACATGGATGAAGAAGGAGGTTTAGGTGGTGGAGATCACATTCCACCACGTGCTTACCCTAGGCCTATGCCACCCTAGTTCAATGGGCAAGGCATGGACCCTATGGGGTTCATGCCTCTAGGGGGCATTAAGGGGGGCATGGGCACGACGCCAATGCCCTAAGGGAGCAGGTTTCTCAACTTCTTAGCGAGAAATTTGGTCTGGGGGTAAGGACCGCCATGCCACCTGTGTATTGCAGGCCTTATCCTGAGTGGGCAGATAGACTTTACCCATTCCCAAGAGGTTTCATGGTGCCTAGCTTTGCCACCTTCACAGGAATTGGTGACCAATCCATCATGGAGCATGTTGGACGTTTTACCGTCCAATCTGGTGATGTTGGAGATTTTTTACAATTAAGAAATTTGGCAACTCGTTGATTAGACTAACTTTTTCCTGGTATGTCAACTTGCCATTGAATTATGTACATACTTGGCAGCAGATTAAACAAATCATTCATGCTCAGCTCTACATATCTGAGCCTAAGGTTTCCATGATTTACTTGGCACGCATCCGCCAACAGCTGGGTAAGTCGGTGGACCATTTCTTGACCAACTTTAAGAATGCTCGTAATCGCTGCTTTGTTAACTTAACACGAAGAGAGTTTGTCAAGTTGGCACAAGGGGGTTTAGCTTTTGAATTAAGGAAGAAGTTTTAGAATAGAGAGTTCTCTTACTTGTTCCAACTCATGTCTTATGTTGTGAGGTATGAGTCTCTTCTCCATTAAGAGGAAAATAGGAGGAGTGCCTCACGGGGACCATACCTTCTGAACATTGACTATGTTGTACACCACATCGATGGTGGGGTTGTCAAAGTTGAGGTTGGCTTGCAAGAGATAATGCAAGTGAAGCCTTATGTGCGTACCACATTGGCTAAGGTTGAGAACGAATCCCGAGGGAGACGACCCAATCGTGCCTCGATCCAATTTAAGAAATATTCTTTTGAAATTATCCAACAGAGACTTGGCCCCATTCCCAATGACCCATTATTCCAATAGAGAATTGACCCCATCTCCAATAGGCCAATCCAACAAAGGCTTGGTCCCTTTCCCAAGAGGCTAAGGTACCCACCATATCGTAGGCAGGTTGGGGAGTACGACAACCTATGGGATACCAGCCAAGACATTGGCTGGACCATAGCCCTCATATGAAGAGAACTTTTTAAATTACTTATGACATTCGACACCAGCAACCAATAAGTTGAACTGACCTAACCAGGACCCATAAGAGGAGGTTCTTTCATAAGAATGATCAAAGTCATAGAGGCCAACTAGACATGGCCCTTGGGAACATAGAGGCACATCCACCAAGGTTAAAAGATGACTTGTAAGTAGATGTCCATGTGGACAATATTATGTCTACCGGACTTAAGGTGAAGCAAGTCCAAGCCCCTAAGGTTCCTCAAGTAGAGGGAAAGATGGAAGACAAGTTTCAGGGTGAAATGGAACGGTTTGATGATTTATATGCTACTGATATGGGGGAAGATTTTATCATGATAATGAGATGATTGAAGTAGTACATCCTAACCCGTGATTTGATAGGGAAAATAATAAGGATGAGGAGGACGGACAAGGTCTAACTCAAACTGTCAAGTTTGGGAGTCTACCACCTGTGATGGTCAACAATTACATACTCCCAAGAGCATGGCCTTTTTGAAATTGAGGCCATCGAGGAAGATACAACTGAAGAAAAGGTAGTTGGTGAACATCTAGTTACACAACTGATTGAAGAACTCACCATAGAGGAGCGAGATGATGACGAGCCATGGAGTGTAAAGATGGTTCGCATGGGATATTGGATTAACTTGGCCACAAAGGCCAAGAGGCGCTTTTAAAAGCTCACAACATATCTTAAAGGAACTCTACAAGGCAGGACACAATCAAGTAAGATTGCTTGGTGAAGATAAAGGCTGATAACCATTCTATGTGTTGTACCAAGGCCCCGAAAGAAACAACGAGCCTTCCAGTCGAGAATCCCACATGAGGACCCGACTTTGATTACCCTGAAAGCTCATCAAAAGAAGAAGGCAACTTACTAGAAGAGAAGGCAATCATGGTAGTGATGGCCCCGAAAGGAAAGCCTCCAATAGAAGATGTCTCAAACGAAGGGTCGAGCCACCTAATTGTGTTTAAGGAGCCAAAACCAAGCATGACAAAGCATCTAAGGCCTCTGTACATCAAATTGAGGTTAGATGAGGTGTTAGTGTCAAGGGTTTTGGTTGAAAATGGTGTTGTAGTCAATGTCATGCCAACAAGGGTGTTAAAGAAACTTGGGAAGTCAAAAAATGACTTGATTCCTACTGTAGTCTTCATCACGGGCTTCAATGGAAGAATCCCTCAACAAGAGGGATCTTACCTGGGTGGTGGGAGTGGGAATTCAAGAGAAGATGAGCGCTTTCTTCATCATTGATGGAGTGGTCAGTTACAATGCTTTGTTGGGTAGAGTTTGGATTCACGCGAGCAAGTGTGTTCCATCATCACTACACCAATGTTTGATGATTTGGAACAAGGATGACATGGTAGAGGTTGTCCAAGCTGACACAAAACCATTTGATGTTGGGGCTACTTTGCTGAAGCTCCTCTTTATAATGGAGACTTTGGCCCTTTGGATGTTAGGGGTACTGATGGAGGGTCCTACACTATGGTGATCTCTAGCGCCAAGATGTTGAGTAAGGCTTGCTTAGACCCCCTATCTGAAACTGTGAGCCCATCAATATTTTTTGTGAATGGTCCACCTGAAAATGAACAAGATGTTAATGATGAGTAAATTACCACAAAACAGAATGGTGGGCGAGGCTGATGTCACGACCTTGATGGAGAAGTTAACTAACTATTAATGTGAACAAAGGAAACCCTAGAGAGTGGCACATCCTATTATTTGAAGCTTTGTGGTCATGTAGGATGTCGCCATAAAGTAGTACCAAGGTGACTCCGTTTGTTTTGACTTATGGGCATGAAGCTTTCTTGCCAATAGAAGTGACCCTTAAATCCCTAAGGTACATGTGCCACACATGAGTTGCCCCCCTTAGAATATTATGAGTCAATGTGTTAGAATTGATGGACCTTGATGAGATCCAGCTCAAGAAACTAAATAATATAAAAGTACAGAAAGACAGGGTTGCCCGAGCTTACAATAAGAGAGTCAAGCATAAGTCATTTGAGGAAGGATAGTTGGTGTGAAAACTTCATTTATCTATTGGAGACAAGTATCCTAATCGGCATGGACCCTTCATCATCCATGCCACTCGACCTAACAGACCATACTTATTGAAAGATCTAGATGGGGAGTTACACGAATGTCTTATCAACGGTAAATATCTGAAGCCTTATGTCCCATCCTTGTGGGATGTCAAGGGGCATCAATTCTAAATCCTGCTACCAACGCCACCCCTTTACCTTCTTAAGAGAAGTGATATGACATCCCATTCAGAATCCTCATGGGCTTGGGTGATGCCTTCATCCTATCGACTACGATAGCCATCCATTTACCTTGTTTTAATGGTTTATCATAATAATTGGATGGTTGACATTAGATGCCTGAGTTGCAAAAGAAAAAACATAAATACTTCAGTTTTTTTAAATAATAATATATATATTCGAAGACTAAGCCAAATAATAAATTCCGAAGCTAAGATATGGCTACTGGAAAAACTAAACAAATGGCTACGCTAAAAAGAGAACAACAAAATAACGATGAGAAGAAATTATAGAGGACTCATGATCATGCACCGACAGTCGAGAGCAAGTCCAATGATGGTCTTCAGACCAGCAAATTTAGAGATGTTGTCTACATGCCTTACATGAGAAATTTTTCCTTGCCATGGCCACCATAAACCTCATCCAGGATTCCCTTGGAGCGGTTAGAATTGATTTTCTTTTGGGCCTGAATCTCGCCCATTTCTTCACGTAAGTTGAGAAGTTTAGCTTCCAATTCAACTATTTTGCGTTGACAATCTGCCTCCTTTGCATCCAAGACTCCTAATTTGTTGGAAAAGTATTCTCCTATTGGTATCTTGTTCTATACGGCCAGGAAGGCCACACTCCTCTCATTGGCCTGAGTGGACATGAGGCATTGAAGCTCGTGATTTTGCTTAAGGACGCCAAGCCAATCCTTCACCTTAGAGGAAGCACTTTGAAGAGTTTGCATCGACCTATTGTTTGGTCCCAAAAATAGAAGCTAGGTGTTGGGGCGAGAAAGAAGCTCAAAGGCTTCAATAGGTCACCAAATGAACCCAACATGTCGGCTAACAATTAGGATTGGAAACTTTTAGCCTTGAGCATCCTGTATGAATGGGGAGACATATAAGGTGTTTTGTGTTGGAGTTGATAATTGGCTATCCAGACTAGCCAAATACTGGATCTCATCCTCAAAAGTAGGGCTGTCCTGAGGTGGAATGAGATTGCAATAAAAATATAAAAAATAATTTATGACAACCAAGCGAGATAGATATAGGACTTACCTGGGTAATTTGTGGCTTGGAAAGTGGCAAGTTAGCTTGTGAAGCCATGATATTGAGGTTGGAGAGGGTGTTACCAAGGCAAGGAGAGATGTGATGTTTGAGTGGTCCAACAGCTGATGTAGAAGTGTCAAGCAATAAAGATGATTAATGATCATGGGACATGTAATCATCTTTCTCCAATGAAGTGTTCATGACATGGACACTTAGGATAGGGGCAACATCATAGTTTAGAGAAAATATATTAATTGAGGGAATTTCGAATGAAGCCGAACCTGAGGTCAATGTAATAGGAGAAGGGGTTGAAGTGGTAGCGAAGGGAAAAAATCCAAGATAAGTATTTCTCATTGTTTGAAAAAATCCAAGATAAGCTTTCTTGGAGCTTCGTTGTGATGTTTCCCTCGTAGTTTAGGGAAGTAAGCATGCAATCAGAAGGACACTAACCACAGAGGTCCCGACCCCATGGTCCCCTTTTGTTGAGAAGTTGTTGGGAGAGAGTATATATGCCATGGTACAGAGAAGCAAGGATCGTCTCTACAAAGTCTGATGGTGTCTCTCCACTCACAATCTGATGGGAGAGATGGTTTAGACCAGGACGAGGTCCAATGATAGTAGGGCTGTGAATGAACTTGTACAACCAGTAGTGGATGAAACCGACCCACTCATCTTGTGTGACTAGGGTGGTGGTAGATTGGTACTTTCTTCAAAGGGCTGCATAAGTCATAGGTTCAATGAGAGGATAGTCATCTAAAGATGTTGATGGTGGATGATTGATGGCAGGGAGGCCGAGCCAAGTAATAGCGACCAGATCCATGAGAGTGATCGTCATGGCACCTATAGGCACATGGAAGATGAAGCAGTTGGACCTAGTGCACCAAAAGCAAAATGCAGCTTTGAATAATGGAGCATCACAGGCTAGGATCCACGTACAGAGGGACAGTAGCCTTGTGATGCTAGTCAAATTCAAAAGTTCCTTCATCTCTTCATCATCGGATAACCATTCATACCACATGTTGAATTATTGATCCTTCAGAGGCCATGAACTTATTGGCTTCTGATTTTGTGTCTTGAAAGGTTGGAAAAAGGTAGAATGTGGAGATTCGTGAAGAAGGTGCTGTAATGTTGGATGCCCTCCTCCAAACAGATACCGATCCAAGTGGTTGATGTGACACCCCAATTTCGGGTTGATTGTCGATTCTGTGTTTTAATATGAATTCTGGAATTCTGAGATTTGTTGATGAATGGATAGTCACAGACGTGACCGTCGCCTCTGTTACGGGCGTGGTTCTCTGATAGACCACAACCGTGGTCAACAATCAGTCACAGGCGTTACCACCAGGAGATCATGGCCGTGACCTTCAATACATCACGGGCGTGGTTCCCAGGCAGTCACAGATGTGGTGGTAAGTCGGCCACATGTGTGGTGGAATTATTATATACCAGAGTCTAGACCTGCAACTCCGAATTATATAAACCCAAAACTTAGAATTCTGTTTGACGAATGGCGATCACTTTTAGGAGGTGAAGTAGACAAATTTGAACGATCCCAGATCAATACATGAGGTTTAGAGATAATGGAGGAAGCTTCATAAGGTCATCAATATGCGGCCTTCTCTCTCAATCCTTTGATTGGAAATCAACATAGGAAAACACGGACAAGTTAGGATTTGGAGTTTTGGGATTTCAATCCTATGATCGATCTCTACAGGTCATACGGAATAGGAGGCTAAAACTCTAGGAATGCAGCTTCAGATCAGACTCTACAAGGAAAGCATATCAAAGGTGGGGGGATTAAGATTACTTTTTTGAAGCATAAAACTGTAATTAGTTACGAATCTAATGATCAGATTCTCAAGACTGTACAATAGCGTGTGATCTACTGTACAGGTGTTGTGTTTGGAGTTGGGCTCCCAGAAATTTTTAGTAGAGTGTGATATATTGTACAAGTGTTACGATGTCAGAGTCGGGCTCTCGGGCTGTACACTAGCGTGTGATCCACTATACATGCAGTTGTTTAATTTCAACCATAAGCTCATTGCGATTGAACTGTACTTGTGATTCATAGTTCATCTTAGGACAGAATTAGGTTTAGCTAGATTAGCTCCCGATATGTGTTGGTCACCCATGCATGGATAGAACAATCCCGCAAGTTATAATTAGGCTCATGCAGGACGTGTTGAGTATGCTTACAGTTGCTGCTCACAGAGTTTTCAGGGTGATTTTATGGTCTGATCCACCATGAGGCTATCGCCACATAGCTAGCGGTGGCTGATGATAGGTTGATGCCTACAAGACGATAGGGTCACATTATTAGATGTTAGGTCAATTCTACGCAGGTCTAGTTTAGCCACTCATTGCTTATTACTCACCCCGTATCATTCTTCTTGTATGATATACTATGGAACCTCAGGAGCAAATTCCGCCTAAGAGAGCTACATGAGCAACAGCGACACGTCGACCGAGTGGCTATGGGAGTCATTGAGAGAGATACCTTGGAGGACCTCATTTATTCCTTTTCATGTTTTCAGGTTTTCAGTTGTTTTCAGATATTTCAGTACTTATCTCTAGATGTTGAGTTTTCCTATTTTGGGATGATTTACATTGTTGTTTAGTACTTATTTTTTAGCCTTGATGCTCTGTTTTATATACGTTGTTGTTATTATGTTATGAGGAGATTCAAGATTCAGTTCTTACATATATGTTGAGAGAGCAACTAACGCGTTCAGGTATCTGAAGCCTGTGCTAGAGCATATAGTGTTGTATGCTGCCTACCTACTGAGAGGTGCAACGAAGGAATGGTGGAGTAATTAGATGGAGGGTGAAGATGACCTATTTGGGCAAGAAGGAGTTCATGCCAGAATAGTGGCAGAAGAAGAAGAGGGTTGAGTTCATCAACCTCAGGTAGGGAGATATAAAGGTGGTGTATTACCACAACACCTTTATCAAGTTGAGTAGGTGGTACAAGGGCTCCCCTAAGTAGAAGGTGGAGGGCATGATGTAGATGTTCCTGGATGGGATAAGACCTCATATTCAGATGGGGGTTACCAGCAGTGACATGGATACCCTAGCAGACATCAATGCAACAGCTTTCAGGGCTGAACACCTTAAGAGTTTGAAGAAGGGAGAGCGCCAGGCTTGGCAGGAGGAGAAGAAGAGGAAGGTGGCTTTCGATGGGTCGCTCTAGGAAGGTATCTACCATGAGCATCTCAAAGGAAGCGGGAGAAAAATCAAGATACTCCTGCATCACAAGCTCACTTCTCTACCTCAGCCACCCCGACAGAGCAGCAAAAGCAGTCCACAGCAAGATTGGACCGTCTACTCTACCTTGAGTGTGGAATGCAACACTTGGGAGCGTTTCTGAAGAAAGGAGTTTGTTTTCAGTGGAGGCAGCTGGGGCATTTCGTTCGGGAGTGCATTGGGTAGAGCAAGCCCACTGTGCTGGAGGTGACGATACAACATGGAAGGGCTCCATCTAGGAATAGGTTGGGAGGTGGAGGCTCTAAGGCTCCGATTTTGAGAGCTGATGCTTTTCCCTTGGGACAGGGGACACCGGAAGGGAGGAACCCTGAGGCATAGAGGAGGGTGCACGCCACCAGAGCTGAGGCAGAGGTCGCGTCGAATACCATCACGGGTACAGTTATTATTTCTAGCCGATCCTTTCATGCCTTGTTTGATACGGGTGCTTCACACTCTTTCATCCCTATCATTGTACTTCGTCCTTTTCCCTTTCTGCCTACTAGGATGAGTAGATCATTTGGAGTTAGTACCCTCCATAGGAAAGACTTTGATGGTGGAGTCTTGGATAGAGGTAGCAGTTACGCTCTTTGAGGATAGAGAGTTCACATCGAACCTCATCGTTCTTCTTTTGGATAAGTTTGATGTGATCTTAGGGATGGATTGGTTGAAGGACCATGGAGGCATGGTGGACTCCAAAAAGAAGACAATTAGTCATTATTGAGACTCAGGGACAGATGCATCAAAGACGTTCCTTTATTTCTACCTTGAATGCATAGAGGCTAATCTGAAGTGGATGTGAGGTTTTCCTAGCTCATATCCTCCTCGATGCAGATGGTCAGTTTGAGGATGTACCGGTAATTCAAGAGTTCCCTGATGTTTTCCCATGTGACTTACCAGAGGTGGCTTTCGATATAGAGCTCCTGCCGGGAACAACACATATATCCATAGCACCCTATCATATGGTTTCATCCATTCAAGCGTCACCCTGGGTTGCGCGAGTGCTGTTTGTGAAAAAAGAAGGTTGGCTCTATGCGAATGTGCAAAGATTACCGGAGGTTGAATCAAGTGAAAGTCAAGAACAAGTACCCTCTTCCCCACATTGATAACCTATTCGATCAACTTCAGGGAGCAACTATGTTCTTTAAGATTGATTTCAGGTCGGGTATCACCAGTTGACGGTAGTAGAGGAAGCTGTTCCTAAGACAGCTTTCTGAACAACGTATGGCCACTATGAGTTCTTAGTCATGTCATTTAGGGTGACTAACGTCCCTGAAGAATCTGCAGAGAGGATGAACATGGTGTTTCATGGGTAATAAGACAAGTTTTTCATAGTATTCATTGATGAAACTACAAGAAATCCGTTATTTAGCGTCGGTGGTTTTAAGGACTTTGTGTTGGTCGTTGACCGACGCTTAGTATTTTAGCGTCGGTTGAAAAAAAATGCAGAAACTGGCGACGTAAAATGAATTTAGCGTTGGTATTTCACATTTATCGTCGGTTGGATATCAATCGACGCTAAATAATGTGATTTTATTAAAAAAAGTCGTCTGTCGTCAGCCGGCAGCGAGCTTGTTCTTCCTTTCCGACGAGCCTCTTCTTTTTCTTCCTTCTTCTTTCTTCTTCCTCCTCCTCCTCTTCCTCTTTTTCCTCTCCTTTTTCCTCCTCCTCCGCCTCTTTGTCTTTTCCTTCTTTTTCTTTTCCTTCTTCGTTTTCTTCTTCTTCTTCTCCTCCTGCTTCTGCCTTCTTTTTCTTCTACTTCTTCTTCTTACCCTTCTCCTTCTTCCTCCCCCTCTTCTCCTTCTTTTTGTTCTCGCATAAAAAATATAAGGCAAAATGAGAGGGACGTGCAAAAAATCTAAGGCAAAAGGAAAGAAAATAATTTTTTTTGAAGAATGGGAGTGGAATTTTCAAAATTTTGAACAAACAGTGGGACGGAAGCCAAAATTCGGAGGGAAATTCGAAAAGGAACGAGGGAAGAAATTTTTTGAAAAGATATGGGCTAAAATTGAACATTTTGTTGCAATTTGCAATTTTTTAATTTTCCGTGACTTAGCGTCGGTCAGTAACCGACGGTAAGTACTTCACGACCGACGCAAAGTAACGCGGATACATCAACCGACGCCAAATTTCAAATTGACCAACGCAAAGTGACGGAAAAAATTAAATTCCATCGCTTTTTTCTCGATCGACGTTTAATCGATTCTCCACGTCCGATGCCAAACACTTTTTTGTTGTAATGTGACATCTTGGTCTACTCCAAGATGGAGGAAGAGCACGTAGTGCACTTGACCGAAGTCTTGGCTACCTTGAGGAAGGAGCGATTGTATGCCAAGTTCTCTAAGTGTGAGTTCTGACTAAGAAAGGTGTTGTTTTGGGACATCTGATCAGTGGTCAGGGTATTAAGGTGGACTCGAAGAAGGCGGAGGCGATAGTGAATTGGTCACGGTCTAGAAGTGTGACTGAAGTGAGGGGCTTTTTGGGCATGGTGGGGTACTACAAGACGTTTGTAGAGGGATTCTCTAAGATAGCAGGACCGCTCCACAAGCTGACTAGGAAGGACACGACTTATGTTTTGAGTAAGGCTTGCCAGGAGAGTTAGGAGGAGCTAAAGAAGAGGCTCACCACCGCTGGGTAGAGTTGCTCAAGGACTACGATTGTGTGATAGACTATCACTAAGAGAAGGCCAATGTAGTGGTTGACGCTTTTAGCAGGAAGGAGAGGTTAACCGAGCTGGTTGAGATGAGGAGCATGGGCGCCGAGTTTTAGGTCGATCTAGTCAAGGGGTTACTGGAGAGACTAGTAGTGTGGCCCTTGTTGTTGGATTGCTTTCCGAGGCTTAGGCGGCAGATGAGTTCGTTTTGGAGGCTAAACAGTTGGTTTTAATGGCAATCTTTGCGCCCTACACCTAGAAGGAACAAGTAATGCTTTTCCAGGAAAGGGTGTATGTACCTTCTGGATCCAAGCTGACAGAGGATATTTTGGATGAGGCGCATTCATCTGCTTATGCTATGCACTCAAGTGAGATGAAGATGTGCCAAACACTCCGTCCTCACTACTAGTCGGCAGGGATGAAGAAGTAGGTGATATAACACGTGGCTAGTTGTGTTGTGTGCCAAAAGGTGAAGTTCGATCATTAGGCATTGGAAGGGTTTCTTAATCCACTACCCATACCGGTGTGGAAGTTTGAGGATATCACTATGGACATCGTTAGTGGTTTTCCCTTGGTTAATGGGAAAGATGCAGTTTGGGTCATAGTTGACCGTTTGAACAAGGTGATTCACAGTTCGTGTTAGGATAGGATTCAGGTTGAGCTAGATTAGCTCCTGTTGTACGTTGGTCACCCACCCATGGATTATACAATTCCCGATGTTACATACAAGTTTAGGTAGGATGTGACAAGTATGCCTTCAGTTGCTACTTTCATGGTACTCAGGGTGGTTTCATGGTCTGATCCATCACGAGACCGTCCGGATGATAACAGGACCACAAGGTCACATTACTAGATGATAGTTCAGTTCTTCATGTTTCACGGTTAGTCATTCAGTGCTTATCGCTGACCCCTTCTCTTTTTTGCTTGTATGATAAACTATGGAACCTCAAGAGCTAATGCACCCTAAGCGAGCAACACAAGCATTAACACCTTGACTGAATGGCTCGGGGAGATGTAGAGAGAGGTTCTTTGTAGGACCTCGATTATCCCTTGTCATGTTTTCATGTTTTAGGATTTCACTGATGTTTTTTCAGTTGATTTTAGTACTTATATGTGGATGTTGGTTTCCTTTGTTTTGGGATGGTTTACTTGCTATTTTAGTACTTTATTTCGAGCCATGCATGCTCTTTTTTATCTGTTGTCATTTATTCATGTTATTAGGCATTTCAGGTTAGTAGCTGAACTACACTCGCATAGAACTGCGCTACACTTGTAGTAAAGTGATTTTTTATAGTAGATCACACGCTAATGCACAGTCTGAGAGCCCGACTCTGTTTCACAACCCCTCTACAATAGATCACACACTACTGCACATAAATGAGAGCCCAGCTCTATAATAACAACAATCGTACAATAGATCACACACTACGTAAAATTCCAGGGAGCCCAACTCCGAACATAACATCTGTACAGTAGATCACACGCTATTGTACAATCATCAGATTTTGAGCAATCGTAATTATAGTTCTACACTTAAAGTAGAAATTTAATCCTAAGCCCCCACATAAAATATGCTTTCTTGGTAGATTCTGATATGAAGCACCTTCCTAGAGCTCAATCTCCTGTTCTATAGGACCTGTAGACATCAATCATAGGATTCAAATCCCAAAACCCCAAATCCCAACCTGTCAAGATTTTTCCTATGTAGGATTCAAATTAAGGGATTGAGAACGGAGGAAGAAGATAGATTGCCTTCTCAAGCTTCCTTGACGATCTCTAAACTTCCCCTACTGATTTGGGAATTATCAACTTGGCATTCTCCTCCTCCTGAAATTGATCGCCATTCGACAGAGAGAACTATAAGTTGGGGTTTTAATAATTCTGATTTAGCAGGTCGCGACTCTGCTTTTATAATAAGTCCACCACGCATGTGGCCGACTTACCACCACACATGCGACTTACTGACGGTCACGGATCATAATAGATGCTGACCACGACCATGGTCTTTCTGAAAACGTCGCTCGTGACAGACCGGCAGTCACGCCCGTGATTGTCCATTCATCAGCCGATTTTAGAATTCATAAAACTCAAAATTAACTATCAACTTGAAATTGGGGTGTGACAACTCTCCCCTCCTATAAAAGGTTTCATCCCGAAACCTTAATATGAAAGCTTAACAAGGGAAAAGAATTTACCTACTAGGTAATTCTCCACGAGCTCTGGGTAGCGTTCCTGCATGCTCGCCTCAGTCTCCCATGTTGTAGCCTCAAAGTCCTGATTTTTCCAAATCACCTTCAACATAGGTTCTATGGATATAGGTATCTGCCCGACCCCGGCTCTATATCAAAAGCCACCTCCCGCTCAAAAGGCACTTCTGACAGGTCATCTAGGAAAACATGAGGGAACTCCGGAACTACCGGCATGTCCTCGACCTGACCCTCTACATCAAGGAGAATATGAGCTAGGAAAGCGTTACACCCACCTCTGATCAGTCTCTCTTCCTTCAAGGAAAAAATGAAAGGACGCCCGCAGTGCATATGCGCCTGAGTCCCAGTGATGACTACCTCCTCCTTTTTAGGTGTAAAGATCCTGATTTTCTTCTTTTTACAATCCACTATGGCTCCATGGTGCTCCAACCAATCCATCCCCAAAATCACATCGAACTCATCAAAATGAAGAACGATGGGATTCGCTATGACCTCCCTATCCTGAAAGAGCAGAACTGCACCCGCTATCCAAGAATCTACCAGCAGAGTCTTTCCTACTAGGGTGCTTACTCTAAACAATATACACGTCGTAGTAGGCATAAAGGGAAATAGATGAAAGACAACAACATAGATGAAAGAGTGTGAAGCACCCGTATCAAAGAAGGCATGAAAGGATCAGGCAAAAATAACAACTATACCCGTGATGGTATCCGAAGTGACCTCTGCCTCAACTCTGGTGGCGTACACCCTATTCCATACCTCCGGGATCCTCCCATTCAGTGTCCCCTATCCCAAGAGAACTGTATTAGCTCCCGAAATTGGTGCCTTAGAGCCTCCACTTCTCATCCCGCTCCCACACAGAGCCTGTCTCTGCTGTACCGTCACGTCAGATGTTGTGGCCTTACTCAGTCCAGTACACTTCTAAGCATAGTGACCCAACTGCACTCACCGAAAGCAAGATCCTACTTTCTTCAGCCCAGTGCCGCACTTTAGCCAAGGAGGCGATCATATCCTATAATGGACTGCTTTAGCGGCTCTGTCTGGGTGACGGAGGTAGAGAAGTGAGTCTGTGATGCAGGAGTACCATGATATGTGTCCCTCCTCCTTCGAAGTCCTGCAGTAGCTGTGATCTGCCCAAAACCACCTTCCTCTTCTTCTCCTCTTGCCAAGCCTGGCGCTCTCCCTTTCTCACACTCTCAAGGTGCTCTGCCCTCAAGGTTTCTGCCCTGATGTCTCACGGGGTACCCATATCACTGCTGGTGACCCCAAGCTAAATATGAGCTCTCAGTCCATCTAGAAACATCTACTTCATACCCTCCACCTTTTGCTCATGGGAGCCCTTGTCCTATTTGCTCAGCTTGATGAAGGCGTTATGGTAATCGACTACCTTCATATCACCATGCCTAAGGTTAATAAACTCAGCCTTCTCGCTCTTCTGCCACTGCTATGGCATGAACTCCTTCTTGAACAGAACTTGGAATTCCTCCCAATCATGTCCAAACAGGTCATCCTCGACCTCCACCTGGTTACACCACCACTCTTTCTATGTACCTCTTAGCAGATAAACATCATACAACACTCTCTACTCTGGCGTAGGTTTTAGATACTGGAACGCATTTAAAAGCTCTCTCGGCCAATCCACAGCAACTGCGAATCAGTAGACTCCCCATCAAAAGTAAGAACGACCACACAAGTAAGCTCCTTGAAAGCCAACCTAGGAACAGGGAGATCACTCGTCATATCGAATGTATCCTTGTGATCACTACATACATAAAGGTACTATTCATCATCCCTTTTCATTAAAAACTTATCTCTGATGTTTTTGCAAAACATGAAAACCGTTCAAAACTTGACCACGCCTGTGGTGTATCCTTCGTCACGCCCGTGGCTTACATATTGAAACGCCTATGACTAGCATCACCACGACCGTGGTATATATATGACCATGCCCGTAATTCACCATTGCCTAACGCTTGTGCCTACTCACTAACCACGCCCGTGGTCATCACTAAGTCATGACCGTTAGCCTCAACAAGCCACACCTGTGGTAGTTGGTCCATCACACCCATGATGTACTATCCACCACGCCCGTGGCTGACTCTCTCGTTTCAAAATTTCACAACAACAATCAAACTTACAGAAGCCTAACATAGAAGAAGCATCTTTCTAGATTGTTCAGTACTGAGCTAGTATTACCACTAGTTGCTTTGGGGTTCATGACGCCTCGATACCAGCAAGCAAAGTCACGCAGTAGAGAACAACCAGGCTCTGATACCCATTGTGAAACCCGCCCCTAGACAACCCGATCGAACCGCACAGTTCGACCCACGCATGACTCGTGGGTTCACTCGTCACATAAATACAAATAACCATACACATAATAAGAAATACCGCAAAACATTAATAAACAATAATGAAAAGAAAACAGAGCATCTATGGCTCAAATCAAATACTCGTAACAATGTGCAAACATCCCAAAACAGGGGATCTCAACATCCATAGATAAGTCTACTAAAAATGACTGAAAACATCCGATCAATCCGAAAACATGAAAATAATCAACAATTTCCTCAAAGGTACCCCTCTCTACGGCTCCCAGAGCCACTCGATCGAGGTGTCGCTGCTCATATAACTCTCTTAGGTGGCATTTGCTCCTTAGGTTCCATAATTGATCAAGCATAGAAATTAGAGATGGGGTCAGTGATAAGCACTGAGTGGCTAAACGAAACTCACATAGAACTGCACTAGTTTACTAGTAAAGTGACCCTATGGTCCTATAAGAATCATCCTTCATCAGTTACCCCTAGCTAGTAGTTGATAGCGTCATGATGGATCAGACCATGAAACCACCCTGTAGATATTGTGTGAGAAACATCTGTCCTCCATACCAATAGAAACATCCTGGTGGGATATCCATGGGTGGGTGAACAATGCATATCAGAAGCTAATCTAGCTATACCTGAATCCTCTCCTAAACATGAATGTGAATCATAGTGCAAACCTCATAAGCTTATGCTTAAACTTAAACAACTTCCTATACAGTAGATCACATGCTACTACACAGTCTGAGAGACCGGCTCTGTATCACAACCCATGTACAGTAGATCACATGCTACTACATAGTACTAAAAGCATGGCTGCAAAACACAACACATGTCCAGTATATCACATGCTACTATACAGGCTTGAGAATCCGATTATCGAATTCCTTATAGTTATGATTACAGGTATACGCTTAAAGCAGAAAAGTAATCCTAACCCTACCTGAAATATGCTTTCCTAGTAGAGTCTGATCTGAAGCAGCCTCCCTAGAGCTCAATCTCCTATTATGTATGACATGTAGAGATCAATCATAGGATTGAAATCCCAAAACCCCCAAATCCTAATATGTCAGGATTTTTCTATGTAGGATTCAAATCAAGGGATTGAGAAAGGAGTAAAAGATAGATTACCTTATGAAGCTTCCTCGAAGATCTCTAAACCTCCCTTACTAATATGGGGTGGATCAACTTAGCCTTCTCCTCCTCCTGAAATCGATCGCCATTCGTAAGAGACAATTGTAAGTTGGGCTTTCTATAATTCTGAGTTAGTAGGTCACGACTATGCTTTTATAATAAGTCCACCACTCCTGTGCCCAACTTACCACCACACCATTGAGTGAATGGCAACCACACATGTAATGGTCACAACCGTGATCTCCTACTAGTCACGATCATGAATGATGCTAAAGACAATTTTGGTCTTTCTGACAACCACGCCCGTGACAGACTGACGGTCACGCTTGTGACTGTCCATTCATTAGCCGGTTTCCAAAATTTACAGAACTCATATTAAAACTCATAATCAACTATCAACCCAAAATTGGGGTACAAAACAAATAATTTAATGTCGGTGATAAAAGGATGGTGATTATTGTGGTGTTAAAGTTTTTTGGTGATTGAGGAACCGAGGGTAAAAGGCGACGCCGAAATTATTGTCAACATGATTTGACTTTTTATTTCACGTTGGCTACAACCGAGTGTAAAAAATGATGCCAAACCAAAGGTCAACTTCTGTTTGACCCGATATTTGTCAACCGACGCCAAATCAAAGGTCGACTTCAGTTTGACCCGCTACTTGGCGTCGCTTGCAACCGATGGGAAATAAAACAAGTGATGCCATTACAGGACCGTATGGCATCGGTTTGAAACAGATGCTAAAAGGATCGACTGATGCCAAGTGACAATTACAAAACCTAATTCTATCCATTATTTCCAAAATTTCTCATACACGTCAATCCACTAAACCTACACCAATAACAAACCTATAAATAGACACATTGCAATAATTTTATACCACATTGCACCAAAATCATAGTCAATTATAACTTTATAGAAGTAATATAGTATGAAATCCAAACATTCAAAATTATCATTCAATATTTCACGTATCCATACATTCGAGATCATCGCTATCTAAAACCCATGATAATGAGCAAAATCATCATCAGAACCATTGTAACTATTGTTGTCTTGTTCTTCTTCTTTCTCGTCTTCTTGTTCCTCTTCATCTTCTTGTTCCTCATCATAGACCGATTGCTTTCCTCGTGCCATTTCAGCCCTCAAAAAGCAAAATTTATTCTTCCAAAGCTTGGATACGATCTAGTGCCATCAATGCGGTAGGACAATGCCCTAGGACAAGAGAATGTGCTTGGCTATTTTCTCCACTAGACTGTCCAATGCCTTTAAGCTTCCTACTTAGTCCAACTTATTAGTGTAAAAGTAAGATTAACACTTGATTATTTTTGAATTAACTATGACTTCAAGTAGTATAAATAAAATATAGCACAGAGAGAGGTACTCCATATCCTACTCCTCACACTCGGCCACTATGCTCGGCTCCTTTGACACGACCAAGTGAATCATAAGGATCGACGTGTTTGGAAACTCTAGGGGTCTTCTCAAACTCCAGAATCTGTGGCTGCAAAGTAAATTTTGATATTACTGAAATAAAATTCTAACTTAGATCAGTATTATCTAAAAATATATTCTTTAACTACAGTATTTTTACTAACTACTTGTGGATCGATATATTCTCCACTTTTCTTCATGTGAGTTTGAGTATACAACTTACCCCTACTCAATGCTTGGCCGGTTCTTTCCCTCTACATGTTGAAACATATATTGTAGTTAGTATTTAAATGGTTTGAAAAGAAATAACACTAAGAATGAGTAAATACTTACAATTTCCAATCCTGTCATAAAAAGCTTCTTTGAGCCACCAGTGTGTGGTGCATAAAAAACAGTCTTGTTTGCAACATTCTTCTCAGCCTTTGCCTGCACATATGAAAAACCAATTATGAGAAGATGTACATAATACAAAGAAAATCTAAATATTCATTTGCTTACCAGAACTTCAGGGCCCAACTTGTAATCCATAAATTGTATCCATATCGGTTGAGAAATTTTCCCATACTTGCATGCAATACAAGTTGCTCTAGAAGCTTGTGCAGAGAGTGGTTTTGGGATGTGTTTACTTTTCAGCACTTGCTCTTTCCACATCCAAACTTGATAGTGTCTTTATTTCTTCAGAATGTCACCCATGATATACTTTTTAGCCTCTTCAAATGATTTATTCGGTTCAATTATCATCCGGTTCTACAATTAAACACTAATTCAAGTTAGTAATAAGTGTAATTTAAATGACAAATTGATATGAAACTATTACTTACCATAACCGTCGCTAGCACTACTGCCTTCTGTGTGTCACACACATATGGTCATCCATCATAGTGTACATGAAAAATGTTGTGATCCTTTGTAATCATTCTGAGAAACGGACCAAAAAGACCAACATCATCCGTCCCATGGTGCAATCTACCTTGAAATGGAATGATGGCCTTCATTCCGACATCAAGGGACAGCATCCACGCTCTAGCAATCGATCTCCTCTCCATGCCACCCTTCGGAGTACTTACTTCAACATCCCAAGTCTTCGTGTGTTCTACCATCCTATTTGGAAAAAGAATTACCAACTAATGTATATAGTAATATGATACAAGGACACAGGAATATGCATTATAGGAATATATAACTAAGGTAAAAAAATATATAAAATTTCATGACCTATAGGCATATCACCAAAAATGTCACCACAGTATCGATATAGTTTCTACGTCACGACCTATCTAAACTCTTATCAAATATGTCTAGAAACTGACGGTTAGTTAGGCTTATGTATGATAAGATTGGAAGAGGGGAGTTGGAGAATTTTTAAATGTTGTGGGTGTTAAGTCCACGGGAGGAGATTTGTGTTTGGAGGGTGTTGCACGAAACATATACTCTAAAATTACAAAGATGATGAATTTTATGATGATGATGGTGAGGGCGAAGGAGATGACAATATGCTCTAAAATTACAGCAAAGGAGGTGAGCTCTAGCCAAAGCGGGCGAACACTAGGTTTAAAAGAAAGAAAGAGGTGATAAGATGAAATGGACGGTGCACATTAAATTTGATAAAATTGAGTTTAAAATTAAAAATAAATTATTAATTATCCAGTCAGATAAACATATGCGTATGTGGCATTTGAAACATCTAGTTACTCTTATTCATTTAATGACACACTATCCACACCAGCTCGTACATAGAAAATTTAACGGCGAGACATTTTTGTTAAGTATTGGTTAGGTCGTTACGCTAAAACTATATCGATGTTGTGGTGACATTTTGGCAATATGCCTATAGGTTGTGGCATTTTAGAATTTTTGCCTTATAAATAAGAAATTTTATTATCACAATCTGTTATGAAATCTAATCCTCAAACTCTACAACAACACCAACTCTACATAACAAAAAAGAATTGGCATCAAAAGACGACAAGTCTTGTGTTTTCAAAGACCTCGACTTCAAACATATTACTGCCTTCTGTATCACCCATATCATAGAAATCTCTTGATTTCATATGTATTGCGATGCACCATCCATTGTGAACTAAATCTTGAACATAATATACCATTTTGCCTCGTTTTCTTCAATAAATGGCTCGTTGTCTGCTTGTTCACCGGTTTACAACAAGTGTGAGAATTTAATGCAAGTGAGGCCAAACACATCTTTCTTCACAAATACAAGATTATGAGTGTTGGCCCATTGACACTTGAATAACACTACAGAAAATTCCCCATAGTAGTTCAGCTCTATAATATCAACCAACTTGCCATAATATGACACTTCTTCTGCTACAGGTCAATTATCCACCAAACTTGCATAGTTTTGTGTTCCATACCTGCCAAACACGCCACTAATTTGTGTCTTTGAGAAGTTTTCTCGTGCAAGTGTTCAAAATTGATAACCATTGACTTTATAAGCACTAATCTTCTTGATTTTCGTTGAGGGGCTCGAGCCAACATAATCAGTTCATTTGAATGTACTTCATCATCTTAAGTATTTAGTATCTAGATGTACATATATACATATGTGAGTAGACATTCTAAAAATTTGTAAATAAACCACAACTAGTTGAGTACTTACTCGATTTCTAAGCTAATTAACAAATCTCTATGGACAGTTTTGTCCATTGTAGATGTGTTTTTCCCACGGAGACGATGTTTAGTTATAGTATGAAATTCCTTAATATTTAATGAGATTAATCAATTAATTATAACAAGATAATCTCTTTGAAAGTGTAAGGGGAATGAGAAGCATTGAACTTACTCTAGAAAATAACCAACTTGGTTGCAATTCATCAAAACACGTTAGTGCTCTTGAAAGACTTCCATATCAGACAGAGTAAAATACTTTACAACCAAAGGGAAGCTAGATGCAACTGATGATTGGTCAGCAACCACATCATACACTCATGATTCCCAATTGAATTTTCGTCTCAACAGCTTATTTAAAATACAATAATTTGAAGTTGAAGATTTCTTCAGAAATCCAAACTTCGGCAATAAAACCTTTCAGTTGTGATCTATTCCGCACAAATGATTTCAGCATGCGTAAAAATCTACATATAAGCAGGATGAAGAATTGCACTAAACAACATCAGTGTAGCACTTAGAATTGTGGAAACAAGATATATGTAGTACCTTCCAATGGGATACATCAATCGATAGCATATTGGTCCAATGAATTTACCTTTTCAACCAAATGGACTACGAGATGAACCATTACTGTGAAGAAAGATTGGGGGGGGGGGGGTGGAATAACAACTATCCGTTCTTTCAGCTTGTCTAGCCCATTCATATGTACAATTTTTGCACACGATTGTTTCAAGCATGAAAAAAATTCAACTAAGACCGGACACGCTTAAGCAGGTAATACATTTCGAACGTCCAATCATAATAGTTTATGCATCATATATAACAGAAAATCATGAGTTTTGAATCCTATTACCTTTCGATGCTCCACATCAACATATATGGATATGTTGCTTGAGTAGATATGACACTAGATTTGTCACATATATCACCCTCATTTAAGTAATATTTTATGCATAATTTTATTGGTTTAGGAAGTTTAGGATGTTTTATGCATTTTAAAATTTTATATCAATTTAGTATCTTGGACCCCGTCGAGGTCCATTTGATGTTGTTTTGTAGTGTTTTTTATAGATTTCAGGCACATAACAATATATTGACATTGATCAGAGTGATACTACATGCATTGATGGTCTAGGACAAGTCATAAGAAGTAATTCGAAATCACAGGACAACTCGGGAAGCGCAATGATCTCTACTTGGTCGGAAAATGTCTCAGTTTCGTATATTGGATATATCTCCTAGCTCTGAAGTCCTATTCATGCAAGGGCGGCTGCGTTGGAAAGCTAGTTCAATTTTCTACAGCTACAGAAACAGTAAATTCTGTGATTTTTATAAAAATTCGCTATAAGTATGACCAAATATGTGTGCGCGTTTGGTCCACGTATAGCGCACTTTTGGTCGTCCGTCGGACTTGAGGAATTCTTCTCTATAAACCCCAACTTTTCCTCATTATTCGGAGACCCCTTTTTGGACGAAAATCAGAGAATAGTTCAGAGAATTTGGAGCGACGAGAAGGCATCGACTTCAAGGAGGTCGGATCGGAAGACATAATGAAGATTGACACAATTTCTTCGAAGGATATCGGCGAAATTAGGTTTTTTAGATTTCTTGTAAACCTAATTGCAATGTGTTCTTTTTTATTTTGATTTATGCTTCAAAGCTATGAATAGATAAACTCCACGTGCTTAGAGTAGATAAACCCTAGGTAATTCCTTATACACAAATGATTGTTTGACTTTGACGATTTATACAAGTTGGGTGGATTTGGATTTTATTTCATTTCCGTTCTTATTATTGCTTGACCCTCTTGAATAGAACCTTATCATATTTTTCTTTGTCTTGAAAGAGCTTGCATATCTAGAACACCAAAATTAACCAACTAGGTTAGGTGTTAACCCTCATCTGGAAGCGAATAAACTAGTCTGTCGGGTGAGCAGTTCTCATTTGTTTTGCCATCTAGAGGATTTCAGATCTTTGTCTCGGAAGAGCAAACTAGGATAGTAGATAGGTAGCGATTTGATTAGAGAAGAACTGCGATGGTGAATTAAATCTATCTTGTTTGCTTATCCGTTGAATTTGTTTGACATTTGTGAACTTGGATAGCCTATAGGGATTCGAACTCTAAGTCGTTTTCTCCCATTTGGTTCAAACCTTATATTGTGCAGTCTTGTAGCCTTGTATTATTTTTCCTATCATTTGCATTATTAGAATAATTGATGGATATAATAATTCGTGGAACCTACACCACACTATTTGATACAACCAATTAGCACTTTTATAACTTTGAGTATAATACATAAAATACCCTAGGGAGATTCGACTCTGATTAATTCATTAACTAGATTTATTTTGAGACTCATAAAATTCGTTTATCAGTATCCATCGGGTACGAAAATATCCTTTAAAGTCTTAAACATAACTTATATTTCTTGCTTGCCCAAAGTATGCAAAGCAGCATTACATGTCTTCCCGTCATCTTTTGGCCAGGATTCTTTTCTAATTTTCATAGCTTTCAAATGATCTTTGTTTTGATCCTTCTCATTTAACAGAATATATAATATGTTGTATTGTTGAGTTATAATGCAAGTCATATACAAGTTTGAGAATGAGTGCTATAAAATAACTAGTTATTCCAATATTAGGTTTGGTACTGTTATGTTTTCTCATATTTTTTAGGACAAATCCCAACCACATTATGAACCAACTAAATGGACAGAAATGCCAAGTACAAAGAAGTTGCATCAAGAATTGAAGATGCTTGAGTTAGGGTTGAGGAGGCAGCTGCGTTCATTCCAAGTCTCCGACAAAACAAATAGAGGACTGACTGGCACATTTTGCGAGAAGATAGGCAATTCCTAGAAGGAAATTTCCCACCATTGTTTGCAAGTTAAAAGCTCTCCATCAATAAGTATAAAATGAGGTCATCGACACACCAGAAAAGTTGTGCTTTGGGAACGAGACGAATACAGGAGCAAGTGTGTTGAAGCTGTGGGGAGCTACTTACACAGGGAGTTGTTGAGTTCTCAACTTTGGTTGATTCTATCCAGATCAACAGGGAGCTGATTAGTTGGGAGCTGACTAACCAAGGAGCTACGGTGGATTATGGGGAGCACCACACCATTTGTTTCGAGATTGGGAAGTCGACAATCTTTAGTATCCAGTTCGCAAGTTGTCAGGTTATATTTATCTTTGTTGTTCTTGTTCCACTACTATAACTGTGAAGTTATTCCGACAACACAAGTGTCGTTTGTGTCCAAAGGTCCCTCTCGCTATGCTTCTACTCGAATTCGTCAACACGGTTTAGGCTAAAAGATTTGGTTTTTAATACTAATTATTCTAATAACTTAATTAAACTAAAGGACTTAAAGTTGATTCAAAGGAGAAACTGAGTTCTTGGAAGAGACGAGTCACTAAGCTCGACCGCTAGAATGCTTTCAAAACAAACGAATGTGGACCTGAATGGAATGAGAAGAATCCTCCTATCACTCGTATGAATCCGCGGCACAATTATGCACGCGGATTTCCACTACTAGCTTCCCAACTAAGGTAGAAATCCCCTTAATCGGGCTAACTAGTAATGAACTCCAAGGAGTTCTACTAAGTGAAAGGGTGCTTTCCCGGAATCAAAAGAACCCATGAGTAATTGGAAATAGCATTAACTTGGTCCATCAACGCCTAAGCTACTGATAACTACACCCAACTTGGTCCATTGGGTGCAAACCAGAGCGCCCGCCAATTACAAAATGGCTTTCACTTAAAACCGGGAAAAACACAAAAGGTAGAATTAGCTTATCGGTTTACCCCGCCAATAACCTAATTATATCCTCGATTTCCAACCTAATGAATTCCTAAGCCTATCACAAGCAAAGGATTTCAAACATTTGACCTAATTCTAGCCATAACAAGAATTAGGTTGAACACCCAAACAATCAAGACAATCTTTCATTCCAAATCAAACATCCACAATCGTCGTTCTTAAAACATTCAAACAGGTATCATGGCTCAATTCCTACATCTCAACCAAGAATCTCTAAGAAATTAGCTACTCATCATTCTAGAAGAAAGCAATTGAAAAGAAAACCTAACCATCTTCTTACAAAGAGATAACGGCTTGTTTTCCTTCCAATCGATGCTCTTGATCTTCTATCTTCAATCCTAGCTTCAATCCTTCAATAGGAGCTCCTTTGGATCTTCAATTTGGCTTCTAATGCAGTTTTTGTGCTGGGTTTTGCAGGAAAAGCTCGGGAAAAATCAGGGAAAATCGAGTTGGGGAAGAATTCCCCTCTTTCCTCAAAATCAGCCCTTTTATAGGAAGTTGCTGAAACTGGGGGGTGCACGGCGTGCACACATGCACGGGTGTGCACCTCCTTTTTTCAAATTTTTTGCGTATTTGAATGGGAGGAACGCCGTGCAGAAGTGCACGACGTTCCTCTGCTTAAGGGCCGTGATTTGGAAGCATCCTAGGGGTGCACGGCGTGCAACCCCTCTGCTCATCCATTTCATTTCTCAATCTTCCGTTCGAGCTCCAACCGTGCTCTACTTCACGTTCATTGCTTCATAACAAGACCACCTATCTCTAGAGTACCTGTGGACAACAAATACTACAAAGAAACACATCAAATGGACCGAAATGGTCCAAATGAACGGGTCTAGGTACATAATGCCAAAACACGAAATCACACAAGAATGAAGCTCGAACAAACTAATAATCACTCAAAAAGCATGCATATAAGGATAGATAATTGCTACAAATTCTAGCCTTATCAAATCCCCCACACTTAAATCTTGCTTGTCCTCAAGCAACTTTACTTTTCGCACTCTAAGCAAACTCTAAACATGGTGAAAAGGAAACAATATGATAGCAGTTCAAGCCTACTTCACAATGCCAAGAATACACTTTAGATCACCAAACCACACAGTTACCTTTACCGAGTGCTCTAATCCAAATGAAGAACAAACCTATGCATATAGTTAGTACCACTGGACACCTGCCAACAAAAATGTTTCCCCTATCACCTATGCTCACAACAGATGGTCCTGGCCGGGTATTTTTCCCGTCCTAAGGGAGGGAGTGCTTACTTTACATAATATGTTTTGATCAAAAGCACTCCCCTCTTTTTTTACAATTTAACTATACAAGACATATCAAACACATGTGAGTCAATTGAGTTACTCAATTAATTGCAAGCTCACTTTTCACAATTTTAAGTATAGTTTAGAGGGTATCTTTCCAAATGGGGGTAGTTGCGATCCTGATCGGGCTAAGGCTCTCATCCACATAGACCGAGTTTACCTGAAAAACCCCGACCCACAACTAGGAAGAGGTGAGAAAAGAAGCCTGAAGGGACTAGCTTACAGGCGGCAGACTCAAAGTCGCCAGTGTGTTGAATCGCAACTGAACCCCCATGAAAATTTGGGCACATTGATCTCTTTTGCACCTTATTTGGACCATCAAGTCAACTATGACTTTAAACAACTAGAGCGACTCGATAGGGGAATTAAATGTTCACAAGTTGGTAGGCATCAAGATCGAGTCACCAAGTGCATAAGTCTATTCTAAACTCGTTTCGAGAAAAATGGGAGGCGGCTAAAAAATGATCTATCATGCATCCTATTCACCCTCAAGTAGCAATACTACGCTAGACATGCATCCAATTCATCCATAATTTTAAGTTTAAGAGGGAATTTCAAATGTTGAAAGACAAGGATTCAATCAAGCAATCAAGTGAAATACTAGCATCCTAATTCATCCCCTAAACCACAACATTATCCTCACAAGAAGTCACATTTAGAGAAGAGAGTAGGAGATACCGATAAAATGAAGTTTGATAGTGAGATGTGATAGAACCTTTATTCGGGACCTCGCTAACCATAACATAAATACCAAAAACAACAAACTAGTGATAGATGTAACAAGTGTTATCATCCGTTAACAAGGGTCCAATTGAAGCACAAATGTTGACCAATCAATCAAAACCAATCCCCCCACACTTAGAATTTTCGCGTCCTCGCGAATTAACTAATGTGGAAGGCAGGGAAACAAACTCTGGGTAGACTCAATAATCACAGCTCCATTTCATTTCTCAATCTTCCGTTCGAGCTCCAACCGTGCTCTACTTCACGTTCATTGCTTCATAACAAGACCACCTATCTCTAGAGTACCTGTGGACAACAAATACTACAAAGAAACACATCAAATGGACCAAAATGGTCCAAATGAATGGGTCTAGGTACATAATTCCAAAACACGAAATCACACAAGAATGAAGCTCGAACAAACTAATAATCACTCAAAAAGCATGCATATAAGGATAGATAATTGCTACAAATTCTAGCCTTATCAGCGGGACAAGAAGTGCTACTGAAATCGGTTGCACAAGCAATTACGAATTATTTTATGAATACTTTCTTACTTACTAGTGGGATGATTAGTGAGATTGAAAGAATGATGAATAGTTAATGGTGGGGAACGAAAGGGAGTGTTAGGAAAGGTATTTTGTGGATGCGATGGGAGAAGTTGAGTATGCGGAAGGAAGTTGGAGGTATGGGTTTCCAAGACACCATCAACTTCAACGTGGCTATGTTAGGGAAGCAGGGATGGAAACTGCTGATCTTAATGCTTTGGTTTTGAGAATCTACAAAGCTAAATATTTTTCCAAAGGGGATTTTCTTTCAGCAGCTCTAGGCGGTCGTCCGAGCTACATTTGGTGAAGCGTAGAATCTACCTGAAACATGATCTCTCGAGGAGTTCGATGGAGGTTGGGAGATGGTAGTTCGATGAAAGTTTTTGCTGATCCGTGGTTAAGAGATGAGATGAGCTGCTGGGTTGAAACTCCATTGCCACCAGGTTTGGAGGATTTGAGAGTCAGTGACCTTTTAATTCCGGGACTTGTGGTATGGTATGAAGAGCTTATAGAGGGGACTTTCGATGTGCGTGATGTGACATGTATCCGAAAGTTGAGCGCGCCAACTGGAGAAGAGGTAGACCGACGAATTTGGAATCTGAGCAAGGATGGGAAATATATTGTTCACTCAGCTTCCACCTATGCATGGATGTGCTAGTTGACGATTCACATTTGAGAAAAGAAGGGAACTAGGCAGAGATATGGAGATTGGCAATCCCAAATAGGTTCAAGCATTTCATCTGGCGCATTGCTCGACAAGTTCTTCCAACCAGGTCGGCTCTTTTTCAGAGACACATGCCTATTTTGCACGAGTGTGGGTTGTGTGCTTTGGAGGATGAAACCACTTGGCATCTTTTTGTGACTTGTCCAACAGCCTCGTAGTGTTGGGAGCTTGTAAAGCTACGAAGGCATGTAGAGGAGGTGGCAGGTTGGGTCTCTACGATCGATGCTTGGATTTTTGGGATGGTAGTAGTGATACCAATAGAGAAGATTGATATAGTGGGGAGATGTTATGGGGGTTGTGGTCGGAGAGGACTGGTCGCGTTTGGAATTTAAAGTCTCGCTAGGAGGAGGTGTTTTTGCAGGCTAGTCGAGACCAAATTGATGAAAGGCGTAAGGTGAAAATGGAGGCTGCCCAAGTGAGTCAGTGACTGCCTGATAAATGTAAAAAGTGGCACCGACCGCCGGTGGGATATGTCGATGCTGCATTTTTCGCAAGCACGTCAAATTTTGGCGTTGGAATGGTGCTTAGGGGTCGTGCAGGTAATTTGATGGGGTATGAAAATGTGTTGTTCTCAAGCTTACCGGAAGTGAAAAAAGGCGAGGCAAGGGCTGTGTTGGAAGGAATTAAATGGGAGGGTGGACTTGGAGTACCTGATGTAATTGTTGAGACAGATTGTCAAGTGGTCCAGAAGGCGATTCAAGGTGACATCGATGATATTACTGAGTTTAGAGCGCTTATATAGGAATGCAAGGTACAGATAGTTTCTAAACCGGGAGTTTCGGTTAGATTGGATAGAAGAGATGGTAATGTGGTTGTTCATACGTTAGTTAAACAGTCCATTATCTCGAGTATAGCTATTATAAGCAAAATCCTTCCTAAATGGTTATCTACTCCTTTAAACCATACTTGCTTTATGGATTATCATTAATAAAATTTCATTTTACAAAAAAAAAGCTAGACTAATCAAAGATTCACGGAGTTCCAAATTTACTATTTCTACTTGGTAAAACTGTGAGTAATTTGAAGGAAATGTGGTGTTATAAAAAAACGTCGAATGCCGGCGGCTCATAAGGCCACGGCGGCAGGGTTAATTAAGTAATTGAGTAATTCCATCAATAGAAGCAGAAAGAGGAATTATTATTTTTCGATGAAAGAAAGAAATAGGAATTATTGAAAACGAAAAGAGGAATTTCCTTTCTCTTTGTTGGTTTGTTCTCCCTTTTCTCCTTCTTGTTGTCTGTAGCCAACTGATGAATGTCAATTGTCAAAGTGTGAAACTGAAATAAGAAAAAACTAAAAAAGACTCTTTCCTTCCTTCCTCACTACCTTGTCAATCTTCCTCTTCTTCTTCTTTCCAATCCACTCTGTTGCAACTTTGGCGGATATTTTATTTTACTCAAAAAGTATACTCTTCATTTTCTGGGGCCAACCCATAGAGTAAACGAAGAGCAGATTCTCCGTCTGCCCACAAATCCAAAAGGGTTCTTACATCTTATTGGTTCGGTTCTACATCGAGAAGTTTGGTCTTATTTGTTCCCTGTTCAATCTCTGCGGTAAGTTCTGTTAATCCATCTTGGTTATGGTAAAGTTCATTCCTTCTCTCTTTCTATTAGTTGAGATGTATGGTTTTCAGTTCGTGTAGAGTGATTTTAACAATTGAATTTTGGTTTGGGGGTGGTTTGGTATGCTTAGAGGAAATCGGTGATCTTTAGTGGCTTTAGATGTGATTTAGGATATTGGTTTGGTAACTTCATGAATAGTTTCTGGCGGGTCAACGGTTGATTGGCAGTGATGATGATGATGATGATGATGTTGTCTGGAGATCTCGATTCTATCGAAATTTGGTACCTAATTTCAGTGTTCTTGGCGGATTTGGATTGGTGCTGAAGGTGGTCTGTTCTGAATCCCTTGAGACAATGTTTGCCTTAATGGTTAAGGTTCAATTAGACAATCGGGGATAGAAAATTTAACAGGACTGTACCAACTCGATTTTCTATACTTAGATGAACTGATACGGTTGACGAGTAAGCTGCAGTCTCATAAACACTGCTTTGAATTGAGAGAGGATTTTTTATACGCGGAGATTGTATTTGAGTTCATTGGAAAATTGGAGATTCTTTGGTAAACCAATCATCGCATATATGTTTTGTTCTTGAGAGAATTGTTGACATTAGGAGGATGTATTTCACGTGGAATCGATTGTTGAGTAGTACTCTTGCTGCCTTGCAGGTGATGTTTTCAGTTGCTTAAGATGCTCGATTGTGGTTTAAAGACACAGTACCTGCCTGCTCAAAGGGAAAAGTTTGTTAGGTACCATTTCTCACTTTTCAATCTTCTCTAGTCATCTGTATCCAAAAAAGGGGTAGAACTGAGAAACTATGTTACATGTTAAACGCTGTGTTTGTATAATCCTTCTGTAAAATGAATTTGGTGAAGCTAGCTCAAGGCTGTAATAAAACTCTTACTAGCTGTTGAAACATTTAACCACCGCAGTCTTCTCTCCACAACTAGATAATCTATCATTTTATATATTGGTGTATGTTTCAGACTGGATGATTTGGACTCAAGAGTATCATCATCACCATCCGAGACAGGGATAAGAAGATGTGGATTCGGCATTGAAGCTCTAACATGTGCCGGTCAGCCACCAGATACACCATCCAGATCTTTCAAGAGAGGGATAAAGAAAGGATCCGAAGGACTCAAGTCCATCGGTCGATCCCTTCGATTTGGAGTCACTCGTGCTGTCTTCCCGGAAGATCTCAAAGTTTCAGAGAAGAAGATATTTGATCCACAGGACAAATTCCTGATGCTGTGCAATAAGCTCTTTGTGGTGTCCTGCATTTTGGCTGCGTTTGTTGATCCATTCTTCTTTTACCTCCCAGTGTTCAATGATAATGGGTTTTGCCTTGGGATTGATCGCAAGTTAGCACATACAGTGTCAACGTTGAGGACCGTTGTTGATGTTTTCTACCTTGCTCGCATGGCTCTCCAGTTTCGGACGGCTTACATTGCTCCTTCCTCGAGGGTGTTTGGACGTGGGGAACTAGTGATTGATCCTGCTCAGATAGCTAAGCGCTATATGCTCAGATGCTTCTTGATTGATTTCCTTGCTGTCTTCCCCTTACCTCAGGTGAATTATGTGATCAACTACATTTTTTTTACTACCTTAAAAGTCGATTCATGCTATTTACTAGTGATGACAATGCAGGCACTGGTAGTTTCAAGATCCATCTGTTCATAGATATGACTAAAGCTCCATGCATTCATATGTGCAGATTGTGGTCTGGAAGTTTCTTCACAGCTCACAAGGCTCCGATGTCCTAACGACGAAAAGGGCTCTCCTTTGCATTATTTTGATCCAATACATTCCTAGGTTTCTTCGGTTTCTGCCCATAACTTCAGAGCTTAAAAGAACAGCAGGTGTCTTTGCAGAGACTGCTTGGGCAGGTGCTGCGTGTTATCTGCTACTTTACATGCTTGCAAGTCATGTAAGTTGTTTGCTTTTTTCCACCAAATTTCATCTCTATTGCTCAAATATGTTTAGTATGTATGTTGAGATCTTTTTTCTCGTCCAAAATATCTACTATTCATCAACAAAAAATAGAATGACATCTCGTTACTGTTTTAGTTGATGTCTTTACTTTTCTTTTGACACTGATGGAAAACCAACCAAAGCAGGACCTATATGTAACCCTTCGACATGAACTCGATCTATGTAGGTTTTATATTGCATGTTCCTCAACTTTAGTAGGTTTCTTACGTTGTTCCACACCCAATTTTCCAGAATTGTCAGGATCTTGAACTAATTTTTGTTCCCATTTTAATTTCTCACCATCTACACGTTCTCCTTGTTTCGGTATCATAATGATCGACCTCAAAACGTTGTATCCTATTCACCAGCATCATTAAGTTATTTCTAACTCTTTCTCATTTCATGCTGTGCTTAACCATAGAAATCACATTTGTTCCTTATATCTTCAGGTTGTTGGTGCATTATGGTACTTGCTAGCCATAGAAAGGAAAGACGCATGCTGGCAAAAGGCTTGTACCCCAGATGCAAAATGTCAAATGAATTTCTTGTACTGTGGAAACCAGTTCTTGCAAGGCTTTGATGCATGGAGCGCATTGCGGAACGACACTCTCGAAAACAATTGCAAAACAGAAGAAGATGGACCGTTTGACTATGGAATCTTCTTAAATGCTTTGTCTTCAGGTGTTGCCTCTTCCAAGGAGTTCATCGCTAAATATTGCTATTGTCTGTGGTGGGGACTTCAGAACTTGAGGTACATAACCCTTCTCAATAAGTCACTTTGCAAGGATGATATTTTCCATCTGTTTGGGATGACTATTACTCAACCCTAGAGTGTCAGGGTATTGAGTATTTCCATCTTCTCTTTCCAAGAGTCGAGTTGTTCGGCTCCCTTATACTTTTTTTTCGAACTTGTTTTCTAGTACACTAGGTCAGGGTCTTCAAACCAGCACATATCCAGGAGAGGTTATCTTCTCTATAGCACTCGCAATATTTGGACTAATCCTCTTCGCACTTCTCATTGGTAACATGCAGGTAAATAAAGCCAGGCTATGATTTTTTTTCTTCTTTGCTCATTGTCATCTGAGGGTTTTTTTCTTTCTTTCTGGGGTTTGCCTTTGATTATTATTACAGACCTATCTTCAATCACTTACAATACGTCTGGAAGAAATGAGGGTGAAGAGGCGAGACTCAGAGCAGTGGATGCGTCATCGCTTACTTCCAACAGAGCTCAAGGAGAGGGTTAGGCGGTACGACCAATACAAGTGGCTGGCAACTCGTGGAGTTGATGAAGAGAGCTTGGTTCAGAGCCTCCCTAAGGATCTTAGGAGAGACATCAAACGTCATCTTTGTTTGGCTTTAGTCCGGCGGGTAAGCTTTTCTCTTTACTTAAAATTTTCCTGAGATATGATAATCAGAGGATATGAGGAGAGAATCTGCGATGTGCCGATTTGGATACCCTCTGTATTGTCTAGAAATGATTTGATGAACCATAAAAAAATGCACAATCTTGATCTGCCACAATGCAAAACCGTGCACAATCTCAGTTCGTTTCCTCGTTGGTTTTGAAGAATAAGATAACAAAATGACTCATGTCATGTTCTGTCGTGAGATATAATGAAATTCCGCTGTGTAGGTTCCTCTATTTGAAAACATGGATGAAAGACTCCTTGATGCAATATGCGAGCGGCTGAAGCCATGCTTATTCACAGAATCAACTTACATGGTTAGAGAAGGAGATCCGGTGGACGAAATGCTCTTCATCATCCGGGGTCGACTCGAGAGTGTTACTACAGATGGTGGGAGGAGTGGCTTCTTCAACCGCAGTTTCCTCAAAGAAGGAGATTTCTGCGGAGAGGAACTCTTAACATGGGCGCTTGATCCCAAATCAGGAGGAAACTTACCATCTTCAACTCGAACTGTGAGGGCAATCACTGAAGTTGAGGCCTTTGCACTGATTGCTGACGAATTGAAATTTGTAGCGAGTCAGTTCAGAAGGCTGCATAGCAGGCAAGTGCAGCACACGTTCAGGTTCTACTCTCAGCAGTGGAGAACTTGGGCTGCTTGTTTTATACAGGCGGCCTGGAGAAGATATACTAAGAGGAAAAACATGGAGCAGCGTCGCAAGGAAGAAGAAGAGGAGGATGGCGAAACGGTGGCTGAAGAAGCATCAGAGTCATCGGCTCGAAGCAGTAATGTTGGAGCAGGAGGATCATACAGTATAGGAGCTACGTTTTTGGCATCGAGGTTTGCTGCAAATGCGCTTCGTGGGGTTCATAGGAACAGGAATGCCAAGACTGCTAGGGAATTGGTGACACTTCAGAAGCCTCCTGAACCAGATTTCACGGCTGACGATGCTTGATTCTAATTGATATTTTTTAAAGTAACTAATGAAAACGTTGTATATTATGATTGAGCTTCTGCTTTTTGGTTTGTTGCAATGTTTTCTTATACGTGGACTGGTGGTAGAGGAAGGCAAGTGAGTTTGTGTTGCTTTCAGCCGCCGGAGCTGCAGGATTTGTTATTTTATTATTAGTTATTAAAAGGGTTCGTAGATGATGGAGAGAGACAATAACATATACTAGTATTCCTAATTCAAAAGCCATTATCACTTTAATCTAACGTGTTTTCTTACTCTTTCCATCCATACCTTGCTTAGTATCCGTTTAGTTAAAAGGGTCAATTAGCCTGACGATTATATTTAACCGGTGAAAAATTCAACCTCATTCAATCAAAAGAAACCCATAGGGGTGGGTAGTTTCGGTGCTCCTGGAAAGGTTACCTGGAAAAAATCGAAGAAGACTTGGGAAATTCCAATTTTGATCCCCCAAGTTTTTACTGTTTCAGTCCACAAACTTTCATAAACAATTAACGTTAACTTTAACTTTCAACTATCATCAATCGTGGCCCAATAACTTTTTCTTTTAATACAAAACTGACCCGTGATAGTTATGAAGCTCCGTTAGACGCGTAATCGAAACCCTAAACCCATAAACTTTGAACCCTAACCTCTTCTAGAGGTTCGGGTTTTGAGATTAAAATTTAGGATTTTAGAAAGTAGTTTTAGAAAACTAGTTATAAATGAAGTATAACTACTATATATCAAGTTATAAACATACTATATTATAAGCGAAGATTATGGTACATATAGGTACCCGATATACCCATATAACATACTTTTATTGATTTTTAAAATTAAATTAAAAAATATGTTGGGTTAATCCTTTAATTAGATGAGGAATACAACATGATCAGCGAATAAGGACCTAACATTGCCACTAACTCCGTCAACCTCCATCCCTATCTCTTTCTTTTTAATTTGCAATGAAAACGAAATTGGTGCAGTCCCATTCTCAGGACGTCCGGCCCACCATGGTGCTTCCTCAAATGGCTTCCTCAACCAACTCCGTCACTTCCACTCATTCCGGCCTCTCAATCTTTCCTTTACATCTGCGTAGCTCAACTCCTCTTAGTTATAAACATACTATATAACCAATTATAAATGGAACATATAACTAATTATAAAATATAAATTACGTGTTTATAATTGGTTAGTATAACAATTGATTATTGTAATTAGTATAATAATAAATTATAACTGATTATAATCATAATTATAATAGGTATAATTTTTTATTATAACCGATTATAATAGCTAATTATAACATATTATAATTTGTTGTTATAACCAGTTATTATCATTAATTTTAACTAGTTGCTAGTTATAATTGTAGCTAGTTGATTATGGCGCTTCCGATACAGCCAAAGCTAATATTTTTTATCTGGAAAGTTCTCCACGGGATCCTACCTTTTGCTGATGGTTTGCTGACTCGCAATGTCTCTGTTCTTCCCACCTATTTGGTGTGTGGATTAGTCGACTTGTTTCATTTCCTCTTTTCCTGTCTAGTTTATTATCTTCTTGGCTCGTTCTACCAACTGTGAATCATTTTTGGCAGTAGACAAGCATCCAGCGACTCTTTGGCGGGAGGTGAGCGATCGAGATCAATGAAAGGTAATCAAACTTGTCTATTTTTGGTGGAGGCTCTGGAAATCCAGAAATCGGGTGGTTTTCGATGGTGTTCAGCAGTCCATCAAAACCCTTACTCTCCAATTTACTCATCATTGGTTGGAGGGCGCAAGATTTTCAACAATTACAGACACTACTGACAACAGGACACAATCGGCTAGACTTCCTCTTCAACGGCGGGATCGAAAATCGAAGTGGTTAATTTCAGTTGATGTAGGGGTTCGTGTGAGGGTGGGTAACCCAGACGGAAGCTACGAAACTCTGGGAATCGTTATTCGGCAAGCTTGTGGTTCGTTGGTCTCAGCTACAAGTCGAATAGTGCCTTTCATTGTCGATCCGCTAATTTTAGAACGGATGGCCATACGGCAAGCTATATTCGCCGCTCAATCACATTCTGATGATCATATTTCCATTGTCTTGGACTCAGCAGAAGTAGTCAGACTCGTCAACAACTCGGAGATGGACATTCGTGTAGGTCAAGTGTTGCAGGAATGTCGCTCTCTCATCCTCATGTTTCCATTTCTCTCTATTAGTTATGTCCCCCGTACGTATAAATACGCCGCCCATTTAGTGGCACGTGAGGCTCTTCGTTATCTTAAGGTCCGACATTCCTTCTCACTCTCCTGTGTTCTTCCACCTCTTTTGTAAACTTCATTGTGTCTTTTTTTCTATCATGAACTGATATCTTTGAATAAAAAAAAATTATCTCGTCAAACGGAGCTTTTTAACGGTCGTGGGCCGTTTGTATTGAATGACAAAGTTGCTAGGCCTTGACTGATGGTAGTTGAAAGTTACAGATTACGTTGGTAGTTTATAAAATGGTTTGGTCTGAAACTGCAAATTGGGGGCAAAATTGGAGTTTATTCAAGTCATCTTCCCCGAATTGGCGATGTGTAGATGGGCTTCCCGTCGGCTGAAGCTGCGGCGCGGTGGTCGGACATAACTATTTTTTTGAAAACTGATTCATCTGCTTCATCTTCTTCTCTCTTCTACTCTTCCCTATCCAATTTCCCAACTCTAATCCTAGGAATCAGAGAGATGGTGAAAATTATGGCCAACAAAAATCAGCAGATCCGATTACTCTTCCGTACCTACCAGAGTTCATCGGTAGCGATAGTGACTTATGAAGGCTACTGAAGGCCTACGACTTTGACGGGCCGGAGGCGATCTCGACGGGAATCTCGCTTGCGGTGGAGATCGGAGACGAGGGAGTGATTGGAGGCGTAGAAGAAGTAGTCAAAATTAAAAATAATAGTTTTCCAAAATACCGAAACTACCCCCGTGACCTGGTGACAGCCCACTTAGTTGAATGCTGGTTGAACTTTTCTTGGTGGAATAAAACGGGCTCTCGGACTTGTGTACTAATATCGAATGTAGTACACATGCGCATGTATTTGTACACCGTGCATGTACGCAAGGTTTGTACACATGTACTTATACTTGTATTACGGGGTGCACGAATTTACATGATTTTGTTGGGAAAAAACTTCATAAATATAGTATCAACGTGGTTGATAATTGATATCCTAACAAAACCGTATTGCAAATTCTGAGTTCATGCAAGTTAAAATGCATAAATTACGTTAATTTCATGCATTGGTTGTGGTGAAAGTAAGTTAGTAGTTTGGTGATAGGTGCATTATTTTGAGGTGAAGAAATGAGACCACACCCGTGGGTGTTTGATGGCCACTTGCGTGATTAAATGAAGGTCACGACCGTAGGAGTTTGATGGCCACTTGCGTGATTAAATGAAGGTCACGACCGTAGGAGTTTGATGGCCACGATCGTGGTGGGCATTGTTACAACGGGTGTGATCGACTTTTCATTAAAGGTGTGATGTGTGCAGTATTTACAGATTAATAAGGTTCCCACTGTATAGAATTGAGAGTAGAAAAATAAACAGAGGCGAGAGGGAGTTAGTATCGCGGCGGCGATCGCGATCCAGGAAGGAGACGAGGCTCCTCGTTGATGTTGGTCTCGTAGGGATCAAATGAGATCGACGGCGGCTCTAAGGAGATCCGAGGATGATGATCGGCGGCTGGCGACGGCAGCAACGACCTTGCTCGAGGCAGACGTTCGATCGAAGGAGGGATCGATCGGCAACGACGGTCGAACGACGATCCGGGTGATCGGAAATTGAGTTGGACAATCAAAGGAGGACAACGAAATTTCCAAGGTATTTGGAGCTCGCTGGAGGTTGCGGGAATCTGGGCAGAGGTCGCTGGCGGCGACTAGCCTCGTTGGAGAAGAAAAGTGACCTCCCCGCATTGCTGGAGAAGTTTAGTGACCAATCTGCAAAGTCTGAAAGATAGGTGGTTGTTGTGCATTTCAATATTCTTAATGGTTTACAGTTAAGGACTTGGTTCTGTTTTGTCGATGACTGGAAGTTCCGGATTAGTTAGTGTAACAGAGACAGTTAGAGGACTAGCGTAATGTTTCTGACTTAGCAAGTTTTTAGATTGTTGCATAGAAGTAAATGGGGCATTATCTCGGTCGTTTGAGCTCCAAACGAGGCACGGTCAGAAGCTATGGATTTGTGGCAGCGAGAGTAATTATGCCAAGTCAGAATCATAAGTGTAAGCTCTTATTATCAGGTGGGGGTTAGGATTAATTATCCGCTTAAGCGTAGAACTGTAATTAGGTTGTCAGGAATCCAATGATTGGATTCTCAAGACTGTACAATAGCGTGTGATCTACTATACATGTGTTATATTTTGGAGCCGGGCTCCCAGGATTGTACAGTAGCGTGTGATCTACTGTACAAATGTTGTGATTCCAAGCTGGGCTCTCAAGCTGTGCAATAGCGTGTGATCTACAATATAGACGGTTATTTAATTTTGAGGATAAGCTCCTAACAGATGAAATGTTGCATGTGATCCACAGTTCCTGGCAGTATATTTCAGGATAATCCTACTAGAGTAACTCATGACTATGATGTGTCAGTCGCCCACCCATGGATTGCGCAATCCCCGAGGTTATAATCAGGCTCGCAGGACATGTTGAGTATTGCTACAAATCTCGGTCACATGGTATTCAAGGTGGTGTCATAGTCTGATCCACCATGAGGTAGTCCGCTCACAACTGGGCGTGGCTGATGTTAGGTTGATGCGTACCGAACCATAGGATCACTTTATTGGTTCACTTATTATTAGATAGACTTCTTTGATCTATCTGCAGTACCGTTTCAATATACTCTCAGTACAGCGTTAGTAAAGATTCAGTATATTCTCAGTGCAGTTCCAGTACAGTCTCAGTTCTACGCTAGTCCAGTTTAGCCACTCATTGCTTATCACTGACCCAGTAGATATTGTTTTCCTTATTGTATTTGTGTGTTCAGTCACAAGTACTGGAACTGATGGTGTATTTGGTTTTGATATCAGATGATATCATTTTTTATATATTTTCAGAACTGGAGTTGCATCTCCACTTGTCTTGTTTCAAAATGTGATAAGTGGTTTCTTAAGTGGTTTCATGTTCAGTTTTTAATGCTTGTTTTAGGCTTTGGTTAGTATTTGTGGATTGAGTTTGGTTCAGTTTGGGACCCAAGTAGAATTCTTTGGTTGAACCAGTGGTTCAATCGGGACGTCTAAAGTGAGGTTTCACAAATGGCTTCTGGATCCGATCTAGAAAGCCCTCAAGAGCCTTAGCCATTCAAAAATCATTCTCAAGAGCTATAAACTGAAAACACGGGACAAAATTTATATTTCATATGCATACAAATGTTTATACTAAGTATTATACTATAGTTCTTAGTATAGTACATAGTATTATGCTTTGTACAAAAGCAATACAAATATGTATACACTTCTGTACAGATTTGTACAAACTAATACACATTTCTATGACTCGTACAACTCTCTATATAATGTTGGACGATCGATCGTCATAAAATATTTCCGATACCATCGCGCCAACGATCATGATCACGTGGATGCAAAAAGATTCGCCAACAGAGGTCAGAATCAACAAGAAATTCATCGGGAAACTTTCTTGTGACCTGAGATGGCTGTCAAGTCACTAGAGAAGATGGCCAAAATCAAGATCGACAAATGAAGTTCTTCGATGGGAGTCAATAAAATTAGGTATTTCATAATTCTTTGTGTAAACCTAAAATCAATTTATTGATTTTTTTTGTTCTTCGAGATTATGAGTAGCTAAACTCCTCATGCGTAGATTAGATGAACCATAAATAATTCATTATGAACGGATGATTATTTGACTTTGACGATTTATACGAGTTGTGTGAATTTTGGTTTATGTTTAGTTTCGATATCATTTTTATTCTTACCTGATCAACCTGAACATGATCCTCTTTTATTTGTGGTTGTCTAAAAAAAGTTTACATTTTTAGAGACCAAAATTAAATAACTAGATTAACCATTAATCCTCGTCAGTGCGAAAAAACTTATTTGATGTACCTAACTCGACAATTTATCAATCAAATGAAAGAAATAAAAAAATTAAATTTGAAACAAAAGCTTTTTCGCAGCTGTCTGTTTGTAGCAGAAGAAGAAAACAATTTTCAAATGTTTTTCTTTATCTTCATTTTGTAGGAAATGAATTAAACTAAGGCCGTTATGAAGTGGGCTGAAATTAGAACAATGTTCTATTTAGTTTAATTTCAGACTATAGCCGAACACAACTATGAGTGGAAGTGGTTTTGGTTTTTGTTAACCAAACCGAATTCCTTGGTTAACCAAACCACAAAGGGAAAAAATGAGAACCAAGAACTACATCTATTCAATTTGTGGTTAATCACTATCCAAATTTCAGTTTTTAATTTGATGAGTGGTTAACCATAAAACCACCACATCTAATTTTGTCGGTAAAATAAAAAAAAATTGAGCAAAATTCGAAATTATTACCAGCAATTTCGAATCTTCGACAACATAATAAAGTAACAAATAATGTGTAATAAGTAATAATGACAGACCTTCATTTGCTCATTCCAAGCATTCCAAACAATTTGAGAACATACATGCACACAAACAACCAAACAAGAATATACCAAGCCACAAACAATCAAACAAGAATGCACAAAACCACAAACAATGAAAATGACAATGCCAAAGCAACTACTGCCTACTTGCTCATAATCACGTCTAGCAAAATTAAATAGTAGCATGAATTAAACTCCATTCCAAATAGTAGCATGAATGCATGATTATCATTGGACAAACAAACAATAGCATTATGAACATTGGACAAAAAATAATAAAAGTAGCATGATTTCTTAGTTCGGTTAGTTCGATTTTTATTTGGTTAACCATTCAATTAGCAATTTAACCACTAATCACAAATTAAATAATTTCTTTACCGCTAACCAAATCATATTTTAGTGCTTAAAGTTCTTCAAGTGGTACCTCAAAGGGCCAGCAAGGAGATGGTTGACCAATAAACCGGAGACACATTTATAATTTTGGATGCTCTTGCCTAAACTTTTGTGGAAGAATACTACCCACAATTGAAGACTTCAAATGTTAGAGAATCCACATATATACAATTTCCTGCAGCCTAGAGGATGCTCAAACTTCTACAAGTCTAGAGTGGAGGATTACAATTCACACCAGCAAGGAAGCTCAAGCACCAACATTAGTGAGTCCGCTCAAGGCAGCAACTACAAAGGATCATCTGGATTCTCGAGCAAGCCAAATCAACAGCAGCAGAAAAATTCGGCCCCAACTGGAGGTATTAACGAAGACATCACCCTGATGATGAAGACCATGCAGACGCAGTTAGCTGACCACTATTTTATAGGGTGAGCAATCTATGATACGAAGGATGAAAGCATCTTACACATCCTTAACACAAAGGGTCGATCAAAGGCCTCAATGATATCTTCCAAGCAACACTAGGAAGAATCCCAAAAACCTCAGCTTTTGAGAAAGGGGCACATGTATACAAAGTCGATTTCACTAAGGAGCAGGAAGACAATCCAAGGGATTGCCAATTTTTCTTTAAAAAACCAAAGATGGTGTCGGATCAGATTGTAATTGACATCCTAGAGCAAGAGGAGGAAACACCAGTCAAGACAGCTACACCTCCTCCTACAACTCAAAAGCATGCTACCACTATGAAATCCCACCTTAGGAGTCCCGATCAAACCACTCCACTGATTCAACCTAAGAATTCTACTAAACTCAACCCACAATTATTAAACAAAGCATAAAGCAAGCAATACAAATGAACATGAGACCATTATTAAACCTTCTAATACCGACAGACAAGAATTCTGAATTCTTAAATACATGCTGAAAATAAGATAAGTGGAGATGCAACTCCAATCTAAAATACAAAAAAATGATATCATCTTATATCAAAACCCCAACCAGCTCTCTCTGCATCATAAGCTCTAGTACATGTGACTGAACACATAGATACACCAAGGAAAATAATATCTAATGGGTTCAGCGATAAGCACTGAGTGGCTAAACTAGTCTTGCGTATAACTGAAACTGAACTAAGATTTTACTACGCCTGTACTGAGACTTTAGTATGCATGTACTGAGACTTTATTGTGCCTGTACTGAGAATAGAACAAGAAGTCTATCTAAACACCGAAACTAATAATGTGACCCTATGGTACTGTAGGCATCGTCCTGATGTCAGCCACCCCTAGCTTTCAGCGGACAGCCTCATGGTGGACCAGACCATGAAACCACCCTAAAAAGCCGTGAGAGCAACATTGAAGGTTAACTCATCACGTCCTGTCTGAACCTGAATGAATCCTGGGGGATTGTGCAATCCATGGGTGGGTGACCAACACATAAACGAGAGCTATCTAGCTAATCCTAATCATGTCCTAATCTGAACTATGAATCACATGCCACAGTTCAATCTCCAAGAGCTTATCCTCGAAATATTATAACTATCTGTAGAGTAGATGACACGCTACTGGACAGCCTGAGAGACCTCCTCTGAAATAAAATACATGTACAGTAGATCACACGCTATTGTACAGTCCTGAGAATCCAATCATTGGATTCCAGACCACCTAATTACCGTTATATGCATAAAGTAGAAAAGTAATCCTAAACCCCTGCCGGTATGAATATATGCACCTCTGATTCTGAATTGACATGATTCCTCTTTCTGCCCCAAGTCAGTAGCTTCTAACCGTGCGTCGTTTGGAGCTCAAACGATCGAGTTGTGCTTCTTTTACTTTTTTTGCAACATTCTGAAACTTGCTGGGATAGAAACGTTGCGCTAGTCCTCTAACTGCCTCCGTTACACAGATTGATCCAGAACTTCCAGTTTTTGACAAAACAGACCTAAGTACTTAACTGCAAACCTTCTACTAGTTTAGTACTACGGAAGCAAGACATAAGTTATGTAATTGCACAATAGCTACTTATCTTTCAGTCTTGCAAATCTGGTCACTTAACTTCTCCATGATTGCGAAAGGGTCACACTTCTTCTCTAGGAAGGTTGGTCGCCGCCAGCGAGGCTACCCAGATTCCGGCGAGCCTCCGGTTGTTTCCAATCTTCTTGGACACGCGGGAAAATGATCGACGCAGTCGCCTATTGTCAAACTCCAGCACCGCAATCCGTCGATTGAATGTCACCACTGCCTCTGAACGCAACCGTGAGCATCAAGCTTTGCCCCACCGCTCTCTCTCGAATCCGGCGAACTCCTCATGCCGACCGATCCTTCAACAACGCTCTCTTCTCCTCGATCCAAAATCTCTTCCTTGATCGATCGCCGTCCATCTCTCTCATGTCGTTTTCCCATTAGATTTAGGAATAATATTCCTCTACCGAAATAACTCTACTACTGTCTTTATATATTGAACCCACCACGGTCGTGACCACCTTACCACCACGGTCATGACCTTATTCCAATCACGACCGTTGCCATAATTCCATCACGACCGTTTTGAAGGATTTGCTTAACAATAATATCAACCTCAATGATGCCACATAAGTCACTCTCTATGAAGAAGGAGCGGCCATCCAAGTCAGACCATAAGCGAAAAGATCCAGGGAGGTTTACTTTGCCTTGCATGATTAAGAATGTTAAAGTTAGTCGAAGTCTTGTTGATCTAGGTGTTAGTATCAATGTTATGCCACATAGCTTATATATGAAACTAGATATAGGTGAACTTAGACCAACTGATATGGTTCTTTAACTTGCTGATAGGTCTTTAGTGAAGCCTTAGGGTGTCATAGAGGATGTGCCAATTCTTATAGGACCTTTTGAATTTCCAACTGATTTTGTGGTTCTAGATACCCATGAGGATGATTGCAATATTCTGTTAGGACGTCCATTTTAGCTACTATTGAAGTTGTGATATATGTTTCCAAAGGGTGTCTCAGTTGTAGGACAGGATGAGGTTACTTTACAATTGAAAGATGGCATGAAATATTCTAAAGCCCAAGATGATGATTATTTTTGAGGATTTATAAGATGCCACTAAGATGTTTGACCTGTCTCATATGCTTGTTGGAGATGAGTATGTTGTTAAGGTATTTATGGAGACTATAGGGATTATATGAAGCAGATGGCACAAGCAAAATCCCTTGAGCAACTCGAATCTTACTGTAGATCACCACCAACGTGGGAGCTTCTGAAGATCCGAAAGATCACCACTTCATACGACGAGCCTCCAGAGTTAGAGCTCAAACTATTACCAGAGTATCTCGAGTATGTATTCCTCAGTTAGGATTCTAAACTACCAGTCATAATCAATTCGAAACTCGAACCTCAGCAAAAGGAGTAACTTCTAGCCTTCTTGAGGAAAGCATAAACAAGACTTTGCTTGGAAGCTAACCGACATTAAGGGAACCAACCTTTGTTTCTGCACTCACAAGATCAATCTAGAGGCTGATTGTGGAACCCGACCCTAGAAGACCCGCTCGAGCCACTACTTCAACCCATGAAACCTACTCGGGTTCCACTTGACTCAACTCAAACCCACAACTACTAATAAATGCGACTAATCAAGCATTAAAACTGAACTCAAATCCTTTATTAAACCCTTAGAAATCTTACAACACATAGATCCTAGATTCGAAATTCAACCCATTACAAGAGCAGATGCAACTCAAAAGTTCTAAAACACATCAAAAGCATATATCAAATGATATAGAAAATTCGACCAGCTCATCTCACCTCCAGCTCCTGCACCTGTGATTGTACACACATAGATACCAATAGGGAAATCCTCAATTGATAGGGTCAGTACTAAGCACTGAGTGGCCAACTGAAAAATTCATAGAACTAAGACTACAAACATGGATAGAACATAGAAGTCTTCCTAGTCACTACTCTAGTAATGTGATTATGTGGTCCTGTAGGCATCTACCTAGCATCAACCACCCCTAATATACTGTGACTAGCTCATGGTGGATCAAACCATGAAACCACCTTGAGTCTCCATATGAGCCAGCATTTGTAAGCATACCAATACATCCTGAGCATACCCAGCAGTTGTAAGGATTTTGCAATCCGGTGTGAGTGACCAATGCATCATAATCGTGATCTAGTCTAGCTAAGCCTATAGTATCCTATCATGAACTGTGTGTCACAACCACAGTTCAACCGTTAAGAGCTTAAGACCGAATCGTGTTACATTACCTGTATAGTATACCGCATGCTACTGTACAGCCTCAGAACCCTCGCTCCACATCATGGCACATCATGTTAGGAATCCTTTCAAGGGATTCTCAAACATCCTATTACAGTTCTACACATCAATTTCAGAAAGCAATCTAAACTCCAACCTTTGATTAGCTTTCGTATAAAGTCTGAAGTCAAGGTATTTTCCCAAAGCTCGAGCCTTCTATCCCTTTATTGCTTTGCCTAGCCTCTCTAAACCTCTAGCAGCAATCTATGATCGATCAGCTTCACCTTCTTCCCTTGATCGATCTTCTCCTCTTCCTGAGATGAGCAGCGCCATAATGATTATAGGTTTTCTCTATTCTATTTTGCAATCTTTGTTCTCAAGTCGCGTAAGAGTTTTTATAATAAGTCAACCACGCCTAGGGACGAAGCCAAAAATTTTGTATTATGGGGGCCAGATAAATGTAAATAAATAATATGTATAAAATAACTTCATTAGAATTGCTTAAATTTAGGAATGAACTAAACGTATTTCAATCACGTTCTATTATCTATAAGTTAGAAATAGTATTCATAGTGTTAGATCTTAGAATTATTTTCTAAATTTTTTAATATATAATGAGGAATATCCGTATTAGTAATTTAGCATAGGAGATAAATGGCAAGTTATAGAAATTAAAACTAGTAAAAAAATAAATAAAAATAGGGCGTTAGTTTAAAGAATCGACGGAATGAAATAAACTTTTTTTAAAAGCCTTACCTAAGTATCGAACCAGCAACCTCAAATTGATATTTAGAAGCATTACCGTTATACTACATCCAATGTTTGTAGGGGCCATGGTCCCCTAACTTGTTAAAGTAGCTTCGTCCCTGATCATGCCCGTTGTGAACTTGCAACCACACCTGTGGTTCACCACCGATCGTGCCCATGGTGTACTGCTGACCGCGGTCATGATTGACCTTGCAACCACGCCAATGATAGATTCACTATCACACCCGAGATCGTCCACCCGCTAGATGAACTTTCAAGAACTCAAACCAATTCGAGAATCAACAGTTGACCTAAAATTGGAACTCGGTCTCTCTGTCATGATGATGTCAAACCGGTAGCACAGCTTCAGCGTCGATTCAAACCAGCTACATGAGAAGTCAGGAAGAAAGAGTAACTCAAACTCCTCGATGCAGGTACAATTTATCTATTTTTTTATTGTTATTGGGTTAGTCCTATGTAGGTTGTGCCCACGAAAAAGGAGAGCTCATTCCTACCTGGACAATCACTAGATGGAGAGTGTGCATTGGTTAAATCCACCTCAATGTTACTACATAGAAGTATCACTTTCAACTACCGTTCATTGATCAGATGCGTGAATGCCTCACGAGTCACGAGTTCTATTGTTTCCTGGATGGGTTGTTCGGATACTTGCAGATTCCGATCGAGCCAGAATATCGGGAGAAAACCACATTCACATGTCCCTTCGGCACATTCGCATACCTATGTGTTCCCTTCGGTCCATGTAATGCACCGTCGACCTTTTAACGATGTATGACAGCAATCTTTGGGCACCTACTAGAAGATGTTTCTGAAGTCTTCATGGATGACTTCTTAGTCTATGGAGATTCCTTCTCCGGATACCTAGGAAACTTGAAGAAAATTTAGCAAGGTGTGAAAAAAACAATCTAGCTCTAAGTTGGGGGACGTGCCACTTCATGAAGGAGAAGGGATTGTGCTAGGCCACAAGGTCTCCATACGAGATATAGAGTTGGATCAAGCTCAACTCGAAACAATTTCTTAACTTCCTCCTCTTAATAATGTTAATACATGCTGGTTTTTATCTTCGTTTTATCAAAGATATCTCAAATATCACATTGCCTATGACTAGGTTGTTAGAGAAAGATGTGGCTTTTGTTTTAGATCATAACTACTTACAGGCATTAAATCTACTCAAGAAGAAGCTGACAACTGCACAAATCTTGGTCTCGCCGGACTAGGAGGCACCCTTCGAACTAACGTGTGATGCTAGTGATGTTGATGTAGGAGTAGTACTTGGATAGTAGATGGAAAAGAGATTCCACCTCATCTACTTCACGAGCAAGACGCTCTATGATGCGCGAAGGAAATACACAACCACTAAGAATGAGTTTGTTGCGATTTTTTCCCCATTCGACAAGTGTCGCTCCTACTTAGTGTTGTTCCATACTACTATTTTCACCAACCATTATGCTCTTAAGTATCTTCTAGCAAAATAGAATGCGAAGTCGAGGCTGACTCGATGGGTGTTTGACGTCACTATTAAGGATAAGGCGGGAGCTGAAAACATTATTGTTGATCATCTGTCACACCTTTAAAGACCTTCAGCGGGGCGATTCGCTGAAGCGGAGATCAACGAGCTTTTCCCTGTTTAGCAGCTACTATTCTTAGAAGAAGGAGATGAGTTATCGGAATATCATACACCCAAGTTTCCGTGGTTTTCTCCCATAGCCAGCTTCCTCGCTTTTAGAGTACTTCCAAATCATTAGAATCATCAAAAGAAGAAAATGTCGATATCTAATTCCAAGCAATACCTTTGGGATAATCCTCTCCTCTATCACTCCAGAACATACATCATCAAACGGTGTGTCACTCTCTACGAAGCTGATGACATCATGCATAACTGCCACACCGGTCGCACTGTGATATCCTAGTGGTAACCGCATAACGCGGAAAATATTTGAAGTCAGTTTCTTCTAGAGGACAATTTGGAGAGATTACGTAGAATTCGTGAAGAACTGTGATGCGTGCCAACGAGTAGGTAACATTTCAAATAGGAATGAAATGTCTATGACTATCTTGATGCCTATAGAAATTTTTGATGTGTGGGGTATAGATTTAATTAGAGCCGGAAAAATCTTAATCCGACCCGATAAACCCGCCTGCCTGACCCAACCCAGCCCGAGCCATGACCTGATTGACCAAAAAGTCAACAACCCATAACCTGTCCAACCCATGATCCAATGAACCTGAGACCCGATTAACCCGAAATCCGATGAACCCGTGACCTGGCTAACCCGTAACCTGACGAACCCGTAACCCAATCAACCCATAACCCGACCAACCCGCAATCCACCCAACTCAACCCGAATAACCCGATTGATCGTATTCAATATAACTTATGCAATAAAACTTGCATTAAAATTTTAATTTTCTTTAGTAAGATTTAATTCTATCAAAGTGAACTTCTTATCTAACAATATTATAGATTTTCCATACAAATCATAAGCAAGTAACTAATTTATTCAATGGATAATAATGGAAAAATTAAATAAATATTAAAATTTCATGAAAAAAGAGGTAATGAAAATGTATATACATATAAACAATACACCATAAGCGCTAAAATGTATTTTTTTGCTAGATAAACAAAAAGTCGTATTATGTTTCATGAAACTATTGTGAGCCTATAGGCAAACTGAGCTAACCCGCAACCCGCCCAACCCAAGACCGATGAACCCACCAACCCGACAAACCCGTAACCCAACAAACTCGTGACCCGACGAACCCGTAACCCGTAACCCGATGAACCCGTATCCTGACGAGCCCGTACGCTGATGAGCCCACGATCCGACTAACCCGTGATCGGATGAACCCACAACCCGATGAACCCGTAACCCAACTAACTCGACCCGCAACCCGCCCGTTTGACAGCTCTAGATTGAATGTGTCCTTTCCCACCGTCTCATGGCAACAAGTACATTCTTGCTGTTGTGGATTATGTGACAAAGTGGGCAGAAGCGTAAGTGCTCCCAACTAATGATGCTAGGATAGTGGGAAACTTCATCCATTGCCTTTTCATACGTTTTGGATCCACTCGCGCTATCATTAGCGACAGGGGTAGTCACTTCCAAGGTCAATTCGATTGATTTTTCCACAAATTTGGTGTAACTCATTGGTTGACCACTGCTCACTATCCACTGGAAAGCGGTCAAGCAGAGGTGATGAATCACGAGCTTAAGAGGATTATCGATAATACAATCAACCAGTCTCGCAAGGACTAGTCGATTCATCTCGATGAAACTCTTTGGGCTTATCGAACCGCATTCAAGACTCTTATTAGCACTTTGCCATATTGGCTTGTTCATGGCAAGACTTGTCATTTACCGGTCAAGCTTAAGCATAATGCTTGTTGGGCCTTGAAGTTACGAAACTTGAATGCTAGTCTCGTAGCTTCAGAACGACAATATCAGCTCCTTGATGACATTCATTTACTGCGTATATCATCATGATTTAAGCGACATTACATGCATAATTGTGGAGTTTTGGGTAGAAGTTTAAGGTGTTTCGTGTATTTCTTGCTTCTATCTAGATTTAGTTTCGCGGGCCCGTTCAGGGTCCATTTGATGTCATCTGGAAATGTTATTTTATATATTTTAGGTACATGACAATATCTAAGCACTATTCGAAGCAATATGGGCATGAATCTGCCTTATCGCTTTAGACCTTTCACTTCCTGACTCACCTGCTCAAACAAGAGTTTAAGTTCCGGAACTAGTGCCTGCCCACTGCTTTTACCGAAAGCTTGGTCGAGCTAGGACGGACCGAGGAGTTGAAAAATATAAGTGTTGTTGTCCGTATTTGCGCCGAACACGGTCAATAATTGTGCCTAAGCCTAGGCACAATATTTGACAGACTAAGGTGTAAAGATTGACAACGGCTCCTGGAATTTTTGTCGAACATTGCGCCTTAACTGTGCCATGATAGAAAAAAGGATATGAAATTCTATCTAAAAGCCTGTTCTCCTCTAATCAAGATATGATTTTCAGACAAATTCCCAAGCAAAAATTAGAGATTTTCGTGCAACTAGAAGATAACACTTCAAGGAGCTTGGATCGGACAATGTAATCAAGATCAGTGAATCAAGTTCTTCGACGGGAATCAGAGAAATTAGGTTTTTCATAATTCATTGTGTAAACCTAGAATCAATGGTTTCCTTTATTGAATTTTTTTTGTTCTTCGAGATTATGAGTAGCTAAACTCCTTGTGCTTAGATTAGATGAGCCCTAGGTGATTTCCTTATGAAAGAACGATCGTTAGATTTCAAATATTTATGCAAGTTGGATGGATGTTTGGTTATGTTTAATTTCGATTTCATTTTTTTCTTCTGTAATCAACTTCAATAGGTTCTTGTCAGATTTGTGATTGTCTCGAAAGAGCTTGCATATCTTGAACACCAAAATTAAACAACTGGGTTCGTCGTTAATCCTCATCCAAATAGACTAGTTTATCATGTGAGCAGTTCTCGTTTGTTTTATAACCTAGCGGATTTCAGCCCTTTGTGTCGAAATACTGGACTGGGATAGTAGATAAGTAGAAGATTAGAAGACTCGAGAGGGCGTGATTTGATTAGAGAAGAAATATAATGGTGAACTGAATTTATCTTGTTTTGCATCAATTGTTGAAGTTGAATATCATTTATGAATTTGGATAGCCTAGGGGGACTCGAAGTCTAACCAGTTTCCCCCCAATTAGTCAAACCCTCAATCATGAAGTCTTGCAAACTTGTTTTATTTTCTTGTTATTTAGAAATTGGATTTCTTCATTACATTGGTAATCATGGAACTCACACCATAAACCAGTTAAACTAATTGGAACTTTTCATAACTCCGAGTAAATGCAATAAGAGACCCAGGAAAATTTTACCCTGATAACTTTGGCAATTACGTTATTTTTAATGTTCGTTACAAGTGAATCATTTCATGAGCTAGCGGAGTACATGTTTCATGGATATGAAAGTTCTTGGCTCTACAAAGAGAAGAGGAAACGTATTCCTGACGCTAGGATTCAAGGTGTCAAGCAGTTCACTAAAGAAGATAAAGTGTTGCTCTACAGCTCTAGTCTCTCACTCTTTCTGGGAAAATTACAATCAAGATGGTAAAGAAAACGGAATGTACTCGATTTGTAGCACGTGCAACCATATACGAAGTTATAGAGTATTTCCCATACAGTAATGTTGAGCAAGGAACATTCAAGGTCAACGGTCACCGTCTCAAGCGATATCCCAATCTCAATAAAAGGCTAGGTATTGTCTAGCTCAAAGATGGTAAAGAAAGAGCGCTTCTTTAGAGGCATCCCATTTCTGGAGTCAGTTTTGTTTTCATTTTCGATTCATTATGCATGTTTAGGTGTTAATCGAGTCTAGAACGTGATACATGAGTACCCATCCTTGCCGCAGCCTCATCGGGTCGACAAGTTTTGGTGATTACAGTTTGTGTTTGAACTTTCAAGATCGACTACCAACATTTATGCCTAAAGCTGACAAAAATTGTGCCTAAGCTTAGGCTTAGTTTTAGACAGACTTTAAGTGCAAGTATTGATGATGGCACCTCTATCTTCTGTTAAAGATGTCGCCTTAAATTGTCAAAGATTGCACCTAAGTAAGGTGCAATATTTGACAACTGTTAGGCGCAATTATTGACAGAAGTTGAAACTTATTCAGTCCTTGGTCAAATTTTACAACAAAACTTTTCACCATCTCCTTTTATACTTCGACCATCCATCACCTCTGACCTTGCCTCCGCCTTCCGGCTATTCACACATGTTGTCGATTTCCCCGGTCCCCGGCAACCACTCCCATTCCCTCCCCCCTTTGATTGCGTTCCGTTTGAGTGAGTTTTGAGAAAGTGAGGATCGATTTTGCCCAGTTTTCAACAAAATCGAAACTTGCTTGTTATGGTTTGTTTTCTCTCCTCCAACCATGGTGAATACAAGGTACTGCTTCCAGACACCTTTGTCTAGCCTTCTTATTGCTTATAATGCACTAAATCTTCCCGATTGATGATTTTGTGATTTGGGTTGAAGAACCCTAATTTTCGAATTTGGGGCTATTTGAAATCGATGATGCTAGATTGAAATTGGGTATGATAGGAATCTAGTGATGTGATTTATCCCTTGAAATTAAATAGCATGTTTAGGTCATCGGAACGTTGAATTTTGCTCGGTATTTTTACGGTATTTTCCGGGTTTAATTTTTATGGGTTTTTAAATGACTTGCATTGTTTGTATGAATTTTTGAACTGTATCTAGGAGCTATAAAATTCAGATTACACACCATAGAAGTGTTGAACGAGATTTGACGATCTTATCACTAGTATTGCCTATGTCCCCTCTTGCCTTTTGCTCCTACTTGATTAGTGCATAACATTTTGGGCAAAAGATAAGTGTGGCGTGGTCTATTGGGTAGAATCATTCGTGTCAAGTTGTGATCTTTCTGTGTAGGTTTGCTATTCATCACAATGCTTACTCTAGTGAAGCAGCAGCATCACGATCATAAAACGACGCACAACATCTGGATGCAATGGAAGTCGACACCGAAGGAGAGCATAATGAAAATGTGGCTGATGTAGTCACGAATAGACACAATCCAGAAGTGCACGACTACCTTCGCTTCCTCCGACGCCTTACTAATGAAGAGAGGACCATCTTATGGAAGCGGTTCCGCAAAATTGAGCCAACCCCCACCTCATTCTTTGATATTGAGGGCATTCGAGCCATCAACCCCTCTTGGGGAGGTTGAGCGGCATTGCTTCTTAATGGTGCAGGGTTATTGGAGCTTTTCACACTTTTTGGTCTACCAATGCTCGTTCCTCTCTTAGAGTTTTGGACTTCTATCTATTATGAGACTCAAAAGAGTCGGCAGGACAAGAAATGTATTTTCTAACTCCTTGGGAGGATAAGATTTCAATGAGACATTGAGCCAACCCGAGACATTGGATGATTTTGCTGAATCTCTCGGGTTCTAAGGACCTTTCTCAAGACACGAGCATAATTATACGTGTCTCAATCAGCCTGATGATATCGAAAACGAAATGAAAGAACTTTGGAAGGCCATCACAAATGACCTGGAAGAAAAAATGGAAAGGGTGCTCATGTTCTTTTTCTAAGGTACTCGACCCGTTCTCCCACTTTTTCCATTTAACATGGCGTCGGAATCTCTCTTGGTGGAATATCAAAACAAAGAGTGAACATCATGTGTTAAAAGAGGAGATGATGTTTTATCGAGACATTCTCCAACGTAGACCAGTTCATCTGGGATATGTAGTGGCACAGTTCTTTTAGGGGAGGTGGACCCGGTTGCGAAGGTACCTTCCGAGGGGCCCCTTTATTGTTAAGATCATCGAGACCAAGGGCCTTCAAAACCGATCGAAGAATCTAAACGATTTGGAGCCTTATTCGGATATTCAACTTGTTGGCCCCGACATCATTCGATTCTGGAAAATGAACCTTTGCAAGGAGTGGCTCACCCACGCCGAGATTGATCGGTACCATAACATATACAAAGTTAGGGAGCCTGCATCGACCACTCAAGTAGATTCTCCCGTGCGTAGGAGAAGAGGATGTCAGCCTCGAAGAGGTCACCAAGTGAGAATAGTAGTAGAGGAGAAGAAGGAGGCAGTGCATCATCCGAATGGCGGAGAGCCAGCAACAACACAGGGAGTGCCTCTTCCTGACTTTTCTTTGATGAGTGATGGATTCTAGCCACCACCACCACCACTTCCGCATCGATACCATCCATGGCCGACAGAGTTTGTTGATATGATGAGGTCGATTCAGCTGTGACAGATTAACTTTGAAGAGGGTAGTCTTCCATGGCAGCAGCAGCAGACAGCTTGGTAGACGTCCTTTGATTTGGGACAGAGACCTTTGTAGATAGAGCAGAGGAGAGTGAAACAAGAGTACCATGATGAACAGATGCGTTACCTCCACTACCTCACTCATTACTGGATTGGGTACTCGATCCCACAACATTCGCCTCCTCAAGGTGACTACTGATCCAGGTATCATCGTTTTACTTAGGACTTTTTCTTTTCTTATTATCGGATCTTAAATCCATTTTATTATGTGTGGGACTTGGAAACTTGTCATATTCCCTTTTTACTTTTATTTTTTATGTTTTGTGTTTGTGTCTTTTTCTTAAGTTAGTGTTGTCACCGAGTTTGAGCTTCATAGATCATACATCTTGCTTCTCCAGTTTTTCACAGCTTCCAGGTATTCATGTCCTACTTCTCCATTTCATTCAGCGAGGACACTGTCCAAACTAAGTGTGGGGTGAGTTTGATAGGATTCTTGTTAGCTATTCTTGTTGGGTTGTTGTTTTGCATATAAGTCCTAATCACAAGCTTGTTGGAACCATCTTTGGATCGATTACTTGGCATGCTTAGAATACTTCAAGGTGATTTGTGCACTTGAATTGCTGACTTGCTAGGTTCCTTTTCCTCTATTGTATTGGACCTCTATGGTTTTTTTGTGAATAATAAATTGTTATTCAACAAAAAACAAAATTGTTGACTAGGTTTGTGAACCTATACCTAATACAATTAGTTTTTTAGAGTTGCTTTGATTAGTTCTTAGTAGCAAGGACTCTCCAACTTGATGTTATCGGGCATGCATTTTATCAAATTACCATCTACCAGACAATGAGTGGCCTAAAATCCATTTGTAGAATTGTTCTAAAAATTATTTTGAGTGGTCTATATTGTTTGGAAGTTAATCCGACACTTACATGATACCGAATTGAATTCACTCGACACTGAATCACTGAGAATGATAGAGGCACCTAGATAAGCTCTATTGATTCACGAATAAAACCCCATCGAGTCCCTTTTCCCATTAGGATTACACAAAATATAGCCAAAAATCATTTCTCATGTTCCCCTATAATATCATATATCCTTTCTTTCAACCATTCATTTGATCATATATACATAAGTGGCATGTAACTCGATCGAGTCTAGGAGTTAGTAAAGTTGATAAGTTGTGAAAATCCAGGATATTCGAGTTTCCCGTAATAGTAATTGTTGTACAGGTTTCTATTTTGAAAAAAAATCTCGAAAGAGGAGACAAGCGAAAAAACCTAGTCTCGAAAAAAAAATGCAAAAATCAATTTTTTTTATATGATTTAAGTCGAATAAACGAGCAGAAAAGCTTGAAGCACTAGAGATTGATTAAGGGATAGACGAGCTAGTATAAAGCTTTTGAGATGAATCGGATTGTTGCATAGAGTTCATTTTTAGTAGCTTAGCTCCACAGTAGAGTAGATCGAGTCATCTGCCACTGTGTACACCTACCATCAAACTCATTTTACCTTCCCTTATCTTTCCTTTCCACATTAGAATCTAGAATAAAAGACCTCTTGGCTGGAGTATGAAGTGCTTTGATGTGATGAGTAAAAGTAGGTTGATGTGCAAGTGTCGGAAGCGCGCCTCAGAGTTGATGAATGGGCGCATAAACACTGACCCTAAACACTTTGAGTGAGTGCTTTCTGCTTCGTCTTTAAGCCGTTTCTTCCTTTGAGAGTAAGTCCAGATGGGTGGTATAACATGCTTGATGATGTGTGGCAAGTTGGGGAACTTCTTGTGAGGCCCTTAGTTCTCATGTTGGTTTTGATTAGAGGTTCACTTACATATTAAGCAATTCAGAAGTGCTTTGAGGATTAATGGTTTGCTTTGCCATCTTAGTAGTTTGACTCATTTGTAGGAGTTTTTCATTACTTTTATCAGCTTTTTGCTTGAGGACAAGGAAACCTTAAGTATGGGATTATTTGATGACGTTCAATTTACCGCGCTCATTGCCCTTATTTAAGCGACATTTCATACATAATTGAGTAGCTTTGGATAGAACTTTAGGGTGTTTCGTGCATTTCTAGCTTCTATCTCAATTTAATGTCTCAGAACCATTCGGGGTCCATTTGATGTTATTTTGGAGTATTTGTTATATATTTTAGGTACATGAAAAAATCGAGGCATTATTTGGAGCAATACAGGCATGCATGGACGAGCTAGGTCGTATCGAGGAGCCGAAAGAACACAAGTGCCATATTTTATCAATGCATGCGCCTTCGATAGTCAGTAACTGTCTTGCAAGTTATTGACACGCAAGGTGCAAATGTTGACAAAAGAATCAGAAATCTTTGTCAAAGATTGCGCTTAACCTTGTCAATAATTGCGCTTGACTAAGACGCAATCTTTGACAAGGGTTAGGTATAATTTTTAACAAATCTGGCTGAAATAAGGATCTGAAATTATATTTTAAGACCGGTTCTCCTCCATTCAAAGAGAGGCTTTTGAGGGGTGAATTCCAGAGCATAATTTATGCGATGTTTGGAAATAGGAATTATGATTCCCATGAATATGAAATTAGAATAGTATAAAATAATTGAGTTGAGGTTAGAAGCGATTGTGAAAAGAACGTAAATTAAAAGGATATAAGGGATTCCTAGGAAAGTTTATTTTTCCCATTGAGTAGATAGGGAAACATGATTCCAATTAGAATCCTTATATCCTTTGATCCAAATTTCCATCAATAATATTTTTCTACTCCAACTCAACTTATTTACATTAGTCTCAACTTAACTTTTAGGAATCATGATTCCTATTGCCAAACATAGCATCGGGGATTTCTTAGCAACAAGAAGGCAACACTTTAAGGAGCTCAGATCGGACAATGTAATCAAGATTGCCTAATCATATTCTTCCACCGGAATCGACGAAATTTGGTATTCTATAATTCTTTGTGTAAACCTAGAATCAATGGTTCCCTTTGTTGATTTTGTTTTGTTCTACGAGATTATGAGTACCTAAGTTCCTTACTGATTGTTTGACTTTGACGATTTATGCGAGTTGGGTGGATTTTGGTGTATGTTTAATTTCATATTCGTTTCTCTTCTTGCCTGATCAACTTGAATAGGATCCTGTTAGATTTTTATTTTCTCACAAGATCTTTCAATTCTAGAACGTCGAAATTAAACAACTAGGTAAGTCGTTAAACCTTCGTCCGGGAGCGAATAGACTAGGCCGTCCTGTGAGCAATTGTTTGTTTTATCGCATGACGGATTTCAGCTCTTTGTTTTGAAAGGCTGTACTAGGATAGTAGATACGTAGAAGATTAACATACCCGAAATGACGTGATTTGATTTGAGAATAATTGCGACGGTGAACTTAATTTATCTTATTTGCATAAATTATTGAAGTTGAATATCATTTGTGAATTTGGATAGTCTAGGGGGATTCGAAGTCTAACCTGATTCCCCCCAATTAGTCAAACCCTAAATTGTGCAGTCTTGCAAACTTGTTTTAGTTTCTTGTTATTTACTATTTTTTATTCTCATATTGATAATCGTGGAACTCACACCACATCTTTGTTAAACCGATTAGCACTTTTCACAACTTCGAGTAGAATACATTTTAGAGACCCTAGGGAAATTCGTCCCTGATTACTTTGATAATTTGGTTGTTTTATAGTGCATACTACAAGTGTATCACCCCCAACCCACGATTTTTATTGATTCAGTTGCAATTGGAGTGGAAGGTCGCCTTCTTTACCTTCGGACGGTGATCAGATTTCCGGTGAGAAGATGTTAAAAGAGGAGACATGTTTGTGGTCACCGATTGAAGAGCTAATTCATGTTGCATAATGGTTTGGTGTTAATAATTGGTTGTTTTGGTTTTCATAGTTCTGGAGGACGTTGACTATGTTCATCGGTGAAGATCTAGGTCTCGTCATCGGCTCCTATATGGCTACGATCTATCTTTCTCCCAAGATCTAGGCATGCACCTTCTTTTGTATTCGTCTCCCAATTGGCTGGTACCTTCTTTTGTAGTCGGCTCCGATTTATCATCCAAACACACGTACAACGGCTCCAATTTTCTAACCACGTACTACCGCTGCTTTGTGTGTTTCTAGAGGTTTTCGTCTTTGTTCAATGGCGGCGAACTAGCTCGAATTGTAGAAAATTCGGCGACGTCCATACTAGTTCTATAGTCTACTAGTTCAGTGGTAAGGCAGTGATCATGTTCAATCAATATTGTTGATTTTATTTCGAACTAGTTCAGTAGTAAGGCAATGTCGTTGTTTCATGTATTAGTTCAAGTGGTTCTTGTAAAAGATTTGCTTTGGGTATTTTTGCAGATCCTCAGCTCCCATCATCGATATGCTTTTGTCAATGTTACCTCCCCACCACCAGTTCAGTTACACCCGACTTCGATCTGCTTTCCTCAGCCGAATAGCTAACCACAAGATGGTAGGTAAAAGATGTGAGTTTTTAAGCCGGCGTTGATTTCGTCGTTGCAATCTTCCGTACTAGTTCAAATTTGTAATTCAGTAAAAGATTTTTAATGCTGCATGGCTTGTAGTTGAATTGAACATCGTATGCAATTATGAAATAATGCTTTTTATTGCAATGTTACTATCTTTTCGTATTCTTCTTTTGTTGTAGTGTGTACTAGTTCAGGTTCCCTACTGTAACTTCTCCTTCTTTTTTAATAGGAGGGTGTACTACTTTAGATTCCCCAGTATAACTTCTTTTTGAATTGTAGGGTATACTAGTACAATGTGCAATATAATGTATAAGTTGAATTAGTTGACACAACTCTGAACTAGGCCTAAATTGTGTGGGAGTCCTTTTCTTTAGGAAGTGCAAAGTGTATTATTTCCCTTTAGACATAACATAAAATGGGAGAGCTCAATGTTGATGCATCCTCACCTGTAATCTCAATGTTGATGCAGGTCAATGCAGTTCAAATAGGATTGTTGATTTATTAAGTGCTCCTCCAAGTGAAGAGACCATACCAATAATATTTGTAATATACTTTATTCGTTTGGTTGTAAGAAAAAAGATATTGGAGTAGCTCAAGATGCTTTTTTTCCGATGAGAATCACCTCCATCTTGACTCTTATTTGACTCGATTTTACCAGTTTGTAACTGATTTGATATGATTGGATGAGAGTGTGAAGGGGTTTGTGTTATGTTCTCCCAAACGGACCTTTTCAATCCATTTGACTTGTTGTCTCAAGTATTTTAAGGTTTCATGTATCTGGCGGATGGAAGACGTGAAAACGAACCCAACAATACAAACCAGAGGTCAAACAAAGGTCGGAAGAGCGAGATACGCCCAAAAGAAGAAAGTTGGTCCGGTTTGGAAAGGAGGTCTGACAGGGTGTGGAGCCCCTGTGAATCCACACGGGTTGTGAGCATGCTGAACAGCAATACAAAAGCTCAATTTCGAGATTTTTTGAGAGGAGAGCAATGGGAATGACCTAAAACACATTTTGATAATGGGGGAGTGTTTAGAAGCGTAGCATCACCATGAGAATAAAAATTTAAAGCCATATAGCCAAGATATTGAAGGCTAATGGAGGATCTACCTTCTACTTTGATGGATTGGTGGTTTGCAACATTCTCTATAGCTTTCATGGATATCTAGGTTTCTCTTCTTGTTTGGGTTTTGTAAATTCCTTTGGATTTATGGGATTGTGCTTGTATGCAGTGATAGGATTGTAGATGCATGATGATTGATGATATGTTTTGTTATCTTGTCACCCCTTTTATCCAGATTCCATGTGATTTGTAATTTTCTCTAGTTTTTCATTTTTAGGTTTTCTGTTGATATTGATTGTTGAGTTATTTGTTTAATGAATGTTAGGTAGTGTTGCAGATGGTTCTATGTCGTTGTTGAAACACCCTGATTTCTTAAGATTTATTAAAAGACCAAAATGCCCCAGCCAGGGAACTTAAATAAAAAAGTAGGAAATAAGATAGAAATATTTAATAAATAACTAACTACTAGTAAATGCCCATAGATATTGAAAACAAGCCTCAACATGTAAATTCTTAAACATTTGTCTTAAAAAAACCAAGTCCACATCGCCACTTCCCGAATCAGGTCCATTTTGGTGGGTGGTTCGGGGTCAGTCTTTCGTGATCTATTCATAATAATTAACATACTAACATAATGAATCACCAACGTATAGTTCAGACTTCATATCATGAAAGGCTAATAATGTGTCTCTAATGGTTTAGTACGATCATAAGGGCCTAATAGCTAATAATGGGTCTCTAATGGCTCAAATAGCTAATAACGGATCTCTAGTGATCCAAGATCATAACCCAACAACCTAAATAAAGGGTTTAGCTAAAAAAGTTTATATTATTGGATCATCAATTAATCATCTTGACTTAAAGACATGTTTTCTACTTGTCTAACCATAACATATCCTAACTTAATCATGTAGACACACAATCTGAGCCACATCATAGAACATAGAAAAAATAAGAACATCTTTGTACATAGAATCATCAATACTAACTAAGTAGACATGTCACATAAAGTGATTCTATCATATTTATGTAATTCTATTATAAATAAGAACTTATCATAACAAGTAATTAATCATAATAAGGAATCATCAACAAAGAATCATCAAGGAATCATAAAAAATGAAGCATCAACAAGGAACCATTATGAAAGATTGAAGCTAAAGTCAATCAAGTTAGGTGCATTATGAATCATAGTATCATGGTTCTTGTACCTTGTCTTATCCTAATCATCTTATTCATGAAATTCATATACATCACTTAATTCGTATATTATTCTTGTCCTTATGTAATAAAACTTATTTCTTGTTAGGCGTCCCCCACTCAACTAACTAGCCAACTGCCCTAGAGCTAAAATCATGGAGGTTTGGGAGTACGTATCCATCAGAAGGTATCATAAATCATGAAGGGAAATAATGTGGCCCGTGAATCATGGAGGGCAACTGTGGCCTGTAACTCATGATGGGAAAAACTGTGGCCCGAATCATAAGGGGTCGTAGTCTAGCTAGTGAGTTTGATGTTTTAAATCTACCTATTACTCATCTAGGTGAGGTGTTTGTGTTCCTTATCACTGGTCATGTCTAATCTTATCATCATCTAACATTAACGTTAGTCTAACCTTATCATAGTGATAACATTATCAATAGTCTAACCTTATAGTTTATAGAAGGCACAACTTGCACAACATCAAAGCAATAACATGACGTAAATAAACACTCAATCATGGAATCATGAGATAAATTAAATGCATCAAATTAATTAAAACCTAACATACTGCAACGATCATATATTACCCCCTAAAACTACCCACCTCATTAGCGAGCCAACATCTCAGAAATATATCTGAGATGATTCTCCTTGCTTCCATAAAATCACAGCTTCTGACGGTACTTCATTCGGAGGTCAACGGTTGAATTATGCTTCAATTACTCCTTCGCAACTTTTGAAAACTTCCAATGGCGAAACTAACATTGCACTGCCAATTTTTTCATTTCCAAATTTAGTCCTCCAAGTCCGCCTGGTATGCTACTAGCTCTGTGACTTCCTAACATTGTCATAACAAGCTTAGGTCTTTAACAGTAAGGCATCTAAAAGTCAGAGACCACATACGCAAGGTTTACAAGTAAAATCCACTATCACAAAAGGGTCACTTATCTTTCTCCCTTTGCAGAACGACCACCCTTCTTCTCCGGCGAGAGACCTCGTCGTCGGCGACCCATCTCCAGAATCCGGCAAGCTCCGGGATTCATGGAAACTAATTCTAAGGTCGCGAACACTTTCGTCTGGTCCTTCCATCGTCATGCCTTACCACGCGCTCTGATGCGCCACCCCGAGCTTGGACCTTCTTTCAGATCGGCGAACTTGCGCGTCGCCTCCCTCTATGAACTCGCCTCCTTCCCAACATCCCTCCAACGGCGCAGCGCATCCTAGGGTCCCTCTAACGGCTAGTTTCTAACGGCCGTTAGAAAACAACCGTTAAAGACTACCTACAACGCGCGGTGCGTTGTAAGTGAGGGGGGTTGCCATTTTTTGTAATTAATGTTTCGACTTAATTATCTACGTAATTTCCAATTTAATCTTGTTTAAAAAGAAATTTGAAAAAAGTGGTCGAACTGTTTGAAAACAAATTACTCCGAAAAAGCCAATAAGAGAGTGTTCCAGTGGTAGGATAAGGAGATTGTTGTCATGGGAACGCGGGTTCGATCCACCGCTCCGTTAAAAAATATTTCTGAGGCATTTAAGCCCGACTTTGGCCGCGGAAACTCGAGTTGTCCACCCTGAAATTTAGCCTGCACCCAGCATCACTCAATGTGATGACTGGCGAAAGTGTTCTCCATCATAAAAAAAATTACTCCGACAAAATCTACAACTAAAAGTCGGAAATCATCAGCACTGGGGCGCCATCCACCCTACGAAAGTAGGCCCTCCGGTAAGCCTCATACAACCTCGGCGGGAACTATGCATGTTGTATCGACATCCCGCAAACAGCTTCCAATTCCTCGCCATCTCTTCTCCTCTGTTTCATCAGACCAGACACGCTAAATCTCCCGACCGCCGCCACACCACATTTGTGACAGAGGTCCCCACAGATTCCGGGCACCACCAGGGGGCCGTCGTCGTGGTCGTACAGATTCCAAGCCTACTACATCTGCCCACAAATTCCAATCTGATTCTGCCAGTCGAACCGGGTCTTGATTCCCTCCGCATGTTTGTAAAACGGATCCGTTCCACAGCCGACCCGATCTGAAACCCTCCTGGTCGACCCTCGACAGCACGATCCGGACCTCCGGGTTCTCGGTTGAGCAGAATGGGTATTGGGAATTGTCCGACAGGTCGAAGACGGTGATGGAGGCGTTAGAGGAAAGGCATCGTTCCTCCGATGTCCGGAGGAAGGTTTGGTATAGAGGCGGAATAACCCCCTCGCGAGTTGAGAGCGTCAACAATACTCTTCAGTAAGGGGTTATCCTCGGACGATGGATTCAGCGACAGCAGCTGTATCTTCGGGCAAGTGGAAGACGCACCAGCAACAGAGGACACGCTGAAGAAGATCATTACCCTCAAGAAAGCGAGACGATTGATGACGGTAATTTGAGTTGATGATGATATATATATAGAGAGCTGGGAGAATCGAAAACAGAGTAGGATTCGTTTTCTTGTCGAGATTATAGTTCCTACTGTGATGAATCAAACTCACTCCTGAGTTGTATATTGAGACGGGATGGGTTCAGGAATTGTAGATGTTTTGGTACGATACGATGTGTGACAATGTAAGGCAGGATAAATTTATGATTAAATAACTAGCAAAATATTTTAGGATGGCACTGAATTTTCAGTTTATTATTCAAATGGACAGTCATGATCTATCTCATAGTATGAAATTTTTGTTAGGCATTCAGTTTCTTTTGTTATCATGTATACATGTAGGCTTGACTGTGTTAGTGACAATTCAATTAAAATTTATGTGACAATTTTGTAACTGGTCAAAATGTGACATGTCAAATGTCATGTCACCCAAAATCTTAAAACATTGTAAATGATAAAAATATAAATTATTAATAAAATTGAAATTAATAATCGTTCATCATCTTCCCTACCACCCTTCTACTGCCCCATCTACCCTCTGCTGTCGATTTTCTGACTTAGTTTGACGGAAAGTAACAATTTGACATAATTTTTATAGTTTGTGATATGTCATGACATAAAATGTAATACTAATAGGTTGTATAAATTGGGTAATAAATTAATAATTTGTGAGAATATTTACGTATAAAATATCGACGATAAATTTGGATACTTTCCAAGAGAAGAATGTTGTGGAAGGCAATTCTTTTTTTTACAACAAATTATCATTCATATTCCTTATCAAGGCATAGCAATGTTGTGCAGCTCTACCAACGAAGCTAATATGGATCGTGGGTCTTTGCAATAGCAAAGACCTCAATCATTTCTCTCCAACAAATAGACGATCCAATAGAAATTCACCCTAAAAATAAAAAATAAAGACACTAACAATCACCAACAAGACAAACACAAATCAAAAACAAAGAAAACATTAAAGTTAAAGTTAAAAATAAAATTAAAAAAAAAACTTAGCAAATTTGGATGTAATTAACAACATCCTCATTTGAATTGTTAAGGGAGGCTATAACGTTAACCGCTCTAATTCTCAAATTTAGTAAACCGGATCGGTCGTCTTTTGCTGACCGGCTAATAACACAGCAAAAGCAACAGCAACAATAGTAAATAAGACAACTAGGATTTAACTCTCATTGAAATTTTTTTCCCCCTAACCTTTGAAGAGAAAGCATTTCTAATTTACGGAGAAAAAGAAATTGATATGGAGAGAGAATAACCTAAAGGTCAGGTTCAGTTTAAATATTTTTTAATATGACCAAATTGTCCCTTAGTTTGAGAATTTCAAACCAAAATAATGTTTTAAATCCAGACCCTAATATTTATGAGGGAAGTCGGGATTACAAAATCAACACATACGAAGGGGGTGGAAAGCGTATCATTATGATAAAATCGTAACAAAAACCGTATATAGATACACCAAAATTACTACGAATTTGTTTCCAATGGTTCAATTTCAGAAGGGGCAAATCAGTAGCTCAACTTCACAATTCCTAGTACCAACCATACCAACTTGAAGATATTTCTGTCTGTGTCTACTTTTGTCAACTAACTAAGGAACAAAAAAGGCATACAGGAAGTGAGCCAATCAGTCGATCTTTACTGAAGAGTAAATGAGCCTGGTGAACCAAAAGCACGCATAGAATCCGATGGTACCAGTGAGGACGAAGAATGCGTACGACACGATGAGCATATACCCAAAGTACAACATCCCCGAGACCGGTTTCGTGATCTCAAGCTTGGTGAAGAAGTAGAATGCAGCATAGAGGAAGAGATAGAGAGCCGACGAACCTGCAGTTAGGTACGACCTCCACCACCAGAGGTAGTCCTCACTGCATAGCTGGAAGTAGCACAGCACAATTGTTATCTCTGCGCATGTTATGATGAGGATTATGAAGACTACGAACAGGAATCCAAATATATAGTAGAACTGGTGCAGCCATATTGACGTCAGGATGAAGAAGAGCTCGATGAACACAGCTCCAAACGGAAGAATGCCTCCAATCAGGATGGAGAAGGCCGGGTGCATGTACCAGGCCTGTTCAGGGATCTGCCTCGGGATCTTGTTGGTTTTCACCGGTTCTTCAATGGCTGGTTTCTTGAAACCGATGTAAGCACCCACAAAGACCAGTGGGACTGATATTCCAAACCACAAGAATACCAGAGCAAACATGGTTCCGAATGGGACTGCACCAGAGGACTTCTCTCCCCATATCAGGGCGTTCAGTATGAAGAATGCTACAAAGGCTGTGGCTGGGAACATGAAAGCTGTCCTGAGGGCTATTTTCTTCCATTCTGTCCCCTTGAACATCTTGAAGAGACGAGTTGCAGCGTATCCAGCTATTAGACCCATAAACACAAAGAGCAAAAGCATGGCTGTCATCAACCCACCACGGTTTGAAGGAGAGAGAAAACCAAGAGCAGCAAAGATCATGGTGACAAGAAGCATTCCAAAGAATTGGACCCCTGTTCCGACATAGACACACAGCAAGTCTGAGTTTGGAGGAGGCCTGAAAACGTCTCCGTGCACCAATTTCCAGCCTGTCTCTTCTTGTGCTTCTTCCTGGGTCTCAAGCTGGTTGTACTTGGAGATATCACGGTAAAGTGTTCGTAACATTATCATAGCCACCATGCCCGAAAGGAAAAGGACAATCATCAAAGAATTGACAATTGAGAACCAGTGGATCTGATCATCAGCCATAAGAAGGTAGGTATCCCAGCGAGATGCCCACTTCACATCACTTTCCTACAAGGTAAAGAGAACCAGCGAAACCAATTCCAGGAAAGTGTGAGCAATACAATAGATCACTACTAGTAAACAAGTACACGTTGCTCAGAAGACACATATTCATCACCTTGAACTCAACATCATAAGTGAATATTATATCTTGCTTATCATCAACCTCTTGTGGAGTTTCAGAGCTGGTTACTGCTCGTTTCGCATGCGGATCACATGTTGTCAGGCGGGTATTCTCACCCTTCCATTCTCCTTCGTACTCGTGTTTCACACTGGATGTTAGTGAAACAAAACAGATTGATCTTAGAATCAAGAAGCTTTGACAGTATCATAAGCAAAGTTGAACAGTAAGAATGACACGGGACATTACCTGAATGGTTTGACCTCAAATCCCACAATCCTAGCAGAATCTGTCTGAATATCTTTGTGGTATTTGACAGTAAATGATAAGTGATTGTGGATGAAATGCTTTTGCTCCTTGCTCTACAAACAACAGAACAAATTACTTCCATATATATGTGATTCGTTCATCAAACAGAACAATGCCACTCATGGAACTCTCCCACTTACTCCAGCATACAGCCCCTTGAGACCAACATGAAAGCCTTGTTGGTATACTACGGAATTTTCCTGATCAAGCCTTGGAATTGGGACAACCAGAGGAAGATTGTCCAATATCCTGTAACGCAACAGATAAAGTGTAATACAGGAAGGAAAAAAGACCATCATCAGATCCATCCTATCCTATTCATAGAATCAAACTATTACAGAACAAGATAATCTAAAGGAATGGCTTACATGTTAACCCGATACTCATCATCTATCTTCTCCTTGAACTGCTTTGCAGTCTTATCATCAAGTTGCCTGTGACATACAATTTTACACATTTGCGGTTCCCTCATTTTAAACTGCAACAGCAAGAAAAAATGTATCTGTTAGACATAGCAATCTAAAAGCCAAGATCATTAACTGAAAAACCCTACCAACCACTCCAACATATTCAGCATACCACATATGGAGAGTTTTCAATACGATCACCACGAAGTACTTCTCCCAGATTCTCAGTGCTGTCAACAATCTTCGCCGGCTGGCAAAATGGGAGGGAATAGAATGTATAAGGAAGCTGTGTTTTCGTAGAAGTCAGCTTGTTTACTTTCACCTTCAAGTCATCCCCCTGGATACACGAGATATATAATTATCAGTGCTAGTTTAGCATAATTCCACCTATGAACAATACAATATGAAACACTTGTCAAGGATTCAACAGCCTAATTGAAAATAGCTGACAATCATACGAGTTACTAGCTACAATCATCCTTCGCCTACAACTAAACCATATAAATCAGTCGGAATTCAACCGAATTCCACACAAAATTTTGCCACGACCAGGCAGATCTTCCGGAGAAAACTCAAATCGAACAGAGAATCGACGATATATATAAAAAATTATCAAGAAGGAGAACGTCGGTTACCGTATGGAAATCTTGGGGCGCGACGCCAGGGAGGTAAAAGGAGCGTACAGGGATGAAGAACATGGAAACGCAGAAGGAAATCCATAGTAGTCCGGTAGCGAGAGAGGCCCTCGCCATGGCTGGCCGGAGATGGATCTGGTAGCAGAGGAAGACGCAGATATGGCGGATCGAGAAGCTTCGTTACGTCAACACAAAGCCGTATCTGATTCTCCGTGTAAAATTCTCTCTAAAGAAACTGGACGAGTGGGGAAGAAGCGAAAGATGCGTTTGGTTTCGTTAAAATATGGAAGCTCCGCTACAGTAATACAGTTAATTAAAATATTGATTTTTGCCAGAAGTGTAAATGACAAACTAACTGTTGTACGTGCAGAGCTACAGCTAAAAGCTGGCGACATGTAAAACAGAAAATTGGACCATCAAATGAGGAGCTACTCCACATTGTAGGCTTGGAAATGGGCTCCTAGGTTTTGATTTTTTTTTAAACTTTAGTATTTGATCCATTGTCAATTAATTCGGTTAAGGAATGATTTTGGGGTTAAATTTTTATTTTTTTCAATGTTGTTACGGAGATTGAACTTTAGTTTGCCCTTTCAAGTGCTTCCCCTGACAACACTACACCAAATGGCTCGTTGGTGCTTGTAGGTTTTGATTACTCGTCGGTTTTCGCCTGAATTGATTGGGCTTGTGCCGATTATCCATGGAGTATTAGCGGTGACGGGTAAACCCGCGGACTCGAGCGACGAGTGATTATAGGTAATTGACTATCCGCTCCATATCCGATCCGTTAGCAATATTACGTCGTTTTAGATTCAATATAAATAATTTAATTTTAAACTGAAGTTGTAGACACCGTCATTTTCACATTCATCCCAAATCTACAAAACCTTAACCTAAAAAGCCTTTCATTTTCCAGTCACCAAACGCCATAAAATCTTCAATTCCTTGCTAATCTTTCCAATCCAACCTAATCTCCATAGAATACATGACATCCGATGATCATTATCATCGAAAATCACTCCTAAATCGACATGCACCCACCGAAAAAGCCTCAATCTAAAAACCTCCTACAACTCATTCATACAGAGGCGTCCTTTCCTCAATCGAGATAAGTTTCAAATAATCGAATGATGGATTTTCTTATAGATTTCATCTCATCATCAGTCATCCATCTCTAACCTGGAATTATGGGTGTAATTATGCAAATGTTCTGATGTTTGATTGCTGTTAGAATCTTTAGCTGATGCCTGGTGGAGAAATAGTGTTAAGACTTGTGTTTTCTGATGGGATAATTGCTTTGTTTCTTCTATTTCTTGTTTCCGTAAACGTTAGTACTCTTTAGTTAGCATACAGTTTTATGGGTAGTACACTTATGGGACTTGGGTTCCTTGTTGGTTGGATCGTTTTACATTGTTTGGTTCATTGTTTGGTACTCCTAGGTTGAAGAATGTCCATGGCCTTTCTGTTGAATTATTAATGATGAATGTTTCATTATTTTCTCTCTACATTTTGCAAATTTTATAATTCTTCTGTCTGGAACTTTTTACCCAGTAACCACAAATTTACCTGAGATCCGCCACAAAATGGGTTTGGTAGCAATTTTGTACCCGTCAACCTTGATCTCGTAAAGCCAAAACTACATTAATATGCGAATTAAAGATGATCAAGGGAGGAGGTTTGTGCTTACTGGTTTCTATGGCCATCCAAAATGACAACGAAGACAAGCGTCATGGGATCTCCTTCGATCTCTCAAACCTACACAATCGGAAGCTTGGCGCTATATTAGTGATTGCAACGATATGTTGACTCCTTCCGATAAATTCACCATCCGTCCACATCCGATAGCTCTTTTAGCAGGATTTCAGCCGACAATATCTGACTGTCAGCTTGTGGAAATTCTGATGCAAGGCCACCCGTACACATGGACGAAGTGGTTATGTCTTTCCTTATCGGATAGAGGAACGACTAGATTGGGTGTTTGTTAACAACGAATTCCAAACGTTGTTCCAGCTACTTCCGTCGCAAAACCTAACGGCTTCAAGTAGTCTTGGCATCTGAAACCGAAAATCCGGGTACCCGCCCGGATCCGGCCCGGTTTGACCTGTTACGTCTTGATTGACCGAATTGATTACCGGGTTCGGGTGGACCCGGTGCCCGTTGGGCTCGGGGCCGGGCAGGGTTTCGGGAGGCCCATAACCGACCCGGACACCCAAACAAAAGCGATAAGCTGTAACTTTCGAGAAGCTACTTCTTGTTTCGAGAAGTTGCTTCAACTTCTTCCTTCTCTCGTCTCTCGAGTTCTCTTAAATCTCAATCACAGTAATTGCGCCGTTTCCCAAAATCCGACGATTCCAATCTTCTAACCTACTTTAGCCGTCAGTGATTATGAATCCAGATGCTTTGAACTTGGGGGGTCGCAATAGATCGAGTTCTACTTCTAGTCTTCAACTTCAGTTCTTTAAAATGGTCGACGAAGAACAGGCTGCATGTGGTGGATTCAAATCAAGCTTTCAGAATCAGAGCAATCATCCTGCATCTTCTTGGTAAGTATCGATTATCGAAGTAGGATTTCTAATTAATCTTCTCATTCTCGATCATCATCTGTTCGTCTAGGGGGGATTTCTAATTAATCTTCTCAATCAACCATCAATTCATCATATGTTCGTCTAGGGTTTCTATTTCTGACATCTGAGTCTGTGATTTGTACATGCAGCTTCATCGTTGTGTTCCAGAAGATCATCGACTCTGTTTCTATTGACGAGGTGAACTTATGTAGCTGCTATTGTGTTTATTGTTTGTTGTCTTGTTCATTCTTTCTGTTTAGGTATTCTTTAAAGGTGATTGTTAATTGTTATTGTAGAATGGAAGGGGAAGCTGTGGCTGTTGTACCAGAAGCAGGTGTTCCCGTTGAGGTTGTACCCCAACAAGAAGTCGAAGCTGCTGGCAATGGAGTTGCTGCTGGTAATGGACCGTCTGCAGTTCCTGGAGCTGATGGTCAGTTGGTTCCTGGCAGGCAAACAAGCAATGTGTGCGTTGATTTCATCAAAGTATGGTACAAAGGAGAGGTGAAAGCTCAGTGCAAGCATTGCAAGAAGCATCTGGCTAGTCATTCCAACAACGGTACATCACACCTTAAGAACCATTCGTCCACCTGCATCCAGAAGAAGATTCAAGGTGGCTCACAGAAGATGATTGGACAGAATTGGAAAGTGAAAGGGAAAAAAGAGATGTCTTCTATCAATTTCAAGAGTGAAGTTTTAAGGCAGGAGCTGGCAATGGCGGTTGTGATGCATGAATATCCCCTGAGCATGGTGGAACACCTCTACTTCAAGAGGTTTGTGATGAGTCTACAGCCTCTGTTTCATGTACCATGTCGGAATACAATGAAGAAGGAGATACTTAAATTGTATGAGCATGAAAGGACGAAGATTCAGCGTATCATTGATCGTAATTTGGGAAAGGTGGCTGTGACTACAGACCTTTGGACAGCTTCTAACCAAAAGAAGGGCTACATGGCTGTTACTGGTCATTACATTGATAATAACTGGACTCTTCGTAGCCATTTGCTCAGGTTTGTAATCTTTTCTAGGGTCTTTGTTTTGCTTTAAATTGGTTTCAGAATTCAGGATTTCATTCTAATGTACCTTGTTTGTGTTTCTTTGGATTTCATAGGTTTATTTACGTTCCAGCTCCGCATACGGCTAAAAGGTTGGCAAGCATCTTGCTCGAGTGCCTCATGGATTGGAACATCGATTCCAAGATCAGTACCATCACTTTGGACAACTGCTCGACCAATGACTCTATGGTTGAAAAGGTGAAACCTAAACTGCTTTCTAACTTCTTGATTAGGGAGGGTGCTCTATTACATATGAGGTGTGCAGCTCATATACTTAATCTGATTGTCAAAGATGGCCTTGCTGTGATAAAAGATGGTTTAGTTAAAATTCGTGAAAGTTGTGCATTTTAGCTTGCTACACCTAGAAGGTTAGAGAAGTTCCAAGAAATGGCTAAGCAATTAAGAATTGTTTCTCAGAACAGATTAGTCCTAGACTGTCCAACTAGGTGGAACAGCACGCATGCCATGCTAGAAACTGCTATACCGAACATGAATGTGTTTAAGAGGCTTGCTCAACGAGACCCTAGTTATACTAGTTTTCCCGATGACACCCAATGGCAATTTGCTTCAATTATCTCTGAAAAGCTTGGTTTTTTTACTCTCATTACCAAATTGTTCTCGGGGAATAACTATCCTACGACCAACCTTTTCTTCTCAAGGGTTTGTGATCTGAAACTGAAACTGATGGTCTGGATGGATGATTCTAATCCTGTCATTCGTAGCATGGCTACATCAATGGATATGAAATTTCAGAAATACTGGAATGACATTCATGATCTGTTGAGTGTAGCTGTGGTGCTTGATCCAAGGTGCAAGTTAGAAATTGTTGAATTCTATGCTGCAAAGTTTGCTAGGGATGATTATGAACCAGACTTGCATTCTTTGGGTGTTAGACAACTCTTGTCTCAATTGGTTCATGAATACCAAAATACTACTAGGATAGTAGTTAATCAGTCCTCTACTGCAACTCCCAATCCTGATTCTGGTTCAGGTTCTAGTGCTGCATCTTCTGATTTCGAGCATTTTGTTAGAGAAAGGAAGAAATCGAGAATGACTGTTGTTCAATCTGAGTTAGATCATTATCTAGCGGATGATGTAGCCCCAAATACTAAGGACTTTGACCTATTAGGGTGGTGGAAGACTAATGCTGCTAAGTACCCTACCTTAGCCGATATGGCAAGGGATTTTCTTGTTGTCCCAATTACCTCTGTGGCCTCTGAATCAGCATTCAGTTTAGGGGGTCGACTGTTCGATCCTCATCGTAGTAGATTGCATCAAAAAAATGTGGAGGCATTGATGTGCACTCGATCTTGGATGCAAGATGACTTAAAGACAGGTAAATTTTCATCTAATTCAGAAATTCACCATCTGAATTTTGACTTCTAACTTACTGGATTCTTGTTGTATTTATTTCTTAGATAAGTCGTTCACTAAGGCTCAAGGTGGTCAGTTGGAGGGGTTATTCAGTTTGCTAGAGGTTAATGACGTTCTAGCAGAAGAAGAAGCCGAAAATGATGGTAAGAACTTCATGAACCTGAATTTGTATGTTCTGATGGTTGGTTAATGATTAGTCTTGTTCCTGAATCAGAACACGAACAACCGATGGATATAGAAGGATCTGTAATGAATGTCATTGATTGAATGTTGATGCTGATGCTGATTGAGGTTGATGCTGTTGCTGATGTTGGTAGTTTAGAATGTTGAATGTTGGAGGTTGAACCGTTCATGTTGTTTCCTTGTTCATGTTGTTTCCTTGTTCATGTTGTTTCCTTGAAATTCAGACTTGAAGTTTCACAAATTGTTCCAGTTGTTTATGTTTTCAGACTTTGATTTAGACTTGTTGTTTATGTATTCAGTGTGTTTTCAATATTAGTGTTTTTGTTACAGTCAACGGGCTTTACCCGTTCACCCGTAGACCCGCCGGAGCCGGGTCTGGGTATGAAATTTTACCCGTACGGACAATACGGGCATGCATTCCTAAACCCGGAGAGGTTACGGGCCGGGGTTCGGGGGATATGAATCCGGACCCGTTGTACCCGAATGCCATCTCTAGCTTCAAGATTGGACGACCACTTTCCATTATTATGGAGATCGACCACCAGACTCCAACTTCTTTTATGAAACAATTTCGGTTTGAAAATAGTTGGCGGAAACAGATTGAATTCAGGAAACGTGTCGAGGAGGCATGGGACCCCGTGGGGCCAACATCGACGAGCATGAAACTTCAATTATGCGCCCAACGGCTAACTAGCTAGGCAGACCAAAATAATCCGCAGTTTCATCAAAGAATTCGCAAAAAGAAGGAATAACTCTCAGCACTGAAATCGAGGGGTACCACGGCAACGCAAGAAGAGATCCAGGTGTGCCATGAAGCATACATACAAATCCTGCAAGAGGAAGAAGCACACTGGGCGCAGCAAGCAAAACATGATTGGTTGATCTGGGGTGATCTTAACACTAGATACTTCCACGTTGTAGCGAATGGAAGGAGGAAGCACAAATAGTTCCGTAGGCTAGGGGATCACCATGGAGTTTGGCATGAGGAGATAGAAGACTTGGTGCAAATTGCGGTATCCTATTTTGAGGAATTATTCTCTACTACAGGAACTCAACTAGGATCCATTGTGAAGCAATAGAGCTTGGAGTTACATTGTTTCATAAAGAGAAGCTAACATCCCAGATTACAGATCAGAAGTTAAAGAAACAATTTTCGCCATGGGACCGAATAAGTCGCCATGCTCGGATGGTCTTAATCCGGCATTCTATCAGGACTACTGCTGTGGTGGGTTCAGGAATATGTCAGGAATGCAGAAATTGGCTTGAAGAGGGTGTGATTCCGGAAGAGGTGCAACATACAAATATCATTCTGCTTCCAAAGGTGGACTCTCCAGAAATGATGAAGGATCTTAGGCCAATATCACTATGTAATGTAAGATCACATTTTACCGAAATTGCTAGCAAATGGATTTCGACGAGTTGTGCCTCAGTTAGTCCAGGAGGTACAGTCTGTTTTTGTTCAAGGTCGATCCATCATTGATAATGTGATGATCACTTTTGAATCTATCCATAGTATGACAACGAAATCGACAAGAGCCGTGAGGAGTGTAGCATTGAAGATCGACATATCTAAGGGGTATGATAGAGTGGAGTGTAGCTATGAAGCCATACTCAAACACATGAGATTCCTTATTACTTGGATAAAGTGGATGATGATGTGTGTGTGATCAGTTCAATATTCAGTGGTAGTTCGAAAAGGTAGATTTGAAAATACCACTCAGGAGCGCGGCCTTCGGCAAGGATGCCCATGTAGCTGCCCGTCACGCACTGCCTGAAGAAACTTGCATAAAGAAAACCCATAAAAGAAGATGTAGCATGCCAATTAAAAAAGCCCGCATAAGAACCACATGAATGATTTGTGAACTAAGTGAAGTCCGCTTAAGAAACCCACCAACTATTCATTAAATAGTAATTTTCCTTTGTGCTTTTATAGATAGAATAAAATGGAGTTATGTGCGATCAAATCACACCACCTCGGGGTTTTATCCGAAACTTTTGGCTCTCTCCTTGCTCACCTTAGGGTTTTGTTTCGTCCTCGTCGTGGGATTTCGTCGTTGAATGTCGGCTTCAACTCTCGCCCCTCCCATTCATCACACCACCCTCCGCCTCCCATGCACATGCCCCAGCACGGTTACCCTAGCGGCGTCGACGGCGGCTAAGTCAGCCCAGAACCAGCGAGATCGAGGACCGAACCATGCAGCGAGGAGGACTGAGGGGGAAGGAAACGAGAACCTGCCCGTCGTCGAGAACCAGAGCGCAAGGATGCCGAAGGCGGAGAGGAAGAAGAAGATGAAGTTGTCCGTATGTGAGGGAACGCTAAGATCGGAAAAGAGGACAGAGCTGACCCTGACGACAATAGCCCGCATCACCACTGCTACTCCACCGGAACCACCGGATCCGCCGAGATTTGAAGTACAGGCGAGTAAGCTTGAGGTGACTCCCCTAGCCCTCTAAAGGTGTCGGCTCGACGAATCACTGGTCAATCCACCATGGGCTATTGTGCAACCAGCTATCTCCCTCCATTCCTTCTTAGTTATCTGTATTGTTTGAACTGTTGATTTGGTTTAGAGAAATGTTGTCTTGTTTTGTAGAGTGGGGGTACTAGTGATATTGGTTTAGTTTGTCGTGTCTAGAGCCGATCACGATCGTGAAGATTGAGGATGTGAAATACTCTAGCTATTTTAGTTATATACTTCTCCTTTGTGGCCTTATAGAAAGCGCCTCCCAGTTATGCCGGTTGTAATCCCCAATTCTTGCTCTATGAATGAAAAATCTCTTGATTTGTCTAAAAAAAATTCACACCACCTCGTCCAGCTGAGCTGAGCATGACTAGAGCCGACTAGTAACCAAATGGGTGGATCGATATAGATTGAACATCATCAAACCAATTAACTCAAACACGTCCTGTCAATTTGCAAACCCGCAAGTAAATTAAGATGGCTAAACCGTACCTTCCACTCCAAGAGATGAACCCTTTTGAAAGACAACTGGAGGCTGGCAGCTGCTGGCTGTCCAACCACCATTCCAACCAAACTTATAAAGGCAACAACTTCACTACAATCAATCATAATTCATACCAAACCCAACATATAATAGTAATAAGTTGGGGCATTTTGTGTCCTTACAACAGCATCAACCCCCCACCTTGTAAATTGACCAAACAACAACCTACATATTCTTTCAACAATCAATGAATTTGAGGTATCAATCATCCCGAACCAGGAAAATCAAGATGAAGCTTGCTCTGGTCCTACTACTGCTGCTGGTTCGGCAAGTCTGACAGAACGTGGAAGCATGAATTCTGCGAAAATCGGGTAGTGAGAGGAAGGGTAGTATCCATCAACGTTGTCACTCACAACTTCACATAGAGATGGGATTAAAGATCTTCCCCTGTAGAGAATCCAATCTACATGGAGATCCTGAGTTTGTCTGTCCCAGCAAAGACACAACGCCCTGAAGATCAACTTCACAAATTCGAGGGCTCCTTGCTTGTTACCTGCCCAAGAACCACAGATATTGGAAACGGTGTAACGTCAATGCCATAAAATTAAGGAGATGCTGTTTATCCAGGAGAAGCATGAACCTTTGAATCCGTGATACGTGCGTATCAGCGACACATTTTTCCTTACTCGAGCATTAGGCCATGTGTCCTTCATGTCTCCCATCGAACCATGCTCTCTGCAATGAATGGTCAGCGGAGAAAGATTGAACAACTATACTCGGAATCTCAGCTTTCTAATGTGAAGGCATGCAAAGAAGCCATAGGCCAATTGATTAAACTGTTGGAATCAGGTACCTTGATCTACCAAGAAGAAAACGTCCCGTGGTCGATTCCTTTTGAGTGTTAAACCCTCCGCAGTAAACGACTGGCAGGCTAGGAGGTAAGGACGCGATATGCTGCCAAGTAAGCAAAGCACTTCGTCTTCTGGCACGAGGACTTGACTCATCCATGTTTGTATTTACTATCTGGAATGAGAAGCCCGGGGTTTCAACTCCTTTCAGTTGGAATGTGTGGACACCATGTCAAGGAAAAGCAAAGAGTTAACAGACAATGACACAGATGACACAGACAAACTTGACAAGAGTGTTGGAAGGATATCGCCCAAGTTGCAATGCAAGGAACTGAACCGCCCCATGATATGCTTCCTGGGACCGATGGAGACTCCGATAACCAAAACGTTCCACCTTCTACTACTTCTACCTTCATTGGAACAGATAACAAGAACACAGCACATGGAAACCGAGTAAATCTAAGAGAAGAATAAGTATAACCAACGAGAAAAGGAAGTGATGTCTTACTTACCTTCTCCTTGTCGTAGAAGATGGTGCAGTGTTCATCTGTACTATCCTCAAATCCTTTCCTTGATACTCCGAATTGATCATAACCTGTTGGACATAACACATTACTCACTATGATAAGCTCCATCTTCAGGTTCATATTAGACAAAGACCACTATGGACATCCAAAGGGAGATGTAACACATCACCAAAGCAAAACAATGTAGAAATGGTAACAAGTACAACCATATCTTAGCCTAGACTGCACGATCGACACAGACGAATCAACTGAATTACTATATGCCCTATCCTTTCTGGTTAGCTTTGGTAAATCTTCCATGACCTCAGATGAAGTCCACCTATGTCTCAATCCATCTGTTACGATATGCATGTTTCTTCTAAGCGAATCATTAAAAACATATGATTTCTCGAGCATACCTAGTGTTAAGGAATGCTATATAAACATCTAACAACTCGAGTTATTGGGATATAATTGATCTTAACATTGAATCTTGATAGTCCTCCAAAATAACCAATTTCACTATGCAAACTTCAATACCCTTTCGTGGACTTGCGTATGTTAAGAAATGTCACATAAACCAATTTGGAGCATCTTCCAACAACTCTAGTTATTGAAATGTAAAATTATACAGTCAAAACAGATTCACTTTGCTTCCAAAATGGGTGAAACATAAATTATTGATAGCCATTGCTACCTTAAAAGAACAAAGTCACTTAATTCACTTCCACATGAAGGAAGTTGGGTAATGATTCCACCCTACTAACTGCACGTTATATAGCAAATATGTCCCAACAAAGATCAATCGAAAACAACTTCAACTCAGCCACAATAAGCTAGTTTGCTCAGTTAAATAATTACATTATAATCAGGAGAGCTCACCTGGCAAACCCTGCTGAAGATAGTCCAACTGTGACTTCACACCTGATCCAAAAACATCGAAGAATTCAATATTACAGAAAGAAATCCACAAAGAAACAAGCTATTCAATAACAGATTCCGTCAGCGACCGATAACCCAAGATCAACAAGTTTTGAAGTAGAACCGACGAATTTTAATAAAACCAAAACAAAAAGAGGAAAAAGGAATCGCACCTTGTTGGGTACAAAGGATGAGAGGGGAGTAACTAGTAATGACGCTCAAACATAAATCTCGCCTCTTCTCCCATGAATTGGGTCTATCCTCTCCCGCTTCCGCCTGATCTTCTTCATGCAGATTGAAGGTCATTACAGTAATAGAAACACTCATACTTCCTTCTTCTTCTTCTTCTTCTTCTTCTTCTTAGCTTTCTCTCGAAAGCCAAGCGTAAAAGGAGGAAGAAAAGGGTGGGAACACTGTAATTAAGATCCCAACATAAAGCCGCAAACTTTGGTTAAAGCTTTCTTCTGGGTTTTCATTTTTCAAAGCTGCTGAGATTTTGAATTGATTGTTTATCAGCTTCCCCATGTTTTCATGTTCTCTTTTGGGCTCGTCCAATAATGTCTCAAAGCGTGAACTCTGTCTCTGAACTGTAATCAATTTCTCTATCCTTTCTTTTCTTCTCTATTGTAGTCCCTTATTATCTAGGTAGCGTTGTGGGCCTGCGAAAGTCTTTACTGTGCACGTGGGAGTCAAGACTAGTTTTCTTGATGCACGTGCCATTCCAGGACTTGCTGTCCAATCTGAACGTATCAAGATCAGTCGGAGTTAATTCATGTGTTGAAGTGGGCTTCCACATCACTATAGTAGATAGGCGCTGGACCCCATCCTAACCATCGATTATATAGGGGAAAAACATGAATTTGACAAACGTATGTTTGTATGTATTATGATTCAGGGATATTTTGGGTGTAATTTGGCAAAATATGTGCGCATTTTTATATTAATTTGACTTTTCCTTTCGCAATTCTGGAGGAGGAGAGAGAAAATCTAGGCCTATCATGTCCTAACATGAACTGTGAATCACACACCACACTTCAAATGTTAAGAGCTTATGCTCGAAATATAATAACTGCATGTATTGTAGATCACACGTTATTGTACAGTCCTGAGAGCCCTCGCTCCGAATTACATCACAGCATATGTACAGTACATCGCATGCTACGACACAGTCCAAAGAACCCTCGCTTTGAATCACTTCTGGGAATCCAATCATTAGATTCCGGACAACCTATTACAATTCTACGCTTATAAGCAGAAAAGTAATCCTAGACCTCCCCCCCCCCCAAACCTCTGATTAGCTTCCTGATAGAGTCTGATTCATGGCTTCTTTCCCGTATTAAATGTTCTGACACAAAAAAAGAGGATGAGAGAGGTCTGCAAAATATACATTTGTATTCGTTATGCACATATTTAGTGGTGAGCGAATATTAATTATTGATAATAAATAATGTATTCGTTATGCGCATATTCGTTATGTTCGTTTCAGCTCTTCAATTTTTTTTAATAAACAATCTCACACTCCTCATAAATAAATAATATAAAGACCATGACCCTTCTTATATTTCTCTTTCTAATTCAAATTTTTCATATTCAAAATTTATTTTATCACTCTCTCTTGTTTCCCATTTTTTATCTTAATTTTTTCAATGGATGTTAGATTTGAGTTCGATTTTTGCTATTCAAGATGGATCTTCGCACTATTAAGATGGATCTTTGCACAAAAACACTAGGAGAGTGTAAAGAAACCTAAAAAATGTAGGTTATCTACATTTTTGCTTGTACTCAATTTACTCTCTTGATTTCTTTGATGGATGATCAATTTAGGTTCGTTTTGATGGATCTCTACAAGAAGAAACATTATAAGAGTACAAACTTTGAAAATGTAGGTTAGCTCTCTTTTTAGCTTTTGTTTTTCGAGTTCTTCTGGATTTTAATGTTCTTTATTGTGTTATTTGTTCATTTTATGGGTTTTTGTCTTCACATCCCACGGGGACGAACGCAAACCGTGTCGATACATTTGTATCATTGTCCGACACAAACATTTCTATCACTTGTAGGTATAAACATTTTGTTCAGGTCCCAACAGAACAAATGTAGGTCATTGCTATACGCTTGTTCCATAGTCCTATTTGCGTCCTAAACGAATGTATGTCATGGCAATATGTTTGTATCGATAAGATGTACAAACGTATATATTATTCAGTTGAATTAATGACTTTATATCTAACAAGTTTTAATACTTTTTCTCTTGTTGGAGCATCACTAATAACTTGATTATTGGGTGACCCCATCTTGACTGATCTTTGACTCCGTTTGACCGGTTTTTTACTGCCTTGTTTGATTAGTTGGAAGAAACATGGGTTTTGTCTTGCGTTTTTACAAACGGACCATTTTGGTCCATTCGACTAGCTTTCTCAGTATTTCATTGCAGTTATACGTTACCGATGGATAGAGAACGACGAGGCGATTCCAACGAGACCAACTGGAGCTCAAACAGAGGTCAGACGAGGGAGAAACACGCGATCGAAGAACGAAGTTCTGAGGTGGAAATGAGGCCACACGGTGCGTGGACCCTGTAGACAGGAGTATTTAAAGGCATTTTGGACAAGAGAGGAGACATAATTTGCATTTCTATCATAACAATTGTTCAAACCCGACTCTCCTCTCAATTAGAAGACCTAGAAGAAGCATTGGAGCTAGAGAAGAGCACGGATTGAAGGCATTTGGAGTGCTAAAGCTTGGCCGAAGGATCCTACTCCCATCACCTTCTTCATCCTTGTTGATTGATGGTGATTGTATTTATTTCCCTTAGTTTTAGTATCATTATGATTGGCTAAGCCATTATAGTTGTTAGATTACAGTGTTGTGCTGTGTTAGGATGATCCCTCATAATGAGGGGTTGGATACACTTGGATATTGATTATGGTTATGAGTATTGCTTAGATTATGGTGTTTTCAATCTAGATTGTGACATGGCTTGATTTAGGTCAAATGTGCTCTTTCCTTTGCTTAATTGTGATTTAATTGAGTATATGTGTTAATCCAAGATTGAATTAAGGTGTATGTGGACCAAGCCACATCTCAATTCAACCTTTAATATGAGGATTCCCTTAGTGACATTTCATCGAACACTTAGAGCGCATTCCGGTAATTACTTAGGTAGTGACAACTTGAGGGATTAGGATGTTTGGGAGTGTCAATAAGGTGATTAGCACCCCTTGCTTGGTGTTTGTAATGAAACTAAGTCTTTCTTAGCACTTAGGCATTTTATCGAGCACATTGTGCTCATTGCTAGGTAGCTTGATTTCAAGTGAACTAGTTAATGGTAGTCCATATGTATACCCATGCCATGGATTCCTATGAATACCTAGAGGAGAATCAAACCATAACTAGTGTCCAAACTATCCAATCTACCGAGTGAGTCAGATTTGACCACAATCTAACACCCAAAGTCTAGCAACCCTCCTCTCTTTGTTGTCTTTCTCACTCTCTTGTTTGCTTAGTTCGTTTAGTTGAATTGATTTTAATACTATAGCAAATGTTTAGTGCACTAGTTGATAACCTAAAGAACTCTACTTGTGAATCAATGGTAGCTTGAATAATGTTTTAAGGGTTGAGTAGGGGTTAGTGAACCGTTCCTTGTGGAATACGACACTTGGAAGCTAAGAATTGGGATAACATTCTTTCCTTGGAGATCAAGCTTTTGGCGCCGCTGCTGGGGAATAGTTCACACACTTGAAAGACAAGTTTAGAACACTGATTTAAGCATTCTACCTCTCTGTTTTACTTATTGTTTCCCCTTTGTTGTGTTTTATCCCATTTTTTTATTACTTTGGTTGTTCATTTTTGGTGTATGCGATTCTCTCATACATTTTAATAGTATATGAGATGATCCAAGAAGACTAGGCGTGCACCAAAGAGGCTCATTGGGACTCCGCCTCGACCTCCATCTCGCATTGCAACTCCACCACATTCGCCATCGATTGAATCCTTTCTACACCAACAACTCCAAAGCTTTCATTAGTTGATTCATCCTTTGAAGAAGAACCCGAAGCATTTGAGAACATCTTCGGGATGGATCAATGACCACAAAGGACTCTCGAGGATTACACCAAACCTGCTCTCGAAGCAATTTCCTCGAGTGTGCTTTGTCCTTCTATAGACGATCAAAACTTTGAGTTGAACAAAACACCTCGAACACGAGTTCCCAAGTAGTCACCGCCGGACCTTTCTTGAGATAGTGGATGTGAAACCCCACCCTAGGATTCCCGGTCGAACCCCTGGTTCAACCACCGAATCCTACTCGGGTTCGAAACTGAACCAAACACAACCCACGATTAACAAAACAAAGCATATAGAAAGCATTAAAAACTGAACATGAAACCATTTATTAAACCTTTGAATACTAACAGACAAGGATTCTAACTCCTTACATACATGTTGAAACAAGAGAAGTGGAGATGCAACTCCACTACTGAAAATACATAAAAAATAGATATCATCTCATAACATAACTTCAGCAAGCTCTCTCTCCACCATCAGCTCCAACACCTGTGACTGAATAACACAGACACACCAAGGAACATAAACATCTGAAGGGATTAGTGATAAGCACTGAGTGGCTAACTAGACTGGCGTAGAACTGAGATTAAGAATAGAATAAGGAAGTCATTCTAGTCACTACTCTAAGAAAGTGACCTTGTGGCCATATAGGCATCATCCTATCATTGGTCACCCCTAGCTATAGTTGATAGCCTCATGGTGGCTCGGACCATGAAACCACCTTGTAGACCTTAGAAACCGTGTGTGAAACCCGCCCCCTAGGTGAAGCGATCAAACCACACGGTTCGATCCATGCAATGCTCGCGGGTTCACTTAACACAAAAACATAATAACTGGCATATAATAACTAAACTGAAAAATCCTCAATAAATAAGTAAGATAATAGCGGAAAGAAAACAAAGCACCCAGAGCTCAAATCCTCAACAAAACAACACTGAAAAAATCCCAAACAGGGGAAACAACAACCATTTAATAGTCTGTCAAAGAATTAGAAACATGGAAAAATGTCTCAAAACGTGGAAAAACAATGAAAGGGATAACTGAGGTCCTCCATGGTACCTCTCTCTATGACTCTCACAGTCACTTCGTGGAGGCATTGCTGCTCGTGCTGCTCTCTTAGGCGGCATTTGCTCCTGATGTCCCATGGTTGTTTGTACAAGAAGAAACGAGACGGGGGTAGTGATTAGCACTAAGTAACTAAGATGTACATGAAAAATTGAACTAGTGTCTAGTAAAGTGACCCTCCGGTCCTGTAGGCATCATCCCAACGTCAGCCACCCCTAGCTATGAGGGGAGAACCTCATGGTGAATCAGACCGTGAAACCACCCTGAAAATCTGTGAGAGCAAAGCTGAAGGTTAACTCATCACATCCTTTCTGAACCTGAATGAATCTTGGGGGATTCTGCAATCCATGGTGGGCGACCACCATATAACGGGAGCCAATCTAACTAGTCATGATTCTTATCCTAACATGAACTGTGAATCACATACATAGTTCATCGCTGTGAGCTTATGGTCGAAAATAACAACTACTGTGTAGTAGATCACACGCTACTGCACAACATGAAATACTCAAATACAATTCACAACCACATGTACCGTAGATCACACACTACTGTACTGTCCTGAAAATCCAAGCAAGGGTTCCTGAAAACTAATTAAAATTCTTTGCACAAGCAGAAAAGTAATCCTAACCCCTACCTCTGAAAGCTTTCCTCTAAAGAGTCTGATATGAAGCCGTCTCCCTAAAGCTCAATTTTCTAATCTGAATGACCTGTTGAGATCAAACTTAGGATTGAAATCCCAAAATCCCCAAATCCTAACCTGACAGGGTTCTCCTACGTAGGATTCATAACAAAGGATTGAGAAAGGAGGAAGAAGATATATTAACTTCTGAAGCTTCCTCAACAATCTTTAAGCCTCTCCTATCGGTCTAAGATCGATCAACAAGGTCCTCCCCTCTACCTAAAATCAATCACCTCTTGTCAGTGATATTGCAAACTAGGTTTCTATAATTTTGAGTTTTGGAAATCGAGAGTCTGCTTTTATAAACAGTCCACCATGCATGTGGCCTACTGCTGGTCACTGTCTTCATTCACCTATTAGCCATGATCATGACCGTTACTGACCACGACCGTGATCTATTGTTGATCACGCCCATGACAGATTGTCAGCCACGCCCGCAACGGTCCATTTGACAGTCGGTTCTCCGAGACTCACAGAAACCAAACAAAACCCAAAGTCAAACATCAACCCAAAATCAGGGTGTCACACCGTGTGAGTAGCATCTATGGCATACTCTTCCTATAAAAGGTTTTATCCCGGAACCTGAATTTTGCCCATTGAACGGGAAGTTGTGGGGCAGTAATGTTTCAAACCTCAACACTAGCATCCCCCTGCTTTGCAGTATATGACCCCGTCGTGCCGTCCTCCTCAAGAACTCAACCGGTCACTCCCTTGCTGACGGTCTGAGGGTCTGTCTACAACCTTGTCTTAGAAAACCAACTGCAGTCCACACCTTAGTTTACCAATCCATCACTCGCGTCTGATGAGCCGGAACTGAGAGTTAGCCCCTTGTCCCTACAAAATTTACCCCAACTCGACCCTTAGAATCTGCTCATGAACAAGCAGAGATTCCAGGCTAAGTTGAGCATATGCTCCAGAAGACATTCTGGACGGAACTTATCCTTGGCCTTGAAGTGACCCTTTCCTGATATTTCTGAATACCGCCCTTGTCGATTTCGTGTGACAATACAGTTAGGCCTAATCTGTGACACCTTGACTTCAGGTCAACTAGTTTGAATTTGGAGTTGACCTAACTAAGTTTTTATTTGATAAGAGGGTCATCACAGGCGTGACTAGTAGTTTATCATGTGAGTGGTTGCTATATAGACCACACCTGTGGTTAACAGTTGGTCACATACATGGTCATCAAGAGATCTTGGTCATGAGCATTAGTAGGCCATAAGCATGGTGACCATGTAGTCATAGATGTGGTGGTATGTCTACCACATGCGTGGTGGGCTTATTATATTAGTCAGAACCATGACCAGCAACTCAGAAACAGAAGAAAACTTTCTAGTGGGAATTCCTTCCCGAGGAGAGGAAGGAGATCGCTCAAGAGGGAAGTCATAGCAGATTGGTCCAAAATAAGGGATAGGATGAGAGCTAGGCTAGAAGATTCATGAGAAGGTAATCAATCCTCTTCTTCTCTCTTAATCCTATATATTGAAGCTCTTGTATAACAGACAGGGTTTTGGAGATTCAATTCTTGATCGGTCTCTTCAGGTCTATTAGGACAGGAGGATTGAGTTTGAAACCCCATCGTAGGAGTCCCGGTCGAACCACTGATTCAACCAAAGAATCCTACTCGGGTTCCAAACTCAACCCACGACTACTAAGCAAAGCATAAGGCAAGCATTAAAACTGAACATTGTACCATTTATTAAATCTTTTTATACTGGCAGAGAAGGATTTCAAATCCTTCAATGCAAACTGAAATCAAGAGAAATGGAGATAATACTCTAGTTGTGAAATACATCTAAAACACGGATATCATATGATATCAAAACTCCAACTAGTTCTCTCCCCACCATCACCTCCAGTACATGTGATTGAACACATAGATACACCAAGGAAAACAATGTCTAATGGGGTCAGTGATAAGCATTGAGTGACTAATCAAGTAAAGCGATGGACTGAAAACTGAATGGCAATTAGACTGCGCCTACACTAAGCCTTTACTATGCATGCACTGAACTTTAATGTGCATGTACTGAACTTTATTGTGCATGTACTAAACTTTATTGTGCTTGTACTAAGACTTTATTGTGCCTTCACTAAGGATAGAAAAGAAGTCTATCTAAGACTCTGAAACTAATAATGTGACCATGTGGTTATGTAGGTATCATCCTAGTGTTAGCCACCCCAAGCTAAGAGCAGATAGCCTCATGGTGGATCAGACCATGAAACCACCCTGTATCACAGTGATAGCAACTCAAGGCTTGCTTGTCCGCTAACCAAGCATTAAAGTTCAACATGAGGCTATCCGCAAACGCATAGTTCCTCGCTGTGAACTTATGCTCGAATCATAAACAACTATTTGTGCAGTAGATCACATGCTACTACGCAACCTGAAATACTCAATTGCGTAGCACAACTATCTATACAGTAGATCGCACGGTACTGTACAGTTCTGAAAATCTAAATAAGGATTCCTGACAACGAATTACAATTCTTCGCATAAAGCAGAAAAGTAATCCTAACCCCTACCTCTGAAATAGCTTTCCCGAAGAGTCTAATCTGAAGCTGCCTACCCAAAGCTTGATTCTTCAATCTTGATACATCTGAAGGTTCCAATCGAGGATTGTATCTTCAAACCCTGACTGTCAGGTTTTCTTACGAGAATCCAAAACTATAAGATTGAGAGAGAAGGAGGATTGATTACCCTCCCATGAATCTCCTAGCCTCTCTAATCTTCTACCTCTGATCCTAGAAAAATTGCCTCTAATTCTATCTCACAATAGATCTTCTTCATCTTTTGGAGATAGTGCCGCCGAGTCTCAGTTTCTTCTCCCCCGATTTCTGAGTTTCTGAATCCGATACTGACTTAGATAATAAGTCCACCATGCATGTGGCAAACATACCACCACGCCCGTGGTTACGTGGTGCCCACGCTCGTGACATACTGATGATTACGCACGTGGCCTATAGACCCTCATGGCAGTGGTCGACTATTGACCACGACCATGATCGGTCAAATTATCAGCCCAACACTCACCTGATTCATATTTAAAACTCGAACTCATGGTTGACTAGAAATTGGGGTGTCACATTGTGCTTCAGGATGGAAGCCACGAATCAAAATCTACCAGGAAGCAAATTAGAGGTGGTGGTTTAGAGTTACATTTCTACTTTAAGGGTAGGACTGTAATTACGTTGTTAGGAATCCAATGTTTGGATTCTTAGGCTGTATAGTAGCATGTGATCTACTGTACTTGTGTTGTATTTCAAAGCTGGGCTCTCATGTTGTACAGTAGCTTGTGGCATATGATTCACAGTTCAGATTAGGACATGATTAGGCTTAGCTAGATAGCCCTCGTTTATGTGTTGGTCACCCACTCATGGATTGCGCAATCCCCAGGATTCATTCAGGTTTAGGTAGGATGTGACGAGTAAGCCTTTACTGTTGCTCTCACGGTACTTTCAGGGTGGTTTCATGGTCTCATCCACCATGAGACTGTCCCCTCATATGTAGGGGTGGCGGACTTTAGGATAATACCTACAAGAGCACATGGTCACATTACTAGATGCAATGTTTAGATAGACTTCTTGTTCTACCTCGGTGAAGTGTCAGTACATGCTTAGTAAAGCCTCAGTACGGGCACAATAAAGTCTCGGTACAGGCTCGATAAAGCTTCAGTACAGGCATAGTAAAGTCTCAGTACAGGCTTAGAAAAGCCTCAGTACATGCACAATAAAGTCTCAGTTCAGTTTCAATTTTATGCAAGACTAGTTTAGCCACTCAGTCCTTATCACTGACTCCATTAGACTTTGTTTTACTTGTCATATCTGTGTGTTCAGTCACATGTACTGGAGCTGATGGTGGGGAAAGAGCTGGTCGGAGTTTTGCTATAAGTAGATATCATTTTTATGTGTTTTTAGATTGGAGTTGCATCTCCACTTTTCATATCTTCAACATGTATTTAAAGGTTTAATAAATGGTTTCATGATTAGTTTTAATTCTTGCTTTATGCTTTGTTTAGTAATCGCGGGTTGAGTTTGGTTCAGTTTGGAACCCATGTAGGATTCTTTGATGGATTTAGTGGTTCAACCAGGACTCCTAGGGTGGATTTTTGAAGTAGTAAAGCAAGGAATGGTCTTTGTACCTTCATGTCTGGGACATAGAAGTGTGGGTTGATGAGCTTGGAATAGTGCTTAGGGAATGAAGAGTCCGTAAAGGTACTGAAAGTGAGGAGCTGATGCACCACAAGAGAAGGGAAGTCCCTTCGCCATATGGTGACTTTCAAGGGGCTGGTATCATCTAGGAAGGGCAGGGTGTGTTTAGAATTCAAAGCAAATTAGTTAAGGATGGAGCAGTATAGTGATGAGAGGTCATGAGCAAGGTGCAAGCCTCAAATGGTCTCAGGAAGAAGGAGAGTTAAGGGAACAAGAAGTAGAACAGAAAGGAAGGTCTAGAGGACTTTGAACATAGTCCACAAGTTGAATAGTAGCTTATAAAGTGTTTGCTTTGAAAGGTGGATCCCTGCATTCTTTATGGGTGTCAGCTTCTGGTGAGTTAAGGGAGTTCAAAATAAGGTTGGATTTTAAAGTGTCTTAACGTAGTAAGAAAATGTTCAGGACTAGTGGAAGGAAGCTCATCTAAGGAATAGTAGATAGCTTGGAGTGATTAAGGTGGCAACACTATCTAGGTTCAAGAATCTAGTGTTAGTATATAGTTGGGATGAACAAGGGGTACTGGCAGCAGAGATGAAGGAGAGTGGAGGCGACAAGCGTTGCGTGACGAACAATGGCCGAAATTAGTTGGTAAGCCATGAGTGGTGCTCTGTTAGTCACGGGAGAGGTAATTAGTGGATCATGGGCGTGGTGCCCAGGGGTATTGCCATGGTTGGTATGTCGACCCTTATGTGACAGTGTAAGCCATGGGTGTGGCCAGAGAACTAGCACAGGCATGGTCTAGTTGATCATGAACGTGACACAGGAGGAATTCACGAGCGTTTTAGCCTGTAACGTTATAGACCATGGGGACCATGAAAATAGGTTGTCGATGGGGAATGGAAATGACATGAGAGGTGTGACAGAAAGTTCGTGGTCGGATGGCAAGACCACGCGTGTGGTGCTATGCTAGCCACGAGCGTTGAGTGTGCTAGCGATGAGCGTGGAGGACCTATTGGTTATCAGCGTGTTGTGCCGAGGGGCGACGCACATGGGCTGATGCAGTGGACAAAGAAGAGCACATGATCAGGCATGCATATACGGTGTCATCCTTATTTGATACTTGATCTTATGCAGATTTCTAGAGGATGTACATAGTTGATTCTGGGATGGCCTAGAGGTGAGTTGGACCTGGAACAATCAAAGTGAGGCTCCAACCTTGCTCGTTTAGTAGCTTCTGAAGAGGCTGTCAGTTAGTGGTGCTTAACGGGTAGAGAGTTTGAGGGTTCAATTCTGTGTTGAGCATAGTCGACGCTGAACTATGGCAGGAGAGATAGGCTTATGTAGGCAAAGCATGCTCAACTTAGCGTTGGTATTTCGGCTCGATCGAGAACGGATTCCGAGAATAGAGCTCAGAGGAGTTCTATATGAGCAAGGGTGGAGCCCTGAGTTCCACTCGGGTGGGTCGAGCTAGGGTTAGGTAAGCTGAGGTAGTGGGCGGCAGCCTGAGTGGTTCCTTGGTCCAGGCTCGACTCCCGAGCAACAAGATGAGTGGCGAGAATAGGATCTTCACCCGCATGACTCCAAGTGCTGAGATGTCGATCCTTCACCAAACTTCTACACAAGAAACAGGAACCAGTGGTTGTAAGGGATGTCCACGAGCTTGGCCAGCATGCAGTCATGGGCGTCATTGACAGGTCACCATGGGCATAATGAGAACAATCCGTAAGACTTGGGTCGTAAGAGTGGGTCAGAAATTGGGGGCTAACACCAGCCAGGATGTGTTATAAGGAGTTGGTCAAGTCGGGCTTGGCCTGGAGTTATGGGAATCCGAACAAGGTAGAGTAGTATAATCCTTATGGTCTATCTTCGTATGTCTATCATGGGTTGAGAGCAAGGAGTTTGGTGGAGGAGACCGCCTACATCTACTATGATCATCACCATGACGGGTAGCTAGTTAGAGACCCTGAAAGGCAGAGAAGGCAGGAATTCTTTCATTCCGAGATGAAAGAGGAGGTAGGAGGATGTATGGACCACAATCAATTAAGGCTATGGCCTTCTGGGTTGAGTGATTCGGGCTTAGGAGAGTATGTCACAGAGTTGGCAAGAGCATTATGCAGGCAAGAAATAGGAAAGGTTAACCTAAAGGCCAGGGACGAGTTCTCTTTTGAAGTAGTCCCCGGTAACAAGGGATATGTTGAAAGGGTAGGGAAGGACCCTTGGTTGATGGTCTATATCATGCGGTATGACAGGAAAGATCACCGGCGTACATGCTAGTCTTGCTGGTAAGGTTGGACTGAATACACCATGAAATTCTGGAGGTGCGTATCTAGGATGAATAAAGAAGGATCAATAAAGGAATCTTAGTGGATGAGTTTGGGTAGAGAAGTACTTGGCTCTTAGGGAGCACACTGTACGGATTAGGGATCAAGGGATCCCTAAGCTAAAATGTAAGGGAATGTCGACGACAGGGGTACTCTAGCGGAGAATAAGGAGGTAAGGCTGTGACATGAGGTGATACCTGGAGCACGTGGAGAAGTTACCTAACGGTAGCTTTCAGACTCAAGTTTTGGGACAAAACCTTTTGTAGAAGGGGAGAGTTGTGATACCTTGACTTCGGGTCAACTTTTAGTTTGAATTTGAAGTTGGACCAACTGAGTTTTGGTCTGATAAGAGGCTCATCACGGGCGTGACTAGTAGTCTGCCATGGGTGTGGCTTTCAGACATACCACGATCGTGGTCAGTACTTGGTCATGGGTGTGGTCATCAAGAAATCACAGGCGTGAGCATTAGCAAGCCACGGGTGTGGTGACCAGGTAGTCACGGGCGTAGTGGTAAGTCGACCATGTGGGCTTATTATATAGCAACTTAAAAACATAGAAGCAAAAGAAAACCTTTAGGCAGAGATTTCTTCCCAAGGAGAGGAAGGAGATCGATCAAGAGGGAAGTCAGAGCAGATCGGTCCATAATCAATGATAGGATTAGAACGAGGCTAGGAGATTAATGAGAAGGTAACTGTCCGCTTATTTTCTCTTAATCCTGTAGATTGAAGCTCCCATAGGAAAATTGATAGTGCTAGGATATTTATCCTTATTTGGATGCTTTTGAGTGAATATTATCTTGTTTGTGTTTCAATCTCGTGTGATTTTGCCTTTTGGCATTGTAGACCCATTCACTTGGACCGTTTTGGTCCATTTGATGTGTTTCGTTGTAGTATTTCTTATCCATAGGTACTTTAGAGATATGTGATCTGGCTATGAGGCTATGGATGAGTAATAGAGCATGGTTGGTGCTCAAAAGGAAGGACGCTGCAAAAATTGATGAAGAAGGAGGGATGCACATAGTGTAGCCCCTAAAGCTTGAATTACCCTTGTAGCTAAAGGGGGTACACAAGGTGCAGACCTGCTTGGCGTGCTCCTCCCGGATCCAGAAGCTACCATATAAAAGGCCGATTTTGAGGAAAGAGAAAGAACAAGTCTTCTTCAATAAATTCTCATGAAATTCAACCACGTCTCACAAGAAACTATTCAACTCCGCCTCTTTCCTTTCTCGCTTTAAGGGAAGGCAAAGCAATGGCTTGCTAATCAATCCAACAACACTGTCCAAGCTTGGGATGACTTAGCGAGGCTTTCTTGGAAGAGTTCTTCCCTCCCTACAAGACATACGAGATTCGAGGGAGGATCATCGAGATCCTTATGTCTCCACCAACACTGCCGCTTCCAAAGCTCTCAAGGTGATGCCCGGACCGAGAAAGAAGGATGATGACCAACTAGGCCACTTGATTCTCTCAAGAATGGAGGCAATGGATGAAAAAATCAAAGCTCACTCCTTAGCTCAACCAGTGGCCAAGCTTCAAGAAGCACAAACACTCCTTCCAAAGCCAAGAATCAAGCCTCCTACTGCTCAAATCTTTGTTTGTGAGAATTGTGGAAATGTGGGGCATGATGCCTCAACTTTTCAATCCTTTGATCCTGACTTTTCACAGGAAGAGATCTTCATTGAAGAAGTGGACTTTGTGCAAGGAAGATGCTAAGGAGGCAACCAAAGTGAATATCGAGTCTCTAACCAAGGGCTCGTATGTCCCAAGATGGATATCGCAAATATCAACATGGGAAAGGCCCTAATCAAGGAGGATATCACACCAACAACCAAGGCCAATTAAATCAAGGGTATAACCAAGGGAAAATGACTCAAGGTTACAACCAAGGTCAAATAAATCAAAGCTACACTCAAGGCTTTAACCAAGACTAAGGAAATCAAGGTTACAATCATGGCCAAGGTTATAGAAACTACCATCAAGGACAAGGTTCAAACCAAGGTCAAGGGTACGACAACTACACCCAAAGGCAAATCACTAATAAAGGTCAAGGAATTCAAAGCTCCAATCAAGGGTATAATCATGGTAACCGAGGCAATGGTTAAGGTTGCAGCAAGATCCGAATCACGGTTTTAACCAAAATTGGGGCAATCGAGGTAATCAAGGAACCTTCCAAGATACCAATGCCCCTCCACCCAAATTTTCAAATCCGTCTCCTGATCAAGTTCAAGGCAACACCTACTTTAATGAAAAATCAATTATAGCTCAAATGATGGAGAACCAAGCTAAGTTCTTCCATGAGCACAATAAGGTGAATCAAGAGCAAAGAGCAAATCAAGACACCCATAATGCCATAACTCAAGCTTAAATAGCAGATCTTTTGAATCAAGTTGGATACCTCACACAAGCTCTTTCAAAATGGAAATCAGGCACTCTAACAGAGAATAACGAAACCAATCCAAGGAATAAGGAAACTTGTGGAGCTATCACAACTAGGAGCATAAGACACTATGTGGACACAACTCCTAATGTAATCAATCCTCCTATTGATGTACCTAGTGAGCTTGTGCATGACGATGAAGTGCTCGTGGTAGAATTTAACGAGGATGAAGCATCTAGTGATCAAGAGGGTGAAGTAATGGTCGAAGAAAGTGCATTGGTTCTATATGTTTTGGTTCCATAACCTCCAAAGGATAGTGGAAAGTCAAAGAGTACAATTGAAGTTGGTTCCAACAAGGCTGTAAAGAGTTCAACCGAGGCTCCCATCTCTAAACTCCCATTGGCTCTGACAAGCCTAAGGCACCTTATCCCAATCGATTGGATAAGGATCTTCTTGAGAAGAGCTTCAATTTTGTCTTCAGAATATGAACTTCACCATTCCTTTTCCCGAGGCGATAGAAAAGATGCCTCCACACGCCAATTCCTAATGGATATTTTCACCAACAAGCGAAGGCTCACGAAAGCTTCCAACATCACTCTTAATGAGCAATGGTCAAGAATCCTCTCAAGGGACCTCCCTTGCTAACTCAAATATTTGGGTAGTTTCTTTCTCCCTTGCATGATTGGTCAAGTTACGATTGAAAGAGGTTTATCGGATCTAGGTGCTACCATAAATGTCATGCCATATTTATTGTACAAGAAACTAGGCCTAGGTGAACTTACACCGACTAAGATGTGCATCCAACTAGCAGACAAATCTACCAAGGTGCCTAGTGGTGTAGTTGAAGATGTTCTTATGCATGTTGGCAAGTTTGTGTTTCTGGTGGATTTTGTTGTGATTGACACCAGAGACACCTACGTTTCCTTAATTTTTGGTCGACCCTTCCTAAACACGCCTAAGGCAATCATAGCATGTTTAAGGGTAAGCGTACCTTGAGAGTGGGTCAAGAGGAAATCACATTTCAATTGATTAAGGGTATGGAACACCCGAATGTTCAAGATGATAATGACTTTGGTGACCCCGTTGAAATGGCTTCGGCCTATGCTATTAATGATTCACTTCATCATAATGCCTTGGATCAGTCCTTGAGCAACTGTGTGAAACAGGATAATAAGGAAACCGAAGCTATCTCGATCAAGGGAGTGCATGCTAAGACGAGGAACATGCATCAAGAACCACCAGATATTGAGCTCAAGAATCATTCTTCTTGCTGAAAAAGAGTTCGCAAGGTCCAGGATGGGATTTGCAAGAAAGCGATCAAGAAACTCTGTGATTTGCACCTCCACATCAAAAGGCCCTAAAGGAGGGTGATCTAGTCCTCACTCCGGCCCCTTCACATTAACAAAAGTCCTTTCCTTTGGAGTGATCGAGGTAACCTCCCCTACTCGTCTTTATCCTCTTCTACTTTGTGAGGTGCATCTTACACAGTACCAAGTTGGTGATACCATAGGTGTCATCAATGAGGGGATGTGTGAGCCCGGTTGATGAGATGTCATTATGTGTAGCTTAGGACTAGAAAACAAATGAATAAAACTTGCTTCATTTCGTGTTTGTTGTGTTTTCGTGTTTTGTTCGTGTTTTGTAACTTACGTTGTTGTGATGATTGAGTCGAGAGATTGAGTGTTCGGGGAGTTGCATGATCCCCTCTTGGTATGCCTAGGGCTGCTAGAAAATTTGGTTGAGTCCGTTGATGCTAAAAAATGTTTGTGGAAAGTGTTTGTTGCTTAATTTTTGGGGAGGGCTGATGCTGCAATCCACACGCCGTGTGGATGAAATATCCACAACCCATGTGGAGCCACATGCCATGTGGGTTGTGTCCAAAAAATGTGGGCTCGGAACTTGGGTGCACTCCGTGTGGATTCCATGTGGATCCACACGCCGTGTAACCCTTGAACCGGCCTTGAACCAGGTGACTTTTAACTGAATCAAGTCAACCATTTACCTTGCCATTGACCGGCGTTAACCACCCGTTGAACGGTCGTCTTGTGCGAAAAAATGTCGCGGTTTTGTATTTTGGGCATAACTTCTTGTTCGGGTGTCCGATTAACGCAAGGTTAGTGGTGTTGGAAAGCTCGTTTGATCGCCTTCCTCTTTTATGCTAATGATGTGACCGAGTTCTGTGTGTTTTATGGTCAGTTTTCTCGGTTTGGATTGATGAAGTGTTTGGAAAGTTTGAATTATGCTCAAATTTGGTCAAATTGATGGTTTTGTGCTAATTTGAACATTACAAATGTTACTTTAGGATGTTTGTGCCTAATTGCATGTCTAGTTTTGCTAATATGATGTTGATCAAACAAGAATTATGTGGAATATTGAATCTTTGTGATGAGAATTTGGAATTGCATCTTTGTGGTTTGAATGTGAATGTTGTGCCTAGGGTTGTGCTAGGTACTTTGGATGCTTCTAATTGTGGAATTGATGATTTTGACCTATTCGTTACTTCTAAAGCTCGAATTTAGATCATGCCACTACTCTTGATTGTCCATATGTGCTCATTGTGTTGGTTAATGATTTAAAGAAGAATGATGCATACTACTAGTCCATTGTGCTTTCAAATTGATTACACTTGAATCATGCATACTTTGTTCACTTGATATTTTGCATACATTCTTTATGCTCATTCTTGTTCATTGGACTTGGTACACCTTTGTGATGATTACTTTGTTCCATAGCTTTTTCATCCTTGTCTTACTCATTTGTGGATTATAATATGCTTTTGTTTAGGATTGCTAGTTAGTCTTGCTTGAGAAAAACTAGTTGTCTTCTTTATCGGTTTTGCGTCTCTTTTACATTTCCCCTCTTCCATATATACTTGTGCACATTCTTGCATATTCTTGCCTAAGTAGATTGGATAATTGTTGAGGCAGTTCCCCGGTAGCCTTGGGATTTCTTCTTTTCTCTTGACTCGGCCATTACTTGTGTTTGTTCTTGGCTTTGTCTTTTGTGATGATCCATGTCCTCAATCCTGATCCTTCCTCTTCTGATCCGGCTTCACTCCTCACCCCCATTTGGTACCCCTCTTTCCCTTATCTCTTTTCACATTGAGGACAATGTGTTGTGCAAATGTGGGGGGAATTGTGTTTGTAGTTTGTCGGGTTTGGGATCCTTCGTTGCATATCTTAGTTGTGCCTTTTGTGACTTGTACTTGCATTCAGAAAATCCCTCTAGAATTTGAATCTATGGTTGTTAGTGGATGCATACCTAGTCTGTTCATTCTGCTTGAGGATGAATAGGTTATTAGGTAGATCATTTGTTGACTACTGCCCGTTTTCCTGAAATTAGTTTGCTTCGTACTCACACATATGGCCGTTATGAGTTGAAACCTTTACTTGTTTGATGTTTATGATTGATTCTCCTTTTCGAACTTTTCTATGGTATTACGAAGTCAAACTAGACGGGACAGATTCAAATGAGGTTATAAAGAAGTCCAATGTGCCAAAAAATGATCGTGGGGAAGGTTGTGATTCAAACACACGAAGCGGATTTTGATCCCCCACCCGTATGCTCGCCACATCAGACTCTTCTTCTCAACCCTTCAAGGCATGGATTGGGGTACTGGTGTTTGGTCGATGAGATTTTGAAGTCCCAACAACCAAATGAATCCTGAGAAGTATCTGGGTCGTTTTGTACTCGAGGTCCCTTCATTAGACTTTACTCGGCCTAGGGTTCACGGTCTAGTTCCTCAAATAAGATGCGAAGATAGGAAACAAAGAAACCTAAAAAACTAGAAACACACAAGAGTGACTCAAAGATGAACGATGCTACTTGGAAAGGAGTTGGTTCTAGCTCAAACTACCTCAAGGGTCGGGATGTACACAAAAGACACTGAATATGAAGATGAATCTCCACTAGACGTTTGGTCCACACAAACCTTACTTCAATATTGGATTAACAACCTAACTCAATTCAATCATAATAAAGTAAAGGAAAGAGTTATTTGACATAATTCAAGCCATAACATAGATTAGGTTGAAAACATCATAATCCAAGCACACCATTCATTCATTCATAGCATCCACATGTCCTCCCCTTTATGTCTAGGTAATTATCATAGCAAGAACATACATCCAATCTAAATAACAACAAAGAACTAGCTACACATGATCATCCAAAGAGAAGAGAAGAAAAGTGAAAACAATCCAAACCCAAGTTGTCGAGTTGGGATGTACTTTCTTCATTCTTCTCTTCGATCTTCTAACCTAGGTTCATTGACCTTCAATTTGATCCTCAATTGGGTCTTCTAGGGTACTTGGAGTGGGGGAAATTTAAGAGCAAAATCTCACCCAAAAGAGTGGTGAAAGACGGAATGAGGGGTCTCTCTTCTCTCTTCTAGATTTTGGACTTATATTTCAAGACTATACTCGGTTTGGTCAACTTCCAAACCAGTCCCAAAATCATATTTTGCTTGTAACTCGCTCGTCTGACCTTGGATTAAACTTCGGTTCGTACCGTTGGATTCGTAATCACACCCTCTATCCATCGGATACCTGAAATCTCAGAAAAACACTCCGGAAAACAAATCAAACAGATTGTAATGGTCCACTTGAGAGAATACAAGCACAAAATCCCTTCCAATCACAACAATGTACCTAAAATCGGCCGGAAATCGTCGAAACGAGCCAAAAGGAAATCAAGGCGGGTGTGATTATCACTACAATATGTAGTGACATCAAATTCCCCCACACATGAGAATTGTTTGTCCCCAAGAAAATCTACTAATCGCACTCTACAAGGAACTCAACACATGGTGAAAGGAAAAACACGTTCTAGAACCTCAACTCTACCATGGTGTCTAGCAATGCTAGTCAATCAACAAACTGCACTATTATGCACACGACACCGAATGCCTTCGACTAGTAGAAGAAAAAAGGTCATACATATGATGCACATGACTCGATTCCTAACCACCAAAGTGTATCCAACATGCTTTCATTTCGCTTTTCTTTGCTTTTCATCTTCTTTTCTTTTCTTTCTTTTTTTACTTTTTTTGTTTTTTGAGATAGCGAATTTTGCTCAATGGTGGTTGTCACAACTTTAGCCGGACTCGGAAGTAACCAGTCTTCGTCCCACGCCTCAAGCCTCAGAAAGGTTGGGAAGAAGGCGGACCTTAAGGGATGCCACACGTGTTTAGGTTGCAACCAAACCCCATGACATTTTTTATTCTAGCAACCTCATTAGAACTCTTCCCGCCTATTTTAACATCATAAAAACCTTGGTAAACTCGTTGGGCGGATACACATACACTATACTGCAACTAGGCCTAGCAATTCGGTCGAAATCCGTTATTCGATTTCAATATCGAATCCGGCCGAATTCAAATTCAAAAAATATCATTTATCGATTTTCGGTTTCAACTTCAATTCGGTTTGCCTAATTTGAATTTAATTCAATTGGCCGAGTAACCAAATTCCAAACCAACCTTCGTTTGTCTCTTGGTTGAAAAAATAGGAAGGAGAAGAAATATGAAAATTAGAGGCGACGACGTCGTGCCCTTCGCGTCTGGGAAATCGTTGTCATCGTCATCGGACGATGTCGGTGGCTGGAAGAACAAGGAGGATGGCTGAATGGCTTAGCGGAGATTTATGGACTTGGGGTCGATTTTAGAGATCGATGGTCGAAGCCCAGAGGAGGAGGAGGGCTCTACGGAGGTCAACGACCGTGATTCAAGGTGACAGTCTATCATGGAAGTGTGAGTGGAGGTGGAGCTCTGGTGTGGAGGTTGCGTTTGAGATTGGGAGTGAGACTTCGATTTAGGAATTAGGGTTAGTACTTAGGAGATTTGATTTTCTTCATTTGAGTAATAGGGGTGAATTTGGTATTTAACCGAATTCGAATTAACAACAAAAAGTCCCTCCATTTTCAATTTATTTTTCAATTCGAACATCTAAATTAAGTTTTTGGTTATAAGAATTCGGTTAAATCAAAAAACCAAATCTGAATTGACAGGCCTAACTGCAACCTAGAACAAGACAGTGGAAGGAAACGGTCCATATATATCATATATAGGAGTCTATAGTATACTAGTTTCAGGTAACACGACAGGTAGTTCGAAAATGAAATTATAGCATCCTAGAAAACCACAAATAGAGCGAGAACACTAAAGCATGCATCCACTAACATCTGCAAACTAAGCCCGAGAAGGAGTTTCAAAAGCAAGGACAAGTAACAATAAGCACATATGAGACACAAAAAAGATCCAAAACCCGAAAAGTAGCACAACCCTCCCCTCCCCCCCCTCTCTCACACACACTTGAACATCACATTGTCATCAATGGGATAAAAAAATAGAGGAATAAAGAATACCTGGTGCGTGAAGAGTAGAGCTGGGAGGAAATGAGGGAGAATGGAGAATTATGAAGAAGGAACCTGGAAACATCAAATGGTAGACTAGAAACAAAAGAAACACAAAAACAAACACATATGGTCGAGTCAAAAGAAAAGAAGAAATCCCAAGGCCACTGAGGAACCGTCTGAACAAAAATCCAATCTACTTAGGCAAGAGTATGCAAGAATGCGCACAAGTAGATATGTAAGAGGCAATATGAACAAGATTAGGCGAACCAATAAAAAGGCAAACTAGTTATTCTCATGTAAAACAACTAGCAATCCTAACCATGGAAAACCCTAGATTCAAAAGTAAGCATCAATTACCATAAGGAAATCATCACACAAGTGTACTAAGTACAATGAGCAAGATGAGCATAACAAATATGAACAGAACATCAAGTATTCAACATGCCTCATTCAATTGTAATAAAATGGGGAGCTTAATAGACTAGTAGTCTGCATCATTCGTCTAGAATCATTAACCAACACAATGAGCACATATGGACAATCCAAAGTAGTGGTATGATCAAAATTCAAGTATTAGAACCAATGAGCATAGTCACAATAAATTCATCGTTAAGAAGCATCCAAAGTACCTAGCACAACCCTAGGCACAACATTCACAATCAAGCCACGGATATGCAATTCAAAATCATCACAAGATTTCAACAATCCACATTGGCAAAGCTAGAAATTCAATTAGGCACAACCATCCTAAACTAGCAATTGCAATGTTCAGCACAAAACTATCAAATTGACCACAATTCAAACTTTCTAAACACTCAATCAATCCAAATCAAGAAACCTAAGAACAAACCACACAGATACAGGTCACATCATGAACATAAAAGTTGTAGGCAATTCACAAGCTTTCCAATGCTGCTGACCTTGCGTTAATCAGACAACGGACAAGAAGTTATGCCCAAAATACCAAACCCCGACGTATTTTTCGCACAAGGCGACGGGTCAACAGAGGGTCAATGTCCGGTCAACAGGTGGTCAACGATGGTCAATGACCAATCAACGGCGGTCAGCGCCGGGTCAATGGGTCTGGTCAAAGTCGAGTTGGTTCGGGTGAAAACCGGTTTGAAAATTCTTCCGGTTGATTCGCTGTTCGAACCAATTTGGTCTAAGGGTTGGTCAAAGGTCAACAGATGGTCAATTGATGGGTTAACAATAAAAAAACTTTCAAAAGTTCGTCAACAGTTTGATTTAATGGCCACACGACATTTGATATCACACGCCACCTACACGTTGTTAGTCTTTAAATTGCTGATTTACAAGGACCAAAACGGAAAAATGTGTGTGGCTACACGCCGTGGGATCAATCTAATGGGCACGCCGTATGATCCATCTGACAGCCTCATGTGAGGAAATCTTGTACCGTTAGATTGATCCGACGGCACGCCGTGTGCTGTGGCACAACGTGTCCCCCTCTGCTGCAGTAAACACTTTTTCAGCATTTCTGATCAATGCAAGCATCATTCGACCGTCAATCAGACTCCGATTGGATCCCAATTCGAACAGAGATTTACTATCATGCATCCGCTATCATCGGTAAAGCATGCAACCCTCGAATAACTCTCTCCCTCAACTCGAACAATTAAAACAAAACAAAACAAAAGAAAACAAAACAAAAAAAATGACAAACACACAAACAAACATGCAAAGTTTTATTCTTCAAAATTGAAAGCTAGGATACGCACGAGGTGCCTCCCGAGAGCGTTCTTCGTCTTTGAGCTAGAAGATACCTGGGTTATGCTCACTAACATAGAACCTCATTGGATTCCATTATCTTCTTCAAGGATTGGAGTTGAGTGGCATGTAGCACCCTTCGAGAGTGATGGAGGAGCCGAAGTGGTTGTGAGCGCCAACTCCTTCCTCGTTGAGGCTTCCTCCTTCTAAATGTGTATGCTTGAGGAGAGTAGATGAAGAATTATGAGTGAACACCGAGCTCCATGGTGCTCCCCAAGCTAATAGTGGTACTCGGACGGTCGGTGAGGTCATCCAAGGGCGGTACGAAGACGGAGGAGTCCTTTCTAGACCAGTTTAGGAAATACTCATTGTGAGTTTCCTCACAAAGGTACTTCAATACAAAACACGAGTCTAGAAGGGTCTCGTTTGGTCTCATTGGAACCACGACTTGAGAAAAATTCCAAATGATGGTTTGCTCAATGGGAGGTGCAATATCGAATTTGGGAGGCCCCATATCTTCATATACTTCTTCCTTCAACTCTCCATCATCCTCCCTTTCAGACTCTTCTATGCCAATATCAAAGAGTGGTAGCTTGTCTTCAAGAAAGATTGATGCCTTTACTTCCTCTTCACACCATCTACTGTACACTTCCAATCCTGGAAACAATCGAAGTAGGTAGTCTTCAAGGGAAGGGACTTCTTTCCTTTCTAACTCCTCTCTATCACCATCATGATCCATGAATTTGTCCTTTGAGATTGAAAAGTCTTCTAGGTAGATCGTTGATTCCAGTTTTTCTATTTCTTTTGATGCCTCACCAAAATCATTATCATTCCTCTCAACCACCCCTAACTGTGGTAGGGGTGGAAGTTACTCCATAAGTTGAATCCACTCATTGTTCTTTTCTTGTGATATCTCAAGTTGGCGGCGACTCTCGACAATTAACTCACATTGCATCTCTAACAACATGGTATATTGCTAAATCAAGAAAGAAGGAGGTTGGAATGAATCGGGTCTTGAGTGTTGATCTTGAAAAGGTGGATGATCTTCAGTGTAGCCTTGGTGGAAGTATGTTGAAGGTGGGTCTTAGTAAAAAGATGGTGGAGATTGGTGTGCTTCCTAACATGGCTTTGCTTCTTGCCTAAGTTCCCCCATTGTTGTTGCTCTCCTCCATAGCTATATTGGTAGTAGCTTGGTGGACTTTGATGCTCATAATTTTGGTGTTGGTTAAAATAAGAGCTCCAACCTTCATCTCCATTACTTGCACCATAGAGACTTGCTACTCTCCATTCCAACTATAACTTTGTATTACACTCGAACAATATCATGAGTAACATTAAGGTGACATCGAGGTGGAGAACAAAGAGATATAAAAGCAAACTAAACCTATAAACAAACAAACAAAAGGGAAGAAAAAAGGAAAGCAAGGTGAATCGAAGAAGTTCCTGACAACGACGCAAATTTGATCGACTAAAAAGAATCACAACCTCCTCATTTGAAAAAAGCAGTCATGTGAAAAGAAAAAAGGAAAAAGAAAAGAGAGGAAAAAAAGCTAGTTTAAAACCAAATACAAATGAAAGCAAATTAAAATAAAAGAAGAGAGGGAACTACTATACTCGTTGTAGTTATGTTTTTGTTATAGTTGGGCATCCCCTCCCTCATGACGGGAAAAATCCTCAGCCAGGATTGTCTGTCTGTCCACTTCTTCCGCTAGTACCACAAGACATAAGTGCATTGGAGAAACCTTTATACATTCACTTCTTTAGGTGTCTTGTCATAATCTCTATATGTTTGAGTTTGGTGTGTACTTTTCTAAGGGATTCAGTGTCTTTTACATAATTGAGTGGTTTGGTGATTGACTTGCAACCTTGGCATCGTGAAGTAGGATTGAAATGCTAGCAATGTTTTTCCTTTCACCATATTTCAAATTCTCTTTAAGTGTGATTAATAGATTTACTTGAGGAAAGGCAATGTTCAAGTGTGTGGGGAACTGATAGCTCGATTATTGGTAACCATTTTAACCTCATCTTGACTGATCTTTGACTCGGTTTGGCCGGTTTTTTACTCCCTTGTGTGATTGGTTGGAAGAAACAAGGGTTTTGTCTTGCGTTTTCTGGAACAGACCATTTCGGTCCGTTCGACTTGCTTTCTTAGTGTTTCATTGATCTTTCATGTATCCTATGGATAGGGATGGCAAGACAATTCCAACTGGAGCTCAAAATGAGGTCGGACGAGGGAGAAACGCGCGATCAAAGAATGAAGTCCCTGGCTGAAAATGAGGCCACTATGACACCCCGATTTCCGGTTCGGTTTAAAACTCGGTTTGATTAAAATCTTACTTGTTGAGTGGAAGTCGAATGTTGAAAAAAATGAATTAATTTAATTAATTTGAGGAATTAACTCAATAACTGACCGAGTATTAAAGGCTTGCAAGACCCGAGATAGTTATCGAGTTGGTGATTGGCTCGGTTAAGGATATTTGAGTGTTAGGTTGGAATTCATACAAAAGCTAATTGCATATCTCACATATTATCCATGCATTGAGTTTAATGGTTGAATGTGTTAAGAAATGAATGAGAATCATGACCATGCATGATCCATGCATGTATCCACGTGAATGCTTAATCATGTTGGACATTGCTTCTTCATGGTGGATTATTAAGGAAACGAGTGTATGTAAAGCCACGGGCGTGGCTATTTGTAGGCCACGTCCATGGTTGATTGGTTGACAACGGTCATGGTTAGTGATGGTCATTGCCATGATGGGTAGTGTAGCTACGGGCATGGTCGGTTATTTATCACGTGTGTGGTGTGTTCAGTGTATAAGTCTCCTAAGGATTTTTACTCGACAAAATTTTCAGAAGTCTTAAATCATTTTTCTTTATCGTTGACGAATGCGATTTAAAGAAGGGAGATCCTATGTTTAAAGGTGCAAACGAGAATAATGTCGAGATTGTTTCCCCTAAATCGATCAGAGGTAAATAAGGATTTCAGATAAGCTTTAGAGAGTTTCAGTTTGTGAATTGGTTTTGGGGTTTTCTCGACGTGTTGATGATTTCTATGATCATTCTTGGTATCGAGAATCAATGGAGCCTTCGGGAGTCATGATCAGGGTGGTGTTGACATTGATGGTTTTGGATTCCAAGAAACTTGGAAGATCATCGGAGAAGATAGCCTTTTCGCAACCAGTCTGAAAGTTTGGAAAGTGAAGTGACCTTTTCATAACTTCGATAAAGCTTAAGGTCCATTTTGTAATTCCTGGAAGTTGGGTGACTGATCTGCAGTTGGCAATTGTTCAGGGACTGAATCCATTAATTGCCCAACAGTGAAAGGACGATTCTGCCCATGATTGTTGCAAATAAGTAAATGGAGCATAACTCGATTGTTTGAGCTCCAAACGACGCACAGTCAAAAGCTACAAACTCGTGGAAAAGAGAGGAATCATGTCCAGTCAGAATCATAGATATCAGATCTTCATACCAGGTGGGGGTTTAGGATTACTTTTTTACTTTAAGCGTAGAACTGTAATAGGTTGTCAAGAATCCAACGATTGGGTTATCAGGACTGTACAGTAGCGTGTGATCTACTGTACAATTAATTATTTTATTTCGGGCATAAGCTCTTGGATATTGAACCATGACGTGTGATTCACGGTTTAGATTAGGACATGATTCAGGATTAGCTAGATTATCTCCTGTTTATGCGTTGGTCACCCACCCTTTGGATTGCGCAATCCCCCATGTTACCATCATGTTCAAGCAAGACGTGACGAGTAAGCGTTCAGTGCTTCTCTCGTTGTATTCCAGGGTGGTTTCATGGTCCAATCCACCATGAGGCTGTTCGCTCATAGCTATGGGTGGCTGAAGTTAGGATGATGCCTATAGGATAAAAGGGTCACATTATTAGTTTCAGTATGTAGATAGACTTTGTATTCTATCCTCTGTAAAGTCTCAGTACATACACAATAAAGTCTTAGTACAGGCTTAGTAAAATCTCAGCTCGGTTCAATTCTATGTCATACTAGTTTAACCACTCAATGTTTATTACTTTCCTTGTTGTATCTATGTGTGTTCAGTCACATGTACTAGAGCTGATGGTGGGGAGAGGCTGGTCAGGATTTTGATATCAGATGATATTGTTTCAATGTATTTTCAGAACTGGAGTTATATCTCCTTTGACATATTATGTTTTGGATCTTGGATCTTGGTTTGTTAGTTTATTTAAAGTATTTCAGTTAAGCTTTTAATGCTTGTTTTTATGTATTTATTAGCAATTGAGAATTGAGTAAGGTTTAAGTTAAAACCCGACCAGGATCCTTTGGTTGAACCAGGGGTTTGGTCAGGACTCCTAAGTTGGGGTTTTAGAGAGACACGACATATGGAGCCCGTGTAGGACCACATGGGATGTGGACCCTACACACATGAGTATTTAAAGGCACTTTGGAGGAGAGAGAAAACATAATGCACACTTCTATCATAACAATTGTTCAGACCCAACTCTCCTCTTAATTTCCTCTGAATTAAAAGACCTAGAAAAAGCATTAGAGCTAGAGAAGAGTAAGGATTAAAGGAATTTGGAGTGCTAAAGCTTGGAGAAAGGATCCTACTCTAATCGCCTTCTTCATACTTGTTGATTGATGGTGATTGTATCCATTTCCCTTAGTTTTAGTATCATGATTAGCTAAGCCATTAGAGTTATTAGATTAGGGTGTTTTGATGTGCTTGAATGATCCCCTTATAATGAGGGGTTGGATACACTTGGATATTGATTATGGTTATGAGTATTGTTTGGATTATGGTGTTTTCAATCTAGATTGTGCTATGGCTTGATTTAGGTCAAATGTGCTCTTTTCTTTGCTTAATTGTGATTGAATTGAGTACATATGTTAGTCCAAGATTGAATTAAGGTGTGTTCCGAGCAAGCCACATCCCAATTCAACCTTTAGTGTGAGGATTCCTTTAGTGACATTTCATTGAACACTTAGAGTGCATTTCGATAATCACTTAGGTAGTGACAACTTGAGTGATTAGGATGTTTGGGGGTGTCAATAAGGTGACTAACACCCCTTTCTTTGTGTTTGTAATGTCACTAATTCTTTCTTAGCACCTAGGATTTGTGTCGAGCAATTGTGTTCATTGCTATGTAGCTTGATTTCAAGTGAACTAGTAATAGTAGTCCATATGCATACCCGTATCATGGATTCCTACAAATGCCTAGAGGAGAATCGAGCCATAACTAATGTCCAAAGTATCCAATCTAGCTAGTGAGTCGGATTTAAGCACAATCCAACACCCGAAGTCTAGCAACCCTCCTCTCTTTGTTGCCCTTCTCACTCTCTTGTTTGCTTAGTTTGTTTGTTTGAACGGAATTCAATACTATTAGGAAATCTTTAGTTTACTAGTTGATAACCTAGAGAACTCTACTTGTAAATCATAAGTAGCCTGAACCATGTTTTAAGGATTGAGTAGGGGTTAGTGAACCGTTCCTTGTGGAGTACGACAATTGGAAGCTAGGAATTGGGATGACGCCCTTTCCTTGGCGATCAAGCACCTAATAAAGATGACTGTATCAATTAATTTTAAAAATTATAGATGGTTGTTTTGATGAATATACATATTGTAGTATTTTATTTATAGATTTATGACTTTATCAGTTAATTTTGATATATGATATTCATTGTGTCATCTTGCTATATTCAATATCGATTCAATAATTTTATATGTTCCTGTATGAACAATCTATATTTTTATTTGTTTTATCACTACAAAATATATGAAATAATCGAGTACACGAAAAACATAAAAAAGTATAACACGAATAACATATGGAATCACTTAGAACATGAATAACACGAACTTTCATATGAATACAACATGAATTTCCATATGAATTGCAAATTCATATGTTTGTACATTTCATGGATACTTTGTAAGGATACCACCATATTTCGTATCGTACAATCTATACGTTTGTATATTTCATTAGTAGTTTCATATGAATAATACGAACTTTCATATTATTAACACAAGCTTTCCTATATATACGTTCATACATTTCATCAATACATTAGTATGAATGATACAAACTTTCGTATGAGTAACACGAACTTTGTATATATACGTTCATACTCTTCATAAAGACATTTGTATAGATAACACTAACTTTCGTAAACACAAATACAAACTTTCGCATGAAGAAGAAGTACAAAACTAGTAATTTATGTTTTACTTCAAAAATCATCAAGACTAATCTTGTTGAATTCATCTGTGAATAACAAAAAATTTAGGGAAAATAAATTTAAGATAAAATATTTAAATGAGTTTGATTGTTAGATTTAATGAAAGTAAGAGAGAGACATTTAAATTATTTAATTAAATATATTATCTCACCATACCATCTCTCTCTCCTCTTAAAAGTGTGAAAAGACAAGTCAAAGTTGAATAAAATATGTGCAAAACTTGTCCATACAGGAGAAGACAGAACTACCCCGTTTTCGTCGGGGGTATAATGGCTCCATCAACACCATCTGACACCTCACGTGGACTTCAGCTGGACTTCATCACCAATTCCTTTAGCACCTGAAAATTTTCGAGGTTCGTTGTCTAAGGTTACGATATCGGATGTTGCGGGTGTGACACCTAATTAGTCTCTTCAAAATATCTTTTTTTGTCATAGATAGCTCCTGGAAAGGAGGACCAAGATAGCAACAAACAAACAAGACTAAACATTAGCCCTAGTTGTGAGATCGGTCTCAACACGACCCAGGAGATCTGAAATTAAGAGCTCGGCGAGCCACACAATGGGCAGCTCTGTTTGCGGCAAGTCTGACCATGTGGATCGACAAGCGGGGCACATTGTCAGAAAAGTAAGGACCTCAACAACTACAGCTCCACCAGAAACACACCGGGTGCTCCTCCTCCGAGCACTTCGATATCAACCTGTCAAACGCTATGACGGAAGCACCAAGCACATGCATCACGGACGGCCAGGAGCTCCAGGATATAGGGATCAAGAAGCCCTGAATACGTCCAACGAATCCCCTGCAAAACGGTACCTTTAACTCTTCGAACAATCAGACCCACCGCACCACTAATCAGACCTGCAACAATACCATCCATATTAACTTTATTGTGGGGTGAGTGGGAAATTTTAAATCAACTTAGTCTTAGAGAGAAAAAGGCACGAAACAGTGGCGTCCAACTCAACAAAATACCAATATGATTGTATTTTAATCATCATTACACTTAGAGGGGGACAAGAGGTGGAACGGTAGTTTATCGGCCCCTGATTACACGTTACAAATTAATGTAAAAATCATTATTACTAGGTAAGACGATAATAACTATTTTGAATTACAATATTATTATTTATGAAGATAAAGTTTATAATTAGAAGTAAAGACTGGTTAAAAGGGTAATAACTTGTATCGTATACTAATGATGTTTTGGAGGGAGCAGAGAGTGAGAATACTAGTTATGGAAATAAGCATATTAGTCGAACCAATATAAGGACATTGAATAAGCACCGGGTGGGAGGGAAATCAAAAGGGCACCCAAGCCATCAATGCCCACGAAAACATCAATGTGGCTCCCAATATATCAATGCCCCCAAACGGAAGTCAAAGAGGCTCCCAACCCATCAATGATCAGAAACGGCAATCATTGAATGTGTCAGGTGGGGTAGACGAACGGATTCGAAAAACAGCGGACCGGACATTTTGGCCGCAATAACCATGCTCACGCCGGCGGCGAACAAGGACGGTTAATTGAGTCAAATTGATCCCGTCAGGGGAAACCGATAAGCATATTAAGACAGAGAAAGAGAGGTTGGGAATGGCGTGAGTAAGCTTACCCAGCAGCCATGGAAGCATCTTTTATTTATAGGAACATCAACGGTAAAAATACCGGTATTACACTGTTTAACCAAACGGTAACTAAACAGTAAAAACGGATAAGCGTAAATGCGGCATTTCAAAGAAACGTTTTACACAATTCATTCAACGGACTATTTCTGTTATAACACCGTTAGCGAAGTCCTGCCTCCTCACTCCGTTAGCTGCTGATCCTATATGATCAACTTCACGAGCAGCTACTGCTACTGCTTCCTTCTCTTGAACTCTCATCTTCAATATGCCCCCACAAGTTGAGGAGTATATGTTAATAACTCCCAACTTGCCAATCAAAAACCTCAATCGTACACGATGCATTCCCTTTGTGAACAAATCAGCTCGTTGAAACTCAGTTCCAACATGAAACAGCTTCAATAGCCCACACTTCACACGATCTCTGACAACATGACAATCAATCTCTATATGCTTCGTCCTTTCATGAAAAACAGGATTCTCAGCTATGTGTATAGCTGATCGATTGTCACAATAGATCCCAACGGGAGTTGGAATGAACACCCTTAATTCAGCCAGCAAGAGTTTCAGCCAATCAATTTCACACTCTAAATGAGCAAGAGCCATGTATTTAGCTTCTGAGGATGATCTGGATACAGTACTTTGCTTCTTCGACTTCCATGTAAGGATTGCATTCCCTAAAAAGGTGCAATATCCAGTGACAGAGCGTCGAGTGTCAGGACAAGACGCCCAATCTGAGTCACTATAACCAGAGAGCACCAAATCGGTGTTCACTGAGTAAAACAGTCCTTATGCAGGAGCCAACTTGAGATATCTTAACACCCTGTATGCTGCTTGCAAATGTGCATCAGTAGGTTGTGCTTGATACTGACTCAACTGCTAAATGGGAAAGGCTATATCTGGACGTGTAATAGTCAGATAATGCAGCCTCCCTATCAGCCTCCTATATATCTCTGGCTCTGCTAACCTTGTTCCCTGGTTAGCTGAGAGTTTTGAACCAAAATCCATGGGAGTGTGTGATGGTTTAGCCTCCAGATAACCCGTATCTTTCAGTAATTCAAAATAATACTTCCTCTGTGAGACTGTGATTCCTTTATCAGAACGAGCAACTTCCAGACCAAGGAAATACTTCAAATCTCCCAAATCCTTAATCTTGAACTGCATCTTAAGAAACGACTTGACTCTCTCCAGCTCTTCCACATCATCTCCTGCAAGAATGATGTCATCTACATGCACCAAAAGTGACGTGGTACTGCTCTCACTGTGTTTAAGAAACAAAGAGTGATCTGATGCAGACTGAGTGAAACCATTCTGCAACAAAGCAGTGGTCAACTTAGCAAACCACTGTCTGCTTGCCTGCTTGAGTCCATACAACGACTTTCTGAGCTTGCAAACAGTTCCAGGTGGTGCATTTAATCCCAATGGAATCTCCATATAAACATCTTCCTCCAGATCTCCATGCAAAAATGCATTTGACACATCCATTTGATGCAATTCCCAATTTCTCACTGCTGCAACTGCAAGCAACGTCTTTACAGTGTTTATCTTTGCTACAGGGGAAAATGTATCCAGGAAATCCACCCCATAGGTCTGAGTATAACCTTTTGCTACTAACCTCGCCTTGTATCGTTCCACTAATCCATCAGGCTTATACTTTATCTTGAATACCCATTTTCTGCCCACAACCTTCTGTTCAAAAGGCTTGGGGACGATATCCCAAGTCTGATTTTCTTGCAAGACTCCCAATTCTTCCTTTGTAGCAAGATCCCAACATGGTTCTTTAACAGCTTCATGGTATGTACTAGGTTCCTTCTGGGTAATGATACTAAGGGCAAAAGCTCTATATACTGGAGAAAGGTTGTTATAAGTGATGTATTTGGAAATAGGATGTTTAGAATAGTGAGACACAGAAGCAGCGTTGAGATGAAATTCATACAGGTAAGTGGGTAAGGTTTTGACCCGAGTGGAACGTCTAGGTATTGGATATGGTTCAGGTTCAGTAGGTTCAAGAGGGAAATCAGAATCTAGTTCTGAGTCAGTATGATGTGGAGAAGGTGGGGGTGAAGATAGTTGGGATATGTTTGAAGTTTCAGGTAATGTGACAGGTGATGGTATATGTGTGAAGTTTGCTGGGTAAGAATGTGGTTCTGGATATATAGGTGAGGGAGAAGGAAAGTGAAGATTTGAATTTTGTGGTAATTGCCCCCCCTCAACCTCTGCAGGAGAAGTCTCAGCAGAGGTTGAAAGGTCGACAGAAGCTGAATGAAAAGGTAGAATAGATTCGTGGAAACGAACATATCTAGAAACGAAGAAGTGATGTGAATGAAGGTCATAGAGCTTATACCCCTTAATACCAATAGGATGCCCAAGGAAAACACACTGTCTTGCTCTAGACTGAAACTTTGTTCTATTATGTGACAATGTAGCAGCATACGCAAGACAACCAAAAACCCGTAAATGATCAAGACTGGGAGCAGCACCATAAAGCAATTCATAAGGTGTTTTGTTGTCAATAGCGGTGTTGGGCAGCCTATTTAATAGATGCACAGCATGAACCATAAAATCACTCCAAAAGAATAAAGAAAGACCAGACTGGAACTTCAGTGCTCGTGCAATGTTTAAAATATCCTGGTGTTTCCTCTCAACTCGAGCATTCTGCTCAGGGGTTGCAACACAGCTCATCTCATGTAGTATGCCATGCTTGGCATAGTAGTCCACCATGTGGAACTCTGCACCCTGATCACTACGAATGACACGAACTGTGCATTCAAATTGATTTTTCACAAATTGACAGAAATCTTCCAACCTACTTCTCGCTTCAGATTTGTGTTTCAGTAAGTATAGCCAAACACCACGCGAGTAATCATCCACAACAGTAAGTAAATATGAGAAACCATCATGTGATTTAACAGACAAAGGGCCCCAAATGTCAACATGAACAAGCTCAAAAGCTCTACTAGCTCGTTTCCCACTAGGCATGAAAGGAAGCCTCTTGTGCTTTGCAAAATGACAAGTTTCACAGTGTTTTATGATTTCTTTGACAGAATTAACATTACAGGAGTCTAAGGACTTAATGCGAGAGTTGCTAGGATGACCCAGGCGCCAGTGCCACAAGTGTATGGATTGAGGTTGGAAATTGAAAGAGGAAGCCACGATGGAGTTATGAGAAGGAACTTGAGAAGGAAGTAACTGATAAAGACCTCGAATCTGGTTAGCCAAACCAAGAGTCGTCATGGAAGTATGGTCCTGAATGGAACAAGATTCAGAATGAAATATCAAAGAAATATTGTGGTCACTGGTTAACTTGCTGACAGAAATCAGATTGAAAGTGAAACTAGGAACACAAAGAACATTTTTGAGAGTGAGACTCGAGGAAAGGCGAACAGTGCCTGTATGGCTGACAGAAACTTTAGTAGAATTTGGCAAGTAGACAAATACGTTTGTGACAGCTTGAGACTCAAAAAAATGTAGAAGAGAGCATGCAATGTGGTCTGAGGCTCCAGTATCCACGATCCAGTAATTGTCATCATGTAGCTTAGAAACAGAATTTAGGGCGTATGTACCTGCATAGTGGGATTGTTCAGGTTGGTGTTGAGACACTGCAAATGCACGATGAGAGTTCACAGGGTATGAGGAACTTCCTCCACCAGATTGCAACAACAACTTCAACTGCTGCATTTCAGCACTGGTGAAGCCCGCCATTGTCTCCATTACACCAGAATCCCTGGAGGATGAGCTATTTGATTCAACTTCCTCACCTTGAGATGTTGATCCTGCAAATGGACCTCCAGAACCAGGCTTGGTAGGAAATCTACCCTCTACAGCCTCCTTCTTCTTCTTAGCCTTAAGCTTGAAACAATCCTCAATGAGGTGATTGTCCTTCTTACAATATCTGCAAAACTTCTTCCCACCATCACTTGGCACTACAAAAGCCACAGGATTAGATTCACTCTTCTTCACACCAGGATGCCCTTTTAATTTTTCTTCATGCTGCAACGCATTGTTGTAAGCATCAATCACACTAGGCAGCGGACGCATCATCAATAGCTGAGTTTTAACAACATCATATTCATCATTGAGTCCTCTCAGGAACCTAATCAAATAATCCGTCTCTTGTTTAGTTTGGAAAGCCACGACTACCAGACATGGCAGGGGGTTTCCAGGCGCACATGAACATGGAACTATGGGTGAGAACTGTGAATACTCCTCCCATAGTCCTTTTATTGTAGTATAATGCTGAGAAACACTACGAGTACCCTGCTTACAAGCATGAATTTCATCCTGCAGGTTAGCCAGGCGTATGGCATTTCCAACTCCAAATCGAGTTTTCAACTCATCCCACAGATTTTTAGCTATTTCATGATTCATAGCTCTCCTCTTCATCTCAGAATCAAGTGTGTTAAGGATCCAACACAGCACAAGGGTATTACAAGCATCCCAAGATATGAATCCACTGTCACTGACATCAGGTATATTTATAGATCCATCGACGAAACCCAGCTTGTGCTTCGTCTTCAGTGCAAAACGCAAAGATCGATACCAGATCTGATAATTTGTTCCATCCAGCATGACATTCGATATGGACTGAGATAAGTTCTCATTAGGATTCAAGTATAGAGGGTTACCAACCTGAATCGGCGATGGATTCCTACTGATGTTGATGATATCGTCCGTTTCTTCTTCTTCTTCATTGGAGAAGTTCCCGAAGTTAACTCCCACAGATCCTCTTCCTCGACCTCCAGATCCCTGCGACGGTGAAGTAAGGTCGACCATCGCTAGTATGCGACGACCGTACGCTCTGATACCATATTAAGACAGAGAAAGAGAGGTTGGGAATGGAGTGAGTAAGCTTACCCAGCAGCCATGGAAGCAGCTTTTATTTATAGGAACATCAACGGTAAAAATACTGGTATTACACTGTTTAACCAAACGGTAACTAAACAGTAAAAACGGATAAGCGTAAACACAGCGTTTCAAAGAAACGTTTTACACAATTCATTCAACGGACTATTTCTGTTATAACGCCGTTAGCGAAGTCCTGCCTCCTCACTCCGTTAGCTACTGATCCTGTATGATCAACTTCACGAGCAGCTACTGCTGCTTCCTTCTCTTGAACTCTCATCTTCAATAAGGCACCCTTTGATGTATGCGCTTGAAAAGAAACTGTAGGTGGAGATTCAGCCTTGTTAAATTGGAGGAATCATTGTATTAGGTTGTGATAGCAGAGGTCAATATTATGAAAGCCAACAAGATTGCAGCAAGAAGACGAAGAGGAAGGATCCGATGATCGGAATCAGATTGCCCCGGAGAGAAAATGAAGGGGATGGACCCAGAGCTCGAAGGCTGGCCAACACGGGTGTTGCCCGACGGCAGCAACGGTAACGACGAGAAGGAACCAATCAGCTCCGACCAGCGGCAACGGTAACGTCGCGGAACCGGCCAAATTGTAAACTCTTCAGAACGGAAAGAGAGACATAATTTTGAGCAATAAGACGAACTCGTCATTGTCGATAGTTTTTGGTTTGATTTCTAGGTATACTAGTTTGTCTTGTTCAGATTTGTTTGATTTGATTTGATTTTGTTTTCTACTAGATTTCATCTATTGGTGAATTAGTTTTGAATCTGATTTCGGCAATTGAGTATTCGTTCATATCGTTGCTTGAACTGTTTCATGCGATGTTGTTTTTTTCAGTGTTCAGATGAATCTGATTTCGATAATTGAGTATTCGTCCATCTGATTTTTACCTGAAGTAGTGCATGCGATTTTGGGAGTTTTCTTTAATTAGTTCGCCCTATTTTCGTGCTTGTTTCTGATTCAGATGTGTACCTGAACTAGTTCGTGCTTGAAGCTTCGTTCTCGATTCTAATGTTTATGTTAACGTAAACTAGTTCGTGCGATAATCGTGCTTGATCCTGATTCTGATATTTAGATTAACTAGTTTGTATTAGTCAAGCAAATTAGTTCATGTGGAACTATTTCCAGATAACATGACACGTTGGCCACGACACGTTAGATTCGCAATAGTTTCGCATTGGGTTCATTTTCGTTATCGTTGTAAGCACTGCCACGTGCCTAGTTGAAAGCGAGGTTTGTAATTTTTTGCTCAACCAAGACGACAACGTTGAAGAAGGTCGTAGGCATCACCATTGCTTCACACGTTAAAGTCAAGAGACACAAAAAGTAAAAAAGCAACAAAAACAAGCTTAGAAGATTCATATTCAATAAGAGGTCGAATTCAATTGGATTGATGTGAATATGGCAATTTTATTTTACATAATAATGAGAGACAACAAAAGAAAAACCTCCTCTTGTTGAGTCGTTTCCGTGACATCTCCAAACTCGGTTCTCCCTCCCATCGTTTGATTGCATGGGGGAAGCTACCATCTTCATTTTCCTCCAAGGAAGGTTGGATGGTTGCCAACCCGTAACTGACTCAAAAAAATAATGGCAGGACAGAAAATGATCTATCTTTTTAACATTGTCTTTTCTTCACTTAAATAAATAAGCCTATCTTCATATATAAAAAACCAAAGGCATCATCATAAACCCTCCCATGTTTATAAACTGATCTCAGCCCACCAGTTGGTTCCAACGACTAGGAAGAAGAGTTGAGTAAGACCCACTCCACCAAGGTTCCAATGCCGAATCCTGTTGCAGCTCGTTTCTTGTCGTTCCACACCGGTCCAGCCATGTCAATGTGCATCCATTCAACTTTCTCATCCACAAACTGATACCATCATCAAACTGTGTTAGAATTAGAAACATTACATATGATATGCACAAGAGAAGAAGACCAAATCAGAACTTCACCCACCTGTTTCAAAAATAGAGCAGCAGTGATAGATCCTCCCTGACGACCACCTGTATTCACCATATCAGCTACTCCTGACTTCATGCTCTCCCAGTAGCTTTCCTCCAATGGCATCCTCCATAGTTTCTCCCCACTCACCTCTGCTGCTGTGAACACTTCCTTTGCCAGATCATCGCTTGGTGTAAATACACCTTCAATCCAACACAACTCAACTTCCAATTAATCAACATCAACCAATATAAATACTAAGATTTAATTATATATCCTACGAGCAAGAGTGTTCATACCTGCAATCGAGGGCCCAAGAGCAACTACACAGGCACCAGTTAAAGTTGCCAGATCAATTATCTGTGCACAACAAAGATAGATTAGATTAACCCAAGTGGAATAGACAAAGTCAACTTGTTCAATGGATGAATAAGTATATCAAGGAATACCTTCTCAACGCCCTGATTACATGCATACACCAACGCATCTGCAAGTGTAAGCCTACCCTCAGCATCAGTGTTATTCACCTGTAAAACAGATCATGCAACTCATCAAGTTCAACACTCAAATTACCAAAAGAGGGACAAGAGAATGAATGGATGTACCTCAATGGTCTTCCCATTTGATGCCGTAACTACATCCCCAGGCCTCATACCAGTTCCACTGATCATATTCTCACAAGCTGCAACAATGAAGTGAACCTACAATACCCAACAGTTGCATCGATTGTTCAGAGCATGAACCAGCAACTACAAATTTAAGTACAATCAACTATTATGCTTTACCTCAACTCCAGGAGGTTTCACTTGACCTATGGCTTTGGCTGCACCAAGAACGGCAGCTGAACCACCCATGTCGAATTTCATGAGCTCAATGGAACACCCTGCTCCTGTCTTAATGTTGTAGCCACCACTGATGAAAGAAAACAACACAAACTATTCAGACATACAGCCAAATAAAGCTAAACACAATACACAAAATCACCACATGGCTCTATGTCACATACGCCATAAGGCCCATAACACACTAAGTCATGCAATCATCACGTAAAAAGACAAAATCCAGCAAGCAATCAATGGAACACCCTGCTCCTGTCTTAATGTTGTAGCCACCACTGATGAAAGAAAACAACACAAACTATTCAGACATACAGCCAAATAAAGCTAAACACAATACTGTTGAAAAATATTATATTTTCCTTATTAGTATAGGAATAGTAATAAGAGTTTTCCTAGTTGAGGAAGAATTCTCCTATCCTAACTCTATATAAACCCATGTACCCCTTATGTAATCCCATATATCATAATACTATTGAAAAGCTTCCTCTCATAAATTCAATATGGTATCAGAGCCGCCGGCTATATCTTCCGCTGCCGTCGGTGTTAATCTCACTGTTGGTTCATCATGACCACGGACAACAAGATTGTTTCACCTTCTTCCTTTCCAAAACACTCGTCTTCTTCCACCATTCATCCTTCTTCGTCATCTCCGAAAGCGAGATGGCAGCCAACAACAACAACAACAACTTCGGATCGAACCGGGCTGCGGAGGAGCTTCCATTAGGAAATTCAATGGTAACAACTACCTCCAATGGTCTCGGTCGGTCCGGATGTTCATCACCGGGAAACGAAGGGGAATATCTTGCGGTATTGCAAGCAAACCGGAAGAATCCGACTCGTTTGCCTTCACCAAGTGGGACAATGATGACAATCAAGTTCGGTTCGGCTCATCTCCACGATGGAACCGGATATCGGCGACAACTATCTTCTACATCAATCCGCAAAGGAGCTTTGGGATGATGTGAAAGAAACCTACTCCACGCAAGACAACTCATACGCTTTGTTCGAAATTGAGTCCAAACTCTACAATTTCAAGCAAGGTAACTTGAGTGCAACGGAGTACTACAATCGGGCGGTCCGAACCGGCTTCAACTTGATTTGTATGAAGCTCGAAGTGGGATACTCCGAATGATGCAAAAACATTCCGGACATTCATGGACAAGAAGAGGACAGTTCAACCGCTTCTTGGACTAAATCAAGACCTAGATGCTTTGTGAAAAGCGGGGTTATGGGAACGAAACCCTTTCCAAGTCCGAAGGAGGCGTTTGCCGAGGTTTTGAGAGAAGAAGGTCGGCGTCATCGATGGTTACGGAGACGAAGACAACCTGCGAACCCGGCGGTTCAGCCCTGAAAACCGAGACCTCAACCACGGCTCTCTTTGTTAAGAACAACCATGCCAAAGGGAAACGGAATCCTACTTCGCCGCCTCTTCAAAATGGTGTGATCTCGTCAACGACCCTTTCATACGAAAGAGGAGTGCCGGGAAATAGTTGGTGGACCACAAGGATGGAGACCCGGAGGCGAACTTGAATAAGCGAAGTCTCGTGCGAACGCGCAATGCCACCAAAGGCGATGATACGACACGGTTTTCGGCCGGTCGGTTGGAGACTCGAAGAAAATGTTTGCACAAATCATGAATACCGAGAAAGCCGACCCCAAGAAATCTTACATGTCTAGTATGTTCGACAAAAAAGGTACTTCGGTCGTTTACACTTCTAGTCAAAATTCTCGAATATTTGGATCCTTGATTCGGAGCTACAGACAATATGACTGGTTGTAAGGAGTTGATAGAACACTTAAAACCTTACCCTAGAACCTCAGGTGTCCGGATTGCCGATGGATCAATAGCACCGGTGGAAGGAATAGGCATTGTTAGGGTTACTAAGGATCTTACTCTATGTCCAGTACTTTATGTGCCTAAACTTGATCGCAATCTTCTCTCTATTCATCAAGTAACACATGATCTTCGGTGTGAAGCTAAGTTTCGCTCTCCCGATTGTGTGTTACGGGAGGTGAAGACCGGGAAAATGCTTGGAAGTGGTGAAATGCGTAATGGTCTCTACTTGTTGAAGGGAACTCGGGATGAGGCTAGTTCCGGTAAAGCCCATAGTAGTATTAGTGCTAATGTTGTTTCTAGTATTGAACACATTGAGAATGAAGCCATGTTATGGCACTTCCGTCTTGGTCATCCCGGTTTTACTTATCTTGAAAAGTTGCTACCCGCACTATTTCGGAATAAAGGTTCAAAGGATTTGAGATGTGATGTGTGTCAACTTGCGAAGCATACGCGTTCTTCCTATCCTAGAATCGGCTATCGACCTACCACACCTCTTAGTGTAGTTCATAGCGATATCTGGGGACCTATGAAAGTCAAGAACATCAATGGGGCTCGTTGGTTCATAACATTTATTGATGATCACACAAGGATGACGTGGACTTTCTTAATGAAAGAAAAGTCCGAAACGGTCCGGATTTTTCAGCTATTTCACAAAATGGTAGCTACCCAATTTCGGACTCACATCAAGGTTTCAAAACTGACAATGCCCACGATTACTTCAACAAAGACCTCGGCTCTTTTTTACACCTTCATGGCATCATTCATGCAAGTTCGTGCGTCGACACCCCTCAACAAAACGGCATTGCCGAACGCAAGAATAGACACTTACTCGATGTTGCTCGCTCACTCATGTTTACACACAATGTTCCGAAGCATTTGTGGGGAGAGAGGTCGTTCTAACAACCACATACCTAATCAATCGCATGCCCAGTAGGGTCTTGGACTTCAAGATTCCTCGACATGTTCTTCTGGCAGATTTTCCCCATCTTGCCAGTTTCTCAGCTGATCTTCCTCCTCGAGTATTTGGTTGCACGGTTTTCATTCACAACTCAGCACCCAACCGCTCCAAGTTAGATCCGCGCGCCTTGAAATGCGTGTTTATAGGCTACTCTTCAACCCAGAAGGGCTATAGGTGCTACCATCCTCCGACCAAACGAGTTTACACCACTCGGGATGCTACCTTTTTTGAATCACAGACCTACTTTCCTACTACCGTGATTCGGGGGAGCAAACAAATAATGATGACGGTCATACCCTCGTGGATACGATTTGTTTAGAGGAAGAGGACACTCCATCCGAAGTTGTGAGTCGGAGGGAGCTCCCAAGCGATGTTGTAAGTCGGGGGGAGTCTCAAATGTCATCGGCGGAATCATTAGAAAAACCTCTTCTTGTTTATCAAAGAAGAAAGAATATTGTGATTGAAGATGATACTCTTGAGACGAGAAAATAGTGGAGGGGGAGTTACGAATGTTGATCGAGAAGTGATAATTGAAGAGATTGAAGAAGAGGGTGATGATTTGAGTGATCTAGAGGTTCCTATTGCTCTAAGGAAAGGTATAAGAAATTGCACAAAATATCCGATTGCTCGACAAATCAGCTATGATGGTCTTAGCAATTCTCACGAGCATTTATATCCGCTCTTGACGAGGAACAAATACCTAAGAATATTGAAGAAGCTATGAAACATCCAAAATGGAGAAGTCTTGTCATAGAGGAGTTACGAGCTTTGGAGAAAAATAATACGTGGGACATTGTCTCCCTTCCGAATGGAAAGAACACGATTGATTGTAAGTGGATCTTCACCATTAAATATAGAGCGGACGGATCGATTGAAAGATATAAAGCTAGGCCGGTGGCTAGAGGTTTCACCCAAGCATACGGCGTGGATTATGATGAAACCTTTGCACCGGTGGCAAAGCTCAACAATATAAGGGTGTTGTTTTCTGCAAAGCAAACCCGGATCGGCCGTTACATCAACTTGATGTGAAGAATGCCTTTCTTAACGGAGAACTTGAAGAAGAGGTCTATATGGTGTTTCCTCCGGAGTGAAAAATCCGAGAGAAGGGGAAGTTTGTAAGCTTCGCAAGGCCTTGTACGGGTTGAAACAATCTCCCCGAGCCCGGTTTGACGCATTTACCAAGGCCGTGAAGCAAGGAGGATACTACCAATGTCGACCGATCACACCTTATTTGTGAAGCACTCACCTACGGGGAAGATCTCCATCCTCATTGTGTACGTGGATGATATTATAATCACCGGAGACGATGTAGAAGAAATTAAGAGACTCAAGGATCAATCGGCAAAAGAGTTCGAACTCAAAGACTTGGGAAACCTTAAATACTTCCTAGGAATGGAAGTTTCGAGATCTCGAAAGGTATCGTAATCTCTCAACGAAAATATGTTTTGGACTTACTAAAGGAAGTGGGAATGCTTGGATCGTAAGCCTATCGACACTCCCATGGAGTCGAATAAAACTCTTAGCGAGGGAGGAGGATATTCCTGCAGGTTGAAAAAGGTCGGTATCAACGATTGGTTGGGAACCGATTTATTTAGCTCACACTCGACCCGATATAGCTTTTGCGGTTGGGATTGTCACCAAAGACATGCACCGTCCTAATGAAGAACATATGGGAATGGTTTACGTAATCCTAAGGTACTTGAAGAGTTCACCCGGAAAGGGAATCTATTTCAAGAGAACTCGCTCAACGGGGAATTACCGTCTATACCGATGCAAGTTGGGGTGGTGAACTCACGGATCGATCGAAGGTCTACAACCGGTTATTGTAGTTATGTCTGGGGAAATCTTGTGACATGGCGAAGTAAGAAACAAAAGGTTGTGGCTAGAAGCAGTGCAGAGGCTGAGTACCGAGCTCTCGCACTTGGAATATGTGAGAGTATCTAGTTGAAGCGCATCATGAATGAGCCGAAGATTGAGATCGATGGTCCTATCCGGTTTCGTGTGATAGTCAAGCGAAGAATCGGCATAGTCCGCAACCCCGTTCATCATGATCGAACTAAACATGTGGAGGTAGATCGTCATTTTATAACCGAAAATGTTAGTTCCGGTGTGGTTCGAGTGGAATATGTTCCTACGAAGCAAATGATCGTAGATGTTTTTACGAAGCCTCTTTCAAAAGATGTGTTTGACCACTTATCGTCCAAGCTTGGGTTAATTAACATCTACACCAAGCTTGAGGGGGAGTGTTGAAAAATATTATATTTTCCTTATTAGTATAGGAATAAGTTTCAATATTTTTCCTTATTAGTATAGGAATAGTAATAAGAGTTTTCCTAGTTGAGGAAGGATTCTCCTATCCTAACTCTATATAAACCCATGTACCCCTTATGTAATCCCATATATCATAATACTATTGAAAAGCTTCCTCTCATAAATTCAATAAATACACAAAATCACCACATGGCTCTATGTCACATACGCCATAAGGCCCATAACACACTAAGTCATGCAATCATCACGTAAAAAGACAAAATCCAGCAAGCAATCAATTGGATATTGTTGTTTTTAAAGACAAGACATAGAAAGACATTTCACCTGTCGAACGTTAGACCCTTTCCAACCAATGCCAGCTTGGTTTTAACAGGTCCACTGGACGGCTTGTAACACAAATGGATGAAACGAGGCGGATTTGCGGACGCTGCAGCAACACCCAGATAAGACCCCATTTTCAATTCTGCGCACTTTTCGGCGTCCAGGATAGTAGCCGTGAAAACGTCACTGTATGTCGAAGCAATATTGGCAGCTTCCTCAGCCAGTACAACTGAATACAAAAAGTAGTTGAGGAAAGGTATTAAACAAAATGCCATAAAATTGTACGTCTCTATACACATACATACACATGACACAACAACCTTTCTTACGGTATGCTTAAGATACAAGTACAAAGAGGGAAACTTGAAGGCAGGAACCAACACTAACCAGGGGTGAGCACATTAGCTGGGGAATTGACAAGTTCTTTCCCAAAAATTATCCCAGTGGATACCTCTTCAGCATATTTTAGCTTCTTCTCTATTTCAGCTCCACTTCCAAGACCGATCAGATCAACAGATTTAAGAACCGGTTTCTTTGATTCTGATTTGTACCGATTGTCTTCGTACAAACCCAACACAGTCCCTGTCAGCAATCCCCACCAAAACAAGTTAGTTTCCATTGTTAATTGAACAAGTAAATGAGAATAATGGTATATCATAGTACATAATCTCACCAGAAGCAATTGCTGAAGCAGTGTTGAGCTTATAGTCATTTGTGATGCTGTCTATTGTTGCAAGGGTGACGGCAGCACTGTTGGCTTGAGTAGACTTAGCAGCAGCAGCAAAAGCTTCACCGAAATTACGGAAAGAAAATGTGGAAGAAGTCGATTTCCCAAGACCAATCAAGCCTATCCTTTTGGAGCTCAGACCAGGAAGTCTAAGAACAATTGATTGGCCAGCTTTCCCTGAGAAATCCTCCTCAGACGATGCTTCACTTAAGAGACCACTCAATTGACGATCGATCTTCTTCAGAAGTGAGTTCTCAAACTTTGAGGTCTCGTCCTTAGCCATGTCCTTCTCAGTGACACCAACCGCAAGTAAATCTCCTTTCCATTCAACCGCATCAATCTCTTTCGCAGCGAAGACGATCTTTTTTTGCAGGAATTAAAACGAAACAAACATATGTAGGCAGGTCAGCGTCTAAACGATTATCACAACAAATATTAAGATAACCACAGATTGACGATCCAGTAAAACCCCTAAAATAGCTAACCGAATCAAAGTGATCTCAGTTACCGATCAAGCAAAAACATCAGAGTTTCATCCATTTTTTTCGACATAATTCACTGATCTAAAACGAGGCATAACTAAAAAAGAATAGCGGATTTCACCTTGGGGAGTTGGGTCGAGTTGGGCTGAGTGAGGCCGAGAGTGAAACTAGAAACTGAGTGCGCCATGATCCTGTGCACTCTTCGATATGACAAGGGCAAGTAAGAAGAAGAAGAAGAAGAAGAAGAAGAGAAACAGAGAAGAGGAGAGGTAAAGCCGGGAGAAGTGGGCCGGCGTAATTTAGTGAAGAACAAGGGAGAGGAAAGAAGAAGACGGGAAGAGAAGGAAGTGGGAAAGGAGGATGAGAGTAGAATAGCGGCCATTTTATAGAGAAAACCACACTCCCTCACTGGAAGGAGTTGGGAAAGTTGAAAACTGTGGATAGATGTCAATTCTTCTTTGGGTTGCGGGGAAATCGACGTTTACTGAATGGGTTGCGCTGATGGTGTCCCAGGCCGATAGCGGGTTCGGGGCGGATATATACTTGTTAGATGGTTGTTTTCGTATTTAAACTAACACATCCATTTAAAATTGATCTTTCATCTAAATATTTTGTTAAATAAGATGAGTTCTTAATACATCAATGTTTTCAGAATCGAATCAGTGATTAAACTGGTAAGGCTAGAGATTCACGATTTGAAGGTTCAATTGTGGTATGAGTGTTTGTTAAACCAAGTCTAATCGTTTTAATTATTAAATAAATAAATATACATATTTAAGCCGGATCGGACGACTTTTTGATTAAACCGGATCAAACCAGTAGTATATAAAGTTTTCTTTTTTTTTACAAATCAAGAGATTTCATTCATAGAACAAAAATTTTGGGGTTCACAACCGGCACAACTGGGAGACGCTTCGTATAAGGTAACAAGGGAGAAGCATGTAACTGAAAAAGTTAGAGTACTTCACATCTTCAATCTCCACGACCGTGATCAGCTCTAGACTCGAGACAAACAAAGCCAACCATACTACTACCCCCTGACTCTAGGAAAAGTCTTGAACATAAACGTTACGTTCTGCCTAGCAAACCAAAACATCAAAGATTCAAACACAATAAACATAAACGAGCATGGGCGGAGGGGGTAGCTGGTCCTTGTGTCGCCATGATGGATAGACCGGTGATCCACCAAGCTAATTCCTTTATAGGATTGGGAGAGTCGCTTTAAGCTGACTCGCCTGTACTTCCAACCTTGAAGTGAAGACTCATTTTCCTAGTGAATTTGACCACTCTGGTGGCATCGGTGGGATGGTTGTGGCGGCACTAGCTACTTCGGACGGTGTAGGGGTAAGTGGCGGCTCCGGTGCCCGAGCCATCTGTATCATTTTCGTTGTGACTGGTTGGCCTACTATCTTAAACAAATATGCTGCTTTTGATGCCATTCCTCTTTGGTCGATGGTCAATTGAAGGTCGGAGCGTTGTGAGGTCTCATTGCTGGCCTTTACCATGACTGAGCTTGGGATCCGTAGCCTTACTAAGTCATTAGCGGTCAACTCAATAGATTCTACCGGGACAAGCTCTCTCATAGTTGCTGCTCCGGAAGGTCCCGACACTGGAGCTGTCGGCGATCGAAGCCTCCTCTCGACGTCGGGCAGGTACCTATTTCCTTCCACTACCGTCCTCCTCGCGGCGTGGTTCGGGACCAGACCTCGAACCGATTGGACCTGGGCCGGATTGGCCGTCGTCGACGTTGCTAAGCCATCAGGTTGCACAAATCCAGTACTGGGATACACTGGACAATTTCACAAGGGAGACGAGACCACATGTCGGCGGCGAGATCCCACCAAAAAAAAAATCGACGGAATTTTTGCCAATTGCTGAAATTTTGGTTAATCTTTCGTAAAACAAAATCCCAGATTATAGAGCTCAATATTATAATATAACTAGTTATTAAATCATTTTAAAAAAAATGCAAACTATATAAACTATTTGATGCTTTTTATTAATCAAATTATTGAGACTAGATGTATAATTTATCTAATTTATAGTAAGATGTCACTTTTTAATGTTAATTGGTTGTTAAAAAAGGGGAAACAACATTTTATGGCTCTCAAATTAGATATGAAAAAGGCCTATGATAGGGTTGAATGGCCCTTCTTACTTTCTGTGCTCACTCGTCTTGGTTTCTCCTCTAAATGGATTAATTGGATTAGAGAATATTTAACTACTGCTTCTTAGTCAATGGTACCTCATCATCTACTTTCACACCATCCACGGGACTCCATCTGTTATCACCTCTTCTCTTTAGTACTATGTCTACTGAAAGTTTAACCTCACTTATTAACTCTGCTATCACATCATAACAACTAACTGGAATCCGCCTTAATCGGCATTGCTCTCTTCTTTCTCATATACTTTTTGTCGATGACACCTTTTTGTTTATTCGTGTATCTCAAAATGAATGTTCGATTTTACTTTGGATTCTTTTTTCCTATGAGCAATTAAGCGGGCAAAAGGTCAATCTAGCTAAGTCAGTTGTGTTTTTAGTGTAAACACTCCATTACCTCTTCAACAAAGTTTAGCGTGCAACTATATGTACCAAATATCGATCTCTCTGATAAATACTTGGGTCTTCCAACTAATATAGCTAGAAACGTGGTTGTGAGCTTTCGATACATGAGGACTATGTTGTCCATACTCTACAAGGTTGGAAAAGAAAATGTGATGGGCTTATGATGGGCTTTGTCGCAGGCTTAATAAACGTGCGACCCGGTTCTGGTGGGGTGCATCTTCTACTTAACTAGATGGCGGATTAGGGTTTCGTGGTTTTTTCCTCCATGAATCAATTGTTGTTGGCTTCTCTCTATTTACGATTGCACCATTCTCCGGAATCACTCACGGCCAAGGTTCTAAACGGTCGCTACTTCCCTTCTGGATCCATTCTCGTAGCATCAAAAGGTTTTGCACCAAGTTGGGGCTGGACCGGTATCCTCTACGAACAAGAGCTACTCCTTGCTGGCTGCCGATGGCTTCTTGGGCCCGCTGACTCGATTCCCAGTCTGACCCACCTGCTCCTCAGATAATATTGGCACCTCCTCTGATGTTGTGCGACTTCATCTCCGATCTGGAACTACATTTCAACCCATTCTCTGTGTAGCAAATTCTTTCAATTCCGTTGTCGATAGTGTCTACTACAGACCGATGGGTCATGTGTCATACCCATTCGGGGATTTACTCGGCTTCCTTCAGTTACCGTCTTCATCAAAATCAGAAACTCTCGCTTGTTCCTATCACAGTTGGCCCATCTCTCAATGATTCCGGCCTGGGCACGAAGGTTTGGTCTCTCAAACCTATGATTTTTGCTCTGGAAGATTTTCAATAGATACCCTCTTGTCTCATAATGTTGAGGTCTCTACGGATTGTCTGGTGTGTGATGACACTCGATTTGTCGTGTTCATCATCCTCATTTAAGAGAAATTTCATGCATATCCGTATAGTTTTAGATAGAAGTTTAGGATGTTTCATGCATTTCTAACATCTATCTCAATTTAGTGTCTCCGACCCGTTTGGCGTCCTTTTGATGTCGTTTTAGAGTGTTTTTGATAGATTTCAGGTGCATAACAACATCCATGCAATAATCGGAGTGATACGGTGTGTGTGGATGATGTAGGACAAGTAATGGAAATCATTTTGACATCTTCAACGGGCTTGGATCTCGACTTGGTCAGAAAACATCGCATTTTCTTATTTTGAACATATCTCCTAGCTCAAAAGTTCGATTGATATAAGGCCAGCAGTGTTAGAAACCTCGTTCAATTTCCTACAACTTTAACCGGAGAGTTATGTTAATATTGGCGCTATGGACCTGTAAAACTTGGTGCTATGCATATAGCGCCAACTTTGACAGTTCATAGAGCCAATAATTTTGAAATTGTAAAGATGGGGTGTCAATATTGGCGCTATGAAATGTCAAAGTTGGCTCTATGGGCCATAGCACCAATATTGACATAAACCCATAGAGCCAATATTGACAATCCTAGATTTAAAGGATTTTTGTGAACTTCTATTTAAAACTCGGTTCTCCGTCATTCGAAGACAGACCCGAGGGGCGAAAATTGGAGAGAACTTCAGTGACTTCGGAGGAATGAGAAGGCATCAACTTCAAGGAGGTCATATGGGAAGAAATAATCAAGATTGACAGATCGATTTCTTCGACGGTTCTCAGCAAAATTAGGTTTTTCAGATTTCTTCTTGTAAACCTAATTCCAATGTTTTCCTTTCTTGATTTTGATTTTTTTTCATGATTATGAGTAGCGAAACTCCTCGTTCTTAGATTAGATGAACCCTAGGTAATTCCTTATGAACAGATGATTGTTTGACTTTGACGATTTATGCGAGTTGGATAGATTTTGATTTATGTTTAATTTCGTTTCCGTTCTTATTCTTACTTGGCCATCTTGAATAGAACCTTGTTAGATTTGTCTTTGTCTCGAAAGAGCTTGCATATCTAGAACACAAAAATTAATCAACTAGGTTAGGCGTTAACCCTCATTTGAGAGCGAATAAACTAGTCCGTCGTGTGAGCAGTTCTCGTTTGTTTTGTCGCCTAGCAGATTCTAGATCTTTGTCTCGAAAGAGCGGTATGGGATAGTAGATAGATAGCAGACCTGAAAAGACGTGATTTTATTAGAGAAGAACAGCGACGGTAAATTGAATGTGTCTTGTTTGTTTAAATCATGGAATTTGTCTGTTCTTGTTGAATTTGGATAGCCTAAAGGGACTCAAAGTCTAAGCAGTTTTCTCCCATTTGGTTCAAATCTTATAACATGCAGTTTCGCAGCCTGTGTTACTTTCCTTGTCATTTGCATTATTAGAATAATTGATCATTTTAGAAATCGTGGAACCTACACCATAAAACCTTTTCAATCGATCAACACTTTTCATAACTTCGAGTAGTCACGACATTGAGACCGTAGGGATACTCGAATATGGTTAACTCATTAACCTAATTATTTTGGTAACGCCTAAAAAAGAACGTCAAATTGGTACCGTTGCCAAGGACTTCTTTGTTGTGTTTGAAATTCATTGTAAATTTCCATCTTCTGTATATTTTTCTTTTGTCAGTTTCACCTTGGTAGTTTTGTTTGAGTGTGATGATGCAGGATTACAAAAGATACAACCAGAAGTGGAGTCACAAAGAGCCTCAACCATCACCATCTTGTTATCATGATCCTTACTCAACTCTACGCCACCAAGAGCCTGCATGGAACTATCACTTTCAACTTCCTTAATATTATGAAGAGCCATCACCGAATTATTACCTTCAGGATATCAACAAAATACTTGCGGCCCAAGAGGAAGGGCTTGCTGCACATGAAGAGATGATGAAGAGAGTGGGATTTAAGTAGAATTATCATGATCAACCTCCTTGATCTTATAAAGAACTAAAAACGTCTATTGAAGACAGCACAATTAAAAACAAATTATGGTTTGAGGAAATACTTGCTGCCTAGGAAGAGATGATGAAGAGAATGGATGCTACAGAGGAGATCATTTCAAGGATGGATCCCGTCAACATCCCCCTTGACAAGGATGACGCGCTCGACGATGCTGAGGAAGTTCAAGATGTACTCGCTATTACAAGACACATGGTGGTCATAGAGGAAGAAGATGAACCTATCCTTGAAGAAAATGTAGCCGACCATGATGAAAAGCTAAAAGATCATGAATGGGATGAAAGTGAATTCCCTCTCCAATTATTAGAGGAAGAAGATGAAGATCTAGAAGATACATCAATCATTAGAGAAGTTCACGTTGTCTGTGATCGTGAACTTAGAAAATGCGAATGGGATCGGTCTTCTTCAAACTTTTGGGATGACGATGAAGATATGCGGGAACAAGTCATTGAGGAAATTCAAGTTGTCTCTGTTGAAGAACTAGAAGAATCTGAAGAGGATCACATTGAATATCTCATCAAGGCTTGTTGCTCTAGTTAGATCCAAAATTTGCCTGGAATCAGAATCTGCCACATTCATCGATTTATGAGCTCCAGACATTAAATTTCTTTTTCTTCTTCAGAAACCACTTCCCCAATTTGAACTTGAGATTCACCAGAGAGATCAATTTGAAATTTCCTCTATCAAAATCATAAGAAACCCACTAACAGAATTCTCAAAGATGGGCGATTTACCAGCCAAGGTGCAACAGATCTTGATAAAGTGGCAACTTCATTTGCCCACCATAGTAAAAAGTAAACACTTGACTACTCAGAAGTGGGTTTTGCTCAAAACTGACTCACCACAACAAACCTACTTAAACCCTTCTCCATATGTTTTCTCAACTAAAGCAAAGAGTGCTGAACTGCTCAAAATAATCAATTTCCTTCTAAAAGTGAACTCAACCAAGGGAGAAATGTAAGGAAAAAGCCTCGAAGCATAAAAGATCTGAATTGTTATACAACGCCATAACTTTTACTTACAAAAGCCTTAGAATTAAACTTAGTACATGAACTGATGCGAATGCCCCTGAAATCAAAATTCACTATTAGTGGTTGCCGCCCCTGAGGTAAAAAAAATGGACTGTCGCCATTCAACGGTGATGGGCGCTCACCATCGCCGTTGAATGGCAACGGCGTATGTGTTGCGGTCGCCATTCAATGGTGACGGTCCATTTCTTTTTTTAATTGTTATGTTTTTATTATTAGTGTGATTTAATATAATGAATGGGAAATTATATATTTGATAATTAGTGTTGTTACGGCTGGCGCCATTTAATAGCGACGGTTTTGCATTGTTGGTGCCATTAAATGGCGCCAACCTTTTTTAAAAATTATTAATTATTTTAATTATATCTAATACTTAATCAATTATTGTAATACTCTAATATTAAATAGTAAAAAATAGGACGTCTAATAGAAATCCTTTAAAAACTTTCGAAAACGAGAGGGGGGGAGATGGAATGTATGTCAGAAACAAAACTATGTCGTTTCAGTACCTGCACCAGTCCACATGGTTAAATAAAGATGCGGGTGTTGATACATTTCACTATCCCCAGAAGTAGTAATGCAAAAGAGCTCGTCCCTTTTTCTTATTTTCTTGACAAATTTGAAGTGGGAAAATGTTGGTGTGGTCGAGAAAGTTGGAGGTTTGATTTACTAGGAATTCGGGCCGGGATACAAAATATGTGGAGATTTCTGCAATGAAAAGAGAGAGAAATAGAGCAAGCTAAAATAGAGAGTTAAGAGTGGAAAAAGATAGTGAAGGAAGAAAGTGGTTGTTGGATTTTGGTTAATTGGATGTAGCCGGTTAAGGAGTGATCTGGTTTACCGGCTATTACTCTCCTTTTTATTACGCCTTTCTTGAATCTTACTCTTACTCTTTTTTTAGATAATTTCACGTAAAGATGATAATTGATGAGTATAGAGACGGGTTTGGCATATTCATTATTTATTCGTCTAATTGTTGGATTTTAACTTTATCTCTGTGTTTGCATAAATAGGTATAATTTTTAAGCATGAAGATTTGAGAATTTCCGATCCTAATTTTGAAATTTTGAAATATTTCAGGAGTTGGGACCCCAATATCATAGGATGGGTTCGGGATTAGTAAAACGGGATTCGAGAAAATGTGAATCGAGTTTGGTAAATCCGAACACCAAAATTTGATGGAATTTTCAAAAGAGTGAGAAAATGTATTGTGGATCACAGTCGGTTCAAATAGATAAGGTAAATGAAACGTTGATCGAACATCGAGATAATAGATCTTGGGAAAGATGAAACGTTGAAGATCAATCTGGACTGAAGAGGGTGGTTTGGAGTTAGAGACTTATATGCTTGGAATCTCTCTTGTGTTGTTCGCCACATTTGGAGTATTTTACTCAAGTCAGGTTCTCTTTGGATTGCTTGGGTGGATAAGTATAAGCTAAAAGGTGGTTCAATTATTGACTGTGTTGGTGCTTCCTATCATTCCTGGATTTGGAGGCGAATCTTGCATGCTCATGATGGTGTCATCAGTTTTATCTTGTTTGATAAGGAGCAAAATCCTATGTTGAATGGAGATCTTATGCGGAAATTCTCAGTTTCGGTGGTCTGGCAAACTATCCGAAAGAAGAGGAAGGTAATAGAGTGGTATCATCTTGTTTGGAGAGCCCTGATTATTAGGAAGCATTGCTTCATCATTTGGCTAACTATCAAAGTCACATTTGTAATTCAAATGCAGAAGGCCTGTTTGGGGCTTCCATTTGATATTGATTGTCTTCTTTGTGATGATGGAATTGATGATGTCAATCATTTCTTTGGTGATTGTAGCTATGTTAAGCAGATTAAGAGATGTTATCTGGGGAGTCGGTTGCTGTTTCTGCTGATTGGATGTCTGAAGTTTTTAGAGCTGCTTTATGCTTTTTCTGGTTCCTCGTTTGATGACTGCTCATTACGGCTAATCTGGAAAGCTCTATATAGCTCCGTTTGGTATGAAAGGTGTAAGAGGAATGCAAGTGAGGTTCCAACTTCAGTTATTGAGGTAGCTAGGAAAATTTATAGAGATACGAAAGAAGTTTAAAGTATAGTTGATAGATAGTGATTTGAGTTTATGCATTGGTGTTTTGTTTTAGCTAGTAGATTCGGTATTGGGACTTCCCTGGCGGAGCTTTGCTGTTTTGGCGCTCTACTTTTTGATGAATAAAATGCAAATATTCATTAAAAAAAACTGGACTCAAGAGGCAGATATCCAGATCAAATCGGAAACCTCAAAATTTAGATTTCAATCTTAATGTGATTGTTTGGAATTAAGCAAGAGCTTGGATGTCACAAATGAGTCTTCCTCTTACTGTTGCACCATTCCCTTAGAATTCAAACCTCGATTAGTTCCTTTAGTGAACTCACTTTCTACTAGTGTTGTGTGGTGGAGAATCTTAATTGCAAAACACAGCCGGTGATTCGGTCGACGACCTTGTAGACGGTGTCGCCGCTCCCGCGACCAATCTGTTGTATCTCTCTGCCTATCGTTAGCTCCCTTACCCTCTATATCGTCATTCCTTGAATGTGAAACTCAAAAAAGAGAGGGTATCGATGACAGTGGCGTGTGAAGGTAAATGAGCTCTATGATGGTGGCGAAGGAGGATGATGATGTCTGAGTAGTGAGCTCATGCTGGTGCGGCAGAGATTGCAAGGTCAAATCAGAAGAAGAAGGTTCAAAAACAGAAGCACAACCTCAAACCCTAAATCACATGAAATATTTTAACGAAATTACCTACGAGTTTTTACTAACCATTATATCAAATCTAGGTTTTTAATAAATGCTTGAAACAAGAATGCTTGATTTAAACTAGGAGCCTTTATTCCAGGCTGTTCGTAGCTACAGGCTTGAGCATCTCCATCCTTAGTTTTTTAGCAATCGGTAAGGTCATCCCGATTCATGCAATTTATCTCCACTGTTGCGAGTTTATAATATTATGCCTCTAGTATGTCTACGTTATGAGTTTGTTATGCATATTTTAGGCTTTGTTTACGAATATTTTGTGTCACTGTTATGTTCATTGTACGAGTCTATTAATTCACGATTATGTCACACTCATATGTAAATTATTTCACTATTATGTTCACATTATCATAAATTTAACAATATGTCATTGTTATGCCATAATTATGTTCACTTTATGTGTTAGTAATGACTCTATTATGCCTTATGAACATATTATAACGTTGTTATGTTTATATTTTACGAATCTAATATGATGTTATTATGTCTAATCTATGAACATGTTATGACACAATAATGTTATGTGTACTTTGTAAACAATTTAAGTTTTAATTCCGTTTACTATACGAATATGTTATGCAACTATTCAGTCTACTTTACAAGTCTATGATATTATTATGTACATATAAAAGACGCATAACATACTTGTAACACAAAATTATACAATTTATATATCCATTGGGTTACCATTATGTTGATATTATATATAAGTTAATTAAATTGCATCATCATTATATGTGTTTTATAAGTCAATTGTACCCCAGTTATGTCGATTTTATTAGTCCAACATAAACCATCAACAACTTTGCTTACAATTTTGGAAGTCCATAAATATTTATCCACCGAAACTTACAAACACTTATGGGTTGTCTGAGTTAGGGGAAACAAGAGGAAAGAGTAGAGAGATTGTACATATCAATAACAAACAACACATATGTAGACATTCCACGATTGCTTAGAATTTTTATTAGAAAGATATGTAAACATCACAATCGCCTAAAAATGAAAAGCGATGAAGAAACCCAAATGGATTTTCAACCAGATCTATAGCAGCCAAAAACACAAACACAAATTGGATAAAACCCACATCTATACAACAAGATGAATTTATTTCCACATCACTCAGGTCCTACTTTCAAAACAGATCCCTGTTTTAGCTGCTGCCTCCTCGATAACAATTTCAATAGAGGAGAATATAATGGTTCAGCTACTCAAGAGTTGCAAATCTCTGTATAAAATAGAAAAGGCTACAAAAAGTTGTCTATCTACCTCCAAAACATAACTAAACAAACAGGAGGTCCAAGTGGGCAAAAGTGGACCCCAAGAAAGACCGAGGCTCATGAGCGAGTATGAAAATAAGATAGCAGTACAGCAAAAGAAAAGTGCATTGCCATACAGTAAAGGAGGAACAAAGGCCTCACAAGTCCCAACCTCCAAAAAACAAACAAAAAACACGGACCCTTTCAAATTCCATCTTGACAGTGAAAGGCCTCGCAACAGATCTGGTTTTCGGAATGCCCCATCCAAAACATGAATTTTAATAAATTAGATTTATGATAGTCCGATTATTCGTCGCCAATTTGACCACATCTTAACTGCTTGTTGACCTTGTTTGACCTAGTTTTGACCCTCCTTTGTCATTGGTTGGAAGAAACAAGGGTTTCTTGTTTTGTTTTTCTTGAACGAACCATTTTGGTCCGTTCGACTTTCTTTCTCATTGTATATATGTGGTTTCAAGTATCAGATGGATAGAGGAGGACAAGACGATTCCTACGAGACCAACCGTAGCTCAAATAGAGGTTGGACGAGGGAGATACGTGTGTTTGAAGACGAAAATCCTGGTCTTGTTGAAGGACCACACTGGATGTGGTCTCTGGAAAAACCACACGTCGTGTGGCTGATATAAATGGCCATATTTAAGGCATTGTTTAGGAGAGAGGAAGCATATTCTTGGCCTCCCAATTGATGCATTACACCTATTTTCTCCCAATTTAAAGCCTAGCTCGAAATTCCAGCATCATTCATCATCAATTGGAGGACTTGAAGACTAAATTGGTGCATCTTAGAGAGCTTGGAGTCAAGATTGGAGCATCCTCACCTTCTTTGCACACTTGGGAGATGGTGTTTTCTTTTCTCTTAGATAGCTTTATCATCATGTTAGGTTAGTTTGTTAGTTGTTAGATTAGGGTGTTTCTATTTACTAAGAGTGCATTTCGAAAAATATCTTTGTGGCATTTTATCAAACACCTTGAGTGCATTTCGATAATTACTTAGGTAGTGACAATTTAGGTGATTAGAATGATATGGGGTGTCAAATAGCGCTTAACACCCTTGTCAAGTGTTTTTGATGCCATTAAGAGTCTTTTAGCACCTAAGTCTTGCCAATTAGTAGTGGTAGTCCAATTCGAGACCTGGAATTAGACTCCTACGAATGCTTAGAGGATGATCACACCATAAACCTTGTCCATTGTATCCAATCTTTCTAGTGAATCGGAAACAACACTCGAAGTGTAGCAACCCTCCTTTCCTTGTGTTCCACCTCTTCACTCTCTTGTTTGTTAGTTCGTTAGCTTAAACTAGTTCGAATTGCTCTTGTGAATGATAAGTACTTAGTGGATAACCTAGAGAACTAGCATTTTGAACCTTTCTGAGTTTAAACCGCGTCTTAAATAGTTGAGTATAGGTTTCTGTTCCCGTCCTTGTGAAAATCGACACTTGCGACCTTGGATTTGGGATTAGTCTCCTTTTTCCTTATCGATCAAGTTTGTTTGGTTCTTTTATATGGGATCAACTTATCTGCTGAAAACATTCAGAAAATCAAAATAGAAACAGGAGGAGAAGATGGAGACCAAGATAGAAGTCTGGATTTCCAAACAAAACAGAGAAAAAGGGAAGCTTATAGGAGTGGTGGCGGAAGAAAGAGGGGGAAATGGAGTCCAAGAATTTCTGGATGAGGAGCATAAGATCAGGAGGGATAGGGACGTTAGCCATCATGTACTTGTAGATCAAAGCTTGGTGCTCCAGTTCTTGCCACTATTCTTACCAATCCTTGAGCTTTTGCTTCCTGCTCTATCGATGGATGTTTCGATTTCGAGGTTAATAGTGGGGAATCTGGAGATGATTGAGAAAGATAAAGAGGAGGAAAAATAAGGTTATTGACGTTAAAAAAGATGCAAATTTGATGGTTAATCCTATCCCTTGATGTATGGAATAGGGAGGATACAATGAAATGAAATGAATGGTAGAGATTAAATTTGATAAAAAATAGTTTCAAAATTAAAATTAAAAATAAATTATTAATTATCCCATTATATAAACTTATGCTTATGTGACATTAAAAATATTTCCTTATACCGACTCATTTAATGGCATTTTTTCCACATCAATTCAAAAACTGAACAAACTAACCGATTGACATTTTTTATCAAAAACTCGATAGATTGTGACAAAAAATATATATATAAAAAGTAGTAACAACTTTTGACATATGCCTGGACATTTTAATGTATTTTGCCCAAATTATAAGCCGAATAAGAAGAAACATATGAAATCTAACATGATTATCAGACAAATCATTACAGTAAAAAAGAAAAAGTACATGACATCAATCATCTAGGATTCCAGGTCAACATCAATGATTGATAACCGAAACTTGATGTTGCCGGAACATTTCAACACTGTGGGAGACTAAAGAGTTATTATAGCATCCGGAAACTGCACCTGCAAAACAATGCAACAAAGGGACAAGAATCAACTGGTGTTGAGATTAGGAAGAAAGAACGCCAAACAATGCACTCAGCAAGGCGATGAAGGAGGTCTCAAGTGGAGAACTTGTAATGATGGACTCTTACCCTAATAAGCCTCTGCCTTGCCATTGTCTTGGGGTCACGAATAGGTTGGTTGGGGAGCCTTGCCTTAGTACTACCACCGATACTGCCCGATTCTGATTGGCCAGTGCCTCCGAAGCCAGCTTCTGTAGAAGATTTTCACCAGCTTGATACTCGACATTGCCAAATTTTATGATTTGATCTCCAAGCTGTATACCATCTTCCGCGGTTGGGGATGCATCAGCTATCTCATCAATTACTGAAAATGGTATGTTGGTGAACGCATCTATGTCCATGGAAATGGAGGAATCTGCAGCCGTTGTTGATGAAGCAACATTGCTGGTTGATGAGTTTTGGTTACTTTCATTGGTACCTTCAAGTGGGAAAGAATACTCAATAAGATAGGATTACATTACATTATACTGATGCCCCAAGAAGACAGAGTTGGGCTATAGTTATTCTAAAGAAATTCAACGCACCAAAAGAACATAGACATCAGACCGTTTGTTTAGACTAAAGGGTAACTATGATGATGCTCTACACAAGGTAGGGATTCCTCACCCACAAAAATTGCTTACTCGAAGACATATCTTACACTTTCGTATGAACTGATGAACTACACAAGTATGATATTAAAATAAAACAAGTTTCTTACCTCAAGCATCTGTGATTCTAAGAAATTAGCGATGAGACAGTGCACAAGATAACGAAGTTCCCTATTCTAGCCAGTATGAAGTGAAAGTATACTGCTCATAAAACAGAAACTACAAGCATCGAGCTGCAAGCAACAAGTTAACTTCATCTACATTCAAGGCAGACGCACAACGTAGATATTTCCATCAAGTACATTTAAAGTTGAACAGGCTACCTGAATGTTCTAAGTTGGAAAATTTAGGCGCAAGTCTTGCTGAATGCAAAAGTTCTATGCTCTCCTCTATTATTTTAGTAATCTGCTTGTGATCATTCCGTAGCCCTGAAACAACAGGCCAAGTTAAATTTGCAATTTTGTATGTTCTGCACTTCTTCTTGGCTTTAACAAATTTGGAATGAAACATAATGCCATGAGGTAGCAAGTTACTCCCCAGAAAATAAAATCTACTGATGAGTTTTGAAGTTTCAAATTTGTTGTTCTGCTGAACTTACAACAACGCACGAGTATATACCAGCAAGACGATGCCTATCTGCTGTGACAACTGGAATGTCTATATCAGTCCGTGGAAAACCCTGAATACCATAGAGCAAACAGAAAACCATAGATAATAAACCATAATCACACTAATTGAGCACAATCATCCATCAAACCTAACCCAAAAACAAATCACTGGGATAAATCTGTAGCTAACTCTCGTATATAATCATAATGCCAAACCTTTGAGAATCAAGCACTCCGCATCAAGTTACAGTAACAGCTCAGGTTCAATTCAAAATCTAACAGTAACTAAAGATTACAAAAACCCTAGAATATCGGGCATCAAATGAAAGAATCGAAACAACTAGAAAGGAGAAAGAAGGAAAATATATTGACCTCGGAGTCGACGAGGTTGCCGGAAAGTCCAGGACAGCCTGGCTGTGAGAGACGTTGAATGATGGCATCCATCTCCGTCTCGATGGCGCTTCTTTTCTCCATCAGCTTCATAGTCTCAGATTTCAAGTTCGTCGCTACCATTGTCGTTCCGCCAAAGTTTACAGGTCGTGGTTATTCGGTGGGAGAGTCTGCTAGGGTTCTGGTATCCTTATAAATTATAATTGTGATTTTAACAGTTCTATAACCGTGTTAGAGAAGAAGTATATAATAGGTTGAACGGTGCCAATCATTTAAAATCTACCACACAAATTATCAAATTTTGTCTTTTAGTGTAAGGTTTTGAAAACCGGACCGGAAGTTGAATCGATGAGGTTAGGAGTTTAGGGTTTGATCGTTTTCAAAATTAGGTTGGACCACTTTGATTATTAAACAAATAAATAAATAAAATTAAGCCGGATCGGACGATTTTTTTATTGAGCCGGATCAAAACGGTAGTATAGAGAGTTCAATATCATAATCTAAATTGTAAAAAATATAGTTATTGAATCATTTTTTAAGAAGTTTCAAATTTATAAATTATTTGAAATTTTTATTAATCAAATAATTGATATTTAATATATAATTTACTTAATTTATGATAAGAGGCTACTTTTTAGAGTTAATTAGCTATTATAATGTTTATTATTATCAATTATATACATATTTTAATCCCGTTGTGATATTAGTAGATATGATAATCACTCATCATCTCTACTTAAAAGACCATGGTTATCGACTCCATAACCGGTTCACGGTGGAACCGGTCGGACCGGCCAGTCTGATCCGGTTTCCTTAACATTGCTATTATGTTAGAATTTCTGAACATGGCTTGATTGGTTACTATACGAAAGACGAGATAAAAAAAAAGAATACTAAGCTTTAACGTGATATTTGAACGTAAGGTCCACTAATTTAATGAGCACAGTACGAAAAAATTGTATTATGCTCAAAGATAGGAGAAGAAGAAGAAGATAATTGTCTATCTAATGAAGAAGAAGATAATTGCCTGTCTAATGAGAGCCGACCGCACGCCCTTATACAAATAGTCGAGTCCTCAGATCAACAACTACTATAATTAACATATAATTATCTCCTAATATAAAATATACAATTTTATTCTGTAATTAACAGCCTCCCCAAACTCATAGTTGTCATGACACATTGATTTGTTTGCGAGATACCAATGACGATTCGTATGGACAGCTTTCGTTAGAAGATCTGCTTCTTGTTCATCCATCTTGAGATGTTGCACAACAAACATACCATCATGAATAAGGTCACAAATATAATGTTTTGTGCATTCGTGGATCACCAAATTAAAGGCAATTTGAATAGCGCTTGTATTATCGGCATACATTTAAATAGGAAGGGTGGCTGGAGAACTAAACTCTTAAAGTAAACGAGAGAGCCAAACGACTTCAGAACAAACATCTGACATTGACTTGTATTCTGCGTCGGTAGAATATTTTGTTGCGTGATCTTGTTCCTTATTGCACCGCCAAGCTATGCAGACATAACCATATTTATAACACAAACCGGACGTTGATCGTCGAGTATCACGACACACCCAACATAATTCGCATTGGCAAAAGCACTAAGAGTTGAAGTGCCAGTAGTAAGAAAGACAACCCCAACCATTCAAGTACCCTGTCGGTAACATAAAATCCGAAAGACAACTTGCAAATGAGACCGTCGAGAAGTTCTCTTATACTGGCTAACAACCTAGACGGAATAGGCAAGATTTGGGCGAGTCGGTGTGAGATATATCAAGCTGCCAGCATGCCTACGGTACAATGTAGGATCGTTCACCAAAAACACCTTCATCACGAGAGAGTTTGGTATTGTTCTCCATCGGGGTACTACAAGTACTGCAATGTCCATGCCGAGCTGATTCAAGAAGATCATCAATGTAGTTCTTTTGACATGCAAAAATACCTTTAAACGACCGTTGAACATCGAGCCCAAAAAATAGATATGTAGCCGAAATCCTTTATATGAAAGTTTTCTTGTAAAACTTGCTCTATACGATTGATTCCGGCAAGGTTATCACCTCTAATAATCATATCATCCGGGAGGAAGAGCTATGTAAATTGTTCCTTTCAAATGACCAAGAAGGCATTTGTAATATCCATATTAAAAAGAGGTCAGTTTCGTTGTGTTGCGTTGGGCGGCCATCCTAAGCAAGAGGCACATCTTCAGGTTTCATTTCCTACAGAGTGCTCTGAATCTTCTCATCTGCCATTTTAGCTCTAAAATGTACAAAATTTCGGCAATCAAAATATTTTTACTGAAATGGTATATATGGACTAATTAATTACAAAAATTGTAGTGAAATATAAATTAATTTTGACTCTAAACAGTAATTCATCTTTTAAACGTTTTTATTAAAATTTGTCATAAATTATCACAATTAACATCATTATTAACGCGGAATTAATTGTCATCCCCATAGAACCATTTTTGTCGCTGGCCATCGATCGGGGGCTATATCGTTGCCGGCGGGTTTGGGACGGGACGACGCTCCTAGCCATATAGTGAGTAATAATATAAGAGGAAACGTCCAACTCCGTAAACAATCGAAGAGGCCATTATTGGATTCAACCCTCCCGCTACTTTCCTAATATCCTTCATCGCAGACAAACTTCGACAGCAAAATCTTTCGGGTTTCTTTCTTCCATGACTTCAACAATGTTGAGTCTCCGTCGAAATCATCCCCCGCCGCCGTAGACGACGAAATCATTGTCCACTCGCCACCCCTTAAGAAGGCCAAGAAGAGCTACGATTTAAATCTCTTACCACTGGATGATGAGCAAGATGACCATAACTTCTTAAGTTGCACAAAAAATCGAGCTTCCTGCTCTGATAGGGCGCTAAGTAATGTAAATTCGCGAGTTGAGGTTTGCGGCGGCCAGCAGAATTCCATCGGAACACAAATTCTGGCTCCCTAAAGGTGAACTAAAAAATTAGGGCTTCACAAGAACAAGATAAGTGCGTCCAAACAGGTGATTGCAATCGACGATCAAAAGAAGAAGAATCCTACAAATTGGATCTACAGCCAGAAGCAAATAACCAAATTAATTACCACACGAGCATATTGAGGGACGAAACCCTTTATTCTAGTATATGGCGAGGCCATAACCAGTAGGATGAGGGTAAAAATCCACCTCAACCAGCAGAATCTGGCACTCCAAACTTCACACGTTGGATCTTTTAAGCCTCTGGATTGGAAATCCGCAAATTAAAAGATGGGGAATTGCCGCCGCTGGCGCTGCTAGTACCGGAGATCCGACCTGGAAGCTCGACCATCCGTTCGTGCTCCAGCTCAAACCCTAGATCCTTAATAATATATATTAGGTTTTAAGCCTATATATTATTAAAGTCTGATGGGATATGTTTTTTGTATTTGTGGAACACTTTTGTTGCCACTTATTGTTTTTATCAATGAGTCAATGCTAATAACAAAACTTCGAAATGAAAGGTGAGGCTTGGAGGGTGGTCTGGATTTTGCCCCTTCAGTCTGGCTTGGGTGCAGAATCAGCATATGTCTGCCTCCAACAGTTGAGATCAGATTTGAGAGATCTAACGGTTAGCCTATCATTTATTTTCTTTAATTTAATCCCATAATATTTTAAATTCCAATTTAAAATCTAATATTCAAATTAACCTAATACTCTAAACCCTAAAACTTAAAATTCGAAACTCAAAATTAAAATTCAAAATTTAAAATCTAATAACCCAATACTCTAAATACTAAATTTTAAAATTTGAAATCCAAAATCAAAATTCAAAATTTAAAATCTAAAATTAAAAATGTAATACTCTAAACCTTAAATTTTAAAATCTAAACTTCAAAATCAAAATCCAAAACATAAACCCAATTTGCCTAATTTCAAGATGACGAAAAGAGAGAAAAAATAAATAAAGAAAATAAGTGGCGGAAACAAGTCCTCAGCCATTGGATCTCCCAAATCAGCTCTCAGCCGTTAAATTCAGGCCAAGATTTAAATGTTGATTCTACACCCAAGCCAATTTGTACCAAGTACAAGGTAGTCCCTAAACCGTAAAAGCACATGATGCTTGTGAAATAAACTGTGTTGAAGACCAAGCACATTAAGAGATACGAGTCCCAAACTGTGGCATGGGTTCATCATTGTATCTTCACCTCAAGCTTTTGCCAACTCCCAGTGACATGTGAGCAGAAGTAGCTGGTGTCGAATGATCTTTCAATCGGTACTCTGAAAGATATGTGGCGTTGTTACGAACCAATTTGGTTCACCATGCTACTACTGAGAAGAATACCCCAAACCAAATATAGTAGTAGGCGGAAGCTGCCAGCCAATATTCTACAGGCAAAACTTTCCCATCCACATCGTCGACACAGAAATTTTGCTCTCATGTCCATCTCAATCAATCAATCATTCGCTCTCCATGTCTCGTACTTACTACCTTCACAAAGCATGCTTGTAGTGTAGGGCACACCCCATTTTTTTAGTGATTAAAAGATAAAGCAATTTATAAGAATAAAAATCCAATAAAAACAAGTCGATCAGTTTTTCTTTTACCAAGGGAAATCACTGACATATAAACTGGGATCCTGGCATCGCAGAGAGAGAGAGAGAGGCATGATAGGTCTCAATTTTGACCAGAATATAACCGCATAAATGAACAGCAAATAAAAGAACCCACACCGAAAGCAAATACACCCATGCTTTTGCTGCCCTAACCACTTTACATGTCAGGAGAAACGTAAGATTACAGGTCCCTTCCAAGGCAAGAAGAAATGGAGGGCGTCAAACTGTCAATCCCAACTTGAAATCTTATTAATGAAAGAAACCACAGCTATTAGCATTCCTGTGCCGATCCTAGCGTGCGGGGGTTTGTTTATCGTCAAAATAGTATACACCCAACTTGATAACTTAATGAAACACGTAAAATAAGATAGCGACCATCTACTAGATACTGCATTGATGACACAGAAGCTTATAGTATCCCTCAGCAGATGGAGTCACCGAGCTTGTAATCGTGGAAGTCTCCAACTTGAAATTTTAATGAAACTCTAGGATTGGATATCGACATCCAACTAGATACTCAATTGTTGCACTACACTGGTAAAATCATCGGCGGCCAATAGAATCATAAGGTTTTAATCAACTACTAATGTACTACACTCATATACACAAGCTTGTTTTTCTCATTGTTAGAAATCAGTACTCTGAAAGAGAGAAAGAAAAAACAGCAAACGGAAAGAAAGGAAAAGGGAAAGGACACTGATGACTGAACCAACGTGGATCTAAGACCTCAATGATTCAATGGGTGTTGTTGTGGTAAGCATCTGGCGCAATGATACGTGGACTTAACCCTAGATAGAAGTAAGGTGACGAGAAGGAAATATAACAACTTACTTGTTTAAAAAGGCTTGATTTCGAAGCCAATGCTTAGCAGTGTTCGAGCTGATTCAATCACTTTGTCCTTGTCACCACCTCTAGCATCTGGAGTGGTTTCACTTGTTATTTCACCTTCCTTCCTGGCAGGCCATTTCATTGAGCTTTTTTGCTGCTGCACTGCATTCGTGGAACCGGCTGCAGCTGCAGCAGCCACCAGAGAAGCACTAGGTGGGCCGTGCCGCTTCTTTGGCACTGGCATGTCGTGGTCGTGGATGCCTTTGTATGTTATGATGACGACGCTGGAGTTGCCTGCCTCTGTTTCGATGTGCTTGCGGACTGGGCACCCGGCAGATGTGCATCTGTAATAGTTTCTGCAAATATCCAATGAAGGTTGGAAGATCAGATCTACATCAGAAGGCGGCAGACGAGTTAATTCAGATGAATATAAGCTAAAACACATAATGGAGGTAACATGTATTCCTTAACCACCCTATCTAGTTATTACCTCCTTCCAAATCATTGAGGGGATGAAGATCACCGCTCGTGACCGGAATTAAGTAAAGTTGAAAAAAAATTCCTAAGACCACCCTATCAACAATTCTCAAAGCTATGTCAAGCCTGCTAAGTCTACTCAAGAAAGCTACTCCATTGGTAGGTGGTCGCTTTCATTTCTTGCAGGGAACAGCAAGACCATTACTATAAATCCATGATGAGGCAGCTACGATCTATAATTTCCGTATCTGGATGACATAACAGTGTTATTAGATGGAAACAGTTGGATATGAGTATGACATACATATGCTAAAACTTTCTATAGCACCTACATCTACAATCAATATAACATATGTTCTTCTGCTAATAGAACATCTAGTTTATGATAGACACATGATATGAGTTTCAATAAGGAAATGTGGAATACTAGAATACATGCAGAAAATCATAAGCCACTCAAGGCATCTGATGGGGTTGCTCAATTGAGAGACCCATATATCATTGTTCAAGTAATGGCCATCAAAGGAACAGACCAAGCTACACATTGTGGGCACATCTAAAGGAGCAATCAGAGTTCCATTAACAGCTATGAAAATCTGCATAAAGAAATGCACATGCACCTGGGATGAGCATTTCCTTTTACCATCTTCTGTCCATACTTTCGCCATCTATATCCATCACCTGAGATCCCAACATCACCAGCTGCATGTACAACAAATTTGGACTTCTTCCCAGGCTTAAAGAGGGCCTCCGGGCAATCCAGGCTGTCCTTTTTCAACCTGATCCCAAGGATCAGAAAAAAATAAGCCTTGCCACCCGAAGACAACTTTTTTATAAAAGGCAACCAAATTGATGGGGAAACTCACCTTTTTTTGGTCTCTGGTTCACAAATGTGTTCTTCGTTAGTTTGAGCAGCATTATTCTCATCAGAGGCAAACGAGTCTAAACGATTCCCATCAGCAACTATAGTCTTTTGTTGCTTAGGTTGTTCTGACAGTACTGGGTCTGATTCTTGAGGTACAACTGAATGTTCTGCTATGATACTACTAGGAATAGGCCTACCAGAAGTTGCAACCCTACTTTCTCTTTTGGAATTGCTTTTCTGAGGTAGATCATGGCTGTGCAATCCTTTATTAACAATTTCAATGACATGGCCAGATTGATCAGAACATTCTATCTTTTTGGCACAACAGTCAGAATGAGTGCACCTGTAGTAGCTCCGAGAACCATTAGGACTCTTAACTTGCTTCTGACCATATTTTCGCCAATTGTAACCATCAGGAATTGGTGTTTTCAGGACAGGCATGGTTAGCTTTTTAATGTAGGAGGGCATCTGTTGATTTGCTTCTTGCACAGTAAGAGTGCTACCTTTCGACAAAGGAAATCTTTGTTCAGGTACAGTTGGATCCGGGACGGATGATATTGGTTGGCTAACTGAAGTTGGAGACAATCCTGACAGGGGAGCAGGAAAAACCCACAACTGAAGCTGATTGTCGGACTCAGCTTTAGCATTTTTGGGTGATATACACACGGCAACTTCTTTTTGTGATAACCCCACTTGCTCCTATGAAGGATTGAGAGTAAACACCACATTCTCCAAAATATAGAAAAGCAAATGTGTGAAGCAGGCAACACACTGCAAGCAAGTTAGCGATCTACCATTCATGACATACACATGTTTACTTGCAGATCACATCAGAAGAAAAAGGCCAAATCACTGACTTCAAACAGGTAAAAACCACACCTTACAAGTATGCAGAGAAGAAACGAAACACATTGCCAAAATCTGCCTTTGGTATATACTCTGGAGCTGAGCAAGTCACAGCAGAAAGACCAGCATCAAGAGCTTATCAACAAAACAAAAAAGAAGACAATACAGGGGGTGGGTTGTGGCATGCAAGAGCCACACAAATTAACGTGTGATTTAGTAGCTTCACGACAATCTTTCAAGGAATATATTGTTTGTGCTTGCCACTAATGGGAAGCAGGAATCAGATCATGAAGTAGGGTGTATCAATTGCTAATTAGATTGGCCAGAAAGGATAAGTATTGCATAATAAAAACGGGTGTTCCAGTTGGTCATAGAGTATGACTAAGTTTCTCCTAGTCCCATCTAAAAATACACTAATCGACACTAGTTTACACTAAAAAATGTTAACGCGCAGAAATGAAACATGATGCAGTCACTAATAATGATGAGGAATCAATGTTAGGGATTAACAGAAAGTCAGGGGAACCTACAGCCTATTTTTTTAGATGAATAAACCTACAGCCTATTACTTAAAGTTACATCTCACTTTTTCGTTAAACTCCAATACAGAAGTTATCAACAATCACACATTCAAGTCTGAGTGCTCGAAGCTAAAATCCTTCAAGCAGCCACTGATACTAAAAAATGAAAGTAAAAATGGAAGAAGCTTAAGAAGCAAAACCTCGAATCCAGCCTCCGTACGCGTCTCCAAAGCCGAATTCCCCAAAGAACCTGGGAGATCACGCGCAATCACTTTCCAAATAAGTTCCTGCAACAAACTAGAGCAAAGAAATTGCAGAAAGAAACCAACACCTACCTACTCGTAACCTCCGGACAACTCACCTATACACTGATCGTTCTCGGACACTAGTGCCGAAGCTGTCACATCTAGGTTACCCGGCTTCTCATGTTGCATAGAGCTCAACGGCTCGGCACTATCCTCCTCGGGAGTAAGCCTCCTCAGCTCGGGCTGCGTCTCGTCTTTGTCATTTTCACCATCCTCTTCTTCTCCGCCGCCGCTGTCGTTATCGACGACGACTGCATCCGATTCATCTCCATCTCGATCGAAAATCACGTCTACATGGTCTGTTGACACTTGCTTTGGTTCGTTGTTTTGATGCGGTTGGGGAACGACCAACCTTTCGCTTTCAGCCATGGCCGACTGCCCGATTCTCTCTTACTCTTTTCTCTCTCACTATCTCTCTTTCGCAGCTCCGAGAAAAGTCGTATTTTCGTTTTAACGGCTAATATTTAATTAAATATTATTTATTATGCGTGCTCGATTTGAGAAACCGGAGAAAGAACCCGTTTCGGTTTTCTGGATGCACGGGATCAGAATAAACCAGCCGAAACTGCCTTTATAGCATGGTTGTCAAAACTGAATCGGACCCTGAAGTGAACCGGAGGTTACGCTGACACCGGTTGAGCAGTTGATCTGAAAAGTCAAAACTGCCAGTTGACCAGGTTAAATCGGGAAAATCGGATGGTTCGACCAAATTTGAATGCTGGCGGTTCCACCAGTTTTGAGTTTACTATCTAGAAAAAAATCGAAATCTGAAACTTTTAACATCCATTACATTCGACATCTTCAATATGAATATCATAAATTTATTTGTCTATCTTTATTAAGATTTTATTGAAGAAAAGAAGAACAAGAAAAAACCCAAGTCAAAAAAATCCTAACCAATTTCTGATCCGATTTTCAAAAAAAAATTATAAGAGAAAAGAGAAATAAAAATAATATAGGTGTCTATATGTGAGGTGTGGCTGGCCTCGAACCAGATTCCTCCAAATTTTGGACTGATATTAGTAATATTTGTGTTTATTTTATAATGTGTTTTAATAATCAAGGTGAGTAATTTGGATTTGTAATTGTATCTAACGAAAATTTGTGAGGAATTGTAGAAATATCATTAAAATTGATGAAATACATGTACTGATTAGAACCGAACCAAATTGTAACATTCCGACCCGATCATACCAAAAATACCGACTAAAATAACTTAGTACGTGTACAGATTCATGATCACAATTGCTACTATTATATTCACATGCATGAGTTAATGTTTGGCCTTATATGATAAAAACATGAGTAAACTCTTGATGAAGGAGGTGCCAAATGGCTTAATTAGGTTTATTAACCTATGAGATAAGGCCAAAATGCCTTGGCATATGCATATGTGTGAAAATTTTACATTAGTGGTGGATTATATACCTTCATGCAATGTAAGGAATGAGGTATGTTATTCCATTATTTCTTTTAAGGATTAAGTAATTGACACGTGCCTACACTTTAGGAAGTCAATTCCAATTCAACTAAGTAAAATGACAAAGAGAAAGAGACATGACATTACCTTAGTAGGATTTGTTAGATTTGGACTTGAAAACGAAAATTACAAATATATGCAAGTTGGCATATTAGTGATATAGAATTAGGGTTGCAAGCGAGCCAAACGGTTCGTGATTTGCTCGGCGTCCGGTTTCGAAAATTTGGGCTCGTAACTCGAATCGGTTCAAAACGAACCTGTTCGCGAGCCGGCTCAAAATCTTAACGAATCGAGCCCGAGCTATAAGGTATTCGGTTCGAATGATTCGTGAGTAGGCTCGGCTCGTTGACTAGTCAAACCAGGTTGATGAACACGTTCGTTTATGGTTAATGAGCCGGCTGGGCTCGTTGGCTCATCGAACCAGGTTCGCGAACATTTTCGTTTTTTGTTAAAGATGACTACACTAGTTATTATATACGGATTAACATGCTTGCTTGATTGGTTCAATATATTTGTTATATAGTTATATGTTATATCACTTGTGTATCATACAATCGTGACTATTATAAAATGTAGAGTTTGTCCGTTTCATATGATATAAGTTAAGACTTACGGTTTGTTGAAGCATATATAGAGGATGAAACACACAATATACACCGTAAATTCTATACGTAATTCTTAAATCTCAAATCATAACATAAACTCTATCAACAAATAATAACTCAAATATACATTTTCATAATAAACAATTACCTTTAATATGTAGACTAAACTCTATAACAATTTGAAATACGGTTTATAAATTGTTGTGATATCATAAAATATGATATATATTAGGATTTACAGTTTATTGATAGTATACATATTAAGTTTCATGTTCGTTTTCCATAATTTGATGTAAGAAAAAGAACTCAACTTATTAACATTTGAGCTCAAGCTAGCAAGCTTGTAATTGAACTAAGGCTCGAGTTCGTTGATATATTTAAAGGAATCAACCTCAAATTTCTTAAATGGGCCGGGTTTGAGCTCGATTATAAGCTGATTAATACATGTAAACGAATCAAGCTCGAGCTCAAGATTTCTTAAACGAGCCGAGCACGAATCAAAAACAAATTAAACGAGCCGAGCTGGAGCCGAGTAGAATTTCGACTCGACTCAACTCGTATGCGGCGCTATATAGAATGAAGGATCAAGCAAACAATCAAGTAATGATGGAAAGCAAATAAATCAAGGAGATCATGAAGGTGATTTGATGAATCAATCAGGTGATGTGATGAATCAATTAGGTGATTTGGTGAACCAATCACTAACAACTACTAGAAGAGATAAACGAGTATAAATAGAGGAGACAGATAGCTCAAGATCTTCACCGATTCCGAAATCAAGTTCTCTGCTTCCAAAAGCTTGTTTACATTGTTCTAAGAATTGTTCAATTGTCAACAAATTATCATTCATAAATATGGTGAAAGAAGGAGGAGACAGACTCCTCCTCTTGAGAGGCAATTAGGGTTTTTGTAACCCTCGAGCTCTTTGGTGTGAAACGCCACCTCCCTCTACCGAAGCTTCTCTCGAAAACAACACCATCACCTTCCATGTTATGATTGCATCCGAGATGAGCTAGGGTTGCAAAACCTGTTGGCGTTTCTTCCTCCGGCGGCGATCCCGGCACTGCCGCACCGAAAGCTCCTCTGGCTCATCATCATCGTCATTCACCCGCGGCCCCCTTTCTCCTCCCTTCAACCACCATGGCGAGTACTTCGAGGGCTGTTGCGGAGACAACAATGCAGTGATAACTTGATGCACTGGAATTAACAGAGGCGGAGAACGAAGCTCTCCAATTCGATCCGCCCACGACGCCAATCCGGACAGCGAACTACACATTCTATGTAGTCAGATCGTTGCTAACTATAGACCGTAAAATTTTAACGCCATGAAGACTACGATGGAAAAGATCTGGCAACCTGGAATGGGGATGGCGGCAGAAGACCTTAGAAATCGCCTCATCCTCTTCCGATTCTACAACAGTATTGACCTTCGTTGGGTTGTCGATTCAGGACCGTGGCTCTTTGATCATTTTCTCATTATTCTCCATAACCTGCAGCCTGGCAAAGACCCAACTATAGTCCCTCTGCATCTAGCCGAATTCTGGCTACAAATCCATGACCTCCCCAAAGTTTCTTTACTGAAACAGTTGGTCGAGGGCTTGGTAATTTTGTGGGACGGTTCGTCAGGTATGACTAGAAGAACATGTATCGATCCAGTCTATCATACATGTGCATTATAATCATCTTGGATACTTCAAAACCTCTGTAGCGGGAGAAGGTGATCTACCATCCAGACAAACCTAGCCAGACTTGTCACTTCAAGTATGACAAGTTACCAACATTCTGTGTCATATGTGGTAGAATCGGCCATATCGATAGTCTCTGTAGCATTTGGTTCCTTAATCCAGGAGTGATGACATTCGAGCAACGGGCACAACACTATGGGAGGCGAGCACTGGTTGGTGGATGCCACTGAAAGTGAGGAAGGTGCATCTGGCACTAGCTCCCCCTCGCCTACATCACAACCATATGTACCTCTAAACTTGAGGATTTTTCAGCATAATTATGCTGCTCATCTATTCTCCCCAAAAACTCCAGTTGATGATGTAGCTGCAACCAAGGCTCTTGAAGTAGTGAAGCTAGCATTACAAGAGGCAAAAAGGAAGCGTAGAAGGACTAAAGAAGCACCTGAGATGAATAGTATCATGAAAGGAGTGGTACAAAATTTCTAAAGCCCCTCGAAACAACTGAAAGGTATCCAGGCGGAAAGGAAGCGCAGAAGGGAAGGCTGAATAACGGGTCCTGCCCCGAGGAGTGATCCGCCAATGCGAACTCACTCGAGGTATTGGCCTCTTTGAGTGTTTGATGTTTTGGGTGTCCCCACTTCAGGCTCCATCAGTCCTTTATTGCTTTCTTAGTTTTAGTCATTTCCTTCTGTTTAAACAATTAGCTCTTATTTGTTTTTACTGTTATTGTCGGGTAGAGGTTAGCGCCTTGGATGTTAACCCTTGTTCAAGGATTTTTAGTATAGGGATGATTAGAAGCTCGGAAGTAGTAGCTCAAATTACTCTTTTGTGGGGTCGGGCTTCACTCATTACGAGTGATAATCCTCGTTGTGGATCATTTGACATATTGAATATCATTTGGCCAGGAGCGTAATAATTTTAGTAGACCATTTCCAAAAAAAAAATAATTGTTCAATTGTCACTATCTTCTTGGTGTAAAATTTGATAGGTTGAGATAGTGAAATAGCGAATAGAGTGTGACTAACTCGGTGAGTGAGTCAGTAGGATTGACAAGGTGTCAATCTGAATCTCAGGTTGTAGTTCTCTAGGTTGCTAGCTCGTATCACTTTGCTTGTCAAAGGCTTTGTCACTTCGGTAGTATCCGGAGGTTCTATTAGTTTGCATGAGTGCATAGGTACGTTATTTTATTTGTGACAATAATATAACTCTCGAGGTAATCATTCCTCGGGCGTGGAGTCGGCTGAGTTTCCGATACCACGTTAAAAAACTGTGTTCTTTATTTTCATTTATCAAACTATTACTCCCTTGATCGATCACTGCCGAGATCAGTATTGTTTGATTGAGTTTCAGGTGGTATCTATCCTTCAGTGACTTTGAGGAGTCCAACAACTGCAGGAGAAGAAGATAGCTCAACCCAAAAGAAATCATTTCTGCTGCAATGAGTAAAATGACACTTTCGATTTCGTCAAATTCGGAAGGATTTACTCACAATCATGCTCCTTGATTCGATGGATCGAACTATGGCTTTTGGAAAAGCCGGTTGAAAGCTTATCTTGAAGGAATCAATTTTGATTTATGGTACGTGGTGAAAGATTCACTTCCCGTTATAAAATCAAAACGAGAAGACTGGACAGCTGCCGAGAAGAAGATGATGTAGATGAATGCCAAGGCAATCAATATCTTCTACAACTCCTTGAATGAAAGCGAATTCAATCAAATTTTTGGATGTTCAACATCTAACGAGATCTGGTCAACACTTGAGGTAACATATGAAGGTACTACTAGGGTTAAAGAGACTCAAATTGACTTGCTTGTTCATGAATATGAACTGTTGAAAATGGAACCAAACGAAAATATTTTAGAAATATTTTCCAGGTTTAATTTCATAGTTAGCATGCTTAAAAATCTACGAAAGACTTATGATAATGCGGATTTAGTTTATAAGATTCTTAGATGTGAGCCTAGGGAATGGATGCCTAAAAGAACTGCTATAGAAGAGGCTCAAAACCTTAAGAAGTTAGGCTTAAATGAACTTATAGGATCATTACTAAGTTACAAAAATATTCTTAAAATTGCTAGACTTGAAGAAGATAGCAAAAGAAAAAAAATATTGCTTTTAAGTCTGTTTTAACTGAATCATTTAGTGATTCAGATAATGATATTGATACTGCAATTGCATTACTGAGTACTAAATTTCAAAATTTACTAAAATATAAGAATAGCCAGCAGATAGTTGATTTTGATAAGAACTATCAAAGCCAAAATAGTTCTAAAAGACCAGAGAAAGGTAGTTTCTCTATTTTATCAAAATTGCAAGCTAAAAGAAGCAAATAAGAGAATGCTAGAACAGAAGAACGGGAGTCAAAGACTTGTTTCAAGTGCGGAAGACCCAAACAATTTAGAGTAGACTATCACAAGATTTGTCTATAAGGATAAGGTTCTCACAGTTACTTTCAGTGACTCAGACTCTAAAAGAAATTATTCAGACGGTCAAGTACTAGTATTAATAGCAATAGAAGAAGGGGCAATCCACTGATAAAGAGGTAATATCTTCTACTGAGTTTAAGAAAGATGTTGTTAATTTATTAGAAAAATATATAGGATTACAACAAAAAGATCAAATCTTAAAATAGAAGTATAAGGCTATGAAAAGAGATTTAAAAGCTGTCATAGGATGGAATAAAGAGTTAGCTGATGAGATTGAAGATTTTAAGAAAGAAAACTCTGAATTAAGATTGAAGACACCAATGTTAGTACTATAAATAAATGTAGTAATTGCATGCTAGTTTCTAACTATGGTAGAGAAGGACACAATACCGAAGAAATTGAGCTAATGATAAATTATATAGAAAACTACAAGTGGCTGAAGATCAATTATTTCTTCTAAAGCTTAAGGAAGAAAAATTGAATAAGAAACTTAGAAGCCAACACACACGACAACATAAGTTTACCAGTGATGCTCAAAATTTCAGAAATTATGCGAGTAGTTGTAATATATGTTTTGAATATAGTCATAATACTAATGAATGTAGAATGAATACTTATGAGGACCCAAGGGTGAAGAAATCTAGCAAAAAGGTATGGGTAGCTAAGAAAGTATTAGGTCTCTCGGTAAGGAGGTACCCCAACAAGTCTAGGTACCTAAGCATCTAACCTTTAATGCTATTGCCCAAAAAAATCACAAGTGAGTGGTACCTAGACAACGGTTGCTCCTTACACATGACAGGAGATGAATTGTTGTTTGCAGAACTTTGGAGATAATGGAAAAGGGGAAATCATTGGTTCTGGAACTGTAGGTAAGTACCCCAATCCTATTTTTAATAATGTTCTATTAGCCAATGGGCTTAAGCATAATATGTTGTCTATCAGTCAGTAGTGTGGTAGCACGAACAGAGTTGTGTTGAAGAAAATCTTTGTAGAGTAGAAGCTCATGATGATTCACAAGTTCTCTTCGTTGGATCACATTGATGAAATATTTATACAATTAATGTGCTAGATTATAGTATCTTTAATGAATTGTGCTTCTTTGCAATATAGAAAAGCAATAAATTTCTATGGCATAGAAAATCAGGACATGTCCATTTATAAAGAATTGCCAAGCTAAGCAAGCTAGAACTAGTAAAAGGCCTGCCTAAGATTACACGTATTAGGAACTTCTTTTGCAAATCTTGTGCTCTTTGGAAAGTTTGATGCCAAGTCAAATAAATGAATCACAAAGCAAGGCTTATAGAGTGTTTAATAAATGAAGCAGCAAGGTAGAGGAATCCATTCATGTTATTTTTATGAAAGTTTTACACCATCAACCAACTCAAGTTACAATTATGGATTTCTAGATGAATCTCTTCCTATAGAAGATTAGACCGAAACATATTATACACACTCGAAATAGGAAGATGGTATAATTACAGAAAGTAATAACTCTGATCATGGTGAATAGCCCTCAGTTCCACAACCCGAGAACGAGCCAAACAATTTAAATCCTTCTAGAGTAATAGCATCTAGACATCCAATTACTCAATTGATAGGCAATGTCACATAAGGACTTAGAACTCATTCTAAAAGTGCACCTTCAGCAAATCCTGTTCTTCTTCAATGCTTACTTTCAAGAATAGAACCTAAGAACGTAAAAGAAGCCTTAAGAGATGAAGGATGGTCTTATGCCATTTTTTGATGAAGTACATCAGTTTGAACGGGCTCAAGTATGGAATGATCTTAAACCTTGTCGATATGGTATTACTGTCCTGGGAATAAAATGGATGTTTAGAAATAAAACCAATAAACAATGAGACATTATGAGGAATAAGGCTCGCCTAGTTGTTCAATGATCTGATCAGGAAGAAGGAATCGACTATAAGGAAACATTTGCTCCTGTAGCTCGATTAGTGGCAATTCAGATTCTTTATGCTTTTGCAAGCTATACAAAATTCAAACTCTTCCAAATGGATGTTAAGAGTGCTTTTCGCAATGGTTTAATCAAAGAGGAAGTTTATGTAGAACAACCTCTAGGATTTGAAAAGCAAAAATTTCCAAATCATGTGTTTCGACTCTAGAAAGCTCTTTAAACAAACTCCATGAGCTTGGAATGAGCGTCTCACTGATTTCCTCTTAAGCCAAGGTTTTCGATGGGGGTCGATAGATACAACCTTGTTACCTTGTTCCTAAAAAAAATAAATCCTCTCAGCTTTTAGTATTACAAATCTATGTGGATGAAATTGTATTTGGTTCTACTTTGGATTCTCTTTGTTCCGAGTTCAGCATAGCAATGCATGAACACTTTGAAATGAGCATGATGGGAGAACTTAAGATGTCTCTTACATCAATCCAAGTAATTCAGCCCCCATGGTATTTTCTTACATCAATCCAAGTATATGGAGACAATGCTTACTAAATTTGAACTTAGCAATTTGAAACCAGCCATCACACCTATAGCTACAACACTCAAGCTAGATAAAGACAAGAATGGAAATGATGTACATAAACGAAAGTATAGAGGCATGATTTGATCCTTGCTTTATCTAAAGCTAGTATACCTAACATCATGTTTAGTGTGTGCCTCTGTGCAAGATTTCAAGCTGCACCAAAAGAAAGTCATCTCTGTGCGGTGAAAATAATTTTTCGGCATCTCAAAGGATCACCAACTCTTGGACTTTGGTATCCACACATAGATAGTCTGTTTCCTCTTGCGTTTAGTGATGCTAATTATGCTGGAAGTTTATCAGATAGAACAGTACATCCGAAGGATGTCACTTTCTAGGATCATCTCTTGTCTCTTGGTCAAGCAAAAATAGTCTTTAATATCTCTATAATGGCCAAGGCAAAATATATGGCAGTAGCAAACTGTTGTACTCAATTTATATGGATAAAACAACTGTTACAAGACTTCAATCTTCAACTGTCAACCATGCCTATTTTCTGTGACAACACTAGTGCGATTAGCATCTCCAAAAACCCCGTGCAACATTTCAGGACTAACCATATTGATATTAGACACTATTCGAGATCTTATACAAGATAAAACAATAAAACTCGAATTTGTGTCATCTTTATATCAATTAGCGGATATTTTTATAAGAAAGGATCAATTTTAGTGACTTAAGACGTGAATTAAACATCATTTCAGTTGATATCTTAGGCCCATAGAAATCATTTTGATTCAGGCAAAAATTGGTCTTATTCATCAAATTCACTAGTCGGCCAGCCAAGGTGAAAGCAGAACTTTGGTCTTCTTTATTAACTTTCTATCCTACTTACGGGCCGCCATTTTTTCTTTGAATTAAAGGCCCAATCATCACCCCTAGCCCACTCAGATCAATTTTAGCACAGATAAGCTTAATAACCCCAGCCGCGTAACTCGATTCCCACCAAGCTCTCTCAATTTCCTTCCCTGCATTTTCTGCAAGTGACCTTCGATGGAATAAGCAGACACGCCAGCAAAGCTAGTTTCCTCTCCTTTATTTTTGATGATTCTCTTACTCGAACTTCACCAGCCAGCAAGAGCTTGTAATCATTCTTACCATAGCAAATCCTCTCTTCCAATCGTTAGAATCATCCCTCCCATCTACATTATCTCCCCGCCGATTATAAAAGATGAAGCAATTCTCACAGATTTCCTCATCCTTGATCCTAGATCAAATCGTTCCTTCCTTGATCCCCTCTTTCCAAACCCCCCTCTCCCCAAGCCACCATGAATCCTCTGCTTCTCCGAACCTATTCTGGTTGTATGTATCAAGATGAAAGATTTCATCAAATATACAGTTCCACCTTTCGCACCACTCCAATCATCTGTCCTCCTTCCATAAACCATCTCCAGTTTGAACAATTCGACATCCACATCTCCACGCTTCTTCGCAATCTCGGATGGGAGATTCCGGTTCTCCAAGCAAAAACTGCGTTCTCCCCGTGGCCATGAAGCTCTTCTACTCCAATCTTAGGTATAGTAGAGCTTTTCCTGGAACAATCACTGTGATTGTGCTTGGAGAGCATCTCCGCCTATCGCCAAAAATCATGGCCTGCTTCATCAACATAAGCACTCGAGGGCTCATTATTCACGAGAACAATGATATTTGGCAGAAAAACTTCGATCTCATGGCAGCTTTTCCTCTCATTATGGACCCTAGCTTACAAAGCATGCCACTTCCTGGAGAATTCCTCACCAGGTATCTACCACGGAAACTTGCTCTCTTGCATTTCTTCCTCACATGATCGATTCTGCCAAGGTCCTACTCTCCGGATACCTTGCTTCCTCTGGATATCTTTATCATATGGTGTGCCGTCACCTCTCAACCACTCAGTCTTCCATACCTCATGATGCGTATTAAGGAAGCAAGCATGGACAGCTACTTAGGAAACCTGCCTTTTGGTTCTCAAATCACAACACTGCTCACCAGCATGGGGGTCGATCTCTATGGTCATAACAGCACTGCATCGATCTCCGGATTTGACCCATACGGTGTAACGTGAACTCAGGTTGGTGATGTTCTAGCACTATTAGACATCTCTCCAGCCCCTTCACCCATCATTAAGTCAGGTGGGGGAGAAGCAGATGGTAATTCGATAACATGTACACCCGGTCACATCAAATTGGAGAGTCCATGCTACTTTAACACATCAAAGTAACTCTAAAGAACGAATCAATAGAATTCGATCACTTTTTTAAACTCCTATCAGATCTAGGTATACAAGTAAGTCAACAATTCAAGTGCACAGATCACTGGGAATTTTCTAAGCATACCAAGTAATTTATTCAAGGATAGTTCCACAAAGCTTGAGTTTTAGGGCGCAACATGCAAAGACAACAAACCAAAAGACTACTAACATACATCCTATGCAAACCTACTCCATACTTAGTTTGGACAGTGTCCTCACTGAGTGAAACAGAAAAGTTGCAAAGGAATACCTGGAACCTGTGAGAAATCCGAGAGGATTGATACATGATTCATGAAGTTCAAACTCGGTGGCGAACTAACTCCTGAAAAACACTCAAACACACACAAATATTACGCTATGTCAAAATTCACGCTTTAGATGGTCAGTTATGGTGTTATGTACATAGCGCCATGTTTGACACAGATTCATAGCGCCAAGGTTGACAAACCGTCTGCGAACTTTCTACCCTATACGCAAAATTTCAAATTTCTTTTGCACCTACGACTTGGGGCAGGAATGGGACTCAAGTGTCATGTTCTAGACTCGATCTAACACCTAAACATGCAATTTGACTCAAAGAAAATGCAAAATATTGACTCCAGACATGGTCTGCCTCCCATGAAGCGCTCTTTCTATAACGTCTTTGAGCTGGACGATTCCTGGATCATTAAGCTGGGGCAACTCAACTCAGAACTTCTTTGAGGCTAGCATCGTTGTTTTTTACATACAATTTATCTACTCTACTTCAAAGTTTTCAATTTCTCTTTCCAGCATAAAGAAGTTCCACTGTACCATCATCTCTGACGCTGGTACCTTCAAACGGCCTAAACGACTCATCTTTGTCTATCTTATCATCAGGGAGCTTGATTGGTTGCCTTGTCTCTCCTAGTTTTGGCTTCCCCTGTTCTTTGGTGGAGACCATCTCTTGATTAACCTATTTCTTTGGGATCACTTTCTACTCAAACAATGGGTCAACAGGAAAAGCATAATCGAGAGTGACGACATTCACTTTAGCAAGTTGTTTTTCAGGCAATTTAAGCTTAATGAATGCAATCATACTCGAAGTGGGACTAGATATCTCAAGGACAATCTTCTCTTCTCTCAACTTTAAAGTCATCTGTCCCGCCTGCACATCTATGATGACACCAACAGTGGCTAAGAATGGTCTACCAAGGATGATAGGGGTTTGATTATTGATAGCACAATTATTCGTAGCCGATTTAACCTCATCTTGACTCGTTGTTGACTTCGTTTGCCTTGTTTTGACCCTCCATTGTGATTAGTTGGGAGAAAGAAGGGTTTCTTGTACTCAAACATACCATTTTGGTCCATTCTACCCGTTTTCTCATGTTGCATATGTGAAACCCCACCCTAGGAGTCTCGGTCGAACCACTGGTTCAACTAATAGTCCTACTCAGGTTTCAACCTGAACCATAACTCAACTATAATCTACTAAACTAAAGCATTAAAATAAGCATTAAATTATGAACTAGAAGTACTACCCTTAAACACAACAAATCAAAAATGGAGATGCAACTCCAGCCTTAAATACATCAAAATAATATTAAAAGATACCAAAATCTCGACCAGCTCTGAACACACAGATACACCAAGGAAAACATACATAAAATAGGGTCAGTGATAAACACTGAGTGACTAACCATACTGATGTAGAACTGAGATGATACAGAAAGTATACTGAGCTGAAACTGAGGATAGAACAAGAAAGTCATCCTTGTCACTACTCTAATAAAGTGGCCCTGTGGTCCCATAGGCATCATCCTATCATCAGTCGCCCCTAGCTATAGTTAATAGCTCATAATGGATCAGACCATGAAAACTACCCCGTAGACCGTAGACACCGTGTGAGAAGCAGTAATAGGCATACTCGATAGGTACTCTGTAGTCGTTGAACATCCCGAGGGACAGTGCAATCCAAGGGTTGGTGACCAAATCATATCAGGATCAAGTCTAGCTAAACCTTAAGCCTGTCCTAATCATGAACTGTGAATCATAGTTCAAACGCCATGTGCTTATGCTCGAAAAAAATTGTCAGTATAGTAGAGCTTGCTACTGTATGGCCCCAGAGCTCTGCTCTGTAACCACAACAACTGTACAGTAGATCGCACACTACTGCACAGTCCCCGGAGCCCTGGCTTCAATACGCAACATTGATATAGTGGATCGCACGCCACTACACCATCCTGAGAATCCATTCATCGGATTCTTGACAATCCTAATTACTGTTCTACGCTTAACGTAGAAAAGTAATCTAAACCCCCACTTGTTATGAAGATCTGAAATCTCTGATTCTAACACTAACGTGATTCTTCTCACTGCCACGAGTTCGTAGCTTATGACCCTGCGTCGTTTGGAGTACAAACGATCGAGTTATGCTCCATTTACTTATTTGCAACCATCTGAAACTTACAGGGGCATAATCGTCCTTTCCTTGCCCAACTTGGCAAATTAAATATTCATTCCCTAAACTTTTGTGAACTAGAGATCAGTTACCCAACTTTCAGGAACTACAAATCTGTCCTGGAACTTTAAAGAAGTTACAGAAATATCACATATCTTACTAGGTTTTGCATAACGGGTCCCTGAACTCTTCCAAGATTGCTGGAAGGTAACCGGACTTCCCCAAGCTTGTAGGACGTTAACTGGTATTCTCCCGCCAGACCCTCGCCACCGGCTTCCTCCGACGAAGGTTCAAATACTTCTTAACGCTGCCAATCACCGATGATGCCTTTCCTCTTCGTTTTCTATCCGATCTGGCCACCCCTGAACCACCAGAAGAGCCGTCGTCGGCAAAACTCAACCGCCGCTGCCGTGTTTGATCTTGGAAGACCACTGATGATCAATGTAGCTTCTATTCTCCGATCTCTGTCCCGATCCAATACTCTTGAGCCTCGTCCAAGCAGGATCCATTGCTGATCTTGATCTCAACCTCCCTCGACACCTTCCAGAGATCGCTAATCACCAAGTCGCTGCCCTCCTATTTCTGAAAATCTGTTTCCACCATAGGATCCATCTGATGGTTCAGACACCAGCCCAAAACTCACAATTCAAGAGACTTCATTCATCTTCCGATTGACTTAGTCAACCCGATAATTATCCCGAGCCTTGCAATCCATTAATACCTGGTCAACTGCTGCGTCAACTGCCCGAGTTAGTTATATTAATTTGATTTCCTACTTATCGAGTAATATTTCAATCAAACCAAAACTTTAAACCGAATCAGAATTTGGGGTGTCACAACATATGAGCTTGCAGGTATATGTTGGATAGATCACGACGAGACGATTCCGATGAGACTTGATCGGGGCTCAAATGGAGGTTGGCCGAGGGAGAAAAGTGTGGTTGAAGAACGAAAGGCTTGGCTTGAAAAGAGGCCACACGGCGTGTGGAAGCCTTGTGGGTACTGGTGGCAGACATATATAAGCTCAATTTTGAAGGGAGAAGAGGCATTCTTTTGCTTCCCTTTGATTCATAAACCCCATTTCTCCCCCCCAACCCTAGTCCAAAAGTTATAGTTCATCCATCATCAATTAGAGTCTTAGAAAACTGAATTGGAGCATCTTACTGAGAGCTTGGAGTAAAGATTGGATCAAACATTACCTTCTTTGCATTCCTTTGAAGATGTTGGTTGTTTTCTCTCTTCCTTTAGTTAGATCATTTATGTTAGGTTGAATTCTTAGTTGTTAGATTAGGGTGTAGGTATGTGCTCGGATGATCCACTCATGATGAGGGGTTGGATAAATTTTGGATATTGATTATGGTATGAGACTTCTTGGATAATGGTTATTGCAACTTAGATTATGCTATGGGTTTATCTAGATCAATTGTGCTCTTTCATTTACTTAATTGTGCTTGAATTGAGTAAGTGTGTAGGCCAAGATTAAAGTAAGGTGTGTGTCGACCAAGAAAACACCCTAATTCAACCTTTAGTGTGAGGATTCTCTTTGTGGCATTTTATCAAACACTTTGAGTGCATTTCGATAATCATTTAGGTAGTGACAATTTGAGTGACTGGGATGTTTGGGGGTGTCATAAGGTGACTAGCACCCCTTGCTTGGTGTTTGTGATGCCATTAAGTCTTTCTTAGCACCTAGGCATTTTGTCGAACACTTAGTGTTCACTACCAATTGGCTTTCTCACTTACCAATTGGTAGTGGTAATCCATCACAAGACCTTGTCTTGGACTCCTACGTCTAGATTATATTCAAACCATAACTTGTGTTCATTGTATCCAATATATCTAGTGAGCTGGATTTGAGTGTAAAACAACACCCGAAGTCTAGAAACCCTCTTCTCCTTGTTTTCCCCCCTTTTCACTCTCTTGATGACTTAGTTAGCTTGCATGAATTGAATTCCATTAATGAATGTTAAGTGCTTTAGTTGATAATCTAGAGAACTACTCTTTCTATCAAATTGTTAGCTTGAACCGTATTCTAGTAGTTGTGTAGAGGCTAGTGAGTGATCCTTGTGGATACGACATTTGATAACTAGGAATTGGGAGTAATCCCTTTCTCAAGTGATCAAGTTTTTGGTGCCGTTGTCGGGGAACTAGCTCACACCCTCGAAAGATTAGTTTAGAAAACCGATTCAAGCATTCTACCTAATCCATTTTACTTATTGTTTCCCCCTTCTTGTGTGCTTGTCCCATTTTGTGTTACTTTGGTTGTATGCTTTGTTGTGTAGGTTCCTCTAAACTATTTGCAATAGTGCATGAGAAGATCTAAGCGGACAAGGGGCTTACAAAAGAGACTCATCGCATCTCCACCTCGACCGCTACCTCGCATTGCCACTCCACCGCCTTCTACATCAATTCAATCCTCTTCTTCAACAACTCCCAAACTGTCATTGGTCAATTCATCTTCCAAAGGAGAAACCGAGGAATTGGAGAACATCTTTGGGATAGATCAACAAACGCAAAGCACTCTACAACACTACGCAAAGCCAACTCTCTAAGGAACTTCTTCGAGTGTGCTCAGCCCCTATTGATAACCAGAACTTCAAGTTGAAGTTCCAATACATTCAAATGGTGCAACAAAATACATACCACGAGCACGAGCATGAGTGCCCAAGTAGTCATCTTCGAAGCTTTCTCGAGATAGTGGATCTAATGAAATTCAACAATGTGCCGCAAGAAGCCATTCAACTTCGGCTCTTCCCTTTCTCACTCCAAGGGAAGGCAAATCAATGGTTTGACAACCAACCAAATAATACCTTTCAAGCTTGGGACAATTTAGCAAAGGCCTTCTTGGAGGAATTCTTCCTGCCTTACAAGACGGATGAGATCCGTGGTAGAATCTCCAACTTTGAGCGAATCAACGAAGAGCATCCTTTGAAGCTTGGGAGAGGTTCCAAGTTGTTCTCTACTCTTTCCCTCATCACAACTTCAATGAGTGGCAACTTATGGAGGCCTTTGCTAGAGGATTCACTTAGGAGGACACGAAGATGATCAATCAAGCGGCGGGGGAGCCAAGGTTATAATCAAGGTTATAACTAAGGCCAAGGGAATCAAGGTAACAATCAAGGTTATAACCAAGGGTACAATCAAGGGCAAGGAAGGCAAGGCCAAAAACAATACAATCAAGTAAATTCTCAAAGGCCAACAACTACAATCAAGGTCAAGGATTCAATCAAGGGAACTTCCAAGGGCCTAAAAACTACAATCAAGGCCAAAAATACTACTAAGGGAACAATAAAAGGTTCAACAACTTCAAACAAGGAGGAAATCAAGGTGATTACAACCAACAAGGATCAAATCAAGGTTGTAATCAACAATGGATCAATCAAGGAAGTCAAGGGGACTTCCAATCTTCGAATGCACCTCATCCCAGATTCCCACATCCTCCTAATCAATCTCAAGTTGGTGCATCCCCAAGTGAACTTATGACTATCTTCAACTACATACAAAAACAAGATAAGGTGATCAATGAGCTTCTTCAACATCAAGCTTCCTCAAGTCATCCTCCGGGTACCTTACTCGGGAATACCGAAACCAATCCAAGGAACAAATACCCTTGTTTAGCAATCACAAATAGGAGTGGGAAGCACCTTCCAAACTCCACACCTAAGGTAACTGACTATCCGGTAAATGTGCCTAGAGAGCTAGTGAATGATTATGAAGTGCTTATGGAAGATACTAATGAGGAAGAAGCATTTGATGATCAAGAGGATAAAGCAATGATTGAGGAAAGTGAGACCGTTCCAAATGCTTTGGTTCCCCAGGCTCCGAAAGATAATGGGAAGTCTAAGATGCTAATTGATGTTGACTCCGACAAGGCTACGAAGGGTTCAACCAAGGCAAATTCTACCTCAAACCCTCTGTTGTCCCTGTAAAAGCCTAAGGCACCTTACCCCAATCACTTGGACAAGGACCTCATCGAGAAGAGCTTCAAGCAATTTGTACATCAACTTTAAGGGGTGCAATTCACAATACCATTCACTGAATCAATCGCCAAGATGCCACAATATGCCAAGTTTCTTAAGGAGATCTTCACCAACAAAAGGCGTCATACCGAAGCTTCCAACATCACCCTCACCGAACAATGCTCCGCCATCCTCTCCATGGATCTCCCTCGCAAACTCAACGACCCGGGTAGTTTCTTTCTACCTTACATGATAAGACAAGTTGCTACTCAAAGAGGTCTTGCGGATCTAGGTGCTACTGCCAATGTCATGCTCTACTCTTGTACAAGATGCTAGAACTAGGAGAACTTATCTCGACTAAGGCTTGCATCCAATTAGCGGACAAATCTATTAAGATGCCATGTGGAGTTATTTGAGGATGTGATTGTTAGAGTTGGAAAATTTGTGTTCCCTGTGGATTTCCTTGTGATTGATACCGGAAGTGTTGATGTGTCGTTGATCCTTAGGAGACCCTTTCTAAACACATCTAAGGAGGTTATAGACGTGTGTGAAGGGAATCTCACCTTGAGAGTTGGGAGAGAGGAAGCCAGATTCCAATTGATCCATGGTATGATGTACCCGGATGATAGGGATGATGATGAGTTTGATGACTCCATTCATATGGATTCGGTTTGTAATATTAAAGACTTTATGTATAAAAATGTCTTGGATTCATCCTTCTGCAGTTTCATGCAACAGAAAGATGAACTCTTTGAAAGTGAACAAGTCAAAGGTTCTCCATTTGAAGAGGCAAATGTTGTTGCTCTTGAACCACCGTATGCATACGTGAGAGTGACTTCCTATGACAACCCTCCCGAGCTTGATCTAAAGCCTCTACCGGCACATTTCGAGTATGCTTTCTTTGGTAGAAGACGAGAATTTCCCAATGATCATTAACTCAAACCTCACTCCCTAGCAAAAGGAGAAATTGTTTGGTCTACTCAAGCAACATAAGTAAGCAATGGCTTGGGGTATAAATGACATCAAAGGAATAAGCCCAAGATTTTGCACACACAAGATCTTTCTTGAAGAGAGCTACAAGCCGGTTGAGCAACCTCAAAGGCAACAAGATCGTCATTTGTAAGAAGTTGTTCGCAAAGAGGTGATGAAGCTCATGGATGCTAACATAATCTACGATCTCGGATAGCGAATGGGTGAGCCCGGTCCATGTGGTGTCAAAGAGAGGAGGTACAATGGTTGTAGAGAATGAAGAGAAGGAGCTCATTTCAAAGAGGACAATCACGGGATGGCGAGTGTACATTGACTACCGAAGGCTCAATGATGCCACTCGAAAGGGACACTTCCCTCTCCCGTTCATGGATCAAATGCTCGAAAGACTAGTTGGACATGATTACTATTGTTTATTTGATGGTATGTTTGGCTACTTTCAAATCCTGATTGCTCCCCGAAGACCAAGAGAAGACCACCTTCACATGTCCATTTAGGACCTTTGCATATAGGAGAATGCCATTCGGACGATCTAATGCTATGGCTACCTTCCAAAGGTGCATGCTTGCCATCTTTGGGAGCCTTGTGAAAGACATCATGGACATATTTCTGGATGATTTTTTGGTATATGGAAGATCTTTTGATGCATGCTTGAAGAACCTGTAAAGGGTGCTCTAAAAGTGTGAGGAGACCAATTTAGTCTTGAATCGGGAGAAGTGTCACTTTATGGTGAAAGAAGTAATGGTACTCGAGCACAAGATCTCGGGGAAAGCTATTGAAATGGACAAGAATAAGCTTGATACCATCTCCAAGCTCCCTCCACCATCCAAATATCAAAGGACTTCGAAGCTTCATTGGGCATGCGGGGTTCTACCAAAGGTTCATCAAAGACTTCTCGAAGATCACTACCCCCATGACCCGACTCCTTGAGAAGGATGTACCTTTTGACTTCTATCAAGAGTGTTTGCAAGCATTCAATCTTTTCAAGGAGAAGCTTACTAGTACACCGATTCTAGTAGCTTCAGATTGGCATCTCCCCTTCGAGCTCGTGTGCTTGGCAAGTTACTATGCCATTGGTGTGATATTGGGGCAAAGAAAGGAGAACCATTTCCATCTGATCTACTATGCTAGCAAGACTCTTAATGATGCTCAATGGAACAACGCCACTACGGAGTAGGAGCTTCTTGCAATAGTGTTCGCCTTTGACAAATTTTGGTCCTACCTAGTCCTCTCTCGAACTAAGGTATTCATGGATCATGTCACAATCAAGTATCTCATGTCCAAGGCGGATGCAAAGCCTAGGTTGCTTTGATGGATACTATTGCTTCAAGTGTTCGACATCAGAATTGAAGACAAGAATGGTTTGGAGAATGTTGCCGCCGATCACCTTTCTCAATTAGTTGAGAGTGAAGTAAGGAACACGGTTGATGGACCTAGTGATTATCACTTCCCTGATGAGAAGCTATTCTATATTATGGTGAAGGAAGTTGAAGGACCATGGTTGGTGGACATTGTAAACTACCTCTCTTGCAATGTATTCCGGTAGGATTCCTCAACAAGACCGAAGGCGCATCAAGAACGACATCAAGAACTACTTGTGGGATGACCCCTACTTGTTCCGAGTGGGACTCGACAAGATCATCCGAAGATGCGTTCCTATGAGCGAAGCAAAGGACATCATCAAACATTGCCATTCCGGACTGGTTGGAGGCAACCATGTAGCGAATCGCACCGCTCGCAAGGTATTCGACTCCGGTTTCTTTTTCCCCTCAATATATAAAGATTTCTTCGATTACGTTAAGACTTGTGACATGTTCCAATGAGCGTGAAACATCTCTCACCTTGATGAGATGCCCCCAACATAGCTCGGTTGTTTGCGAAATTTTTTACGTGTGGGGAACTGACTTCATGGGGCCATTTCTACCATCACAAGGACACAAATACATCCCTGTGGTGGTAGAATATATGTCTAAGTGGCCAGAGGCCATTCCTCTTCCCACAAATGATACTTGTGTCATTGGCAAGTTTCTTATTAACCTTTTCTCCTAGTATGGTGCCCCCGTGCGATCATATGTGAAAGGGGCACACACTTCCGAGGGCAATTTGATCGAGGTTTCCACCGATTTTGTGTCTTCCGTTGAATGTTAATGACATATCACCCTCAAGGGAATGGCCAAGCGGAAGTGACTAACCGGGAGCTCAAACAATTTTTTCCCAAAACGGTAGACCAATCTCGGAAGGATTGGCTGACTAAGCTCAACAATGCTCTTTGGGCTAACCGAACGGCCTATAAAACACCTATCGATACTACACCGTATAGGTTGGTTTTCGGTAAGGCACCCCACTTACCGGTGGAGATCGAGCACTGATCGTTTTGGGCCCTTAAAAAGCTTATCTTGGTTGCTAGTGTGGTAGGCGAAGAAAGGAAGTTTCAAATTTTAGAGCTATAGGAGCTACCGTACCATGCATTTGAAAGCTTGAAGCTTTACAAGGAGCGGACTTAGAAGGCCCATGATGCTCGCCTCCACACTCTCAAGGAATTCAAGGAAGGAGACCAAGTCCTCCTTTACAACTCGCGCCTCAAGCTCTTTCCCGGAAAACTTCTCTCAAGGTGGTCCGGTCCCTTCATGGTAACAAAAATCCTTTCCTTTGGAGTGATTGAGATAAAGTTCGCAACTCATCCCGATCCGTTTGTTGTGAATGGACACTCCCTCAAGCATTACCGAATTGGTGACACCATATTGGTGCCATTGAAGAGGTGGTGTTTGAGCGAAGGTGATTTGATGCCATGATTAATGTAGCTTAGGAGTATGAAAAATGAATTAAACTTCCTTGATTGTGTGTTTGTTGTGTTTTCGTGTCATGTTCGCATTTTGTTTCTTTTTTTCTTGTGATGATTGAGTCGAGAGATTGAGTGTTTGGAGAGTTTCATTATCTCCTCGTGATATGGTTAGAGCTGGTAGAAAAGTTTGTAGCAATCTAAGTCCGTTTGATGCTCGTAAGAGGTAGGAATAGTCCTTGATGCTTGATAGGGGCTTTCTTTGCAGTCCATACTCCGTGTGGATGTGATTACAACTCGATGTGCGGTTTGTGTGCAAAAATATGTTTGGCTCAGAACTTTGTGGCACTCCGTCTGGATTCCGTGTGGATCCACACGCCGTTTAGCCCTTCAACCGGTCGATTTTTAACAAAGTCTAGTCAACCAAAATCCGTTAGTTGACCGTTAGTCAACCGTTAACTTTATCGTACACCCGTTGACCCTTAGTTGACCGTGAGTTGACCTACTTGCAAGGCTAGTTGATCCTAATCGGTCGAGTGCAGATTTGGAGCCCGCCCGCCATGTGGATGTGAAGCCCACATGCCGTGTGGGTTGGCAGCAAAAAAACTTTGGGCTCGACATTGGTTGCGCACGCCATGTGATCTCTAGTCAATCCACACATCGTGTGGCCCATCGATCCCACACGTTGTGTAGATTGCAGATTTGCCAAATCGTATCTCCCAAATCGCGATTCCCTCTTCTCTCTTCTTTAATTTCCCCTCCGATGTTCCTTCCTTCTCCTCATCTAATTTCGTCAAATCTCAACCGATTAATCCCCCATCCACCCAAACCCCTCCGCCTCTCCCCTTCCCTCCTCCGTTCGTCCCTCCGCTTCCTCCCTGCCGAACCCCCCATCCCATTCTTCTTCCTCTGCGGCTCCACACCACCACCACCACTAAATCTCAACTGCTCCACCTCTCCGCCACTGCCTTGCAGCCCACTAGCCCGCGACTAAGGGACCAGCCAACACTCAAATCAAGTCAACCATCCCCCAATTTCAATTTCACCCAATTTAGGTTAGAAAATTACCCCCAATTTCGATTTTTTGATTTGAATTAAATTGAATGCCTTGTTGATTTGATTTGTGACTTTATTGATGCTAGTATGCATATCTAGGGTTAATTGATGGATTTCGAGTGGATTTTGCCTCCGATTTTTCAATATTGAGATTTCTGACGGAAATTGTGAATTCATTGTTCACATTGTATTTAATTGATTCTAGTATGCATGCTAGGACTGTGGATGTAGAGTTGATCGACTTGTGCTTGAAATTATGGCTTGTTGGATTGATTGGAGATGGAGTACTTTTTGATTGCTTGATTTAGGTTATGCAAAACCTTGAAGTGTTGTTGTTGGTTGATTTGGTAGTTCATTGTGAAAGTTTGGGATGATTGGTATGATTCTTAACTTGTAAACTTTCGCTCTTGACACCTCTATATTAGGATTTATCCATTCTTTCTATTTTCAAGGATACAAATCTCCTAAATGTGGGGTAGAAACTCAACTAATGGTCAATACTTGAAAAATGACTGATGTGGTTGTGATTTGTAGACTTAATGTGTTTCAAATGTGATATTGATGATGTTGAATCATTCCATTTCTAATTTTTTTATGATTATGCATAATGTATTGATTAGTTTTACCATGATGATTCTTGTGAAACTAGAATTTGAATTGAATTGTTGGAAGTGCATCAGTGTAGCTTGAAATGTGTTGAACCTAGGATGTGCTAGGCGATTTTTTTATGCTTATAAATGCTGACTTGATTTGTAAATATGCCTCATTGCCTATTTTTAATCAATAAATGATAGAACCATTGCTCTTGAATATGCTTATTGCTATTTGGTATGGTTTGTGATTCCAATAGGCTTGTTGCATACTACTAGTCCAATTGATGCTTTCATGATAGAACTTGGATGTTGCATTGTACATTCTTTGACGCTTTGCTCATATTTGTCATGAATTTCACTTAGTACACTTTGTTGATGGACTCTTGTGGTAATTGATGCTAACTTGTGAACCTAGAATGTCATTGAATTGCATTGCTAGTTAGTTACTTAGGTGATTGACTATTTTGCTTTTCATTGGACTTCCTCATTTTGTGCATTTACCTTCCACCATGGCTACTTGTGAACTTTGTTGATGATTGAGTGCTTAAGTACGATGATAAGTTGGCATGCCCTTACTGCTATGTCTTAGGATGCTCACACTTTTTGATCGTTTCAGGATGGCTCCAAAACCTAGAACTACTAAGGGTAGCAAGAGAAAGAAAGGAGATGATGCTTCTTCTTTAGTTGCAGCTTAGCCAGCTCGAGAGGAGTTCCATACAGCTTCAACCTCCTTCTCTCTGCCAGAAAACTGAGTGCGTCCATCACCTAACCTTATGAGGGATTGCTTCACCTTTCCGAAGAACTCTGCCTACTGGTAGGCATATCAGACAATCCAGTATCTTCCTACTGTTACTCCAGGCAGGTTAGTGTTGGAGGGTTTCTCCATGAAGGGGTGGTTAACCGAGCTCTGTGGATATTGCAGCCAATCAGAGCACTTCTGAAAGCTCATGATGATGAATAAGAATGTCTACCACTACACTGTTTGGGAGTTCTTCAACACATTCAACATTGATAGGTACATCTCCACCTCCTCCAAGGAAATCACCTTCAGGCTTGGAAGGAGGTACCACAACATCTCGGTGGATGAGTTTGGAGTGCACATTGGGTTCTACACCACTCACGAGACCAAGAGTGGAGCACTCACCGAACTTTCCATGCTTAACGGCTTGGAAATTCCAGATGAGCAGGAGTTTTGGCGTGAGATCATTAAGGCCTCAGACCACTTTGCTCCCAAGGACTCGAAGGCCCACTCGATGCATAAGCCAATGATGAGGCTTATCCACTTGTTTGGACGACACATCTTTGGGCACAGGTCTCCTAAGGCCTCGCAAGCTTTCACAAAGAGGGACTTCTACATCTTCTACTGCTTGGAGGAGTAGATTAGCATGCACCTTGGGGACTTGATTTCCATTCTCTTCATGCAATTAAAGTCCCTCTCCTGCCATTCAATGCTCTATGGTGGGAGCTTTGCGACACTGCTTCTTCATAACACACGGGTGCTCCAGATGTTTGATGAGCCTCCGATACGGTTCCCTCCTTTCAACTTTTGGCCCAAAGAGCTGATCCAGAATGGGGTACCTGACCTCTTAGTTGAGTAGGTCGAGCCCAAAGCTCCGGTTCCAAGTGACGCAACAGTTGCTTCTTATATGTCTATCATCCACACCACTCTTAAGAAGTTGTATCTCTAGCAGCAGGAGAGTGAGGAGACTAGGAGACATGAGGCGATGACAGCTGCAGCTTAAAGAGAGTCCACTGATCAGCAGTTTGGATATATGAGAGAGATCAGGGATGAGATCAGAGCGGGTAAGGACGACTTCAGTACTTTTAGTGGAGAGACTGCTAGTGCCTTCCAACAGATCAGAGAGCAGGTGCAGATGGTGCATACAAAGATACGTTGGATTCAGCAGTCCTAGGACTGGCAGAATCGGCATATTGCATACTATAAGGATGCACACTCTTATTCTCTAACACGACTCCCGACTACCCGCCCCCACCTCACCACCACTTTCAGGATGCAGGAGATGCATATCCAGGATACTACCTCCACCAGAGTGAGGAGGTCAGATACTGTGGGTACTATCCCCACTTCGCGCCATACCAGCCACGACCACCTCCACCACCGTTTTAGTGATGTTCATTTGTCTCTCTTTCTCTCTGATTCTTTACTTTGTTTTTGTTTCACATACTAGACTTGTGTTGTGTTGTATTGTAGTTTGGGATTTTTTGTTTTTCGGATGCATGTTTTGAGATTTCGGATGTCGTGTCACTCAAAACTAGTGTATTAGGGACCCCTAGATATGAGGCTTATGGATTAGTCACTTCCGTTATCGTTTCTAGGTTCCAGTAGAGTGTGTTTGTAGCTCTCCCCTTTGAAATTTCCTAGGTTGATATGAAGGTAAAACAGGCAGGAGGAGTCCGAATGAGGTTGCTAGAATAAAAATATCGTGGGATTTGGTTACAACCTAAACACGTGTGCAAGTGTGCAACCCGTTAAGGTTTTCCTTCTTCCCAACCTTTATGAGGCTTGAGGCGTGGTTCGGAGACTGATTACTTCTGAGTCCAACTAAGGTTGTGAGCATCCCCATTTGGAAAAAGCCGCAATATAAAAAAAGGCCAAAAAGGTAGAAAATGAAAGAAAAGAAAAAAGAAGATGAAAAGAAAAGAAAAGCGAGTGAAAGCAAGTGTATATAGTAGATTATAGCTAGTAGTACTGTCAAGTAAGAAATTAGAGGAGGGTGCTAGCATTGCTTGAGTGTAGTGATTTGTATGAAAAAGTTGTTGTAAAGCACCTTCCCCATCAGTTTTGGAAGAGAAAGCCCGGCCAGAATGAGCTGTTAGCTTGTTACTTCCTTTGTTAGCTAGGTGGCATAAGTACTAGGGGGTTATAAACATACTCCAACGATCAGAAACTGAGTCATGTGCATCATATATAGTAGTCCATCCTCCACTAGTCTAGAGAACTCGGTGTTGTACTTAATTATGTGGTTTGGTGTTTGACTAGTACTACTTGACACCATGGTAAGATGTGAGACCATAAGGTATGCATTATGTTCACCATTTTTCTAGTTGTTTGTAAGTGTGCTGAGTAGATTTGCTTGAGGCAAGCAATGTTCAACTATGGGGGATTTGAAAGCATGATTATTTGTTGCTGATTTGACCCCATCTTGACCCCTTATTGACTTCGTTTGACCTTGTTTTGACCCTTCATTGTGATTGGTTGGGAGAAACAAGGGTTTCTTGTAGCGTTGTCTCGAATAGAACATTTTGATCCATTCGACCCGTTTTCTCATGTGGCATATGAGCTTTCAGGTATCCGTTGGATAGATGACGTTGAGACAATTTCGACGAGATCGATTGGGGTCGGGCAAGGAACAAAAGTGCGATTGAAGAACGAATGGCCCAGCTGAAAAAGAGGCCACACGACGTGTGGAAGTTGAGTGGATCCACATGCCGTGTGGGTTCTACGACAGACATAGATAAGCAAAATTTTAAGGAGAGAGGAGGTATTCTTTGGCTTCCCTATGATTCATCACCCCTATTTCTCCCCCCCCCCCAAACCCTAGTCTGAAAGTTATACTTCATCCATCATCAATTGGAGCATCATGGAGAGCTAGGAGTGAAGATTGGATCGAGCACCACCTTCGTTCCATTCTTTTGAAGATGTTGGTTGTTTTCTCTTCCTTTAGCTAGATCAATTATGTTAGGCTAGATTCTTAGTTGTTAGATTAAGGTGTTGGTAAGCGCTAGGATGATCCCCTCATGATGAGGGGTTGTCTACATTTTGAATATTGATTATGGTATGAGAATGCTTGAATTATGGTTATTGCAACTTAGATTGTGCTATGGCTTGATCTAGGTCAAATTTTCTCTTTCATTTGCTTAATTGTGCTTGAATTGAGTAAGTGTGTAGTCCAGGATTGAAATAAGGTGTGTGTGGACCAAGCACACACACACCAATTCAACCTTTAGCGTGATGATTCTCTTAGTGGCATTTCATCAAACACCTTTAGTACATTCCGATAATCACTTAGGTAGTGACAATTTGAGTGAATGGGATGTTTTGGGTGTGTAATAAGGTGACTAGCACCCCTTGTTGGTGTTTGTGATGCCATTAAATCTTTCTTAGCACGTGGGCAATTTTTCTAACACTTAGTGTTCACTACCAATTGGCTTGATCACTTGCCAATTGGTAGTGGTAGTCCATTACAAGACCTTGTCTTGGACTCCTACGAATTTCTAGAGTATATTCAAACCATAACTTGTGTCATTGTATCCAATCTATCTAGTGAGCCAGATTTGAGTGCAAAACAACACCCGAAGTCTAGCAACCCTCTACTCCTTGTGTATCCCCTTTTTCACTCTATTGATTACTTAGTTAGCTTGCTTGTATTGAATTGAATTACATTAATGAATGTGAAGTGCGTTAGTTGATAATCTAGATAACTACTCTTTTGATCAAATTGCTAGCTTGAACTGTATTCTAGTAGTTAAGTAGAGCCTAGTGAGCGATGTTTGTGGATACGACACTTGATAGCTAGGAATCGGGAGTAAACCCTTGCTCAAGCGATCAATTGTCCTTTCTGATATCCATTACCACAAAATCAATAGGTCAATCGCTATCATGTATGTTCACTAGAACATTCTCTACCATCCTTAGAGGCTGCTTAGTGGACATATAAGCAAATTGGACATTCATATTGATAGGTATTAAACTAGATAGTACTAAACGCTTAAACAAGGGATATGTCATGATGTTAATACGAGCATCTAGGTTAGTAAATGCTCTATCAACATGATGCTCATTAATAACACAAGAGATCGAAAAGCTCCTTGGGTCTTTTTTCTTGGGTGTCACCCTAGCCTGTAAGATTGCTGAGCATTCCGCATCAAGTGTTGTTGTCGGGCCGACATCTTCTTTCTTCTTCCCAAGCATTAAATTTTTCAAGTGTTTATCATATGTTGGGATTTTGGTGATGGCTTCCAAGAAGGGGAGACAAACTCCCTGGTTGCGGAGTAGTTCCGTATATTTCTAATCGTTCGCCGGCAAGCTCTTCCTTATATGGGTTATTGGGTAAGGTTACTTTGGCCTATATCTCTCTTCCTTCTTTGGTGTGAGGATGAAGTTTATGTTTGCCGACAATAGAGCTTTTCATGGTGGTGCGCTCTTCTTGATCGGAGCTTCTTCCTTTGGCTGGTCGAATTGGTAGGCATCTTCAACTTCATCATCTCCACTCCATATGGTTGTGGAATGTGCTCCCTCTATGTGTCATTTTCCCAGAAATTTATGATTGTTGGGATTCTGCTTAGTGTTCCCCAAAAGCTGGCCTGAAGGTCTCTAATCAATCCTTTGTGATAAAGCTGTGTAAGATGCTTCTATCATTCATATCACAGCTAGTTGACCCTGCAAAATAGTATTTTGATTAGACAATTGTGCATGCATGGTCTTTATCAACTGGAAGATATCTTCATTGATCCCTCCAGCAGGGGCTGAATTATGCTGCTAACTTGGCTTGACTGGAAATCTGGATGGTCCTTGGTAGTTGTTGCTTGAATTCCCTTGTCAATGTGAGTTTTTCCTTGAGGAGTGTTGTTTTTTTTGGGTACTTGTAACCCTCCACCCTAGGCTTATAGAAATCCAAACGTCCTCCAGGCTATGTGAAGTGAAATTGTCAGCCTTCGATGTTCTTTGCTCTGAAGTCTTGGTATCCCTACTCACTGAAGGGGTAGCCCTGTCACACAAAATCTACTACCGTCATGGATTTGCTAATGAGGAAGTTATCACATTCTCCCTGGCTATCATAGACACCACACCAAGCACAAGTATAAACAGAAGCAGCAGGGGGGTTAGAAACCTTCAAAGTGAAATTATCAATCTTCTTTTCTAACGCCTTAACCTGAGCTCTTATGGGAATATTATCTGCATAATCAGAGGATACTATATTTGCTGGCTGAATTGTGTTTCTTGCCCAATTTCTTGGCTTTTTTGCACACGAGGCAAAGTCTTGCAAAGCATCTGCAGGAGTGAGAGTAGTGATATCTCCAATTGCTAGTTGATGTACTAGCATTGTTATTTCTTGATCCAATGATATGCTAAACATGTCTGCCAGCTGACTATCAGTGTAACCATGGTGAGAGCATTCAAAGAACAGCTCCTGAAACTGATTCCTCGGGTCATAGAAGCTCTCTCCATGTCTTCAGATGAATCCGAGAGACTTATTCTCTAATGGATGTAGTATTCGTTGGTGGATCGTATTCTTCCACAAAAGCTTGGGCTAGAGTGTCCCAATTTGTAAATGTGCCACCAAGTAGACTGGTCAATCATCTTCTCGCTACTCCTCTAAGAGACCACTTTAATAGCTTGAGCTTCATTGCTTCGTCAGATAACCTCGCATTTAACAGTTTCACAGTAAACATAGAAGTCCACTAGACAAGGATTCCCGTTTGTCCTCCTCTCGAACTTCAGGTGTTGCTGAATTAAGGCGATGAGATTCCCCTTAATCTCGTAGGTAGCATTGTCTGGTTCAGAAGGAACCACACTTGATGTGGAATTTGCAGCACTAGGCTTGGTGTAATCGGCAAGAGTTTGGGCTACCATTGGTTCAGTAAGCCTGGAGTGTTACTGTGATCTGATTCTAAGTCTGAATATTTTGAGTACCGAGATCTTCCTTCATTTCCACATAAACCTAGACGAGATTTAACAATCTCTCCTTCTTTCGTTGATGAGCGCCAGTCTGGATGAGAGTTTTAATTTGACTGAGACCCTGTCATTACAGGTGACATGCAATGAATTCTCACTTGCGTAAAGAAAAACAATAAACAACATAAACATAAATGTGAAAGAAAAAGTTAAAAGCGGAAGTGAATGATTAATACTAATCGAAATACTGTGAGATATAATAAAGAAGTCCCCGACAATGGTGTCAGTTTGATGAATGCTGTTTACTCGCCTCAAAATAATTTGGCTCATAAATTAACCGGAGTTGAATCTCCCTAGAGTCTCTTTAAGTATTTTACTCAATGTTGGAGCAAGCATCAATCTATAATACCCTGACTCTTATAACTGAAAAAGAAAGAAAAATAAATTATCCTGGGGCGGACTCTTGACTTTGCAAGGGGTAGTTACTCCTTCATTTCAAATATAAATAGCCATCTTGTACCAAAATAAAAGGAAACATTTAAATACATCATGAATCTATCCCTCGCATGCATTTAAAACCAATGTCGGAACCAAGTTCCAAATCACACAATCTCCCAGTCCTTATTAGTTGTAGCTTGGCCACAGAAACACCGACGATCGACCATAGCTAGTAACCTGTAAACAGCTACTGGGTGACTTCGGTCAGTACTTATAAATCAAAATAAAGATTACAATCATCAAACACATAAGCAATATGACTCAGACTCTTTCCATATTTTATTTGGGATCCCTGGCCCACATATGTTGACGATTCCCGGCCATTCAGATATTATTAGTGGCACAATTCATGCCCATTTCACTTATCATTGGTGGCACAATTCATTCCCATTTCACTAATCATTGGTGGCACCATTAAGGGCCAATTGTTCGTACCCATTCTGGGTCATATACACGTAGCAGTATGCAAATAAGCACACACATAGATCGCCAGCATACGAGCCCTAATCTAGGTGATCAAACAATTCTCCATATTATACCATTAACATATACTTGTGATGAGATGAACAATGATCGAATAACAAATCATATAACACATATCATATCAATCAGGTACACCACCAAATTTATCAAACCCAATGGTCAATAAATCACGTACACTTGATCTTGTCATATTCCCACTTTATCACATATTCACTTCACTTGGTATCCATAACAAAGAAAGCATATTAGGAAAATCAATCATTAAATTAATTAGTATGATAGAATTTACCCCCTTAAACTAACCCACCTTAGCTTAATCACTTTCAGTTCGAACTATGCGTCCACGGTCCAAGAATCGGTCAACTACGTCACTTTCATAACTATCCGCGCTAAACTATAATGGCTGGAAAGTTCCTGGGGGAGGCTGTCCATATTTAAGAGTTATGGGTTACGCGGGAGATTACTAAAACTAGGAGGACTAAACTGGAAAATAAACTTAGGGTACTATATATTACAAACTCTGACGATGCGTTCGTCATTCTAGAGAGTCCCATATATTACTAACTTGGCTTGTTTGGTTACATAAAGCTTCTTTCATCCTTCATGAATGTAATGAGATGCTTTAAGAGGTATGGGCACGACCGAATCCTTCAGACGTTAGTCCTCTTCGGCGGGTCAATCGAAAAATGTGGAAGAGAGGTTTGTGTTAGATTTAGGAATTGGTATTGGTATCAATCAAATTTTGGATGGCTTCCTTACAATCAAATTAAAATGAGGTGGGCTAGCTATTTCCATGGCCGTCGTCGAGCTCGTTAGAGCTTTAGAACAAATAATTAAGATTGGGAATTATGGGTTCGTCTTTCATGAGAGGCCAATCGAGTAGGTTTAAATAGAGCAAAAAAGAGTTCCAAATGAATTATTGGGGTGCAAAGTCATGGTAGCCGACCCTATCGATGGAGTGATTGCCACAACGAGCCAAACATTCAATAGATTTGATGTGACGTTAAGGGATGTCGATTGAATGAATTATTGAGTTAAGGAGTATTTAGGAAAAGAATTTGGTGCATATCGACGTAAGATCGAGGGCCAAAGGTAGGGAAAAGGTGTATGGATCAGTAATTATCAGTAATGTAAAACTTGCCAAAAAACAGAGGAGTCGGCTGTGGAAACTGAGGATGACGACAATGGTGTTTAGTCTCTAGCTTAGCTTGAAACGACACGTTTAGATGGTATAAAAATTAAAGTTAAAATGGCGGAGCTAAGGATCAAACTCGGTCCTGCTGAGTATTGGTCAGGCACATTAACCATTCAGCCACACCTTATTTCATGATATAATGTACATAGAATCCTTTAAAAACATTTAGCTCGGTTTTTATACTAACCGGTTAGATTTATCCTTTGACAATTTAAACTCCATTCCTCAATCTCATGAGTTTTACCATTAAATCTTATGTCAAGTAGGATTATCAACATATGTATCTCATGAAATAAATTAGAGAAAATTTTGGTTAATACGATTGGGAATTGTGGTTTAGGTGCCACAAGAACCAATCAAACAATCAATATGAACAATGTAAATTGCTTTGAAAGTAAGGGTTGCAAGACTACATAAATATGGTTTTGACAATCAAGGATGAAACTGCTTAGACTTTGAATTTCCTTAGGCAATTCAAATTCACAAATGACAAACAAATTCCTCAATTTTAAAAAAAAGATAAAGACAATAAAGTGTTCCAATTCTTCTAAAATCAAATCATCTTTGTTTTGAAACCGCTAATTTGCTACCTATCTAGTATCCCAGTCCGCTCTCTCAAGGCAAAGATCTAAAACCCGCTAGGCGATTAATCGAATAAGTATTTTTCACACGACATACTAGTTCATTCACTCCCAGATGAGGGTTGACGCCTAACCTAGTTGTTTGACTTCGACATTCTAGACATGCAAGCTCTCACGAGTCTAAGACAAATCTAACAAAGATTCATTCAAGTTGATCATGTAAGAACAAATAAAAAACGAAATCAAACATATACTAAAATTCATCAAACTTGCATAAATCGACAAAAGTCGTCAAATCATTCGTTCATAACAATTAAACTAGCAAGAGAAGTTTAGTTTCTCATAATCTCGACGGTCAAATAAAAATCAGAAGAGGAAGACATTGATTCTAGGTTTATACAAGGAATTATGAAAAACCTAATTTCACCAATCTTCCCAATGACTTGATTCATCGTCTTGATTTCTTCACCTATTCCGAGCTCCTTGAAGTTACCTTTAAGTCGCTCTCAAATCTCTGAATATTTGCTCTCAAAATTTTCTAGGAAAGTCTGACTTTGTATGGAGGAGGAACCGACTTTAAATAAAAATCCACAAAATGCTTCAAGTTGCGTGTCAAACATAGCGCCATGGTCATAGTGTAATATTTGACAATCCATAGCATAAAGATTTCCAAAATTATCAGAATGAACTATCAAACTTGGCGCTATAAAGATGACTCTATGTACGTTGCACAATTTTTTACAGGCCCATAACGCCATTATAAACGACGGTTAGCACTTTTGATTTCTTCACTTCTTGACCCATCCTAGCTGGCCATGCACGTCTGTATCGCTACAAATAGTGCCCCTACATCGTCATGTACCTGAAATCTTACAAAAACACTCCAAAACAACATCAAAAGGACCTCGAATGAGCCTGAGACACTAAATCAAGATGGAAGCTAAAAATGCGCAAAAAACCCAAAACTTCTATATAAAACTATACAAATATGCATGGAATGTCGCTTAGATAAAGGCGATGAACACAAAAAATCGAGTGGCATCAGCGCCACATTAACTTCTCTGCAGCCCGTTTCGGTGCCACTAACATATGCATGGGTCGTCAGCATATGTGAGTCGGGATCCCAAATAAAATATGAAAAGAGTTAGAATATAGAAGTAGCCATATGTGTTATATGTGGAATACTTTCTATATGATTATGTGTACCTTAGAGTGGTCCTGACAAATACCCTCACTGGGTGATTAACACTAACCCTTACTTTTCATTTCAGAGCGACAATGGGCTTTATTGGTTCACACACTACAAATCTACAGTATGGTATCATCGAGCTTTGGGATCGGCCATCATGGCGATGACTCTAGGTAAAAAGAGAAGATTATGTCTTGATCCTTTTTTTGGTATTTTAAAAATCATTTGGGACTTTTACTCTCATCATGTGCATATGTTATGAGTTGTCGTGTACTAGTGCGATGTGGAATACAATTTTGTAAAATATACTGGCCCTGAGGGTAAAGTATCTGGTGACTCTGGTTCGAGCCTGTGGAGCTCGAGACTTCTATTTTTTTATGTACTGATATGTGTCCTTTTACAGACTTCTGATGTGGTGTTCCGTACCGTGCAAAATATATAAGTCATATATGACATTGTGAGCAGTTTCTGTTTTGCCTGGTCAATCTTATGTGCACATATAAGTATAGTTCAAAATTCCAGGGACGAAATTAATTTGATGAGTTACACAATATTAAATGATATATATTTCATAAATAACGTAGCACCTCTACTACGACTCCATTTTTATCACAATTCGACTCCATTTCCAACTCTGTTTAGTAGGGAGTTGTTACATAGTGGTATGAGAGCCCGATCATCTTTTGCATTATAGGTATGTTAATTTTCTCTCTTGAGATGTTGCAAACCCTATAAGAGGGGAGGTATTCCATACCCGTATTTGCACTAGTGATCGAGCGGTTGTGTCTATTTTGATGCATAGTCAGTTTCATATATGCATCATAGTTTGGAAAGGATTTTTGAAAAGGGTTTTGAAGTTAAAGAGTTTTCTGAAAGAGGATCACTAAAAGTCCATTATGCTTGTAGGGTATATCGGACTCTTGATCGGGGTGGAGGCATTCATGTGAATCCACCTGGAGCAGTCTTCGACTATAAGAGGATGAGAGGTTTTGGCGGAAAAGAATTCGAGGGGGAAAGTACAGATCCGAAATAGCTGTTGATTGGATCCGTGATATGAATCCGACATTTGACAAACTGAAAGCCATACCATATGAGCGGCTTCGCTACTATGTTTTCTTGCTTCGAGGGCATGCCAGGACTTGGTGGGAGGCAAAGATACTATATGAGGAAGATCTCTCCAGTTTAGGATGAGAGAAGTTTCAAACAAGATTTATAGTGGAAGTTATCACTGACCGGTGGAAGGAGGAAAAGGTGTGATGGAATTCATGTCACTGAAGCAGTGAGATTTGACAAATCAAAATTATCATATTGAATTTATTCGATTATCCCACCAGAGAGAGACACCATTATGAAGAAGCATTTTCTGGCCGGGTTTCGAACGAATATCCATAAAGCGATCTCCAATTTTCACATGGTTAGCTGAAAATATATGAAACAAGCTGCTTTGATGTCCAAATATCTAGATAACAAGGGGAAGGAGGAATGGGAAGAGAAGAAGGAGGACATGAAGAGGAAAGCGATAAGTCAGACTATGAGTCACTTTGGTTAAGGATTAATGGAAAAAGGGGACCAACGGGGATGTCTTATCAAATACCTGTTCAGACAGTGTCAAGACACCAGACAGTACACATGCACCAATTGCAATTTGTCAGCATTGCGGGAGGAGGTATTTTGGAAAATGTAGATTATTGACAGGGGGATACTTCAGGTGCGGTGGTCATGGCCATCGAGTCAGTAACTTTCTGTTGATGATTGGTCATGCCTAATCTAAGGAAGATTTATGAAAGCTAATGGACGACTAATTATAGTTGTTCCCAGACCTCTGGTGCTCAACATGCATGAGGACGAGCTCAAGGCAGGGTTTATGCCATTACTCGTGAGCATGTTGAGGTTGCGACAGACGGAGTTACTAGTACACTCTATATCATCGGGCGTACCTTAGATGCCTTATTTGATACCGGTTCCACACATTCTTTCAATTCCCGCCAATTTACAGTTATGCTAAAAGTGATACCTTAGGAGTTTGGGTATAGTTTTCGAGTTAGAACTCCAGTAGGGAAAATGATGGAGGTAAAATCAGTTAATAGGAATGTTTCCTTAAACATTAAGGGAGTTCAGCTATTAGCAAACTTAATGTTGTTACAAATTAATGAGTTTGAGCTAATCCTCGGGATGGACCAGTTAACTCAACATGGGGTCGTGTTAAATTGCAGAAAGAAGGAAGTTAAGATTAATCTGCCTAGGAAAGGGGAAATTATGTTTAAAGGTATACAAAGGAAAGAGCATGAAAGTTCTCCATTCTTGTCAGCTGTTCAAACTTTCAAGCTTATTCAAGATAGATGCGAAGCATATCTTGCTCATGTGACCGTCGAAAATACTAAGAAAATGAAGGATGTAGCTATTGTAAAGGAATTTGTGGATGTATTTCCTGAAGAATATCTGGGACTTCCTCCAGAAAAGAGAAGTTAATTTTGATATCGAATTGGTGCCAAGAATTGCACCCATTTCGATAGCACCATATAGGATGGTACCAATGGAGTGGGCTGAGCTAAAAAAGCAATTACAAAAGCTCTTGGACAAAGGTTGCATAAGACCGAGCGTGTCATCTTTGGGAGCACCAGTATTGTTTGTAAAGAAGAAGGATGGATCGATGAGGATGTGCATAGATTATAGTCGTCTGAACCAAGTAACAGTTAAGAACAGGTATCCTTTCCCTAGAATTGATGACCTATTTGATCAGCTTCAAGGTGCATTAGTATTTTGAAAGATCAATCTCATATCTGGCTACCATTAGTTGAGGGTTTCCGAATCATTCATTCCTAAAAATACATTCCATACTCGTTATGGACACTATAAGTACTTAGTGATGCCACTTGCATTGACTTATGCATCATCAAAGTTTATGGCACTCATGAACAAGGTGTTTGATGAATTCTTTGACAAATTTGTGATAATATTTATTGACCATATCCTGATATACTTTAAAAGTAAAGAGGATCATGTAGAGCACCTTAGGTTGGTGTTGAGCCTCCTAAGAGAGAAGGAATTATATGCTAAATTTTCAAAGTGTGTATTTTGGCTGAAGGAAGTTCTACTCTTCGTCACTTGATATCTGGAAAAGGGCTAGAGGTTGACCCAAGAAAGATTGAAGATGTGGTTAAGTGGGAGCCACCCACCAACGTGTCATAGTTACAGAGCTAACTAGGTATGGTTGGACATTACTGAAGGTTTTTTGAGGGGTTCTCTGTAATCATTATGCCTTTGACAAAGCTCTTGAGGAAGGGTACTACTTATAGTTGGGATGAGAAGTGCCAAAGAAGTTTTGAGGAGCTAAAGACAAGACTCACTACCGCACCGGTACTCACCTTACCCACTTCTGGGGTGAATATATGGTGTATAGTGATCTATCTCATCAGGTTTTGGGATATGCACTAATGCCGGATGGAAAAGAAATTGTGTGACACCACGATTTCCGGTTACTGGTTTAACTCGAGTTTGCTTCGGAACTTCTTGTTTGGATTAAGTGGTTCACAGTCCAACCGGTTAAACTAGTTGTGGAATTGTCTTCATGCATAAGTTAATGTATGTATTACGTGTTTCCAAGCAAGGCTAAGTTTTGGGCTTGTTAAAGTGCATGTATTACGTAGTTTCCATGCACGACTAAGTTTTGGTGACTTGTTAAAAGTAGAGGTCACGGTCATGGGTGATTGATGGCCACGGGCATGATTAAATGGAGGTCACGGTCGTGGGTGATTGATGGCCACATCCGTAGTGGGCAATGTAATAAAGGGCATGTCGGCTTTTCCTTATGGTCGTGGTGTGTTCAGTATATAAGACTTGGTAGGGTTTTTAGACGACAAAATAATTAAAAGCTCCAAATTAGATTCATCTGTATTGTCAATCAACGCAAGATTGAAGAACGAAGATCCAAGTTTGAAGATACAAACGAGCTCCGATTGATCAAGATTTCTAAGGGTCGATAAGGATGATTTCAGGATCGTTTCCCCTAGATCGATCATAGGTAATTATGGACTTCATATAAGATTTAGAGAGTTTCTATTTGGAATTAGGTTTTGGGGTTCTCCATGTGTTGATGTTTTGTGATTGTTCTTGGCACCAAAATTGGAGGCTTCAACAAAGGAGATAAGGGTCGCGTCTAGTTTGAGAGAGAGAGATTGATGGAATCGGATTCCAAGAAACTTGGAGATTGTCAGAGAAGATGGCCTCCTCACAAGGTCAACAAAGTTCAATGACCAATTTGCAAAGGCTGGAAAGTTAAGTGATCTTTCTGTAGCTTCTCTAAAGATCAAGGATCAAATTGTATTTCTTGGAATGTTGGATGACTGACCTATAGTTATTGTAATATTCATGGATTGATTTTGTAAATTACCAAAATGGGAAGTGAAAGGACGATTTTATCCCTACAAGTTTCAGATTGTTGCAAAGAAGTGATTGGAGCATAACTCGATCGTTTGAGATCTAAACGACACACGGTCAGAAGCTACAGATCGTGGCAATGAGAGTAATCATGTCAAGTCATAATTAGAGGTCATATATTCTAAACAGGTGGGGAATTAGGATTACATTCTACTTATAAGCGTAACACATAATAGGATGTTGAGGAATCCAATGACTGGATTTTCCAGGTGATACAGAGTGAGGGATCTCAAGTTGTACAGTACCATGTGATCTACTGTACAGATTTTGAGGGCTCTTAGGTTATACATAAGAGTGTGATCTACAATACATATGATGTGACAGGATGTTGATCAAGGGCTCTCAGACCATGCAGTAGTTTGTGATCTATGTACATCCAGTGTAACATGATTCGAGCATAAGCTCTTGACGATTGAATTATGGATTGTGATCCGCAGTTCATGATAGGACATGATTGGCTTAACTAGACTAGCTTAGGATTGTTACGTGTCAGTCACCCACCAATGGATTGTGCAATCCCCTAGGTGATTCAGTTTCAGGCAGGAGGTGTAGAGTATGCCTACAGACGGTGCTCACACGGTCAGGGTGGTTTCATGGTCTTATCCATCATCGGGCTATCCACACAAAGTTAGGGGTAGCTGATGCTAGGTAGATGCCTACAGGACCACATGGTCACATTACTAGAGTAGTAACTAGGATGACTTCTATGTTTAATCCTTAGTTTTAGTCTCAGTTCTTTACGGGTTTAGATAGCCGCTCAGTGCTTATCACTGACCCCGTCAGATGCTTGTTTTCCCTATTGTATCTATGTGTTTCAGTCACAGGTACTGGAGTTGAGGTGGGGTGAGAGCTTGTTGGAGTTTTGATATCTTTTGATATATGTTTTTGATGTATTTCAGAACTGAAGTTGTATCTCCTCTTTGTTGTGTTGTGATTTGGGAGCCGAGATCTTTGTCTATAAGATCTTAAAAGAGTTATTTAATGATTTAGGTTTAGTATTTAATGCTTGTGTTTGAGTCTTGGTTAGTAGTTATGGGTTGAGTTTGGTTCAGGTTGGAACCCAAGTTGGTTGCTTGGTGAAACCAACAGTACGACCGGATCTTCCAGGGTGGGGTTTCATAAATTTCTTATCTATCAAGAAAACTATGACCGCACGAGGTTAACTATCCTACTCATGATCTTGAGTTGGCAGCACTGGTTCATGCCTTGAAGACGTGTCGTCACCAGGGGAAACATTTAAGTTTATGAAAAATCATAAGAGTTTGAAATATCTTATGGATCAGAAAGAACTGAACAACCGACAGAGGAGGTGGATGGAGTTATTGAAGGATTATGATTTCACCATTGACTACCATCCTGGCAAAGCTAATATTGTCACAGATGCATTGAGTAGGAAGGAGCAACTTCTAACGTTGGTGGATCTTTGAGCCTTAAGAGTGGACGTAGAAATGGATGAGATGGAAACATTGATGGCTCGTTTTACTATCAGACCTGTACTTCATGGTCGAATAAAAGAGAGGCAAAGAGAAGATCCAAAACTTCAAAGGATCATGAATGAGATAGAAGAGGGGAAGAAACGTGAGTTTGAGATCTCATATGGTCTATTGAAAATGAAGGGTCGAGTGTGTGTTCTGAATGTTGAAAACTTGAGGAGGATATATTGGATGAGGCACATTCCTCGGTTTTTGCTATGAATCGAGGTGCGAAAAAAATGAACCACACTATTTGGCCACATTTCTGATGGACGGGGATGAAAAGACAAGTAGTTGAACATGTCTTAACTTGTTTAGTATGTCAAATGACAAAGATGGAACACTAGGCACCAGCTGGTAAACTACAGTCACTGCCCATTCCATAATGGAAATTTGAGCACATCACTATGGATTTTGTGAGTGGGCTTCCACCTGCACAAGATGGGAAGTATATATTATGGATGATTGTGGATAGAATGATAAAAGTGGCTCATTTTATTCCAATACGATACAAATCCATCAATGAGATATTAGCAAGGTTATACGTGGAGCATATAGTTAGACTTCATGGAGTTCGACTCTCAATTGTATCAGATCGAGACCCGAGTTTCACATCGCATTTTTGGAAAATTTTGTATCAGGCTTTGGGGACAAGGTTGAACTTTTCTACGGCATATCATCCACATACTGATGGATAACTAGAGAACTATACTTATTGTGGAGGAGGTGTTGAGAACATATGCAAAATGAGTTTGAAAGACCTTGGATAAGGTTGTTGCCATTGGTAGAGTTTGCTTATAATAACTCTTACCATAGTAGTCTGGGTACAACTCTATATAAGGCATTATACGGACGAAAGTGTAGAACTCTGTTATGTTGGGATGAAGAAGAAGAAAGGAAAATAACTAGGCCAGAGTTAGTTCTGGAAAATTCTAAGGTGAAAGTAATTCGGGAAAACTCAGAGTGGCTCAGGATCGTCAGAAGTAGTATGCAGATCGTCAAACTTTTCATATCAGTTGTGGGGTGGGTGATAAGGTTTTCCATAAGGTGTCTCCTTGGAAAGGTCTAACGTGTTTTGGGAGGAAAGGAAAGTTAGCTCAGAGGTACATTGGACCTTATGACATCATAGGTAAAGTCGGACCAGTTGCTTATCCCCTTGCTTTACCAACTGAGCTGGACAGAATCCATAGTGAGTCTCCTTAAAAAGTATCATGTGGATCCATCACATATTGTCCAACCTTATGAGGTAGATTTGGAGGAAGATTTATTGTAGTAGGAGTAAGCAAATCCCTATGTTGAAGGTAGTATGGAGGAATAGGAAAGTGATTCTATTACTTGGGAGACAGAAGCGAGTATGCGTTAGAAGTATCCTCAGCTAGTAGAGGCTTACTTAGCAAGTTAACTTGTCACTTCTTGCTCCATTAATGTGTTTATGTTGTGATCACTTAGTTTAAGTTATATACTTAAAATTTGAAAACGTTAACTGCTACATGTTTCTTGAATGAAGGAGTGGTAATTAGTTATATTCTGAATGAGCTAGCCTACAAGTATTAGGACTTAGAGTTCGAGGATGAATAATTTTAAGAGGGGAGGAAATGTAACATCCTGACCCGGTCATAACAAAAATACCAACTAAAATAACTTAGTACGTGGTAATGTATATATTCATGATAATAATTGCTACTATTATATTCACATACATGAGACAATGTTTGGCCTTATATGACAATAGCTTGAGTAAACCCTTGATGAAAATCACGGTGTCATTGGTGAAAGAGAGTCAACTCATCGGCTGCAGCTCACCCTCTCTCGCTATTATCGTTTGTCGGGATAGGTGGTCAATGCTACTAAATCGACAGTCAAGTTCTCTGCTAACACTCCCCTTCCAATCCAGCAATCTATTTTCTTGATATTTGGGACGTCCACTGATATTCACCGAGGCTCCTACTTCGGGTTACCAACCGAATGGGGATGCTCTCGGGGGAGATATTCAGGTTCATGCTTGAGAGGCTACAACAACGAGCAAGTTCGTGAAAAAGCCTCATTCTTTCACATGGCGGCCTTGACACGCTTCTTAAGGCTATATTACAGGCTATTCCAAGTTACCATTTCTCATGTTTCCTTCTCCCAAAGACCCTGCACAAGAAGATGGATTCGGTCATCCATAATTTTTGGTGGGCTGGTGATGGGAATCGCCAATCCATCCATTGGTTTTCAAGCGACAAACTGACATCCTCCAAGACTATGGGTGGATTGGGTTTCAAGAGTTTTAGAGAATTCAGCATCTCTTTCCTCGCAATGTTGGGCTGGCAGATCATCCACCATCCTCATGCCCTTTGGGTACGTCTTCTTAAAGCCCTTTACTTCCCTCGCTCCGATTCCAGTTCTGGTCTATCGTCCTTCTTGAATCTGGAGTAGCATTCTCGAAGGGAGGCCAGCCCTTCTCTTGGGGTTGCGGAAGAATCTTGGTAATGGACAGAGCACCTTGCTTGATGAAGCATGGTTTCCGGCAGTCTCTGATTTTCATTGTCATCCAGCTCCCCACTCAACTGCAAGATTTCATATTGCATCATCCAACCTCAAAACATTTGGAATTCAGCAAAGCTCCACTCCATCTTTCCCCCTGATACTGTGAGGGAGATTCAAAAAACTCCCATCGGACCAATCCACTTACCTGACTCATGGATCTGGCATTGGGATCTCAAAGGAAGATTCAGCATAAACTCTTGCTACCATCAACTTAAACGCTAGAACTCAGCCAGCAAGCCATCTTCTCATCAGACCAAGCAATGGAAGTGGCTCTGGCAGCTTTCGTTGCCATTGAAACTCAAGTTCTTTGTTTGGCGGGCTGCCAACAATGCTTTGGCAACCCGAGCAAATCTGGCTCAACAAAACTGCTCTCCCACCTCGCTTTGTCCATGCTGCCATAGGTCGGACGAAACGATAAATCATCTTTTCTTTGGATGCGAAAGCTTACAGGGTCTATGGCCAAGACTTTTGCCAACGACTCTTATTCCAGATAGCACAACTGATTTCCGTGAGTGGTTTTTCTCCCTCATCTATCTCACTGCCTCATGTTCTGTTTCTAAACTTACTTATGCTTGTTTGATTATCTGGAATACGAGAAATGATTATGTTTTCTCCGGTATTTACCTTGATATTGGCTCCTTGGAGATACGTCTCCTTCGAGAATTCGGATTATAGACCTCCGTCTCTAGGACGACTTCTCTGTCTACTCCCAGCTCACCAACAGTTCATCAACCTCTTCACCAGCCGTCTAGTTTGTACTCTTATACAATTCTGAGTGATGACTCATTTCAATATGACATCCAGAAGCCGGGTATTGGAGTTATTAAGTACAACTCCAATGGGAATCCGGTCGATGGACGAGCAGGGAGTTTCTTTTGTAGGCCCTAATTACTGCCGAAGCTACAGCCTTGCTGCTGTCCAGCTTGCTGGAATTTCGCCTCAACCCACATTTCTTCTTTGTCACTGTGCTCCTGTGCTCCTCTGATTGCATCGCTTACTGATGACTCTCGCAACTGGCCTTGGAAATGTGCTTCTTTAATAGCTGCAATCACTAATCTCCTCCGTTTTTTTCTTTGGGTTGACGTTCGTTGTTGTCAACGATCATGAATTCAGGCTGCCGATTTTGTTGCAAGGAAAGCACGTTCAGGCACTTTGAAGCCTCTCTGGCTAAGCAATTTATAAGTTTCTTTTCGTACACACTTCTATTTCCTTTTGCTTGCTGATGTGTTCCTACTCCTTTTCTTGTAACTTTGTGACTCTAAGCGATCGCTATTTGATTAATACAATCAATGTCTTTATAAAGCAAGTGTCAAATAGCTTAATTTGATTTCTTAATCCATGAAATAAGGTCAAAATACCTTAATATATGTAAAGGTGAAGAAATTTTATCTTAACGGTAGGTTATATGCATTCATGCAATATGAGGAATGGAATATCTTATTTTACTATTTTTTTAAGGATTAAATAATTGGACACGTGCCTATATTTTAGAAAGTCAATTCCAACTCAACTGAATAAAATGAAAAGGAGAATAAAATATGACATTACCTCAATAGGCTTTATGTAAACTGCCATGCATGCATATAAAAGGAGTACGTTTATGGAATGTTTGAGAAAAAGTGTGCGGTTTAGCATCAAAGGATTTCTAAAATACAGTTAGAGTAAACGATGTTCGTAATTCAGGGGTCATTTGGGAGTAGCGTTTTGACGTGGAAGTTTAGTTTAGTATTTTCAAATATTATTTTGGGTAAGGATTTTCTACATATTTGACGGAGTTGGACGTTACAATATACATGTTAGGATAATGGCCGTTTAACCTTAAAATTATATATGCTTATTTATTATATTTATAATTTGATGTGATACATGTTGTTAGGGGCGGAACCAAAATTTTGATACGGGAGGGGACAAAATAATTATGTTGTATAATAAAATTAAACATGATAAAAATTTATAAAACATAAACAATTTGAATGAAGATATATATATATATATATATATATTGTTATTTTGGATTGATTAAATAACATGTAATTAAAAATAAAAATGAGTTTCACCTACTTGAAAAAAATTTGAATGCAGAGAAGAAAAAGTGGACGAAATTTTAATGTAAATACAGAAAAATAACTTTTGCCAACCATTAGATTCGAACTCCAACCATAAATTTTAACAAGAAAGCCTTCATCCACCACGCCAAGTTACAGATTCGTTCTTCATGCTGTTTGTTTTTCAGCTTTCAGAAGTTTGAAGTATATAAAAGTAATCGGTCATCTGATGTCGGCCCGAGGAGGGCCATGGCCCTTCCCAAAAATACGCTAACTCCGCCTATATTGTGTTATTTTGCTGGTATACCTGATTTAATATATGTTTTAGTATGAACTGTATCTGTTACTGATTATTGAGTAAATCGGCAATTGATTGATCACCTAATTAGGGTTCGTAAGCTGACGATTAGTGCTTATTCCACTTCTGGTATGTTGTGGGTCTAGGTAAGCACCACACTAACTATCGTCGTGGGCCTCAGTAACCGCCACACTAACTTATCTGCGGCCTATTTTAGTGCCACTAACATATACATGGGTCGACAACATATGTGACTCGGGATCCCAAATAAAATATGAATAAGAGTTCGAATATAGAAATAGCCTTATGTGTTATATGCTAAATATTCTATATGATTATGTGTGCCATAGAGTGGTCCAGGACAAAGATTATCACTCAGCGATTAGCACTGACCCTTACTTTTTTTAGAGCACCATAGGGTTTACCGGTTCACACACTGCAAATCTACAGTATGGTATCATCGAGCTCCGGAGTCGGCTATCATGGCAACAACGCTAGGTAGAAAGCGAAGATTGTGTCTTGATCCTCGTTTTGTGTTTTAACACTCGTTTGGGACTTTTACTCTCATCATGTGCATATGTTATGAGTTGTTGTGTAACACCCTCATCTTTTTCGATTTATTAAATGACTAAAATGCCCTTAAAGCAGTAGGAAACTCATGATCACATGAGGGCTTTACGGTCTTTAACAACATCTTGACTGTTTACCAAAATGTCCCAGTTGGGAAACTTTAAATTAAAATTAATTAATAAAGAGAACTAATAAAATAAAGCTTGATTGATAACTACTAAAATTAAATTATGAATTTATTCAAACAAGTCTCGTCAAACATCTATAAGTACTATTCAAATCCAAGTCCACCAAGCCACATCCCGAATCAGCTTCACTTTGCTCCTGCAACAACTGTCAACGCTTTAGTGGGTGGTTCGTGATTAGTCTTTCATGCTCATATCATAAATGAGAAGTCCAAGAAAACATTGCAATACAAGTCATATAATTTCATAGCAATACACTTTTGAATAAACGCATCAAATTAAAAGTCATCATTATGTAATCATAACATATAGGCATGCTTAACATAAGAGATCATAACAAATAATCATCATCGAAGATTGAAACTTAAATCAATCATGTTAGGTCCGTTATGGAATCGTGAGTGTCTTGTAGCTTGTTATATCCTAATCATCGTGTTTGTGGAAGTCAATTACATGACATTAATCCATGTACTTATTCTTAACCTTATCTAAGGTATCTTAATTCTTATGGGGCGTTACCCAACTTAACTAACTAGCATTGTCGCCCAAATCGTGAAAATCATATATGTTTGGGAGAACGTATCCGTCATACAACATATCGTAAAATTGTGGATGTTTGAGAGTACGTATCCGTCAGACAACATATCGTGCAGGCAATACAGCCCTGAATCATGTGGACGATAGTCCAGGTAGTGAGTTCATGCTTTTAATCCACCTATTAATCATCTAGATATGGTGTTCTTATTCATTGCTCACTCGTCATCTATCCTTGTCATAATTCTAACCTTAACGGTCAAACATTATTGTTAGTCTAACCTTGTCATAACTAAAGACGTATCACCTTGTAACTAAAAAGTAATAACATAAAATAACTACTAATCATGTAATTCAATTCAAGATTAAAACACAACACAAAAACATAACATGTAACCTAACTACAGCAACATAAAGAATTTACCTCTTTAAACCAATCCACCTTTTAAATCAAACGGTGAGAGTCCAACATGATTAATCTTAGAAGCTTGAAAGTCTTTCATAACCTAGAGACGTGGAAAAATGATCGAACAAAATTTCATTGAGAAATGGGACGAGTTTAGGGTAAATGACTTGAAAGTTTGAGAAAACCACTTCATAATCATTTATGAAATGGGCGGAAAAGATTGAATTTAATTTACAAGCTCTTAAGGAAAAGTTACTAATCTACAGATGAACTATTAATCAGTTCTACTTATAAGAAGCTTCCAGACATTAAATTAATGCCACTATTAATTTATAAACTAATAAATTATAATAAATCAATTTTATACACAAAAGATTACTAGCCATTAATCCATCTACTTATCTATAATCCAATTAATTCATGAAACTCAATTCTAACGATTTAATCCAAACTAACTGGATTTTACTTAATTCTAATAATTATATATTCAAGTTTCATATATAATATAATCCACCTAAGTTCATTCAATTTATTAAGTTTATCATATTTCAACTTATAATAATAGCATACTACCTGAAATCCATTTAAATCCAAATTAATTATTTAATTGAGATTTAATCATATACGAAATTACTAAATCCGTAAATGGTTCAATTACTATCATCCTAGCAATTTATACACATATTAATTATATTAAGCCAAAAATATAACTTTTAAATTTATACTTTATCAAATTAATCGAAACTAAAATTATTCGTACGGATTGAACCCATTAAAATACATGTTGGGTATATCTGTCACAAACAGAAAGTTCAGACCATGGCAGTAACAACAAATTAATTTATGACTGATCTGTCAAATTCTAAAAGTTTTATATACGTAACGTTGTTTCTAAAACTATAGGTACTGAACAGAATTACTGGAATCCAATGACCAAACTGTGGTCACCAAAATTTCGAGGGACTGAATCAGAAATATCTCCTTCTTAGAATCGTGGAATTGTACAGAGTTCCGGCCACGGTTGCCGAGCTCCGGCGAACGTCCAAATTTCGTCAAAGTACCATATAATGGACTGTAACAAATCGAAAATTTGCCTCACACTAGATGATTTAGAGAGGTCGAATCCTGGAAATACTGATCGGAAAACGTCATCGACGAACTCTGTTTCTGGAAAGCGAAGAAAATCAAAGCTTCGATGAGTGGAACTCTAGCTTGCATCAATGAACCGAAATCTTTCTTGAGGGATTGTCCAAGAGATCCCTTACCTTGTGGGTACTATTATGGCTGGCGATTAACATCGGGGAGGTCTTCGTCGACGGAAAGTTAGCTACTGGAAGCAGACAAGAATCGTCAAGAATTAAACGAAGTGATGAACTGGATCGATACATTGATGAATAAGAAGGAGAGGGGCACAAAAGATTCGTTACTAATAGCATGACATTGTGAGCTGTTTTTGTGTTGATTGGACAATTTTACGAATATATATAAGTATAGTTTTAGATTCATAGAGAAAAATTAATTTGATAATTTACACGACATTACATAATAGCATAAATAACGGAGCACTTTTATTACGACTTCACTGTTTTATCACGATTTGACTATGTTTCCAACTCTGTTTAGTAAAAGGTTGTTACTCAAATAATGATATGAAGTATACTTTTTTTCTTACAAAGAATCTTTATGATATTATTAATCTTAAGTAAGCATTTAATTATTAATTTTAAATATTATTAAAAACGTAAATTAAAAAAGTGGAAAGTGATAATTCCAAATTACAAAAAAAATTAGGAAAAACCATCTGTAACTAATATTGGAGAGAGGTTTAATTAAATTTAAAATATAAAAGGAATGAATAATAATTAAACACTAATCTCAATCATCAAATAATAATAATAAAATTTAACGATCCTAAAACGTTTTAACGATAAGGACAAAGAAAGTCCCCTACCCTCAGATTTTCTGTACAACAAATGAAAGTTGGAGAAGATGATCTGTGACAATTAAACCATTGTCTGACCATTGAATTGATACAGTTAGGAACCTGACGATACTTCCCTATAAAGGGCTGCTCATTAGTTGAAGGAAGACATGACCAACAAGCTGCGACAGCAACAGAAACACCACACCACCACCACTACTATTTGTGATTTGTAGATAGATTTTGGTTTGCTTCTTATGTTTGTTGTACGGTTAAAGTAATAGCTCTACGAGAAGTGAAACCCACATTTCAACTATACATCAACATTTACAATACATATATGTAGTTTTTCGTTGATAATATTTACTTTAATCTTGTATATTTTTATTATTATCATTATGAATTAATTTCTATTTTGGAAAATTTGATAGATTAAGTTAAATTATTATTTGTTAAATATTGTGATTTTATTCTTCGATTTATTATTCGTGATGTTGTAAATTGTATGATCACCAATTTTGTGAACTATTCTTTTTCAATTGATCATAAACTGTCTGCTATAAATTATCGAGTACTCAAAAGGGAAAACGTGAAGATAGAACACTGGCACACGCTCATAATAGTGTATTGAAGCGGAAGTGGATATAGAATATCGTGTTATCGTTAAACGGGTAATCGGGCGTAAGGCTATTTGATTGTTTATGTTTGCTACGGAAGTAGAAATATAAATTGTTGAGTAGTACGTGGCTAGCCCGGATACGAAGAGTCATCACCATATATATTATTCAATCATAAAATTGAGAGATTAAAGATGATTAATAGCCCTATTATTTAACTTAAATCTGAAAAATTAGGTAGAGCTTTTATTATTGGTTTAACCTTGTTTGCTTTTGTTAATTATTATTTGTGTGTTTATAATATAAAAACCATTCGAGTTCACTTTGAGAATGATTTAGGAAGTCTATAGTAATTGTCAGCTCTTGTGAGATCGATATTTTACTTAACACTTTATTATTTGATACGACATATATATTTGTAGTATATATATATCAACCATTACAAGTCACACAACCCAATCAACAATAGTAAGTCTGGGTCAACAACAAATAATGTTGTTGGCGGTAAAGAATAATCTGGACAATCCATAACACTAAATCTAACAAATGAAATGACCAATTTAAATTATAGATAAATTTATCATTTCTTTTTTTTTCTTAAAAAATACAAAGTAATTCATTATTTAGTGAGTACTTTTTCATGACAATAAAATATAGGTATGGTTATTTACAATTCATATTTTACTTTACAATATATATTTTAACATTAAATACCTTTAATTAAAACATACTATTTTAGGGAAACTATCAACTCTACTAACAAATAGCATTCTTCAAATTTAAATAACAAATCCATGGTTAATTTCATTGATAGATTTTCAAGTTGTTTGGCGTTCTTTGACGATTTTTCAACATCTTTGACCAAATTCCAAATCATTTATCAATTTTGCTAGAAGTCAATTCACGATCATTAACCTGTTTAATCATCAATTATGAAATTTGTGATACCATATCTCTACAGTATATACAATCTATTCAAATCTAATACAGCTTCACATCTTCTTCTTGGAAACTGTCGATGACCAGAAACACCAGAGGCAGCCCTCTGCCCACTTTCAATACCATGGGTTCTTCGTGGAAGAAAACCAAAAAAGGCTTCTTCATAGCGAAACGGCTAATCAGCCAATAGACCAATCTGACGGCCTGCATCGTTTCTAACATCCTCTTTACATCGAATGACAAGGATTTCAACAGAGGCAGGGTATTATATTTCCCTGATTTAATTAATTTCCTTTACGTTTATTGTAAAAGTTTTGAATTCAAATTTGGAAATGCAGAGAGATGGCTTGTTGGTGTCATAATAATTCTCTGACTTTGTTCTGACATAGTTTCTCTCTTATTTCTCTCATTGCCTCTCCCTTTCCTCCTAAACCTTTCACTTTTTTTAACAGCGGAAATCTAATAGGGGTTACAAAACCCCTATTAAATAACGACAGTTTAACAGCGTATACGAATCCTTGTCAATCGAGACCTGTTTAACAGGGGTTTTAAACCCCTGCCAAATTAAGCTTATTTAACAGGGGTTTGTAATCCCTGTCACTGTAAGATCAAAACGCAACGTCTGTTTAAGTAGCTCATTTAACAGGATTTTATTTTAAAATCGTTGTTAATCTTTGCATATAAAAAACGCGATCTGCTCCTTCCCTCATTCTTTCGTTCGTTCAATTTTTCTCCTCTTCGCAATAGGTACCAGACGGTAGAGCTGCTTCCTCCCGCTCTTGCCCTACGAGATGCCTCCATTAGCGTCTTGCACCACCAACAACGTCCTGGACAGTCGGTGATATCTAGGTAATGTGTTGAAGTTTTTGTTTCGATTTCATCTTCTTTGACCTGCAATTAAACATGGCCTAGCTAGGGTTCATGTGTACTGGCTGATTTCCTCTTCCTGACTGTTCTTGTCTCCTCTATAGGCTAGATGATATCATATCCGCCTCCTTACTTGATTGTTTGGTTGAATGTGTAGATATATACACAAACCCATAAAATAATTGAAATTGTGTATATCTTTGAAACAAAGCCCTCTTGAGTTAAAATTAGGCCTCTTGATGAGAAATATATTAAAGAGTCCAGCCGATTCATAGGTTGAAATCGTAGACTTGTTATGTGCTTTTCAATTCTGTAAGAGATATTTTGGAGATTGGCTCAAAACAATTCGTCTAATTGCTTATTCTAATACTTCAGGCAGCAAAGGATGTGGTGTTAGTAGAAAAGCCAGTGATCAGTGCCTATTTTAATAGCTTGCAAACATTGCGACATTTTCCTCTGTATACCACAAGCCCCTAGAAGCATTTGTTACTCGATGGGCAATGACATAGAAGACTGACGAAGAGGAATATCTCGATGGACCCGAAGCATCCTCCCTTTCTATTGATGGTGCTGCATCACCTGTTGCTCAAGCTAGAACAAGACATATGACACCTGCAACAGTTAACCCTCCACAAGCTGCCCCAATGTCGGACTTGATGGGTGATCTTATGGGTCTCGACGACAATGGTGCAATTGTTCTCGTCGACCAGCCCTCTACATTGTTCTGTCATACAATTGAATTGTAGTATGATTTGTTGTTTGTAAATCACTGTTTGTTTCAACTTGTTATATGATTAAGTTTTAATGGAATATAAGTTTGGGTAAATTTGTGTATATTTTAAAGTTCAACAACAAGTTCGAAATGACTAATAGTAATGTTGGAAATGGTAATAAAAAAATGGGCAGAAATTAGAAACAGAAGTTCAGTTTAGGATTTAGGATTGACATGGATTTATAACCCCTATTAAATGTGGCAGTAGGGGCTGATGCAAAAAACCCCTGTCAATCAGATTAACATTAGTTAGATTGACAATGAATTCAGAATCGTTGTCGATCGGATTGGCACGGGTTTAAACCCCGTTAACTGACATTTAAACTCTTAGCAAAAACTATTTTTCTTATAGTGTTCCCACTTTTTTCTCTTCTCACTCAAAAAAGACACAGAAAAAAACGAAAATCTCCCAATCTTTCTCTTTTCTCACCACGAAAATCTTGTCTACAACTCTATATTGTTCCAATGACTGACGGTTACCATCCGCCTTCTTCGCCCTATAACTTCAACTGTTTCTCATTGTAACCCAGGTAACTTCTCTAAAGGTTTCCATGTAAATAATAAGGCTTTGCTCAATGAAAATTAAAATATGTGGTTGTGTGTCCCCCAAATTTGCAGTTGTGCAATGGATAAAATCAAGAAAAGACGGTTTGTTATCCCCCAACACCCCCTCATTCTTCCAAACGCCTTATACAACAAGAATCTCTGTCCCTCCTGATAAACCATCATCAAAACAAACAACAGAAACGGAAGCCGGTGACCCCTCCAGAAGGTTTTGATTTGAAAAAGGAAGCAATGTCGGTAAGTTTCTTTTTTGTTATGTCTTATTGTTTATATTTTCCCTTCTTGTTCTCATTGGGCAGTAAGTAATGAGGTTATTATCTATCTTTTACCTAATTAGTCTCCTCCCAAAAAGAAACCCGATGATCGGAAATCTGGAGCGAAGGTACTATTTTTGTGTCATTTCAATATGTTGTTGGTAATGTGTTACGCAACAGTTAGAGCAGCGTTATGAACATGTAATACCCTTTGTGTAGGTTAGTAAGAAGAAGAGACCAGTGTTGGCTAATCCCACAACAAGGTAAGGTTATACATATGTTCTGACTAAGCGACTGCAATAGGAGATTACTCCAGAGGAGAGTAAGATTGTTAAATTTGTGATGTCAATCCCCAAGGATAAGATGTAAATAACTTTCTTCATTACTTTTGATCCCAAGGATTAGTTATTAATATTACCTTATTATTCAACAGGAACAGAATCTTGGTCGACTTCCTGGAGAATGGGATGTAATTAATGAAGTCAAAACTTGCGACTCTTGTCATATCCTTTGACTTTGACAAGCTATGTTATTCCTGCTTTCTGCCATCATTTCAATAAGGAGTTAGTTCATCGAGATGTGAAACCACCAGTTTACTCGACTCTATTTCACCACTCGGATTACGGTAAGCGAATATCCAATTGTGCCTAAACCTTCTGTTATAGTTGTGTTATAGTGGCATTCTGATTATTATGATAAATGCAGTGTGCGTGTCGGCTGGAGATGGAACAAAATAAGGTTTTCTCTTTAAAGATTATACTGTCCCAAGACTTCTGGCTAAGTTCCTTGACAAGAAGTACCAATGGGATGTTAAGTGGGACACCTTAAAACTCATAAGTGCTCAATAACAGTAAAGATGTATGTTATGATGATGTTATAACTTAGTTACGCTGATCTTATGAAACAGTCTTAAATAGTTGTTTATGTTTTCTTGCAGCTCTTCTTCCTTATCCACGTTGGGGAGAGCTTCACGCAGTTATTTGTCTTTTGTTTGGACCTAGATAGAAAGGATAAGTTTGTTCTGAACATCATGCCTTGTGCCAAGGACTTTGAGACCAAGTTGCAATACAAATCTTACCGGGTCAAGGCTGATGCAATGCTCTAGGTCATTGGTAATGCAAAAAAATGGGCTCGGCATTAAGGATTTCAGGTGGAACGTGGTGTCTGCTCCCAAGCAGCCAGACATCAACAGTTGCGGTTGTACGTATTGAGGTACCTAAAACGTTACGTCGGCCGCTTCACTACGGACAATATACACCAATGGCATAATGTAAAAGTTTTGAGGAAGGAACGTTCAAATATTTCTGTCCACTCATCCAATCAAAGTGGAACAAAGCCTTAGAAGATGTCCTAGCAGATGCGTTGGCATTCTACTTGGAAACTCAACCAAAATGAGGAACTACATGAAATGATAGGGAGTATTTGCTTATTATGTACCTTATGTGTATGTGTATGGATTATAATTGTATTATGGTTCTTGATGTTGTCTAGATTATGTATTTTAAGACTTCAAATACTGATTTGTAGTAGGATGCTAATTATAAGTGCATTATGGTAACTTTATGTATACCTTCTGTGGTTACCAACTTTCGCCCAGACCCATTGTAAATTAAATAAAATTATTTATTTAAGGTTTCGGATCTCGTCCTATAATTTGATATATTTTAAGATAGTCCGGGAGAGTTGAGCTCGAGTGCTAAAACTTGGGATAGGAATAATAATGGAATTAAATCCAAGAATTTAAGTATAATTTTAGCTAAGTTTTAGATGAGTTTAATCGACCAGATAATTTATCCGGTTCGATTCTCATTTAAATTTAATCCAGTTAGGTAAACCAACTCAATTCTAGAGTATAATATCAGGTTTAATTAGCCTAATCATCTAGTTCGCTCATAAAACATTTAAGGAGGAAAGTCTTAATTTAATTACGATCCAATTAAGTCAACTTCTGGTCAAATTTTGATCCAACCGGTTTGATTTAAATGTCATTTAGTGTAAAAATAAAATTTTGCCCCCGAGTATAATATTGTTCTATGTGGGGTTAAATTATTTCTACTAACAGTAGAGTCGAGTGTTATTATAGCTGAGTTGACTATTGTAGGAAAATTGCAAGGTCAACTATCTTATAACTAGGAACTAATAAACTAGTCAATGGCAAGAAATAAGACTGAACAATACCTAATTAAAAGCTAATGGGTTACAAGAAGGAAGAGAGGACGAGTCATACATGTAGGTCTAATTTCGTAATCTGTTCGAACCTTGAACTTCCCATCCTTTCAAATCCTTCGAGCTTCAGGACAGGGATATTTCCACCTCTTTCCATCATCACATCCCCTTGAATCGAAAGATGCAATAGACAAAAGGCAAAAAATAATAAGTAAATGAATCAGAAATTTCCAAGCTTGGAAGATGTGAAATTGAACCCATATAAGAAAATGGATTCGCCTTACCTTTGTTAGACTTTGAGACCAAACCATCGGATCCCACATCAAGCTCTGTCCTTTAGATCCAAAGAGGGTAGAAGGGAGTCAGAGACGAAATAGAATTAGAAATATAGGAAAATGAGAGGCCGAGAGGGAGAGATTGAGAGTTTTACCTGGCGTTCTGTGGGGAGTCAGGTTGGTCCTGACGGCGTTGGATTTTCATAGGTGGGACATGATCGCTAGGCTCATCCACGAAACATTAGATCGAAAGAGGTCGGGTTATCACTGACGAGTACTTGAGATCTCCATCGCCATCAAATTTTGGGCCACTCATTTCGGGCGGGGTTCAGTGGGTACCTGAAACCAGTGGACCTATTGCCAAGCCTATCCAAAAGGTTATATGTGTTAATTGCTCGCAAGTCACGTTGATAAATACAGAAATCTCGGGTCAGACCCAACAAACCAAAGTCAATCTTTCAATTCTGAACTACGCGAACTTTGATCCCAAGATCCGGGTACCTTGACAGTCATTTCGACTCAATTCCACCCATCCACCAAAATTCAATCTGATATATATCGTCCTACCACGCCGATGCACGTAACAAGGAATATAACGACGCTTTCTCATACGTTGTGCTTGAGGAGGATTATAGAGATTGTGAAGCCTACTACAAGAGGAAGGTCCTCGAAATGAAGAGGAAGGAGATGAGCATTAAGTGAAAGGCCTTGTGTTATTAAGGGATATTAGTCAAGGTGGGGTGCATCTTCCAAATAAGTCATGCACACCACACATGTTTGAGGTGCGAATTTATGCCAAGTTCAAAAGGGGCAATAAAGGGTAGAGGAAGGAAATCATGTAGTATGTTTCTAAATTATGTAATTTATTATTGGACTTTCTATGTAAGGATTGATCTCACCGAATATGGCTCGATCCAGCAACACCACAGAAAGACTAAGCATATGTTATGCACTAATCATCCATATGCATTTGCTCTTTCTTTATTATTTTTATAAAACCCCATAATTGAGTTTTATCCAAAGATTTTTATCTCGTGAATAAAAAATTTCAGATGGCCGACCTAACGAATTACATCGGCCATATCGAATGGTGAGAGTGATATTACGTACGACAAGGAAAAGGAACAATAAGCGAAGGGTGACATCCCTGACACATGGCTCAAGAGAAACTTCGGACCTCATAACCACAATAAGGACGATACCTTGCAAAAGAAAGTACGTCACAGATACTTGGGCATCGTTCCCACCCGAGCAGGAGACTCTCTTTTGGGACCAATATGGGTGCATCACAGAGTTTTTATACGTGTCGGTATCCACATGATTCCTGGCCACGATTGTAAACTATTGGAATCCTCGCTATCACTGCTTCACATGACACCCCTAGCTAAAGAATATCAAGAACTACTCCAGTTTAAGGATAGAGCCCTTCGAAAACTCTACAAACATAACACGAGAGCCAAGATGGTAAATATCCTCTAGGAAAGGTTGTTCTTAAAAATTTCAATCCCTATCAACATGCTCATTGTGGACGAAGGAATATCATCTGTCAAAATTGATCCCTAGTTGCAACACCTCTACGCAGGCTCTACCGGGCTAGCAAGGGTTCAAGCTTTGGCACTCATATTGTATGGACTAATCATTTACCCAAAGTTCAAGGGACTAATCGACGAGGAGGTTGTAAGGATCATCCACGAGGACCATTTCAATGTGAACCCTGTATTCGACATATTGGCGGAAACGTTTCGTGCCTTGGATGAGTGCCAAAAGACACTGCTCGGGTGCACCCCTTTATTGGTCACGTGGATGATAAGTCATTTCAAACACACCCAAGAGATGGGAGTCCAAGACTAAGAAACGATGACATCCCCTTAGCAAGGACGAGGAACCCAATACAAGAATTTTCCTTATCTGAGCACTTCCACCTCAACAACCCGCCCGACCGATGGCAATAATACCTCGCCCAATTGGATTCCTAAAAGGGTGGAATGGAAGGCCTCATGGATGAGATGTGTAAAAGTTCTATAAGTGTGGAAAAAACCCATGGGTGCCACTCCTGGGACCCCGGATGCTCGACCTACGCACCCCATATTTTCCGCCGACAAGTAGGTTGTATCCAATTCGCGCCAAGCACCAACTTTTCATATGATGGATCGGATGTGAAGCATCAATGGAAAGATGCATTGGAAGTATGGAAGAATCCAAGAAACCTTGGATGCACAAGTTTTGGCAAGGTCCCTAATCCTCGAAGCCAAGTTACACCGGAATACATATTATGGCATCCCACTCGGGGGGGGGAAGGATCTTTGAGGTCTCATAACAGAGAAGAGAGAAAGCAAGAAGAAACCACAACGGTCTATCAAGAGAATTATGAAAAGCTCAAGGAAGAATTCCAAATATTGAAAAAGAGGGAGCAAGAGAGTGATCGACTCTTAACAGTCGAGAGGGCAAAAGTGGCCAAGGAATTGGAAACCACTACGAATATGAAAGAATGCTACCTAAACATTTTCCAGGGCTTCTGTGACGAAACTCATTGTGTCGAGACTAAGATAAGACGACTCTAGTACATAGTGGCAAAGCACCAGCAAAGGAGGTCTGTTGAGGACGAGGGGTCGTTCACGAACTGATGAAACCACCAAGAGACTGTGGGTTAGGAAAGATCACCAATATTCAATGAAGACCTCAATAAGTTACGATATCTAGCCGAGCGGGCACGAAATAAAAAATGTAGTAGCGTGTATCCCAATAAATTCTCGGGAAGGCCAAAAGATATATGACTTATTCTATAGATAATAATCTTTGTAAACCATCAAGTGCATCATTTTTTAATCATGCATTCCAAATGCCTTTCAAAAAAAAAATCAAAAACGAGTTTTGACAAAATCAGGATTCACAGGGGAAAGCCCACTGCAACCATTCGTTTGATGGCATCATCGTCAGGGTACACGAACTTGACACGATCCAAGGTCAGGCAATGACGACTGATAAAAACCTATTAGCAAGACTAAACGAAATGAGGGATGAAAATGTGGAAGTGGCTCAACTCGAAGAGCTATCTATGAGCCACAAAGAAGCACCCCATATTGAATGATTGAATAACAACGAGGATGATCACGATCCTCCTAATGGAAACAAGAATCACAAGCATACCAAAGGAAGCCGTCGGAAGGAAACTGATGAGGACCTTGCAGGTAATACATGGGTCCAATCCCCACTGCGTGATCAATGCCTCTAAGCTATGCTTGGTACCGATAGTGGTCCCTTCGCCTAAGTTCATGCTGTCAGACTTCGAGAAATATGAAGGCCTCACATGCCCGCAAGCTCACTTGACTATGTACTGTAATCAAATAGTAAGGTATATGCACAACAAAAAGTTGATGATGCACTGTTTTCATAATAGATTGGAAGGGACCACTTTGAGATTTATGCATCTCGAGAATACCAAAATCAAGAGCTAGACGGATTTGGCCAAAGCCTTCATAAAGCATTACAATCATAACCAAGACCTAGCCCCAGATAGGGAGGACCTCGGAAATATGGAAATGAAAGGGAGCAAGAGCTTTAGGTAGTACGCCCACCAATGGTGGAACCGAGCCGCTGAGGTACACCCGCCACTAGCCGAGAAAATGAGATCTCGATATTTTTCGAGACCTTCGCCCGCCTTTTTACAACAATATGTTGGGAAGCATTGCCTTCAACCTTTTTGACTTGCTAAATATTGGGGAAAGGATTGAGAAAATGATTAACCACCCGAAAATTGGGGCCCGCGAAGACAAAAAAGCGTATCCCGCATGCAAGAAGGAGGAGGTCCATGTCGTAGCAAACAGAAAGAAGAAGCGAGTCCTGATGAATAATAACACCACTTCATAAGTTCCAATCGCCAATCCTATAACACAACCTACAATGAAGATCGCCAATGGCAATGGTCGCCCCGACGCAAGTCAACAACACCCCGTCTCTCATGTGGTTATCGATTTTTGTCCGGGCCCGATATAAATCAATTTTTATTATTTATCTAACGGTTCGGGGCCCATTCAATGGACTGTGTTCGAGTGTTCGAAATAGGGATAAGGATGACAAAATTAGAACCGAGAATTCAAGTACTATTTCGGCTGAATTTGGGATGAGTTTGATCGACTAGGTGGTTTATCCGGTCCAAATTCATTGTTGGAGTTTAGTCTAGTTTAGGAAAATTGATAAAATTTTCTAGCATAATATCAAGTTTAATTAGCCTAATTACTTGGACTGCTCATAAGTGCATGAGGAGAAAAGTTTAAATTTAATCGCGATCCAATTAAGTTAATTTCCGGACATAAGTCGGTTAAATCGGATTGATTTAGGTGTCATTCGGTGTAAAACGGCGATTTTGCCCCCAATCATTTATTGTGCAGGCTGACCAGTCAAACTCGGTTCAATTCATAACAGAATCGGTTGGGTCAACAGTGGTGGTTAGGCTGACTGGTCAAACTCGAGTTATTTCAAAATCAGATAGGTTGGGTCGGATAGTAAGGCGGATAGGTCAGGTTTTAGATCGATAGGAGGATTTTTTCGTGTTTTAAAATCCGATTCTTTAGAGATGAAAAGGTTCACTGATGTGTCAAATTCTATCGAAATTCCTAAGTTCATTTCAGAAGATTTAAAAGGGATTTAAGATATAAATAAATATGCAGTTCAGTTTAGCCCGAACCAGTTCGAGCCCAAACACAACAGACTAGGCCTAGTCCACTAGGGATAAGTACGATAGCGAGGCTAGGAGGTTGATAAGACAATTCAAAGTAGGGGTAGACTATACTAGGGATAAAAAGGAAATTTACTCTCTTATTTTCTACCTATAAAAAGGTCTCAGAAGGAGGAAAAGGGAGGAGAGGAGAAATACTGGAATTATTTTGGTACATGAGTTAGTAGGCATACAAATCAGTGAGTCATTAGAAGAAAAAAAAACATAAAAGCCCTAAATTAGGTCACAAACCACACTCACTCAAAACCACATTCAACTCTCCACCTCACCCAAATCCCAATCCCTACTCCCGAAATCAATCACAAACCTTACCACTCACACTCATCACTCTGACTCACCCGAACTCTCACCTAAGCCTCACTACACACTCATCCCTACTCTTGAAATCATAAGATAAATTCTCACAGGAAATACACTCTCAAATCCTACACTCATTTCCAACTCCAAGACCATTACAATAAGCACCGCTACCCTAAGGCCACCATCAAATCTTAGACCCAAGCTCCATCGATCGCCTCACAATAAAAGAAAATGATATCTACATTATCATAACCCCAAAACAAGTCAAAACCATTCGAAAGGAGAAAGGTACACAAGTAATAAAACCCTTGAAACTCATATATTATTAACCGAATTCCAATATTATCATCATCATGATCATCTTAAGAATGTTTGGAAGTAAAAATTAAAAGGAAATGTTGGACTTAGGATAGGCTAATAGGCACGAAATGGACTACTAACCATTAACCCTTTTGATATTGGTTGACGTATATGTCTTGCTTCACGAATATAATGAAAGCTAATTCGTAACTATTTAAACCTATGATTAAGAGGTTAGAAAAATAGCAGGGAGTTTTTTTAGAAGACCCCTTTTGATTTGGATATAGCTAGTCACTAGATAAAAGTTTCAAGCAAGATTAGAGGACTTTAGCTTAAGGGTATACAACAAGCAAGACACCTAGTTAACTCTAGCATGCTTTGAATGTCGATAATCAAACATAGGTCTAGCTACCAACAAAATCAGCCACACCAACCCTAAAGTCAAACCAAATCATCATCATAAAACGTCACAGACATCCTTGTAGAGCCAAATCTTCATCACAAGCAACACACTAAAACCACTTCCCATAACCCATCAAAGGTCACCACTGAGATCGCCAACCGAATAATCATTCCTTCCTTCATGAAATCAGCCAAGGTGCTACCCCTTAACACACAACCAACACCAAGCAAAGCTAGCTCAAATAGAACTAATAATACAACAGTGTGGTAAAATGTGGATAGACTAACATCAAGAGCATATAGTATTAACACACATCGGTGATACAAATTCGATATTTAAACACACAACACAACAAGCTAGGGGTAAGGATTGTAAAAGTAGTACCTAGGAGTCGAGTCCTTAGCAACCTGGCCAATTAGGTTTCTTCTTTGGCCGATTAAATTCCTGACCAATCGCCATTTCCACCACCGACTTGGTCACTGTCCCCCCACCCTGTAGTTTGCAGTCTATCCAAGTAGAGGTTCGTAAAGCAGGGGAGTCATCCTCGTTCACCACCTCTAGCTCGCCAAGGAGAAGAAGGGAAGCAAGGTCGTCCCCGATGCCCCCTAATCTAAGGAAAAAATGGGTGTATAAAGATTCACTTAGTATCGAAACCCTTAGTCATAAGAATCGAACGAAACATAAAGGTTCATGAAGTGTACTTAGGCATATCTATACATAACTAGGGGGTGCCTGATGCTAGTTGTATGCTCACAGGGACAATAGGGTCACATTACTAGAGTTAATAATTAGTCTCATTTTTGTTCTAATCTTAGTATAGATTCAGTTATACGCGAGTCTACTTTAGCCACTCAGTGCTTACCACTAACCCCATTAGATTTTGTTTTCCTTGGCATATATAGGGTCACATTACTGGAGTTGATGGTGGAGAGAGAGCTGATCGGGGTTTTGATAATAGATGATATCATTTTTTATGTATTTTCAGACTGGGAGTTGCATCTATTTTTTACTTGTTGTGTTTTGGGATCTGAGATCCTAGTAATTTTTAGTTCAAATTTTAATACTTGTTTGTACGCTTTTATTAGTAGTCTAGAGTTGAGTGTCGTTCAAGTTGATATCCGAGTAGGACTCCTCGGTGGAACCAGTGGTTCGACCGGGACTCCTAGAGTGGGGTTCCAAAAATGGTATCAGAGCTTGGTTGTCTTCTACCACTGTCGGTGTGCTACCAACTCCTTGGAGGCATCGCAAACCTCAGAGGGGAGAAGGTGAGTCTACACCTGTAACGGTACTAGACTTCCATGGTGTAGTAGATGAGTGTCTAGGAATGTCATGAGAAGTTTTCCGCGATCGTGGCGTGACGGGTTGATGATCACGATCGTGGCGTACAACTAGCAACGGGTATGGTGAAGGTCAGCCACAAACATGGCAAAGAGTTGGCCACGAGTGTGAGGGATGGTACATCACGGGCGTGACGAAAAGGTGGTAACGGTCGTGGGTGACAGTTAGTCACGGGCATGACGAATAGTCCATCACAAGCGTGGTGATTAGGCCACCACAGGCGTGATAATGAGACCATCTCATGCATGGTGGTTTGCAAACCATAACCATGATTGAGAGGAGGCAACGATCATGACAGGCAAGAAGCAATGATCGTTGTGGACAGTCGATCACAAGCGTGGAAAGGAAAGGACCATGGGTGTGACGGCACAATGATTGCAAGCCTGATCAGACTTATCACGGGTGTGATAGAGGGTCTTCCACAAGTATAGCATGCCTTGGACAAGAGTTAGGAAAGAGCTCCTTATTAGAAGGAGGTTAAGAGAAAGAAGTGTTGGAAGGGCATATGCTCAGTGGAGTAAAGTAATTAGGCTCTTTGAAACCGTCATCATAGCAAGGGATGACTTGAAACTTAGAAGTTCACTATGGTCTTAGTAGTAAACTGTGACTAGTATTACCAGTCGGTGGGAACATGAGCGCAGAGTAGACAGGAAAACGAGGAACCATAGTATATGCAGCAAGATGAAAGTTTTGAGATTGAGCTAGCCAATCGACTACCTGCATCTATGACGCATCACTGTAAGGAATGGTCTCTATTCTTCCATGTCTAGAACATGGTAGTGCGGGTTGACGAGCAAGAAACTGTGCTTAGGGGACAAAGTCCATAAAGGTACTGATAGTTTAGAGCTGATGCTCGACAGGTCAAGGGAAGTCCCTCAGCCAGATGGTGACTACCAAGGAGCTAGTATCATCTAGGAAGGGTAGGGCGTGTTCAGATTTCAAAGAAAATCAGTTAAGGATTGAGCAGTTTAGTGCTGAGAGGTCATGAGCAAGGTGCGAGCCTCGGATGTTCTAGTCAACAGGAAGGAAAATTAGGGGAAAAGGGAGTGAAACAGAAAAGAAGGTCTAGAGGATGTTGCGTATAGTCTACAATTTAAATCGTAGTTTTTAAAGTGTTGCTTTTGAAAGACGGGTCCCTGCACTCTTTATGGGTGTCAACTTCTGGTGAGTTAAGTGGAATCAAGATAGGTTGGATTTTAAAGTGCCTTAATGTGGTAAGAAAATGTTCTGAGACTAGTGAAAGGTCATCCAAGGAGAAGTGGATAGCTTGGAGTGAATAAAGTCACAGTAGTATCTGAGTTCTAGAAGGTAGTATTAGTAATACGTTGGATGGACAAGGAGTAACTAGCAGTAGAGGCGGAAGTAGAGTAGAGACATCGGGCGTTGTGTGACGGACAACAGTTGAGGTTAGTTGGTAAGCCATAGGTGTGGCACCACCACCTGGTCATGGGCATGGTGTTCCAAGGGGCTACACACGTGGACAGTGATACAATGGGCTAAGTAGAGCACATGATCAGGCATGCAGATAAGGTGTCATCCTTATTTGAGACCCGACCTCGTACAGACTGCTCGAGGATGCACATAATTGATCCTGGGATGACTCGGAGGTGAGTTGGACATAGAATAGTAAAAGTGAGGCTCCGACCTTGGTCATTTAGTAGCTTCTAAGGAGGCTGCCATGTAGTGGTGTTTGATTGGCAGCGAGCTTGAGGGATCAGCTTTGTGTGGAGCATGCAGGTTTGGCCTAAGGCAAAAGGGGATACGCTTATGTTGGCAAAGCATGCCCAACTTAGCTTTGGAATCTTGGCTCGGTCGAGACCAGATTTTGAGAGTCGAGCTCAAAGAAGTTTGGTAAGGGCAAGAAATGAGCCATGAGTTCCGCTCAAGTGATTCGAGCTAGGTTCAGGAGAGCTGAGGTGTAGACCATTATCGGTCTTCTAGGCCAAGGTGGTGGGTAGGTTGTGATTTGACTTTGGGTAAAGTTTGAGAAGTGGACCGGTTGAGTCCTGGATGACGACGACACGTCAAGACCGTTCCTACCAAGTAGGGGTTCAAGCACTAGGCTTTAAACACTATGGTGAGGAATCTTCCTGCTGAGTGGGGTGAGGTTCAGGTTTCGGGACGAAACCTCGAGTTTTTATTCGGTTAAAAGTTTGGTTTGAATTAAATCTTACTCGTTGAGTAGAAGTCAGAGGATGGAACATGGAGTTTCATAGGCAGCACATGGGGCGCGTGGCGGTGTTAGGACCTTGCCAAAGTCTCGCCGAAATATATGCAGAGGTTGCCGGCGGCGAGCTACGTCGTTGGAGAAGAAGAGTGATCATCCTGCCACTTGGGAGAAGTGCGGTGACCGATCTGCCAGTCTTGATAGATAAGTGGTTATTCTTGAATTAGTTATTCTTAAGTCTTGCTTCCAAAATTTGGGTCAGTTTTGTCAACAATTGGAATTTCCGAATCAATTAGTCTAACAAAGGCAGTTGGAGGACTAGTGCATCGTTTCTGTCCCAAAAAAATTCAGGTGGTTGTAAAGAAGTAACTGAAGTATAACTCGATTGATTGAGCTTCAAACGATGCACGATCATAAGCTACGGATTTGTGGCAGTGAGAGAAATCATATCAAGTTGGTATTATAGATGTCAGCTCTTCTAAGAAGTGGAGGGATTAGGATTACTTTTATGCATTAAGCGTAGAACTTTATTCAAGTTGTCAAAAATCCAACAATTGGATTCCCAAGACTGTATGGTAGCATGTGTTCTACAGTACATGTGTTGTGTTTCGGAGTCGGCCTCCCTGGACGTTATAGTAGCGTCTGATCTACTGTACATATGTTACAATTTTAGAGTCGGTCTCTCAAGACTGTGCAATAGCGTGTGATCTACTATACAGGTGTTGTTGAAACAGAGTTGGGATGTGTAGTAGCGTGTGAACTACTATAAAGACAGTTGTTTAATTTCCAGCATAAGCTCATGGCGATTGAACTATGCGTGTGATTAATTGTTCATGTTAGGATAGGAACAGGTTTAGCTAGATTAGCTCCCAATATTGGTTGGTCACCCACCCATGTATTGCGCAATCCCCGGGTTACAATCAGGTTCATGCAGGACATGTTGATTACGCCTACATATGTTTCTCACGCGGTATTTAGGGGTGGTTTCATGATCTGATCCACCAGAGGCTATCTACACATAGCTAGGGGTGACTGATGCTAGTATATGCTTAGAGGGACTACAAGGTCATATTACTAGACTTATAAATTAGAAAAACTTCTTCTAATCTCAGTATAGTCTTAGTTCTGTGCGAGTCTAGTTTAGGCACTCAGTGCTCATCACTGACCCCATTAGATTTTATTTTCTTTGGCATATATGTGTGTTCAGTTGCATGTAGAGAGAGTTGGTCGGGGTTTTAATATCAGATGATATCATTTTTATGTATTTTCAAAATTGAATTTGCATCTCTTTTTTACTTGCTGTGTTTTTGGATCTGAGATCCTAGTTGGTTAGTTGTTTAAGTTTTTTCAATTCAGCTTTTAATGCTTGTTTTTACGCTTTTATTAGGAGTCTAGAGTTGAGTGTGGTTTAAGTTGAAACCCGAGTTAGACTTCATGGTTGAACCAGTGGCTTGACAGAGACTCCTAACAGGGACTCCTAGAGTAGGGTTCCACAAATATCGGGAAGGAGATATTCAGTGACATAGAGGTTGTGGGTGGGTTGTTACATGCCGCCAATCTAGGACTCATCCAGCTATTCTACCATTGTGTAAAAGAACGCGCGGGAGATCACTTAATCGTGGGAGGAATTAAAGGACGAGCTGTTGCATCCGATGAAGAAGATGAAGATGAGGGTGAGCAGTCTATGGAGGTAGAGGGCTCATACACCTTTTGGACTATTTAGACCATGCAACCGATCCCGGATTCTATTAAGCACTTGGAAACCTTGGAATTCTTGGGTTGCGTCAAAATTATAGGATCGAATAGATGGACGACGAAGAAGAGTTTGACCAGTTGTATGGTAGGATTCCACCTCCTGAGCAAGGCAGTACAAACGACAATGTTGCCATCAACAACAATCAACCTGAAAACAATGGCAATCAACTTGAAAATAACGTCCATGATCCTAAAATTGGCTCCGATGATGAAAACATTCCACCAGAAGTCGTAGACACCTATAGCCACTTGGGATCCGATGGTGACTCTGAAAGTATCGATGGAATCACTAGCCCATCGTCAGTTTCTAGCTTCTGTGGATCTTCTCACTTTTACCATGCAAGGGGTGCATCTAGTGACAATGAAGTTCTTACATCGTATGAAGGTCAAGCCTTGGTATGATCCAAAATGTGATCACAAGTTGTTGGAGCGCAACAATGGGTTAAGGTTCATGAGTGCCCAACAGTTCAGGGACGATGTCATAGAGTACTCTATCGTGAATGGAGAAGATGTGAAATGGACTAGGAGCACAAACAAAAAGAAGGAAGCTGTGTGCCGGTTGGGTTGTGGTTGGGGGTATATGGTAGCTGGTACAGTAGGAATCGATGCTTCGTAATAAAAACAAAGGGAAAGCCTCACACATGCCATAGGTCTTTGCGCATCAAACAGCTGAATGCCAAGTGGATTGCCAGAAAGTACATTAGTCGTTTCAGGCAAAATCTTATGCTGGACACAGCCACACTTGCAACTGAGATAAAGGAGATGTACGTCGTGGAAGTATCTACCAGAGTTTGCTACATGGCTAGGCAGCATGTCACTTCTATGCTCCAAGGTACGATGCATGAATCATGTACTAGGCTTAGGTCGTACTTAGCTGAATTGAAGATGGCGGACCCCAGGGGAAGTTTATGGTAGAGGTGGATCATGTAGTTGGAGTTGAGTATGTATATTTCAGACACTTTTTCGTCAGGTTCAATTGTTTAACGAGGGGGTTCTTGAGAGGTTGCATACCTATCTTTGGGTTCGACGGGTGTTTCTTAAAGAGATTGATTAAGGGTATGCTATTAGCGGCAGTGGGCAAGGATGGCAACAATCAGATGTACCCTATCTATTGGGTCGTAGTCGAAGGTGAACCACGGATTCCTAGAACTGGTTTGTGCAACTTGTTCAAGAGCAGCTAGGGATGGCGGATGGGGTGGGTTGGTCCCTCATTTCAGACCAATAGAAGGTACTGATAATAATCTCCATGGTCAGTTCGTTTTATAGTAATTATGTACATAACTCAGTTATAGTAATTATGATATTTATACACAACTTTTTCTCTCTATCGTTTAGGGTTTGGTCGAAGCACTAAAGACGGTTATGCTAAATATTGAGGATAGGAAATTGTTGAAATAATGTGGTGACTGATTTATAAAGATAGAAAGTTGGGTGATTGAATGTATAAAAAAATAATTTCTGAAAATCTGTTGAAGCAGAAAAAGCAAGCTCTTTCTTTCTTTTTGTATTTTAGAATGAAAAGGTAATTTGATAAAAAAAGTTTAGAATTTTTCGAGAAATTTTTTGCGTTACCTTATTTCGGTTGAAGCTGCTTTTGCATTTTTTTTCCTCTTTTTTATTGATTTTGGTTGAAACTTGTAACTTGAATTTTACACAAATACATTAGGCTTTATATAGCCTTTACATATGAGAATAAAAACAAAAACATATTAATTGTAATCTTCTCTCATCCAACTAATTTAAAGGCTAATTATGAATTTTGTTGGTGGCTTGATTTAATTGCATGTTGGTGGTTTGGATGTGATATATTGATGGTTTGTCTTCAAAAATGATTGAAGGTGAAAGTAACTTGTTGAAGCTTCACTTTTCAACACTCTTCTTTGAAGCTTCAACTTTGCATTGAAAGTATGGTTCAAAATTGTTGAAACTTGTTTCGTGGAAGAGGTTTGTGAATTTCTGCAACTTGCTTCGTTCGATCCGCTGTGAATCAACGAAACTTGATGTGATTTTTTAGTTTGTCTGATAAAATGATATTTTACCTTGATGTGCTTGGATTGGTGTTTGGTTTGTAGCATAGATCTTGTCTGGTGGTTGTGAGATAGAGTAAGCTTCCCGTCAAACTTCTGTCTTATTGTCGGTTGATGTATAGTTGTTTTTTTATAGTTTGAGGGTTACCTATGGTGCTGTAACATTGCATTCTTTGTATTGAGATGCTTGTTGACGTTGTTGTCTTTGTTTTGTTGGGATCGTATGATTAGATCCCAAGTTTAATTTTTCTCGATCTTCTTTAACTCTTCCTCCTTAGTAGGATTTTTTGTCTTGTTGGGGAAGGACTATCTCATCTTTAACGATCTTCCAAAAGATCGTTGGCCATGAAAAAAAGATTTCACCTTTGAAGATTTAGGCGAAGGTAAGGTAATATTTGCGAAAGTAATTTTTTGCCCGTAATAACAATTAGGGCTCTGATACCATGTTGAAATAATGTGGTGACTGATTTGTAAAGATAGAAAGTTGGTTGATTGATGTATAAAGAAATAATTTTTGGAAATGTGTTGAAGCAGAGGAAGCAAGCTGCTTTTTTCTTTTAGTGTTTTGGAATGAAAAGGTAATTTGATAAAGGAAGTTTAGAATTTTCCAAAAAACTTTTTGCTTCACCTTATTTCGGTTGAAGCTGCTTCTGCATTCCTTTTATTTTGTTTTTCATTGATCTTTGGTTGAAACTTGTAGTTTGAATTTTACACAAATACATTAGGCTTTATATAACCTTTACATATGAAAATAGAACAAAAACATATTAATTGCAATCTTTTCTCATCCAACTAATTTAAAGGCTAATTATGAACTTTGTTGGTGGCTTAATTTAATTGCATGTTGGTGGTTTGGATGTGATATGTTGATGGTTTGTCTTCAAAAATTATTGAAGATGAAAATAACTTATTGAAGCTTCACTTTTCAACAAAAATGCGCAAGGCATGTGAGCGCGAACCGGAAGATCAAGCATAAACACAATGGCGCTGGCAAGTCATTCTGGAAGGCAGTTTATGTAAACAATGTTTCTGACTACAACAAAGTGTTGAGCGAGTTAAAAGTTCTTCAAGAATCAGGTAACGCTGTTGGTTGTTATGGCGATTTCATAGCCCAGAATCCTAAGACTTTCTCTAGAGCTTTTGTTTCTAGAATTCCTAAGTCCCAATAGCATAGAAAACAATGTTTGGGAGACATTCAACGGGTTCATTGTTGAGTAAAGAGGGCTTAGAATCCTTAAAATGCTTGAATAAATCTGAAGCTACATGATGCAAAGGGTAGTGTCCAAACACAAAATTTACTCGAATCAGGGACGGGGGTGTTAGAATTATGCCCTAGGATAAAGGCTAGAATAGAGAGGTCAAAGTTTGCTTGTCACATGTGCATGATAAGGCCTACCTTAGATCTTAGATTTGAATGCTCTGTGGGTGATGAGGGCTACGTGGTGAATCTGAATGGTAGATCTCTTTCCTGTGGGTATTGGGTCCTTAGCGGTATCCCATGCATCCATGTTGTGGCCATAATTTCATTCATGCATCTTGATGTTTATGATTATGTGCATGAGGGCTACACCCAAGAATTTCCTCAGAAGGCTTACAAGAATGGGATACCTGCCGTGGTCGGTCAACAAGCATGGTCAGAAACAGTGGGGTCGACTGTATTCCCTCCAAAAAGTTTTAGGCTACCAGGAAGACCAAGAAAGGAAAGGGAAAGAGAACCAAAAGAGCTAGAGAGCAGGCCTACAAGGGACGGTAGGGGAACCCAAGTGCATAGGCGCAAAATTATTTTGCACTGTAGGAGATGTGGCGACGAAGGCCATAGGTATATAACTACCACTTTTGCCAATAGTGAATTGCTAGATAAGTTTGAACTGTACATGTTCACTCACCCTGGTGCTCCAATCATGCAAGCACCACCTGAGGATCCAGTAGACCACATGGCAGACCCGGTACATACCACAGATGGGGGAACTGGGAATATACAAAGATCTGAACCACCAGTGACAAGGTTGCATGCTAGAGTGGAAGTCAACCAAGCTGCGGAAGGCGTTCAGACTGGCCTGAGGAAGAAGAGGTGCTCGATCTGCAAGGCGGATAACCATAAAACGCCCATATGCTTGAGGCGTAGAGGACTAGAAGTAAATGAGGTCGAACCAACAACAAGGCAGCAACGAGAGTATGAGGTCGGCCAATCAATGCAAGCAGTTGGGGCCTACGTGAACCCAAACCACAGGTAATACTTACTATAGAGGAACAACTGGAGCACAACCACGGTCAGGCAATCCAGAAGTTGTAGACGAGAGACAGAGCCAGCCACCAAACACTCAGCCCGATGAGTAGTTGTTAGGGTTTTTTGGGGATTATGCCTTTTAACAGCTTGGGACTAGACTTGCATATGGTCCATTCTGATTTCGGCATCACATTTTGAGGCTAACCCAGCTAGGCCAGCTTGTTTAGTATGTTATGGTATGATGCTTTTGAATGATGTAATATCTAGAAGGATGCTTTGCCTTTGGAATTGTGTAATATCTAGTATGATGCTTTGCATATGGAATGATGTAATATCTGGTAGTTTGTGCTATGCCTTTGGAATGATGTAATATTTGGCAGCATGCTATGGCTTTTAATGATGTAATATTTGAGAAATCTGGTAAGATGCTTTGCATCGAGTATGATTCAATATTTGAAGGATGCAACATTTTGTGTTAATGTTCTGGAATGGTGAAATATGTGGTACAATGTTTATACCTAGAATTCAGGTCAATTACCAACATTAACAGGAAGAGGAACGCATTCAACTGATGGTCCATGACGAATTCACAGTTTCAATGACAATACTACAGACGCAGCAACACACAGCACAATGGTTGTTGTCAACACACCAGCCGCAAACCAAACTCCTTTCTCGAAACCATACAGCTTGTACTTGACTTGCTTCAAATGTCCAAGATTGTGACTTGAGCTTCCGATATTGCAGTCAACTCTTGCTCCACTAAGATGAGATCCTTGGAAATGTTAGATTAACACACGTTGTTTATTTAGTTAGAAGACACGTGTCCTTTATTAGTTATTAGGACTCTTTGTGAAGAGTCGTGTCGGTTCGGTGCTGCCTCTTGGAGGCTACAAATATGTATTGTACTTACATTGATAATCAGACAAGAAGATTGTTGGCCTTGTGACTCAGGCCCAACACGCTTAGGATCAGCCCGAGACAACTCGTCGGATGGGTCAGTCCACTGGTTGGCCCACGGCCCAGCTATATAAGCAGGAAGTTGTAGTAACATAAATAGAACGCGTGTGGAAGAGAAGGGAAATCAGAGGGTTTTTGGAGTACTGCCTGCGGAGCTAGAGTTTGCGTCATCGGAGGTTCTGCCGTCGCTTCGAGACCTCAGGGATAGTGTTTTCTCTGAATCCTTACTCTGTAATCTCTTCTTGTGTTGTTGCATGTCTGTTCTGGGTAGGTCTGTTACTGATTTTGCTCTTGTACACGGATTCTGCTCTTCGTGATCTAGTGAATTTCCGGGCTGAGTTTCCCCCTCCTAAGACTCCACAGATTAGGGTTTTTGTGACCTGAACTGCGTCATCAATCGTGTTGTTGTGGATGTTTAGATTTCGCTTGATTTCTCGTCGTGATTAGCGTTTAGTCGTTCCGCTGCCTTGCTCCATCTATTTTTTCAATTTGATATCAGAGCCTGGTTCTCTAACCTCTCTTCTTGTTTTCTTGAAACATGTCGGAGGGTTACCGTCTCAAACCGTTCAACGGGAACAACGATTTTGCGATCTGGAAGATCAAAATGAGAGCAGTGCTTGTAAAGAAGAAGTGTTGGGCTTCCATCACTGAAAATTGGCCAGCCTCCACCACTGTCCTAAGGAAGGAAGAAACACGAGAGATAGCCCACTCAAAGATCCTTATCAGACTTGCTGACGACATTGTTCGTCAAGTGGTAACGTTCACTGATCCCAAAACTTTATGGAAAGGCCTTGAGTCCATTTTTGAATCCAAAACTTTGCCTAGTAGAGTCTCTTTGTTTAGTAAACTATTTACATTCAAAATGGATGTCTCCGTGTCTCTGCCTAAAATTTTTGATAGCTTCCTTAGGATGACTCAGGACCTAAATCGAAGTGGTGATGTCATTGATGAAACTCATCAAGCTGTTTTGCTTCTTAACTCTATGTCTGCTCAATTTGATAACTTGAAAGATGTTATTCAATATAGTAGGGATGAGCTTACTGTAAAGAAGATTGCTGAGGCTATCTCCCAGAATGATGATACACTTAGAGTCTTTAAAAAGAAGCTCAGAACTAAGGGTGAACCTAAGGGTGAATCTAAAACTGAACCTAAGACTGAAGTATTCATGATTAAAGGTAAAGATAAAAAGAAGAATTAGAAGAAGAAGAAAACTGATAAGTCTTCTTCCTCTTCCAACTCCAAAACAGTCACTTGCTTTTATTGTGGTAAAGAAGGCCATTATGCTAAAGACTGTCACCAACGTGTTAAAGATGGAAAAATGAAAGAGTATGATAAGTCAAGTGTTTCAAATTTACTTGAAACTTGTCCTGAATATTTTGAATTACTATTGCTTGACTCTAAATGCTCCTCTAGTAACTGGATTCTTGATTCTGGTTGTAACATTCATGCTTCCCCTAATCGTGCCATGTTTAGCTCCTTGACTACTTGTAGTGGTGGTGAGGTCATGTTAGGGGATCACACCACTTTAGAGATTAAGGAAATTGATTCCATCCCCAAGCGCATGCATGATGGGGTGGTTAGATTGATTCAAAATGTCAGGTGGGTTCCTGCTTTGAGAAGGAACCTCCTCTCATAATCAATGTTTGATGACTTAAATTTTCAAATCATCACCCATAATGGTATAAAGGATGTTATTAAGCATGGTTCTGTTCTAATTCGTAGTGTCAAACGTGATGGTCTTTATCATTTGGTTGGGTCTCCTGAATTAAGCTTGGCTGAGCATACTATCAAGCATGGTGATCTTGCTTACACCAAGTTGTGGCATTCCAGGCTAGGTGACATTGGTAACCATGGTCTGTTACACCTGTTCAAACACGGTCTCCTAGAGAAGTATCCTAGTGATCTTTCTTTCTGTGAAGATTGTATGTTTGGCAAGAAAACTAGGCATAGCTTTAGTAACTCCACTTACGTCGCTGAAAAGCCTCTAGAGTATGTTCACTCTGATCTTTGGGGCCCTGCCCAAGTGGATACTATTGGAGGGAAGATATATTTTCTTTCCCTTGGAAAGTCTGGATAAGACTTTTGAAAGCAAAGAATGATGCTTTTGAGTCTTTCAAGGATTGGTTTAAAACTAAAGTGCCTTCGCACTGGCAATGGTCTGAAATTTTGTAACACCAAATTCAATTTCTTTTGTCTTGAGAATGGCATCAAAAGACACCTCACTATACCTAGTACCCCTCAGCAGAACGGGACCGCTGAGAGGATGAACCGTACCTTACTTGAAAAAGCCCGTTGTATGTTGATAAGTTCATGAATGAGACTGCGCTGTGGGGTGAGGCAGTGGTTACAGCTGCCTACCTCATAAACCGATCTCCCTCCTCCACTATCAACTACAGTTGGCCTTATGACTCAGGCCCAACACGCTTAGGATCAGCCCGGGGCAACTCATCGGATGGGTCAGTCCACTGGTTGGCCCGCGGCCCAGCTATATAAGCAGGAAGTTGTGGTAACGGAAATAGAACGCGTGTGGAAGAAAGAGAAGGGAAATCGGAGAGTTTCATCGGAGGTTCTGCCATCACTTCGAGACCTCAGGGATAGTGTTTTCTCCGAATCCTTACTCTGTAATATCTTCTTGTGTTGTTGCATGTCTGTTCTGGGTAGGTCTGTTACTGATTCTGCTCTTGTACTCGGATTCTGCTCTTCGTGATCTAGTGGATTTCCGGGCTGAGTCTCCCCCTCCTGAGACTCCGCAGATTAGGGTCTTTGTGACCTGAACTACGTCATCAATCGTGTTCTTGTGGATGTTTAGATTTCGCTCAATATTTCGTCGTGATTAGCGTTTAGTCGTTCCGGTGCCTTGCTCAATATATTTGTTCAAGATGATAAGTATTATTATTCTACTAAACTACTACTCAAATCTCTTCCATCTGTTAACGAAGTAAAGTTAGATTTGAGTTCTAGAGGAAATGTTATCCAAAATCTGGTCATTGATGCCACCCATGTATTATGGGGAAGAAGCAGATTTCAAATTGATGTTAGTTTTGGAGCAATCTAAAGAACTTCCTACGATTGATGGAGTATGTGGCAACGAGCCATCTGCGTCTACCCATTGGAAGAACTTGCAATCTGCTTTCTTATCGTGTGGCGTACATTGTACAGTACATGGTCAGGACAAGAACAAGATGGAAAGGCTATACTACTGCCACCAGAAACATGCACCTTCCATATAGGGCATAGAAAAAACGGCCGCCCTGGATTTTCCGCAGTCGAGGACACGAGAACATGAGCTGCTTGTCCGGTCCAATTGAATCTGCCGCGTATGGTGATATATGCAGTATGCCGAAGCGATCGCACCAAACACCACAACAAAACCTCAGAAACCCTAAAAACAATGGCGAGGGATTCCCAAAAATCGGATACAGGAACACGTGGGTTAACTCGGGTGGGGTGTAATCCGGGATATGAGGCTCATGCAGGGGAACTTAAGAAATCGAGGAAGAGACCAGAGATTAAGAGGAAGAGGAGTTTGTGTGGGAGCTTCAGCTACCAAGCTTTGCAGAGGACAACAATGGTGCTAATCAAATAATAAGAAGTGGGGAGAGGATGTGTCTATTTCACTTATGCGGGGTAAAAATAACTTCACTGCCATGTGTCCTAACGGACGTGCATACGTGTTAAGGTTTCCAACTTACTTGGCGCCTACGTGGCTCAACAGATGGTATCCCCGTGACGGCGTCAACATCCTGTCTATTTTAACCGACCTATCAGAAGTTGATCGTCTGCCGTTTGACCGGATATCCATACCACAAAAAATGTTTTAATAGGTTATATCATTTTCGAAAACCGACGATAGGTTGGCCTTCTAATATATATAATTTTTCTTTATTTAAATAATTTCCATCCAAAAATAATTTAGCAATTTTTAATAAAATTATAATCATCACATTAACAATTTTGATAATTAACTCATTTAGCAATTTTTAAACATTTCCATTTTAACAATTCATTAGTCCAATTGATAATTAAATTAAAAAAAACTTTCTAGAAAATTGGTCCAATTGTTTATGTGATATTGTTGACAAAATTTCTAAAAATTAACGATTGCGAAATTAATATTACATCATCTTCCATATCACTTAGCAATTATTAAAAAACTAGTGATAAAGATGCTTTCATTTGGAAAAATACAAAATAAAACTAATAAAAATAAAACCAATGTAAAATTAAACAAACTTTGATTAATTTATATGCTTTTCTCAAAAAGAAAGCTAAGTAGCTTATGCAAGGTTATGGAAATTGCGATCAGGTGCTCGCCTAATCGCTGAAAAATCCATGGTGATGAGGAAAACGCCTCGTCCAAGGCGAGGCTGCCCGAATAAGGCTGCCAGACGATTAATCGCCAATTTAAAAAATTTAAAAATAAAAAACTAAGAAACTCCTAACCCTAAATCAGCTTCTCCCTCGCGATTCACTATGTCTCTACCTCTCCCAACTCCCTCTCTCTCGAACTAACTCAGCGGCACGCTGGCGCCGTCAATCTCTAGCCCCGCCGGGCGCCGTCAATCTCCAGACTCGCCGAATCCATTCCTTTATGATTTATTTTATTCTTATGTGCGTTTTCTTATGTTTACAATTCTGTTAACTTATGTACTGTTATGCTATTTTTTATATTTCACTTAAAATTTATTATATTTTTTAAAAAATATTTAATCGACTAAGGCGTAAGGCAGAACCTCATCATGGTATTTACGCCTTTCACAATTTTGAATTTATGTTATATTGTTAATTGACTTATTAATTTAGCAAGCATCTCTTCATCTTTAATGATTGTTTATTAAATGCTACATCAACCTTCACTTCATTTAGTCATTTGTTAAAGTTTAGGGATAGAGATGTTCTGATTATCAGCGGGTTGGCATTTCTAAAGATGGTTTTGTAAGTTGCCGAAAGGGGAAATGCTTCAGTTGTCTACACTTAAGTGTAGCTGATAAGGTGGTTTTGGGTTTACAGGCGAGTCTTCTGACCAGAGGCTCACGCAGGTATAATGATCTGCAACACCTTTCTGAGTTTTACTTTGAACCAAGTCTTGTCTGAAAACCTGAAGGTTGTAATTTTGGAACAGATCAAAGATGGGATTAATGAAGGTAAGGACCTGGTGGTGTCAGTCATGTCTGCAATGGGAGAAGAACAAATATGTGCTCTCAAAGACATTTGGGCCTAAGAATTAATTAAAGAGAAACAAAGATGATGCTAAGCTATCGTAATCTTTATTTACTTCAAAATGTTTAGCCCTCAGACAGAAGTTAACAGATGAGGAGGGTAAGGTCAATATGGGATAAATAAAACTTACAATCCCAACATTTACATACTTGACAATATGATGGACTTGAATCATACTATAGCTTCTTCTTTTTTTTGGGGAGAGAAGGAGAGACTTCCATAGATGTAAGAACAGAACCCCCAAAATGTTATCACCAAAGACAGAATCTTGAACCCGCTCATCGGATCATGCAGCAATATAACAGCAGCAATGCTCGTCAATGGCACCCGAATCGCATTCAGTACACCAGCAAGCACCGTGTTCGACAGGAACAGCACACCCGTGGCTCCCAATATCCCCAGCTGAAAAGTAATCGCTCCAAACACCAGAACCAGTACGTACGCAGACTCACCACCTTTGAAACTCGTAGCTTCAGATTTCATCCTTTGGAAATCCTGATTCAAGACGACACCAACTAGAGTGATCAAGAAGCCAAAGAAAGACACCATCACCTGCTGCTCTAGCACGACGTGGAATGATCTCCTTCCCAAGAGCTTGACAAAGAGTAGCTCCGAGAGGGCAAAGATCAGGCCATGGAGAGCTGACGCTAAGATGTCCCATATGAAACCCATGATGTATTGCCTGTAACTGACGTCTCCGTGCCTGTCTGAGCTAGAATCCAGGGCTATTATCGTCATTGCAGTGGTGATTAGCACGATGGCATTTATCATCGAAGCATTCAGCTTGTTGTTCACGATCAAGTAGCCACATAATGTGGAGAAGATGAGTGACGATGATGCCAATAGAGAAGAGGTTGATGCAGGGAGGTATGCGTAAGCATATGCATACATAAGGTTATCAGCTGCACTAAGGAAACCCAGGACAATGTAGGATGCTACGAGTTTGATGTTCAGTGGAGTTGGAGTTTTCTCACAGAGTAATAAGTTGGAACAAGGATCATGACCGATGAGGGCCATCCGGCAACTGCTACCCATGAGATGATCCACTTGCTAGTGCCTCCATTGGAGTAGTAGACACGAGATAAGAGACTTGAAGCAGGGAAAGCAACAAGCATTGCTATACTGCTGAAAGCTAGAAGAATCCAGTGTGAGATTGGTTTGTTATGGAATGATACCCATAACTCGGCCTGGAATTGGGAAAGTTTGTCTCTCCAAGTAATCCTAGTAGGCTTTGGTGATGATGATCCATCTTCCATTCTTTCACCTGGAAGGATCAGCAACCCTGACAAACGTAAGACAGAAATTCATCAAAATTTGTAATGGGCAATTATAACATGTTGGAAGTGCGGAAATGAAATCTCAAGTTTACCACCTCAATTGTTGAAGATGGACTGTAATAAACAGAGCTCTCTGCTAACGTTAAAGGCAAAATATACCATGAGGAGGCTCCTATTTCTGATTGACGCATTTTTAACGAACAGTTTGGCCTCGTTTCCCATAAAGCAAATCAGGGAGCCGGAAATTGGGTTCAAATTCAACCAACCACAGGACTGACCAACCATATCAAGAACAGTAAACAACCAGAGAGGAGCAGAGGGAAAAGAAACAAACCTGGAGATGGTGGAAGCAGAAGTAGCCGCTGATCTTGCTCGAAATCGACCATCAAAATAAATATATAAAAGATAAACCGAGTGAGAAAACAAGTGGGATGTTAAAATATAGAGCTACCCACCCAACTACCCAGTCAAGAAGATGGTCATCAGCAGCACAAAGGCGGCCAATTTTTTTGTCGGCAGCCGGGAGCGGCAATTTCTGGTAGAATTATATGGACGGCGTTGAGGAAAGGTGGGGAGTAATGAAGGAATTGTGTGGAGGTTTTCACTGTTGCAGGAAGACCCAGAACTTTGGCGATATAAATATCATCACATCAACCAGCTCATTACAATTTACAATGGCTGTTCGTTCGTTTTCAATCGCAACTACTTTTAGGCAGCAAGGCAGAAAATATTACCTCTCTAACAAAAAGGCCAGGAAATATTAGGCTAATGCTAATTATTAAATAATATTTTTCATCTAATCAACTAACAGAACTATGAAGTGTACAAAACGACGATGTAATACAATACTCCTCCGCTAATTAAGAAGCCACGTTTGCGGGTATTTAGCAACGACAGATTTGAAAAAGAATGATGCATTACTAGAGAATTATCGGTCCTTTGTATCCGCAGTTTATAATCCAGGAGATTTTAGTTCCAGGATTTTGATTGCAGGGGTTCAGTATTTCTGAAATCTTTTCTTTTTATTTTATTTTATATTTGGATTTACACGTTTCTGAATGTAGGGGTATTTTTGGAATTTTATTTTATTTTTATAAAATATATTTTTTTTACAAATGACTTTTCTAAGAAGAAAAATTTTATTTTCCTTCCAATTTTTTTTAAATTATATGGTTATAATTTAATTGATATAACTAGTTATAATTTTTAAAAGATATAACTTGTTATTATAATTAGTGACTATAACTAGTTATAATTATGATTAGTTAGATTGGTTATAATTTAAAAGATATAAATGGTTATAAATAGTATATTAGAATTAATTATATTTCCAACTGTAATCTGTTATAATTATGATTAATTATTTAAAAAATAAGTTATTATAATTTAGAAAATATAACTATTTATAATTTTTCCTGGGAAAGTCGTCATCCGGTTATCGAGGTCTTGCCGGAAAATCAACGGCGATCAACAGAGACTCGAGGTGATGACGTGGCAGTGGTTTTTAAAAAAAATAGTAAATTATAATACTTTGGTGAAAAGAATTTATTATCATAACGGTCCAAGATCAGTCAAAGGTAAAAGAACTAAATTTAACGGTCCAAGATCGTCCTGAATTCAGGAACTTTTTTTATTTGGATTTCAAACCTGCTCCTGGAAGTATAATATCATAACAATTTTAAAACATATCCTTGCTCATGTATGAACCGATTCCTACTTACTTTTCATAGGAAAATTTCAATGTGTTACGTGATAATCACATTTTGAAACATATGGATTATTATTACGAGAACTATTGACATCCCGTCGAAATTCATGAAGAAACAAATATTTTCATATTAGGACACTCTTTTGTTTGTTTTTCTGTTTTATTGGTAGTTTAGATTCTGGATCTCTAAATGACGCCCTAGTTTTCGAATTAGACGACGCCCTAAAACGATAAATGACTAAATTGGCCTTTCGTAAACATTCAAAATTTAGATGAAGTTCAATATTGATTAAACACATTCAATCTAAAACACAAAAAATTGACAAACCTAACTCGAAGATTCAACGAGAAATCGAAGTTCCGAATGGAAATCGACGAATTTCAGCTTGAATTTATGAATTTTTTTTTTTTTAAAAAAGGGACCCGCCGTCCGTCTGGGCCCTTTTTTATTAAAAAAAAAATTCTTAAATTATAATTAATTTATATTCACTTTAATTTAATTTAGGGTTTAGTTGAATTCTGTTTAGGGTTAGGGTTTAGATGAATTTAATTTAGGATTTAGGGTTTAGATGAACTTATGAATTTAGTTGAGGGTTTAGATGAACTTATGTATTTAGTTTAGGGTTTAGATGAACTTAGTTTAGGGTTTAGGGTTTAGTTGAATTTAGAGTTTTAGGGTTTAGATGAATTTAGTTTAAGGTTTAGGGTTTACGTGAATTTAGGGTTTTAGGGTTTAGGGTTTAGATGAACTTAAGTTAGGGTTTAGGGTTTAGATGAATGTAGTTTAGGGTTTAGATGAACTTAGTTTAGGGATTTTCACCCTTATTCGATCATAAACGCGACCAGAATTCGTGCACACTAATTTATTACACAATCCAATCCGACCATAAACGCGACCGTTCATTGTTTCACGACACTTATTTATTACACAATACCCTAAAACACTTAACAATACCACAAAACAATTAACAGCACCAAAGTTCACAATCTTAATACATTACGTAGACAATATATCAAATGTCCGCACTATTGTGCGCATTGTACCAATATTTGGTACGTTAAATTCTCCGACGGTACAGCGTGCCGAGCCATGCTGCTTTCGCACTGTCATCTGCCCAATACCGCCACATTTGACTGACCGACGGGATTGGAAGTACCCCGTCATGGACATCCAAATATAAACGTACCCAGTGATCACCGGTGCAAACTAGAAATATGACACCACCCGGCTCCGGTGTGTCCCCGATTTTCATCGGGAGAAAAGTCTCTCCGTACGGGATACTACGACCCCCCATGCCAAAAACCACGTACGTCCAATTGTGCTTAGTGGCGAACCCGAAAAGGTCCAGATTCCATAACCACCATGGTCTCTCACACGGTGTGTTCCACAGCCACCCCAGTCTCGTAAGGACAGTATCCAACTCGCCCTCATACACCTTATGATACCACCGTCCCCAGTACACATGGATGTGATCCATAAGCTCCTGCCGCATGGCAACGTATTGATGTTGGTCACCGCCGGTAAAAGAGTGGGATACACATCCAAACCCGCAGTGGCCATCACCAATGACGTCGAATACCGATGTTGCCAACGGCCAGAGCCCGTGAGGGATATACGACAAGTATGGAAGCACTGAAAGTGATGGGGGAAAAAGTAATTAGGACTACTACGGACGAGACAACATCAATGAAACATAATTTGGTTCAAAAAACTACACACCTCTGTTAGGAATTGAAGTTTTAGACTTGCTTGTGGTTGGCTTAGCCGGTTGCTCAGTTAAAATTTCGTTATTTCGTACACCTATGTTAGAAACCTCGCATAAATACGATACTTAATGAATAATGTAACATGTATGAAACCTGATTTGGTCTTGCCCTTAGGTGGGGTGCAATGGGCACTCGCATGCTCGTGGTACAAAGGGTGCCGCCCATCGGTCTTTCGCGCACGGGCCTCCCTTTTGGCGCGTCTGACTTCTTCGGCTGCTTCACTCCGTCTAATTCTGGCTGATACTGGGACCGAACCAGTGAAGTCAAAGCCCGTACAGCGGGGCAACCTCTATCACAAATGGTCTGAACCATTACGCTGAGGATGACGCGATCTGTAGAGTCGTGGTCTTCCCACTTCTCACTGTCTACGGGAAGACGGTATTCCAAAGATCGCCAAAAGTGGTGGAGGTGGTAAGGTTTCAGCTCGACCCCATCGCGCTCCATAGATTCGAGCCTACAAGTGCAAGGAAGGTCGTGCGTGGTTTCGATCACACAATCACAATCGTCGTTACTGGATAACGACTCGTTCACCAACTCAATACCCCAGAGGCTGACTTCATTTTTCAGATACGTAAATGGTCGTCTATGCGAGAAATGATGAGTCTACACAGAACGAAAAAGCTAGTTAAGTTAAACATTTAAGAAATAACTAGTGATTCACTAAGTACTCATATTAACAGTACGATACCTTGCTTCGTGATTCATCGATGGCCCGCTGCACTTCGATGACTTGACCCTCGATCGATGCATGATATCCCTCAAATAGTGTATCAAGTCCCTGATTGGAAGAGTTGTACCATGTTTTGAGGGACGAGTGCTGCGACTCCACCCTGTTCATACTCGTACACCCAATATGAAAAACCTCGTTGGTGTTGCAATGGGCCCACCGAGTCTTATACGGTAACCACTCGCTTCCCAAGTACTCCATCAATCCTCCGATGTTAGCCCAGTCACTCAAAACCATATCCTCCCACTCCGTGAAGAACTCCGCATCTGTTAGTGCACACAACACTTTGTTCCACCTACCATGCACGAACGCCTCAGCCATTTCTGCATTACTCGTGATGTACTTAATTTTTGCCTCGATATTCCTCTTCATGTACCAGATGCACAGTAAATGAGGGGTCTGTGGGAATACGATGCGGAGAGCCGCTGCCAGACCTCGCTCCTTATCAGTGACAAATGCATTGGGTTGTCGCCTACCCAGCATCAACTCCAGACATTTCAACACCCAAACATAAGACTCAATTTTTTCGTTATCAACTAATGCAAACCCGATGCTAAAGTTCTTCCGCACCGGAGTCACACCAACCAACTGGATCACTGGCTTCCTAATGCAGTTGGTGTTGTATGTCGAGTCAATAATTATCACGAAATACCATGAACTAACCATCCGGACACATTTGGGGTGGCTAAGAAACGGATGAACAAGATCGTCATCATCATCCTTTAAACTTGGATGAAATAACCTAGTCCCGTAGCTTGACGCAATGTCCACTCCATCGGATCCAAACCATCTAATTTCTCCTTCCTAATCTTGTACGACTCGTTATAAATCTGATTCATATTATGACGAGTGTTGAACTTCTTATTCAAAGAATACCTGATCTTATTCGGTTGTGTGTGAACAGCCACCATATCCCGAATATCTTGTTTCGCCTCATCTGATAACGGATTGCTTTCCCCGCTTACTTCAGTGAAATGAATAAGAGGATGATTGTGGTACCCCTTCGCCCGGTCAATAAAATACTTCCACTCGCAATCTACTACCTTTGATCGGACGACAAGCCTGAATGGACAATTACACTTCTTTGACTTCGTAGTACGTTTCGGCGGAGTGGAACCCTCAGACAAACCCGACACTCTTTTTCCGAATCGTTGGTTTTATTTGACCCTTTGATCAGATGGAAATTAAGCGTCAAAGCAATCTGTTTTGCTGCATGGACTGCTTCACCGATACTGTCGTACACATTATCCGATAAGAACTTGTCGGAATAATCTATTCCGTCACCGGCGTCCATTTCCTACAAAATATCAACACCGAAATGAATCAAAACACTAAAATTAACATATCCTATGAATTGATGATTCAAAAAGACCAACAATTACCATGGTACTCGTTGACATGTCGCTTGCATAAACACTATATTTAAGATACAAATTAGTTAATCAAAACATACAATTAACAACAAAATTTCAGATTTTTAAATATTTAAACCCTAAACCACTAAAACTTATACCCTAACCAATAAAACCTAAACCCTACAAACAAAACACAAAACTCTAAACCCTAAACAAAATTTAAAAAATTATAAAAATTAAACATTAAACCCTAAACCCTAAACCCTAAAAAAATGTTACAAATTTTATAATTTAAACCCTAAACCCTAAACCCTAAAAAAAATGTTAAAAATTTTATAATTTAAACCCTAAATCCTAAAAAAAATTATACAAATTTTAAAATTTAAACCCTAAACCCTAATCAAAATGTTACAAATTTAATAATTTAAACCCTAAACCCTAAACCCTAAATCCTAAAAAAAATTATACAAATTTTAAAATTTAAACCCTAAACCCTAAACCCTACATCCTAAACAAAATTTAAAAAATTATAAAATTTTAACCCTGAACCCTAAACGCTAAACCTAAATCATAAACTCTAAACCCTAAATTTTAAACCCCTAAACCCTAAACACTAAGCCCTAAACGCTAAATTATAAATCTTAAACACAAAATACTGAAATCTAAACCCTAAAATCTAAACCCTAATACAATTAATAACAAAACTTATAAAATTATAAAATTTAATAAAATTTTTTTTTAACCAAACGGACGAACCGGACGGATCCGTCTGGTCAGACCAGCCAGACGGAGCGCCGTTCCGTCTGGTTAGACTTAACGGACGGAACGGTGGTCCGTCTGGCTGGTCTGACCGGACGGATCCGTCCGGTTCGTCCGTTTGGTTTTTTTTTTCAGATTCAAAACTGAATTTCGTACCTTTCGAATTTTGATTCGTTGTTTGTCGAGAGTGTTTTCGCAAACAAAAACATACTAAAACATAATAAATAAGAGTTTTTTGAATCGAAATAGTACTTTTTTCATTTTTACGAAATGGACGTTTATGTCATATATGGATCTAGAGCGTCGTTTAATTTGAATTCCAGGGCGTCGTTTAGGGACCCTCTTTAGATTTGTTGGTTTCTAATTATTTTTCCTTCAAAAGACTTTCTCTATTCTATATTTTCAATTTTAACCGCTTGATATTTTATCATATTTAATGATTTTATTTTATTTCGTTCCGTTTTTCCGGCTCACATTTTTGGGATTTTTAATTGTTTAAAATATTTTTTTTTATTATTATTTTTTATGACGGGAAACACCCTCATCCGTCATCACATTGAATGATGCTAGGTGCAAGTTAAATTTCGAAGGGTGAAATTAGGGTGTCCCCAGACAAAATCGGACCCAAATGTCTCATAGATAATTCTCAGCGATGCGGTGGATCGAAATCACGTTTCGCGACAACAATCTCTTTATCCTACTACAGAGATACCCTCTTATTGACTTCTTTAATTATTCTTTCCATCGAATTTTTTTTCTTTTGTTTGGTAAAATTTTTGTTTTTTCTTCTTCTCTGACTACGCTTTTTGGGCCTTAGTTTGTTCGAAGGATGCTATCATCGGTGGTGGTCATCGCTGGCGCACTATTGTCTCCGCCGGTGACTATTAAGAATCCTTTATTCCAAATCTCATTTTTCTCACATCTTTTCGGGCTATTCTTCTTTTTATATTTTGTTTCACTTTCTTTTTAACTTGCATTCATATTTTTTGTATGAAGAATGAATTTTGGGAATTTTCGGATCTATCATCTTACTTTTTGAAATTCGATGAAAATGTTGGTTTCTCTTTCACCATGCCCCTTTCCACTGATTCTTTTTATTCCTCTTTTATTTTTGCAAGTACTTTTCGTATTTGTTAGTATGTTGTTTTGTGTTTTTTTTTTTGCACCTGTTTAAATAAATATGCACAATTTGATACAATTTCTTTTTTGTGGATTCTATATTAAAAAATTTGAATCAACGAATTTTATCGGATGTTGAAAACGAAGGAGGTACAAATTGTTCTTTTTGTGTACCATATATACTTTTTTATGTTTGTTTCGTAACTAAATGTTAAGGACATTCAATTTTATCTTTCACTTTTTCGTTTTTTGTAGATGTTGATTTCGTTGAATTCTTCCCTATGACATACTCTTGTAAGGCGGATCATGATTCTACAGTTTGGGAGAATCTTTAAACTAACATCAAATATGAGCCAAGGCACCAAAGAACGGCAAAAATATATACTAACATTACAGTTGTTTCAAATTTTTGTATATAATTCAGTTTTTAGGTAGTTCATCAACACTTTCTACAAAACAATATCTTTTGATCTCCCCTTCTCATCAAAATTCGGTGTTCGGTTGCAACCACCTAGATAGCAGTTTTTTAAAAGTGAGCGGTAGCATCACTCATTGATCCTCGAGGAGTGCCATACACTCATTGGACATCATCTTCATTAATGGTAAAAGGGTCATCTTTGATGAAGAAAAATGCCTTATTTTTTGGGTCATAAACATCCAAAACCCATCGATTACAAAACTCAGACATTGATCTAATTTTAACCGTTACTGTTCCACCAAACCCCAAAGATTACAAAGCATATATCTTAGCAGCATTGGTTGTTCTCCAACGTATCACATCCATGATCCTTTTAGGGAACATCGACAACGGACAGTTGAAGGCTTGTCATTCTCCTAAAATTACCGAAACAAACTTATTAAAATTCTAAACAAAAACGACCATTACAAACGACACTAATCCTGAAACAAATCAGCGGTGTACCTCTTCCTAGCTTTTTGTTCCAGGTAATTCATCGCTTTCATTTTCCACATCATTTTCTCTTCTGGTTTGCAGCCATCGCCAGATGAGGATATCGTCTCATGCCAGCCTAATATCTAGTACCTACATTAGGCCAATGGTGACAAATTGTTACGAAGTCGAATGTAACTATTTTGGAACAATCAACAACTGTAATACAAATGAAGTACCAAATCGTCATGAATCAACAATTCTGGAACTTAATTGGCATGTCTTAAAAAATCGGTTACTTCTGATGTCTGTTCTGTTTTAAAAAATCAGGTTACTTCTTTTCCCTAAATTCATAAAAGAAATCATTTTGTATCAACAATGACCAAATTGAACATGAAAAAAAAAGGACTAACTAACCAATACAAGAAAGACCCATCAACAACAAACGCTAACAAATCAATACAAAACAAACAGAACCAGAAAGATTCCAAAAGAAAGTTGAAAATCAATTCACCAACACAAATTATTAAACAACTACAAATTGAAAACTAACCTCTCACTTTGAAACGTAATGATGCATGTGGTTATGGCCAAGAGATTTTGTTCCATTGTTAGGGCAAGAAACATTCAAATCCTCGAATCTACTCACCTGCGGCAGCCAATTCCAAGTGCTGCTGCGTGTCACTCGGGAGGAGCGGTGGGTCTCGACAATATAATGAACCGCCTTAACTTGTCAAGATGAAATAAAAAGGTTACAAGCCGTCATTCAACAACCGATAAAAGTACAAAAAAATGTGGAATTGGAAAAATCAAAAACAAAACTTTGGTGATACTAAAATGAATTCGTTTCAAGAATCAAAAGTCATCGAGAGAATTTAGTTTGTTCCTAACTTTAGCAACTCTGCAAAAACATACAACCGATAAGTTTGGATTTAGGTTCCAAAATAGTGATTAGGAAATAAAAAATTAAATGCAATCAAATAAAAATTACCAAACCGACTGCCAGAGGATGGTGGTTACCAAACCGACTGCCAGAAGATGGTGGCTATTGTCAAATCAAGAACAGAAGAAACGATTAGATATTTTTCGATCCAAAACAGAAAGAAAAAACCCTAAACAGACCGACACCGACTACACAACTACCTAACTATGGGAAAGAAACTGGGTTTTGGAATTGGAACTTCAAATCTCGACCGTTGAAGGATGGTAGAAACTAAGTCACCGGCGGTTTCAAAAGAAAAAAAAGGCCGGTGGGCATTTAGGTTCCAAGAGTGAGAAAATGAAAAATGAGTGTTTCAAGAGATAATGGAATGCGATTTCTGGGATTTTTTTCCAAATTTTGTTTTCAAAATTTTTAAGTTTGATCCATAGAAACGATTCACAACAAAATGAAGGTATCATTTATTTCAATTTACATTTTTAAATCATAATCATTGGATTAATATCCTAATATCTAATGGCCACAAAAAATATTCTAACCATTAGGATATTAAAAAAGTGTTCTAATAATATTAGATCCGAAAAAAAAGTATTGATTTCGTGCACGCATGGCTTCATGTATGTACTTGTGTTTGGCCTGCACCAACGAATCAGATTAAGAAGCTCATCACGGCATTGCCTATTATGATCAGTGGGATCTGCGCCACCTTATATGCGGTTTTCCCCGCCAAACGCCATGGAATTGGATTTCCCCTCTCTGCAAATTGAGATGTGATGAAGTTTCAATGAGAAGGTATTCATGTTTGGAGTATAAATAAAGGGTGCTGTAAAATTTTGTAGTGTTTTTATTTTGTTCACTTTGGAGTATAAATAAAATGGTCTGGAAAGGCTCTCCTATTTGTGTTAATCATAATTCAAATACAATCAAAGAAAGACATTCCCAGTAATAACTTATTTTTTTTATAAAAGATAGGAAAAACCCCTAAATTAAATTAATGGAATATTACGAGGCAACTATATTCTAATAGTGTCATAACATAATCAGTGGGACAAGCCCCAAATTGATATAAAAAAGATGTAAATCTAAGGAAAAAGAGTGATCACGACCAATAAGAAAATTCGCTACACAATTTGTTTCGTGATATAAATGAGAGATAGAGATTTTTCAATTATGAGTATATAATTCCTGAAACTCAAAAATTGCAGTAGCATGTTGATGATCTAAGCATCCAGGCTTGGAGAGAATATATAGAACTGTATTAAAATCCGATTGTATCCTTAGTTTCTTAAGTTCCAAAGACCAAGCCAACTTCATATCATCGAGGATGTCTCTGATTTCTGCTCGAATAATTAAGCAACTGCCAAGATTATGACTGAAAGCACGGACAAAGCCATCCCTGTGATTCCTAATAATTCCATCAGCAGCTGCTGTCAAGCCCGACTGGCAAAATAATCCACCAGCGTAAGGTAATTTTAAGTTTGTGAAACTAAATTTTGAGACAATTATTAAAATCTATAATTTAAAATTTTAATTAAAAATAAATGACAATTAAGTTTTACTGGCAACCCATTATAAGTTTGTTATGGCAGTTAATGTCATCCTACACGATAGGAATAACTGGACATTGCTTTTAAAAAATACAATATCACTCCCTGCTCTTTCTACCAAAATTATTTAATTAATTCTCCTACAAAATTAGTTTTAATTTTTAAGGGCTTATAAATAGTTTTAATACTTACTACTTAAAAGTGTACATTTTAGTATTTTACCTAACATCTATAACCAATTCATATTTTATTTATTAAAACGTAATGACATAGTCTGGCCGCTCATATATTGTCCGCTTTTTAAAATTTAACTTGTTTTTTTCGATAAATATAGGTTATGTATATATTCATCTCTTGAAGAGTGCATAAAAAATGATGAGCACTCAACCAGTCAAAAGCCATAAATTATCTGTTTACAGCTTTAGACAATGAAATACAAAAACAACACAACCCTGTGTAATCTACTAAAAAAACTATTTCATCTTAAACCAAATATCACTATAGACTTGCTTTGCAAGCTCTCTAGCATCCCGTCTGCGTTCACCAGCATGGTGACGACACCTTTTATACCAAATCGTAGCAACTACAACCCTCCACATGAGTCTCCTTGAGCAAGCTACAGCGGAAAAACCAGTGAAAAAAGAGCAGCTTGGACGTTTTCTAGCCAATCACCAGCTGCAAACATATCAGTACCAAAACAGAAGCGCATCATTTGATTAACGAACTCACAGGCCCCAAAAATATGATTCACATAACAAATCCTTGTCGAACACCGGTAACAAGAGATATCAACACTCAATCCCCATTTCACAACCATCTCATTAGTGACTAATCTTCGCCGCATAGCCAGCCAAACAATGAAGCTATGCTACGGAATAAGAGGAGCACGCCATACTAATTCATGCCAATTCACTTCAGGGGCTCTTGGACGGATACTATTCCACACTGTTGAGATTGAATAACGATCCATATTTTTGCCAGAGCAGCTGACCAGAAACCTCTCTACTTATATATCCAAAAATAAGATTCCTAGCCTTCAAAATCCTCCTCCAAATTCAAGATTGAATTGAGGAACTAGTACAGTCCCAAAATGATCCCTGTTTTATACGATAATAATGAATCTTTGTTATCCATAAAGATCTCGGCTTCATCAAAAAGATTTAACTTGTTACATAAGCTTAAATTTCGTTTCTTAAGACTATGTAACAACAATTATATTATATGTTGGATAAAATTTTGGTATTTTTAGAATACTGAATACTCCTATCTAATTGAATTCATTTGGACCATTCAATTTTTATATATAATCTCAACGATCAACAATTAATTAATTTTGAAATTTAAAATACCAATATGATTCCTTTAGTTAAAGCTTATAGGGTGACATGAAACAGGTATGTTACACCAAACCTATATTGTTCATTGGCTGCCAATCTACAGTTATTTTGGGCAAAATACTTGAAGCTGCCATTGAGTATTTTATGAAAGGTCAAACATTTAGATCTCCAATTGTCGATGCAATGAAATTATTATGAAAAATGTCGATTAAGAATCATGATTGGTTTCACCCATAAAATAGAATCCATTAAAATTTGTAACTATTTATAATATGAAAATAACTAGTTATAATTTTTTAATAACCAATTATATTTTAAATAAATATTTATAATTATCGATAATTAGTTATAACTTTTACTAACCAATTATATTTTTAATAATTATTTATAATTATCAATAACTAATTATTCAACTTAATAACTGATTATAATGTTATATAACTAGTTATCTCACTTAATAATTAATCATAATCCGATGAGCCTCAAATAGCTTTCTTGCAAGCATATAGAACTATTGTCAAATAATTAGTTATATGATTTAATAAGGGTTTTGAGGTTTTGTCAGGTGTGCCCAATAATGTTTATCCGAGCCCCAAGGTGATGGTCTGGTTTTTCTGTTTTATGCAGTGGATTTAGTATCCATGCACTTTTCAATGTTACGCCTGCCACTACAAAAAAAAATAGTTTAATGATACATATTTAACGCAAATTTAAAATCGTCACTATTTAACAACACATTTTAAAAAATTATTATTATAATGAATATTTAACAGTGGATTATAAATAATCGTTAGATTAACAACGAAATAAAAAAAACCACTGTTAGGTTGTCCAAAATTTTAAAATTTCAATCCCTCCTTCTTTCCCTCGTCATCACATTTTCAAATCTCATTATCTCTTCCCCAAATTTTCGAACTTCTTTCCCTTTTTATCATCTCCATTATATCCTCCATCTTATCCATATCTCTTCTTTATCTCCTTCAACTTTTCAATCCCCTGCTTCTCTATTTTTTTTTTCTCCATCTCAGCTATATCTTCCATTTTCTTCAAATCTCTTCTTCATCTTTTTCAAATTTTCAATCCTTTCCTTCATCTTCTCCAAAATTATAAAATAAAATGAAGAAAAATTAAAGAAGAAAAATAGAAAAATTAAAGAAGAAAAATAGAAAAATTAAAAAAAATTGAAGAATCAAAAAAGAAAAAGAGAAATCGAAAAAAAGAAGAAGAAAAAGAATCAAAGAAAAATCAACGAAGAATCGAAGAAGAAAAAAATTAAAAAACATAAGATGAAGAATCGAAGAAGAAGAAAAAAAAGAATTGAAGAAGACGAAGAAGAAACAAAGAAGAACAAAAAGAAAAATCGAAGAATAAGAAAAAGAAGAATCAAAGAATAAGAAGAATACTCGAAGAAGAAGAAAAAAATTACTAAAAAACAAAGAACGACGAACGATCAACGCAGAAACTCAGGGTTTCAACATTTTTTATTTCTGGACGAAAAGTTTAACGACGAATTTTATCCGTAGTTAGCTGTAACGGGGGATAAAATCCGTTGTTAGCTTATTTATCATTACTTAACCTGGATTTCTATTTGTCGTTAGGATTTCTAACAGTGAATAATTCACTGTTAAAATAGATAATAAAAAACCACCGTTAAACATATAATTTCTTGTAATGTGCAAGTGAGTATTCGGGGGCTTTTGTAAGTAACAGTTTTTGGATTTAAGAAATGGGATTGATATAAGACACCTTAAGTTTTACTACAAAACGCCCTAAAAGTTTAATTTCTTAGGTAAAATTTTAATTTCATGCAATAATATAATTTTAAAATTTTAATTTTTTAATTTCGCTACCGCATCCGCCGTCGTTCGGTCGTTGCCGCCACCGCCAATTCCGGAAAAAAGCGGCGCCATTTAATGGCTCCAATATTACTACCGCCGACAGCATTCACCGCGCCGACCATAGCAACACCGACGCCACTTAATAGCGTCAGTGTTGCTACGTGTAATGTTGGCACCATTAAATGGTGCCAACATTCTTTTTTTAATTTTTTTTAAATTTCATTATTTAATACGTAATTAATTATTTGAATACTCAAATACTAATTATTAAATTATAATTAGTATACTATTTTAATATGATTTTATTACTAAACCAATTATCAAATTTTAATTAGTATATTATTCTAATATGGTAATTAAGTAGTGAATGTATTAAAATTTTATAATTAGTTAAATACTTTTTAGAAATGAATAATTAGTCATAATTAGTAGTTAAGCATATGTATATATAAGACGTAGTAATTATTATTTGCATATTTGGTTATTAGTCTTTATTAGTAGTTATCGAAAATGAATATGTTATTTAAGGTAAACGTTCCATTACTCTTGGAGTATTGGTACTAAATTCTATCGGTATTAAAGTAAATATATTATTTAAAGTCAATATATTATTAGCAATTAAGTAAACCCTATCTTTAAATTCTAAACGCTAAACCCTAAACCCTATCTCCAAACCTTAAATGCTATCTTTTCTTTATTTGCATGGGAATGCAAATAGGATTTAGGGAGTGGAATCTACATGCGGATATTGTAAATGTTAGATTTTCTTAATTTGCACGGGACATGCAAATATAGTTTATGGTTTAAAGTTTCCAGTTAAGGGTTTAGAAATAGAGTAAAGGGGTTAGCATTAGGGTTTAGGGAGTGAAATTTGCATGCGAGTATTGTAAATGTTAGTTTCTCTTTATTTGCATGGGACATGCAAAATGGGGTTTAGGGTTTGGCTAAGGGTTTAGGGTTCCAGATTAGAGACAGGGTTTAGAGTTTAGCGACAAAATCCTAACAGTTTTGAATCTTCGATTAACTAGTGTCTAATGAGAGTAATAAAAATAAATCTCTTCCCAAGTTACATGAAAGACGTTTTCAAACAATGTGAAATAGATAAGTAGGTAGCACCAAATATAATCATGTGAATAAACTCCTTCATAAATGAATATTCGAACTACACCTAAATCTTTAATCCTAACATTAATCCCTTAATCCTTAACCCTAACCCCTAAAACATTTAAGTAATTTCATTAAATCACATTACTTAATTTGATCAACGGGTTCATGCATGCTTCAAATTGCATGCATACTTTATTGCATTGCATGCCGGCAATGTGGTTCAGTAATAATGGCTGATCCAACTCCAGTGACCCGGAATATTCTCCATGACTTGATTAATTAAAACAAATAGAATATTTTATCCAATTAGTATTCGTATTTTTCACTTGAGATTTAACATTATATTATTGCATGATCAAATATATATGTTGGCGACGGTTTAGTTACCATTTAAAAATATAATATTCGTTAATTGTTTATTGTAGTTTTGAGTATTCACATTGAAATTGGTTTGGTTCGGGATGTCATATCACATATACAGAGTACTAATACTCCAAAAGTATCGGAATATTCACCTTAAATAGTATATTCACTTTCCATAATTATTAATAATGATTAATAACCAAATATGAAAATGATAATTACTACATATTATATATTCATCTACTTAACTACTAATCATCACTAATTACTAATTTTCAAAAAGTATTTAACTAATTATAAAATTTTAATACTTTTACTACTTAATTACCATATTAGATTAAATACTAATTACAATTTATTAATTGGTTAAGTAATAAAATCATATTAAAATAGTATACTAATTACAATTGAATAATTAATATTAGAGTTTAATAATTAGTATTTGAGCATTAAAATAATTGATTCAGTATAAAAATAATTCAAATAATTAATAATATTTTAAAAAGAGGGTTGGTGGGCGCCAACATTACAACTGTCGGCACCATTCACCGATGCCGGCTGTGGCAACACCGACGCCATTCATCGGCGCCGGCCGTGGCAATACCGGTGCCATTAAGTGGCGCCGATATTACTATAGTTGGCGTCGGCTGTAGTAATATTAATGCCATTAAATGACAATGTCTTATTTTTATTTTGTGGAATTGGTGGCGGCGACCGGACGGTGGCGGCGAAACTGCATGGGTTGAGTGAGTTTATAAATACAGGCATCGGGACATTTACATCAATTCAAATCACGATTTCAAAAGTTAGGGCATTTTGTAATAAAACATAAGGCGTTGTATAAGAATTCAATTAAGGAGTGTTTCCTTCGCCCCTGTTTTTGTCTTTGTGTACAATTATATATATATATATATATAATTGTTTCACTTTTATAAAAAAATTCATTATAACTATTATCCGATGAGATAACTAATTATTTAATTCTAGTAACTAGTTATATTAATTGGCTTCCATTACTATCAAAATGAATTCATTTAATGTCTAATTCAGTAACCCTATCGAATAACACATTATAAAATTTTTATTGTGACACTTTAATTTTCGGTTGACCAAGTATTAAAGTCTTATAAGCTCGGGATAATTATTAGGTTAACTAAGTCAATCAAAAAATAAGTTAAATTTTTCAATTATAAGTTATGAATTTGAAAAGTTTTGGACCGTTAGATGAATTTAACATAACGGAAGGGTCTTGATCCATACAAGAGGGTAACAAGCACAACTATTTTACTTTGAGCTAGGACTTATGCTTTGGGCCTTGAGCTGAGTTAGAGATGTGATAACGGAATTGGGCATGGGCCGTCAGATTGATCCGGCGGGTTACTTGAGCCCAGTTATCTTCAAGTGATGAGAGGTACGAGTCTTATTCCTCTCCGAGCCCTAGTACAGGCAGAGTTCTTCTCCCAACATTCTGGAGATGGGAGAACGACGATCACTCGTTTTGGGAGAGGATAGGACTCGGAGTGAGGATTCGATGCATCGGCGGTTACTGGGACCTTGCGGCGAGGATTGCGCACGGAGAGAAAGAGCGGCGCAGCAGCGATGTGGCGGCGACATCCGCGACCCGCGGCGAATGACAACAAGAGGCGGAGGATCTCTGCCGTTTGGGACGACCAGCGGCGGCGGAGGAGAGCCAAGCAGCGGCGGCGACGGCAGGGAGGAGCTCCGGCGGCAAGAGATCGCGTTCCAAGAAAGTTGGAGGTCGGTGGAGTTGCTCGCAGGATTCTGGTGATCAGTCGGCGGCGGCGAGGGCTTCGCCGGAGAAGAAGAGGGACCCAACTGCAGTTTCCAAACGTTAAGTGACCAGTTGGTAAATTTCCCTAGTTAGTTGTGAGTTTCGCTTCCGTGGTTCTAAATTTTTGGATGGGTTAGAGTCAAGGACTTGGGTCAGTTTTGTCAACGACTAGAAGTTTCGGATCAGTTAGTTCAACGGAGGCAGTTAGAGCACTAGCGCAACGTTTCGGTCAGCAAGTTTTTAGATCGTTGCTAAACCCTAAACCCTAAACCCTAAACCCTAAACCCTAAACCCTAAACCCTAAACCCTATGAAATAAATGGAGCATAACTCGTTCATTTGAGCTCCAAACGAAGCACGGTCAGAAGTTACGGACTCATGGCAGCGATAGGAATCATGTCAAGTAAGAATCAGTGGTCTCAGATCTTCATAACACGTGAAGGTTTTAGGATTGCTTTGCTTTAAGCGTAGAACTGGAATTAGGATTGTCAGGAATCCGATGAATGGATTCTCATGATGGTACAGTGGCGTATGATCCACTGTACCAATATTGTGTTTGGAGCCGTGCTCCTTGGACTGTGCAGTAGCTTGCTATCTACTGTACGGTTGTTGTGATTACAGAGCAGGGTTTTGGGGCCGTACATTAGCTCGTGTTCTACTGTACAGGCATTGATGTTTTGATTACATAGCAGGGCTCTGGGCCGTACAATAGCTCGTGTTCTACAGTATAGGTGTTAATGTTTTGATTATAGAGCAGGGCTGTAGGGCCGTAGGATAGCGTGTTCTACTGAACCGGCGATTATATTCGAGCATAAACTCATGGCGCTTGAACTCTGATTCACATTTCATGATTAGGACATGATTCAGGTTTAGCTAGATTCCTTCGCGATATGTGTTTGTGACCCACCCTTGGATTACGCAATCTGTTCGGATGTTCTACGGCTACGGAGTACATGTCGAGTATGACTATTGGTGCTGCTCACACCGTATCTAAGATCTACGGGGTAGTTTTCATGGTCTGATCCACTATGAGCTATCAACTCTAAGTAGGGGTGGCTGATGATAGGACGATGCCTACATACCACATAGTTACTTTATTATAATAGTGACTAGGATGACTTTCTTAACTAGTTATTGATTCCCATAATGACTAAACCAACCCAAGAAAAGAAGTCTAATCATGATCTATAATACCCAATTTTTCTATTGGGCGAATACCCATTTTTATCCACGGGGCGCGGATAGGCCGTCCGATCGTCCAAAAAATGAATCTAATGGCTGAAGATGAAGTTCAAAGGATTAGGGGTATTATCAAAGTATAAAAGGTGAGAAAGTGAAAATTTAGGAAGGATGACACATTCTCTCTCCTTTTATTATCTACATGCTTTTAGTTTAATCTCAAGATATCACAATATTGAGTGAGATTGATATTGAATCTAAAAATTATGAATATATTTGTTTGGGGTGAGATATTGTGTAAATGAGAGAGATGGTAGGGATTGGGAAGAAAAATATATGGTTTGGGTTGTGGGATTCAATAATGAGGGATGAAAGTTGTCATTGTAGCCCTCAAATTGCATATAACTCTTAAATGACTTGAGGCCAAATTCGTCCATCGAAAAGATATTGAGGTGATATTCAATATCACCCCATTTAGGTGAATTTGAATATTACAATATTGTGACATTCAATATCATCAAATAGCTAGCTATTCATGCTCAAAAAACATGAAGATATCTTGTATAGAGCTATTGAGTGATATAACCCATACCAAACATGCCCATTAACTCTTTATAGATTTATCAAAACATAATTTTTATTTCAAAAAGTTTGTTTATCTAATTTTTTAAATCTAATAAGATCCATTTTTTATTATTTTTCTTAAATAAAATCATAAGTGTTAATTTACAAGCTATTAAAACGTTGATGAATTTATGAACAACTACAATTTGATTAAACTCTAACTATTAATTTATAATTTTATTTTGACTCTCTTAATTAAGGTGTCCTTTTTACATTTTTTGTCTAGCTTCGTCGAAATTATAAATTCCCTGGAATTTGTATGCAAGTTGGAATTGGTGATTCCGTATGGATAAACATAAAATTGGCAAGCCGCGATTAATTGTAATCAGACCCCAACTTCACCAGAATTGCACTCGATCATTTATATCACAAAATAAATTATTACGAAGTGTTAATTACATTTTATGACAAAAATAAAATTTTGTGAAAATGATAATGTTTCAAAATGGATATTGAGTTTGAGTTTTGTGTAAATGAAGTTAATACTTACTAGTTCTACTTATTGTTGTTTATCAATTATGTTATATCACCATTATATGAATATGTTATGTTATATAATAGTTATGTTACAGTTACGACAACAAAATATGATTTTAGTTACAAATTCATAAAGGCAATTAGTTATTAGCCATTAAAACTGAGTTAAAATGACAAATAGGTTATCTGTCACCATCTAAAATATTATTTGCCTCTAAATTATGGTAACATATATATATATATATAATTACCATCTAAAAGTATCTTTCAGCAACAATTAGATTAATGGCATTTGTAAGAACTAATATTTATCTCTAAATAATATAATATACTTGACATTTTAATTTAGTTAACCAATGCAATTAATTTTAGAGGCATATAAACTAATTCTCTTCTAAATACTGTTTAAATACTAATCGTGTATTAATCTAATTGATATATCAAATGCATTTAGTTATACTGAAATGCTTAGAAGGCCAAATGATATATCATAATAAAATTTTACATTTTGGTATCTCTTTTATAGAGGCAAATATTACATTTTTTTCCACAGGTAATAGTATATAAGACTAAACTATACGAGAGATGCATATGTAAAGGCTTCTAAAAACTAAAGTATAATTAAGATGATGAAACAAGTATTAAATATAATTTGGACGAAATTTTGAATAATTTTTTTCATCAACATTAAGTCCACATTAAAACTATAAAAATTATGCAACACTTTCGTAAATTAACGATTTCCTCACTAACAATTATCAATATTAATCTGTCTTCTTAACTAAAATTATTTTTTATCAAAGTGGTTTACATAAATTAATGGTTCCCTCTTTTTATGTATATTATTTTTCACTTATTGGTTAGCAATTTATATAAATGGTAACCAATATCCGAATTTTTATTTATGTAAAATTATTAATTTAAAAAAAAAAGAGTAGATGTCGCGGAATAGACTTCCCTTTTTTTCTTCTTCTCATCCAATTTTGTCTAAAACATAAAAATAAGAAATATAATTCTGATTACCTTCCTTTAGAAAAGTCCCACGTTTCTTATTTTTTTCCACCATAACTTCCATCATCATCTCAGCTCCTCACGTTTACAAATTAATACTTAATACCTTCATATTTTTTTCTGAATGTCTAAAGCATCAAGATCCTAAAGTTATCAGTTTCGATAGGATGTGCTTCTGCATTCTTTGCTCTTTCTGTTTATTCAATAACAATATTATAATTTGGAGAGGTCTTCAAATATAAAAATCAATCTCAGCCGCTTAGGCTTGGATCCGAGCCGTTTAATTTTTTTTCCGATATTATTTTAAATTAAAAACTTAAAATCTTATTTGTCACTTGATTTTATTTAATTAATATTATGTCATGTTTCTTTTTTTCTGTCAATTTTGATATTTGATGTTAATTTATTCACATTCGAACATCTAGATATTAACACTGTAGAAATTAATCACTGTAACTTTCCGATATGGAATAACGGATGGATAAAACTAACATCATCCATCATTATTTTTATTGATTTATGATTATCATATTTGGGATCGTTTTGATCCTGAAGAACAATTTTCAAACACAAACCATTTTCATCCATTTTCCTTTGAAGAACAGTTTTTTATCGTCTTGAGCCATTGAAGAACCATTTTCATCCAAATTAATTTGCTGTAACCTAACCGAAATATATATCAAACATTAATTTAATTCAATAATCCCTTGTTTATTTCCTATTTTTGTTGTTCCACATTTTCACACTCACAAAATCGGCCTATTTTTTGCGACTATCAAAATTAAATTAGTAAAATTTGTAAGTACATCTGAATTGTTTTTGTTCATTTTACTCTAAATTGATTTCTTCCCGATTTTTCGGAACTAGTTGATCGGATATTTTTTAAATCGTAATATTTAATTTAGAATAGCTGTAGTTATTTAGTCTAGTGCTTTCTCCCATATAAAATCATATAATTACCCGTCATTATTTATAATTTAGAAGATCTTCTCTATTTCAAGATGTCCAAACAGATTTTGATGTTTTTCCCTTCTGTCGTTAATGAAATTAAGGAAACGTTTAGATCGGAGTACAACGATCCCGATGCTGCTGAGCAAGCCCATAAGAAGGGGTATGCTGATTTATTTCATGAAAAGACACCTAACAGCTCTTCTGATGAATCGATAGACTGTTCGTACATAATGGAAGATACATAACCAGTGAATAGTTTTTCACCTGCAGTAGGTTCTAGCTTGTGTCCAAAAAATTATTCGTGAATGGTTGGGAAGATATCATATCTCGCCAATGTCTTGTAGAGAAAATTAAGGAAGTGGCGAAATTTGATGTTATGGATCAAGATTTAATCAGCTCGGCCACTGACATTATTAGCGGTGATAATCTTATAAACACAGTCAATCTTGACTTGAAATAATTGGTACTCACCGAGTTGGAGGCATATTGAGAGGTTTTTCTGGAAAGCTTGCAACCAATGATTTTGTATTAGTTATTTCATTTGAAATAAATTGTGTAGTTCTCTTTTTTTCATCGAGTTATTATATTGCAGTTGGTAATGTTAAATGGGCGACTGTAATATACCGACTCCCAATGTACTATATTATACATTTTCCTCTAAATTTTACAGTTTAACGTTTCCATACCTGCAAACAGAGATAAAGAGAGGGAAAATTATAACTCTTTAAAAAGTTGATTTGATAGTATTAAAACTCTATCTCCAACCGTTCATATTAAATTCTTGTTCTTTTCAATGCCGATTTCCACTGTTTCTTTCTCTCTCTATCCTTTACCTACATTTATAATCTCTCCCAACCTGAAAACCATTTCAAAGAAGACGAACAAACTCTCCTTGATGATAAGCCCCTATATCCGAGTCATTTCGAGGGCTTAATCAATATCAAACGAATGGTATTAAGTAAGAAGTTTAATAAAACCTTTCACAGTAGGAATAGCTATCTTGCTTATGTTTTCATCTTATTTTTATGCACAGTCGATCCCTAGTTTGTTCGTCCGGAAGCATTTTGTATCATTTGCATCGTCAAATGGATCTTGAAATATACTTATTACTCTCACAGCTCGTAATGGGTTGTGGAGTTGTGCAAGACAATAAACGACAGCGGCCGCACGAAATTTTTGATTCATGGTCAAGTTTGGGATGAATTTGTAACATTTCATTCCCTTCAGGATCGCCATTTCATTCCGTTTAGGTATGATGAAGATTTCTGCTTCTCCCTCTTCATTTTTATATGATTGGCTTGGCAATTCGCTACCTTATCGATTTGGTTGCTGAGAAAGGGACAACAGGGTTTCAAGATGATGATGCCAAAAACTATGTGCAGAGTATACCTCCTACTATTAGTTTTGTTTATACATTATTTACTCTTAGCTTTTTGAAGTGTAATTTGTTTGAGATACCCATCGTTGATGCATAAAACCAGGGATGGCTTCCGGATCTAAAATTTTAGGAGTGGGTTTCGGGATCTGGAGATCGAGAATAATTGTGAGGATGATGGAGATGATATCTCAGTGGAGATTTTGTCAAATTCAGAGACTCCGCTGACACAAAACCGAAGGAGCTCTATGAATCAAAGTAGGCTAGTAGATATTTGAATTGTTTACAGATAAATTCTGTATACGATAGTATAATCTGTGTTTCTCTTTGTCTATTTACTTTTCGTAAACATTATGATCTACCTACTCTCAATGTTAAATCTCATTTCATTGACACAAAAATTATAAGTGGAACGTTCTCTCCGATCCTACTGTGCGTGAAATTGATTTGGTAGTCTCTATTTCAATGAATCTAATTTATTTGATCTAGGTCTTGTCGATACATTTCGAATTTTGTTTAGCTTAGACTTTATTCATCCTTGCTATAATGTGTACATGTGCTTGCTGATGCAGGCATGCGGGTGTATCAATCATTTAATGTTGTTATGTGGCAGTCATACCTTCGTGATAATTGGTGAAGTAGTTTGTTTTATGATCGAGTCATTACCTTTCTTTCGTTTGTGTATGTTTGTGAGTGCAGTTGATACCAGTTGAGTTTTCAAGGGATGTTTTGGAGTGGAAGCATCAACTGTCAAGCTTATTTAAGTTGCCGACAACATCTACAAGAAGAAAAAGTCAAAGAAGGGATGGTTTGTGGAAGTAAAGAAACACAAACCCAAGGCTCAGATGTACACAGGGAAATGTGACTGGCCAACATTTGCAAAGGCCAACCATCTTCAATTGGGAGATGTGTTCACATTGGAGGTGATGGATGTCGAAGACAATGTACTCTAACTCCCGGTTCGGTTAGATGACAAAATTGATGACAAACTCTCCTTTTGGTTGTTTGCTGACCCTATAAGCTCTGTAATACCCTAATTCGTTTTGTATGTGCTCTAAACATCCTTGTATTTAAAGTCAGTACCTTTGTGGATTGAACGTGGACACTTATCATACTATTTATGTCTTTTTCATTATTTAACATTGTCTCTTCATTTATTCATATATCCTTTAAATTCTAGTTAACTACTATTACATCCATTATCATCTTTTGAGTTTATCACCGCTGTTTATTGCTAATCCAGGATTCTAAGTAATTTAAACTTTACTAGTAGATATTGTTTACAATAGAAATACCATTTTAATAATTATTTAAACCGTGATACAATTAGATCTTCATAAATCAGGATTTGGTGATTGAAGATCGTATCTGGTAATTAAGGATGTGTTTTTACGTACTTTTATTTGTCGTCTCTTATTTGGTTGAAGTTCCCATGATCATCTATCGTTATGCCATATGGTCCGTTTTCCCATTAGCTTGTGAAACAGTAACATCGAATAAAGTTCAGACTTCCCTCCGAGTTAACTATTTCCAACGCAAGGTACGATAATATATTCGATACTGGTATTGGTCATGATGTGCGCTTAAAACAACCAAAATTACTTCATAAAGGGAAAACGTTTATGTAATATCCAGACGTATGTACTTCACACATACTAGAATATTAATAAAAATTTCCCAAATGTACCAAGACATATAATTTCCAAACGTACTAAAATTATATGTATAGCGTTGTCTTTCGCTGACAACCCTAATGATGACTGCAAACTTAATTCGTTCATTAAAGCTTAAGTCATTTGTATTATTGTGATAGGATTTTTTTTACTATTATTAATAACACTTCGTTCACTATAAACAAACTAGTGTCAAATAACACATTTTTTTCAGTTTGTTATAAAAAAACATCCTTGTACGGAGTAGAAGTAAAAGTTGTTCAAGATTGAAGAGAGTACTAATAATTTCATAATTTATTTTCTCCTTCACCATAACGTTTACGAAGATCATATCTATATCTGCAACAATTATATCACAATTATTAATTAGAAATAATAATATTAAAAAAATATTTGTAATGACGCGACTTATTAAAGGAATAGCTTTACAAACCCACGCATGAACACGCCCTCTAGTAATACCCAGTCACCTCCTTTGTCACTTGTACTGTCATTATTATCACAGTTACAATTAATACTTCATTATTTTATGAAATATGAAGAGTCAGGCTTGTTAAAACCGCCATGACCACGATCTTCCAGTGTTGATACCCACAAATATCAGACCTTGCTAATCTCATCGGTCATTCCTCTGTCCGTCTGTTCCGTACAATTCTTTGCTTCTCATCTTCGCATCTGTACATAACTAAATGGCCCCACCAATCTTGTCCCTTCGCCTTCTCCCTAGAGACATCCTCGTCGACGTCCTTGCCAGGGTAGCTATCACATCCTCCGCTGACCTCTTCAGCGCGAAATTGACATGCAAGGCCCTGTCAGACGCTTCAGCAGACGACTACGTATACCACCATGTCAAGATCTCCAAAATCCCACATAGGCCTTGGAAGATCAACCACCAAACCGTCCTCGATCGGTGCATAACCAGCGGTAACCCTGAGGCTCTATTCTGCCGAGGCATTGTCGAGTTCTTTGGTTTGCTTGAAATTCAGTCAGGCCTTGCCAATTTAATGTCTGCAGCCCAGTCGGGTCACCTGGAATCAATTTACGTTTGCGGCATCGTGTCGTTGTGCCTTGGCCAAGAATAAGAAGGATGACTTTGCTTCGTCTACATTACGAGGTGGATTGTGGTGGCCGGAGAAGATTAAGTATTGTCGGGACAGGGTGAAGTCAGTGGTAGGGTTTATGTCTGTAAGTAATTTCATGGTCGGAGAGCAGAAACTAGCAGGGAGGAGGTACAATTGTGATTGTTGTAGCGGTGGTGGGGAAGATCAACCTCCCCGTCTTATTAGGTACATTTATGAAGATAAAGGATGGTTGTCAAGAGAGGATGAAGTGCTGGAATTCTATGCTGCCAATCGCTGTTGGTTTTGGACCATGAGGTGGCAGCATTTCTTAATATGTTGAGATTCGACACCTTCATTTTGTGAAAATCGGATCTTTTATTGTTCTTGTTCTGTTTGTGCAACCTTGTAAAGACCTCGGTTCTGTCCTTAGCAGGCTGATTATGTTCATATCTCAAATTTTGAGCTAACAACTGAAATACGCAATTGTAACGGTGTTGCTCTTGTTTTGAGATTTTCGTGCACTGCATATCCATGTACCACAATTACAAAGTTTTGTTGATATTGTAAATCAAGTATAGAGTAAAATATATAAAAAAGGGAAAACGTCTGTGTAATATTCGGACATACGTACTTAACACATACTAGACTATAATAGTAACAAATTTATTAATATTGATTTAATACTATTAATTGCAAGGTTAAAGTTCCCTAAAAACAGTCCTATATTGGTTTTTGTGTGCATGCCCGAGTTACCTCCAATCAGTCTCACAGACAAGTCCTCTCTATTGCGTCATTCTCCACCCACTTGTTTTCCTCTATTGTTCTAGGCTTCATTTCCATCAAATATCTATTAGATCACATTTCCATCATACTTTCATGCCTCTTCTATTCAGTTGGTTTTGTTTTGGGTTGGACCCCATCTGGAGGCTTACACAATACCCAAACATACCAAGACATAAAATTTCCAAACGTACTAAAATTTCTAAACGTACCACGACATATAATTTCCAATCGTACTAAAACATGAAAGATTTCCAAACGTACCAAGACATAAAATATCCAAATATAATGTAGTTTCCAAACGTACTTTAATTACTAAACGTGCCCGCAAGCACCATAGTGGTGAATGCGAATATCCATTCTCACCATATCGTCAGATAATTTGACGCTTGATATTTCTCCACGTATTCGTGACTTCTCTCGCATGGTTGTCAATAATCCATTGGTATATTGACATCTTCTTGAGCATAAGTTCTTTTATGACAAAGTTGAGTGAATTCGACCAATTGCTTACTAGGTCAACGGTGAAGGGTATCCTATCTATGCAGTTCTGAAAGTACAAATCATAATACATTTCAACATTGAAATTAAATACTAAGAATATTTATACTTTTGTAGCCAGATGGAAGTGCTTGCCGACATTAAGAATACCATAACATCTGTATATTTCATCGATTGACAAATGGATAACCCGCAATCATACCTGAACCATTGTTTAGTCAAAATATATTCCTTTCCCTTCAAACTGTTAAGGTAATTTATTACAATTGGAGAACTTACATTTTTAAAATAGTGGATATGTTGTTCGGAATCTCTATGTCAATATAAAAAAATCTAGAAATTCATATGTGGCGTCACACTTGGCCGTAAATTCTTTGATAACTGTGCAGAGAAATACAACCTACAAACCATGAAGTAGTAAAGCTTCATTAACTTATAACACAACGTCAATCACAGTAATCAAGTAATTCTTAACAATTTTTTAATTAGATTTGTACGCCTAGAAAGTCTGTTCGACCCCCTCAGCGGAGCAACCATAAAGATCCTTGCTTGATGTATGTTCACAATTACCAGGTACCAATGACCGTCTTCAGCCATTAGAGGTACATATATATCTGTTGGTCGAACATAATGAGTACATAAAATTGGTATTGAATTGAAAGGATTTATGAGTGGGTAGTTGCCGCATCACCTTCTCACATTGATAACTATTTACCAACTAGTTGTATCGATACTTAGATATAACATCCTTAGGACTCCATCCATCTACGATGACGTTATCCTACAAAAAAATTCATGGAAAATCATAATTGCAAGATTGATTTATGTGATATAAAAGTCAAAAAATCATTCTTTACTAGGCACTCCCATTACCTGGAATCATGCTGGTAGGTACCATTTTGTACACTATCCATATCCCACTTCTTTCATGACGAGTTGCGCCACATATGCAGTTATAACCTACAATTGAATTAAATTACATGGACAGTTTTTTAAGTTAGACCTATATTGTGTAATTAAATTCAATATGAAAGCTAGGAGAAGTAATTAATAACACCTATATCACCAGAGAGACATGTTCGCGGACGCAAACTTCTTAGCGCTGTATGGTCGTTGATAATAAAAAAATGTCCACGATTATTTCATCATCACAATCTTCTAACAACACATAACATGTCAACCCCAATTTAGTATTTTCACATGTCAACCCCAATTTAGTATTTTCGTTACAAGAATCTGATGGAAGGTCGCTGACAAATTCCTCGACCTGCATAATTTCCCCATAGTTTTTGATCTAATTGTATACAAAAAACAGATATGGTAGTATATATGTTTGGTAGCAAAACATACCTTTTCTACATCATATGATGGAAAGATGGCTGTTCCGGCTTCAATGGCAACGAATTTGCATCCTTCATAGTCCTTTTGGCACCTAGAATTTTCTTAATCCTAATTACTAAACTCTAACTGGCGACTGACTATATTGTCAACAACTTAAAAATTTTCCATAGCTTCTTCGAGAGCATCACATAACAAATACGCATCAGGGTCGAACTACATACCGCATTGACAAATAAATAAAGAAGTTAGTAAAACATCCTTTCGTATGGCGTAATATGAACAATCAAATTTTTCCACAATGATCATTTACCTCTTCGCAAATACTCAGAACATCAACGTCCTTCACTAGTGTTGAGTCCATCTCGCCTCCTATGGGAGATCCAGCTTTTAGAGATGCACGACAACCTATTTTCATTGCTGTAGTTGACATTAAATAGATCTTAAAATCAGTCATACTGATATCTTGTAACACCGCAGCCAAATGGTCATACACTTATGTGCAGTGCAACTCCATGACTGCATACTAAGTTTGAGACGAATCGAGTTAGATCTCAGTTTTGTTTTATGGGAATGAGTGTTTAGCTTATACACGGGTGATTGTGTAGACTACCAAACCATAACATATTTATACGGAACCCTAGGGTTTGCGATTTGGAGGTAAGGGTTTTGCCACATCATTAATTTGCCGTTAAATTTAACAATATTATAATCATAAGGGTAATTTACCATAAAATATAAGGAACAATTTACATATATTATAATCATAAGGGTAATTTACCATAAAATTATAAATAAAGAACAAGATGTGGTTTAAGCACGATTGCGTAGTTTCCTCTTGGACAACATGATAAACCTTTTTCCTTATGGATGCCTTGTATACATCCATTCATCATAGACGGCACTGATCCAGTATGGGTGAGGTCCAAGTGCTATGGAATCATTCCACAACATCTCGATTGTTATCCATTCGTTTGTAACAACTTCATGGAGTTGCTGTTTGGCTTCGATGCTTAGTCGACAATATTGTATTGGTGTACATCGTATCATCATCATAGCAGTAAACGGTGCCAATATCATCTCTGTGTAACCCGCCTTATCGGTGCACTGTACAATTGCACCATGTCTGGGAGTAAAAAATTTAAGATTAAATACATGTGGTGTAAGAATTCTTAAAACTTGTACTTGTACACGTACAATTGTTTACCATGTATCAGGTTCGTGAACAACTGGCCTAAACTCTGTACATTTCACCAGCAACCGAAACGACCACTTACACATTAGTTGAAAAACAAAACAGTCAAATGGTTATCGTCCATTTTTTCACCAACAAATCAAACAACATTCAATTTAGGATTTCAATTTGAATACAAACATTGTAGTGAGTGTCACAAAGACACAAAAGATCTGCTTGCTTCACACTTGAGACAAGATGACTGACACGTGGCATGTTCATCCACAGAAATTGGCCCCTGTAATACGTGACAACATTATGTCATATTGTAATATTCTCATGAACATATTATTATTTCTATTACGTTCTTACCATGATACTTGAATCCGAAGACAATGTGCAACTTCTTCCCCGCATCATTACGTCCAAATTGAACAACACATATTCTTCCTACTAGATCTGTAAATCAGAAATTAAACTAAAATGGATATGTAGTTTGAACAAAATATGTCTTCAAAACATACCAACATATCTCTTCTTTGTTTCTTAAAAATAAGCAATATAGTTAAATATTGTTAGCTCAAAACCATTTGTTTCATCTACCTCGTATATTTGTTTCAAACGATTTTGTCGCGGAGTGATGAATTGCACTTTAGAGGACGTAGTTATGTACGGCTTTAGTGAATCCTTCAATCTTATGTCATCAGGCTCGTAGATTTGATTAAGTTCCAGTTGTCTTCATTCTTTGGTTGAAAAGTTTTGTTTCCACAAAACTTTTAATCAACCGTTTCTATATGGACAAACACACCATAAAAAACGAAAAATATTAATCACATCATGCAGTTTGAGACAACACCAATAGAACCGAAATAATATTTACATACATCGACATCAATCCACATGCAATATGTCATTTGGCAGTTTCCCTCAAGACCCGACTCTTCACCATTCCTTATGTGTAGAAGTAGAAGCATAATAGAACATACCGGTTCATGTCATTCTAGTTGGGCTACTATTGATGTTAGTTCGGTCATGTATGCATATAGTTACACTGTTATTTTTTACGTTGAAATCAAACATTCAAATAATATGAAGATCAACATTTTCCCCACAAATGAACTGACCCGTTAGTCTTCTTTCTTTGTTGTGAATCTTTGGAAATGCAAAATTTCCTTCCATATTCGTCAACGGTCTTGCATTTGCAAACCTATAATGTGTTAAATAGATGCATTATACATTGATTCGGGTTCCGAAAAAGGTGCGTTAGAAAATGGAAATTTTTCTAGTACTTACATGGTAAATGTTGGTGTGCTATGTCTCCCGACGTTTGATGCTGTATTAATTCATCCTGGTAGAATTTAGATTGAATGAAGTTTGAATCGAAGGTTTTTTTTGTCACACAGTTATGGATTGCTGTCTATTTCTTGCAAAATGAAGTTGCGAGAAGTTAATCTTCGAATGTCCTTATTTATAGTATTTTTATCATGGTTTAATTTTTTTTGAAAATAACTATTATTCACTGTTTACAAGAATTACGACCATTAAATAAATTAAAAAACAGCCCATTCACACGTCTAATGGCGGCTCAAAGTCCAACCACCCCTAATATTGTGGAGATTTAATGACTTATCAACCAAACAACAAAAAATTGTTATTATCAATATCCATTTCACTTAGTTTTCTCAAACGTAGCAAATTCCCACTAATATGACTATAACCGTCAATGTATGATTATTTTCCTTTTTGTCGTCATTCATTCCCCCACATCATTAATTACTTATGTAAATTACTTTTAACTTAATCAAATTGGTATATGTGGATGACATACATGGTTACTGGTCGTTGATTAAAAAGTAAAGGGTTATACGTTGTTCATTCAATATACATTTCTTAGCAGAGTCCTTCATCAAAGGCAATTCATTATTCACGATTCTGATGACACGTCATCTAAACCCTCTGTAATATGCTTAATGTACACAATATCAAAGTCATGAAAGCATCACATGTCAAATGTAAGATTATTAATAAAGATGCATTCATTAACTTCACGGAATGACAAAATAAACAAACTATCCAAAACGTGCCATAATTGCGAGACAAATAAATATAGCTTAGAAATAGAAACGCAGAAAAACTAATTGACAATAATTAGATATGAATCGTGTGCTATTAATGCTTTGTGAACACCAACCCCTTAGAGTTATCAACTAGCTTCTCCTTCTATTGAATGTCATTTCCCACAATTGTCTCCCAAAGTTCATTTATGTCATTTTTCACGACCTGTAAAGTAATATGCATCCTGGTGAATCTGCCAAAACGGGTGTTGAACCCACCATTTTGTGTAGCCGTCACCATCCACCAGTAGACCTAAATACCACAATCATTACTATTAATATCAAACCAATTGGTTACAAATCCTCGATAAATTAGACTTGATATCACTAAAATAAACAAGTATTAGACATTGACCTGACTACGAAATTTGAAGGTGTATCAATATATCATGATTCAACATAGTTAATCTTATTTGACTATTCACCCACAATTTTCCCTATGACTGTCCAACGTGATAAGAGGCTACTTTCGTCCGGTAACGAATCAATCATTTGCACTTTCATGTTGCTCATTACGATAACGGCAAGGAACCGATGGTTGTTTCCTTTGTTAATTGGCACATATACCTACAGTTCATCGACCTATCCTTTGAATCATGTAATAAACAAATGGACAATAATGTCAAGGATGTAGGAGTAGCACAAACCTTCAAGCAAAGAAGCGCACCACGAAAGAAGTCTGCACTATGTTCCTTAAAACTTGCGGAGACTGTACTCCCGCCGATGCATATGACTTGGGAGCAAACGAAGGAATGTGGAAAGAAGATTAGTTGCTTTCATGGTTCTAAGTACAATAATGCAACATATAGCTAGGGTTGCAGGTAGAAAGCATATTGTGTCGTCAACACCATCCACAAATTTGACTTGATGCTGACCAAAGTTGCAATGGGAGGCCATTGTCGTAATCACGTATGTAATGAAGAAAAGATTAAAACTAGTTTCACGACCCAAATCTTTAAGTTACAGAAAATTTTTTCATACATCAATGTACATCATCCTCCAACCAGGTAGATGGTTTTAGTGTCAATACACTCCGTCAGATACGTTCATGACTGCCAGTTTTAATGAGTGGTTCGTCACCGGGCAGAGATTCGTAAAAAACAGAGTCAATCACAGACCTTTTAAGTACATCCAGCGACTTGTTCTCCATCAATCCATACATGGGATTAGTTTGCTTCAGTTAATTTGAACTAATATAAAACAAAATTTTGGTGTACAAGAAACTATAGTTAGTAGAAATCAAATTGGTATAGCTTCAATAGATTTCTTACCTCGGAAGGAATGCGGTCGTCAAACAGAAACTTCTTGCAAAATCTTCTCTTAACTACCCCTCTTGTAACGCCACGTCCATCCCTATACTCGACACGAAAGTCGTCTTTCCATGCATATTTAAGACTACCTAGTTGGAGGTCTAATGTAGATACCGTATACAAAAAAAATTCCTTCTGCTTCTTCACAAGTAGTGAGTCTGCAGAAGTCTTATTTGCTTCGTCACTACTTGTAGCTCAGCAAGTACACACCATACTTTGGAAATACATTATTTTTTTGCGCATCGCAAACACAATTGTCTTTATTCTCTCCAAATTCTTGCTTTCATCTTTGACGTTCATATGCTTGGTCAATTATCGGCATTAGGCATCAAATAGGTTCTCGCTGATCATTATATAAGTAAAGCGTGTATGCAAGGTTATTTATTCATAAAAAAAAGTACTGTACAAACCCCTACAATCAGAAACGGAAAATACAAGTTAGCAAAACACACCTTCATAAAAAGGATTTGATACACCTAGGGTAATTAACAATTAATCAAGATGCAATTTTAGTATTTTTCCTTTTTCAGTATTTACACTAGTGGAGAAATTAAAAAAGATTTAAACACCCGAAAAATCAGCCTACGACTTACCAAAGTGGGTGACTCTTCCTAATCTGTATTATATTCTAGTGCATGCCCTTTATTTCTGTCAGTATATTCCCTTTTTTATTTTTTCCCTTTTTTCGATGATAACAATTTCCCTCGATCATTCCAAACTCTACACGGCAATGGTAATAGTTGAAACTTGCACCGCCCTTTGATGACAGCCTGTTAAATAATTTACACGATGGTTAATATAGTAGATATAGTCCATGATAATAAAAAAGTAACTGCAAACCCTATATCCTTGAATTGTATCCTAGTGTCTTCAACCAGTCGGGTCATCCTCAGGAATTATGAAATGGAGCAAACCAAATGTAGTGGCTTTACAATGTAGGATTCCTGAAATGGAGGATCTCCAAATGTCAAAGGAAGATTTACATCATAGCGAGTCAGAAAGGGTGAAACATAGTGAATCAACTCGTTTTGAAATATGCAACATTGCAAGCAGGTGGGATATGACATTACAACTTTCCCCAATGAATATAACATCGATGATAGTATGTCAGCTGATGACTCTAATGGATACAATGACGGAGAAGTAGATGAGGAAGAAGCCCATAGTGAAGAGGAGGAAAAGTCATCATGCGTCAACAAAGTTTGTAATGATGTTCATATTGATATGGAACCTCATTCACGAGAACCAACTAACTTGACGCAAGAAGAGCTCGATCAGCTAACATTACGTTGGTATAAGAAGATTGGTATGGTTGATGGTTTCGACATTCGATATGGAAAAAAAAATTGACGGCAAGAAAGGGGTTACAACTCGAGAATTCCTAGGCAGGTGTAAAGGTAAACGTCGTAAATCCAAGAAACAACCAAAAATAAAACCAAGACAAGAAATTAGGTGTAAATGCAAGACATTTCTAAGGATAAAGTTGACTAGCTCACTCTAAAGTGGCATGTGGCGACCTTCAACAATGTTCATTCACATCCTTTATAACTACAATATGTCACTCGATACATCCTGACTTATCGTCACATAACTCCACACCAAGCCACATTAATTGATTTCCGAGAGCAATTCAAAATGAGACCGGGTTCAATACATCACCTTCACATTTTGGAACACGATGGGCACAATCATGTTGGATACACCAGGAGGGACATCTATAATTATTCGTACAAAAACCGTAAACATCATAGTGGTTTTAATGGCGACGCTTCACCTGCAATACTGCATTTAGAATCAAAGAAAATCGATGATAAGCAGTTCTTTGTGGAATACAGTACATGTCTGGGTGATATATTGAAGAACGTTATGTGGGCTAATAGTATGAGTATAGATGATTTTTCTCTCTTCGACGAAGTATTAGCATTAGACATAACGTACAAATGGAATAAATATCGCATGCCACTTGTGATTTCCACTGGGACGTTGTTCTATTCGTATAAATTGATAAATATAGTTCATTGATTATTCCAATTATCTTACACTATTTGTTTGTTAAGAGTTTTTAAAATGAAGCTCATGACATGACGACATTGGTTCATGTATGATCCATCTTGTGTGGGGGTTAATCATCACTTCCAAACGTGTTTATTAGGAAGTGCACTGTTGGAAAATGAAAATTTTGGAATGTATGTATGGGTGTTGGAAACACTTTCCAAAGCCATGGAGGCGACGGGGGGGGGGGGGGGGAACCAAAAGCAGTAATCACATATGGGGATAGGCGAATGTTGAAACCATCAACTAGATATATCTGATGGCCACCCATCGTCATTGTGCATGACATCTTGATCATAACATAACAGGGAAAGTTTCATATGCCCATTTTCTCAAAGAATGTAGAAAATTCATTTAGAGAAAGATGTGTTCGAAAAATAGTGGGGAGAGTTGACGAAGAAATATAGATTGGAGAACAATAAAGAAGTCTAGAGTTTACACGATAAACGGAAAGAATGGTCTCACACATACTTACGATCAAGCTTCTTTGCGGGATATACCACCACAGCCAGGTGCAAAGGAATAAATTCATGTATTGGAAAGTACGTAAACTCCACCAACAATCTCCTTGAGTTTTTCAACCATTACTTCTAGTGGACGAGAGATTTGAGGGAAACAGAGATAAATGTTGATTACCTACAAATTGTGGTAAACTAGAAATGCCCTATTCTGTGGACTTGAAATGAGTGCAACATAAGTTACAGTAGAGAAGCATTGGAAGAATTTCTAAAGGGGTTGAACATTTCTTCGATTTGTAGCAATATAGGTTGTTAACAAACAGGAGGAAATATCAGAAAGTACACGGTGGAGATGTATGGTAGGGTACTCATCAATGGACCGTTGATTTTGACGGTGATGAAATGAAGGCGAAATGCAGTTGTTACAAATTTAGGAGCTCTTGTATTTCGTGTTCTCATATGATCTTCATTATGAAGGAGAAAAAAGAAGACAAGGTTCCCCCAAGTTTTGTGCTCCTGCATATGTCTAAAAATCCTAAAACTTCGATTATGGTTGGGATTGGGATGAATCAATGATCAAGTAATAGTGCCGCTGTAAGATATGGGATTCTATAATATCGTACATTATTGAATATTTGACTGGTTGCACAATTAATACAAACTTTTAACATTTATTTGGAAGACAGTAATGTGATGCATGACAGATTGATTCAAGCGGGATTATGTGCAACTGCTGCAGGTAATGTAAATGACTCATACCACTATCCAAATGTGAAGGACCCACCAGTTGCCAAAACAAAGGGTGCTCCCATAGTTAAAAGTAAAGGATGTAAGGAATATGAATACAACGACGGCGACGATGATGACAATTTCATGCACAAATAAAAAAAAGGTAAAACTGAATGATAAATGTAGTAATCGAATTTACTTGATTCATAATGGCTTATGAATCTATAATTGGCGACACAGAAGGCACACAACCATAAAAAGAAAGCTGATCAAGAGGGAGGGGATTATTCAGGAAAGAAGGAAGACTTAAATGTACAATATTCTTTATGTCGTACTTCCTTTCCATTTCGTACCTCTTGCTATTTTGGTATTGCTAAACTTTGATCGATTATTCCCTATAGGACCCTCCAGTGAAAATAAGGTTCACAAGGAGCCAACTAGTCCGCAAAATGTGGAAATAGCTATAACTATCGTACAATCTCAACATTTACGTTTCCCACAAAGACTGGAGGATTCAAAGTTCATCGATCTTTAACTATTGTAAAATGTCGGTTGTCAAAAAAATTTTAGTATGCATATTGTAATTGTAGAATGATTATTTTTTGCACGTTCAGGGAATTTTCAGCGACATGTGAAAAATAATCATTAAAAATTAGCACGAAATCTAACAATTACCCTGAAATTTGTCTTCCAATCTAATGAACCACGAAGGCGTATTCATACAGCTGGCTGTTCCAACCTAATTAGAGCACTGCATAGGTTAAATAATTGGATTAAAGAATAACAATTTCAAAAACCAGTTTCCTAATCCAGATGATATAGTCAGTGCATTGATGGAACACCATATGCTTACAAGATTAAGACGATTGTAGTAGGCAAAAAAAGTTGTTGTACAAAATAACGATAGTAACTTCCTATGTACTAGGAACTTAACGTTGAAGATTAATCGTACGTAAAATACAAACATAAAACGGAAGACAAAGAAATTAATGTACCAGACTAGGTATGCTAAGAGGGTTGGGAAAAGAAACCACCCTCAATCACCATATGACCTATTCAACAATAGCCCGACTTCTTTTCTGGACATGTACGCCTGTTATGACCCGAGGTTGAGCAAATTGTGCACGACCTTGGTGGTGTCCCATGTTCAGAAGCGGATGCACTGCCCTCTTCATGAAGGTCCCTGGGTAGAAGCCCCTCGAATAAGATAGTAAGCCAACCAGAATTTGTAACATCCTCCATGGCTCTAACATCTATGTCATCTGTAATCCAACGAAGCCCCGTGACTGAGCAAGCTCCCACAAGGTAGAAACCAAAACGTCAAAGTGATGTGTAGTGAAATTTCTTGAAGGCCAGTTGACGTAAGTAGTAGTATCCAAGTTTTTCATGATTTAGATGACGTATAGTCCGAGTTCCCCCAAAATATTCTAGGCCAACATTCCTCTCTAAAATCTTCTCTTGAAATCGTAGTTCGTAATCTACCTTGTTATCCATAGAATCCTAGATGGGTATTTGGTTCCACATACATCGAAATTAGCTCATAAGTGAAATCGAGTAATAAAAGCTCAATCTACCAATAACAGATTGATTGTTGAACAGAAACTGGGCCGAGAAATCGAAAAACATACTGAAACACCCGAACAACAACAATCATTACTATAGTTTCGGGGTCATTTTGGGGTTTGAATCAATGGGAATAGCTATATGACCGTGAAGGTTATGCAGGAGATAAATGGAAAATGAAGAAATGAGATTGACGAAATTAAATCCAAAAACCAGCAGATATTGGGTAGAAGTAACTGATACATACCTATCGGATAGAAGATTGTTTGTTGAACTCAGCAAACCTATAAGCAATGAAAAACCCTGATTGGATGGAAACTTCCTGTTTTAACTCTTCTCTCAACCTTTCAATTTAGGTCAATCTTCAAATCTCGGGGAGAAAAAAAGTGGGACCATGTTTTTGAATAATAACTGGACAATAATAGGAAGAGGGAAACATGAGTTATTATCGGCAACCTTTTAAACCCATCCAAAAGAGATATTTGTTGATCGTTGGATTCGAATTTAATCAATGGACAATAAGAGAAATTAGTAATCATCCATGTCAATTTTATCACCCAATTAAATTCCAAACTCAACAATTTCTGGACTTTGGGCTCCGAAACGTGCAATATATCAGTAATGTGTCAACGCTACATATAATTATAGTAGATTAAATGGCATCGGCTATGAACATTACATATGCACATTATAGATATATTTGAAATGAAGAATTAATTAGATGAAGTACTGATATATTACTCACTTTACTTGAGTGTTTGTAAGACACATAGTACGTAGGCGTTCATATGAGGATGTTGTAATAAAGAAACAAATAGTAATCTTTCCAAAAGTCAGACAATGACAATATTCGTAACTAATCGAAAATTAAATGAACACCATGAATGGTATTTGGTGACCACATACAATGTATTAATTTCTGAACATACATTGCAAAATAATTATGAACGTAACCTATATGTTGCAAATTATAATCGTTAAATAGTTAGGCAAAAAACCCATTACATACAACGTATAGATTTCTGACCATATGTTACAAATTTCACTGAAACGGCCAAACGTATGAAAATGTTGACTAATAAACATTGTGTAAATGAAGTTGGTGCTACTATAATATTAGATTACTGTGAACTTAGTAAAAGAAATCCTAGTAAACTAACCAAGCCAAACCCATTACCCTATCAAACCGAACAACCAGCATACTAGTCATGAAGTCTTTATGGGAATCACCAACAATATGAGTTCAAGACACTGTGATAAAATTTCATCCTATTTTCTGGATGATGATTACATGAGTACTTCATAAATGTACGGGGAACATTCGGTTCATACGTTGCTCAGTATATATTCTTTAAACGGTGAGATGGTTAAAAACACAAACAAGATTAAGTAGTTAAATGACTTAATGTAGACAACTTATTGGGCTTTTGTGGGGGGGGGGTCAATGTTACTATAACTTTTGGGTTATGGTATCGAATTTTGACAATAGTATGTTATTTTAAATATGTAGATGTATGTGTTTTAAAAATAAACGTCCAGATGGTATTGAAGTTGTAATCTCATATTAACAATCAGGATATTTAACCACTAGTTTGCGACGTTATTTTGATATACTAATTTCGGTATTTAATATTACCAATTGGCTTGTGGACGATCTGGCAGAATTGTAGGGCGGGAAAATGAAAAATGAAATAATTTTGAAAGAGTTTGGGTAGGGGCTGAGAGGGTTAAGGGTATCAAAATCTGATGGCTAACTACTGTAAATGGAGAGTAGATTTTGACAATTAGATAACAATAAAAATGGGCGGACAAGATCACATACCCGTTGTTATTTAAAATTCACAATGAAGTATGTTATCTTGAAATTGACTAAAAGTAAAAACATTTGATAAGGGGAAACACATAATAGTAAGTAACAAAACTATGTGTTAACGAATTTATAGTGATCTTGTATGTTTGCATAACCATATGGTAACATATGGCCCATATGATGACATGTCGAATTGTAGTTACTCAAATAACTTTGGTTAGTTTTCACCGCAACTTCAATCTTGACTTAGGAAGTGTAATCCGTTTGATTATGGGTTTGGTTGTCACATGATGTAATAGGCATCATGAAACATAATACACTGTATATGGTCACATTGACTTCACATGTTCAAAATTGGATTCACCACCTTTACCAGTTTAGGGGTAGTTAGAAAGACTAATATTGCACAAGTTGCTGGCTATAATTTGACATCGAAATTGTCTGTAGTCTTTTCATACGTTACTCGGATTCACAACATTCACCTCATTGAACGTTATAACATAATATGATATCTCATTGAAAGGTGTGACTTAGATTCTGATTGTTAGAGCAAAATGACATATCACAATGTAATTCACGACTTAGTTCCTAGAAATAGTCTTCAAAGATTTAGAGAGTTTTGTTAATAGCTTATTTCGAGTCTTCAAAGATCAATTACAAACCACATAGAGTACATAAATACGCTATAATCTAGTATCATTACTATGTTATATTTTGGTATCCTTATAAGTAATAAGTTGTGGAACACCAAAATTTACATGGTTATGTGTGTCATACCAAGACACATCCTAGGTTGTCTCTTAATTACTTGGAAGTACATAAAACATTCCAAGCTATGTAATACGTTTGCCATTAAGGAGGGTGAACTATCGAAAATTATGTATTCTTAAACCATATTAACGTTACACATATAAGGGTCGAAGTAGATATGCAAGACTTATTGATTAATGGGCCGAACCATACATTAATTACCTTTTGTTGTTAACTTAGACGGGTCAGCCCAACTAAAGCCCATTATTGAAATACATCAGATTTCTCCGACCAATTTTGAGAATTTCAAAAATCCTAAATCCAAATTCCCAAACTCTGCTAGGTCATCAGTTTTCACACCTTCACCAAAATTGAAACGTCTAGAATATGATTCTTTGTTTTCCTTTCCCTCAATGTCCAGTGCATTCTGTTTCTTCGTAGTCGTTGTTCATTGAATCAACTTCATAAACCCCATTTTAGGTAGCTTGTCTATAAAGGAAATCGATTTGAAGATTCTATCTCGCACTGGACAACTGATCGTCAGCGGTGAAGAACTGGAGTTTGAAGGTGGTCTTAACTAACAGTTTATTATGGATGCATTAGGTTTATTGGGTTTGTGATCAAAGCGTTTATTGACCCCTCACTCGTTTCAACATTTTCTTGGAGATTCGTCATGGCGTCAAAGTGGAAAGCTCACCTGGAAAATCTAAACCCAGTAAGCTCCCCAGTTTTTCATCGTTATCTGCTATGGAAATTCAAAGTTATGTTACTGCCCCCTCATATGATAATCCCGAACCCTAATTTTTTTGAGAAGACATGTGGTCCTAATTTTGTTGTACATGCTCTTCTATTTTGTTAATTCAAAACCTTATAGGACTTATACTGTTCGAAACTATCATGCCATTAATGTCCATATAGTTCTTCCGAAGAGGTCGGTGAATTTTGGTAATCAATGCTCCAATCCATTCTAAGGGGGCTTGAACCAGGAGCAGTTTATGTCACTTACGTTTGCAAGTTTACGTTTGTGTACCTATGTATGCAAATGAAAAAGAACATATGTGGTGTTAAACAGGAAAGAAAACTTACTCCCTTATTTATATCATTCAGATGCAAAACTATAGGAGTGAAAGATATGAATTTTTTAATCCATACAATGAAGAGTGGACCAGTCGTGAAGAAGCTCTTTCAAGAAGTGAGGTTCGAAGGATTCCTGAACATAGATTTGAAACACATCAGCCACGATGTTATCAACATTCCAATGAGGGTGTACAATCCAAGTAAAAAGGAGGTCATGATTGATAATGGGAAGTCATTGACAATGAATGCCACATACGTGAGTAGGGTTTATGGCTTGGCTTGCACTGGGACAGTTATTGACATCTGACAGTGCTCTGCCAACTCAATTCACAGTTTCTGTCGTCTAACAAAGCTGCCAGAAAACACGGGTGAATCGATTACTTTTTGGGAACTAAAGGAATAGTTGAAAGAAGCAACTGAACCTACATCGTTTGCAAGGTTGTATATCCTTCTATACATTGAGAGAAGCTAGTGCATGGGAGTTCAGATAGATTGTCATTTGCAAGGGGATCTCGCTGACGTGACGAAATTCAACTGGTCCAAGCTTGTTGTGGAACATTGCATGCCGGGCTGGAATATTGGAAATTCGAAAACATAAGAGACTACCCAAGGGGTGACATGAATTTCCTTATGGTTAGTTCTAATTTCATGTCATCTGTGAATTGAGATGCTTTTGAAGAATTTTTCAGTTAGATAAGAATTATCTTGTGATTCATTAACTTTAAACTGAACATATATATATATATATATATATATATATATATATATATATATATATATATAATGAAGATGCACTGCCTAGAGTCCTTATTGCTCGACAATGTATGAAAAATAACCAAACCAACATGCAGTCACTGGAATGATAGCAAAGTCACGTTGGCGGTGAAAAGTATTAGACAAGAGGATGGTAGACTGTCCATGCTTTTCAAGGATTGCAAGAAGGTAGGTAAAAATCTATTGTGGGAGAAGAAAGCCCCATTGCCAGGAAAAAATAAGGACCATGACGATGCTGGTGAAAACACAGTGGAGCAGGATCATCTTGAAACAACCAACACTATGTGTGCTTCAGAGGATATAGGTGTTCAACTAGGCGGTAGATTAACAACACTTGAACAGTTATATTACATTATAGTCATTGCTGATTAATTTGCTATGTGTGTTGTTTAAACTCTTTTGAACTGTGTTAACATTGCTTTCTTTGTCGCACTGCTTAAATGATTTGTCACCAAAATGTTTGGAGATGGAGAAATTGAGAACCTGACAACACAACAGTTGCGTGAACAGAAAGCAAGCGTCGCTGCCAACACATTGGCTATTTGTACTCAACATGCAGCATTAAAAGCGCAACAAACAACTTTGTTGGCTCAAGAAGCAGCCCTTCAGAAGGAGATGAAGGAAGTACATGACTTGGAAGGGAGATGAAAAACATCAAGAACATGATTTCATTGCACGTGGAAAGTACAAGCAGAGTCAATGAGAAGGACCAGACCATCGATATAGGGATGGAACTTGTGGAATGTCTGTCTTCGGATGACATGAAGACAATGAAGGAAAAATAGATGCAGAAACTAGGAGCACAACAAAGCAATGTAAAACTGAAAGCGATCGATGCAAAGTGAAAATGCATGAAGACGATGAAGGAAGAGATACAGTCTCTAAAATTGACGAAGGAGGATCCGATAGTGAAGTACAAAACCTAAAGCAGAATGTTTCGGGTTTTTTAAATGAAAATAACAAAAACTAGGTTGTTGTTTGTGACGGGGGAAACCATACAGTAAGGGATGGAAGAAAGGGGGGTGACCATGCCTTCAGTGATAGTGGTAGAGGAAAACAGAAAGAAGATGGTGTATGTCAGACCTCGAGAATGAGATAGGAGGGAGCTAATCACCTATGACATACCTAAAGATTACAATCAAGCATTTGACTCAGCAAAAACATCACTAATGCCCAAAAAACTCAAAGATGATGAAAAGAATATCGTGCACAGAGGACGTGGTTGGAAGCCATAAGTACAACATTGTACTTGAGTTACAATTGATTAAAATGAAACCAGGTGCTGTAATTATATCATTTGATTGTGGCCTATTTTCTAGTTTACAGAGATACTTTGGTATGTGATTTCATGGCGCACCTCAACAAACTTTAAAAGAATGACTTTGACAGCTTGAAATCAAGGTAGTACATAACTACATCCATGTTGAATTCATTCGTGCATTTAATCAACAGGGAGACAGTGCAAAAGCATCGAATCTTAACATGATTCTGCTTCCCCCTAACGATTCTTGCTGTAAGTTTTCATACTAGTACTTCATATGAGCATTTAATTCTTCTAATATTGTTTTCTTGAATTTGAAGGTAACGTGATGATGTTTCACAGTCATGTAGAATGCAGTTAGGTCAGAGGTGCTTGGTACAGGAGTAGGTAATGTAAAGAATCTTCTCAAAATTCTCATAAAACTCATTGGTCATTATTTTCTTACTACTATTCGTAATGGTCGGTTAGTCTTCCTACTTTCACATTACTAAGCTACTCATTTGTCTGACAACAAATTGTTCTGGATTCATGTTATCTTGTATCCACTTAACTTTTCATATTGCAGTAGGAATGCCGTTATTTCGTTCAGTGTACTGTTAATTTCTGACTAATAATTCTGCATACATGTTTTTTTCAGATCTTTTTCCCAGTCCATGGTGGTAGTCTGTGTGATAATCACTACTAGGTTTTCGTCATCGACTTCAAGAACAAGCAAAAGGTATTGCTGAACTGCTGGACATAATGAAGTGTTACGAGAGCAACCCCATCTACCATGTAACTTTCAAGAAGCTAATTGAGTACGTGGAGCCGTTTCTCAAGGTAATGAAATGCAAGGGCATCAATTCAAATGGAGGGTGTTCGATGCTCCTCATCAACCCGACGACCATAGATGTGGATTGTTCGTTATATACTTCCTGGAGCACTACAATGGCAGATTCACACAGGAACAAATGGGGCTATGGAATCAAATGAGGGTTCTCAAAGATGACAGATCGTACTTCGTATATCGCTTGATTAGCTATATGACCAATAATCAGCTTGGTTTCATGTTAAGCTTCGATTCTGAACGTTCCCCAGAAAAGAAGCATGCTGAAAATTTCCCATAAAAGGAGCCTACTGACAATCGCCCAAAGAGGAAGCCTTGACGTCCAAGGAAACATGTCCAAGGAAAATACTAGTAACTATAGTATTTTGTATCCGGTTATGACTGGTTCATACTTTGAACCACGATGTTAGTAATTGTAGTATTTTGTACCCGGATATGACCCGCGACTAGTAGAAAATATTTTCGAACCCGCTAAGTTGTTTCATGTGCGTGTTTTTTATTGATCGTAATAATTTTTTAATATATGCGTTATTATATTCAATACAATTTAGATCCTTGAAAATAAGCTAATTCATTTACATAACCTACCATAGTTCAATTAAATAATATGACATATTTCATTAAACGAGTCTAATGTATGGATATCTGGTATAATATAATTTAAATTATATTGAATAACTCAAAATCAAGCAAAATCAAACTCAGAAAGAAGGAAAATATTCCAACCATTTTTAGGTAAACGTTGGTTTCGAAAGATCCATTTATTATTTTCAAATATCATAACATTGTTTTAATATATGCGTTATTATATTCAATATAATTTAGATCTTTTAAAATAAGCTAATTCATTTAAAAAAATTTCCATAGTTGAATTATTCTGTTTATAATTTCCCAAATATTCAACTACAGAAGTTCCAACAATTAATGGAAAGATACACAATGATTTATAGGTACAAAATTAAATGTTAAGAGCGAACATATGACTTATAGTTATCAATTGATACAAAAGAGTGGGTTTAAATTAATTTTAAGAAATATAAAACATGTGTTTAACATTACTGGTGTTACAAATATGATATTTAAACCAAAAGGTAGGGAAAAATCAATATAAACCAGCAAAAACGACTATGACATTAAACATTAACAAGTTCAGATGTAGTGGAATTAAAAACCAAACACCAACATCAACACAAACACCAACAATAAAACAAGGAAATAAAACAACAACACAAACACCGTCAATAAAAACGTTTAACGATAATTAAACAACAACACAAACATCGTAAATCAAAAAACGTTCGTAGGAAATAAAACAACAACCGAAAATAAAACTTTGCCTTCCACTCCTTGGATCCCCCCACACCTGCTCATATATTCAACCCTAAAATCGTCATCATCATTAGAGTTGCTTTCAAAAATATCAGGCACCACAACAGAATTCCATTCCATCTGACGCTCATCAGTTGCCTCTTCATTATCCGTAAGATAATAATCTGCAGATAAAATAAACAATAAAAACATAAACATAAAATATAAATGGGTTAGCATGTCAAATATATAATGAAGCAGGAAATAATTACATACTAGTCTGCTCAAGAAGGTATCGAATAGAGGGAGCAGTCCACTTATGGGAAATGACGTATCATTTGAACCTTATACTGATTTCATGGAGGAAGTGAGTAATCAAGGCACAGTAAGGGAAAGGATCCTCCGGGTAATCACCACCAGGTGATGATTTCATCATATGGATGCACATGACATTAGAGAGGCTAAGTGCAACACCTTTTACAACACTAGCCATTATGAATACATCAAGCCGCGTAATGGACGAACGACAAGCTCTCCTAGGAAGGAAGAAGTGGGTGATAAGCTAGTGGAGAACTGGTAGGTCATTGGGAAGTAATTCGATAGTCGGAGGCGGGTCAGGATTAGCAGTTAGAGTGGCAGCAGTGTTTAAGTCCAGTAAGGAGGATAGTTTGGACTCATCAACAAGTTTGAAACCGTTATTAGACAACCCTATAAGCCTGGAAAATTTTAATGGACTAAACAAAACTACATAACCATGGAACATAGAGGTAAGGTCGGCACTTATGGGAAGTCCCCTTGATGACACTCAATTTGTCGTGTTCATTGATATGTTGTATTTTCGACACAGTTTGTCTCATTATAATCTATATTTTTGTGTGTCAAAATGTATTTAAATTATGGATTTTGAGTACATGTTTGGTTCTCTTACCCCTCGAGGCCATGTTAATGTGTTTGGTATGTTTTTGGTATATTTCATGTGTCATATGACGTTTAGAGATGAACCAAGACATGACGGGGAGGCCGGAACAACTCAAAACGTTCGACTTGGGAAGAAAACATCACTGTTTATTATTTTGAGCATAACTCATTACTCGGAAGTCCAATTGATTCAAGGGCAGCGGGGTTGGAAAGATTATTCGATTGTCTACAACTTTTATGTTGATGTCATGGCCAACTTCCGTATACCGAAGGAAAACAGTGTGTTCTTAACGTATACGACTGTGTCCTTTTCTCTGTCAGCAACCCGAGAGCCTCTGTTGGGAGGAACATACCCGTGTCCTTTACGAATGAGGCATGTTCTTCTAGGACATGGTGTGTCCCTCCTTCAAATGAGGTTTTCCAGACATTTCCTTCTCCAATTCGGAAGAGAAGCCTATAAATACCCTCGAGACCCCTTATGGACGAAATATACATTGATATACTTCATAATACACATATTTTAGAGCTCTTAGAGAGAGCTAGAGTTTCATAGAGAAGTACCAGAATTGGCGAAGGGTGAATCATCAAGTCGAAGATTGGGATTTCCACGAAGAACATGTCGTCTTCTTCGGTTTTTCTTCTCTTCTCTTATGATTTATTTTCCGAAAGCATGAGCGGCTAAACTCTTTGTGTTATTTGGATTATATGAAACTTTAGCTTAGATTTTGTATGGATGATGGGTTTCTAAACCTTTAATATTGCTATCGAAGTTATTCAGGATTATTGTTTGTTCTTACTAAACCTAATTTCATATTCATTCTCGTCTTATCATCTTGATTGAATCTCTGTCATTGATTTATGGGTCCGAGAGGAATGTAGATCAGTAGGGCACTTTGGAAGAACTCTAGGTTACTCGTTAGCTTTAGAGATGAGCATTTAATCTAGTCTTTTTGCATCATTTATCGTTGTGGCATTCCATCGAACACCTTTAATTGTTCTACTTGGGTGTAGATTAGCCCGAGAGAGGAGTCTACGGTCAAGCGGAATAGATCCTTAGAGGCACAAGAGTCATCTAAGACTATCATAGGAACTCGCCAAGCCATTTGATAAGGCTAGAATTTGTATCAATTATCTATCCTTTTATGCATGCTTTTTGAGTGATTATTAGTTGGTTCAAAATTCATTCCTATATGACTTTGTGTTTTGGCATCACATGCCTAGATCCACTCATTTGGACCGTTTCGGTCCATTTAATGTGTTCTTTGCAGTATTTGTCACCTACAAGTACTTAAGAGATAGGTGGTCTGGCTATGAAGCCAAGGACGTAAAGTATAGCATGATTGGAGCTCGAACGGTAGACTGAGAAAGGGAATAGAGAAGCAGAGGGACTACATGCCGTGCAACCCTAAATCATGTTGAAAATGTCGACCTCAAAACATCGGAACGGCATGCACCCCTGCACGCCGTATCGCCCTTTTTCTTCGAGGAAGTTTGGAGAATAAAAGGTGCACGGCGTGCACCAATGCACGTCGTTCCCTTCCTTTTGCTACACGGAAAGATTGAAGATAGGGAGGTGCACGACGTGTACCGCTGCACGGCGGGCACCCCTCGATTTCAGCAGCTTCCTATAAAAGGGCAGATTTTAAGGGAAGAGAAAGACAAGCCCCCAAACAAGAATTCTCTCGATTTTTCCCGACTTTCTTCTGCAAAAACCAGCACAAATCATTCCCTAGAAGCTTAATTGAAGATCCAAAGGAGTTGCTATCAAATATTGAAGCTAGGATTGAAGCTAGAAGGCTAAAATCGATGATTGGAGGAAGAACAAGCCATTATTTCTTCAACAAGAAGATGGTTAGGGTTTCTTTTGATTTGTTTTCTTCTAGAGTCATGAGTAGCTAAGTTTTTGAGATACTTGGTTGGGAAGTAGGAATTGAGCCATGATACCTGTTTTGAATGTTTAAGAACGATGATTGTGGATGATTGGTTTGTAATGAAAGATTGCCTTGTTTGTTTGGTTTTCAACCTAATTCTTGTTACGGCTAGAATTAGGTCAAATTTATGAACTCATTTGTTGAAGATAGACTTAGGAATTCGTAAGATTAATAATCGAGAATAGAATTAAGTTATCGGAGGGGCAAGCCGATAGCCTAATTCTACCTTTTGTGTTTATTCCAGTTTTAAAAGTTATTCATCTTGTAATTGGAGGGCGCACTAACTTGCACCCAACGATCCAAATTGGGTGTAGTGATCAGTAGCTTAGGCTTCGATGGACCAAATTAACGCTATTGCCAATTAATTCCGGAAGAACACCTTATCACTTTGTATTTCTTCTCGGTGTTCATTACTGGCTAGCCTGATTAAGGTTATTTCTGCCTTAGTTGGGAAGCCAGTAATGGCAATCCGTATGCATGATCATGTCGCGGATTCATACGAGTGATAGCAGGATTCATTATTCAATCCAAGTCCACATTTGTTCGTTTCGAATGCGTTTAAGAGGTTGAGTTTGATGACTCATCGCTTCAAAGAACTTGTTTCTCCATTTGAATCAACCCTTAATTTGTTAGTTTAATTTAATCATTAGCGTAATTAAAACCCATCACCAATTATTTCAGTCTAAATCGTGGTGATAAGTTCGAGTAGAGGTATAATGAGAGGAACCTTCGAACACAAACGAAACTTGAGTCGTCGGAATCACTTCACAGTTATATCTGTGATCAAGTTTTTGGCACCGTTGCTGGGGACTTCTCTCGTTCCTTCGAAAGGACTTAGTCGGTGCCGATTTAGGCATTCGACTCCATTTTAGTTTTTGTTTTCCCATCTTTTTGTTGTTTGTTTGGGTTTCACTTTGGTGTGTTTTTTTGGATGTGCGGGAGTTTAGGTGCAGTTTATGAGATAGCCTAGCAGAACCCGTGATCGACGACTTCGAAATCTGCAAAGCAATCTCACACCACCTCGACTTGTGCTCTCTCTTCAACATCAACCCATCTTCAACTTAGAGGTTTTCTTACCAGTACCTTCACCACCTCATTCACCAATCTTAGCAACCTCCTTATCACCAACGGTTTATTCTCAATTCAATTTTTCAAGCGAAGAAGAAGATTTCGAAGAACCAATCATAATGGGAGACACAACACGCATGCTTGGGGACTATGCTAAGCCCATACTTGCAGGCACTGACTCGAGCATAGTCCCTCCACCAGTTGACAACCGGAACCTCAAGGTGAAGACCCCATATGTTCAGATGGTGCAGCAGAGACCATACTCAGGCAGTGATCACGAGTGCCTGAGTCAAAATCTGAGAAACTTCACCGAGATTGTAGAGCTCATGATGTTCAACGAGGTCCATGCAGATGTGGTTCCCATGAGGCTCTTCTCCTTCTCGCTCCAAGGGAAGGCCAAAGCTTGGTTGGACAATCAACCAATGAACTGGTTCCGGATATGGGATGCTTTGGCTAAAGAATTCCTAGAAGAGTTCTTCCCGCCCTACAAGACAGATGCAATCAGGGCTCAGATCAGTAATTTTCAGCAAAGATATGGAGAGCTCTATCACGAGACCTGGGACCGCTTCCAATCCCTGTTGTACTCATGCCCACATCACAACATGGAGGATTGGACTTTGGCAGACATATCCATGCATGCTCTTGATTATGAGAACACGCGTATGATCAACCAAGCTGAGATGGTGATCTGAAGTCACTTACTCCAACGAGGTTTCTGCAGCTATTCAGGGAAATGGCTGTCAAGACTAAGAGTTGGGCACGCCAACAAGCACCAGTTGCCCAACTATCATCAAGCACGCCTCAACAAGCCCTCAACGATAACTCCGACCAATCTCTCCGTATTCTCCATTCCAAGGTTGATGCATTGGTGCATCAGATGAACAACATGGCCTTGCCCAAGGCACCAGTCAAAGAGGTTGCACCACCTCCCAAACCTCAACCACGGAAGGCAGTGATGGTGTACTACTGTGAGGGTTGTGGACATGAAGGACATGATGTTTCATCATGTCAACTCTTTTCAGAAGAAGCACCTCTGGAAGAAGATGTGGACAATTTCGAGCTGGTGGATTATTTCCACGGGGATCTGAATCAATAGGTTGGGTAAAATACAGGCAGGTACCAAAATAATTTCCGCCCCAACCAAGGTGGGTACTAAAACTACCCACAGAACAACCAAGGCTACCAGAACTATCAACAAGGGTCGGGACCCCAAGGACAAGTTTCGACCCAACCGTAGGCAGCTCCTCAAAGGCCTCCACGACAACCAAATTTGGAGTACAACCAAGGGTTCCAAGGAAATCAAGGTTACCGCAAGGAGAATCAGAGGGGTTATCCACCCCAAGGATAAAAACAGGGTTTTAATCAGCAGGGTTATCAAGCCCCTCAAGTACCTCCTCCCAAATTCCCACAAGCAGCAGCACCTCAAGTTGGACCATCATCTTCATCAGCACCTCCAATGGACAACAACACCATGCTACTCCAACTCCTTCCGAACCAGCAAACTCTCATCCAGAACCAACAAACTTCCATCAACAACTTGGACGTTCAGATGGGATGCCTCCTCTCCATTCAGTAACCACATACCTTACCTGGGAATACTGAGGAGAATCCCAAAGGTGAATATGCTGAATTGAAGACCATCAGTACTAGGAGTGGGAAAAAAAATAAATCTCATTCCCATAGTGGTGAAGCCTCTCATAACGGTTCCCCTAAAGTTAGTTGTTAAAGATGAAGGAATCAAGGAGGATGAGTTAGCATACGAGAATGCAGCTAATGATAATGAAGATGGAGCCAAGGGTGCTGGAGAAGAAATGCTGTCACATCCCGTGGGAAAGGGGCCAACAAAGACCAATGGAGCTAGCTCTAGCTCAAAATCGGTTTTGGCACCTTACAAGCCAAAGGCCCCGTATCCTAAACGGCTTGATGAGGATTCTCGAGCCAAGAGTTTCGCCCAGTTTGTGGAGATGCTTAGGGGAGTACAACTCACCCTGCAATTCACTGAAGCCATTGCCAAGATGCCGATGTATGCAAGATTTTTTAAGGACATCTTCACCCTCTACGAGCAATGTTCAGCAATAGTCTATACATTCATTCCGGCAAAGCTCAAGGATCCAGGTAGTTTCCATATCCCTTGTAGAATTGGTGAATTAGACATTGAAAAGCGCTTAGCTGACTTAGGTGCTAGCATAAACGTAATGACATATTTTGTGTACAGAGCACTAGACCTAAATGAACTCAAACCGACTAGAATGAGTATTCAACTAGCAAATAAGTCATTAAATATCCTAGAGGAGTTTTCGAAGATGTCTATGTTAGAATTGGAAATTTTGTGTTCTTAGTTAACTTTGTGGTGGTCGATACCGGAGATACTGATTTATCTCTTATCTTGGATAGACCTTTCCTCAATACATCCAAGGAAATTATAGATGAATTTGAAGGAACTCTCACCTTGCATGTTGACAAGGAACATGCCACTTTCAAGTTGACTAAGAGCATGAAATTTTCTCATGGTCAAGATGACATTGATTTTGATGAGATTGAATTTGAGGATGTGGATGTAGTTGCTTTGGCTTTTCAGGTTAATGCTTTGTTTGATCTAGATGCCTTGGATTCTTCCTTGAGTAATCAACTGCTGCAGGAATCATTTGTGAACAGGGCTTAGACATAGATCAGAATAAAGATCAAGCAGAAGTTACTCCGCTCATGGGAGTATCTACAGTGAAGAAGACATCATATGAAGACCCGCCTGAGCTTGAGCTCAAATCACTTCCAGCTTATTTAGAGTATGCATTCCTCACGGAAGGCTCCAAGCTACCAGTGATCATCAACTCGTCTCTCACGCCTAATCAGAAAGAGAGGTTGGTGAATCTTCTCTGACAACAAAAGGAAATGATTGTGTGGCAGATTTCAGATGTCAAGGTCATCAGCCCCAACTTTTGCACGCACAAGATCTTGATGGAAGAGAACTTTTGTCTGATAGTTCAACCTCAACGGAGACAGAATCCAAATTTGCAGGAGGTTGTGAAGAAGGAAGTTGGGAAGCTGATGGATGCAGGCATCATCTACCCTATTTCAGACAGTGAATAGGTTAGCCTAGTTCAAGTGGTGCCGAAGAAAGGAGGTTTCACGGTGGTTGAGAATGAGAAGAAAGAACTCATCTCCACTCGCACTGTTACCGGGTGGAAAATTTGTATTGATTACTGAAGACTGAACGATGCCACTAGAAAGGATCATTTTCCGCTCCCGTTCATGGATCAGATGCTCGAACGCCTCGCTGGCCACGAGTATTTCTGTTTCTTGGATGGGATGTCGGGATACTTCCAGATCCCAATAGCTCCAGATTACCAGAAGAAGACGACGTTTACTTGTCCTTTCGACACCTTTGCATACAGAAGGATGCCGCTTCGATTGTGTAACGCCCTCGCCACTTTTCATAGATGAATGCTGGCAATCTTTGCTGATTTGGTGGAAGACATCATGGAGGTCTATATGGATGACTTCTTAGTGTATGGGGATTATTTGGATCATTGTTTGCAGAACCTGAAGAGAGTGTTACAGCGATGTGAAGAAACCAACTTAGCCTTGAGTTGGAAAAATGCCACTTTATGGTGCGTGAAGGAATCGTACTTGGTCATAAGGTATCTTGTAAAGGGATTGAAGTGGATAAAGCGAAGCTTGAGACAATAAAAAGTCTTCACTCCCTTCTTCTGTCAAAGGTGTTCGAAGTTTTCTAGGCCATGTGGGATTCTACCGTCGATTTATCAATGAATTCTCCAAGATAGCAACACCTTTGAATCGCATTCTAGAGAAGGATGATGCATTCACTATCACCAATGAGTGCAATCGCTCTTTTGAGCTACTCAAAGAAAATCTCACAAGTGCACCAGTCCTCACCTCACTGGATTGGTCACTCCCATTTGAGCTGATGTGCGACGCCAGTGATTTTTCCTTGGGAGCTGTTTTGGGACAACAAAAGGGTAATCGCTTCCACCCTATCTACTATACCAGCAAATCACTAAATGATGCCTAGAAGAACTACACCACCATAGAGAAAGAGCTCCTAGTTGTGGTGTTCACAGTCGACAAGTTCAGATCCTACTTGGTGTTATCTCACACCATGGTTTTCACCGACCACACAACTATCAGGTACTTGATGAGCAAGCCAGATGCTAAGCCACGCCTTCTCCAATGGATCTTATTGCTGCAAGAGTTTGATCTCAAGATTGAAGACAAGAAGGGCTCCAAGAATGTTGCTGCATATCACCTCTCCCGATTGATGGAAGAGGACCTATGAAAGCCAGATGGGATTCCCATTAAGGAGTGCTTCCCAGATGAGTGACTCTTCATGGTCATTGCCCAGGTTGTCGAGGGACCATGGTTTGCTGACATAGCAAACTACCTCACCACTGGATCCTTCCTGAAAGACGTCACACCACAAGGGAAGAGGAAGATTTTGACAGACATGAACTATTTCTGGGATGATCTGTATCTCTTTCGTAGGGGCGCGGATCAGATGATTCAACGATGTGTGCCTTATAAGGAGACCAACTCTATCCTCAAGCACTACCACGTCGGGCCAGCTGGAGGACATCTCGGTGATGACCGCACTGCCCGAAAGGTATTTCACTCTGGTTTCTATTGGCCTGATATTTATAAGGATAGTTTTGACTATGTTAAATGATGTGATAAATGTCAAAGGTTTGGTAACATATCTAATCGGGATGAGATGCCTCAAAATAATAATCTTGTATGTGAAATCTTTGATGTTTGGGGGATAGACTTTATGGGATCATTTCCTTCGTTTAATGGTCTCAAGTATATCCTTGTCGCAGCTGATTATGTCTCTAAGTGGGCAGAGGCCGTGGCTCTTCCCACTAATGATGCTAGAACCGTAGGGAAATTTTTGATTAAGTTGTTCTCTCAGTTTGGGACACCTCGTGCGATCATTAGTGATAAGGGCACCCATTTCATGGGTCAGTTCGACTGGGTGTACCACCGCTTTGGTGTCTCACACCGGTTTTCTACTGCCTATCACCCTCAAACTAGCGGGCAAGCTGAGGTGACGAACCGAGAGCTTAAAAGAATTATACAAAATTCCATCGACCAATCAAACAAATATTGGCCGAGTAGGCTCGATGACGCTCTCTGGGCTTATCATACTGCATACAAGACGCCTATAGACTCGTCTATAGAAAATCCTGCCATCTACCGGTTGAACTTGAGGATCGAGCCTACTAGGCTTTAAAATTTCTCAACATGGATGCTAGTGCTGTAGGTGAACATCGAAAGTTTCAGATACATGAGTTGGAGGAACTCTGTCACACGGCTTATGAGAGCTCAAGGATATACAAGGACCAGACCAAAAAGTACCACGACTCCTGCTTACGGACTATCAAGGAATTCAAGGAAAGAGAACTCGACCTCCTTTTCAACTTGAGGCTCAGACTATTTCCCAGAAAGCTGCAATCCTGATGGAGTTGTCCATACACAGTAATGAAGGTATTCCCTTATGGGACCATTGAGGTAACAACGTCACCTTCCTTTGAACCTTTCAAAGTGAACTGTCATCATTCTCTACCAAGTAGGTGACACCGTAGGTGTTGTCGATGAGGTGGATTGTTTCCCACTTTGAATTGTTCATGGGAGGTCGTCTAGCTAAAGACGTTAAACAAACGCTCTTGGGAGGCACCCCTTGCGTATCTATTGTTAGAATAGTGAATAAAAGACCTTAGATTATAATTTGTAAGTCTTTTGATGTATTTTTGGTTTGAACTTTGTGTTTGAGTCTAGTCTTGAATCATTGATCGTGTCCTTGGTGATTATTGATGCAAATTGGACCCTAGGAGAGCTATATTTGTTGGTTGTTGAATGTTGAAATTGTAGGAAATCGAATAAAAAAATTTGTTGGGAAAGCACCCTACATGTTGTGCACGCCTGCATGCCATGCAGGGTCTGTTTTCCAGAAACCCGCGGCCACCAAAGTAGGGAACGGCGTGCACACCTGCACGCCGTGCTACCCAAAATCGCCCCATACCAGCATATCCCAAAATGAGGAACGGCGTGCACCCCTGCACACTGTGCACACCCAAACTTACCCGAGACCTGCGTTCCAAAAAAATAGGGAATGGCGTGCACCTATACACGCCGTGCACCCTGTTTTGAATCCGGATCTCCCCTTTCTCTCTCCATAAGTTTTTCTCGTTTCTTCCACTTTCTTCCCTGTTGTCGCCCTTTCCTCTCTTCTTTTTCCTTCCTCTTCCACCTCCTTCCTCTCCTCCCCCTTCCTCTCCTCCCCCTTCCTCTTCCACCTCCTTCCTCTCCTCCCCCTTCCTCCTTCCTCTCCTCCTCCCTCTCCTCCTCCCTCTCCTCCTCCCCTTTCCCCTTCCCTTTTCCCCTCCCTCCCCTCCTCCTCGCATCACCCGTCCCGCCGCCCTCCTCTCTTCCTTCCTCCGTCGCCGCACCATCTCCAACCGCCGCCTCCCTCCTCCCCCCTCCTCCCCCGACGACCCCCACACCCTCCCCTTCCCTTCCCCTTCCCTTCCCCTTCCCTTCCCCTTCCTCTACACCCACATCCCCTCCCCCACAACCCATAATCCTCAACAACACCCAAAAACACCTAAACCTCCCAAAACACCCAAAACTTCAATTTCATCTCAATTCGGACGATTCAGAGCTTCTCGTTGGTCTTCCTCAACTTGATGGCTGCCCAATTCCATTCTCTAATGTTCAAAATCGATTTCCCCCAATTTCGGTTAGTTTTCGACTTTTTAGGTAAAAAATATGTTTTTTCTAAAATTGGGTCAACTGGGCAGATTCCTTGTGAACATTGTGTTGTAGGTGTTGAACTTGCATACCTACAATGATGATTGTGCCATAGAATCTCAACCTCGCTTGGAATTTCGGCTTTTCAATAACGGTTAAATTTTCGAGTTCGGCCAAAATTTTGAAATTTTGAAATTTCAAGTTCTGAATGCTTTCATTGTGTTCCATATGCTTTGTTGATGCCCTTCTATGCCGATGTCATACTCGATCGCTCCCACTTGTGTTTCTTTGATGATTTCATTATCTATACTTATGTGTTGAGCAATTGATATTGTGTGGAGGTTATATTGATTAGATTACCAGTGGCCTATATTCTTGATGGTTTGGTGTTGTGGTTGATGTTCTTAGCAAATGTTCATATGCTATGTGCACTTGTTTTCCAATGCTCAATATATTCTCTATCTTGTGTTTGGAGCTTGTGTCACTAGTATTGGTTGTTACAGTAGCCTATCGTAAGATAGTTGCATTTAGTGGATGTATGTTGTGGTTACATTCATTTTATGACTTATGCCTTGCCTTGCTCTTCATTTCATGAGGACGTGAACACTTTAAGTGTGTGTGGGGGGGGGGGGGATATGTTCATATTGTGGGATGTTGCGGATCCTAATCAACATGCAATTTTGTTTGCATTGTGTTTGTGATAATTGTGCAGGATGAATAGGAAGAAGACACCCGCCATAGGCCTAGGGAAGGTTACCGGCGTTGGGAAGAGGCTACGGCCAAACCCTTCCTCTCCTTCCTCTGTTGGGACTAGTCTACCCTCATCTCCACCACGAACTTCCATTTCTAGTCGTCCATATCGGGGTGGAGCTTCATCCTCTGCTAATCCACACCGTTCACGGCTAGCTTCTTAGCGGGAGACAACGTCAGATCCCATTCTAGCCGCTGCTACTGCTTTACCGAATGCAGAGGTGGAGCAGGCGATTTTTGACTTCGAGCCAAGAAGCAAACTTGCCCGCTGATACGGAGTATATCGGACTTGGGCGACTGCACTACACGGGTACCTAGATATCCAGAGCTTCATGAAGGAAGGGTGGTGCACTTGGTTGATGGCATACAGTGAGAGAGCAAGTATTTGGCCGTTGGTACGGCTCGATGATCAGGAGCACCAGGGAATTCTACTCCACAGTGAAGATAGCAAGGTACACATCTACTCAATAGGCAGGAGGCATCAAATTCCGACTTGGAGGTCAGTCGTTCTCCTTTTCAACGGATGAGCTGGCAGAGAACATGGGTTTCTACACCCTGGAACAGGTGGCCAACTTGGAGGTCATGTCACTGGCCATCATGGATAGGAAGCCAATTCCAAACTTGAGGAAGTTCTAGAAGGATATTGCTTGGGACAATGCTCCCTATTCTGCTCGGTCCTCGAAGGCGAAGCACATTAAGATACCGAGAATGTGACTTCTTCACCTGCTCTTCCGTCGCGCCATCGCCGCTAGGAAGCAGTCTAGCAGTGGAGGAGTAGTGAACTCCACATACTTGTAACTCTTCTACTGCCTCGAGAACAAAGTGAAGGTCCATATTGGGGACTTGATTGTAGGCCTAGTCAGGCACATCTCCGAGCAGAAATGAGTTGGAGTTCTGTTTTGGGGGAAGTTTCATTGCACGGATGGTGTGAAGGCTTGGAGTGATGGACGCCTTCAGGGCGAACCCGCTATTTTAGTGCGGGTTTCCTGTCACAGTTCGCACTCTCAAGGAGCATGGAGTCCCCAACCTATTGCTAAGATTGTGCAAGAAGGCCCAGACGTGAGAGAGAGGGAAGGAGCAGACTTCCCTCCAAATATAGTGGAGACACTTGCAGCTCATATTGGAGAACTGCAGATGAACGTGAGTGACGTTCTCCACAGTCAGACCTTCCTCAATCAGGACTTCCATCGGGTTAACAGTCATAACAGAGCTGCTTGGGATAATCTGGACCAGAGGACCGAGAGGATTAAGAGAAAGTTGTGAGGACTCCGTCAGGACTTCCAGGACTATGTCACCGAGAGCAAGGAGGCGAGGACTTGTCAGGAACGATAGGATGAGCAGTTTGCTGAGGCTCAGGCTCAGCAAGGCTAGTGGATCCAGCAGTAGGGACACCAGATCACTTACATCCAAGAGCAGCAGCATTGGTAGAGTGGACACATGTCCTACTACCAGGACAGTTACTTCACAGGAGCTACCTACCCACCTCCGTGGCCAGCTTATCCACCACCACCATAGTGGCTGGACTATGATCCATTCCCTTAGTTCCCGGGGTATCCTTAACCTCCGCCAGATCAGTGATCACTTGGAACATATCATGATTTAGAATTTTGTGTTTTTTTTCCATTTAAGACTGTCATTTTACTTAATTTTTCTCTTTCGTATAACGGATGATGACTTCGGTTGCATCTATCACTAGTACGTTTTTGTGTTATGATTGGCAGGTCCCGAACAAAGGTTCTATCACATCTCACCATCAAACGTCGTTTCATCGGTATCACCTACTTCCTTCGCTAATGTGACTCTTGTGAGAATAAACGTTGGGGTTTATGGGATGAATTAGGAAGTTAGTATTTCACTTGATTACTTTGATTGAATCCTTGTCGTTCAACATTTGAAATTCCCTCTTAAACTAAAAAATATGGATGAATTGGATGCATGTTAGCATAGTATTGCTACTTGAGGGTGAATAGGATGCATGATAGATCATTTTCGGACTGCCTCCCATTTTTCTCGAAATGAGTTTAGAATAGATATATGCACTTGGTTACTCAATCTTGATGTCTACTGATTTGTGAACAATTAAAATTTCCCCTATCGAGTCGCTCAAGTTGTTTAAAGTCATATTTGACTAGATGGTCCGAATAAGGTGCAAAAGAGGCCAATGTGCCCAAATTGTCGTGGGGGTTCAGTTGTGATTCAACACACTGACAACTTTGAGCATGCCGCCTGTAAGCTAGTCCCTTCAGACTTCTCTTCTCACCTCTTCCTAGTTGTGGGTTAGGGTTTTTTGGTTAAACTCGATCTATGTGGATGAGCACCTTAGCCCGATCAAGGTCACCACTAACCCCATTTGGAAAGATACCCTCTAAAACTATAAAAAAAAATTATTAAAAAAAGTGATTTTGCAATTAAGTGAGTAATTCAATTGACTCAAACATGTTTAATGCTTCTTGTATAGTTTAAATTGCAAAAGAAGAGGGGAGTTCTATTATTTGAATATATTGTTAAAGTAAGCACTCCCTCCCTTAGGACAGGAAAAATACATGGCGAGGACCATCTATTTTGAGCATAAGTGATGGGACAAATGTTTTTGTCGGTGGGTGTCGAATGGTACTAACCATATGCATAGGTTTATTATTCATTTGGATTAGAGGGCTCCTTAAATATAACTGTGTGGTTTAGTGATATAAAGCGTATTCTTGGCATCGTTAAGTAGGCTTGAACTGCTAGCATGTTGTTTCCTTTTCCCCTTGTTTAGAGTTTGCTTAGAGTGCAAAAAGTAAAGTTCCTTAAGGACAAGCAAGGTTTAAGTGTGGGGGGATTTGATAAGGCTAGAATTTTTAGCAATTATCTATCCTTTTACGCATGCTTTTTGAGTGATTATTAGTTGGGTTGAGATTCATTCCTATATGATTTCATGGTTTGGCATCACATGCCTAGATCCGCTCATTTGGACTGTTTCGGTCCATTTAATGTGTTCTTTGTAGTATTTGTCACCTATTGGTACTTTGGAGATAGGTGGTCTGGCTATGAAGCCAAGGACGTAAAGTATAGCACGATTGGAGCTCGAACGGTAGAGTGAGAAAAGGAATAGAGAAGCAGAGGGACTGCACGCCGTGCAGCCCTAAATCATGTTGAAAATGTCGGCCTCAAAACGTAGGAACGACGTGCACCCTACACACCGTTCCGCCCTTTTTGCTTCGAGGAAGTTTAGAGAATAGGAGATGCACGACGTCAACCACTGCACGTCGTTCCCTTCCTTTTGCTACTCGGAAAGATTGAAGATAGGGAGGTGCACGGCGTGCACCCCTGCACGGCATGCACCCCCTGATTTCAGTAGCTTCCTATAAAAGGATAATTTTGAGGAAAGAGAAAGACAAGCCCCCAAAAATGAATTCTCTCGATTTTTCCTGACTTTCTTCTGCAAAAACCAGCACAAATCATTCCCTAAAATCTTAATTGACGATCCAAAGGAGTTGCTATCAAAGATTGAAGCTAGGATTGAAGTAGGAGGCTAAAAGCGATGATTGGAGGAAGAACAAGCCATTATTTCTTCAACAAGAAGATGGTTAGGGTTTCTTTTGATTTGTTTTCTTCTAGAGTCACGAGTAGCTAAGTTTTTGGGATTCTTGGTTGAGATGTAGGAATTGAGCCATGATACCTGTTTTGAATGTTTAAGAACAACAATTGTGGATGATTGGTTTGTTATGAAAGATTGCCTCGTTTGTTTGGTTTTCAACCTATTTCTTGTTACGGCTAGAATTAGGTCAAATTTATGGAATCCTTTGTTCATGATAGACTTAGGAATTCAACCCTTAATTTGTTAGTTTAATTTAATCATTAGCATATTTGAAACCCATCACCAATTATTTCAGTCTAAACCGTGGTGTCAAGTTCGAGTAGAGGCATAATGAGAGGAACCTTCGGACACAAACGACACTTGAGTTGTCGGAATAACTTCAGAGTTATTTTGGCGGTCACCATTATAACTTGAATAATTGGAATTGTATATCGTTCATCCATGCATTGCTAGATATTATGGATTCGAGTCCGAACAACCTCCATCCAATCTTTGAAACTCAATTTCTTGCATTTTGATTTGTTTTATTTCAGTCATTAGTTGATAGTTTGATACACCAACATAAAAAAACCAATCAATCATTGTTACTTGGTTTAGTTAGCTTAATCAATTTGAGTAATACCGTTAGAAAAACCCTAGTGAAATATGATTCCATTAATTCATTTTAGTGGGTATTTGATTAGCATGGTGAAAATCTGCTCTTCATTCATCGCTTCGTTTAAGGGATATTTCATGCATATTCATATAGTATACCTCTAGGGTGTTTCGTGCATTTCTAACTTCTATCTCAATTTAGTGTCTCATGCCCGTTCACGATCCATTTGATGTTGTTTTGTAGTGTTTTTTTATTGATTTCAGGCACACAATGACGCCGAGGCACTATTCAGAATTATATGACGTGCAAAGAGGAGGTAAATGCATCAAGAATGAATAAATCACGAAGTTCATGCAATATGCAGTATAGAACTACGTTTAATATATTTTTTAAAAAAATAGTTAAATTTAAAGATATGCAATTGGGAGTATAAAAAGAACATGGTGAAGTCCATGTATTATAAAAATATTAAAGAACCCCTAATAGATGTATGAATATTCACGACTGCAGTTAAAACTGTCTCAAACAGTGATTAGCCTTGTACCCTATGAATTCAGCGTGTGGAAATAAAAAAATAAGGCATTAAGTGCCGCCTGTTTGATTATAATTTCAACAACGGACAAGGTTTGATTCATTATCAATTCATTTAATCAATACTATAAATTCTAACCGTCATATATTAATTATCTATTTCATAACTATAATATACCCTTAAAAACGAAACAGATTAGATCAACAGACTTGCCACCTTAATGTTTAAAGTAAGTTCCTCCATCTCTTCAGTAAGTTGTAATTGTAATTGTAACACATTATAAATTAAATCAAAGTGTGCATTCAAACCATTACCAATTAAATTGGAAAACAAGTGCATACCACAATCATACCTCAATTGAGCGTTATACTGCATCTAATAACTATCTACAGGGGGATCATAAAGTAACAATAAACTACAAAACGCTGGGCAATGAATATGTCTCACTAGGAACACCACTTACCTTATAGACAAACTAACCTACCCTGAAAATATGATGCATATTGATAGATTTCTTTTCATGAAATTGCTTGTAATGTATTTATCAAATGATATCAAGCAGCCTTTGTTCAAATTATGGTTGAAATTACAAGTCGACAAAATTCCATACTGTTTTAGTCTGTTGGAATAGCACATGGATGCTAAGCACTCTCTAATTACAGGAGGACCAACATCAAGGTCTCTGAACAAACCATTCATACCAACTCAGGAACTACATCCACCCGGATCTTCGATCCAAATAGAACAAAGATCAACAAACAAAATTTGATTGAATGGCAAGGAACGGAACATTCATACCAACTGTAGTGTCAATGATTAATACCAATATTAAACTATGACTTCAATTGAATCAATCAATTCCTTTAAAAAGGGTAGTAGTTAGCTGATAGTGTAAACATTTGCAAACACAAAACATAAGTGACTGAAAGGTGCAATATTATTTTTAACGAGACCATATATTAATTTGGGATTCCAAAGTACCAAAAAAACAAAATACAAAGTATCTATACACGGAAAGTTATAGAAAATAATACGTGTGACCAAAAGAGGAATTTGATAAAGGTTTAAAAGACGAAAACTAAAAATGACGGACGGTCGAGATTCATATCTAAAAATGGGGGGCCGAGATTAAATTCAGATGATGAGAGTAATGGTATTCCGGGAATACTTAAGAGTTTTCCTTATAATTTACTCGCTTACTCTTGCAAGTTAGGAGATCCAATGTTCCACCATCATTGTCGATCCATTCATCCACTAGCGAACAACAACAAATTGGATGCATATAATTTGCAATGTTCATCAACAACCACATATATTGATCTTAGTGGTAAATGACAATCTGTATATCTAGCTTAATTATTATTATTATTTGAAGATCCATATTGATCAAAGTCTACAAAAGTCTTTGTAATGTTTCATCTTGCCATTTGTATACATTTATTTAACATATTTGGAGCCTACTGATTAAAGATTGTTCTTTTTAAGATTATTTATATCAGAAGGCCCAAACTATTAGGGCTTTCTCAAAGATGGCATAATCTATTGAAAATTATTTTTGTTGCACACAATTAAAATCTCAATTAAATCCGCTCAACTACTTTTGCTTAGGTGGCATTAAAAATTAACATAGACATAAAACAAAAGCTTATGTGAACATAAAATAAAATAAAGATATTCATCTTTCATATCTTTTTTTCTCCAATCCCTCTCTCTCTTCTCCACCACCTCTCTCCTCTCCTCCTCTTTCTCTTTTTATCCCCGTCCCACCTACCAATTCATTTTCCATCTTCCTATACCCACCTTTGATTTTTTCCATCTCTTCCTCCTCTCCCCCTCTCACGTCCATCCATCTATTAACCACCTCTCTAACACTCACTCACCCACCCACCTCTCTCCCTTCAATGCCATTTTTACCAACTTCTTTTTTCTTCCTCTCTTATTCGTTTTTCCCATCCATTTTAAAGTCAATCTAATATGAAATTTATATTTATATTTATTGGAAGGTTTTCGAAATTTAAATTCATTAGGATGATAAAATTTAAGTTACATCTTAAATTTGGGGTTAGAAATTATGAATTGAATCCTTAAATTACCCATAGCAATGTTCAAGTGAAATTATGTTATATGATGAATTACTATTGTCAATGCTACTGATGATGATATTAATAGTATTAATATTTCACACAAAAAAAATTAGTCAAATTTTTGATCGGGTTGTCAAATCTAAATCGAATTAATTTAATATCAAATTCTGCCGTTTAATAAAATTTCGTCAACATTTCCATCCAAATTAACCCAAATTAAAAAACTGATGTTGGCATATAGTCTGATGTGGCAGCATAACAAAATAAATAAAAAGTTAAAACAAAATAAACAAAATAAAATCTTTACAACTGTCAACTTCCAAGTCCAATCCACCAAAGCCCCCTCTTCATCGCATCTCCCCCACCTGCACCTCCGCCTCCCCATCGGTTAGGAAGAGGAATAACTGTGGATAGAGAGAGAAACTCTCATTGTTGACATCACCCATAGCCACTTGCTTACCAGTAGCAGCAACAATACCCGAAGACCTGGCATCCTTCCTCCCCTTATTGGTCTTGGGCGACCTATTATCCGACCCGGACGAAGACGAAGAAGTCGACAAACCAGTAGGCTCCGGACCGGGCTCCCCTTAATTAACCCTCATCGGGAAATTCAACAGCGCCCTGGACCCGCGCATCCTGTAAGCCGCCCGATCGTAAGCGAGAGTTGCGTCCTCCGCCGTCTGGAACGTTCCCAACCAGACCTGAGCCCCGTTCTTCGTCGGGTCTCGAATCTCCGCCGCGAACTTCCCCCACAGCCTCTGCCTCACTCCCCAGTAGTGCTTCCCATTCGGCGGCACCACCTCCACTGCCACAGGCGTCGACGACACTTGAACCTCCAACCGATGGGAGTTAACCACCGACGGCTCCTATTTCACCTGCGGAAGACTCACCACCAGAGGGAAATCCAAAGATTGCTGATCCGGTTGGGGGCCCACCCGCCGTGGATACACGCCAAAGAGAAGCATGTCCTCTGAATCATCTATTTTGAGGGGCAAACTTCCCCAATTCTCTGTCAGGCATAGGTACATGGTTTTGAAGCTAATGTTCCGGGAAAATACAGGACGACCATCGGCGAGGTTGGGAAGATGGGATGAGGTGAGGATTTTCTACTTTTTATATTTTAATGCAAATGTGGCATCTGATTTGGCCTTAATTTGACCTGTCAAATGGGGCCATGTCAGCTTTGTTTGCCTCATCAGTAACAGTGTAGTGTAATTATTAATGGAAGATTTGGTTAATGGATTAAATTTGACAAACAACAAAAATAATAGTCAGAAAATTGTAATATATAAAAAATTCGGTCTAGATTTGAAAACCCACTTAGTTAAAGATATGAATTTCTTAACCAGAGGTTAGAGGTTCGAGCCCGACCTTTGAAGCTTTCTTTACATTTATGTTGATAATCAAAATGACAGGTTTTGATGCATTAGAAATTTGTTTAGGGGTTTGAGCCCGACTTTTGAAACTTTCTTTTCATTTATGCTGATAATCAAAACCACAGGTTTTGATGCATTAGAAATTCGCTCAGCTGCTGAATGAAACGACGCCGTATCGGTCCACGATGATGCCAGCAGTAACTTGACTTATCAAATGTCTACAGAAGACCTGTTAGTACTGCAGTACTTAAATGTTTTAAACATGTCATCCACTAGGTCTTAACAGAAATTTTTCTAAAAGCCTGACGTAATCTAAAACTTTCTGTTTGTGACAGAATGCATCCAACAGACTTTCTAATGAGTTGAATTGGTCTGAATAATTATTCTTTAGATTAATCTAGTAAAATATAGATTAATGAATTAAAGCTTTGGATTAGTATAATTAACATGTGGTAATTGATCCATTTATGGATTAAATAATTTCATATATGAGTAGGATTTCAATTAAATGATTAATTAATCTTAATTCGTATCTAAAATAGATTTTAGGTAGTTTAAGATTGTTATAAGTTGAAATATGAGTAATAGAACTAGTTCAACATGATTAGGTAAATCATACTATAAATGAAACTTGTGCATAATTAGTAGAATTTCATAAAATTCAGTTAATTCAAATTAAATCTTTAGGATTGCTTCTAGTGAATTAATTAGATTATAAATTAATAGATGGATGAATGGCTAGTAATAATTTATGTATGAAATTGACTTACAAGAATAAATTGGTTATAGATTACTAGTGGCATAAATTTGATACCTAGTAACTCCTTATAAACAAGATTAATTGATTAGAAGTTATTTACATGTAATTTGGTAGATTACATCAGATACGTTTCTTACTTCATAATCGTTTATGAAGTGGTTTTTCCCAAATCGTCAAATCTTCGCTATAAGCTCGTTCCATTTTTTGATGAAATTTAGTTTGATCGATGATAAAAGAATTTAAGTTTCTTGAATTAAATCTCGATTCCCCATGTTTGACTGACATCCTTCGATTTAAAAACTGGGTTGATTTAAGGGGGTAAATTCTTTATGTTGTCGTAGTTAGGATTACATGTTATGTTTTATCTCTGCATTGAATTATATGATTGGTATTTATTTTATGTTTTATATTATTAATAGTTATTTTATGTTATTAATAGTTATTTTATGCTATATATGATTGGTAGTTATTTTTTTATGTTTGTTATTTTTATGTTACTACTTTTATGTTACAAAATGTGATTTTGAGGTTAGTAATAAGCACTAAGTGGCTAACTTGATTTGCGTAGTACTGAGACTAACATCTAGGAATGTGACCTTGTGGTCCTGCAAGCATACACCTAGCTTCAGCCATCCCTAGTTGTACGGATAGCCTCATAGTGGATCAGACCATGAAACCACCCTAACAACGTGTGAGTTGCACCATGAAACCCATTTTTGATCTGTAACCACCCGAAACCTAAGTGTCAACTGGACGATTGCACAATCTTGGGGTGGGTGACAGACACGTAAAAACCATAAGCTAATCTAGCTAGGCCTATCTTGTCCTATCTTGAACTGTGGATCACACGTCATAGTTCAAATGCCAAGAGATTATGCTCGAATCCTGACACACTATCTGTACAGCAAATCACTTGCTACTATACAGCCTGAGAGCCCTCGCTCGACATCATATCACAACGTCTGTATAGTAGATCACACGCTACTATACAACTTGAGAGCCCTCGCTCAACATCATGAGACAATCACAACAAGAATCCCATCAATGGATTCCAAACATCCTACTACAGTTCTACGCTTATAAAGCCATTCGAAATCTTAAACCCCCAACTCTGATAAGCTTCTTAGTAAAATCTGTACTAATGCTACCTATGACACCTGGATTTTGGGTTGCTAGTTGATTCTGGGTTTTAATATGGGTTTTGTGAATTCTGGAATCAGCAAATGAATGGACATTCATGGGCGTTACTGCCAATCTATCACAGGCGTAGTTGTATGACAGACCACGGTCGTGGTCAACATCAATCATGGGCATGACCATCCGGATACAGGTCATATGGAACAGAAGATTGAGCTCTACAAAGGCTGCTTCAGATCAAACTCTACCAGGAAATCGTAGTCAGGTGGGGGTTAGGATTACTTTTCTACTTAAGTCTAGAAGTTTAATTAGGATAGTCAAGAATTTGATGATCGGATTCTCAGGACTTTATAGTAGCATATGACCTATTGTACATGTGTTGTGTTTTGGAGCCGGGCTGCCAGGACTGTGTAGTAGCGTGTGATCTACTATACAGGTGTTGTGTTTATAAAGACAAGCTCAGTACAATTCAGTAGTGTGTGATCTACTGTACATAGGCTCTGTAATAGAGTCGAGCTCTTAGACTATGCATTAGCATGTGATTTACTGTACAAGTAGTTGTTTAAGTTCGAGCATAAGCTCATGACGTTTGAACTATGATTCACAGTTCATGTTTAGGACAAGATTCAGGTTTAGCAAGAATAGCTCCCAAAATGCGTTGGCCACCAACCCATGGATTGCACAATCCCCTAGGATGTTTCTACGATCATGCCTACAGATGTTACTCACCATGAGGCTATCTACCACTAGCTAGAGGTGACTAATGGTAGGATGATGCCCACAGGACCATAGGGTCACTTTACTACAAGTCTAGCATAGTTCTACGCGAGTCTAGTTTAGTCACTCAGTGTTTATCGCTAACCACATATCTACTTTTCTTGCATGATCAACTATGAAACCTTAGGAGAAAATACCATCTAAGAGAGCTACACGAGCAATGAAACCTCAACCGAGTGGCTCTAGGAGTTGTAGAGAGAGGTACCTTGGAGGACCTTGTTTATCCTTTTCATGTTTTTAGATGAGTTTCAACCAAAAAGATTGAGAGAGAAGAAGGTTGGTTACTTTCTGATGCTTCATCTAGCCTCCTTAGCCCTCTATCAAAGATCTGGGACTGATCTACTCTAACTCCTCCCCTTGATCGGTCTTCTTTAGCTCCCGAGAGAGAACGCCATTCATCAAAGAGAATTCTAGGTTTTGTTTCTTTAAATTTGCAGGTCACGAATTTAGTTTTGTATAATAAGTCCACCACACTCGTGAAGGACTTACCACCATGCCCATAACTGCCTGACTACCACGCCCATGATCTACTAATGTCACAGTCGTGATCTACCGGTGGTCACGCTCGTTACTGACTGCTGACTACGATCATGGTTGATCTGGCAACCACACCCGTGACGACTCGTGGTCATGCCCTTGATCCTCCACCTGTCAGTCAATTTCCAGGATCCAAAAACTGAGATTAAACCCCAGAATCAAGTTCGACCCAAATCGGGGTGTCACAGAAGGTAAGAAGATTTTATGGCAGTCTCCCTATCAATTTCAATCAAAGAAACTAATCATTAAATCAAAGACGAGAGAAGGAATAAAATCACCAGAGCAATTAATCATCATTAGAGTCAAATCCTTCTAAACCACAATCCTCATTCTCATGTTGTAGACTTTGCAGTGCATACATGTTCTTTGGCTGGTTCAAATCAAAATGCTTCGAAAAGCTTGAGTATAAGAGAACATGAGGGTCTTCAAAGAAATCTTGGGTGGCGACCGAAGCCATCTCTACATTGACAGTGTTCACTTCACTTCTGGTCGCTGAGGGGCGGGTGCTCGAACCAGAATTGCGATTTGGAATTTTGGGTAGAGGAAAACCAACAATATCAGCTATATTCGCTAGCTTAGCATTCTTCCACTCAAAACGTTTCACCACCAATTTCTTGTTCTTCAAATTAACACCCCAAAGGGAAGCTGCTAGATTCCCCATCTTATCCATACTATTTAAGCACAATTGTAACAGGAGCAGACTTGTCGGGAATGGAGAATTTTCCCTGGTTGTAGGTAGAGACTAGTACAATCGGGATACGCCACATGGGAATATCATATACCACCTCTTCAAGGGACCTGCTAATATTGACAATCTTTCATGCAGAGGCGAAAGAAGTATTATGAAGGGCGCGTGGAAGATTAGTGGAATTTTTTAGAATGGTGGGATTTCGGGTTGTAGATTTAGAACCGCACGAACCAATATGTTGCATACCAGCGGTGGCCTTCAAAAATTAGAATTATTGGGCCCTTTAATAGCACATTTTGGGTCTAAGACCTTGATGGGCTTATCAGCAGCCATATTTTTAGCCACACCAAACTCTTTGGACGAAGAAGATTTACCACCGATTGGGCTTGGCCCAGCTTTACTCATCCTTGAAATATTAACTTTCCCAACGTTCCTTTTTGCCATTCCAAGAGATTTAAGAGGAGTTAAAGCCGATTTGGGAGGGAGGATCATGCTCAGCAATAAAATTATCATGAGATTTCTTTTCTCTCCCCTTCACCCTCTGATTTTGTTTTACCGTTAGTAAAAGAGGAGCTTTGTTTTTTGGGTTTCCTGTGTCGTCAGTTGAAGGTTTACCAAGGGCCATCCGACTTTGTGACTTCATCAATGGCGTCTGAGCTAACAACGAAAATAATACTGCTAGCTAGACTAAGAGGAGGAGAGCCAAATGAAATGTTGTCGCTCGATAAAGCTCGCAATTGAGATTATCTTTGTCGGATTGACCACATTCTAAGCAGAAGAACGACAAATTATCATGCTCAATAACCTCTAGAAGTTATCCAAAAACTCACCTTTTGGTGTCACTTCAGCCAAATTAACCTAGACAGCGATTCTTTCGAATTGACCACGAACCAAGTTCTTTGCTGGAAATTCAATACGAAAACAAGACCACCTAAGTTTCCCAATCCCTCAAGTATAGCCTGATGATAATACTGATATGGGAGCCGAGGAAAACGTATCCAAACTACCATCTTCAATGGTAGAACATTGAGAACTCAAAAGGAAGAATCCCATGCAAAGGCAACAAGATAATGATTCAAGATAGTCCACGGTCCGCCACTAAGAGCATGATCATAATCCTTAGAATTCTTGAAGATAGCTAGAAAAACCTCTATTTGAGTCAACCATACGAAAACGCCCAATCAGCTTCCACATTGCTCAAAGATGATCATAGAGGTATTGCATGTAAACTTTCTTTCCCACCAATGAAACAATAATGGTTTGACATAAAGGAACACAAATCTTCTCATGAAACTTAGTTGATATCCAAAGGAACCTAGCCGCTTTAATGATTTGCAGTTTGACATCTCTCAAAATCAGCCAAAGGACCAATACATACTTTAGAAGCAACAAAACTAGCCACCATGACAGCGTACGAAGCAGGTTGAAATGTCGCTATCTTCGGAGCCGTCGATAAGATCATCTCTGTATCCTCTTGTTTAATATTGACATGAATAGCATCTTCACTAATTGTAGCCTTTGAGACCGGTCGACTGGAATAATTGGCGAAGGCCTTTGAGCATTAGGCGGAGAGTTTGATGTCATTACAGAGTCTTTTATTACTTTGTCTTGTGTGCATGCTTTTTAGTTTTTCTTGTTAATTCCTTTTCACTTTAAAAAAACCCCAAAATATATCAACAGCTCCCCTGCCTTCATTTCTCACCATCAACCTTCTTCCATCGACAATCTCCACAACGCCACCATTCCTCATTTCATGTCTCTCGGGAAACCGGACAACTTCATAAACCCGCAACAACAAACGCAGTTCCTGGAGAGAACCTCATCTTGCGGCTCTCAAAATACCACCATTGTCAGCCGCTCGAAAGCTCCTTTCTAAGCTAGTCTTTAGATACTTCTGGTTGGGGATTTGGAAGTCACAAAAATTGAGGGTCTTTGTATCAAAGCTGCTCAATCCCGAGATTCTTAATGAATGAGATTTCACCTCGCCTCTGAAATATGCACTAGAATACTCTAATGGAATCATATTTCCCTAGGATCTTCCTATTATTATTCAACTTTAATATGTAAACTAGACCAAGTTGCAATGGCAGTTTTGGTTGTTCAAGTGACGGTGTTATTAATTAACAATTAATAATTCAATTAAATGAAAGCTAAATGTAAGTAAACGAGTTTTACATATGGGATGGAAGGTTATTGTTTAGTCTTGAACCCACAATAGCTAGGAATGAATGATATCAAATCTCAGTAGATCGGGACATAATGGTTTTGCAATCTCCTAAGATAACCTTAGACCGCTCTCACGAATCTCAGGATCTATTCTGCTTGACCTAAGTCTCCTAACTCGAGCTAATCTTAACCCAAACAGAATTCACTAAAGGCGCTTGATGAAATGCCACAACGATAAATGATGCAAAAAGTTTAGACAAACGACTCCACTCTCGAGCTAACGGGGAATCTAGAGTTCGTCCTATCAATCACCGTTCCTCTCGGACCACTATCGATAACAAATATTCAATCAACATGTTTACTGAAAATTAAATATGAAATTAGGTTTTAGCAAGAACACAGTATTATCCTGAATAACATCGATAGTATAATCAAAGGGTTAAAAACCCATCATCCATATAAAGTCTAGACTAAAGCATCATCTAATCTAAACAACACGAAGAGTTTAGTTACTCATGTTCGGGAAACAAGAAAGCAAGAAGCATGGAAAATAACTCGAAAAGAAGACATCTTTCCTCAATGAATGTCTAAATTATTGCTTATCTTTGAGTCATCTCCAATCGTGGATGAAATCTTACTTCAATCGCTCTCTGGAACCCTCTCTCTCTCTAAAAGCTCTAAAATCTATCTAAAATAATGTCTCTCTCATCCAAAGGGGGTCTCAAGGGTTTATATAGGATGTCTTCCAAGTTGGAGAAGGATTCTAGGCAAAAAACCCTTCAGAGGCTAAGACATGGCGTGTGTTATGCTTCATGTGGCCTCAGATCTCCTACACACGGGTGTGTGTTGTCAACAAATGCCATGTGTTATAAATACATGGATGTTTTACTCAACATAACATCAAAGTTGTAGGAAATCGAATCAGCTTTCAAATGTCGCTTACCTTGCATCAATCAGACTCTCAAGTAATAAGTTCTGTAAAAAATACTAAACTGCGACGTTTTCCAACCAAGTCGACCGTTTTGAGTTGTTACAGCCTCCCCGTCATGGTTTGGTTCATCCCAAGACGTCTTATGACACCAGAAATGCACAAAAACATGAAAATAACGTAAAACAGCCCAAGGGCCAAGAGAAACTAAATATGCACCAAAAATCATAAATTCGAATATGTTAAAACATCAAAATAGCAAATATTGTTGTTTAAGTATGATAAAATACGTCAATTACCAAACACATCAATTATCCTTATTAATTTTATGGCAAGGTAATGGAGCTTCCTTCATCCCCTCCCTCCCCCCCCTCCCTTTCTCATCTGCTTCCCATTCTAGTGGTGAGTGATCAACAACCTTCCCCACATGAAAATCAATGTTAATGGTGCAATATCACAGGAAGTGGATTGGCCCACCAACTTGGTGGTTGGAGATGTTGCAGCTTCTGTTTTTCGGAATATGGATAAATCTTCTCTTAATGTTAGTTATTCATTTGTATTGGAACTATTGGCAGTTCGTTAGGAACGCTTACACATAATGTGTTTATTAGAGTAATACTGGAGTGTGGACATCCAAGAATATGTAGAGCTAGTGTTGTCTCGATTAGTCAATTGGAATACAAGGTGTATTCCAGGTGGCCATCCAAAAAAGAACTGAAAATTATGAAGCTCGAGATGATTAGGAGTTCAAATTTGTTTGATTAGCATTAGAGAAAGGGGTAGTTAGGGAGGAGAAGAGAAGAGAAGAGAAGTTGGAGTTGATGAATGATGATGTGCCGTCTATGACCCGCAATATCAAAATCATTAATAAGTTAAGTGGGTCAATCATGGAACCAATGCGGGCAACGTAAGCAACAACAGCATGACATTGTAACTATCACTTACCATAGTTATGTTTGTCAATTCGTGTCAGTTGATAAACTAATATTTAAAATCTAGAAACAACTCAAACATTTATATTTATTTTTATTGAAGTAGACCAAGACTCAATTGATATAAATTAAAAGACAAAAAATATATGTTATATTAATGTTTGTTTTGTAATATGTGTTAAATTTAAATATACAATTTTCAAATCACCAAACACATAATTTTACATCAAAATAACTTTATTTAAACAAGTCAATCTATAATTCAATTTTTAAGTCTTTATTTACCATTATTTAATTCTTAACGCACACGTCCTACTAATTTGAATATTTATTTTAACGTAAGGGAGTGCCAAGTTTTTGAAAGCTTATGTAATTGTACATATGGATATTTGATCCTATTCAATTCGACCGGGACAGAGAATACCCGCATTGAATGGATTATGAGGCGAGGATGAGGAATACCTGCTAAAAATAAACGGGGACGGGTTGAGGATGAGTTTAGATACTCCACCCCATACCCATACTCATACTCTACCCAATATGTAAAACTACCCGGCAACCCTTATCTAACAGTTACCAAACTAATCCTAAACCTAAAATCCCTAATTTTATTTATAATCCAGAGCGACTCTCCATTCTTCACGATAACGATTTCACGAATCCACCTTCGGATTTACTCTGATGATTATGTGGTAGTCTTATTTTTGAAAATTTTAATTAAGTTATGCGGGGATGGGATATTCACTAGTATTTAATCTTACAAATTTGGGGACGGGTATGAATATTGAAATTCGAATAAAAATGGAGACGGAAATGAAAATAAATTTTAATAACGAGAATGAAAATTGATATTGATACCCTACTCCAAACTCGCCCTATTGCCAAACTTATTTACTACTAGGTTGGTTTGGTCGCGCGTTGCCGCTCATCCATTAGTTGTTGTGTAGTATTTGTTTGTTCACCCGTGTAGCTAAATGATCTATAAACAGCAAGACATATTCAAATAACATAGATATTTTCCCGATGACGTATATTATATCACGAAAGTAGCAAAACAGGTATTATATTAGTACTTTTTTTGTATATAGATCAAGAATATAAAAAGAAAATCAACTTGCCTACACTATGCACTGCATTACCAAAAACATGAGCACTTTCGTTATTCAGTAGTGGGGTCTCATCATATTAAAATCAATTTCTTTTTCTACCATAAGCACCTTAAAGTCCATCGTGATGTTTGAATATGACATGTTGCTGAAAATTATATATGGTAACATTGTACTTGTATTACTGGAAAAATTAAAACGAATCAGTCTCATATAAATTTTCTCAGAGAAGTCATTTTCTTATGTACTCTTGAAAATCAAAACCTATTTATTTTATGAACATATATCCAACACCCGTTTTAAAACAGTAAACTCCCATTTAAAAACATTAAACTCCAATCAGTGTCGTAAACTGTAGTTATGCTGATCACAGTATGTTATCTTTGATAGACTCAGCTAGAAGATCATATTCCATCCACCATGCTATGCTAATAGACCCAGTTAGAAGATCATATTCCATCCATCATAGAATTCTTTTTTTCTTGCCAAATATTGACCACTTGAAAATTTCATCTTCCGGCTCAACCTCCTGATCAACCATGGCCAGATGGCCGTATAATGATCACAGAAAATTATTGGCAAAACCTTTAAAACCAAGAAAACAGAATTTCACGAAAGCATACTCTGTATGAATGCAAGGTGTGAGAAGAGAAGGGGAGGTAGAATAACTCAATAGATCCAACACAACAATTTTCACTCCATACATCCACATCAATGGAATCTGCTGGAGATCTACATCATTACAACATGAAAAAACTCAACTAAGAAGCCTACAAAAGATAAATAAAACTAAATTAAAAGTGAACAAATATTAATTTTATGATTTGAAAACTTTAAGGAAGGTTCTACTCGCGGAATGAGAGAGAGTTGTTTTGTTGCAGAGAAGAGAACCAGACTTGTAAAGCGGAGATTTTGTACACATGGCTGCCGGCAAAGTTCTTGTGTGAATCGCCTAGTATGCGCAAACCCTGAAACAAAAGTAGACAACAAATGACGTTTAGCGAATCCATTAACAATGGTTGGAAGGACAGGCGGAGGAGCAGTGGTGGGCGGATTCGCGAAGCTCACATTCACAGCAGCCCACAGTGTTCCAACAGCAAAACAATCGGCCGGCTGGGAGGGGTCGCCGAGCCGCCAAACATGGTGGACCTGTAAAAGGAGTTCCAGTGGTGGATCATCGGCGAGAAGATTTGAGAAAATGGGAAGGAAGACACGGTAGAGTTTCCAAAGAAAGAAGATGATATTTCTCCCAAATAGCAGATGGGTCTGTACGCATCAAATTAAACAACAAAGTGAAGATGGAAAGAGGGGATAAGGGCAATGCGCGGAGTCCAAGGGGGAATAGACATATATCTGAGAACTGCGGCGCTGGGGAAAAGTTGAATAGATCGATGACAGATATTGTAGCTGGGGAGAAACAGACATGATGAGGGGAGTTGGCTTCCAACTGCGAAAGAAAAGCTATTAGAAGGAAGGCAACCGCCTAGACCGAAAGATTGAGAGCAGACAGGAAGGGTTGACAAGGCGCAACAACCCAGGTAACTGGATGCGGACCGACGACGGTCTTGGGAAGAGGTTTAGTCGGAATCGAACGAAGCAAACGAAGTGAGAGAGAGAATGGCGGACAGAATTGGAAAACTGCAACTACATACTGAAGAACGAACTGAGCCGGCAAACTCAATATTTTTTTTCCCCTTAATGAACAGTAAGACCGATGCGTGCCTTTTTAACTTTAATAGGCACAAGGCAACACCTAAATCAAATTTAATAATTCGATAATCTTTTTCCACACATTTGTAATTTGTAATAATTATAATTGGGAATCCTTATCAACCCAATAGATACGCTTAGAAAATAGAACAATGATTAGAAGAAAGATTGAGACGAAAGCATGACAATAAAATGTTGGTGAATTTATTAATTCATTAAGTGTTAGACAAATGCCCCTGTCGAATGCTCTGATTTGGAGCTCCCACCGGCTCTCCGCAAATCATTGGTCACGCATTTACTTATCTATTTTTTAACAAAAATCTACTCATATATTAATTATAAATATCAAAATACTTTATTTATTCAAAGAGCTTAAAAGAAATAAGGGAGACGTCACTTCTACAGAAAGAGCCCTATAGAAAGAGACTGGAATAACCTAGATTACTTAGCCAAAATATGAGCAAATTTGTTACAATCCCTCCGCACAAATGTAATCGTATAATTCGGTTTTGAAGTAAGAATCTCCCGACATCTCCCGATGATATCACCAAACTCCAATCTGTCGTGCACCGTATATGCATTAATCTCTTGGAACACCAACTTAATCTGACTCCATCATAACACTGTCAACATTAAGGTCAACACACCATCTCAATCCTTCCAACATTGCCAGAGCATTGCATTATTTAACACTACTACCCCCTACGCCGTTTCATTGGTATACTAACACCATACTCAACTCATCGCACACACACATACCAATACCCATCTCCCCCGACTCCGGATATATCGTTTCATCGACATTACATTTAGCTTCGATTATTAGAGGGAGGATGCCACCACCGACACTCTACCCTCGACACCAATTGAATCCCCCTCTCGTTGTGTTGATGCGCTGTCCCATTCATGCCCAACCTCCAGTGCCATCGTCACTACCCTCCCAGTGTCTGTCGCCATCGATTTCCACACTCTTTCATTCCTTTCCTGCCACGACGCCCATAAAATAGATATAATGATTTGTCATTGTTTCTTAGAAGTCTCCCCCGTCACTAATCCAACCCACTCATCAAAGCCTTCACTCTGATCACGAAGTCGTCATACCACCTCTATCATCCCCCCTTCTTCCCAACAAGCCCAAGCAAACTCACACTCCACAAAAAGATGCCAAGCATTTTCAATAGGAAATGAGCATAAACCACACTACCACGAAACGTCGACATGTCACTTTTGTAAATTATCCCTCGTTGGAAGAACTCCTCGAACCGCTTGCCAAACGAAGTGCTTTAACTTCGGCGGGAGTTTCAAACTCCACAAAGTTTCCACTGCCTAGCACTCTTCAAATCATTCATACCATCACATCTTTCCAATAGCAGCCTGTAAGCTGAACGAACACTGTACACAACATTATTATTAAAGCTCCATACAGTCGTGTCCTCCCCTCTTCCTTCCATCGCGTCGATAGAATTTCCTTAGCCCCCCTTGCATGGAGCAAGCTCCTCACCCTTACCTCATCCCACTCATCTCCTTCTGGAGAAATCAACGCACTAACATGTAGATCCCAGTCATCTAAAGGTGAAACCGACTCCACCTTCATATCACCATCTCGCCAAATCCAAGGGTCTTCCCACACCCGAATTTTCATACCATCTCCAATCTTCCACCGATATCCTTGTAAAATAGCCACCTTAGCTTCCATAATACTATGCCAAGTAAGACTCGGATTTGAGCCAATATTGGCTGACAAAAAATCTCCATTAAGAAAATATTTAGCTTTGAGAATCCATCCCACTAACGTCGTAGGATTTGTGAACAACTACCAGCCTTATTTACCAAGCATCGCCAGATTAAACCCATGGAGATCTTTAAAACCCATCCCTCCATCCTCCAATTTCTCCCAACGCATCCACAATATTCGTTCACCCCTACCCCTCTCCGCCCCCCCCCCCCACCAAAAACTGTTGATCATTATTCTATCTCCTCCAACAGTGTAACAGGTAACAAGAACACATTCATGCGATAAACGGTAAAGATTGAACAACTGCTTTTATAAGAATCTCTTTACCAGCTTTCGATATCGGTTTGTCTCTCCAAGTTTTCAGTCTCGTCCAAACACGCTCTTTCAAGTACCCAAACACAGCTTTTTATTCCACCCCACCAGCAATGGCATCCCCAGATACCTCTCGGTATCAAGCGGCGCATGAATTCCCAGAATAGACTTCACCCTATCTTGCAACATCATATAAGTATTGGAACTCAAAAAACTGCCAAATTTAGCATAATTAATCGACTGTCCCGAGGCCCGTTCATATATTTCAAACACCTACTTCATGCGTCGGACTTCAACAATATCAGCTCTGCAAAAAAAGAAACTGTCATCGGCAAACAACAAGTGTGAGACCGCTCGTGCTCTTCTACACACACGGTTTCCGTGAATTTGACCCGCCGTCTTTTCTCTACTCATAAGAGCGGACAATCCTTCTATACAGAGAATAAATAAAAAGGGTGACAGATGGCATCCCTGCCTTAAACCCCGTTCTGGCACTCGGCCCAACCAACTCCTCATTAACCACCACTTAATCTTCTATAGACCATACACACATCATCACCAAATCCACCCACCTCTCCGCAAACCCAATTTTCTTCAAAGTCGCCTCTAGATATTCCCAACTAACTTGGTCATACCCATTAGAGATATCGATTTTAATCACTACTTCACTGTGTTTTGCTTTATACTTCAACTTCATGCCATGTAAAGTCTCAAATGCAATTAAACTATTATCTACTATCAACCTACCACGCACAAATGCCGACTGCTCCTATGAAACCACCTCAGGAATCAAACCTCGCATTCTATTAGCCAAAATCGTCGCCACCAAACGATATAAAATATCACTGAGTGAGATCGGACGCCAATCCTGCATTTTTTGTGGCCTATCATCTTTCGGAAGCAGGACAATCGTCCTATCGTGAATAAATTGAGGTAATGAACCACACGCCAGCCATACTCTACAGTTCTCCGTGATCACTCCACCTGCAATATGCCAAAACTTTTGGTAAAAGCCCGGATTAAACCCATCAGGTCCTGGAGCCTTATCTGGATTCATCGAGAACATTGCATTCTTAATTTCCTCATCTATGAATGGCGCTAATAGATGCTGATTATCCTCCTTCGTTACTCTCTGTGTCACACATCCTATAACTTCTTACCATTCACCTACTCCACCTCTGAACAACTCATCAAAGTACTGTCGCGCAATATTTTCCATTCCATGCGCATCATCTATCCAAGCTTCATCCTCCACCTTTAGACCTGCATAAGTTTTCTCTTCCTTCTACCATTTGTGATAGCATGATTAAATTTTGTATTAAGATCACTGAACTGCAACCATTATTGTTTCGCTCTTTGTTTCCAGTAAGCGTCTTCTTGTTATAATAAGATCAACTTCAATTCCCTATACTGTTTCATCACTTCACTCGCTTCCTCATCAAACCGCTTCCTCATCAAACCGCTCCCTCAAAACCTCCATTCTACAATCAAGCTCCTTCTTTTTGTCATAAAATTGTGCAGAAATCTCCTTACCTCAATGTTTGAACTTTTTCGCACACTTCTCCAATCTACTCTGCAGGTCCAACTCCCCGCAACTACTCTATATTCCTTCCACCAATGATTTTAATGATTGTTCTTCAAACCACTTATTTTGGAACCTAAATTGCCTCTTCCTCCTCCTCCGAATCCGCTGCCTAGTATCCATTAAAATCGGCGAATGGTCCAAAATTGGAGCAATTAAATTTCGTAGAGTCGCCTCTAGAAATGCATGCACCCATTCTTCATTCACCATCGCCCGATCCAGAAATTCCTCAATGAAATTTGGTTTACCTTTTGACCTCACCCATGTAAATGGATAACCTTCTAGTGGCAACTCCACCAGCCTATAATCGATAAGATCCTGTGGATGATCCCCCAACCCCTCTTCTCTGATGCTTCCAGAAGATCGTTATAATCGCCTATACAACACCATGCCTCCTGACTCGATCTAGCAATCGATCTCAACAAATTTCATGCTTCTCTACGTCTCGGCCTCTCCGGGTATCCATAGTACCCTGTCAATAGAAACTGACTCTCTCCATTACTACTAACTTCCACCGTGATTAAATTCCTTCCGAAGTCCACTAGCTTCACCTCCTCCTTTCCCTTCCACAAAATACAGATGCCACCACTTTGTCCTACTGGGTCTACCGCAAAACACCCTTCAAACTTCAAATCTACACGAATTGATTCCATCGTGCTCTTATTTGCAAAAGTCTCAATGAACACTACCACACCTGGCCTGTGAGTCTTAATCAACTCACTCAACACCTGAACTGCTCAAGGTTGGCCCATCCCCCGACTGTTCCAATTCATAAAGATCATTGTGATTGGTAGGACCTGATCTTCAGGCCTGCCTGCACCATATTTTTTGGATTATGACCTTCGATATTAGTAATATATTTCCCAACTTCTTGTTCTTGCCTTACTCCCCATCATCCCCATCCCACCACTCTGCTCATTGTGTCTCCTTTTATTTCTATCATCATTCACTTCAGTACCATCATCCACATCTTCCTCCTCCATAAGCATGTTCCCTCCATGTACCCCCAATCTACTGGCTTCACCCTTTCCACCCTTGTACTTTTAATTGTCAGCATCACCACTCGACCACTCCTCACATCCCAGTCCACCACTCTGGACCTCTATTCCTGCATCATCCCCAACAAGATATTTCGATCGTGTAATATGTCGTTGCTTTTTATGTGGGGCCCTCAACGCCGCACTCCATCGTTATAGGAGATTTTGATTCCCGGCTTGAAAACATAACCCGCATCCCCGGTCAACGTGCCCCATACGAGCACACGGCTTGAAATCAAATAAGAAAGTTCATTTATGAAAGTAAAAATTAAGATACAACGGGAAAGTGGAGATATATTGGGTATATAAATGATTAGAATTAAAAGATTTGATTTGGTTATAACGAAAATCAAATTGATAAGGTAATAGCTTAAATCTCCAAGAACTGATGTTAGATATGGGAAGCGAAGCATATGTATGTGTGTATGACTTTATTTTTTTAAAGTGGGGATAAAAAATGTTCAATCTGTCAAACGAATTCCAAAGATGATTATTACTTTTAATAAGTGAAATTCGGATCCATAAATGTGTAGTAAAAGTTACTGTATCCGTACTTCCAATCATCCATATACTAGATAATCTTAAACGGAGGCTAACAACCCAAGCACTAAACTCTACCCAATAATAGAAAACATAAAATAATTGTTCAAAACGTAAGACGAATATGAAACTACGTAAAGAGGAAACGACTGGTGGAGTCCGAATTGGGGACACCCAAAACATCAAACACTCGAAGAGGCCGATATCTCAAGTGAGTTCTTGTCAACGAATCACTCCTCGTGGCAGGACCTGTTAAGGCCTGGCGGTGTCAGGTTTTTTGGGCGTTCCTGGATACCCTCAAATGTCGCCATCTGTTCTTCCTCGTCCGGCTACACAACACGATCACTCTTTGTTCCACCACAACATCCTCTCATTCTGAAAAAACTATCGTCATCGCCGATTTTTTTGTCGAAAGAAGGAAACAAAACCTATCCATCTTTCGAAAAACTCCAACTAAGTTTTGCTTCAAAAACTTTAGGAATCTTTTACACAAATAAGTAACGAACAACAAAAAAAACAATTAACTCCGTTATCACCAAGTCTCAATAATATATTTTCCATCAATGTATTTTGATTTCTTCGGTTATGTAATATTAATTTCCATCAAATCGAATAGGGGAAGAAGTCAATAAATGTAATTATTTATGAAGTCGTTAGAAAATAAAAAATGAAAAGACAACGCCCCAAAACAGACGCGTCGAGCAGCCCGGCAGCAACGCAAAGCTGACTAACTATATTAACGTAACGAACACAGCCATCCTTTCTGAATGATAACGTTAAAAGCCGTTGGATTTAGGAATATTAAAGGTTGAGATTGAGTCACGCCTATAGTTGGAAGAAAAAATAGAGTGGAGCCCCGCTGTTCGTTCTTTCATTGTCATACGGTAAACATTATATCAAAGAAATGAAGCCGAGTTTCCTCTCCACACACACATAGAGAAACCAAGATATCATTTCTCATTTTGAAATCCAAATTTCGCATTCCGATCAGCAAAAAATGTCCTAAACCCTCAATCTCAAAAACCCTCCAATACCCATAATCCAGCTCTCAGTTTCACACGATTTGTTAGAGTTTCCCTCCAGTTTCATTTCCGAGTTAACAGAGCGCTACTCTGTTTTCTCTTTCAACCATGATAGTGGCCAAGGACAGAGTGAAATTCAACGTCGGGGGAAGGATCTTCGAGACAACCGCTACCACTTTAGCCAACGCCGGAAGGGACTCGTTCTTCGGCCCTCTCTTCGACGACAACTGGAACTTCAAACCACCGCCACCGGCCGAATTCTTCACCGATCGGAACCCTGACTGCTTCGCCGTCCTCCTCGATCTCCTCCGCACCGGCGATCTAAACCTCCCCGCGAACCTTCCGGAGCGTCTCCTCCACCGAGAGGCTTCGTTCTACGGTGTTCTTGACCACGTCCGGTCGGCCAAGTGGGGACCCTTCGACGGGAATCGCCTTCGCCACTCGAAATCCGTCGCCGGTAGAGCCCCCGGCGATGGAACGGCGATCCGTGCTGGTCCCGACGGGGGATGTGCTGTAGCACACGGGAGTGTGGTACACGTCTACGATTGGATGATGGAGGAGCATCCGCCATTGTCCTTGGACTACCAGAGGGTCAACGACGTCGTTTGGGTGGATTCCGATCACCTCGCGATTAGCGCCTGCGAGCGCCTGGGGCGAGGTGACGGCGGGTTGGGTCTTTATAATAAGACTTCGGGTGAATTGCAGTTCAAGTTCCAAGTTAGTCACGAGAATCAAGTCAAGAACTTCACCGCCGGAGCTCTGAGTACAACGAATTCCGATTACAGAATCTTCAGTAGTTGTAAAGGGAGGAGTAACGAGTATGGGATTGGAGTTTGGGATCAATGCACCGGTAAACAAATGGATTTCTTCTACGAATCACCAGGTTCGTAATCGACAATCTCGAAATCAAGAATGTCGATTTTAATTACTGAGTTGATATCGAAATATTACTAGCGAGGTTGTAGAATTACAATTTAATTTGTATTCAATATTTGAGATTTTATGGATAAAATTTCGATTTTGATTGATATGTATAGGTTGGTCATTAGGCGATGCAGACAGGCTGCAATGGATGAGAGAGAAAAATTGTCTATTAGTAGCAACATTGTTTCCCAGGAAGGACAATTGCTACATTAGCATGTTGGATTTTCGAAGCAAGGATATGGTATGGAGTTGGTCGGACATGGGAGCTCCGTTAACGGTGGACGAAAAACGAGTTAGAGACGCTATAGCAATGGAAGGAGAAGGGAGGAACAACAATGCGATATGTGTGGTGAATGAGTATGAAGATTTAGGGTTTATGGATTTGAGGATGAGTGGTGGAAGCATAAGGTGGAGTTCGAGGAGTAGGCTAATGAAAGGAAGAATGCCTGATGATGAGTCTTGTTATCCTAAGTTGGCGTTACACGACGGTCAGTTATTTTCATCCATGAACGATTGTATTTCGGTATTTTGTGGTCCTGACATGATCTTAACATCGAGACTTTGTCAGAGTTATGGTGGGTCGATTTGTGATTTTTCCATCGGAAGAGATCGATTGTTTGCTCTTCATAACGAGGAGAATGTGTTTGACGTTTGGGAATGTCCTCCGCCGCCAGTGATTTGATACTTTATCTTTTTATGTGTTCGCTAGATACTAACATGGCATTGATAGAGTGTTTTCGAAGTGAGGGTTTTGGTCAATTTTATAGGTTATAGAGGGAGAATAGGTTTCTTTTTGTTATCCTTTGTTATCCCACCCACCTTTTCTGGCTCCTCCTTCCCACCACCTTCCTCCCATACACCGACCTTCTCAGCCGACGACGACTATAAGATTGTTGCCGACCTTGAACGGAGTCTTCATTTGACGATTGGGCTTGCCGCTGGCGCCGCCATAAGGGCCAGATCAAAATCCCCATCCAAAGAACTCTGGATTCGATCAATTTGCTTCCTCTGCCAGCTCTCGTTTCTGCTCAAAATTTTAGATGGTTTATGTTGGTTTTCTGAATCTAGTTTTGTCAAGAAGGTGGAGATGATTGACGGCGGAACAGGGAACTCTGATTCTCATATTTTCTCTCCCAAGCTTTTTATTGTGGTTTTGTAATTGTGACATTGGTTTCTGGGTTTCTTGTTGGAATCCTTCTTAAAGGTAAGACTTTTACTGTTGGTTGGCTTCGGATCGAGAGTAATACCAAATTGATTTGGTGGAGGGTTGGAAAGTTTAGAGAGCTTGTTATTGGAGGAGTACTTGCAGGTCAGGATTTATTTGCCAATTCATCTCAGAGTTGAGAGAGCTTTGGTGGAGAAGGAGAGAGAGAATGGTGGTCGTGAGGCGGTAGAGAATGGCGGAGGTGATGGCGTCCATGGAGAAATATAGTGGTTGATGATGACGGTGAAGTGGCAGTGATGAATGGATGAAGACCCACGATTTAGCTAGGCTCCGGCTTTCTGGGTTTTTTGTTTTGTTTTTGAGGGATTAATTATAACTTTTATTCTTTCTGGTTAATTAAAGATTATGTGATTGTTATTTGTTTTGGTAAACAAAATATTATTATCTGATGGGGAGTTATGCGGACGATAAATCGGAAGACACGTCAACTTTAACTATTAAGTTGACGGTCAAATTTAAGTTTTGAGCCATAAAAAACATTTGCGATAGGCGGTGTCATTTTTTATCATTTTCGAATAAGTTGGGCTTCCTCGGGTCATTATTCCTTTTTCTAACATTATTGCATGTGTGGGCATTGAGGTTTTTTATCTTTAAACGGGCTAAATATCAAACACACGACCAAACATGCGGAAATAATAAAAGAAAGAGAGTGAATTTAGCTTGAATAGTTTCCCTAGTTGCTCTCTTTAGGAGACAAAGCTACGCTCTTCGAAGAGATACACCCCGCCATCATCTGCTACGCCAATGAGAATAATGAGCTGGAGGCCATCAATGATCTCGCTCGCACTCATCTACCACGATTTCATTGTATTAATTGAAACCCTAGCGAACAAGAAATTGATGGAGGACATCTGTATCAAGTTAAGGTATCAAACTTGATTCACTGTGGATGCATAAGGTCGTAGCAGTGGGCTTGTCATCCTTTGGAGAACAGCATCTTAGGGCACCTTGATCTCGTATAGCCAGAATTGTATTAATATACGAGTTGAAGATGATCATCAAAGGAAATTCCTTATGCCTGACTTCAGGGTTCAGGAAGTCGCGCCGAGGCGGCCGCCTAAGAGGAAAAGGCGGTGAGGCGGGCGAAAAACGCCGCGATTAGTGCGAGGCGGAGTGCAGGAGGCGTTTATGCGCGGAGGCGACGCCGAATCGACGCGGAATCGGCGAGGCGACGCGGAAGGCGTGCCTAATCGGGGATAAAGCGGAAAAGGCGGGTTTATAAAATAAACCTAACCTAAAGGCTAAAACGCAGATCGTGCTCTCACCCTCATCTTCCTTCCATCTCCGCCGCTCTGTGCGTCGATTCCGGCGGTCCTCTTCCTCCGTGTACATCGCTGGAAATCGCCGGCGGTCCTCTTCCTCTGTGTACGTCGCTGGAAATCGAGCTCTCTTCCTCTGCTCTCTTCCTCTGTGTACGTTGTCGCTGGAAATCAAGCTCTGCTCCCAACCATCATGCTCTGGTCTCTTCCTCTGTGTACATCGTCCCTGGAAATCGAGGTGATTTCCTCTGCTCTCTTCCTCTGTGTTCGTCGTCGCTGGAAATCGTGCTCTCTTCCTCTGCTCCCACCCATTATGTACTGAACTTATAGCTTCAATTATGTACTGAACTTTTCAATTCATTTTGAGTTTTTGTATAGTAAAGCGACCATGTACAGAACTGAACTGTGAGTAAACCAATAACAGAACTGTGTTGGTGTACATCTTCCTTTGTATATTGCAGCAAAAAATTATTGTGTACATCTTCCTCTGTGTTTGTTTGTGTACATCTTCCTCTGTGTTTTGCTTGTAGCTTGTGAAGCACATGAGACGCTTTCTCTGTGTTTGCTTGCAGTTTGCTTGACTACCCCCATTAAGTAGGCAGTCAGTGAATTAGTTTAATAATGTGCCTCAAAATTGGCTGTTTAGATAGTTGAAGTAGACATGTCCTTGCTTGTGTTTGAGATTCTTGTCGTGGATACGTACAGCTTATTAAATGCCCATCTTAGATTAGACCAGTTCATGAAGTTACCACTTGGAAGATTATTCATATTATCTGGGGATTTGGTGATTGGTTATGCAGGATTGCCATGGCATATTCATCGGGAGTAGACGGTACGCAAGTTGATAGTAGTAGTACTAGTGGCCTGAAAAGAAGGTCGGGTGATATTGGGTGGAAATACGGAAAAATCGCTGATCCGAGTAACAAAGACAAAGTCAAGTGCAACTTTTGTCAACATGTTAGTTGGGGAGGTGTAAACCATTTCAAGCAACACATAGCTGGTATTGGATCTTCAGTGGCTAAATGCACAAAATGCCCCAAAGAAGCTCGTGATGAATGCTTGAAATACTTCTCCAATTTTCAAAAAAAGAAGAAAGAGAAGCATGAACGTGAACAAGTTCTGAGAGAGGATGTTAATGTTTCTTCTGATGCACAACATGAAGAGGAGATGAGTTATTTTGATAGTTCGAGACCGACTAGCTTGGGTCCTATGGATAAGTGGACACGTCCTATGGATAAGTGGACACGTCTTATAGATCCTACTATGACTTCTCTAATAGCAACACTCCATCAACAGAAGATAAACCAAGAACTTTGGAAAGAGAGGACACTTCAAGTCCATCAATTACATTGCAAAATGGGTGTATACACATGGTTAGTTTCTAACTATACCACTCATTTATTCCTTACAAACACAAGTTCATTTTTTCTAATTAAGTATGTGAACTTTTATTACAGCTATTCCATTCAATGCCATTGACAATGACGAATTCAGGCAAATGTGTGAGGCCATTGGTCAATTCGGTCCTGGATTGAAGCCTCCTTCTCCGTACGACCTACGAGAGACTTTGTTGAGAGAAGAATATGCAAGAATGAAGGGTTTGTTAGCTGACTGATGTGATGTATTTTCGACACACCTTTTCTGGTTATAAACTATATTTTTGTGTGTCGAAATGTATTCAAATTTGGATTTTGAGTACATGTTTGGTTCTCTTCCCCCTCGGGGCCGTATTATGGTGTTTGATATGTTTTTGGTATATTTCAGGTGTCATATGACGTTTAGAGATAAACCAAGACATGACGGGGAGGCCGGAACAACTCAAAGCGTTCGACTTGGGAAGAAAGCATCACTGTTTAGTATTTTGAGTATAACTCATCGCTCCAAAGTCCAATTGATGCAAGGTCAGCGGCGTTGGAAAGATAATTCGACTGTCTACAACTTTTATGTTGACACTATGGTCAAATTCCGTATAATGAAGGAACACGGCGTGTTCCTCCGCTAAAATTGCCCGACAAAGTTACAGGGGCCGAACACGGCCAGGAACACGACGTGTTCCATATGGAGCACGCCGTGTCCCACCCCCAGACGGGTTTTCAAGTCATTTTCCTTCTCCAACTTGGTCCAGAAGCCTATAAATACCCCCGAGATCCCCGTGGACGAGATATACTTCATTATACACATATTTTTTGAGCTCTTGGAGAGAGCTAGAGTTCCAAAGAGACGATTGAACCGAGAGGATCAACCACGACTGGCGAAGGGAAAATCATCAAGTCAAAGATTGGGATTTCCACGAAGAACATGTCATCTTCTCCGGTTTTTCTTCTCTTCTCTTGTGATTTATTTTCTGGAACCATGAGTAGCTAAACTTTCTGTGTTGTTCGGATGAGATGAAGCATTAGCTACGCTTTTGTATGGATGATTTGATTTGTTATTGAGGTTTATTCAGGCTTATGATCCGTTCTTCCTAAAACCTAATTTCTGATTCATTCTTGTCTGATCATCTTGATTGAGTCATCGACATTGATTTGTGGGTCCGAGAGGAACATAGGTTAATAGGTCACTTAGGAAGAACCCTAGATTATTCATTAGCTCGAGAGAGGAGCGAATCATTTAGGCTTTTTCCACGTTTATCGCTGTGGCATTTCATCGAACATAATTAATGCGTTTTTTTTAGGTGTAGATTAGCTCGAGAGAGGAGTCTACGATTAGACGAAATAGATCCTTAGAGGCGCGAGAGTGATCTAAGAATACATTAGAAAATTGCCAAGCCATTATAACCTGAATAATCGAGATAACTTGTCAGTCATCCATGCATTGCTAGCTTTAGTGGATTTGAATCCGAGCAACCTTCATATTATCTTTGAAACTCGATTCCTTGCATTTCGATTTGTTTTATTTCAGTCATTAGTTCATAATTGGATACCGAAATAATCAAACAAATGATCATTACACTGTCACTTGGTCTAGTTAGCAAATCAACTTGAGTAATAAGAATAGAAAGACCCTAGGGAAAATTACGATCCCACTAGAGCAATCTAGTGGGTATTTGGAAGCGGGGTAAAATGCGTTGATCACTGACCGTGAGAAAGAGAAGGAAAAGAACGGTTGCTCGCTTATGACTGATGCTTGGACGGACATGAAGAGGCGGAGTATATTGAACATAGTCACACACTATGCTGAGGGCACTAGCTTCATAAAGTCTACAGACACTTCAAATATTTCTCACACAGGTGAGTTTATTTTTGAGCTAGTTGACAATGCCATTGAGGAAGTTGGAGATGAGCATGTCATTCAAGTTGTGACAGACAATGCTTCCAACAACATGGCTGCAAAGAATCTCTTGGAGAAGAAGAGGCCACGCATATTTTGGAGTGCTTGTGCAACTCACACCATCAATTTAATGCTCCAAGGAATTGACAACATTCCAAAGTTCAAGAAAGTTATTGATGAGGCTAAGGCTTTCACCATCTTCATATATGGTCATCATCGAACTTTAGAGTTGATGAGGTCCTTCACTAAGAGAAGAGAGATCATTCGACCAGGTGTAACACGATTTGCTTCTCAGTTTCTTACTTTAAAAAGCTTGATGGAAAAGAAAGATGAATTGAGGAAGATGGTAGTGGATTCAAAGTGGACTTCTATTAACGAGACAAGTACAAAGAAAAACCAAGATGCTTATGCAACAATTCTTAGGATGGGGGTTTGGAATGGTGTGGAGAGTTGCTTGAAAGTCTTTGAGCCATTGGTGAAACTGTTGCGATTGGTCGATGGAGATGTGAAACCTTCTATGGATTTTGTGTATGGCGAACTTCTAAAGGCAAAGAGAGAGCTAAAGGAGGCGTTAATTAGTGAGGAACTTCACTGCAAAGAAGTCATTGCTATTGTGGACAAGAAGATGAAAGGTAGACTTGATACTCCCTTGCATTTAACACCATATCTCTTGAATCCTCACTATAGCTATGCCGACCCATCAATATTCGATAATACCGATGTTACCACATCATTAATCACCACTATTGAGAAATTTTACTATGGTTGTGATGAGGATATACACGATGAGGCGGTGAACGTTGAGTTCACCATATTTCAAAAGAAAGAAGGACACTTTGGAAAGAAGTTAGAAAGATTTTGTCAGAATTTTGATTACAATCCTGGTTAGTACTTCTTCTCTCATTTCCTTATCATTTATGATTTAGTCTTATGAGCTAATTTAGATTTAGTTGTCTTCTTAGTTGCTTGGTGGAGAATGAGGTGAGACACCACATTTACAGAGGATGGCTATAAGGATAATGTCATTAACCTCAAGTTCTTCCGCTTGTGAGAGAAATTGGAGTACTTTTGAGTCGGTTAGTCTTCAAATCTCTATCTAATGTCATTGCTATTGTGGAGAAGTGGATATTAGATGCAAGGTCATAGTTAATTGTTTTTGTATATTCATACTAAGAGAAGGAATAGACTTACAACAAATCGCCTCAATCAACTAGTGTACATTCAATTTAACTCCCAATTGATGTCCAAACAAAGGAAGCTAAAGGATAAGAAGAATATTGATGTTCTCATGAGCTCTGATTCAGTTGTAGCTCAAGGATTCATATATGCGGGAGGAGACATGCACACATTGCATGTGTTTAGGGATGAAGACGATGGAGGACACGACAACATCCCATGGAGTGTTATTGATGATGCAATTGGAGCTAGTGAGAGTCGTGAACCGCGTAGGAGTGCAAGACTAGTGAGAGAGCTTTATGATGAAGAGTTTGATTCCGAAGAAGAAGAAAATAACGAGGAAATAGAGCCGATGGCTTTTGAGGATGATGAAGAATATTGACGACTTACCAAGCTATGAGCTTGATATCCCCTTTATTGCTTATCTTATGCCTTTATAGTTTATCTTATGTGTGCATTCTTCTATGTTAGAACTTGAACATTAGTTATCTGTGAACTTTTCCAGGTTATGTTTAAACTTTGCACTTAAATCTATTACATTTTTTCAAAACGCTTAATCGGCCAAGGTGTAAGGCAGGACCTCACCGCCTTATTACCGCCTTACGCCTTCCACAACCTTGACTGACTTATACAGATACCTGGAACGCAATCGTCGTCAAGCGTTTTGTGATTTTCTTCGTTCCCTTATATCTATACCATAGAAGTCCTAGTTTTACATTGGTATCTGGCCGTCATCCGCATCTGCCAACACTAAGTAAATATATTAGGACAAAGAAATTGTATAAAGTAAAACGAACTACGTAAAATAGACCGCATGAAGAAGATAAAGATAATTTGTTTAAGCTAACAATGTTTTGAAAATCAAACTGGACTGCCCGGTCCAACCTGTCTGACTGTGAACTGGGCAGCCGAATCAGAGGTACGGTGGTCTATATCATTTAGATTTGCTTAAAGCCGAATCAAAACAATTTTTCTTGAATCTTGATAAGGAGTAAGAACAGCCTTCATGCAGAGTTTGATATTTGAGCATTGTTTTCCATCTCATGCTCAGTGGTCTATATCATTTAGATTTGCTTAAAGCCTATATCTATCTAACTTAGAAATCCTATTTATATAATCTAGAGTTTATAAATGGTTTTGTGGTTCTAATTGGTTTGTAATTGGTACTTAAATGGTTTGGTATGAGAATTTGAGAATGTTGCTGTGTTTGGTTGCTTTTTGTGGTGCAGATGAGTCTTGTCTCTGATTCTCCTGTGAATTCGTCTATTAGTGGTGATTTTGCTGCTTTCCTCGATGGACATCTTGACTCCAAATCTTCGGATGATGCCGATGAAGATGATGACGAGGGAGTAAAAAATGGTTCTGCTTCTAGCTTTTCTGACTCATCCAGTGAGGAAGAATCTGAATTGAAGAGGATAATCAACTTGTAAGCAAGAGGTATTAGTGAAGTTCTTGATCCAGTTTTTTTTTTGGCAGTTACTGTCACCCTATATGCTTTCCTTTGTTTCTAATTGCTGATCTTCTTTAGCTAAGTAGGATGAAAAATTTATCCTACTAAGTTCCTCGATTGATTATGTTGATTCTACTGGTGGTTTTGAATAATGGTGGTTCTTTTGATTCTACTGTTCAAAGTTATCTACCAATTGATATGCAGGACCAAGATTTCTGAGGTGGAGATACTGGAAAATGGAGATAGACGCGAGAGCTCAACTTCTCAGGCAATAGTAGAGCAGAAATTAGGTACTTTCATGGTCATCTTCTGACTTCGTTTCAGGTTCTTTGCATGTCTCGATTCTTGTATTAAGTAAGTTCATGTGCTTGTATAATCATATATATACAACCTGAGTTGTAGACATGTGCTCACATGCTACTGTTCACCATCGTTGCATATAGTATCATGGTATGCCAGCCACTGGAGGCTCATGGCTGTTATGTTTGTTCAACGATGGTCCTCTTATTTCTGTCCCATTTGTTTTCTTCAGCAGGTGTAGTCAACTAACATGTGGTTCTGCTTTTTGACCTGGTATTCTGCAGAAGCATCATCAAGTTCAGTAATCAGCAAGAGCGAGTGTGCACATCGAGGATCTTTTGCTAATATGTGTATAGATTGTGGGCAAAGGCTTGATGAAGAATCTGGCGTATCACTTGCATATATACATAAGGTACGCATTGCCTTAATTAATGATTTGAATTCTTCAGTTGACCAGTTTCAATAAAATGAGTTTAATTTTAGCATATCAGATTGGCAATCAATATAGTTAAGTCCAGCTGGTGTACCAAAGTGGTGTGCATCGTAAAGTAGTTACCACTATCTGTACTTTTATAACGTTTTTGTATGTTGGTTTTGTCATCATGTAAATGCTCCATTAGTTCTAATACTATTCTACATTTGGTACTATGTGGATAAAACCTGACCTTGCTGCAACTTAGAATCGGGAATGACGAAGTAAAAAGACAACGGCATATTGAGACGACGAGCTTATTGGGCCATAAAAAGCTATACCTCATACTTGATCTGGATCATACCTTGCTAAACTCTACTCTTCTTGGGCATATGGTGCCAGAAGAAGAGTATCTAAATGATCGTCTGGATTCCATGCAAGGTCTGTCTAAATTGAAATTCACTGTGATTTTTAAACTTCAGACTTAAACTCAAGGCTCCCTTTTCCTACTCTTTTAACTCTCTTATAAAGACATTAATCTTGCGAGTTAATTAATTTTGCTGTAACTTGTAAAAAAATGATTTCGGCTGTAAATTTCTTTCCAAATGTTTTCCTCATTTAGCCAACTTAATTGCGTTAAGTTTGATGTTGTGTACTTTTTGTTTTGTCAAATATATAGTTGCTCGAAATGGAAGCGTATACAAGTTGAACTCCATGTGTCTGATGACCAAGCTGAGGCCCTATGTGCGTTCATTTCTGAAGGATGCTAGTCAAATGTTAGATATGTATATATATACCATGGGCGACAAAGCTTATGCACTGGAAATGGCCAATTTGCTTGATCCTGGAAAAGAGTACTTCGATGCGAAAGTTATTTCTCGTGATGATGGTACTCAGAGACACCAGAAGGGTCTTGATGTGGTGCTAGGAGAAGAGAGTGCGGTTGTCATCCTTGACGATACTGAAAATTTGAGTAAGTTATGCGTGCCAAATAACTGAGTTTGCATATTTTTATGCCCATGCGAGTACCAACTTAATTCATACACGAATATATGCTGTTTATGGTTGGTTCAATTCATATATGATGGAAAACAAAGTAAAGAGCTCTTTCTGAAACAAATTAAGTTGCAGAGTTTGTTTGCAAGCTTTAATATTTGTCATCAACTGTGGTTCGGTGTATTGTCTGTGATGGAACACTGTCATCTTTTCTGTCTTCAATGTGTTGCTCTATGTTGCCATTTATTTCATTTGGTTACTTAAGGTGTCTTGTGGTATTTAGGTTTGGCAGAGTCATAGGGACAACTTGATACTGATGGAAAGATACCATTTCTTTGCTTCAAGCTGTCGTCAATTTGGATTTGAATGCAAATCTCTCTCTCAACATAAAAGCGATGAGAGTGAATCCGAAGGAGCACTTGCAACAGTTCTGAAGGTCCTGCAAAGAGTTCACCATATCTTTTTCCACGTATGTCATTTTGTAAGGATTTTGTTTCATTCGTTTGAACTTATAATTGGGCACTGTGCAGGTTCTGGAAGACCAAGCTGGTAGCAGAGACGTGAGGCAGGTGAGTCTACAGAGGCTGCCGGAGGAGAATTTCGCAGTGGTTCAAACGAAGAGCAATGAGGACCCGCTGGTGTAAGGAAAAGTAGTCAACATTCTGTTTAGGTTGTTAACTCTACTGACCCTAGAAAGAAAGAAAGAAAGTTAATAGGTGCGGGTGGGGCCACTCTTTTCGGACGCAGTAGTAGCAGGTCAGGTCAGGTGTACATACAGGATACAAATTACAAACCCCGCTGGTCTTGCCCTTTCCTATGATGGTATTTTGTCTCCAAGATGAAATAGTCAGATTCGAACTATGTGTGCGAGTTTTACATAGTCGTGTTGTGCTTAGTCAATGATTTCATTTGTTCTGTCTCTATTTGGAACCAGTATTTTACTTTTATATTCATCAATGTTTTCCAGGTTTTATTTTATTGTTAACCCATTGATGTGTCCTTAAGTGTCACTGATTTGAATTGTAGTCTCCTCTACGCTAAGAGCAGTTTTGAGCGTGAGGTTTTTTTTCTCCCCGGGATGATATTGACACAATTATACATCACCATTTTTAAACTGTTGCTGTTAGTTTCACTTATGCGTTGCTAAACGACGTTCTACATTTTACTGTCAAACGTCCTACCATCGTCGCAATATTTGAGTTCGGTAATGAACATGATGTGAACGCCTCCTTGAACAGTAAAATGAAATTCTTTATAAAACGCGGAAATTTAAAAAACTTTCATACCTCATTCAAACGAACATTAAAAAACCCCACCGCCGCCGGATTGCCTCCGCAACGGCCACCAAGGTATTAAATTTTGGACGGCGTTGACCGTCGATGCCGTCTTCGGGAGGTCGGCACGCCGTCCAAAATTATTATTTTTTATTAAATTTGAATTTGAATTATATTTGTAATTTGTATATTTTGATTAGTGTTAGTTATTTTAGTAAACTAGTAATTAAATATATATCGTAATTAATTATTTCGTAACTAAGTATGTAATTCATTAACGGTTGTAAATTAATAATTAGTCACAGTAATTAAAATAATAAAAGTGAATTAGTAAATATACGCAACAATTATTATTGATAATTGTAGATATGATAATTGAATATATTTATTGAATTAATAGTTCAACAAAATACTTAGTAACTATATTATCAATTAATACATGTTAATATTTAGAAATTCACTTTAATTGCTAATATTTACAAATTCATTACTAATATTTTCAAATGTTACAAAAAAAATTCAATTGTCAAGTATGTAACTATCACAACAAGTGTTACTATATGTTCTTATATTTACTAGTCTCCCATAATTATCATGACTAAACCCTAATTTCCTAAAATTAATTAAAAACAAGGACTAAAACTGTAACCGTTAAACCATGAACCCTAAGTCCGAAACCCTAAACCCTAAACCTAACCTATCTCTAAGTCCTGAACCCTAAATCCTAAATCTTAAATCCTAAACCCTAACCCTAAACCTTATCTTTAAATTGTAAACCCTAAATCCCAAACCCTACACCCTCAACCCTAATCCCTAAACCTTATCTATAAATTGTAAACCCTAAACCCTAAACCCTAAACCCCAAAGCCTAAACCCATAACCCCTAATCCTCAATCCTAAATCCTACACCCTAAACCATAATCTATAATCTCTAAACTTTATCTTTAGATTCTAAACCCTAAACCCTAAACCCTTAATCCTAAACCTAAATCCTAAACCCTAATCCCTAAACCCTAAACCCTAATCCCTAAGCTTTATCTTTAGATTCTAAACCTTAAACCCTAAACCCTAAACCCTAAATCCTAAACCCTAAACCCTAAACTCTAAACCCTAAATCCTAAACCCTAAACCCTAAACCCAAAAACTAATCCCTAAACTTTATCTTTAGATTCTAAACCCTAAACCCTAATCCTTAAACGTTATCTTTAAACCCTAAAACCTTAATTATCACTTTTAGAACTCAAAATTATAGTTTACCCTTAATTTACATGAGTAATGAACATGACTAATTACTAATTTTCATGTAGTAATTCAAAAAATATTCAATAACTCAATTTTTAATATGAAAATAATTGTCGATCTATTTAATTATATTTACTCATTCACCCTAATTACATTACAATTTTTAAAAAAGATTAGGGGTGGTCGGCGTTGAAAGCCGACCGCCGTTAAGGACAGTCGACGTGGGAAGCCGACCGCCGGTCGCCGCCGTCGGCATCCAACGCCGACTGCGGCTCCAAACAGTTGGCATGCCGACCCTTTTTTTTATAAATTTTAAAATTTTTTATATTCCAAATTACATAACTACAATATTCTAATTATTTGATAATAGCTTCATAATTTTATAAACAATTCATTATTTACGCTTTTGTAAGGAATGTAAAAATTATTTCGAGTTGTAAAGTAATAATATTTGAAATTATTAATACTTAGATTTTAGGGTTTTGAACTCATACTTCAGTACTTTAAATTACTAACATTAGTAGTAATAATCTATGCAGTTGAGGATCGAGACTATATTACACGGGAAGGCAGAAGCGCTGTCATGAGTAATTCGGTTAGTTCTCGTTGTTGTACGAAATGCATGGTTTTTAATGTTGTGGTAGGGTTTAGTGTTTATTGTGTCCTAAACGATAATTGCGAACATATAACACCGACTCATACGTTTTGGATAACCATGTTCAAGAGAGTTATAGTGACGATGATGATGTTGAGGGCCGTTGAATTATGGAGTTTATTTCATCAACGAGGTGTTTTACGACACAATCGATGATGGGTGTGTTGCGGCTAAGGACATTACTTTAGACTTAGGGTTTCGATTGACGCGTGGCTCACATAAGAAGAACCCACGTGAAGAAGAAAAACGTTTGTACTCATACTGCTCCCATGGTGGTAGGGGTCCATCACAGTCCACAACGACTTCAGAGAGTTCACGTACGACTACAACATCCTTCACAAGTTGTACATTCATGGTGTGTATGCGGCCTACCTATGTTGACGCTGAGTCAAAATGGAGGATTGACACCGTCAAAGATGACGTGAAACGCAGGATTTTTAGGTCATTCCACAACCACCACTTCGAGTTGTGGCTTGAAGGTAGACAACAACGGAATCAGCTTACCGACGAGATGGAAGATCACATTAGGCAGTTGGAGGAGAACCATGCTCCACCATGACAGATGCAGAGCATACTCAACAATGAGTACGCCCGTCTGATCAACATAGAATAGATTTATAATGAGACGGTAAAAATACGACGGTTAATTGTTACAATATTAATTAATGAACCCTAATTAATATTTTTTAATTAGTAAATTAACCTTAATTATTAATTCGAATAACTACGAATTATAATGATTAATCCCTAATTTTCAAATATTTTTCCTATATGAACTAATTAACTTAAATTATAATAAGTAATTATTAATTACTTATATTTATTACCAAATTTACTAATTTGGAAATTTACAAGTTAATTGTTACAATATTAATAAATTAACCCTAATTAATATTGATTAATTAGTAAATTAACCTTAATTTTTAATTTTGAATAACTAATCGATTAATTATTTAATTATTAAGCATTAGTTATTACCTATTTCATTGCTAATTTACTAAACTAAATATAAATGCTAATTCAATTAAATAATACTAAAAAAACCTTAAAAAAAGTTTGATAGTCGGTATTTTGACTGTACAAAGTTTACAAAAATTAGGAAGTGTGTTTCATTCGACCGCCGTCATGTGTATTTAAAGAGGGAGTTCGATGGGCATTCGCGTAATTTGACATATCAAATTTAAATTATAGGGCGTTTGATAGAAAAATCTAGGGCATTTTATAGCAGTTCAGTATTTTATCTCTGTACGGTTGTAACATTGAACTAGTCTTTTCGTTTGTCTGTCTCCCTTCTCCCCTATCAACAGAAACTTAGAACGCGACAGTTATTAAATATTAAAGTCAATTGCTATTTGCCCTTTATGTTTTATTTTATGCAGTTTATAATTAACATGAACGTATTATTTATCCCTATATTTTTTTTACTAAAAGATACTATCTTCCCGGATAATATCCACGATCGGTGCTATAATAAGTAATTTATAAGCTGGTTTTTCACCTCTGTTAGGGTTTGGTTCTTCTTCCTCATTTGTAACAATTGATTTCGCCGACTACGACAAATCGTATTCTTCAATATGCGTTTTCTTTCTAGCGGCTCAGTATGGTAATATTGGCATGGAATTGTAGGGATCTGGGAACACCACAAGCAGTGTCGGTTTTAAAGAACTTGGTCAACGAACATGTTGGCTTAGGAGGTTCCAAGTAGCAATGCTTCGAGCTTTGATAGGTGATGAGATCTAGGATCAAGACGGAATCGTGGGCACCACTTTCCAAAAAGAGTATTTCCACCCTTACAAGCCTTGGGTATCAGGAAATCCCTTCCGAGGATAAGACCGTCTCTAGTCAAGTTCTTAGGTTTTAGATACTAGAGTCACTTTAGAATTGTAGGCTAGGATAGATGTCTGTTTCTGTGTGTGTTCTGCCACACTACTGCCTCCTTTATACAGGCAGAGGGGTCCAGGCACGAAAAGGTTGAATACCTTGCACCAAGAGGTGTCATTATCCCCAAGGATAGACTTGTGGGCAACTGCTATGAAGTCCCATGGGGTTTGGAGGGAAAATAACTCAGAAAGAGTTTGAATCAAACGAAAGTGTGTGTGCCCATTCGTCCTAGGAGAGAGAGTTATCAGTCCAACTACCTAGCTCCTGACCTTCACTCTATCTCAGCTTAGTACCGCAGCTAGTGACACTATCATCCAGCTCAAGGTTAAGCTGGACGAGTTTCATTGTCAGTCCCTAGCTTCATCTAGCTCACAGAGGAGCTGATGCTAGCTAGTTTCAGCTAGGTCCGAGTTAAAGTGAGGTTTCCCGTGAACTCACGTATCCGTCTTAACTTTGGTATCACACCAGGTCAAGCCCATGGTGCATATTTCCAACATAAAAATACGATATTGTGATTGTTAGTGAGACCTTAGCGACAACGACAATAATGAGGATGAAAGGATAACGACCAGGTTTAACAAATGGGTCGCAATGAATGTGATAGGGCATAGCGGGTGTATGGCGATCCTTTGACGTCATGCTTCCGTACGTACCCTAACCAACTACCATCGCAATTCCATCAATAGGCACATGGACGAGGGTGGCGGTAAGAGGTATTGGCTTACAAGTTTCTATGAATACCCCAAACGACATAATCATCAGAAATCTTGGGACCTTCTTCAAACAGTCGCAACTGGAACTAGATCATAACCATGGCTTTGAATGGGCGATTTTAATTATTGACTTCACCGATCGGAGAAGGAGATTACGACCACATCCACCACCGTTAATAGCTAGGTTTTGGACAGCAGTCAAGGACTGTCATCTTCAGGATGTCCCGATGTTGGGTCATTAGTTCACATGGGTTAAGTCATTGGGTCAACCAAACGCGACAGAAGAACGATTGGATCGGGCATTGACTACAGAGGCTTTCATGGCTCTCTTCACACGTGTAGAATTACATAATATAATCGCCCAGCGTTCGGATCATTCTCCGTTGGTGTTCAATGTGAATAAGGGCCCTTCACTACCATCTACATATCAATTTAGATCCGAGAATATATGGTGTCGGAGACCGAACTTACGTCCATGCGTGGAGGAGGCTTGAACGCTTATAGAGATGTTCACAAAACATTGTTAGATGGGCCAAGATGGAAAACCCAAAATTCAATGGCTTTATATAACAAAAGAGAGCCGAGCTTGAAAACCTTAGGAAGCAAGATCAAACACAGGTTACAGAGGAGATGCAAAGAACGAGGGTGGAGTTCCTGGATATTCTTCACAATGAAAATGTTTTTTGCGGATAGTAAGCTTTGGATTTCCATCTAGTATATTACACATTCCAAAATACTCGAATATAGGGCTGTCACTATGGATTGAACCCGTCTACTCATTTGAGTATCTGAAGATAATATAGACAAGAGTTTATCCTATCTATTCTAAGATATCTTGACAGTATTGACTGCCATGTGTCCCAATCCTCTCATGAGCGCACACAAAACCAAATCCCAGTTTCTTGAAGCGGCTACAGGTCATGCTCGCGTAGGTTAATTCCTTACTCGTGTACCTACGTATAAACTTTGTCAGGGAATCAATTAAGAAGTTAAACTTCAACCTCTATCACTCGTAGGTTCCGGATCATATACCTTCGGGATGGTGCAAACCTTGTGCTCCAGTTTCCATTCGTAGGCTTTTCACATTGAATTCTGCCTCTAACATTGTATTAGAGGGGAATTGGGTGTCCTACGTTTGGAGAACTATACAGACTTAAGTCCCACCCTCCTGCCGATTTGGCAACCAAATCTCTTGCTAATCCCTTTGTCAAGTGATCAGCCAGATTTTGTTTAGACCAAACATATTGCACTGTGATTGTCCCGTGAGTGACCAGTTCACGAACAGCATTATGCCTCACCCCTAAATGACGAGACTTGCCATTATAGACCTGACTATATGCCCTAGCCAGAGTAGCATTGCTATCACATAAGATAGAAATTGGTGAGATAGGTTTCAGCCATAATGGAATCTCATAGACCAGGTCCCTTAGCCATTCTGCCTCCTTGCCAGCAGCCGCTAATGTTATGAATTCAGATTCCATAGTTGACGTTGTGATGCAAGTTTTCTTCTTGGAAGCCCACGAAATTGCTCCTCCCCCAAGTAAGAATACCCATCCAGTAGTGGAGGTGTGATCCTCTATATTGGATATCCAACTTGCATCCGAGTACCCTTCAATAACCGCCGGGAACCCCTTATACGTTAAACCGCAATCCATGGTTCCTTTAAGATAACCAAGTACTCTTCTGATTGCGTGCCAATGATGAGTACTCGGATTACTTGTATATGTGCTCAACCTGCCAACCGCATAAGCGATATCAGGCCTTGTGCTTGTCATGGCATACATCAAGCAGCCATGCACTTGTGAGTACTCGAGTTGAGATACTGCCACCCCTGTGTTGGGCATCATCTTCACACTAGGATCAAATGGAGTTCTCAATTCTCGACATCCCTTGCTACTAAACTTAGTAAGCACCTTCTCAATATAGTGACATTGACTCAACAAAATTTCCCTTCCCATTTCGTTTGATCCTAATCCCAAGGATCACATCTGCCTCCCCCATGCCCTTCATGGAAAACTTTGATGATAAGAATTGCTTGGTACTATCAACTCGTTCTTGATCAGTTCCAAAGATGAGCATGTCATCCACATATAAACAAATGATGACTCCTTTACGGAGTTCATCAAATTTTGTATACATGCACTTGTCTGCCTGATTTAAATGAAAACCATGTGACAAGACAACATCATCAAACTTCTGATGCCATTGTTTAGGTGCTTGATTTAGTCCATACAAGGATTTCATTAGTTTTCACACCTTATGCTCATTTCCAAGCATAACAAAACCTTCCGGTTGTTCCATGTATACCTCCTCATCGAGATCTCCATTGAAGAATGTTGTCTTGACATCCATTTGATGGATCAGTAGATCATGGATTGATTCTAGTGCTATTAATAATCTAATAGTCGATATCTGAGCCACCGAAGCATAGGTATCAAAGTAATCAATTCCATGTCATTGTTTAAAGCCCAGAATCACCAACCGAGCTTTAAACTTATCGATAAAACCATCCACTTTCATCTTCCTTTTGAAGATCCACTTACTTCCTAACGGTTTACATCCCACAGGGAGATCCGTTAATAGCCAAGTGTTATTTCCCAAGATGGAATCCTTTTCCTCATCGACAGCCTCCTTCCAAAAGGCGGCGTCTTATGATCGCATAGCCTCTTCATATGTCCTAGGGTCATCGTCAACATTGTAGTAGTATAAGTATTGCGATCCTAGTTCCTTCCTGGATCCCTCGATTAGATATATGTTGAAGTTGGTATTCAACGAACTCTTCAAGGCCAGTCTATGGCTCCTACGAGGCAGAGCCTGCTCGTCCATAGGGACAAGCATAATATCCTTTGTTGATGGCATCAAATCCTTGGGTCTTTGCATCGATGAAAAACGATTTTCATCGAAGATGGCGTCCCTAGACTCAATTACTGAAAGCATATCATGTGCATCGTTAGATTCTATGACATAGAACCTATATGCCTTTGAATTCTCAGCATATCCCACAAAGATGCAACAATGCCTCTTTCTCCTAAAGTCTTTCGTTTAGGATCAGTAAGCTTTACCACAGCCCTACAACCCCAAACTGCAGGTAACTCAAGTTTGGTTTCCGCTTATACCATAATTCGTATGGGGTAGTTATGTTCCTCTTGTTAGGAACCCTTTAGTAGATAACAAGCCGTAAGCATGGCTTCACCCCATAACCCATTACTCAAACCTGAGTATGACAATATCGAATTTACCATCTCCTTCAAAGTTCGATTCTTCCTCTCACCCACACCATTATGCTGTGGTGTGTATGTAGCAGTGGTTTCATGGATGATCCCCACACTTTGAAAGTATGTTGGATCATAGAACTACCCTCCTCGATCATTACGAAATACTTTGATATACCTTGTTGCAATTCAACTTCGGTTTTGAACACACGAAATTTCTTAAGGGCTTCATCTGTTGAATTCAACAAGTAAGTATAGCAATACCGAGAGTAGTCATCAATGAAGTTGATGACATACCTCTTACCTCCGATGGTCGGAGTGCTATAAAAGTCACACAAATAGCTGTGTATCAACTCAAGCATCATTGATTTCCGTTGGATACTACTGAAAGGCCGACGAGTAATCTTAGTGAGCATACATGTTTTACATCGTTCAACATTGACATCAAAAGAGGGCAGAATCCCTTCTTTCGACATTTATGTTAGACGTTTATAGTTAACGTGTCCTAACCGGGCATGCCATAAAGAGAAGTCAGAGGTACCAACCATGAAAGCATGATTATTAATAATAGTATTATTAATATTCAGCATAAACATGCCATTGTTATTGTGGCCGAAGCCTATAAACACACCACCCTTAGATAATACATATCTATCAGATTCGTACACTTGTTTGTAGCCATATCTATTAAGCATACTACCCGAGACTAAGTTCTTACTAATATTAGAGATGTGAAGTACATCTCTAAGCTCTAGGCATTTTCCAGAACTAAGTTCCAACACCACCAATCCACGTCCGACAATAGGTGTCGTTGACTCATTGCCCATGTGAAGTACAACATCATCATCTGATGCCTCATATGTTTTGAACCAGTGATGATCCTTGCATACATGTCTGTTGGTACCCGAGTCAATCCACCATGCCACTTCATCATCCTGTACATGAATGCTTCCGATATTAGTGAAATAGAATTCACATCAATATCTAAATCAAGGTTCAAGAACCGACCTTTATAAGTGGATGTCCCTTGATCTTTTGATCCAGGCTTCTGACGCTCTTTGTTGTCGTGATTCAGACTCTTCTTAGTGGGACAGTCACGTTTGAAGTGACCCGCTTTTTCACATATCCAACATGAAACTTTCATTTTTTTGTTAGAGTCTCCTTTGGTGTTGTTCCAAGGGCGCTTCTTACCCTTTCGTCGAACAGATGGCTCTCCTTCTTCTGTCATATGAACATATGAAGAATCCTTTAGTTTTTCACCTTCTTGCATCCGTAGAGACTCCTCTATCCGCAAGTGGCTTCCAAGTTGGATCAGGGACAGTTCCTCCTTCCCATGCTTAAGCGTGTGCTTAAAGTCCTTCCATGAATAAGGAAGCTTGTCGATTATGCACGGCACCGAGATGGCCTCGTCCATCTTCATACATGTTGGGCAAAATGCCCCAAAATCCAAAGCATCTCATTGTATTGCTCCATGACCGGACTCGTCTCGACCATTTTGTAATTTAAGAAATGACTAACCAGGAACTTCGTACTTGAAGCATCCCCAGCTAAATACTTTGACTCCAGCGCATCCCAAAAATCGTGGGCCGATTCATAATTTTGATAGATATCAAACAATGAATCCGCCATGCGATTCAGAATATGGCCACGACATATATAGTCATCATTGTCCCACTTTTGTGCTTCCGTACTCGTTCCTCCTTCTTCTTCTCGTCCATCTCCGCCTCCTCCTCAAGCTCCGGAGGATAAGGTGTAGAGAAAACATACACGACCTTCAAAGTAGTCAGAAGGAAGTGCATCTTCTTTTGCCACCGACAAAAATCCACATCTTCAAACTTCCCGAGTTTGTCAAATGACGCTATCATTTCCTTGATTGCTGCAACCTTGAACATGGCAAACACTCTTTTCGAATGTTAGCTTAGGAGGTTCCAAGTAGAAATTCTTCGAGCTTTGATAGGTGATGAGATCTAGGATCAAGACGAAATCGTGGGCACCACTTTCCGAAAAGAGTATTTCCACCCGTACAAGCCTTGGGTGTCAAGAAATCCCTCCCGAGGATAAGACCGGCTCCACTCAAGTTCTTAGGCTTTAGATACTAGAGTCACTTTAGAATCATAGGCTAGGATAGATGTCTGTTTCTGTGTGTGTTCTGCCACACTACTGCCTCCTTTATACATGGAGAGGGGTCCAGGGACGAAAAGGTGTGAATACCTTGCACTAAGAGGTGCCATTATCCCCAAGTATAGACTTGTGGGCAACTACCATGAAGTCCCACGGGTTTTGGAGGGAATCAGCTCAGAAAGAGTTTGAATCAAACAAAAGGGTGCGTGCCCATTCGTCCTAGCAGAGAGAGTTATCACTCTAACTACCTAGCTCCCCACCTTCACTCTAGCTCAGCTCAGTACCGCAGCTAATGACACAATCATCCATGTCAAGGTTAAGCTTGATGAGTTTCAGTGTCAGTCCCTAGCTTCATCTAGCTAACAGAGGAGCTGATGCTAGCTAGTTTCAGATAGCTCCGAGTTAAAGTGAGGTTTCTTGTGAACTCACGTATCCGTCTTAACTTTGGTATCACACCAGGTCAATGGTGCATATTTCCAACATAAACATACGATATTATGATTGTTAGTGAGACCTTAGCGACGACGACAAGAATGGAGAATGTTAGGATAACGACCAGGTTTAACAAAATGTTCGCAATGAATGTGATAGGGCATAGTGGGGGTATGGCGATCATTTGACGTCATGCTTTCGTATGTACCCTAATCAACTATTATCACAATTCCATCAATATGCACGTTGACGATGGTGGAGGTAAGAGGTATCGGCTTACAAGTTTCTATGGATAACCCGAACGACATAATCATCAGAAATCCTGGGACCTTCTTCAAACAGTCGCAACTAGAACCAGATCATAACCATGGCTTTGAATGGGCGATAGTAATGATCGACTTCACCGATCGGAGACGGAGATTACGACCACATCCACCCCCGTTAATAGCTGGGTTCTGGACAGCGGTCAAGGACTGTCATCCTCAGGATGCCCCATGTTGGGTCATTAGTTCACATGGGTTAAGTCATTGGGTCAACCAAACGCGACAGAAGAACGATTGGATCGGGCATTGACTACAGAGGCTTTCATTGCTCTCTTCACACGTGTAGAATTACATAATATGGTCGCCCATTGTTCTATTCATTCTCCGTTGGTGTTCAATATGAATAAGGGCCCTTCACTACCATATACATATCAATTTAGATATGAGAATATATGGTGTCTGATACCGAACTTATGCCCATGCGTGGAGGAGGCTTGGCATCAACATCGACACCATGATGTTTATGAACGCTTATAGAGACGTTCACAAAACATTGTTAGATGGGCCAAGATGGAAAAACCAAAATTCAAAGGCTTGATAAAACAAAAGAGAGCCGAGCTTGAAAACCTTAGGAAGCAAGATCAAACAAAGGTTACGGAGGAGATGCGAAGAACGATGGTGGAGTTCCTGGATATTCTTCATGAAGAAAATGTTTTTTGCGGATAGCGAGCTAAGCAAGCTTGGGCCAAGGAAGGAGATCGGAACACAAGGTTCTTTTATTCTGTGGCCACCGGTCGATGAAAACATAAACAATTACCTGGTGTACGCAACAACTTAAACGTCCTGGTGGAGGACACGACCTGCCAATATTTCAAGCACTTAGTTACTTGTAAGACTTGTCGACTTGATCAGGTCATCCCGTGTATACCCGATGTTGGTGACACTTCAACAAAACAAGCAGCTACAAGCACCTTTTACAAACACAAAATTTTTAAAAGGCTATTCTCTCCATGGGACCCTCGAAGGCTCCGGGTCCGGATGGTTATAACCCGACCTTCTATGATGGTTTTGGGATTTGGTTGGACAACCTATTATCCAAGACTAGACAAATTGGCTCAATTGCCAGGAAATCGCCAAAGAAACGCAAGCTCCAAACATCATTTATTACCGAAGGTGGAAAAACCAGAACGGTTGCAGGAGCTTCGACCAATCTCCCTTTGTAATGTTAGGTACCACATCTTAGCAAAGGTTTTGGCTAATCGGCTGAGGCGTTCTCTTTCGTCACTCATCCAAGAGGATCAATAAGCTTTTGTAAGTGGTATATCCATTATTGATAATGTGTTGATTGCTTTTGAATCTCTTCACAATATTACTACAAAAGTGCCAACGGTCATTGGAGATGTGGCTCTGAAAGTGGATATATCCAAAGCTTATGATCGTATTGAATGGACTTATACATAGGCGATACTTTTGAGTATGGGGTTTGCACCAATTTGGCTTAGATGGATGAAACTGTGTATTAGTTCGGTTTTTTATTTTGTCATGGTGAATAATGAAAGGTTTGGTGAATTTCGGCCTCAAAGGGGTTTATGTCCGGGTTGCCCACTTTCACCATTTTTATTTGTTTTGTGTACGGAAGGCTTATCGGATATGGTCAACCATGAAATGTAGCAGGGTCACCTTCATGGCTACATGGTGTGTCGGAAAGCACCAGCAGTCTCTCACCTCCTATTCACAGACGACTCAGTTTTTTTTCTTCAAAACACATGTGGCGGTAGCTCATGGAATGAAATCTGTCCTTACAGAGTATGTAGTAGCGTCCAATTAGGTTTTAAACTTTGATAAGTCAGGTGTTCTTTTCAAAAAAGGCACGAACAAGACCTTAAGGAAATTGATATCAAATATACTTGGCGTTTGGGCGAGGATTGATACCGATCGGTACCTCGGGGTCCGGACGTTAGTGGGTCGAAATAAAGCGAGGCTTTCAAAATCATTCAAGGAAGTGTGTGGAAGCGGCTATAGTCACATAATGAAAACAAATTATCCAAGGGAGGAAAGAGGTTTTGATTAAAGTTGTGGCACAAGCTCTTCCGACATATATCATGAATGTGTTCCTCCTTCGAGATACACTTATTGAAGAGCTAGAACGTATGATGGCATCGTTTGGTGGCGGTCGAACAAATTCTCAAGATGAGGTATCCCATGGATGAAATGGGAGAGCCTAGCAATTTGAAAGGAACATGGATGCATTGGATTCGGTGATGATCTATGCGGTTTTAACTTGGCTCTCCTTGGTAAGCAAGCTTGGCGATTAATGGGGAACTGTACTTCCATAGTCGCCCGTATTTTCCAAGCCAAATACTATCCATTAGGGAAGTTTTTAAAAGCAGAACTCGGCAGGCATCCAAGCTTTGTCAGGCGGAGTCTATGTCAAGCTAAACTACTCATTAAACAGGCATATAGATGGCGGATTGGTGATGGTTTGTCAGGCGGAGTCAATGTCAAGCTAAACCACTCATTAAACAGGGATATAGATGGCAGATTGGTGATGGTTTTAATATAAATAATTAGACGGGCCATTGGTTGAAAGATGGTGGGAACAGGTGTGTTGAATTGATGAAGCTAGATTTGATTCATTTATCGCCCTCATTTAAGCGATATTTCATGTATAATTATATTGTTTTAGGTAGAAGTTTAGGATGTTTAATGCATTTTAAACTTTTATCTCGATTTAGTTTCTCAGACCCATTCGGGTTCCATTTGATGTCATTTTGAAGTGTTCGTTTATAGATTTCAGGTACATGACGACATCGAGGCATTAATCGGAGTAATACGACAGGTGGAATGAGCTTCTGCCAGAATTGTCACAGAATGAGCCTAAATCTGTCAGAATTTTCTTCCTTCTTTGAATCTGATTTGTTATTCGAGATTATGACTAGTTAAATTCTTCCTTGCTTAGATTAGATGAACCCTAGGTGATTCTCGATGAACGATTGATACTTTGATTATTTCGACTTATTGAAGTTTGATGTATTTCAGTTTATGATTGATTTCAATTGGGTTCTTGTTCTTGCCCGACTGACTTATAGGATCTTGTTAGTTTTGTGAATAATTCGAAAGAGCTTGCTTATCTTAGAACCCCAAAATCTATCAACTAGGTTAGTCGTGAACCCTCATCTGGGAGCGAATAGACTAGTTTGTCATGTGGGCAATTCTCGTTTGTTTTATTGCTTTGCGATTTTTAGTTGTTCGTCTCGGAAGAGTAGATTGAGGTACTAGATAGATAGTAGGTTAGTAGACCCGAAAGGACTTGATCTAACTAGATAAGAATTGGGACGGTGAATTATTTACGGCTTGTTTTGCATAAATTGAGTTAATTGGATATCGTTTGTTTGTTTGGATAGCTTAGGGGGTTCGAAATATAAGTAGTTTTATCCATTAGTGTTTCTCCACCCTTGTTCGTGCAGTCTTGCAATCCTTGTGTTCTTGTTATTTTCTTTTGTAGTAAACACAACTTTAAGACCCTAAGGAAATTCGACCCTGATTACTTCGATAATTAGGTTTATTTTGAGACGCGTAAAAAGCGTTTATCATCAATCGAATCCTCACCAGTTATTTCCAACTCTCAAAGTGTGCGAGCTAATTGACGGCTACACAAGGTCATGAAATATGACGTTGATTGGTGAATTGTTTTCGAAAAGGGATATGGATCTTATTCTTTCCCTTCTGGTATGTATGGCACCTGGTCTCGACAAATAATTGTGGCACATCAACAAGAACGAGCAGTATACGGTTCAGTTAGCCTATCGGGTATACATGGAACAACTTGTTGATCCTTCTGCTCATTATAAACCAGGAAAATGGCGTCAACTGTGGAACATGACAGCTCTGGCGCAAAAATCCATCACACGATTTGGAGTTTGGCAAGAGAAGTTCTTCCGACTCGTGGCCGATTGCGCCGAAAGAGCACAAAACTTCTTGGAAATTGTGGTCTTTGTGAACGAGAGTACATGCAGGACTAGCATCTCTTTGTGAAATGTGGGTGGGTTCGCTAGCTTTGGGAGCATGCCAGTTTCTCATCGGTGGTCGCATCAGAGGCCGGAAAGCAGCTCGAGCTGAAAGATTGGCTCCGGGGAGTTTGGGAGAAGCTGGACGCTTCACAGCGTGAACGTTGGTGCACGTGTTGATGGGCCATTTGGAGGTAGAGAAACAATCGAGTTTGGTGGAACAAGCATCCCCCCGACACTTGTCTTGACCGACGGTTTATAGGAGCTTATAGAAGCCAACTCCGAAAAATACGGTAAGCAGAGCTCTGTATTGTGACCGCTGGCATCCCCCTCCCTCACCCGGAATTTAAAATTGCAATATGGATGTTTCCATCTTCAAGCCGCAATAATAGACCGGGTTTGGTATGTGTATCTGAGATTTGACGGGTAAGTTGCTCCATTTCAAGGCCTTTTGCGGAAGCTGGTACTTCAATGTGAAGGAAGGAGAGGCAATTGTCCTCCTCGAAGCCATACGATGGATTATACACCTGGGGTACACACAAGTCATATTTGAAGGTGACTCACAATGCGTGGCTACTGCGGTGAAGGGCTCGGAGGATGATGACATGGAGTTTGGTAGTATTATTTTTGCGTGTCATAACCGTTTGAAGCGCGTAGGGTGTTTTTCCTATCATTTTCTTCAGAGAGAAAGAAATTTGGTTGCTCATACTATTGTGAGATAGTTTATATTTCATGTAAACCTATTTATAAGGTCTGTATCTTCAGATTGGCTCAAAGATGTACCTTGCTGTTACTATCGAGCACTGATTAATAAAATTTGATTTATTAAACAAAAAATTCACGCTCAGCGCTTGAACAGTTCTTAAAGGAGATCAAACTTCCTACTGATGAATGGATTATGAGAAGATTATATTCGAAGTTCATTTTGCTTTCATCAATCTGAGATGCAATTCTAGTTATTTCAATTTTACCATTGAAGCAAACAAGCAGCCATTTCAAGCACACGTGAATTTCAAACGAAGAGCATTGAAGTCATTAGATAACGATACTTGTAGAATTAACTGAAGAGAACCTACTGACATAATCGCCATTAAAATATAGTTCTCCTCCTATTGTGAAAAGCTCCAAAAGAATAATTAAATTCCCCATGTATATGGAGTAACTTTTTTCTCCCACTAGATCTCCTCAACCTCTCCTCTTCTGCTTGCCTCGTCGTCAGCACCGATCGAAGGATGACGATCCTATTTTGTCTCTCCTATAACCGTGGCTCGGGGGGCTTAGCAAATGACATAATCAACTTATTTGCGACCAGCGTGTGAGACGGTAGGGATAAAGTTTCGAGGACAGGGAGGATCTTGTAAAATAATATTTTTATTAGGGGTATAGTAATCAGTTTTGTAAAAGTACGGAATAAAATACGAACTACAACCCATATTAAAACATATGACTTGAAGAAAGGTTGGTGAATTCTTGTGAAATGGTTATGGTCAGCATGAGAAGATGAGAAAACGTGAAGAACTATACGTGGAGTCCAAAGTGGCCCTTAACTTTTGGCCTATTTAATTTAGGGACTCGGTTGAAATTTTTTGGGTTATTTACTTCTTGAAAATCAGTTAGAGGAAAGGAAATGATACAACTGTCCATGATTCGCCCCTCACACTATAACCAACCTAGCAATCGAGCTTTTTCCCCTGTATTTTGTCAAATTAACGGATAGCCTTTTTATATTATGACGCTTGATTCATCCTTTCATACTATTACCAACCTAGTAATACGTCTCTCTCTAAATTTTCATACGACTCACAAGTAGGCTTGGCATCGGGTACGGGTGGGTACAAATTTTGGGTCCCTGATCTCCGCCCGGCCAACCTTTCAGGTTTCTGAAACCCTGATCCAAGAGTCCAAACATAATTAATTTGAAATCCAAACCCGATAATATTATAATTTTTTTAAAAGAAATAATAAATTGCAGAAATATTCAAGCAAGCAGGCTGATAAAGTTGTAGAATTCAATTACTAGCCATGTTAAAAATTACAGAAATTGAAAGAACTTGAACTAACCAAGTATCACGTGTGTTAAAACAACCAAAACAACCAAAACAACCTTTGAATCATCCAAAACACAACCCAAAAACATCCAAATTATCATCCTTAAAATAAAAACATCCAACTGAACAAAAACAACAACTACATATTCCTATAGCAGCAAAACCTCCATATTTCCAACAATAGCAGCAGCACATCTAGCAGAATGAAAATGAACAACATCAATAACTAGTAAGGCACCGCCCCCATATCATCAATCTATATCGTCCATCACAAAGCCTTTAATATCCATTGGTTGCTCATGTTCTGATTCAAGAAACAAGAGTGATTGAGTTGCAATATTTCACAATGAATTCATCAAGTTCATCAAGTTTCAACTTCTTCCTCAATTGCAACATCATTAACCTCAAGCAAACTGAATAATCCCTCCAATTGACTAGCTTGAGCTTTAGTCAATGTAGTATCTACAAAATAAATCAATAAGTTACCAACTACAAGTCTACAACAAATATTCACAATTCGAATAAAGATTCAAACTTTTTGAATGAAATATACCTGCCCTCAAATCATCCTGCAGTTAAGATCGACTGCACATCAATGTCTCGATAGTTTTGTGATGCAATCTACTATGATGCGGATCGAGCAATCGACCCTCTAAATTGAATGCGAAACGAGCAATCGGGAAATCAAGGAAATCCCTCACCATATTAGCTAAGGTAGGGTACTATAACAACATTAGTTTTCCACCACTGTAATAGGTCGAGTTCCTTAGTATTTGGGGCTACATTATATGCTAAATAATGACTACATTATCTACTAGATAATGATCTAACTCAGACAGAACCACAATCATTCTCAATTTCTTCATTTCTCTAACAAACTTCTCAAAATCCAAACCGAAAGATGCAAAACTGGAACTAGAACTGTGACCAGGACCAGGAGTTGCAATAGAAGACTAACCATTAACAATTCTACTAGTATTCCGATATGCATGAAATAATTTAGAGATCTGATGTCTAACTGCACCATAATGCAAGTCTGGTTCAGGACTACCAAACTTCACAATATAGAACTCAACAAATTATAACTTGCAACTTAGATGAAGTACTACTGCTATAATAGTAGTGTGAATGTCATTCCAGTACTTCTGAAATTTCAAATCCATTGATTGAGCGATGCTACTAATGATAGGATTTGAATCATCCATCAACTCAATCAATTTCAGTTTCAAATCACAGACCCTTGAGAAGAAAATCTTGGCCTTAGGATAGTTATTCTCCGAAAACAGTTTAGTGATAGGAGTAAAAAAACCAAACTTCTCAGAAACAATAGCAGCAAAATTCCCACTGTGAGTCATCGGACAAGCTAGTATAACTTGGTTCTCGTTTACCAAGCCTCTTAAACAAATTCCTATTAGGTATATAAAGTTCCAACATTTTATAAGTGTTATTCCACCTAGTTGGACAGTCTAGGACTAATTGATTCTCAGAAACAATCCTTAGTTGCTTAGCAGTTTTACTAAACTTTTCAATCCTTCTAGGCGTAGCAAGCCAAAATGTACATCTTTCCAGTATTTTAACTATTCCATCTTTGATACCTAACAAGCCATCTTTAAGTATTAGATTAAGTATATGAGCTTCACATCTCATATGTAATAGAGCACCCTCCCACATCAAGAAAGTAGACAACAGTTTAGGTTTCACCTTCTCAATCATGGATTCATTTGTACAGCAATTGTCCAAGGTGATAGTACCAATCTTGGAGTAAATGTTCCAATCCATAACGCATTCCAGCAAGTTATTAGCTAGTCTATCAACTGTATGAGGAGCAGAAACATAAACAAACCCAACAAAACCAACAAACAAATTGTATTAGGTTGCTGTTTTAGTAAAACATAAATAAATTCCTAAAGCAAATTGGCTAAATATGAAAACTAACCTGAGCAAATGGCTATGAAGAACCCAACCATTATCGATGTAATGACGAGTAACGGCCATATACCCCTTTTTGTTAGAAGTAGTCCAAAGGTCTGTAATGACAATCACCTTTCCCAAATTACGATCTCTTCCTTCACATACAGTTGGAAGATCTCGTTCTTTATGGTATTCCTACAGGGAACATGAAATTATGGCTTTAGGCTGGTTACAGACCGCTTGATGTAAAGGTGATCCTCCATACTTAGTGGATATTTGTGCATGGCAATCACAATTCCCGGCTGCTGCCTCAAAATTTCACTATTAGAACTCATTAGAGAGACCTCCTTCTTCCCGTTCACATTCCAATTAGCCCCAAGCATCTATTATGTTCCACCATGAGCAACAAACACAAGGGAGATGAACGCCCAAAAATGATAAAGTTGTAAGTATTATTCAGACAACCATGATATTAGGGAAACCCTTATATAACAGATTATAAATTTATGATTAAAGCCAGTATGAAATCTGCAAGTTTGAAAGATTACTTCAACACTCACTTAAAGATAGATGCACAGATGGAGAATGAGAACTTAAATCCACAAGCGGATATGTCTCCCCTTTTATAAATAACAACCAACGATATGAACATCCTTGAATTAGCAGCTTGAAATCAGAATTGAAGATGGATTCATGGAGTAATTGAATTGGAGATTGGAATCGCCAACTGAAGGGGAGTAATGGAACCCATGGAAGAGTGGAATCATTGGGGTTTCTTGATTGTAGGAGTGGAGGATTGAATAGGAAATTTAAACGCGGGAACTTGGAAATTCCAGCTGAGTTGATGACTCTAATGGAAACAGTGCGATTCACAACCCTAGTTATATATATATCCGGGTCACCAGGGTGGAGTTGGGCTTTCCGGAACCCTATCCGAGCCCCCTAGATCCGGGTGACTGGTATACCCGTACAAAACCAATAGTTCGGTCAAACCGAGCCAGGGCGAGCGGGTACCCGGATATGTATGCCAAGCCTACTGTCTAGTCTGACGGGTTTCATGCTGCTGATTGATGAGCTGTATTTTCGACACACCTTTTCTCGTTATAAACTATATTTTTGTGTGTCGAAATGTTTTCAAATTTGGGGTTTTAGTACATGTTTTGTTTTATTGCCCGTCAGGGCCGTGTTATGGTGTTAGATATGTTTTTGGCACATTTCAGGTGTCATATGACGTTTAGATATGAACCAAGGCATAACAGGGAGGTCGGAACACCTAAAAGTATTTGAAGCATAATTCATCACTCGGAAGTTCTATTGATGCAAGGTCAGTGGCATTGGAAAGATAATTTGATTTTCTACAACTTTTTGGTTGACACTATGATAAACTTCTGTATCATGAAGGAACACAGCGTGTACCTCTTCTGGAACTTCCCGAGAAATTTACAGGGGCGGAACACGGCGTGTCTTGCCCCCATATGGGTTTTCAAGTTCTTTTCCTTCTCCAACTTGGCCCAGACGCTTATAAATACCCCCGAAACCCCCAGTGGATGAGATATACTTCATTACACACTTATTTTCGAGCTCTTGGACAATTTAGGGTTCCCGAGAGACGATTGAAGCAAGAGGATCACCCACAATTGGCGATGGGCGAATCATCAAGTCGGTGATTGGGATTCCACGAAGAACGTGTCGTATTCTCCAGTTTTTTCTTCTGTTCCCTTGTGATTTATTTTTCAATACCATGAGCGGCTCAACTCTTTGTGTTGTTTGGATTAGATGAAACTTTAGCTGAGCTTTTGTATGGATGATGGGTTTCTAAACCTTTGATATTGCTATCGATGTTATTCAGGATTATCATGTGTTCTTGCTAAACCTAATTTCGGATTCATTCTCATATGATCATCTTGATTAAATCCTATCATTGATTTGTGGGTCCGAGAGGAACATAGATTGATAAGTCGCTTAGGAAGAATTCTAGACTACTCGTTATCTTTGAGAGAGGAGCATTTAATCTAGGCGCCTTGCATAGTTTATCGGTGTGGCATTTCATCCAGCACCTTTAATGCGTTCTGCTTGGATATCGAATAGCTCGAGAGAGGAGTCTACGGTCGAACGCAATAGATCCTTAGGGGCACGAGACTAATCTAAGACTATCGTAGGAAATTGCAAAGCCATTAAAACCTGAATAATTGAGATTTCATATCATTCATCCATGCATTGCTAGCTATTCTGGATTCAAATCCGACCAACCTTTATTCTATATTTGAAACTCAATATCTTGCATTTGTTTTCCTTTGATTTGAATTTCTAGATATTAATTGATTACTTAAAACATTCTCCAAAACAATCATACATTGTTACTTGGTCTGGTTAGTTAATCGACTTGAGTCATAGCATTAGAAAGACTCTATGGAAATAAATGATTCCATTAGAGCAATCTAGTGGGTATTTGATAGCGGGTGAAAATCTACGCTTCAAATTATTTCAGGTTTTTTAGTACATGTTTTGTTCTTTTGCCCTTGAGGGCCGTGTTATGGTGTTTGGTATATTTTTGGCACATTTCAGGTGTCATATGATGTTTAGATATTAACCAAGACATGACGGGGAAGCTGGAACAACTAAAAACATTCGATTTGGGAAGAAAACGTCACTATTTAGTATTTGAAGCATAATTCATCGCTCGGAAGTCCTATTGATGCAAGGTCAGCGACATTAGAAAGATAATTCGATTGTCTACAACTTTTTCGTTGACACTATGGTAAAGTTCTCTATCATTAAGGAAAACGGCATGTCCCTCTTCTGGAATAGCACGAGAAATTGATAGGGGCGGAACACGGTCGGGAACACGGCAGAGCACGGCCGGGAACACGGTGGAGCACGGCGTGTCCCGCCCCCAGACAGGTTTTCAAGTCCTTTTACTTCTCCAACTTGGCCCAGAAGGCTATAAATATCCACGAGAGCCCAGTGGACGAGATATACTTCATTATACACATATTTTCAAGCTCTTAGAGAGAGTTAGGGTTCCCGAGAGACGATTGAAGCGAGAGGATCAACCACAATTGTCGAAGGGCAAATAATCAAGTCGAAGATTGGGATTTCCATGAAGAACATGTCGTATTCTATGGGTTTTCGTCTCTTCTCTTGTGATTTATTTTTCCAAACTATGATCGGCTAAACTCTTTGTGTTGTTTGGATTAGATGAAACTTTAGCTGAGCTTTTGTATGGATGATGGGTTTCTAAACCTTTGATATTGCTATCGATGTTATTCAGGATTATTATTTGTTCTTGCTAAACCTAATTTCGGATTCATTCTCATATGATCATCTTGTTTAAATCCTGTCATTGATTTATGGGTCCGAGAGGAACAAAGATTGATAGGTCGCTTAGGAAGAATTCTATATTACTCGTTATCTTTGAGAGAGGAGCATTTAATCTAAGCGCCTTGCATACTTTATCGGTGTGGCATTTCATCCAACACCTTTAATGCGTTCTGCTTTGATGTCGATAGGCTCGAGAGAGGAGTCTACGGTTGAACGCAATGGATCCTTAGGGGCGCGAGACTGATTTAAGACTATCGTAGGAAATCGCAAAGCCATTAAAACCTGAATAATTGAGATTTCATATCGTTTATCCATGCATTGCTAGCTATTCTAGATTCAAATCCGAGCAACCTTCATTCCATATTTGAAACTCAATATCTTGCATTTGTTTTCCTTTAATTTTCATTTCTAGATATTAATTGGTTACTTAAAAAGGTCTCCCAAACAATCATACATTGTTACTTGGTCTAGTTCGTTAATCAACTTGAGTGATAGCATTAGAAAGACTATAGGGAAATAAATGATTCCATTAGAGCAATCTAGTGGGTATTTGATAGCGGTTGAAAATCCGTGCGTCAAATGAGTTCTGGTTTATGAGTACATGTTTGGTTCTCTTGCACTTCGGGGCCGTGTTATGGTATTTGGTATGTTTTTGGCACATTTCAGGTATCATATGACGTTTAGATATGAACCAAGACATGATAGGGACGCTGGAACAACTAAAAACGTTCGATTTGGGAAGAAAATATCACTATTTAGTATTTAAAGCATAACTCATTGCTCGAATGTCCTATTGATGCAAGGTTAGCGACATTGGAAAGATAGTTTGATTTTCTAGAAGTTTTTTGTAGATGCAATGGTACAATTCCGTATCATTAAGGAACACGGAGTCTCCTTCTGCTGGAATTGCCCGAGAAATTTATAGGGGCGGAACACGACCGGGAACATGGCGGAACACAGCGTGTCCCAGCCCCAGACGGGTTTGCAAGTCCTTTTCCTTCTCCAACATGGCCGAGAAGCATATATATAACCGTGAGATCCCCTATGGACTAGATAAACTTCATTATACAGATATTTTCGAGCTCTTAGAGAGAGTTAGGGTTCCCAAGAGACAATTGAAGCGAGACGATCAACCACAATCGGCCAAGGGCGAATCATCAAGTCGAAGATTGGCATTTCCACAAAGAACATGTCATATTCTCCGGTTTTTCTTCTTTTCTCTTGTGATTTATTTTCCAAAACCATGACCGGCCAAACTCTTTGTGTTGTTTGGATTAGATGAAACTTTATCTAAGCTTTTTGTATGGATGATGGGAATCTAAACCTTTGATATATCTATTGATGTTATTCATGATTATTGTGTGTTCTTGCTAAACCTCATTTCAGATTCATTCTCGTCTTAGCATCTTGATTGAATCATCGTCATTGATTTGTGGGTCCAAGAGGAACATAGATTGATTGGTTGCTTAGGAAGAACTCTAGATTACTCGTTATCTCAAGAGAGGAGCATTTAATCTAGGCTCTTTACATCGTTTATCGGTGTGTCATTTCATCAAACACCTTTAATGTGTTCTGCTTGGGTGTAGAGTAGCTCGAGAGAGGAGTCTACGGTCATGCTGAATAGTTCCTTAGAGGCGCGAGAGTGATATAAGACTATCGTAGGAAATCCCCAAGCCATTAGAACCCCAATAATTGAGAATGCATATCGTTCATCCATGCATTGCTAGCTATTGTGGATTCGAATCCGAGCAACCTTTATTCCCTATTTGAAACTCAATCTCTTGCATTTGTTTTCCTTTTATTTGCATTTCTAGATATTAATTGGTTACTTAAAACAATCTCCAAAAAAATCATACATTGTTACTTAGCCTACTTAGTTAATCAACATCAGTAATAGCATTATAAAGACTCTAGGGAAATAATCTATTCCATTAGAGCAATTTAGTGGGTGTTTGATAGCGGGTGAAAGTTCGTGCGTCACATTAATTAGGGCTTTTGAGTACATGTTTTGTTCTCTTCCCCTCCTGGGTCGTGTTATGGTGTTTGGTATGTTTTTGGAACATGGCATGTGTCATATGACGTTTAGAATTGAACCAAGACATGAAGGGGAGGCGGGAACAACTAAAAACGTTCGATTTAGGAAGAAAACGTCACTGTTTAGAATTTTGAGCATAACTTATCACTCGGAAGCCAATTGATGCAAGGTCAGCAGCAATGGAAAGCTAATTCGAGTGTCTAAAACTACTATGTTGACTGTTATGTAAGATTCCGAATAAGTAAGGAACACGGCGTGTCCCTCCTTTGGAATCGCCCGAGAAATTTATAGAGGCGGAACACGACCGGAACACGGCGTGTTCCTTATGGAACATTGTGTGTTCCACCTCCAGACGGATTTTCAAGTCCTTTTCCTTCTTCAACTTGGCCCTAAAGCCTATAAATACCTCTGAGATATTCAATGAGTGAGTTCATCCGTAAAAGCTATATGCAGATCGCCAACCATGTCGAAGTTTTTGAAGTACTTGAACAAGCATGTATACTCCTGCAATCGCCATAAGATCTCCTTTCCATCCGAATTATGTACAACGACGGATCATGAGAATTGATGACCGAGGTTGGAAGTGTAGACCTTCTTCTTAAAAAAATATTGGATTGCCAAACACCCTTAGCCAAAATATGATGGTGTTGAGGAAATAGTGTTACACCGGATTCGTTGACGATTATATTTTAAAAGATTAAATAATTAAATTGTACGATAAGCATAAATTTAAGGATTTTAAGAGAAACATCTATATATTAACTATAAGGGCCAATAATATTATACCACATGTTAGGATACCGATATAATCAAGATAACAAAGTGTTTTCCTATGTACATAAGTTACATTAAAAACCATGTAATTATTAACAATTAAACAATGTACGTAGTATGATAATAATGTTTTAGGGTAAACAATATCGATTTAGTATATTATCGTTTGCAACTCAAAATCCCTCCAAGAGCGGGTGGAGATGATACATAATATGGAATCCGGGTCAGCAACAAATTAGGATGGTTTATTTGCTGGTAGTAAGGAACCATCTCAATCGTCTGTTTTGAAATTTAAATATATCAGATAAGAGTACCAATTTAAATAAGGAGTACATTTGTTATTTTAGTTTTCTTTTTTGGGTTAGTTTTTTAATTTGATTCGATATCTAGTTGTTGACTCGCTTCTAGTTCACCAGGGTTCGACAATTGGGTGCACTCTGGTCCCACCTTTCCATAATCACCAATGATTTTCGGAATTTCATGAATCAATTGAGATTGCTCTTCTGGCATTTTAAATTTTGTTAATCTTTTCAAGTACTCACAGAGCATAAACAAAAACTAGTTAAGGATAACTTCGAAAGTAAATGGTGTGGCGTGGTGGGTTGAGGGTTCAGACTTAACTCAACTTATCGTCATTCGAAAGGATAAATAAGGATTTTGATTCCCCGATTGGTTCGTGTATTTTTCAATTTCTACTCGTTTACGGGTTTTGATTTTGTTTTTTGTTAGTGTATACTAGGGTTATTGTACTTGATTTTTGTTGTTGGTAACTGAGAGAGTTAAGAAAACTCTAGTACATCAAACAAAACTAGTACAACACAACAAAAACAAGTAGAGAAAAATCTAGTACGTACACTAAAAGAGCTAGTACACTGAAAATGCTAGTTCACTGAAACAAGTACATCAAATAATATTGAGTACAACACTAAAAAATTAAGTATACAAAAATCTAGTATGTACATTAAAAAACCTAGTACACTGAAACAAGTACATCAAACAAAAGCTAGTACACCACTACAAAACCAGTAAAGAAAATCTAGTACGTATACTGATAAAGATAGTACACTGAAACAAGAAGAGAAAGATCTAGTACGTAGACTGAAAGAGCTAGTACACTGAAAAACCCAGTACACTGAAACAAGTATATCAAATAATATTGAGTACAACACTACAAAAATAAGTATAATAAATCTAGTACGTACACTAAAAAGTTAGTGTTAGGTTTGCTAAACTTGGTTCTTGTACCTAGTTTGGGGTTAGAGATATGTACTTGATATTTTGTTGTTGTGGGTTGTGTAATTGTCTTACTTCTACTTAATTTTGAGTGTACCGTTTATTGTATTGGTTTCTTATAGTTATGTACTTATTTTTTGTTTTTGTACTCGGTTTAGGGTTAGGTTCTATACTTGTTTCTTTGTTGTTGTTCGTTTGCTTGTACTTGATTTGTAGTGTTAGGTTTGTTGTTTTAACTTTTATACTCAGGTTAGGGTTAGGGTTATGTACTTGATTTTTGTATCCGTTTTAGGGTTAGAATTATGTACTTAATTTTTTTTATTGTGGGTTGTGTACTCGTTTTGAGTGTAATTGATTTTTAGTTTTTGGTTTATTGCACTCGGTTTAGGATTATGGTTATGTACTTGAGTTTTGTTTTTGTGGGTTGTATATTCGTTTGTTTGTACGTGATTTTTAGTGTTGTGAGAAGGGTAAAAAAATTTCAAACGAGTTTTCAGTGATCAACACGCAACAAAATAACATCATTTACTCTTAAATGACCATTTCAAAATTTATTTTAAACTTCATACAAAAATACCACTGATAGGTATTTATTTGCTGCGGCAGATACTAATGTCCATGGCTGTGGATCCGGATTCCATAATATGAGCACAAAGTTTACAGCAGTTTCAGTTACACATCTTCATCTTCCACGTGTCTTTATTTTTTTTGCTCGAGTAATTGTTGAAGACATATAAAGAGGAGAGAGTACATTTTCTTTGAGAAATTTTTTTGCATTATTGGAGACAGGCTTCTATTCGGTGACAGTGAGAGGACATACAGGGAATCTACATACAAAAAAAGGAAAAACTTAATAAATTAGTATAATAATTTGTGCACCAATTATATAAGATAAGAAAATTATTTTTTATTGTTTAATTGGATGGCTTAAAGAATATCTAACACCTGTCACCTGTAATGTCAATCAATTTTAGGTACTAGTCAATTTTCAACTACATTATAGCTAACCACACGTTTCCTTCATTTCTATCGCTTGCCCTCAATTTCTTAAATAATACTAGTGTGTCTGTTGACAGGTCTAATCAGATAATTAAAAATAAAATTATGAAAATATTGTGTATTGTTACGATTTTTATATGTTGATTTTATAACTATATATAAGCTTGTACAGATGTCAACATAATTATAATAATTTTTGTTAAATCAAACATATAATTATATTTGTTAAATCATAATAATTTTTGTTGATGCATAAAAAAAATGAAGAAAGATAAGACATTAAGTACGTCGGTTCCAACTAAACTAAAAAATAAGAGAAAGGCGGGTCACTTGATCAATTAGAATGCTTTGCAGCCTAGAAAACTCAACGACCATGATCGTCTCTAGATACAAAACAAGATAAACTTACTCGAGTATACCCCTGACACTACGATAATATAAGGAAGGCTAAGAGAAACTAAAACAATAGTAGATCGCCTCTGGACAACCGACTCTAGACAAACACTATCGCATGACCATAACAAATTTAAAAACGCTAACGGGTAGCTGGCCTTCTTTGCTCCGAAGTGACTTCGACCAGACTTCCACAAGATTTTCCTTTTGCAGTTGGGTGAGTCGCCTCAAGCAGACTTGCCTATAGTTCGAAACTTGGTGGAAAGCTGTCTTGCCTAAGGGATTTTGTTGGTCTATGATTATCTTCCCTTACATCCAGCGCTCTCCGCCTCATCTTGCAAGCCCTCATTCCCGTGCTTGCGAACTACTTAGCATCGATCATAGTAACATCTTCCCTAGAGCACCTTTGACCCATAGCCTTGTAGGTCCTTAACTCCTGACACAAAGGATGCCATTTGGGGCAGGGGCTGAGTTGTCATGGTGCTGCAAAGTTATGGGTTCACGTTGCTAACCAGTCTTGGAGATGGTTTTTACCATCCTTGATCACCAACCCATGTCGGGGATGACCTGTTATTCCATACTCTATTGTTCCGCTCCCGTCAAATGCACCAAATACCCACCGTGAGCTTTTGATAAAATTGGCTGGATTGATTCACGAGCAAGTGCCGTAACCAGAGATGCAGCTCATCCACGCCAAGAGTCGCTGTTTGTACCTTGCTCCCGATGCCCAGCACATTCCAGCATTGTTTTGCATGCGTGTAGTGGCGGAGCAAGAAATTTAATCTGGAAAGGGCCAAATTTTGATGTAATATTATAGATAAAGCAAAATTAGTTGTTTAAAAAAACGAATGTGAATTTTATATAAAACTAAATAAAGGAATGTGCATGCATGCTAAAAAGAAAAAATATATATACTTTCAAACTAATTAATATCAACAACAAGGTTTGAACCCCAAACCGTTTCAAGGAGAAAAATATATAGTTTGAAACTAATATCAACAATAATGTTCAAATTCCAAATCATTTATTTGAAAAACACAACACGTACCACTACGCTATACAAAATACTTGTGTTTCAAATTGTTATTGTACTCTATTTATACGTTTCTTGACTCTATGATCTATTTTACATCATTCAGTTGTCGGGGAGGGCCGTGGCCCCTCCCGGCATAAGGCGGGCTCCACCCCTTGATACGTGCATTCAATAAAGAGATGCCATGCTTCCTCGAACTCCTACAAACATACATCACACACTCCTTGAATATTCGTACCTTTCTGACACAGACAACCTCTGATTGGAATAACATCATGAGCTGACTTCCATAGTAAATGTCGTTGCTTGGAGCGGAGTTGTAAGTTCCGTACATACCTCCATTTGCCTGGCTTATAATAAGCCGAGCCCTCAATGAGATTTTTGAGATATAGTCGATATGCTGACTGGATCGTATATTGACCACCATTACTATAATGCCAAATTCTTGTGTCGACCCATGTAGATATGTTAACTGGGATTGATAAGATTTCACGACAATCACATGCCTTGAAATAATGATTGATCAGATCCACGTTCCATTCCTGAGTTGACTCCAAAAATAGTTCACATACCCTAGCATTTGCTGAATTATCCACCATTGTTGTTTCCATCTCATAGCTACCATTTGTAGTTGTGTGCCACAGGTCCGAACAGACTCGAATGGACCGGCCATCACCAATGCGCCATCTCGTTCCTTTCTTAATGATTTCCTAAGCAGTCCAAATACTCCTCCATAGAAAACTGGGTTTGTGACCTAGCATAGCTATACTGAAATTACCCACGGATGCCTGCATGAGCCACCATTCTTTCTTACCCAATAACGCAACATTGAAACCCCCTAGATTCCTGAAACTCGTGCCTCCCACATCCTTCCGAACCACCAACTTCTCCCATTTCATCCACGGGATGCCCTTTCTTGAGAATCGTTTCAAACCCTACCAAAAAGAGTTGAGCATCCTCTCTAATTCCTCCGTAAGCGTGTCCAAAATCAAGAAGAAGTTCATGATATATACTGGTAGAGCCTACACTAAGGCCTTGAGTAGAACTTCTTTTTTACCTTTCAAAAGTCTCTTGTCTTTCCATGATTGTAACCTATTCCATATTTTCTTCTGAATTTCTTCAATCGCCTCCCCTTTGTTCATGTCCACAATGATCGGGATGCCAAGGTAACGAGTTTTATCTAGCTCAGAATGGACCCCCAACATCTGAGACATACTTGTACCAATTGTGATATCCAAGTCTTTACTGAATAATATACCTCATTTGTCCAACCTGATGAGTTGACCTGAGCCGGTGGCATAGGTATTAAGGATATTTTGGAGCTGGTTTGCCTCGGTAACTATTGCTTGAAAGAAAAAAGAGCGAATCATCTTCGAAAAGGAGATGTGATACCCGCAGAGCACATTGACCCATTCGGTATTCGTGCATCTCACCTTCAAGCACCACCCTTCGAATCATTGCAGTTAACCCCTCTGTACAAAGGATAAAAAGGAATAGTGATAGTGGACATCCCCGCCTAAGGTCTCGACTAAGACAAAAGTTCCCAAAGGGGTTGGTGTTGATAAAAGTTGAATACCTCACTGACCTTTCACCCATGTTCTCGCGAATCCCATAAGATGGAGGACTCCTTCGAGAAAATTCCATTCCACCCTATCATAGGCCTTTGAGATATCGATTTTCAACGCTAGACTGTCGATAGCCGCCGAGGGTTCAGTAGTCATGCTATGAATAGACTCGAAAGAAATCATGATGTTGTCAATGATCAATCTACCATGAAAAAAAGCTGATTGCTCCTCCTGAATTAAATTCGACATCACTTTTCTGAAACGACTCGCAAGTACTTTCACAAGGATCCCATACCTCACATCACATAGCGAAATCGGCCTAACCTCCTTCATGGTTGTCGGTTGGGAACTTTGGGTAGTAAGATGATATTAGTGGCTTGGACCTCATCCGACACCTCTCCCCGAGCAAGCCATTCACAAATCACGACAGATATCCGGACCCACTATGTCCCAAAAATCTTGATAGAACACTGTTAGCTTAGGAGGTTCCAAGTAGCAATCGTTCGAGCGTTGATAGAAGAAGAGATATAGGATCAAGACGGAATCGTGGGCACCACTTTCCGAAAAGAGTATTTCCATCCTTACAAGCCTTGGGTATCAGGAAATCCCTTCCGAGGGTAAGACCGTCTCACTCAAGTTCTTAGGCTTCAGATACTTGAATCACTCTCAGAATTCGTAGGCAAGGATAGATGTTAGTTTCTGTGTGTTTTCTGCACACGTATTGCCTCCTTTATATAGGCAAGGGGTCAAGGACGAAAAGGTGTGAGTATCTTGCACCAAGAGGAGCCATTATCCCCAAGGATATACTTGTAGGCAACAGCCTATGAAGTCCCTACGGGTTTTGGAGGGAAAACAACTCAGAAAGAGTTTGAATTAAATGAAAGGGTGTGTGCCCATTCGTCCTAGGTGGGAGTGTTACCACTCTTGCTACCTAGCTCCCCACCTTCACTCCAGCTCAGCTGAGTACCACAGCTAGTGACACTATCATCCAGCTCAAGGTTGAGTTGGACGAGCTTCAGTGTCAGTCCCTAGCTTCATCTAGCTCACCGTAGAGCTGATGCTAGCTAGTTTCAGCTAGCTCCTGAGCTAATAGTGAGGTTTCCCGTCCGCTCACATATCCGTCTTATCTTTGGTACCACACCAAGGTCAAGTCCATGGTGCATATTTCCAACATTCCTACCCCATTTTAGTGAAGTCTGTGATTTCGCTAAAGTTACAACAAAATATCCAACCGAAAACTCTTGCATCAATGAAAATGTCACGAAGATTGAATTTTCATCTAGTACATTACACATTCCAAAATACTCGAATATAGGGGTGTCTTTATGGATTGAACCCGTCTACTCATTTGAGTATCTGAAGATAATATACACAAGAGTTTATCTTATGCATTCCAAGATATCCCGACACTATTGACCGCATGTGTCCCAATCCTCTCACGAGCGCAACGAAACCAAGTCCAAGTTTCTATAAGCGGCTACACTTCATGCTCGTGTAGGTCAATTCCTTACCCGTGTACCTGCGTATAGTCTTTGTCAAGGAATCAATTAAGAAGTTTAAACTTCAACCTCTATCACTCGCAGGTTCCGGAGCACATACCTTCGGGATGGTGCAAACCTTGTGCTCCAGTTTCCATTCGTAGGCTTTCCGCATTGAATTCTACCTCTAGCATTGTATTAGAGGGGAATTGGGTGTCCTACGTTTGGAGAACTATACAGACTTAAGTCCCACCCCTCCTGCCGATTTGGCAACAAAATCCCTTGCCAATCCCTTGTCAAGTGATCAGCCAGATTTTGCTCAGACCGAACATATTGCACTGTGATTGTCATGTGAGTGATCAGTTCACGAACAACACTATGCCTCACCCCTAAATGACGAGACTTGCCATTATGGACCTGACTATATGCCCTAGCCAGAGTAGCATTGCTATCACATAAGATAGAAATCAGTGAGATAGGTCTCAGCCATAACGGAATCTCACAGACCAGGTCCCTTAGCCATTCTGCCTCCTTGCCAGCAGCGGCTAACGCTATGAATTCAGATTCCATAGTGGATTCTGTGATGCATGTTTGCTTCTTGGAAGCCCACGAAATTGCACCTCCTCTAAGTAGGAATACCCATCCAGTAGTGGAGGTGTGATCCTCCATATTGGATATCCAACTTGTATCCGAGTACCCTTCAATAACCGACGGGCACCCCTTATACGTTAAACCGTAATCCACGATTCCTTTAAGGTAACCAAGCACTCGTCTGATTGCATGCTAATGATGATTAGTCAGATTACTAGTATATCTACTCAACTTGCCAACCGCATAAGCGATATCAGGCCTTGTGCTTGTCATGGCATAAATAAAAAAGCCAAGCACTTGTGAGTACTCGAGTTGAGATACTGCCATTCATGTGTTGGGCATCAACTTCACACTAGGGTCAAGTGGAGTCCTCAATTATCGACATCCCTTACTACTAAACTTAGTAAGTACCTTCTCAATGTAGTGACATTGACTCAACCAAATTTCCTTCCCATTTCGTTTGATCCTAATCCCAAGGATCACATCTACCTCCCGCATGTCTTTCATGGAGAACTTTGATGATAAGAATTCCTTGGTACTATCAACTTGTTCTTGATCAGTTCCAAAGATGAGCATGTCATCCACATACAAACAGATGATGACTCCTTTGCCGAGTTCATCAAATTTTGTATACACACACTTGTCTGCCTGATTCTAACGAAAACCATGTGACAAGACAACATCATCAAACTTTTGATGCCATTGTTTAGGTGCTTTCTTTAGTCCATACAAGGACTTGATTAGTTTGCACACCTTATGCTCATTTCCACGCATAACAAAACCTTCCGGTTGTTCCATGTATACCTCCTCATCGAGATCTCCATTCAAGAACGCAGTCTTGACATCCATTTGATGGATCACTAGATCATGGATTGATGCGAGTGCTATTAATAATCTAATAGTCGAGATCCGAGCCACCGGAGCATAGGTATCAAAGTAATCAACTCCATGTCGTTGTTTAAAGCCCTGAATCACCAACCGATCTTTAAACTTATCGATAGAACCATCGACTTTCATCTTCCTTTTGAAGATCCACTTACTTCCTAACGGTTTACATCCCACGGGGAGATCCGTCAACAGCCAAGTGTTATTTCCCAAGATGGAATCCTTTTCCTCATCGACTGCCTCCTTCCAAAAGGCAGCGTCTTGCGATCGTATAGCCTCTTCATATGTACTAGGGTCATCGTCAACATTGTAGCAGTACAAGTGTTGCGATCCTAGTTCCATCCTAGATCCCTTGATCAGATATACATTGAAGTTGGTATTCAACGAACTCTTCTAGGCCAGTCTTTGACTCTTACGAGGCAAAGCCTGCTCGTCCCATAGGGACAGGCACAATATCATTTGATGATGGCATCAAATCCTTGGGTCTTAGGATTGATGAAAAGTGATTTTCATCGAAGATGGCATCCCTAGACTCAATTACCGAATGCACAGCGTGTGCATCGTTAGATTCTATGATATAGAACCTATATGCCTTTGAATTTTCAGCATATCCCACAAAGATGCAATCAATGCTCTTTCTCCTAAAGTCTTCCGTTTAGGATCAGTGACCTTAACTACAGCCCTACAACCCCAAACTCGAAGGTAACTCAAGTTTGGTTTCCGCTTAGATCACAGTTCGTATGGGGTAGTTGTGTTCCTCTTGTTAGGAACTCGGTTTAGTAGATAACAAGTCGTAAGCATGGCTTCACCCCAAAATCCATTACTCAAACCTGAGTATGACAACATCGAATTTACCATCTCTTTTAATGTTCGATTCTTCCTCTCAGCCACACCGTTCTGCTATGGTGTGTATGGAGCAGTGGTTTGATGGATGATCCCCACACTTTAAAAGTATATTGGATCATAGAACTCCCCTCCTCGATTAGTACGAAATACTTTGATCGAGATACCTTGTTGCAATTCAAGTTCGGTTTTGAACACATAAAATTTCTCAAGGGCTTCATCCTTTGAATTCAACAAGTATAGCAATACCGAGAGTAGTCATCAATGAAGTTGATGACATACCTCTTACCTCCGATAGTCGGAGTGCTATGCAAGTCACACAAATCGCTGTGTATCAACTCAAGCATCACTGATTTCTGTTGGATACTAGTGAAAGGCTGACGAGTAATTTTAGTGAGCATACACGTTTTACATCATTCAGCATTGACATCAAAAGAGGGCAGAATCCCTTCTTTCGACATTTCGGTTAGACATTTATAGTTAACGTGTCCTAACCAAGCATGCCATAAGGAGAAGTAAGAGGTACCAACCAAGAAAGCATGATCATTAATAATAGTATTATTAATATTCAGCATAAACATGCCATTGTTATAGTGGCCGAAGCCTACAAACACACCACCTTTAGATAATACATATCTATCAGATTCGTACACTTATTTGTAGCCATATCTATTAAGCATATTGCCAGACACTAAGTTCTTCCAAATCTTAGGGACGTGAAGTACATCTCTAAGCTCTAGGCATTTTCCAGAACTAAGTTCCAACACCACCAATCAACGTCCAACAATAGGGGTCGTTGACTCGTTGCCCATGTGAAGTACAACATCATCATCCGATGCCTTGTATGTTTTCAACCAGTGACGATCCTTGTATACATGTCTGTTGGCACCCGAGTCAATCCACCATGTCACTTCATCATCCTGTACATAGAATGCTTCTGATATTAGTGAAACAAAATTCACATCAATATCTAAATTAGTGTCTAAGAACCGACCTTTCGAAGTGGATGTCCCTTGATCTTTCGATCCAGACTTCTGACGCTGTTTGTTGTGATTTAGACCCTTGTTTGTGGGACAGTCACGTTTGAAATGACCCGCTTTCCCACATATCCAACAAGAAACTTTCATTTTCTTGTTAGAGTCTCCTTTGCTATTTCTCCAAGGGCGTTTCTTGCCCTTCCATCGAGCAGATGGCTCCTCTTCTTATGTCATATGAACAGATGAAGAATCCTTCGGTTTCCCACTTTCTTGCATCTGTAGAGCCTCCTCTATCCGCAAGTGGCTTCCAAGTTGGATAAGGGACAGTTCCTCCTTCCCATGCTTAAGCGTGTGGTTAAAGGCCTTCCATGAATAAGGAAGCTTGTCGATTATGCACGACACCGAGATGGCCTCATCCATCTTCATAACATGTTGGGCAAACTGTCCTAAAATTCGGATCATCTCATTGTATTGCTCCATAACCGGTCTGGTCTCGACCATTTTATAATTTAGGAAATTACTAACCTGGAACTTCATACTCGAAGCATCCTCGGCCAAATACTTTGACCCCAGCACATCCCACAACTCGTGGGCTGATTCATAATTTTGATAGATATCAAACAATGAATCCACCATGCCATTCAACATATGGCCACGATATATGTAGTCGTCATTGTCCCATTTTTGCTGCTTCCGTATTTATTCCTCCTTCTTCTTGTCGTCTGTCTCCGCCTCCTCCTCAAGGTCCGGAGGATAAGGTGTAGAGAGAACATACACGACCTTCTATGTAGTGAGAAGGAAATGCATCTTCTTCTGCCACCGACGGAAATCCACACCTTCAAACTTCTTGAGTTTTCCAAATGACGATGTCATTTCCTTGATTGCTGCAACCTTGGACATGGAAAAATACTCTTTTCGATTGTTAGCTTAGGAGGTTCCATGTAGCAATCGTTCGAGCGTTGATAGAAGAAGAAATCTAGGATCATGACGGAATCGTGGGCACCACTTTCCGAAAAGAGTATTTCCACCCTTACAAGCCTTGGGTATCAGGAAATCCCTTCCGATGATAAGACCGTCTCACTCAAGTTCTTAGGCTTCAGATACTTGAATCACTCTCAGAATTCGTAGGCAAGGATAGATGTTAGTTTTTGTGTGTTTTCTGCACACTTATTGCCTCCTTTATATAGGCAAGGGGTCAAGGACGAAAAGGTGTGAGTATCTTGCACCAAGAGGTGCCATTATCCCCAAGGATAGACTTGTAGGCAACAGCCTATGAAGTCCCTACGGGTTTTGGAGGGAAAACAACTCAGAAAGAGTTTGAATTAAATGAAAGGTTGTGTGCCCATTCGTCCTAGGTGGGAGTGTTACCACTCTTGCTACCTAGCTCCCCACCTTCACTCCAGCTCAGCTGAGTATCACAGCTAGTGACACTATCATCCAGCTCAAGGTTGAGCTAGACGAGCTTCAGTGTCAGTCCCTAGCTTCATGTAGCTCACCGTAGAGCTGATGCTAGCTAGTTTCAGCTAGGTCCTGAGCTAATAGTGAGGTTTCCCGTCCGCTCACATATCCGTCTTATCTTTGGTACCACACCAAGGTCAAGTCCATGGGGTATATTTCCAACAAACGCCAGGTTGAAACAGTCGGGACTTGGAGATTTGTTGCTACCCATTGAAAGGAAGGCCTCCTTCACTTTGAGATCGGTGATTGGGGCCATCAGTTGCATCTTCTCTATATATGTAACTCCCAGATCAATTGCTTGAACGACTACTTCGATTGGCCCTCCTTGCGGGGTGAATAATTGCTCGAAATAATGCGTCGCTATCTCACCCATCTCCTGCATTTCTTCCTGCCATTCCTCTGCCTCGTTTCTCAGACCCTGAAGCTATTTGTGCTTCTTTCTCCCATTCACTACAGCATGGAAAAACCTAGTATTGGAGTCCCCACCCTTCATCGAATATTTTTTGGCTCGTTGTGTCCAATGGGCCTCCTCATCCCATAAAATTCTGAGGAATTCTTGTTGAGAATGCCTCCGAAGAGTACGAGGCTGCCAACGCATGCCTTTGTGCAAGCAATTTTCGTTTCTTATTGATTTTACGTCTAAACTGCGGTCTCGTTTCCTGCGACCACATTTGAAGCTTCTGCAAGCAACATTTTAATCGTGTAGTAACCGGTTGATCTCCCCCGGGGTCCCATACTTTCATGATCCACGACCTTAGCTCCGGCCGATGTTGCTGGCTATTTTCAAATCGACATCTAGCAACGAACGGGGCTAAAGGATGGTTGTCAATCTCCAATAACAACGGCGTGTGATCGGAGCGGGGAGCTACCATGTTTCTAACGAATATTTGACTAAACGTAGAGTTCATCTTCGGATTCGTGAAAGCCCAATCTAGCCTCTCCTCTACAAAATTTGGACGTCCCAACCACTTCGATGAGGTAAACGGGTAGCCTTGGAGCTGGACCTCGGTCAGACGGCATTCATAGATGGCTTGTTGAAACCCTTCTAAATGATTTGGCGGGTGCGCGTGCAGTCCCCGCTTGTCCGAGGGTGTAAGCATATCGTGTAAGTCCTGATACAACACCATGGCTATGATGACGATGGTGTAATAGCATGTAATAGATCCCAGGAAGCCTGGCGACGATTTCTCTTTAGGAACCGTAAAAACCCGTAAGCACAATCTTTTTCTTTAGTTCATCCTCCACTCCGAGATTGATGAAATTTGATTAAATATGATTAGGGTTCCTTAAGATGCATGACTTCAAAGCACTGCAATTCCACAGCTATGACCTTGTACATCAACGGCGAAGCAAGCCTCAAACCTTAGTTTTATGCGCACCGCTTCCATCCAGTCCTTAGTACCTAGGGATTCAATAAGAATGACGAAATCAGTATGATGAGTTCGCACTAAATCTTCGACAACTTGAATAGCTTGGGGTTGTCCTAGTCCACGGACTATGCAGCAAATAATTGTCATGGTGAATGAAAATCGGCAGCCGCCACCGGCGACTTCCTCTTCTAGAGAGGCAACTAAGGCAACTTCTACCAATTCGGCTTTAGATGTTTGATATATGCTAACATTTTATCTTTTGAATACCTTGATTTAATTAGATAGTTTATTATGTGTATTAGAGGAATAGTATAATTACTGGGTCGTTTGGATTGAGTATTTGGAATTGGTATTTTAGCCCAATTTTAGCCCAAATATCACATTATTTGGTATTTTGGCTAAAATACCACGTTTGGCATCTGAAATAGAATTGGTGGTATTTTGACATAAGGTATTTGAAATAGTGAGTTTTGATGGTATTTTAAATACTTGGATTGAGGGGTGGTATTTGAATTAGTGGGTTTTTATAACACTTAAATATTTTTTAAACCCCAAACTACCCTTGATTTGCTCTTCCTTTTTCACAATTAGGCTTGGCAATGGGGCGGGTTTCAAACGGGTACCTATACCCATCTCCATACCTATTCATAAAATTCATCCTCATTCCCGTTCTCATCCGAATATCAATATACATGCCCATCCGAAACTCGTGGATTTAGAATACTTGTGGGTTTCGAATACCAGTGGGTATCCACATCCCCACATAACTTATTAATTAAAAATTTGAATATAAGACTACCACTTAATCCAACTTCATAAGACGTTAAGACATTAAATATCATTTTATAGTAAAACACATACCAAAGTAATTTCACAAACACGGTCATTATCTTCGTTAGAGATTGAGTTTTTGCGGGTAATATAGTAATAGACTTTTTATTAATCAAATATCACATGTGAATCAACACATTGTTTTGAATTTGTCAAACAATATAATTTTCATACTATAAGTGGAAATACAACATTCTCAAATAACCTATTATTTTATTTTAAAATACTACATATCCAAAATACCTCATCCAACCATGAGTATTTTATTGGTGGACGAGAGTTAATGGGAGCAAACAGTTTATTTTATGTTTGGGATGAATAGTATTTTTGTGAAATGTGCTACGTCCATTTAGAATATTTGTAGGAATTCATTAATTAACTTACTTTAAATAATTAATTAATTAGTAAACAGTTCTCTTGTGCGAATGTGTGATATAATTTCATAAATGAAAGAAACTAATACAAAATGAATATAATTGACTTAATTTCTAAATTTAAAGAGAACAAAAGAAAGGCTAAAAAAGTTGATGTGACAGAATTGAAAAACAAAAAATTCTTAATATATATTATTCAAAAAAAATTGTTCAAAGAAAACAAAACAAAAAAATACTTCTAGATACTAATAGCCTAATACATAATGAAACGTAGCTATGGACCGTTCAAATAACTTGGTGAACAATGATCCTCCTCGTCCAACTCAACTGGTGAGAGCGTTGTGTTGAAAGGAAAAGTTTGGGCAATCTTCAAAGATCTCATCCATTACTAAATGGCAAGTAAGGAATGGGATTTTGTAAGATTCAACCATAATGCTCCTGGAAAGAATCTAATTGTACTGATGACTAATTACTAATAGTGAATTACTGATGTGGTTCCGGATGATTTGAGATAAACAATGTATCAGTTTTGTGAAGTATCAAATATTAAGTTGAGTTTGGACATGTAATTTAGGAAAAATTCACGACCCCAACTTATTCAGAGGATTATTCATAATTTGACCTAATTTTCAACATTCATTATTAACTTAATCGTCAAATATAATAATTATAACATGATTGATCATATATCAGGTCAACATAAACTCCACGTCATATAAATATGAATATTAATTTCATCCCTAAAATATCTAAAAACAATTTGGAAAATAAAAACTTAATATCTCGCCCCACCTCCTGCGCCGCCTTCACCTCCGACCACCAGTTTCAATTTGTTTTTTTTTTGTAGAAGCAGTTTCAATTTGTTTAAACAAAGAATGAATTCAAACCAAGTTTAGTGTTCTGTTGAATGCTTGGTCCTCAAGAACTTGATTGGATCTGAGAGAGAACAAATCTGAGAGACTTGAGAATGGATCCGCAGAAGGAGAATGGATATGGCTTAGACACTGGGTTGGTGATGATGATCGATTTGGAAAATGATTGCATCTTCTCCTGCTGCTACCACTGGAACAGGCTCCGTTCTCTCCGCCGCCGCGACAGTAGTGTCACGAACGAGGTAAAGGATTTTGAATCTCCGTCGTCCAAGCCTAACCAGATCCACTTCGTAATTAGTTTAGCAGTTTAATTCAGTAATAATATTATTTTTGCTTTGTTTTCAGAACCTGTTTTTGGTTGTCGGAACAAACATCGATGTCTTCCTCGTCATTGACCATGACGGTGGGAGGAATCAGATTCGGGATGGGATAAGAAACGTCGGCTTGCTATTTGCAGTTCGCAATGGTAGGTGGGAGTCAGTTGACGTTGATATCCGGAGGAAAGACTTCATCCCTTCTGAAACCGTCCGATTTCTGAAGGAGATGATGATTCAAGAATATCTTTTTTTATTTAAAATGTCATGTCATTTTTTACCACAGTTACATTCCACATCAAATTTAAGTGTTCATATAATCATTTTGTTTGACGGAGTTGATAAAGATTTGAAATTGGTCCAATTCTTGAATAATTCAACTAAGTGTGAATTCGAAAGGTGGGTTTTTTTCAGAATTTTTTCCCTAAAATTTATCAGAGGTTTGAGGGAATGAGGAAACAGAGACAAGTTGTGTAGTGGATGGAATTTTTAACCATGGATATATCAAAACATTTGCAAAACCAAACATAAGGAAATAATGATTTTTTGGATGGAAAAATGCTAGTTTTTGAGGTTATCCATTAAAGTACATATCATTCATAAGAGTAATTCGAACTAATTTAAACTAACGAACTAAGCAAACAAGAGAGTGAAGAGGTGGAACATGAGAAGGGGATGATTGCTAGACTTCAGGTGTTGTTTTTGCAGTCAAATCCGATTCACAAGAAAGATTGGATATAATGGACAAAGGCTATGGTTTGATCATCCTTTAAACATCCGTAGGAGTCCAATTCAAGGTCTTGAATTGGACTACCACTACCAATTGGCAAGTGATCAAACCAATTGGTAGTGAACACCAAGTGTTCGGAAAAATGCTTAAGTGTGAAAAGACTCTTAATGGCATCACAAACACTTTGACAAGGGTGCTAAGTCACTATTTTACACCCCCAAATATTCCAATCATCTAAATTGTCACTACCTAAGTGATTACCGGAATGCACTCAAGGTGTTCGATAAAATGCCACTAAGAGAATCTTCACACTAAAGGTTGAATTCTGGTGTGTGCTTGATCCACACACACCATACTTCAATCTTGGGATATACACATATTCAATCAATCACAATTAAGTAAATGAAAGAACAAATGTGACCTAGAACAAGCCATAACACATTCTAAGTTGCAAAACCCTTAGTCCAAACATTCTCATATATCATAATCAATGTCCACATGTATCCAACCCCTCATGAGGGGATCATCCTAGTACATAGCACCACCCTAATCTAACAACTAACAAACTAGCCTAACATGATGATTAAGCTAGTTACGGGAAAAGAAAGAACAAACTCCATCTTCCAACTGCTGCAAGAAGGATACTCCAATCTTGACTCCAAGCTTCTCCAGGTCCTTCAACTTCGTCTTCAAGGCCTCCAATTGTTTATGGATACAGGTGAAATTTCAGACTAGGGTTTGAATTGAGAGAAAATGGGGGATAATGGATTAATTGGGAAGCCAAAAATTCTCCCTCTCACCTCAAAAAATGAAGTTTTATACTACCTGCTGAATAGGTCACACGGTGTGTGGCTTTGCCAGTGACCATACGCCGTGTGGTTCTTTGCTTAGACCGGGCTCAGATTCTTCTTTAGCTCGTATCTCGCTCGTTTGACCTCTATTTGACTCCCAAGTGGTCTTGTTGGCATCGTCTCGTCATCCTCTATCCATCGAATACCTAAAATCTCAATGAAACATGAGGAAACAAGCCAAACAGACCGAAAGAATAAAGCACGAATCTCTTACTTTCATCAACCAAGGACCACAAGGGAACCATACATCGGTGTAACCGAGTATGAAATCAGTCAAAATGCGGTTCGAATTGACAATGAATAAATGAGTTATCAATTGCTTTCATGATAATTATGAACAAACTCAATCTCCCACACCCACCTCATCAACTCATGAATCTGATTCATACTAGCAATTGCAAATATGTACTCATTAAAACATCAACAAATTTTTGAATGTTTTTATCTCGCCCAAATGGACTGGTGGGCCTAATAAGTGATTTGATTTCAAGAATCGAATGGGGCATGGTGTGAATGATTCGGCCTTTTTTATGCGTGTATGTAGTAGTTTGACAATTTCTTCTATTGCGTGCAAGAGAAGAGAAGTAAGAAATAAATGCATAAAGGATTAAGGTGTATAAGAATATTTAAAAGACACAAAAGTATCTGAAAAGTGCTTGTACATGATTAAAGTGTATGAGAATATTTGAAAGACACAAAAATATCAGAAATTATGTTTTATAAGAAAGATCAAATCAGAAATTACGTAGATAATCAAGTTTAAACGTAAATTACACGATTTTGCAATTTCCCTGACTTACAATGTGCGGTGCATCCTAGGACGCGCGATGTGTTGTAGGTAGCCTCCAACGGCTACTTTCTAACGACCGTAAGATGACCGTTAGAAAGTAGCCGTTGGAGGCTACCTATAACGTGCATCACGTCCTAGGATGCGTCAAGCGTTGTGTGTAGCCCTCCTCCCCTTTTTCATTCCTCACACATTCACTAATTCTCTCCTCCTTCCTTCTTTGGTTTTTCGATACCAACAAACAAATTCTTATTCCGCAATCAACTAGTTAGTTATATTAGTATTTGTTTTAGTAATTTTCTCAATTTTTTGCCTACTAATATTGTTTTGGTAGGATGGATTACTTGTATGGACCAACACCTCCGTGCGTTGACCCCGAGCGGATCAATGGTCAATTACTTTGGGGCAAGCGCAACCGACATCGAGCTGGTGAAATTTGTGAAAATCAGGCCGGTGCCATTTGAATAATGCATAGAGAATATTAATAACGGCCTAGTGTTAAATAATACTGCTAGTATTAAAAATGTTAGTACTTCATTATGCTTAATGTTAGAAGATATTAATACTTGTTTATGCCTAATGTCAGAAAGCATTAGTGAGCTTATCCCTAATGTTAGAAAATATTAGTAGTTGCCTAATATTATGTTAGATACTAATAAGAAATGAACAATATTTTAGATTCATTATTTATTAATACATATTAGGTACTTACTTATCGATATTAGATACTAATAATCATTGTCGTAGGAGGTCTCACATCCCCCCCATACCATTCCCACTTCCGCCCTTTCTTGGAGGCTGCTGGACTCTTACCGATTGTTGATCTTGTGACCCTTTCACCAGATCCGCATCTTGTGACGGCGTTGGTCGAGAGGTGGAGGCCGGACACGAACACTTTCCACATATACCATAGGGAGTGCACATTGACTCTGTAGGATGTAGTGATGTTGACCGATATGCTAGTGAACGGTGATGCGGTGTACTACCCTCTCGAGCGTTCTGGGCCGCAGATTCTAGACTTCCTAGAGGAGGTTTTGGGAGCGAGGCGATGGCAAAGGACGTCGTACAGGACGGACAACTGAGGCTTGGGTGGTTGCACTCCATGTTCAAGAAACCGGAACGCATTTCCCGCCGACCATGGTTGTACGTTGGACTGTACGCACGGGCATAGATGTTGGCATGCATAGGGGCATTTCTGTTCGGCTGCTTACGTCCACCTATCGTAATTTCTTTCATAGTGCCTTCATGTTTGGGTCCTTCACATGGTTGTAATTGCTTTCATAGTATCGGCTTCACCATGGCCATACCCAGTCCCCACCAATTTGGTCCATCGTAACTCAAAGTCCGACATGGCGATCCAAGATGACACATACATTCTGTTTGTCTGTCACTAATTCTTGTATGCAAAGGAGGAACCACACCCAGATATCAATGCTTTATTTGTGGATGATGGCAAAAGCGACAGTTAAAATGTTATGGTTGCCATCAAATGAACTAGCAATCAATAGGGTTCCACTATATTTTCCGGTGAGGAAGGTGCCGTCAACAACTAGGACAGGTTGACAATGTTGGAATCCTTGAATGCACGACCGGAAGCTCTAAAATACAAAACAAAACTGCCTTCGAACAACGACACCACTGATTAAGTCATCAAAGCAAAACTGGACTTGGTTGCCAGGGTTACGACTCTGCACTTCGTTGAAAAAATGTTGAAGTTTGTTGTAAAACTCCTCCCAATTTTCATACGTCATCTCCATAGCCTTCTGCTTCCCGTACCAAGTGTTTCTGTATGAGATCTGACGTTGGAAAAGGTGTGAAATCTCATCTTGGATCAAACAGATCTGGAAGTGTGTTCTTGACTGAACAAGGTGTATCACCGCATCCACGATGACATTCACATCTAGTTGGGTAGATTCTACGTTGTGCTTGCTTTCATCAGATGTGTGATGTGGATTCCACTGCCAAACCGTCCAAAACCCATCATCTGCACTGCTGGTGATGCGTAACCTCAGTGAACAATTTTTGGTTTTATAAGAATAACACTTGACCTCCAACGCCCAAGTCTTTGAGAGGGACGTCAACAGGGCTCGATTGTTATGCAAGGCCTAGTGGAGTTGAAATCCAGAATCTCACGGCCATCCTCGTATTGGTCAACAGTCATCACCTGGGCGATGTTGTCGCCTAACGTCGTGTACATCTCGAGTGGAGTGTACTCGCATGGGGGGCACGAGATGATGTTGCAGGTCCCACTTTGATCATAACATCAGCATCCTCACCCTTTAGATGGAGAGGGCCACTTGACGTACCGTCGTCGTCCTCATTCCAAACCTTTTCATCTTCCCCTTCCCCATTGTTGTTACCCGGATTGTAGTCAAGCTCGTCGTCATCCACGGTATCGGCGTTGTGTTGTCCATGGCACTGAGAGACCTCATCCACATTCTGCGAACCATAAGGTTCAAAAATACCCAGTCGTTGTGGATTGACCAACAGAGCCATGAACACCAGTGATTGGACCTTCGAACTCAAAATACAGCTCTAGATTGTTGCACATTTTTCTCCTTCAACTCTTTAGTGAGACCCTCGATGTACCTATCGTTTGACTGTTTGATGCCTATCCTCTCACGTTGCTATTCAGAATGATCATCTGCCACTTTGCACAAACAACTTCAATCTCAACACCTTCTCAACAGGCTTCGCCTCCATTATAGCTCTCATTTCGTTCCTCACCGAGTTCTTAGCCAACACCACTTTCAACTTCTTCTCGAACCTACACTTATAGAAAGGACAATTGAAGTATTTCTCGAACTTCATCGTCATTAGTCTCGCTGCACGAAAGCCGCAATTACACTTCACTTTTTCTCCAAAGTAGGTGAAAAAATCCTTTGACTAATCGGGGAGGTGAAACTTGTTCATAACATTGTCATTGGGCTTGCTTGAAGACATTTTGACGAAGAGTAGGACGAAGTGAGGAGTCGAGAAATTGGTAGGACGGATGAGTTGTTTCACCACAAAATGCACGATTTATATAGGCTGGAAAATAGCCGTTGGAGGGATCTTAGGATGTGCCGCACGTTGTAGGGTCCCTCCAATGGCTATTTTCTAACGGCCTTTAGAAAACAGTCGTTGGAGAGACCCTACAACGTTTGGTGCGCGATAATTCCAGGGAATTGTTAAATCGTATAATTTACGTTTCGACTTGATTATCTACGTAATTCTCGATTTAATCTTGCTAAAAAAATTTTGCCAAAAAGATCTGAGATGTGGCCGTACGTAAGCGTATGTTGAACTTTAGTCGTATAATCAAGCTATGTGGATTCAGTTATCTGAGTTATCATAAATATTATGGTCCACATTACTTTTTATAGACTATAGATATCTTAGCCGGGCCACCATGTGGCGCCACAGAATTGATGACCAAACGCCTTAGTGAAAATCGTGACCGTTGGTGGTAATGGTTGAGATCCGTCTAGCTGAAGCATAGGGGATGAAAGCGTCACTTATTATATTTGTAATCTCTTTCATACGAGAAATTACCAATATTCTTATATTCATTGATTGCCCATCCTCAGAATATGCATTAATTACTTTTTGTTTCCATCCCAAAATTGAAATACATTTTTATTCTAAATTTCTCTTTAAAATAATTAAGTAGGGACTGGTTAGTGGACACCTGGTCGGTATGATTATTCAATAATTTATACCAGCCAGAAGATTCTAACCCATGCCACATGACATGACGCTATTATTTAAGTGATGTTCACAAGAAAATAAAGTTTTCCAGTATTACCAAATTATTGAATTTAATTGTGCGCTGCGGATGCATGCTTATATTTTTACAAAAATCGGGTTGATATACTGTACGTGGATGGATCGTACATGCATGATTATATTTTTACAACCTACTTTACTCATTCCATGTGACAATAATAGATTATCAAATAATTCTACACCTTTGATTAAATTATCTTTATGGTTCAATAATTAGTGTAACTAATTTTGTCAAAAAAGAAAAATATTGTAACTAATCTAATGGTACCGCACAACACAATTTTTTGATTCTCATTATAGTTTACGTACAAATTCAGTAGCAAGACCAAAATAAAAAATGTATTGAATTTTATTGAAATTTTATATAACGAGTAACCAATTGACAGATTTATTTTTTAAACCTAAAACTAAGTTAAAGTATAAAAAAAATCCTTGTATTGTTTTTAGTCATAACAAAGGTAATGTTTTAGTCTTTAGTCAATACTCGTTCATGTATAGCAAATGCTTTTAAGTAGTTATGTGGATTGCTGGATTGAAAATTTGAATATATATATGTCATTGAAATATTTTATTTGATAAGTTCAAGGTGATTGAATCATACGAATTCTTACTCGACTCAAGTTGGATCAGAGGTTGAATTATGGTAATTTACATAAAATTACATATTAGTTTTTTAATTTTTTTATTATCTAAGTGGGGTTCATGACACCCACTAGGCCACTTGGGCACTCTCTCTGCCACTGCTAACATCAATATATAAAAAAATTATATAGTATATAAAAGTTTCGGTCATGGACGTATGACGATATATGGTCGGTTGTTGCAATTCCCATAAAGCCTCCAACTACTTGGCGTTGCCCTCCGGTTGTAATCCGACTAAAAAAATTTAAGACATTTCTAAATTTGTTTGATGCGGTCCGATTTATCGTGTTTATTGTCATTAAGCGATATTTTATGTATTTTTGTATAGTTTTGGGTAGAAGATTAGGGTGTTTTTTGCATTTTAAACTTCTATCTCGATTTAGTATCTCAGACCCGCTCGAGGCCCATTTAATGTCGTTTTGGAGTGTTTTTTATAGATTTCAAGTACTTGACGATAGCGGGGCACTATTCAGAGCAATACAACGTGCGTGAATGAGATAGGACAAATTGGAAGAATGAAAAGAGTATGGAAGACTGAAAATGGGTGTAACGACACAGATTAACACCTATCTTCAACGCATATTATGTCCACGATCTCTGACCTTTGGTATAATGTGCGCCTAAGATCCGCTGTAATGCAAGGCGCACATTATGACAGCTTAGGCGCATATTATGACGATCGTCAGTGATTATTATTTATCTCTTATTTAAAGATCGGTCATCCTTCATTCTTACACACTCTTTTAGACGAAATTAGGAGAAGAGAATACTTTTGAGTGACGAGAAGCCATCGACTTCAAAGAGTTTAGATCGGAAGACGTAATCAAAATTGGGAAATCGCGTTCTTCGGCGAAATTAGGTATTTCCGATTTTTGTTTGTAAACCTCGTTTCAATGTTTCATTCTTCAAGATTATGCGTAGCTAAACTCCTCTCTGCATAGATTAGATGAACCGTTGGTGATGCTAGATGAACGAACGATTATTTGGCTATGACGATTTATTCGTGCTGGATGGATTTCAATTTATGATTGATTGGGTTTTCGTTCTTGTTATTTCCTTATCAACATTAACGGACACTCCAGTGGAAACATGCACCGAGTACAAAAACCATGTAACGGAATACCATTTGGTGGTTTTTATTTTTTATCTAATAATGTTGTTTTAGTCCTTCAAAATGTAATAATATGCAAATAAATCATAAATTTTATTTGATTAATTAAATTCTTTCCACCGTTTACCTCTTTATTATTTTATAAATCTCCTTATCCTCTCCTTTTCTTCCTTCTCTTTAAAGACCCGACTTATTTTTTTGTCCAGGGCGATCACATTGGACCATTATCTGAATTTCTGAAATTCCATTTGCTTATCCCAGGTTAGTACTCTTCTGTTTGTTGATAGAAGGATGAGATTTATGAGTCGTCAAAAATCCTGTTACGAATCAATAACTAGAACCTGGTGCTTCTAATGTACATTCAAGTCTGGTGGATGAACCATAGATTTAGGAAGAGTGGTTTCTGTTGTTCTGCAGTGTTCTCATTCTCCAAGCCCTGTAAGGATTCAGAGTTAAGTGAGAAAGGTGTAACTCAACTATTCGTATAGCTGAGGCACTTGACAATATACTATGTAGCATGATGTTCATGATTCATGTGTATCTTGACAAAAACGAACAGTGTTCCTGAATATCATAGCTGATGAAAATTATAATTTTGCAAGCTATCTTCTATGGAAATTCAAATGAATCTCGTTGAGAATCGAAACAAAAGAAAAATCAGTGATAGGCTTTATTAGGTAGTTTTGGTAGTAGGTTATACCGTGAAAAAACGACAACAACTGGGTAGGTGAATTTCTCAGCAACATGTAAGGTCTCATCCACGTCTTGCAATATACTGTTGATTAAAGAAACGTGTGTCCTATTTCCAGTGTGTAAACCGTGCTTATCCTCGGATTATTATTCGACAATCTTGATTTTAGAAAAATAAGAATCTAAAAGGATTTACATTCTCACAACCTGCGACAACGAGACACTCGAAAGCTTCACAATCAGCAACATCAGACATCCGAGCGCAGTACTGGTTGGAAACTGCAGCAGCTCTCCGAGCACCATCATCGCTGATCGACTTTCAAACACTGTCATCTCCTCGCTGTAACTAACCCGGTTGCAACTTTGCTAACTCCCTCTATCAATCTCACTCACTCAAAAGCTCTTCAAAGGATACAAAACAAACTTCAAAGGATACAAAACAAAACAGTTCCAAACTTGGAAAGTGTATATTTTTGTAAAGACAGACTCTAACCGTCTCCTTTTGATTTGGTAGGTTTGGATTTGCCCTTTTGAATTTTCTTATCCTGAGGATACAAAACAAACTTCAAAGGATACAAAACAAACTTCAAAGGATACAAAACAAAACAGTTCCAAACTTGGAATGTGTTTATTGTTGCAAAGACAGACTCCAACCATCTCCTTCTGCATTTGGTAGGTTTGGATTTGCCCTTTTGATTTTCTTATCTTGCAAGATGATAGAATCGTAATTTTTAAAAATATGATGTTCAATAACACATTTTACAATAATATGGCTAAATTTTAGGATTATGAAGTTTGTTAATTACACAAATTTAAGGGTTTCAATGGCTTTAAATTAAGAGGGTCAGTCAAAACTCGCCACGTTGGGTTTGTACCCGGTGCATGTTTCCACCGGAGTGTTACCCTCAACTTGAATAGTATAAGTGCAATTCTAGATCGATAAAATGGCGTATAGGTTTAGATGCATGACTCGAAAGAGCGATCTAAGATTGTAAGATTGGTAGTAGGTTAGTAGACCAGAAAAGGGATGACCTAAGTAGAGAAGAATTGTGACGGATAATCGTGATAAATTCGAGATATCTATGTGTTTTGGAGTGCGAATACCATGATATTCGGAGATATCAATATCACAAAAACACGATATTCAATACTCTCCGAAAAGAAGAATTTCTAAATATCATCTTCATGTTAAGAAACTAAAAGAAGAAGAGCAAGAATATGGGAGGAGAAGAGTATTCTTATTGATGTGTCAAACATACAAGAGTGAGCACTATTTATAGGCTCATGATACATAACCCCTAATGAAAACATAACTACACTTGAATAGGAGATAATGGTATTGATTCCATTGGTTAATGTATAGGTTACACAATGGGCATTCATGCACCATAATAACAATATTCATAACACTCCCCCTTGAATGTCCATTGGATAAGAATATATATTATGTTCTTCGAGTACAATTTTGATACTGTCTCATTAAAAACCTTACCAGGAAAACCCAGTGGGAAAAACCATGGTTAAGGTAAAAAGAGTATAGTGGCGTATTGACTCCCCCTGATGATGACATTCATTGATATCCTTCACATCGACTCCCCCTGATGAGGATATCAACTCTCGCTCATCATTATATCAGTTGAGATCATTCAGTCACCAACTCCAAATTTTCTTCCCAACAGTTGATGCAGAGAGAGCTTTGGTGAATAAATCAACCAAGTTATCACTTAGGTGCACTTAGTTGATAAATATTTCAACTCATTGGATTTTGTGCATAAAATATGCATCACATGATCGATGGTCATCCATAATTCACATGACACTTCACCTTGGATGACCGTTAGATGAGATTATGCCTCATTAAAACCTTACTAGGAAAACCCTATGGGATAAAAACCTAGTGAAGGAAAAAGAGTACATAATCATCACATTACGTTACAACATTTTCTTGCAACTCAACGATATATGCAAAATAAATATCACGCATGATTTATAGGATCATGTATTTGAATGGTGGTGTAGCTTTATAAGTTGGTTTCACATCCCACCAAGTGGTAAAATTACCACATGAAACCAATTTATGGTCAACCAACACAAATATGACCAAGATTACTACTTCAAAACCGAGTAGTTCTTGTGTTTGAATAAAGGTCGATTAAAATCGACATAGAGTCACATAGTGATCTTACTACCATCCAGGCATTGATAGCCATGTCATATCCATATAACTTTTTGTTGGATATAATTAGTATATCATTGATGATGTACGAAAATCATGTTCGAGAGAGATGCACAATTGTCAAGTTAGTGGTAATCTTCCACATCTTTCATCTCGAACTCTATAGCTAATCAATAGTTGATTGCTTTGAGAAACTCTTTACGAGCTCAATAAAGTGTATGTCATCTATGTAACAAAAGATTATCACATCCAATTATGCCAAAATAAAAGAAACACATTTTAAAATATAAAATTAAATTAAGAAAATTTTGATAAGAATTTTGAAACCATAAAATATGACAAAGATGATTTTTCAAAAAATCAACTTGAAATGAAGAAGGAATTATATGCATACATAAATGTATGATATGCTAAATGTACCATGTCTCGCAATCTTTCAATTCATATGACGTCAATTGGATATAATTGAATATCGTTCACGCTAACTTGAATTGTTTGCTTATAGCAAAATAAATACTCGAGGGAATCTCAAATACACATGTGTATTCTAATTATGAAAACCATACATATAGGTTGCAAGGACATCCATTAGGGGCAAACTCTTTCCCTTCACAAATTGCCAGACTAATCGAATAATAAAAAGTAGTTGCATCCACCACATGAGAATATATTTTCTCATAATCAAAATGTTATTGGTTTGTTGTACAAAACCTTTAAAAAATGAGATGTTTCATAATTTCTCATACTCATACTTTACATCTTAATGTATAAAGACTTAATGTCTTAAAACTTTTCATTTCTCTTTGGAATTTGAATTTGCCTCAAATTGAAATTTTTCCAGCCAATCATTTCTATCTTTGCATGCATTTTGGCTAACGATTCTCATTTTCAACTATCATATTTAGCGTTGCACTATACGCAAAAATTTCGTCGACGTTGACTTCATTGGGGTTCCAAAATTATCCATCCAAGATATAGATAATTGAGATATATATTCATATCTTTCAGGTACCTGAGACTCTTCGTCAGCACATTATTTGTTTCTCTTGGTGGCTTTGTTTAAATAATCTTAACCTCAATTTGACCATCTGGATATATAGCTCCATTTCACTTTTGAGGAATTTTTTTCTATGGAAACGTGTGGTCTACCATGCTTTATACGGGTTTTAGACTCAGTTGTGATGTCAGATTGCCCAATGTCAACATCATTTTCACTAGAGCATTGCGAGTTGGCACATGAGAGTTTTACTCTGTTTGGGTCAGTAAAGTGTCTGGCAAATGATGAATTATATATTTTTGAACTTCACGTTCATATTGTTTAGTGCGAGGATCAAAATGATATGATGATTATTCATCGAATCTCCGTGCCAACCTTTGATTTTCTCCACATAATGTTGAGAATTATGATTATATGACTGATAAACCTCCAAACGAGTCATCAAAATTTCCTGACAACGATGTAAATATTTTACCATCGATGAACTCATAATCAACATAATTGCCAAATCTTCATTGAGAACTCATCCTAATAAATTGTGGTGGAGCAATTTAGGTGTGTATATCACATCCATATATCCATAGATGGGAAGAATAAGGTTTTGACCCAAAAACCACATATAATGGAGGAATTCATAATAATTTCTTGGCGTAATGCGAATCTGTGTTGTTCATGTAAATGACATGTTCACAATAATATAAATGGAAAATGTTCGTCTCAATAACACATTTTTCGTTATTGGATAATCATGAAAATATGCTCATAACCAAAATGGTTGAGCTAGCAATCTCGCAAATTCTAGTTTGCTTTCATATATACATGTGACCTTCTAGTTGATACATCAATTAAAATAATTGATCCACATGTTGGGTGTATGGATCCACACACATCACCCTTTGTTTTGTTGTGTATAATATAAATTATCTTACTTTAGTTGATGATTATCCAAACAATCAACTCTATTTAAGAATAAGCAACCCAAAAATGAGTTATGTGTTGGAGATTTACCCAACAATGGGTAACAGAAAGGTGAAAATGCTTTCCTAGAAACGAAACCTTGTTGATGAACGAGAAAATCGTTCTTGTTCCCAGGAAGTAGGGGAGTCACAAGGACTACTTAAATCCCTATAACCTTAGGAATCATTTCTTTAGAATACCCAAGTTGAGACCATCATGCACAACAATGTTCAAGAGAACATACTCTTTAGATTATGGAATCATCAAAATTGACCATAAAGGTACATATCGATTCACATCATGATTGAACCGGGATGGTCTCACCGGTTATGCCAAATAATAGTTGTCAGGACGAGTAAACTTACAGTTACATTTATATATATATGTATCTCAACCACAATAACATGTGTAGTACAAATTGGAGGATAATATTATTGATTCAATAATTGTATAGCCATAGACCATATTATTATTCCTCTCTTGATCCTAAACAAATTGGAATAAAGATTTTGTTCCTTTGTGAACAATATAATAGCCCGATCTAGAGCTTGAGAGAAATGTTGTACTACACCATATATCTTGGTGCACTATCAATGTGATATATATCACAATTAATTATGGTGATTCTCATCATAAAATACTCATTTTTGTCATGAGAATGGTACATAGTTTAAATGATAAATAGAGATATTTCTCAATCATCTATGTCACCAATTAATGGATCAATAATTCTCGTATAATCACAATTGTTATGTCCATCTGAATAAAAGGGTTTCGCGTAGTTACATATGCTTTCAAACATAGTGTAACATATGTGTTTATGCACATTCACTTTGACGGCTAAATTAGTATCATTTGGGTATTATCATCAAAATAAAATTGATGGTTGTATGACCAAAAGCAATTCATAACACCCTTTCATGGGTAAAGATACACTTCTCAAATTTCTATCTCATGACCAAAATAATAGGTCTTTTTCTCCATAATAGTGTATTGACTTGGTGGGAATATATATTGTCTAATCACTTTATGGACATATAATTATATCCACTCACTTCATGGAGTGATATTTTGTCTCATTGGACCATCAATATTGGAGACATAGGATAACCCGTTTCTCAAGATATGTGTCTTGTGGGACATTCAATCATATCGGGCTTTTATGAGTATAATCAATCACTATAAATATTGATATTTTGTCACTTCAACCTTCAATATTCGAGACATATAAAATATATGTATAGCTTTGTCCTTTCGATATGTTGTGTCTCTTGGTACTCATCTTTCGGCCTATCATTGAGATGATAGCGAGTAAATAACAAAGCTTTAGCTTTGTCATGATAAGACGTGCATTATCGTCTCATTTCACCAATACCATTATATATGGATTTTAGCCTCTAATGCCCATGAAGAGTAATTCTTGCCCGAAACATAAAAAACCACATACTCAAATTTCAAAATGTTTGATGTAATTATCAAAATAAATAAATAAAATTTTAATTAGCAACATATATAATACATTTATTTAATCCGTAAACGTAACTTACGATTCCATTAATAATGACATGATCATTAGCCATTTAAATATTTAATGACAACCGTTGATAATAATTGAAAAATAGTAATGTAAACGTATGATACTAATGTGATGACCGACGTTTCAAAAATAATGGTTATGATAATAATCACATAACCACCAATCTGTTTTCTTTTGACAAATATGCTTTAATATTAAGTAAAATCGACAAAATAAAGGAAAAAATACATATGTATATGCATAAGATGTCTGTTACTGTTTGCGTGATCAATAAAAATTGAGCAGTAAAGATAAGCTATCAAATATTAGAATTAAGTCATAGACATATATGAACACAAAATAAATAAATATTCATATAAACAATTTTTTACTATATACCATCGGTGGGGTATTAGTAGAAAACAAACAAAAATGAAGATTGAAGAAGTAAACATATGAATTAGCTAATAGCCCACGTTAATGACCTATTTTTAAATAGTAACAATAGCGTTATGAAAAAGTAAGAAATGGAAATGAGAACCACAAAATTTTCTTAGTATATATATTCAAAACATAAGACAAAAGAAAAAAAATTGATGTGATGATATAATAAGCTAAAATGTAAGGAATCGGGTAAATCAATGTAATAACATTTGAAATCGAAAACTAAATCTAGTTTTGAAATAAAAAGAAAGTAGGTATAAGAATAAGAAAATCGAGCAAATAGCAATCAAATAGCAATCTTTGTAAACTTTCAAGAATCGAGCACTCGTGCGCAATAATAAAATTGCAAAACCGGGCATCAGGAGCATAAGCATGAACTCACTGGCCATATGTATTGTTTGTATGCATTTTCTCATCCCACAAGTAAAACTAACTCTTTGTCGCATGATTACAAGAAGTTGCTCGACGGCAGAACTTCGTGCTGATAACGTGTTAAGAAACTAAAAGAAGAAGAGCAAGAATATGGGAGGAGAAGAGTATTCTTATTGAGGTGTGTCAAACATACAAGAGTGAGCACTATTTATAGGCTCATGATACATAACCCCTAATGACTAACATAACTACACTTGAATAGGAGATAATGGTATTGATTCCATTGGTTAATGTATAGGTTACACAATGGGCATTCATGCACCATAATAACAATATTCATAACACTCCCCCTTGAATGTCCATTGGATAAGAATATATATTATGTTCTTCGAGTACAATTTTGATACTGTCTCATTAAAAACCTTACCAGGAAAACCCAGTGGGAAAAACCATGGTTAAGGTAAAAAGAACACATATTTGAATTCACATGGAATTTGATCCTAGTTACTTCGGTTATTAGGTTATTTTTTAGCGCTCGCGACAAACTAGTCTAATCGCCCCCTTCCGAGGGTAAACGACTAACCAAGTTTATTAATTTCAAAATTCTTAGATAAACAAGTTATTTTGAGTTGACCCATATCTAACAATATCCTATTCAACTTGATCAGACAAGAATAAGAACAAAAATGAAATCAAACATGAACTAAAATTCATCGCACTTGCATAAATCGAAATAGTCAAATAGTCTTTTGTTCATCTAGCATCACCTAGGGTTCATCTAATATAATCAAAGAGGAGGTTAGTTACACATAGTTATGAAGAACAAATCAAAGTCGACAAAAGAAACCATTGCAATTAGGCTTACACAAGAAATTATGAAATACCTAATTCTGCCGATCTTCGTCGAAGATGTTGAGCCACTGATTTTGACTAAGTCGTTGTCGAAACCGAGCTCCTTGAAGTCGACGGCTTCTTGTCGCTCAAAAGTCTCTGAATTATCTCTCAAATTTTTAAATTCAGAGACAGCAGTTTAAAATTCAAGAAACACCCAAAACTTGAACCCAATTATGCATGAAATATCTCTCAAATGAGGGTGATGAAAATAACAAATCGAACGCCATCAATAGTTTTGCTTCCTTTTTATTTTTCTCCCATATTATTTACTTGAGTTGTTGGTGTTTTACCTAGTTTGCATATGCAGGATTACAGTTGGAATGGAGAGTGATAAGGCCCCTATAGTGCAAGTAATGTAAATGAAGGTTGGAGTTCTTATCCCAAGCAACACCGACATTATGATCATCGATGTCCACCAATATAGTTCCAACCTAAATATGGGGGAGGGCAACAAAAATGGGAAACTCTGGGCAAGGAGCAATGCCACATTGGGATGAGCATCAATCTCTATCGCCTTATTTCCAAGACTCTTCCACAACTTACCACCATCAAGGATACAATGGAAATTTTCCACCTTTACAAGATCAGTACTCAAGTGCCAGTATGATTAAACTTTTGCCTTCCGTGAGCGCACAAGTCATGATGATGCTTTAGGAAATAATTGCAATGAATCATAGGTTGTCAAGGAAAACATATAAACTCTTAGCACATATTAAAGAGCAACTTCACCCTCAACCACAAGTAGGAGTGTATGACCAAGTTGATTATGATTTGGGTTTGGAATTTCCATGGTAGATGAAGAGGTGGAATAATCACCGCTCCTTGAAGAGGATCTAGCTCGATATGATGGAGGGTTAGAAGAGTTTGAAAGGGAGGATGATGAAGAGTTGGTTGTCGAGATGTATGAAGATATGGCGCTACCCCAATATGACGTTGAAACTCCCATTGAGCATTCAACTAAATGGTATTTCTCTCTAATTATGGTCCCACTGATAAGCAATTTTACTTATCTCAAAATAAATCTAGTTAATGAATTAATCAGAGTCGAATCTCCCTAGGATCTCTTTTTTTATTCTACTCAAACTTGCAGTAAGTATTAATCAGTCTAGCAAGAGTTGTGGTGTAGGTTCCACGAGAATAAATTGATCAATCAAAAGAAAATAAAAATTTCTTTAAAGTAAAGATGGTAAGAGTGCACTAATATGTTTTTAATAATCAAGGATAAAACTTCTTAGACTTTGAATCCCCCTAGGTAATCCAAATTCACAAATGACAGACAAATTTAATGATTTAAAAGAAACAAGATAAATTCAATTAACTGTCACTATTCTTCTCTAATTAAATCACGTCCTTTAGGGTATGCTAATTTTCTTCCTATTTAGAATCTCATTCCGCTCTTTCGAGACTAAGAGCTAAAACCCGCTAAGCGATTAAACAAATAAGAACTGCTCACACAACAGACTAGTTTATTCGCTCCCGGATGAGAGTTAACGTCTAACCGTTGATTGATTCCGGCGTTCTAAAAATGCAAGCTCTCTCGAGTCTAAGACAAATCTAACAAAGATCCATTCAAGTTGACCAGGCAAGAACAGAAACGAAATCAAAATCAAACATAAACTGAAATTCATCCGACTCATATAAATGGTCAAATGTATAAAATCATTCGTTCATAAGGAAATACCTAGGGTTCATCTAATCTAACGACCAGAAATTTAGCTACTCATAACCGAAGAGAGAAAATCATATTCAAAAGAACAATATATCAAAACTAGGGTTAGAAGATGAATCTTGAAATACCTAATTTCGTCGATCTTTCCAACAATCCTAATTCGTCGTCTTGATTACTTATCGATCCGAGCTCCTTGAAGTTGCCTTAAAGATGCTCTCAAATCTATGAATTATGCTCTCAGTTTCCTTATGTATGACAGATGACCATAAGTGCGTTGTACATGGACCAAAACTGTGTCGCGCTTACGGTAGGCCTTAGGCACACTTTTGGTGAAAAACCTGTGTATCCTCTGACATCGACAGTCCAATAGTGCGCTGTAAATGACCAACTGTGCGCCGCATATTTGGTCCGTCTTATGCGCATGTCTGGTCTATCTCCAACACTTAGTGATTTCTCCATTCTTTGATGCATCCATTTCCTTCTTGCACATCATATAGCTCCGAATAATGCCCCAATGTTATCATGTACCTAAAATCTATCAAAATAACTTCGAAATGACATCAAATGGATGCCGAACGGGTCCAAGACACTAAATTGAGATAAAAGCTAGAAATGCACAAAACATCCTAAAACTATAGAAATATGCATGGAATGTTGCTTGAATGAGGGCGATGAACATGACAAATCGAGTGTAATCAGATAACCCCACACTTAAGTTTTGCTTTTCCTTAAGAAAATAGCTGATAATAGCCATGGAACACACATAAAAGCGAATCAAACTACTAATATGGGAAAGCAAACTTATTATCTTCAATGCATCCCTAAATTACTTAACATACAAGTGAACCTCTAAAAAATTAAGATAGGAAGTAAAGGCCTTATAAGAAGTTTCCCAACCTGCCACACATCTAGACTTACTCTCAAAGGGGTTCGACTTAAAGATGAAGTCAAAGTATCTCACTCAAGTGTATAGGGACAGTGTTTATGTGCTCATCATCAACTTTGAGGTTTGCTTTCAACATTTTCACATCAACCTACTTTTACTCATCACATCAAGGCACTTCAAACACTAGTCTCGAGGTCTTTTATTCGGCTTTGTAATGTTGACAGAAAAGAGAAGAGAAGGTAAAATGACTTTGCTGGTAGATATACACAGTGACGAACGATTGGGTCTACTCTAAAGCGGAGCTAAGCTAATAAAACCAAATGAACAATGCAAAGATCCAAATACCATCAAGAGTTTTAAACTAGCTTGTCTACTACTTATGCTAACTACTACATTGAGCTGTTCCGCTCGTTTATTCAACTAATTTACTATATTTTTTTTCTTTTTTCATTTTTTAATTTTCTTTTTATTTTATCTCTGAGACTAGGTTTTTTTTTTTGTCTCCTCCCTTTTTTGAGATTTTCAATTTTTTCTTCTCTTTTCTTTAAAAAATTAAAACTATCCAAAATTAGGACTAAGGGAGACACAAATATCCTGGCAATTACTCAACTTAGCAACTTTATTAACTCCTAGACTCTATCGAGTTACATGCCACTTCTTTACACATGATCAAATGAAGGTTTGAAAGAAAGGGGATATGATATGATGGGGGACACGAAGGCTTTTTGGCTAGGATTGGGTTACCTAGGGGAAAATGTAGGGATGGGATGGATATTTTGTGATGGAGATTTTCTAAAATGCCTCTATCGTTCTAGTCAATCAGTGCTGAGTGAACTCAGTTTGGTATCATACAAGCACCAGATTAACAACCAACAACGAAAACCATTCAAATTTAATTTAAGAACAAGTTCAAAAATGTTGCAAACTTTCATATACTAGAACATGAATTTAGGCATCGTAGGGCTACTAGATGGTAATTTGATAACATGCATGCCCGATAACATCAAGTTGGAGAGTCCGTGCTATTATGAACTAATCAAAGAAACTCTAAAGAACGAATCAAAAGGCTTTAATCATAGGCATAAAGTTGTATTAAATCTAGGTTCACAAGTAATTAGCTATTCCAATGCACAAATCAATGGGAAATTTCCTAATCACGTTAACTGATTCAAAGAGGGTTCCATTATGCTTGAGCTTAGGGCATATGCAATGACAACTACCCATAAGACTATCCCACACTTAGGTTGGATTGTGCCCTCACTGAATGAAATGGAAAATTTGCATAGGAATACGTGGAACCCTTGAGAAATCTAAGAAGCAAGATGCATGATCCAGGAGGCTCGAAATCGGCAACGTCGCTAACTCCTAAAATAGACTCAAACATAAAAAACACAAAAAAAAAGTAAAAGGAACTAGGACAAGTGCCAAGTTCCACACAAAATAAATTGGATGTAAGATCCAAAAATCAAGAAAGGAAAAGAGTCCTAAAAGAATCGAGTAAGCCCGATCACTAGTCCTCTAGAGGAGAGGAGGGTGGAAGGTAGTAAGACCTGTCTGGTGGCAGAAGAAATGCATGAGATAACGCATTTTCTCCTCATGATGCTACTACTCCCTCCTCTGCTTCTCCTCAAAGTAACGCCTCTATGCCTTCTGCTATCTTTGCCATCTCGGCTAGTTGGCTATCAACGTGTCTGATGATGTGTGGAAAGTTGGAGAAGTTCTTGTGAGGCTTTTACTTCCTACTTCGATTATTTTAATGGTTAATTTGTTTATCAAGAAATTTAGGGATGTGTTAAGGATTATGGATTTTCTTTGCTTTGTTAGTAGTTGATTTGATTATAGATGTGATTTGTGCTCCTACTCATCATACAAAGGAACTTCAAGCACTAATCCAAAGGTATTTTATTTGGCTTTGTAATGTGGCCAGATTAAAGAAGAGAAAGTGAAATGACTTTAATGGTGAGTGTATATAGCGGCGAACGACTCGGTCTACTCTAATAACGAGCTAAGTTAATAATCATAAAAATGCTATGCAAGGAGAAAATTCTACCAAGAGCTTCAAATTAGCTCATATATCCCTTATTCCAACTACTATTTCGAGCTTATTTGCTCGTTCATTCAACTAGCGCGAGACCCTTTGGTGTTCTTTTGATTTTTCAATTTTTCTTCTCTCGAGACTAGGTTTTTTAACTTGTCGCCTTTCTTTTTTCGAGATTTTGAATTTTTTCTCATTTTTCAAGATTCTACATATACATCCAACTGAATAAGAGAAATTATATAATCCTGCATTCTAAAAATATTAGCAACTCTGACTCGTAGGCTCGACCGAGTTACATGCCACTAATGTACACATGACCAAATGAAGGCTTGAAAGAAATGTGATACGATATTATGGGGGGGGGGGGGGGTAATGAAAAAGTCTTTTTGGCTATGATAGGGTTACCTAGGGGGAAATATAAAGACGGGATAGATATTTTCTTATGGAACTTTCTAAGTGCCTCTATCATTTTAGTGGATCAGTACCGAGCGAATTAAGATTGGTATCATGCAAGTATCGGATTAACATCAAACAGAGAAGATCACTAAAAATAAGTTTTTGGAACAAATCAACTAATGAAGCATATTATTTATACAACAAAATGGTCTTTTAAACCTCACAATGTTGCTAGATGGTAATTCTATAACATGCATGCCCGGTTATATCAAGTTGGAGAGTCTGTGCTACTTTAAACACATCAAAGTAACTCCAAAGAACGAATCTAGAGACTTTGTCATTGGCCAATATTCCTATCAAATCTAGGTTCACAAGTAAATAAGCAATTCAAATGCACAAATCACTGGAATTTTTTTTGAGCATGTCAAATAATATATTCAAAGATGGTTCCAATAAGCTTGAGATTTGGACTAATAAGCAAGACGACAAGTACCTATCAAGACTAGCTAACAAGAATCCTATGCAAACCCACCCCCACACTTAGTTAGGACAGTGTCCTCACTGAACGAAATGGAAAAATTACATAGGAATACCTGGAAGCCATGAGATATCTGAGAGGCTCGATACATGATTCATGAAGTTCAAACTTGGTGGCCAACTAACTCTTGAAACACACTCAAACACACACAGAAAAAACCAAAAATAAAAGTAGAAAGGAACTAGGACAAGTGTACAAGTCCACACATAACAAGATGGATTTATGATCCGAAAAGAAAGAAAGTAAAAAGTCTAAAGTAGAACAATTAACACCTAAACATGCAATTTGACTCAAATAAAATGCATAAGACTGACTCTAGAGATGGGTTGCCTCTCATGAAGTGCTCTTTCTTTAACGTCTTTGAGTTAGACGATACCTGGAAGGTTATGCGGTCCAACTAAGCACCTCCTTGAACGCCACTAGTTTCATCATGGTGAAAAGTTGAGTGTTGAGTACCAGTTGAAGCAGATGATGGAATAACCCGAGTAGCATGCTCGAATTCCCACCCTAGGAGTCAGGTCGAATCCTTGGTTCAACAAAATAATTCTACTTGGGTTCCAAACTGAACCAAACTCAACCCACAATTACTAAGCAAAGCATAATGCAAGCATGAAAAATTAAACATGAGACCATTTATTAAACCTTTTAATACCGACAGACATGGATTCAAAATCCTTAGATAGGTGCTGAAACAAAACAAGTGCAAATCCAACTCAAGTCTAAAATACAATCAAAATGATATCATCAGATATCAAAACTCCGACCAGCTCTCTCTCCACCGTTAGCTCCAGTATCTATAACTGAACACACAGAGATGCCAAGGAAAACACAGTGTAACAGGGTCAGTAATAAGTACTAAGTGGCTAAACTAGTCACGCGTAGAACTGAAACTGAACTGAGATTTTACTGCGCCTATATTGAGACTTTACTGAGCGTTTACTAAGACTTTATTGTACCTATACTGAGACTTTACTGAGGATACAAGAAGTCTTTCTAAACACTGAAACTAATAATGTGGCCTTGTGGTCTAGTAGGCATCAGCCTAGCATCAGCCACCGCTAGCTATGAGCGGACAACGTCATGGTGGATCAGATCATGAAGCCACCCTAAAGTACCGTGAGAGCAACAATAAAAGGCTTACTTGTCACGTCCTACCTAACCTGAATGAATCATGGGGGATATCTAGCTAATCCTAATCTTGTCTTAATCTGAAATAATGTAACTTTTGTACAGTACATCACATGCTACTATATAGGCTGAGAGCCCTGCTCTGAAATACAACAGATGCACAGTAGATCACACGCTACTTACAGACCTGAGAATTCAATCAATGGATCACTAACCATCTAATTATAGCTCTACGCTTAAAGAAGAAAAGTAATCCTAAAACCCTACCTGATATGACGAGATTACACCTCTGATTCTGTCTTGGCATGCTTCCTCTCTCTTCCACGAATCAGTAGCTTTTGGCCATGCGTTGTTTGGAGCTCAAACGATCGAGTTATGCTCCTTTTACTTCTTTGCAACAATTTGAAACTCGCTAGTCCTCTAACTACCTCTGTTATGCTAACTGATCTGTAACTTCTTTGTCGGAGGATATATTTGGCGTCGGTCAATAAGTGATGCTAAATCCGAATCCACGACCTGTATTATCGTTAGCTGATGAACTTGTCGTCGCCCACAACCGACATTAAAATTTAGTCAAAACCGAGTTCACCCATAATTTCATATTGGTTACGACCGACTCTAAATCTTGTCAAAACATAATTGACCTTTAACTTAACGTCATTTTTTTGCCGTCGCTTCCAACCGACGTAATGTCATGGTCAAGATACATTGACCAGATCGATGTCAGTATTTCCCGTCACCCGACTTTTAACCGACGGTAAATTATTTAACGTCAACAGATTCGTCGTCGTTTATCGACCGACACGAAATAATTTGCCGCTGGTTGATGACCAACGACATGTAACGGATTTCTTGTAGTGTGATATGAAGTCAAAACAAATGGGATGATTCTGAATGAGTGTGAAAGAGGACAATGTGCCTAATATGCTTGAAGCAGGCCAGTGCGTCCAACTCATATCCTTGCTAGCATCATGAGATTGTTTTTCAGAGAGATCAAACGTTGACAAAGAGTCAAGAAAAACAAGTTTAAGCTGACTAGAAATAGGAAAAGTCAGGCAAGAGAAGAGTTGTGAGAAAATAACAGGGGTGATGAAATTTAAATGATAAAGCCGATAGTGTTCTTTTATTTATGAATAATCAATTTTATTCCATCAAAACAAGCCAACCATTACAGAGTCTATCCACTATTTAAAAAACCGGGTCAAAGAAAACCTCTACAACCAAACAAAAGTAATCGGATTACATATAGATCAGTTCTGTAATTTTATTCTCCTCTATTCTGCAATTTATCTTTGCTCTTGCACTTTCCGAAAAAGCACATATTATGTCAGCAAGTTGAGTATGGACACATTCAAACACCCTTTTACAGCGCTCCTTCCAAACATAGAGACCACCAGACACCAAATTAAACATTTTGCTTGGTGAAGCTTGGACTTCCCCTTCCACAGCCTGCAACCTGCAGCTACATTATCATCCCAATCCTCATAGACAATCAGCTCACGGAGTAGAGCTTTGATGATATCCTTAGTATAATTGCAACAAAAGAAAAGATGCCCTCCCGAATGAATTCCTTGACTACATAGAACACATGAAATGTCAATCGTGATCATCCAACTTGCCAACTTCTCCTTGACTGCAATCCTATCCTTTAAAACCAACCAACAGATTACGCTTGCACTTGGGATTTGCCAGCCATCCCAGATCAGGTGATTCCAAGGAATCACTTCTTGCTTAGGTCTAATCGCATTCCACACTCTTTTAAGATTATAACGAGGCATAGTATCACCTTCCCATAAGCATTGTCAAGCATCATTCAACGAAACATAAGTTTGAGCAATATCCCGTACCTTCATAATTCTCCTCCAAATCCACAATCCAGTTGAAACTTTCAGATCCCATATATCTTTTTGCTTAATTCTATATTTAAACACCCAGGCAATGCATAACGAGCCACCCCGTGTTAATAAAGACCAGAGGTGCCTTAAGGTGTTAGCTTCATTCCACGAGCGTAAGTCTTTCAGACTTACAGCTCCTTCCCCTTTAGGATAAGTTAGGTACTTCCAAGACCCTTTTCACTGCCCACCATCAACTTTACCTCACAAGAATCTGTTACACAACATCTCAAATCTTTCAGGAGCCTTTTCGGGAGCAAGAAAACATTCATCTAGTACTGGAGAATCCCACTTATAATAGAGGAGATAAGCTAGATTTTTCCAACATAAGAAAGGCTTCTAGCTTTCCAATCAAAAATCCTAGTAGTGATCTTGTCAAATAAAACCTTACAATTAGTGGTTTTCAATTTGTCTGTTGTAAGAGGAATCCCCAGGTAGCGAAATGGAATGGCCCCAACTCGGAATCTAGAAGCATTAATCAGTTGAGTCCCCGCATCACTCAGAAAACCCTCCAAAAAGATTTCACTCTTTTCGGGGTTGAACTTCAAGCCTGACACAACCTGAAATTAAGAAAGAACCTCAACAACCACTATAATCCCTTCCATCGTGGCTTTAGTAAATACTATTAGGTCATCCGCAAATCAAAGATGAGTAGTCTTTGTGCCTGCACATTGAGGATGAAGGGTAAATATTTTATTCTTCACTGCATCCTCAAATAAGCATGTTAAAGTTTCCATGCAAATAACAAACAAGTAAGGTGAGATTGGATCACCTTGCTTCAAACCCTTAAAGCATTAAATTATCCACTCAGAGGGCCATTTAAATAGACAGAAAGCTTTGAAGTTTTGAGGGATTCACTAATCCTGTGAAAAAATCGGCATGGGAAACCCATAAGATTAAGCACGTCAAAAAGAAACTCCCATTCAATTGAGTCAAAAGCCTTCATTAGATCGATCTTGATCGCACTTCTTGGAGTAACAACTATTTTACCATAAATTCTAAGCAGCTCATGGGCAAGAAGAACGTTATCCCCAATACTACTACCTTTTATAAAGGCTGTTTGAGCAGGACTTATCAAGCTGGCAGAACTTCCCTTCACTTGTTTGAGATCACCTTAAATATAGCTTTGTACACCACATTACAGCACGTGATCGGTCTATAGTCCCTAGGTTCATTAGCATTGGTCTTTTTAGGTATCAATGTCATACTGACTGAATTGACGAAAGCTAGGCAGCTTGCCACCTTCAAAGAAATATAAAACAACACTAACAACGTCATCCCCCACTGTTTTCCAGTAATGCTTGAAAAAGTCTGCATTATACCGATCGGGGCCAGGAGCGTTATCTCCATTTAAGTCAAAGAATGCCTTTTGATTTCTTCTCTACTGACTGGCTTGATTAACTTATCTCCCCACTCATCAATAATCCTCCTCTGAATCAAATCTGCTAAGTTGATTTTCACGACTTTGTTACTTGTTCCCAAAATTCCTTTGTAATAAGAAACAAAAGCACTAGCAATGCCATCAAAGTCATCTACTAAGTCTCCCTTCTCATTTCTGATATGTCAAATCGTATTTCGAACCTGTCTTGTTCATACATAATCATAGAAAGTTTTGTGCACCCATCCCCTTCTTTCACCCAGTTAACACGAGCTTTCTGTCTAAGGTAACTGGTTTCCACAAACTTCAAATCTTCATAGGCTACCAGACTTGTATTTACTATCTCTAAGTTTTGAACAGTCGCATTTGCATAGGCATTTTTCTGTATTTCCTCATAGTTCTCAGTAGCAACCAGCACTTTCCTATGGATATCTGAATAATGCTACTTATTGAGACCCTTTAACTCATACTGAAGTCTTCTAAGCTTCCCGTACCCTCAAAATCCTTATGCTTCATCCAATAGTTAAAAAACTTAAAAGTCTTTGGTCTTGTAGCTTTAATATAATCGGTATCAATTAACACTACATAGTGATCTGATGAGAGGTAGGGGAGAATCATTACCTTGCTTCCGGACTACTTACTTTGCCAAGCATTATTAATGAAAGCACGGTCAAGCCTTCATGCAATTGGATCTTTCTCTCTCTTGTTAATCCAAGTGAACTTCAGAGCCTAAACCGGATGTTCAAGAAGCTCGATGTCATTCACAAACTCTTTAAAATCTTCCATAGAAATTCCATTAGACGGGGTATTAGATACCTCCGATCATCTCATAATTGCATTAAAGTCTCCAGCTATTACCCAAGAAACGTTATGCTGCTTCAACTTCTCAATATCTGCATAAAGTATCCTCCTCTCAATACCTGATGTAGATGCATACACAAATGTACAGAACATCGGAGAAGGAAGTTCAATAAGAGCATGAATACATTGGCTAGATGACCAAACAACTTTAAGAGGAACATCTTTTCTCCACCAGCCAAATCTTTGCAAGTTCTCCCTCAAAACAATACTCTGATAGCCAGCCTTTGAGTCGAGAAACTACAAAACTACCCATATGAATTCGTTTTATTCTTGGCTCCAACACCGCACATATATCTATACTACATTTCTGTAATTACGAAAATAATTCTACGTATCTACTTTCCTTATTGAGTCCTCTAACATTCCAAGTCCAGACTTTCATTTACGAAAAGGATTTCTACCTCCACCACGACCTCTACCACGGTTACCTCTTTTGTTCTTAGAAGCACTCTTATCATTAGACAATAAATCCCCAAGCGTGATTGGAGTAGGCTGCTTTCTATTTTCATTATCATCTTCCTCCACTTTCTCTGGTGTTGTTCCTGTATTACTTTTCTGAAATAACCTTACTTACTTCACTTTCATCCAATGCTGTATCTTCAACTTTAGCATTAATAGCATCATTCAGTACATCAAATCCATTTTTACACATTGTAATGACCATAGACAAATCCTCAGTATTTCCATCTTTCTTAGCTTCACTTACTACCTTACTCTTAGTGTCAGGAATGGTTATCCCTTCTTCAATCTTACTGTCCTGAGATAATTCACTTCCCTATAGAGTCTCAGCTAGCACTTCCTTCTTTCTCCAAGTCGGTTTTCCACTCTCATAAGACCGATTAGCTGAGTAGGTAACCATCCTCTAGTAATAGAAATAACTTACGGGCAAGGGGATTTCTTCAAAGCAAACATGCCTTAATATCAAGACCAGATCTCACATAGTTTCTTATAGGTTGGCCTACTTGTGCCATCACCCATCTCACCCCTTCAGAGTACATAAGTTGTGAAGGAATAACATGAGTCGTGACCCAAGTTGGTTTTTCTTTCGGTGATAAGTCCAACGGTTGAATGCTTTTAACCATATTCTCAACGCAAGAGTGGTGTGGTGGATGTGCCACATGCACCCAAGAACCCATTCACACAAATCCTTAGAAGGAAATTCCAGCAAGAAAAAACCTGGACATAATACTGAGGTGGTAATTGAGCCTTCATACCCCCAAAGTCTGTTAGCCATAGAGGCAAACACTCTCAATGGAGGACTAGCTCCAACAAATTGTGTAACTAAGGCAGCCTTCATCCTCAAAATACCATGATCCAAAACTTCTTCTGGAATCTTAAGTGCACCATCAATGATAGCCAGCCTTTGAGTCGAGAAACTACAAAACTACACATATGAATCCGTTTTATTCTTGGCTCCAACACCGCACATATATCTATACTATATTTCTGTAATTAAGAAAATAATTCTACGTATCTACTTTCCTTATTGAATCCACTAACATTCCAAGTCCAGACTTTCATTTACGAAAAGGATTACTACCTCCACCACGACGTCTACCATGTTTACCTCTTTTGTTCTTAGAAGCACTCTTATCATTAGACAATAAATCCCCAAGCGTGATTGGAGTAGGCTGCTTTCTATTTTCATTATCATCTTCCTCCACTTTCTCTTGGTGTTGCTCCTATATTACTTTTCTCTCTTCCCCATTTGGATTCACATCAGCAGAAATAACTTTACTTACTTCACTTTCATCCAATGTTGTATCTTCAACTTCAGCATTAATAGCATCATTCAGTACATCAAATCCATTTTTACACATTGTAATGACCATAGACAAATCCTCAGTATTTCCATCTTTCTTAGCTTAACTTACTACCTTACTCTTAGTGTTAGGAATGGTTACCCCTTCTTCAATCTTACTGTCCTGAGATAATTCACTTCCCTATAGAGTCTCAGCTAGCACTTCCTTCTTTCTCCAAGTCGGTTTTCCACTCTCATAAGACCGATTAGCTAAGTAGGTAACCATCCTCTAGTAATAGAAATAACTTACGGGCAAGGGGATTTCTTCAAAGCAAACATGCCTTAATATCAAGACCAGCTCTCACATAGTTTCTTATAGGTTGGCCTACTTGTGCCATCACCCATCTCACCCCTTCAGGGTACATAAGTTGTGAAGGAATAACATGAATCGTGACCCAAGTTGGTTTTTCTTTCGGTGATAAGTCCAACGGTTGAATGCTTTTTAACCATATCCTCAACACAAGAGTGGTGTGGTGGATGTGCCACATGCACCCAAGAACCCACTCACACAAACCCTTAGAAGGAAATTCCAGCAAGAAAAAACCTGGACATAATACTGAGGTGGTAATTGAGCCTTCATATCCCTAAAGTCTGTTAGCCATAAAGGCAAACACTCTCAACGGAGGACTAGCTCCAACAAATTGCGCAACTAAGGCAGCCTTCATCCTCAAAATACCATGGTCCAAAACCTCTGTTTGAATCTTAAGTGCACCATCAATGAAATGATCATATGTTAGTTCCATACACTTCAAGGACTCAGAGTCATCCAGCAAAGATGCCCAGGTCTTGGGGTAGGTGCATGAACAGTCACAACGGCGGGCGGAGTCGAGGAGGGAGCGGCGATGTTCTCGGGTTTTTTAGTCATCAACCTGTTCGACTTAATCAGGCAACGAATTGAGCCCAGAGATCTAAGATCCCCCGGCAAAGAAATAGTACTAATGCGTAGTCCCTCAAAGTAGTAATTCGTTATGATCTTGTAACTCAGTAAAGTTAAACCGAGAACATGCAAGACGACCCTCTCCACCCAGGATGGGTAAAATACTCGACTAGGTTCACTCGTATGCCTATTTCATTAGCTAGTGCCATAGGACACAAGTGTTTTGGGGAATGCTTAATACATGATATCGGTTAAGAGATTACGCATTGAGTTTGAGTTGTAGTCTTGCTTGAGCACAAACGATGATTAAGTGTGGGGTATTTCACAAGGGCAGAGCTCCCTATTGGTCAGGAGGGGCCATGGCCCTCCCTGGATTTTTACAAATATTTAGAACAAAATAGTAGACAATGAATTGTGTGATGGCTTAGTGGTTAGAGTAACTTAATTCAAGGAATAGGTTAGATGTTCGATCCTCCTTTTTAACAATTTCATTCTAATTTCTTTTAAAATTTTACATTTTATTTCATAAACAACCCTCCAAGTATCTTATTTTTCTAATTTAATCATTCAAAGTTTAAAGATGGCTACAAATTTCTTTTGCAATGTTTGTATTTTATCACCCATTTGTTAACATATGAATATATCATTACCATTATTTGTTATTATCATTATATTATATTTTTTACAAATCTTGGCCCCACCCGATCATAATTTCTAGCTCCGCCCCTGGTATTTCGATGTCAGCTAGAAATAAGGTGATAATCTCACATACTTAGATAACAATCATGATTGTTTTGATGCTTTTCGCTAAGTATTTATGGGTGGTTTGCTTGTAAGTGCTTTTCTAGTTAGATCTTTCTCAAACGGGCTATTTAAATCCATTTGGCATGTTATCTTTGTGTGTTTTCTTATATTGTAGGTGTCCATGATATAGAGTGATCAGTTATGAAACCAATGGTTCAAAACGAGCTCAAACGGAGGCTGGACGAAGAAGATATACACGAAACAAGTTTCAAAACTTGATGGGTAGCATGCCCTTTTAAGAGGTGGTTGTTTGGAGCTCTGATTCTGACTTGGCATGCTTCCTCTCCTTTCCACGAATCAGTAGCTTCTGGCCATGTATTTTTTGGAGCTCAAACGATCGATTTATGCTCCTTTTATTTCTTTGCAACAATTTAAAACTCGCTAGTCCTCTAACTACCTCCGTTACGCTAACTGTAATTAGAGGTGGTTGTGTCACAATCATGTCGAGGAAAATCCCAGTTTTTCTATCTTCAACAAATTCAAGGGAAACATGTTGTATCTGGTGGCACGGACCACACGGTAGCCTCTATTCGTGCTGAATGACATGACATCATCTACCTATCTTTGAGTAGCATGCCTGTGCTACTAGAGATTCTATCTTGGAGAAAGAGATATAGATGAAGAGGTTCCCCACTCTTTTGGGTGTGATTTTCTCCCTAGTACCCCCCTATGTTTGGAACTTTGGAAGCCACATTAGAAGATCAAATGGAAGATCAAAGATGCTTGAAGTATTGGATTGAACATTAAAAGATCAAAGTGAAGATTGGGGCATATTTTTCTTATCTTGACAATATGGGTTTGACCATGTTTTTCATCTCTTCTTCTTTGTTGATCATGCATAACTAAATCCTTATTTTTATTTAGATTGGATGTTTGATCTAGCCATGATTCGGTTGAATATAGTTTGCCTCCATTTATGATTATGATGTGCTTCGATTTTGGTGCTTGACACACTTGTAATAACGATAAAAATAACCTAATTATATGAGTAACCACAGTCGATTTCTTTAGGATCTCTAAGTTGGGGTTACTCACACTGTGCTAAATACTAATTGAAAAGGTAAAATACACATACACACTCATGTACTAAGCAAATTTTAAATCGGCAGCCTTCTACTAAATTTTAACCGGTCAAGCCTTCTTGGTGTTGGGGAATCGAAGGGAGTATTTTCCAATCCAAATATTTTCGTTTTGGTCTTCCCCCTGAACTTTTACGGTAACAAACACACCCTTACGTTAGTTTTTTCGTCCAAACTCTATTTAGTATACTGATTTTACATGTCACAACAACTTATCCATCTACTTAGCAGCAATATTTTATGCTATTCCCTTCCATCGTGGTTGATGAGAACCTAGGTGACGGTTAGGATGCTTCGTGGATCTAATTGGTCCTTAGGAAACATATGTTCTATGGTGACGTTAGATTTTTTTGTCGCCCTCATTTAAGCAATATTTCATGCATAATTGTATTTCTTTAGGTAGAACTTTAGGATGGTTGATGCATTTTAAGCGTTTATCTCGATTTAGTGTCTCAGACCCATCCGGGGTCCATTTGATGTCGTTTTGGAGTGTTTTTTTTATAGATTTCAGACACATGATGACCTTGAGGCACTAATCTCAGTGATATGGCATGGATGGCTGATCTAGGACAAGCAATAAGAAGCATTTTGACATCTCGGGACTACTCAAGAAGTGCAAGGATCTTGACTTGGTTGAGAAACGATGCAGTTTCGTGTTTTGGACATAACTTCTTGTTCCAAAGTCCGATTGATGCAAGGCATGCGGCATTGGAAAGCTAGTTCAATTTCTTACAAATTTGATGAAATGAGCTTCTACCAGTCTTGTCAGAGAATGCGTCTAAAACTTTCGAAGTGTAGGCCTATTGTGTGACGGCTTATGCACAAGTTGTCTGTCATTTGTGAATTTGGATAGCCTAGGGGGATTCGAAGTCTAAGTCGTTTTCTCCCATTTGGTTCAAACCCTCTTACGTGTAGTATTGCAACCTCGTTTTATTTCCCATGTAATTTTCATACTTAAAATAATTGATAGTCTTAGTAATTGCATATCCTACACCACACAATTTGATAAAACCAATCATCACTTTGAGTAGAATACATAAAGAGACCTTAGGGAAATTTGAATCTAGTTAGTTCATTAACTAGGTTTATTTTTTAGACGAGTAAAAATGTTATCATTATTCTTGGGGCTCGAGCAAAGTGGTACTGGCTCAAAGATGGCTTAATTCCTCTGATTCAGTGCAGCCACTCGACCATCTAGTCTTTTATCAGGAACTCTGAGCTGGTTGGGGCTTCTTTGATGAGACCATCAATACGAACATCACTAAAGATAAGCAACGACCATATAAGGAGCTAGGCCCACGAGGAAGCTCCATCAAAATGGAGCCAAGCTTAACCGATCCGGAGAAAATGAAGCAAGGGTCCATGGCAAGGGAGCAAGCGGCAATGAAGATGAGGCCTATGGATAAAACATCATCATTAGAGGCCTCAACGAGACATCAACACAACAAGTGGTCCTAGTCGAAAAGTTCATCACGGCCGTGTTGGAAAATTAGATTCTTGCTTGTATGAGATTAGACCCCCTCGAATAAACAAACCAGTTTCGACATTTACTGTCTTTTCGTCCAATTTCATTCTTGCTCGTTATTGCATGATGAAGGTATAAATATTTATTGAGCAAAGAGTTCTCACCTTTTATTTCGTGGCACCATTCAATCCTTGACGGTTAAAAGTCATTAGCTCAATAATAGCTAGGGAATTCAACTCCGTCCAGCCTAGTTTGAAGATAGTTTCGAGTTTTGATTTCAACAATTGTGGTATTAAATCAACTACTCGATAACACTCACGGCTTCACACCATTCTTGATGGTCTTCATAATGTTCCTTTAAATAGTTGGAATCCTTGGTGCTCGAGGGAAGTGGGCCCAATTTCGAGTTGGTGCGGGCTTGATGTTTATGGCGTTGTACTACAACCTTTGTGGCTTTTGTTAGGTCAAACGACCCTTCTTTAAAGGATGGCCTCATCAATTTGGACTTCCCTTCCATGTTTACACTTTGATGTTCGGAGAGATAAACTCGTTTTCAAGTCCTCGTCAAGCAACACAATGACTAGTGCATGCTTTCCCATTTTTTGCTTCGGCCCGAAGGGAAAAATAACTTGAGCATCTCTTCAGCGCTTACAATTTTAGTGAGTGAGCTCCTCATTGGTGAATCTTGGATAACCCTCTTTCTTTCGAGAAACTCATGGATCGTGGTCATCATCTCACTGTTTTGTTCCTTCAATTATTCCACTTGATGAGCAAAATCCTTCATACCCCCTGCCAAACGATGGAGTGCCCTGAGGTCGGGCGTTGGAAGCTGAGCAGGGGTGTGAAGCTATTCTTTATGACTAATCATTCATGGTTGTAGTTGGCGGAAGGAAGGTTACAGGGTTTGTGACCTGGTTGGATCGAATGGCACAACACTTTGGCTGTTCCTCATCCTCCTCTTCAGCCATCTTGAGGCAGATGTAACATGGCTTGCCTTGAGGCATTTTTAAAAGAGCTAGAGGCACTTGCTGATCCTCTGAGGGAGGTCACTGATCTTCCTCTGTACCTGCTCGGTGGCTGTTGTCCTCTTTGCAAATTGCTCTCCATAATCAAGCTACTGAGTAGACTTCCAAGCACTTAATCCCCCCATCTGGCGCACCAATTGATTGTACCAAGCTACCTTGGACAGGCTAATAATTTGTTCAGATGGAGAACCGGGTTGAGTGAGCGTCCATTGATGGGCCCGCCTTCTAATGTTGGGATAAATGGATAACGTAAGAAGAAAAAGGAGGCAGAGAAGTATTGTAGGTGACTATATAGTCGCCATTTCTTGCAATGATAGGACGTATGAGCCTTACGTTAGTTAGGCTAGGTGAGCAGTTTGCGACTCCTCGTGAATGAGGGGGCCTTTCCTTTTATAGTCCTTTGAGGATCCGAGCTACGGTGCCACATAGCGTGATCTGTTTGTTCAATCTCCATTTTCTTTTGACTAATTTGACCTGATAATTTAACCTTCGTCTATGCTTTAATTGAGCAGGTTATTCATTTTGTAAGTAGGATGATGAGAACTTAATAAATAAAGGTGGCTCCTTATTTGTCATATCAACCAAATGGATAGTTTGAGAGAAGATCATGTAGTCTTCTTTGTGTTTTGTTTTCGGCTTTCCTCTCTTTCTGCTAACTGATGCACTCTTCTTATGGCCATAATTTCTTACCATTGCAAATTCATTGTATGGATCTCCCTTTGCCATGTAATTCATACGGCGTACTTTCTCAACTCCTTTAAATTTTTGGACCAATCACTCTGCTCTACACTTCCCTTTTTAGTACGTAACATTGGACGCCAGTTAAAAATTCTGATGAATCTACCCTCAATTGTCTAATGTAGAATGCAATACCAACTATGATAAGTTTTCTAATTGTATGGCTAAACCAGCGATGAATCATAAAATTGTAATTATTGACAAATTAAAAATTTTCTAATTAACTAACTCATAATTCATAATTATTGCAAGTAATCTCCTTGCCATCATGGAGTGTGACTATCCGCTCCTTCTGAAGGGGCTTCCTGACGTTCAATAGCACTTTGATTCTCATAAAGAGCTCCGAAAAGTAGATCGCATTTTTTGGATCGTAATCTAGGTAGCGTCCTGCAAACGTTCCAAGCGCTTCTCCCACCTTCCCAGAGAAGTATCCAAAAGGAAGATGATGAATTTGTATCAAAAAGGCCGCCTCGATCAAAGGTACATCATGTGGAGCTTCTCCGTGTTGCGGCTGATGCGTGATGAGGAGAGTGTGGTCCTTGCTCCATAGGATGCCATTAATTACAAACGGGGCATCGATTTCGTGATTGAAGCGGAAAAGGAAGCGCTTTCTTTCCAGGACATCGATCTCCACACCCATCTCTGGGTGCCAGACCGTTGGTATGATGCGGCGTACCGCTTGCGAATTGATGGCTTTATTTATTAGGAAAGTGCCAACAGTAAAAAGATCGTAATCCCAATCCAGTGGTTCCTCGAGAAAATCTGCAAGAGCAGGCGCAGGAGGCGGTAGATCCATGAGGTTGAGCTGAGCGGGTTGTTTCTCGACTGGTGGTGTGGTTGTGGATGCACCCTTCGCGTGGCACCATGCTGTTGTGTTCTCCTTGCGGGTATAGGTCCTGGATTTTTGTGCCGGTTGAGTTGGTCTCGTGGCGGTAGTGAGGGTGGTGCTGGGTGGTGGATTAGGGTTTGAGGTCTTGGTTTGGATGGAGATGTGGCAGATGTCGTCGTCTTGTTTCACCGCTCCAGAGGGAAATGGCGAGAGGATGTGCGTAGCAGTGGCCGTCGGGATATTTCCGGCCAGGGTCATCAGGATGAGTCGAAGTTGATGGTGTTGGCGCTGATGAGGAGAGATGAGCGGCAAGTGAGACGAGTGTAAAATGATGAAGGAGTGAAAAAACTTAGGATTGACTACATTTAGGAGAAAACAAATATTCAATACTATTAATATATTATACATACTATCAAATAATACCCAAACTCAATTCAGCCCAAAAGGTTGAATACATGTTTGTATATCACTCTTATTTTCATAATTCGCAAGACCTCACTTATTCCTTAATTGAATTCTCCGTCACCATCATAATTGACCCACCAACATCTTGAATGAGACCATTAAAAATAAAACTTTTCTTGAGACTTAAAATGAATTTATAAAAGACATCATTATACCAAATCTATACTTATACTGCAGACATAAATAGAGCTCGCTAGGACTACATCTGGAATGTAGAATGTCCGACGGGAAGCTATTCCATTGTTTTGTTTGGATGGAATGTCAGATATTCTATCTACTTTCATGAACTAGAGATGAAATGATTTTTATATGGGAAAGAAAAATCCCAATCTAAAGTAAAACTGTATTTACATAGCTACTCAATGGCAAAATACACTTTTCTAAAACTCTTTTTGTCCCTTAATTCAACTTTCTACTTGTATTCTCCACCAAGTTAAATTGAACTTTTTTTCATTAACAATTTCAATTCCATTTTTCTATGTTAAATAATTGTTTGTTGTCAAATCATGTCGTACTAGTATAATGTTTGAGATTACGAAAAATAAAATATTTTGAAGAAAACCACCACCGTTCGGAGCTATGTTTTTTTGAAAATTATTTGGGAGCTATGTTTGTGAAGAAAATTAAATGATAAATAGACAAATAGAAGTGGAGAGTAGGTAGGCATGCAGAGTCCATCCTTAATCACAAAGTGGCACCATTTTGTATGTGGTCGATTAGGACCCCCCACCTACTGATTACATGATAATAAATTAATTAGCTCATATAATAAATACATAAGTAGGTTTTTTTAAATATTAATGAGTACATAAGTTAAAAAGCCTTCTTTAAATGAATACAATTCTAATGATTTGTCAGGCTCGCTTGGGTGGAGGATCTCAATTTGGCGTACCAAAAAAGTTCCTACGCCAGAGTTAGATTTCAGTTGCTGAAAATTGTTGGCAGAATTCCATCGTTAGAATTTCTGACATTGAATTCTGCCTTTGCCTTTCCACGTTTCTCACAATTCTACCATCGGCCGGTGGAGTTCGATCTTCGTTAGGTAGGATTCCGCCCTCGGTTACTAGTAGAGTTCTAGAATCAACCCCTAGAGTGTTTCCATCGAGTTCAGTTTAGGATAATTCTGGAACTCTTTTTCACTTTAGTTCCAAACTTGCTCCGATAAGCTAGCGGCCGCCAAAAACGAAATTTTAGCTTCGGCGGACTATATGTAGTCGGCCGGTTTCTTTATTGATTAGGGGTGTAGTGTACGTAGCCAGCCGGTTTCTTTATTGATTAGGGGTGTAGTGTACGTAGCCGGCCGGTTTCTTTATTGATTAGGGGTGTAGTATAAGGTCCATTTTAATATAAATGGATTAATATTATACTCTTACTTATTTATTATTTTATAATATAATTTTTACGGTATTGGTTATCAATATTATAAGAGTTATGAAAGGAGAATCGACAAAAAATGAAATTTTGGAAGACGCTATTATTAAATTTATAGATATTTTAAAAAATGGGAAAATCTATTAATCACTATTGATGATTAATACGATACTGAGTTATTTAAAAAAATAGTAAATATATGTTTTATTAAAGTTATAATAGTCCTTGTATGGACCTAACACACAGACTATATATAGCAATTAGCTTAATGAACAACCTCATTATGTTATTATTATTGTTATTATTGAATTTTATAAGGCTCTACTTTCATTTTGAAATAGTTTTTTTTTTTCGTTATCGATAGCTTTCGATGGAGAAATCAAGATAGCGCACTAAAAAATTTCTAAAAAACTACTTAAGACGTGAAATTGGTCTCACTGCATCATGAGAGATGTAAAAGCATCTTTCTCGTCACGAGATGAGCAGTTTTGTTCGTTCCACGACGGGCAATCTTTATCTGTAGTTGAGGGCATGCCGCCAAATATGCTAAATTTTAAATAATGATGACACTCCTAAAGCGCACCGAGTACTCCGTTGTGAAAGGCGGGAGAGGACTAACTCTACATCTCCTTCAACGTTCACCTATTAAATTCCCAGCAAAAACGCAATACACACACGTCTCGACCCATCAGAAATTTCAGGAGATAAGGGACTCTAAATACATTAGAAAAAGTCCCAACAAATTAAACCCTTCTACATTACAAACTACCAACCTAACTTCATGTTCTCATTTTGAAATAGTTATGAGCAATATATTCAAGTTAAATGGAGATATCCACTGAGCCCGCCGTTATATTAAATTGATTCAGGTGGACTAAAATTGGTCATAGTGTTAAAGAGGATGTGGCCGAGATGGCCTGGAGTCGATCCGATTATAACACTTTCAAGGCCAAGGGAACCGAAATCTGTGTGAATGATTTATGTATTTTGGTGCAGTTAAATTCATATAAAAGCTATTTAAGTGTTTGATTAGATTCATTAAATCGGATCATTTCACATCTTGCTAAAGACGTTAATTTTAATTAATAGTTTAGACCACAGCTAAACAGATCGGATCTTATAAAATTACACGCATCACATTCGCGTTCCAAATGACCACAAACTCCAAAAATAAAAATATTAAAAAAGCTCTAAAAACGTTCACCCCTGTAAGGCTGTAACACCGCAACGCGTGCTGGGCTGAATTTTGAATTTAGCACCCATGCTGAATTCTTGAATCTTAAAGGCCGTTAGATTCTCTACTCTTAACCTTTTTCCAATCTGACGGCTTTTATTTTCCAAGGGCGGTTTTGATATTTAAATTTTTTTGTTTTCTTACTTTTGTTTTAAAAACTAATATAACTCTTTTAATTTAAATTTGATTTTTTTTTGTTGTTTATATAAAAATAATCATTTTTTCAAAGACCAATTTTAAGAGACCGATATTGATAATTTAAAAAATTATACTTTATTGCCGTATTTCAAGCATAACTTCTTTATTCCAAGTCTAATTTTCATAATTTCAGTATGGCTAATAACTATGTCTAAGTTGTTAAATAACTACTACTAAGTTGCTAATAACTAAGTCTGGATTCCCTCAATAACTACGTCAAACTCGATAATAACTATGCTTCCTCCCTTATATCTATCTGCGTTACATTTTCATCTACCATACATACATCTAAGCTGCTAATACCTACGTCAAAGTTGTAATGCCTAGGTTTAAGTTGCTAATTACTATGTTTTCTCTCTTATATCTACATAACATTTAAGTTGTGAATAACAACGTCTAACTAGATAATAACTACATTTGAGTTGATAATAACTACGTCTACATAAAAGGTGCTAAAAATTACCTTTAAGATGGCGATAACTACATCTCAATTTCCTCTATAACTATGTCTTATTGGCTAATAACTATGTTTTCTCCACTTATATATCTAACTTACATTTTCATCGGCAATACATACATCTAAGGTGCTAAATACCTACCTCAAGGTTGTTAACACCTATGTCTATTAGTTTCTAATAACTACGTTTTACTCATGTAAATCTACCTTACGTTTAAGTTTCTTATACCTAATCTAAGTTGTTGATACCAACGTCTAACTCTAAGTTAGTAATAGGAATGTCTAAGTTGTTAATAGTTACGTCTAAGTTGTTAATGGTTACGTCTAAGTTGTCAACAACTACCTGTAAGTGGTGATATCTATCAAGTTTAGTATTGAGTCAGTCAACTCACATGTTTGACCTCAAAAAAAAGTTTGTCAAAACTATATCATGATTTTGCTTGTTTTAATTTGTCTTTGAAAAACTAAAATTTTGACGCAAAAATTATTTACATCCGAATTTGTATGCTAAAGATATTAATTATATTAAAAAGTTAGGGTAAATAATATTAATTAGTATGTAAAATAAATAAATTAATTAAAATAATGATATGGAAGTTACGAAACTACCCCTCGGCTGCAAAATTCAGCAGGAGACGAAAACTCCTGTAACACCACTCCGCGAGATTACTCAAAAATCTGAAAAGTTGAGGCCTGTTTTAGACGTTATATTTCTTTCTGATTGAATCCTCTGAATTTTGCAGAGTGAACGCCTCCCAAAGTGGACGTTTAACCTTCTTCGTTGCTTCCTGACGCCCACAGCCGCCGCAGCTCTGTTTGCCCACAGCATTTATTGCCTGTTTCTTCAGATGTCACCCCCCCAGCTGCGACCGTTGCCGCGACAACCCAACTTTTTAAAACATACATGCTGGTGTTGTTTCATTATTGTGCGTGTTTAGCAAATTGTTTACTCGCCACACACCAATTATATATTCTGAACAACATTTTATGAGTGTCATAATGAATCGGTTTAGGAGGTGGATACAATGGCGGATCCAAGATCGAGACAGTCAAATTTGGAATCAAAATCTATGTATTAAGTAACCTATTTACAAATATATTTTATAAACGTAATATTAAGTTAAAATATTTTTAAAAAACACATTCGTTGTGCTATTTTTAGTTAAATCAAGTTGTCTTTAAAGATTAAATGTGCCACCAACCGTCGATTTTTTCATAATTAAGTAATATTAAATGCAAGTATTGAGCGAAATTAGGATTGTTATGCATCGAATACTGAGCCGAAATAACAAAACACTGAGTCAGATCTAAAATTACGCTACACCGAACTCGAAAAAACCATATATACATGAATTTAAGACTCATAGCCAAAATTGCCCTGAACCGTGACTTCCTCGGGCCCGCCCACTTAAATGTATTTCAAATATATTTTATATAGGTGGTGATAATTAAAAAGAAAGTTACGTATATTAGAGAAATATGTCAATAATTTGCGATAATGTAGAGTGTTAAAGCGTATTAGAAACAACAACAAATTAATGATCAGCAGAGTGATGAAGTTATCTTGGATTATAAACAACTGAGATGGATGTAGGTGTGTCCTATCTCGGAATAGAGCAACGCCCTTGATCACCATCTACCATTTCGATGCTAGCTAGCTGCAAGTGGTCCATTTAGAGACAACATTAATCAATACTAAAGAGTTAGGGCCATCCAAATCTTGTGGTTCTACTCTGATTTTTCAACTTGCTTCTGCATCTAGCTATGTTCTGTCTGCCTCGTATAGATCAAACTAAAAAGAGTGCCTAACCTTACTACTCAAAATACAAATTGGCTCCCACGTGGATGGTGTAAAAAAATTCACATTACCGTCACATTCTGCGGCTCAAAGTTGTTCAAGTACATCTATGATTCCTATTACTTATGTTTTATTTTGTTACTTTCTATGATTTACCAAATCGTTAAATAGTATCGATCTATTATTTTAGTGTTACTTTAGTTTTAATTTATTGACATTTGTGCATTACTACGATAATATTATATGATGGTGGTAGATAGTTATTCACATAATTTTATGTTGGTAGTTTCATATTATTCTGATGTAGTGAATAGTTATTCATATATTCATATATTATTTTTTTATATATTTAAACAATTATTTACATGTTTTTATGTTATTAGACTCTTGTTACTTCAATGTTATTATATTCCTAGATTATTAAATTTACTACATGCATCTGTACCGTGGGAAAAATAACTAGAAATCATTTGTAAAATTGGACTAATTAACTTGATGTTTCCATGAGGTTGAATCGGTACAATTGCAATAATTAAACTAACAATATAATTTTACAAACCACTCAAAACCCATATGAAACATAATTACAAATTCAAAATTGAAAGAAAACTAATTCAGATTCAAAATTGTGATCGTGTCACTCACACTGCATTCGAAGCAATATTTCCCGATATCACCCAACAACTGACAGATAATCACAACACTCACTCAAATTCAAGGTGAATGAATCGAGTTTTGAAACTTGAAGAGAGAAAGAGATTTAGATAGAAAGAGGAGAGTTGATTTTCGTATGTTTTCAAGGCAGTGTTGAGATGTGTATTTACACACATGGCAGATCAACCTCAACAGAAACGTAGATTCTCCTCTTCACAAATCATCATGATCAATCATGATATTGATATGGGATCAGTGGGATATTCTCCCGATTTCCAGATAACATAAAGATATCGGTTTAGAACCAACGGACGAACCAGCGGTCGAGAACCGTTTATAGTCGTTGTTGCTGCTTTAGTTCAAACGATAAGTTTTTGTCTGAGTCTGTAACGGCACTATTTGATCGGCTGGTCAAAATTTCCAACATTCCACCACAAATGCATACTCACAATCTCAGTCTTCAGAACACAACAATCAAGCATCACTGGATTTGAACATAACTAAAGTAGTCCTAACATCCATTTAATAGAGATATACTTAATAGCCAAGCTTTCAACTAAGTAGATTTGATCTCATTGAAATATTAAAGCTTTTGTATTCCTTTTTTTCTCCAAATTCCTTAGGGAGTCGTCTCTGAAACTTCAGAAACACAAATTTCTTTAAATTCGGGAATCTTAACTTCAGGATCTGATCTAAACTTCCTAAGGAAGTTGTACACCACACCAGATCCATTAATTTACTCTTCATTAGAGCTGTGAGGTTTTCTGTCATCAAGTCTATTAGACCATCCCATCAAGGGACTATGACAGAACACATTCTACCCCCCACATTGCATAGATTCAGAGGTGCTTCTCATGCATCCTCTCTGGAATCTCTTTTTGCATCTCTAGGTTCGGAAGTGCTTTGTAAGCAACTTCCCAGGAACCCTTTAATAACCCATTCACAAGATTCAGAAGTGCCTAACTGCATCTTCTCAGGACACTTTTGATCTAACTGGTCTGAAGTGCTACTCATGCATCTTCTTAGACTAGTATTTGACTCTTTCAATGATTTTGTTTGACCTGTTTGAGAACTCAAACTGGTATCCATCATGAATTTGTCAACTCAGTGGATTCAATCCCATTTCCCTTGCTGTTTCTTCAACACTCTTTCTGTTTAGTCCCTTTGTAAAGGGGTCTGCAAGGTTCTTCTCTGATTTTACATAATCCATTGAGATTACTCTAGATTCTAACAAGCTCCTTATTGATTCGTGTCAAATCCTCATATGCCTCTTCTTCCCATTATACATTGAACTCTTAGCTACACATATCGCAGATTGTGAATCACACAACAATGAGACAGAAAGGAAAGGTTTTTCTCCTAATGGAATATCTGAAAGTAAAGCTCTCAACCACTCAGCTTCCTGAGATGCAGTATCTAAAGTTATCAATTCAACTTCCATGGTTGATCTTGCAATGCATGTTTGCTTGGTGGATTTCCAAGAAACAACTCATCCACCAAGTTTAAAGTTAAATCCACTAGTGGACGAGATATCATCCTTACTAATAACCCATTTTGCACCGTAATAACCTTCTAACACAGAAGGATGACTAGAAAAACTTATTCCCGAAGAGGGAGTACCTTTTAGATATCACAGAACTCTCTTTAGTACTATCCAATTATCTTCATTAGGATTGCTCGTATATCTGCTGACTCTGTTGGTTGCAAAAGCAACATCTGATCTGGTGCAATTTGTTAGAAACATTAAGCTACCAACAATATTAGCATATTCAGACTGATCTACTGCTAAACCAAGATTTTTTTTCAAATGGAAATTAGAATTAAGAGAGTTTTGGCAGCAGCTACTACATTTTCTTCCAGAAACAAAGAAAGAAGTTTGTTCACATAATGATGTTGGCTTAAGGTATAGCCTGCATTATTCCTCAGAACCTTAATCCCAAAAATTATGTATGAATCTCCCATATCTTTCATTTCAAACTTGGAAGAAAGAAATTGTTTGGTCTCAACAATAGCAGACATGTCAAAGCTGAATATTATTAACATACAAACATAATAAAACTTGAGCTGAACCAAATGACTTGTGATACTCACAAGTATCTGAGCCACTGGCTTTGAAACAAAAATCAAGAATGGTCTTGTTAAACTTCTCAAACCACCGTATAGGAGCTTGTTTTAGATCATACAACGATTTCTTTAGTTTATAGACTTTATTCTCAGGGATATTATCTGAATATCCAGTAGGGATTTTCATGTAGATTTATTAATTTAACTCTCCATTCAGAAATTTTGTCTTGACATCCATTTGATGAAAAAACATATTAAAGATAGAAGCAAGAGCAAAAAGCACACGAATGGTAGAAATTTTTTGTCACAAGAGAGTATGTGTCAAAGAAATCAAAACTTGGTTTTTGTATATGAGCTTTGATTACCAATCTCGCTTTAGATCTATTTGGTTTCAGATTCCTCTTATATATCCATTTGCTTCCTATTAGTTTGCAGCCTTTAGGAAGATCTGTTATCTCTTAAGTGTTTTTTTCTTTAATTGAATCAATCTTAATATCAGTTGCTTCCTTCTAGAAAATTGCTTCCATCGAGGACATATCTTCTCCAAAATCCTTTGAGATTTTCAGCCTTTTGCTTCTCCTCGGCGGGGGCATCTTCTTGTTCTTCATCATCAATTGGTACTGAGGGAGAAATTGAACCATCATTTTGATCATCGGGATGTTGAGAAGAATTGTATGGAAAAGTCCCTTCCATGAATTTTGCATCTCTGTAGTCACTGATTGATCTATCATCAAGTCTTAAGAACTTGTAGGCTGCACTGTTAGTGACATACCCTATGAACACAACATCAAAAGTTTTTGGACCAAACAGAGATCTCTTGTGATCCATTATGCCAACCTTAGGTAAACACCCCACACTCTTAAAAATTGTAGGTTGGGAGGGAAGCCTTTCCATAGTTCGTATGGTGTCCTGCCAAGTTTTTTATGAGGAACATGATTCAAAATATGGTTAGCAGACATGGCAGCTTCACCCCAATGGTTAGAAAGTAAACCATAACTAATGAGCATGGCACTAATCATATTTTTCAAGGTTCTGTTTTTCCTCTTTGTTATGCAATCTTGCTGAGGTGAGTAAGGAGCAGTAGTTTCATGTATGATGCCTGCTTCTTCACAGACTTGTTTAAGGAAGGTTGAGCTATAATCTCGACCTCAATCTGTTCTAAGCCTCTTTATCCATTTTCTAGCTGGTTTTTTACCTTTGCTTTGTAGATAAGGAAGGATTCCTCAGCTTCATCCTTTGTCCTCAACAATGGTTATATAGTAACGTTTCCCATCTTTACTTTTCGAGTCTTTAAACACAGCCAGATCATAATGAATAAGTTCAAGGGAAAAAGAGACTATCTTCTGAACTGTGGGAAAGGGTTTTTTTACAGAACTTAGTTTCTATGCAAACAGTACACTTGGTTTTAGGATCACGTGAAGAAAGATTCCTCCTCTTCATCAACTTCATAGATTTTTTGTTCACATGACCTAATTTACCATGCCATAAATTAAATGACTCAATCAAGTACGAAGAAGCTACAGTATTTTTATTAGGGTCTGAAACAGCATCAATGAAAAACAGGCAACCTGACAAGTATCCCTTTCCCATAAAAGACTATTTCTAGTTATGACTAACTTATTTGCTTCAGGACTAATTTAAGACCAGCTTTAATAAGGAGATCAGCAGAAATCAAATTTCTTCTTAGAGAAGGTATAAAGAACACATAAGAGAGCATCAAAGTTTTTCCAGAAGTCAAGAAGAGGAAAATCTTCCCTTTTCCTTTGATTGGTGCACTGCTAGCATTTCACATGTAAATCGACTCTCTAGTATCAAATGAATCAATCAAGTATGAAGAAGCAACAGTATTTTTATTAGGGTCTGAAACAGCATCAATGAAAAACAGGCAACCTGACAAGTATTCCTTTCCCATAAACACTATTTCTAGTTATGACTAACTTATTTGCTTCAGGACTAATTTAAGACCAGCTTTAATAAGGAGACCAGCAGAATTCAAATTCCTTCTTAGAGAAGGTATAAAGAACATATAAGAGAGCATCAAAGTTTTTTCAGAAGTCAAGAAGAGGAAAATCTTCCCTTTTCCTTTGATTGGTGCACTGCTAGCATTTCACATGTAAATCGGCTCACTAGTATCAGCTTCTTGTAGTTCTGAGAAAAGTTCCTTCGTTGAGAAAAAATGCTTGCAGGCTCCTGAGTCCACAATCCACTTTACTTTATTTTCTACAACGTTCACCTCCATCACATCAGCTATGACATCTTCCTCTTCTTTCTCTGCTACATTAGCTAGATGTTTTGGAGGTGTTGAGGTCTTCCTAAAGTGACACTGATAGGCATGGTGACTATGTCTTCCATAGACATAACATCCATGCTTTTGAGTCTGATTTGAGTTGATCTCAGGTTTTTGTAAGGAGCAGGTCTCTTATCTTTCCAATTGAACTTCTTGACAGTGGAGGATCTGGATTTGCTTGATTCTCCCAAGTGAGCTTTGACAGAATGGTTGAGTCAAGAAGATCCCTTTGCCTTCATGAGATATCCAATATGCTCCATGAGAGAGATTTTTATTCTTTTACCTCAACTTGTCCTTATATTCAATCCAAGAGTCTGGGAATTTATCTATCAATGCATTCGCTTGGAAAACTTCACAGGCCTTCATACCCTCTACTAAAACTTCAAAAGTTAAGTTCTCAATGGTATGAACTTGCTCCATAATAGGTTTATCACCCTGTTTATAAATCTCAGCCAATTTCTCACAACATATTTCTTCCTTCCACCATCATCAACATCATACTTGGTTTGAAGTATCTCCAAAATTTCCTTAGTAGACTTCGTATTCACCAGTAGATCGAAGATTGAGTTGACCATGTGATTCAAGATATGACCTCTGGCAGCTTTTTTGTCCTTTGCATACTTGGATGCCTTATCTTCATCAGTTTGAATGTCTTCCCAGTAGCAGTCTTATAAGAAATTCCCTTATCTGCGGTGGTTTTAGAGGGATCAATGATCGTGATGGAGGCTGATGATATAGCTGGAGGAGTTGAGGCATATTCTGTAAGGACATAGTCAATATCGACTTGTTCTAGGATGATGAGGAGCTTCTGTGACCATCTCTTGCAATTCCTTCCATACAGAGACTCAAGCTTGCTTAAATCAGCTACAATCCGTGTGTTACAAATAATATTGCTTCGAAACTATTAACGTAAGTAATTCAGAACATAGAGAACTGGAACTGAATACAAGATTAGATTGATAAAAAAAACTAACAAACTAATCTCAGAAATCAATCTGAACTGTTAAAACACCAAAGAACAGAGAAGGCAATACAGAAACTGTGATCGTTTCACTAACACTGCCTTCGAAGCAATATTTTCCGATATCACATAGCAACTGAAGGATAATCACAGCAATCACTCAAATTCAAGGTGAACGAACTGAGTGTTGAAACTTGAAGAGAGATTAAAAGATTCAGATAGAAAGAGGAGACTTGATTCTCGTATGTTTTCAAAATTGTGTTGTGATGTGTATTTACACACATTGCAGATCAATCTCACTAGAAACGAAGATTCTCCTCTTCACAAATCATCATGACCAATCGTGATATTGATCTGGGGAGAGTGGGATGTTCTCTTGATTTCTAGGTAACCAAAAACTATCGGGTTAGAACCAACAGACAGACCAGCGGTCGAGAAACGTTTATAGTCCTTGATGCTGCTTTAGTTCAAACGATGAGTTTTAATATGAGACTGAACTGCACTGTTTGATCTGCAAGTCAGCATTTCCAACAAAAGATGCATGAAAGTTGAGGTGGGGAGTGGTGAATTATGGAAGAGATGATGATATATGATGATGTGATTCTTAGCCTTTCATTGAAGAAGCATAGAAGCAACAGCTAAAAGAAGAAGTAGCCTTATCTCTCTTTTTTTTACTTGGCTCGCTTGGGCCAAGGCGGGAAGATTAGAGAGCCAGTCGTGGGCCAGGTTCTCGGAGGAGGCCTGCTTGGATATACGATCTGCTCTGCTGTTGGAAGATCTCGGGGTGTACTCGAGAGAGAGTCGGGGATTGGCGGTGAGGTAAGTAGTGATTTTTCCAAGGAAATCGTAGGATGTCCAAGGCCATTGGTGCTTTGACAAGGACAAGGTAGTCTTAGAGAACCGTTACTGGTCTTTGGAGATGGGCTGCCATATCAAGAGCAAGGGAAAAGGCGTAGGCTTCCGCCACCGTAGCTGAGGAGCAAGGAAAAGCCCCAGCCTTGCCGTCATTAACTTTTCCTTCGGATTCTATAATGATAATTCTGTATCCTGCATTTTAGGATTCCTTGAAAAATTACAGTTGACTCTTCAAACTCCTAATCTTGACAGTGGTTGGTATTGAGTGGAACATGGGATGGCTGGTGGCTAGGGGTGATGATGGTGTGGTTGCTTGTGTGGGGGATGGGATGAGCGCATATCCAGTCATTGCTATCATCCTGGATCCTAGAATAAAGTTCTCTTTTTGTAACTCTGGCATGACGGAAGATTTGGTCGTTCCTGCTTTTACATATATGTTAGCAAGTGGCAATAGATCTGGCGGTGGCGGTTCGCGAGGGGGAGGAAGGGGTCCTGATGCACCAGGAATGGAAGGATTCAGAGGGCCCCAGACGGATGATATCGGTCGGGTGCCTGTTCTAGGTGGCCTCTGCATGAGGACAGAAGACCAAACAGTGCATAACGGATACTGGATAGTTACGTCATCTGGCGCAATCGGGGGAAGCTACACATTGCCAGCGAAAAGGTTGTGATTGGTGGCAATAGCATTCTGTGCGCATCGCTAGATGAAGAAGCAAATATGGGGTGAGAGAGAGGCGTTCCAGATCATGGCCCAGAGGTTTTAGAGAGCCTCAATGTTATAAGTTGGGCTTTGCCATTATCGATGGCCATGGTAGGCAGACCTAACAGTGAATCGGTCGTGAGTGTTATTGGTCCATATCCATTTTTCCTCCATATTTGTGTCTCCGATGGGTATGCTCTCTATAGCGTCAGCCACGTTAAGCGGGTAGGCTTGTCGAATGTGGTTCATATCCTAGCTTAGGTCGATGGGGCGAATCTAATCTGCAAGGCAGTTTGTGGTGTCTTGCATAGGTTTGGTCGTCGGGAAGTCCAAGATCCAGAGATAATGAATAGAGGATGTAGACATTCCGTTCACAATTACCCTAAGCGGGCTACCCATCGTGTTACTTGCATCAATAATACTGCTCCATATCCTGGAAGGTCTGGGGCCTTTGGTGGCAGAGAGAAATTCCATGGTCTAGAAGTACTTGTCTGTTAGTACCCTAGCCCAGAGAGCTGTGGGAGCGGTGAAGAGGCACCAAGCTTGTTTAGCAATCAGTGCTAAGTTGAAGTCATTGAATTCCTTAACTCCTAGCCCCCTTGGTTTTCTCAGTTTGCAGAGCTCGAGCTTGTCACACAAGTGAAAGGTATTTTTGGTAGCGTATCCAGACCAACAAAAGTTCCTGGCATGGACTTCATTTTTTTGGTTGTGCTTTTCGAGAGCAGGAAACAACTCATAATGTAGCTAGGGATAGCCTGTATGACCGCTTGGATTAGAGTTCCTTCCCTACGCAAGATAAGAACTTACATTTCCAGGTCTGCGTCTGTCTTGCCATTCGGTCAAGAAGAAATGCAAACATTTCCTTCCTGGATCGTCCCCATTCTATGGGAACACCAAGCTGTTTGCTATGCTGATTGGTGTCCTTGAATCCCATACAATCGATGATGGCCTTTTGTACTTATGCATCCATATTTGCAATAAAAATATGGAAGATTTACCATGGTTAATAGCTTGTCCCGTGAGATTACCATACCTGGTGAGGACCCTCGCGATGGAATCCGCCTTGGTTGTGGAAGCTTTCTCAAACATTATTGTGTCATTCATGAATAGGCAGTGAGATAAATGAGGGTCTCATTAATGATAGGCATTTCCCTGAGAGGTCTTAGGTCCTTGTGTATCGCTCCATCATGATCGATAAGGCATTGGAGAGGAGGATGAAGAGGAAAAGGGATAGAGGGCATCCTTTTCGGATGCTCCGGGAGGATTTGAACGCCCTGAATTCCTCTCCGTTAAAGAGGACGTTGAAGGATACTATTGGAATGTAAGTAGATATCCATTGGCACCACTGATTGGCGAAGCTAACGCCTCCAGAATCCTATCCAGGCAGTCCAAGTCCACCATATCGTAAGCTTTCCACATGTCAACCTTCAAGCACATATCTTTATTTTTCTCGGTTTTCCTAATCTTGAAGTTATGGAGGAATTGATGAAATATGATGATGTTATCTTGAATAAGTCTACATCCCGTCAAAGCGGCTTGCATCTCGTTCCTCAAATAAGGCATCCATGGTTCTAGACGGTTAGCCATGATTTTGGAGACGATTTTGTACCAGAAATTGCAATAGCTGATGGGTATAAACTACATTTTCATAGGGTTGTGGTTTGCTTGTATAAGAACAAGGTGTGTGTCGTTCCATTCCTCTTGCATGTTATTGGTGTTGAATATCCTGGTAACCTCCTGAGTGAGTTTGTGTCAAACCGTGTCCCAGTATTTTCGGAAAAAGTGACTGTTTAACTCGTCAGGTCCGGGAGCTTGGTTTGGTCCCAAAGAGAAGACCGAATTCTTCATTTCTTGAGCTGATATCAGGTTAGTCAGGAAAGCGTTCTTTTCATTTGTGACAATGGAAGGGAGGTTGTTAAATTCATCACTGTTGGGGTTGATGTCATCCTCTAGAAGATGTCTTTGAAGTAATTGTGGTCATGGGTTTTAAGGGCTCCGCATTTGTTATCCACATCCCGGAGTCCACTTGTAAACGGGAGATCTTGTTTCTTTATTTTTGGAATTAGGTGCAACGTGGAAATATGCCATATTACGATCTCCTTCTTCCCTCCATCTGATGCGAGCATTTTGTCTCCACAGTTGGTTATCGGGCTCCTAGATAGTAAGCAGTTCCTGTTTCAGGTCTTGTTCCTCCCTGATAACAGCATGGGTACGATGAGCTTGAGCTAAGGTGTCAATTATTTGTTTGATATGGGCTTCCTTTTGTTTTTCTCCTTGTGTCCTTGGGTTGATAGTCTTCTCAGCTTGGTGGCAGTGTCATTGAGGAGGTTTGAAGAGTGTTGATCTTGAGACCAATTCTGGAGGACCATATTTATGTATTTATCGTTCGAACTCCAACGTTGGTCAAACCATAAGGGGGTGATAGTTCGATGGGATTGGGGGAGAGGTTAAGAACGATTCGGTGCTGGTCTGACCCAATTGTCCGTTCATGAACCACGATGGCACGGTTAAAGACTGTGGTCCAATCCGCATTGGCCAGCACTCTATCCAGTCATCAACTAATTTGGTCATTACCTTCCTTGCGGTTTGACTAGGTGTAGGGATGGCAATCAAATCCCAAGTCGATAAGGGAGTTTGTATTAATGAAGTTTCGGAATGGGACAAGGGTCGCGGTAGTTGGTACGTTGCCACCTTTATTTTCATGGATATGGAGAATGGCGTTGAAGTTTCTATAACCATTTATGCCCTATCATCATTATGGAGATTGGTAAGCTTAGGCCAGAAAGCGTTTCAATCAGTGGCGTTGCTAGGACAGTAAACAAAAGTGCAAAGGAACTGCTTACTATTTTCGGAAAAAGTGACCGTTGAACCCGTCAGGTCCGGGAGCTTAGTTTGGTCCCAAAGAGAAGACCGCATTCTTAATTTTCTAAGCTTAAATCGGGTTAGTCAGGAAAGCGTTCATTTCATTTGTGACAATGGAATGGAGGTTGTTAAGGTCATTGCTGTTGGGGTTGATGTCGTCCCTCTGGAAGATGTCTTTGAAGTAATTGTGTGCATGGGTTTTAAGGGCTCCTAGATTTGTTATCCACATCCCGGAGTCCACTTGTAAACGGGAGATCTTGTTCCTTTATTTTCAGAATTTGGTGCAACGTGGAAATATGCCATACTACGGTCTCCTTCTTCCCTCCATCTAATGAAAGCTTTTTGTCTCCACAGTTGATTATCGGACTCCTAAACAGTAAGCAGTTCCTGTTTCAGGTCTTGTTCCTCTCTAATAACGACATGGGTACGATGAGCTTGAGCTAAGGTGTCAATTCTTTGTTTGATTTGGGCTTCTCTTTGTTTTCCTCCTTGTGTCCTTGGGTTGTTAGTCTTCTCAGCTTGGTGGCAGTGTCACTGAGGAGGTTTGAAGAGTGTTGATCTTGAGACTAATTCTAGAGGACCATATTTATGTATTTATCGTTCGAGCTCCGACATTGGTCATACTGGAAAAGGGTGATGGCTCGATGGGCGTGGGAGGAGAGGTTAAGAACGATTCGGTGGTGGTCTGACCCAATTGCCCGTTCATGAACCACGATGGCACGGTTAAAGACTGTGGTCCAATCCGCATTGGCCAACACTCTATCCATTCATCAACTAATTTGATCGTTACCTTCCTTGCGGTTTGACCAGGTGAAGGGATGGACATCAAATCCCAAGTCGACAAGGGAGTTTGTATTAATGAAGTTTCAGAATGGGGCAAGAGCCGCGGTAGTTGGTACGTTTCCAACTTTATTTTCATGGATATGGAGAATGGGGTTGAAGTTCTATAATCATCCATGCCCTATCATTATTATGAAGTTTGGTAAGGTTAGGCCAGAAGGCGTTTCAATCAGTGGCGGTGCTACGACTGTAAACAAAAGTGCACAGGAAGCCAATCCCATACGAAAGTGACATATGTATAAAGTTACTTCCACGATTCAACACATTGACACCGATGCCATCATTCCACCAGAGGGCTAGTCCCCCAGCAGTATCTACGAGATCTACATAGCAAGCATTACTGAATTCAAGACTAATTCGCTGCCCTTCTAAAACAGAGCGGTGATTTTTGGTTTCGGACAACATGATAATTGTTGGGCGTTGTCTTTGGTTCAATTTATGAAGGTGACCAACCATCAGGGACCCTGGAGACGAAGGATAACCCTTGAGGCAGTTTGTAGCTTCTGCCCGCTTGCTCCATTGTGGTATGGTTCCTAAGCGAGTGGATGAGATGTTGGATATTGGTTGTTTGCCCCGAGGTGGGGTAGAGGGAGTTTGGCGCATGGTCCAAGGTTGGAATTCAGTTGGTGGGGGTCCCTTGGTAATGATTGAGGGAGGGGTGTCACAGTAGGCAGCTTTGAGATTGATCGGCTTCAAAGCGGACCCTTCGTGCGTACTGTGGCGGTTGGTACGGAGAGTTGGGGAAAACATCATGGTAGGTTGGTCTGTTTAGGATTGGAGACCATCCCAACGGCTCCTTTACCCCATTAATTTGGTCCATCGACTGCTGGGGAGAAGAGAATACCCCCTGATTGTTGGGAATAAGAGGTGGGCCTCAGAACTGTTGTTATTGGGAAGGGCCCGCTTGTCTCCGAGTATCTAGCTGCCCATTGCCCGACATTGGGGTCGGTCTTGGTCCTTTGGGTGTGCATGCTTAAAGAAGTTTGAATTCATCGGAGGGAACCCAATCCATTCCTTCTCTCCTGTGCTGCCTCTGGACATTGAAGTGGACCAAATCGTGGCCAATGCGTCCACTGTAGAGGCAGATCTCCTTTTCAGGCAGCTGGAGGTAGAACCTTGGGTTGAATGGGTCATTGATAGTGACATCGACTATGAATTTGAGTGTGTGGATCCATTTATTTAGGTCTAATTTAGGGGTGTCATGCAGCTTTGGTAGGTTGGTGGTGGTGATCTGTTTCACTGTTTCCTCGGATTGATAGTTTCATGGTATGTCCTAGATTTGGACCTAGAACGAGATATTTTTGAAACAGACCTCGTTGGCGCTGCCATTACCATCCTAGGGTTTTAGAACGAGGAGTGCTCCAGAGACGTCGTAAGGTTGGTGATATAGGGTGCATTCGAGTTGATATTGGTCCACCATGGTCATGATGAAAACATTGCTATTGAGCTCCAGCTCCTTGAAATTTTGAAGCCCAAACCCGTTCCATCTCTGCTAGTTGCCCCAATGACTGCTCCCAGGTGGGGAGGCGTGTTCCGAAGCAACGACCGACCAATAATGGTCCTGATTGCGTTGTTGGTGCACCTATGGGGATGGGGGACTTGGGACCCATGAGGATGTGAACAGGGGTCCGGGAATAAGTGTTGTGGTGGCTTTGGTGGTTATGTTTGCCTTGTAGGATCTAGTTCATTGTGTTATTGAATTGGGTTGGGATTGTTGGAGATGGGAGGTTTTTGGTTTAGCTATATTTGGTTGGGTTTGGTGTATCCTTTTAGAGATGTTGGGTTGGCTGTGCATTTGTGGTACTCTCCAGAGTTGGCTATAAATGGTAGTAAATTATGTAATCCTAAAACTATAAAGTATGAATAACAAATATTTATTATTGGATCTCGAACCGATTATTCATTCATAAAACTTTGTAGAAATGTGAAGGCTAATAATATAAATTGTTTTAATACCTTAATATAATCACATGGCAAACCTTAGTTGGCAACCTTATCTTTTGCTTTTCCTATATGAAGCAAATGTTAGCTTTGCATTAAGGCCTTTTTTCAACATTTAAGTTAAAAAATTAAAAATTCAATAAATCTGAAAAATGTGGAATATTAGAGTCTGAATTTACATAACAGTCCAAAGAGTTTAGTTCTCAAATTCTTAAATTATTTGATATTGTGATATTTAAATTAAAAACTTTCATTTTTAAATTATTTAATTAATTAAAAAGGTAACTTTTATCCTACAACATTTTCAAATATCATATAATTTTTGCCCTAAAATACTACAAATATATATGGGTAAGCCATCTGGCTACCTACCACATAATGGTCTTCTTTTCTCTCCGAAATTTCATTATTCCACATTTTATTTATATAATTTACTTTACCAAATTCGTTTTATCTTGATGTAAAATTAACTTTTTACTATAATTTTAATCCATAGTTATTTCCTATGAAGAAATAAATAATTTACCCACATTTATATTAATAGATCTCAATTAGTCACATTTTCCATCGATACACTGACACCAATGCACAAGTGAAAGATCAGATCCACGTGGAAAAAAAAAATTCAGATCCACATGATAAAAATAAAAAGAAAAATCAGATTCACATGGTTTTTTAGAATACGACACTGAAACGCTCTAAGATATTATTTAGATCCGCACAACTCTCGGAAAAGACACATCAATAAAATCATATTGTAGTCAAAGGGACATACCCCTATCAAGCGTATCAAAGAAATGGAACCAAACATAAAGGAATGTCCAATATTATCAAGATAATTCGAAGGGCAATTCGCTTTGCGGAAATAATGGGATAATTGGACCACCCAAGGTCGACTGTAGAGAATCCTGAAACTGCAGAACAAGGATAGCATCCTAATGAGGCATTGGATAAGATGGAGATTGCCGTAGTAGAATCTGAATCAACTCTAACCTTACGAATCCTCAAATTTTAAGCTAGTTGTAGGCCTTCCATAATCGATCTTATCTCGGCACGAGTAATGGAACAGTTTCCAAGGTAAGCCATGAAGGCCCGAATAAGACCTTCAGCTACAACACTTCCTTGTTGGGAACGAAGTGACCCATCGGTGCTAAGAGTAACCCTCATTAGCTGACCACCACCAAATCAACTGGTTCTGTCAAGCCGAACTAGGCGCTTCTCGGTCCAGTTGACCGATCTTCCAGCTCAAGTTAATGAGAGCGAGCGACCCAATAATCACACTGATTGGCCACCTCCACAAAAGGATTACGTATCTTGTTCGAAAATTCTCTTATTCCTAGCATTCCATAGCAACTAAGCACAATCACCAAAAGAGATAGAGTGACTAGGATGCTGAACGTGCTCATCCAACCACACTCTCCAATCCTTGCTCATGCTGTTCACATCAATAACCTTAGACAAGACTTTACTCCAACTTGTCGAGCAAAAGGACAATCTCTCATAACATGAATCCAGATGAAGTCCCTAATTTTACTGTCAATTTGATAACACACAGAAACAGGCAAGAAAGTAGTCCGCATAAGATAAATAGGGATATAATTTAAAACACTAGAGGCAAGAGTGACACGACCTGCCAAGGAAAGAGAGTTGACTTTCCAACTAGCCAATTTAGTGTTCATTATGTCACTTAGGAATCCATAAGCAGCAGAAGTGGTGTGACTATGGACAACCAGTACATCAAGATATTGGCCTAAATTTTGGGTAGTAGGAAAACCCAGAACTCGGCAAATAGCAGCAGAGTTGGTGCAACAACATTTCTCAGAGAAGAAAATTATGGACTTCTCCTTGCTCATATTTTGACCAGAAGCAGCACATAAAGTGTCGAGGATGTGGAGGATGAACTTCGCCTAAGCTGGATTAGCTTCACTAAAAAGGATTAGATCATATCCAACTATGAGAATGTGAAATACCATCCGTCGTAAGCTTAATAGGTTTTCACCCACCAAAAAAAATTGTTGAAATAATCACCTTACTCATCCTCTCAATATATAAAGTGAACAAATAAGAGAGAGAGGACATCACTGACGTAATCCCCGGGCCGACTTGAAACTGTCAAAACAGGAGCCATTCTATAGTGAAATGTAACTAATGAAATACAACTCATGATAACATTACAAAGATGGGTCGGGAAACCAGCAGACTCGATAGTTTCACGAACAAAGCTCCACTCAACATTTTCATATGATTTAGCAAGATCGATCTTGATGACCATGAAAGGTTTTTGGGCACCGGCAGAATTCATAGAGTGCACCACTTCCCGCAAGATATATGATCGGTAATAGGCCGTCATGGGACAAAACTAGTATAAGAAGGATGTGTGAGATCCCCCATAAACCCTTTGATTCTATTCGCCACACATTTAGTGAGGGTTTTGTACGCGATATTGCACAAGCTGATTTGCCAAAAGTCCACCATAGAGCTAGGAACGCCTTCTTAGGGATGAGAGTGATCAAGGTGATGTTTACAAATATCACTTTCTCTAGGATCCTGAAACACTCAGCCAAAAAATCAACAAAGTCAGATCCAACAACATCCCAACATCTTTCATAAAAAAATAGGTTTAAAATCGTCTTTCGCGGGAGGTTTAAGACCACCCATGCCCTTGAGAGCTGAATGAATCTCTGTAGCTGAAAGTGGTCGAATCAAGCTATTTTCCACATAAATGGGATCCGAGAAGAAACGCCCTACAAACGATGTGACCATGACAAGGAAGAGTGATATAGGAAAGAGAAGAAGTTTACTGCGATCATCTTAAGCATCTGCTAATCTATCACCTGAATTCCCGCTTCAATCTAGAGATGGAAAACTCTGTTAAAAGCTCTGTGTTTTAAAGTGGCCAATAGACCTTAGTATTTTGATCTCCTTCAACCACCCATTTTGAAGTAATCTTTTTGCATCCACATAAGCTCTTCCTACCACAGAACAATTTCAAATTTCTCTCGCATCACCCTTTCTGATGACTAATTGGAAGGGTTGGCCGACATTCTCCTTTCAGCAGCCTCTAAATCCTTTACTAGGCCCGCTTTCCTAGGAAACACATTACTAAACACATTGTTGTTCCAAGTTGTAAGAGTATCTATTAGAGAGCTAAGAGCAAAAGGCAAATCAGAACCCTTAAGCCATTCTTACAAACCACAAAACAAAAGTTAGAGTGCGAGAACCAAGCAGACATAAAACGAAAAGGTTTAGAAAAGGAAGAGAACACTGATTGGATTGAGGTAGAACAATCGGTCTGTGGTCAAACTTGAACAATAGGAAGAAAAGGAGCTAGTTCGCATTGACTATGGCACGATTGAGACGAACTAAAACTTTCATTTTTGCCCAAGTGAAATGGGGACCATAGACCGGGAGGTCCAAGAGGCCACAAAATGTCCACCATATCAATAAAACTTTTGCTACAAGCCTGATCAAAAGACGACCCCCTTGCTTATCACCAGTAGACAAGGTAGTGTTGAAATCTCTAATAACCGTCCAAAGGGAGAGACATTGATAGAGCCACTCGTTTGAGAGAGTCCCACAGAAGAACTTTGGCAGTAGCACGCGAACTTCCATAAATAGCCGTGAGAGCAAAAGAATGACCTCCAAAAAAAATTAAGCTTTAGCATGAATAAGTTGGGGATCAAATTCCAATACTTCCAAATAGACCTGAAACGAGTCCAAGAAAAACTAGATTCGGCCACTATACCACACCGAATCCAAGCGAAAAAAGGAAGCAAAACCCATTTTTTTACAATCTCCTCCGCTTTAGCATACCTGACTTTTGGTTCAACAATAATAATAATAGCACACTTATTAAGGGAGTTGTTAAACGACGCCCTGCATTTTATTGTTCAACGCCCTAATATCGTCGCAATATTTGGGTTCGGTAATGAAATGACGTAATCGCCTCTTAAATAGTAAAATGAATTCTTTATAAGACGTGGAAATTCGAAGAACACCTATACCTCATTCAAACGAACCATTAAAAACCTCTCGCAGCTGTCGTAGTCCTCGCTGGAGCTCGCCGCCGTCGGACCGCCACCCCGCCGTTGCATCATCGCCGATGCCGTTGAATTATCGCCGCTGTCGGACAGCCTCCGCCGCCGAGGTAAAAAAATTTGGGCCGGCGTGCGGACCGGCCGACGGCCAACACACGTGGTCGGCAGTCCCGACGGTCGGCGTTGACCGCCGACTCCGTCGTCGGCCAGTCGGCACGCCAGCCAACATTTTTTGTTATTTAAATCCAATTCAAATTATATTTGTAATTTTTTATTTTGATTAGTATTAGTTATTCTAGTAACTATTAATTACATATATATCGTAATTAATTATTGCATAACTAAGTATTTAATTCATTAACGTGTTTATATTAATAATTAGTCACAGTAAGTAAAATAATTAAGATGAATTAGTAATATACGTAACAATTATAATTGATAATTGTAGATATGATAATTGAATATATTTACGAAATTCATAGTTGAAACAAATTATATAGTAAATATAAATATTATCAATTAATACACTATAATATTTACAAATGAAATTTCTCTTATTAATATTTACAAATTCGTTTAGTAATATTTTAAAATATCCCATAATTACCATGACAAAACCCTAATTTCCTAAAATGAATTACAAACAATGACTAGACCACTAACCGCTAAACCGTAACCATTAAACCATGAGCTCTAAATCCTAAACCATAAAACCTACACCTAAAACCTAACTTATCTCTAAACCCTAAACCCTAACCCCTAAACCCCAAATTGCAAATCCTAAATCCTAAATCGGAAAATTCCAAACACCAAACCCTAAATCCTAAACCCAAAACCCTAAAGCCTAAAGCCTAAAGCCTAAAGCATAAACCCTAAACCCTATACTCTATACCCTATATCCTATACCCTATACACGAAATCCTAAATCCTAAACCCTAAACCCTAAACCCTAAACCCTAAACCCTATACCATATACCCTATACCCTATACCCTAAATCCTAAATCATAAACCCTAAACCCTAAACCCTATACCCTATACCCTATACCCTATACCCTATACCCTAAATCCTAAATGCTAAATCCTAAATTCTAAATCCTAAATCCTATAGCCTAATTCCTAAACCCTAAACCTTAAACCCTAAATCTCAAAACCATATCTTTAGATTGTAAATACTAATTTAATACAGTAATATAAAACATATTCAATAACTCAGTTTTTATTATGAAAATAATGGTTAATTTAGTTAATTGTATTTAATTATATAATCATTCAAATATTAAAAACGTAAGGGGCGGTCGGCGTTGGATGCCGACCGCCGCAAAGGATCGTCGGTGTTGCACGGCGATCGCCGCTCACCGCCGTCGGCATCCAATGCCGACTGGTCTTTACGGCGGACGGCATCCCACACCGACCGTCCCTAATTTGTTTTTTTAATTTTTTAATGTTTTAATTTTTTAAAAGATGCTAATTACAGAACTACAATATTCGAATCATTTTATAACAGCTTGATTTTCTTATATACATCTAATTTTAATTATATATATTTTAATTTAAATCTTGTTTTAGTTATATTTTGTAAAATTTAAATTGAAATCTAATTATAATTTTGAAATTTTTTTAGATTCTAAATTACAGAACTACAATATTCGAATAATTTTATAACAACTTCATTTTTATGTAAATAATTCATTACTTATTATTTTGTAAGGAATATACAAATTAGTACGAGTTGTAAAACCCTAATATTTGTAAATATTAATACGTAGAGTTTAGGGTTTAGGACTCATACTCCAATAATTTTAATTACTGACATTACTTTTAATAATCTATGCAGTTGAGGATCGGTACTATTATTACACGGAAGACTGAAGAGCATTCATGAGTAACTCGGTTAGTTTTCGTTGTTGTACGAAATGCATGGTTTTTAATTACGTGGTAGGGTTTAGTGTTTATTGTGTCGTGAATGATAATTGCGAACATATTACGCGGACTCATACGTTGTGAATAACCATGTTCAGGAGAGTTATAGTGACGATGATGATGTTGAGGAGCCGTTGAATTATGGAGTTTATTTCGTCAACGGGGTATTTTACGACACAGTTGATGACGAGTGTGCTACGGCTAAGGACATTGCCCTAGGCCTAGGGTTTCAATTGACGCGTGGCTCACATAAAAAGAACCCGCGTGAAGAAGAAAAGCGTTTGTACCTATACTGCTCCTATGGTGGCATGGCCCCATCACAATCCACAACGACTTTAGAGAGTTCGCGTACGACTACAACATCCTTCACAAGTTGTACGTTCATGGTGTGTGTGGGGCCTACCTTTGTTGACGCTGAGTGGAAAAGGAGGATTGACACTGTCAAAGATGATGTGAAACGGGGGATTTTTAGGTCATTTCACAACCACCACTTCGAGTTGTGGCGTGAAGGTACACAACAACGGAATCAGCTTACCAACGAGATGAAAGATCACATTAGGCAGTTGGAGGAGAACCATGTTCCGCCAAGACAGATGCAGAGCATACTCAACAATAAGTACGACCGTCGGATCACCATAAATTATAATAAGTAATTTTTAATTACTTATTATTTATTACCAAATTTACTAATTTGGTAATTTCGATGTTAATTTTTACAATATTAATTAATTAAATCCTAATTAATATTTAGTAATTAGTAAAATAGCCTTCATTTTTTTTCCGAATAACTACAAATTATAATCCTTAATTAGTAATTTTATATTATTTTTGGTATATTCACTAATGAACCTAAAATATTAAAATTAATTATTAAATACTTATTATTTATCACCAAATTTACTAATTTGGTAATTTTGATGTTAATTGTTACATTATTAATTGATAAACCCTAATTAATATTTAGTAATTAGTAAAAGAGCCTTAATTTTTTTTTCGAATAACTACAAATTATAATCATTAATCCCTAATTTTAAATTATTTTTTGTATATTCACTAAATAACCTAAATTATTATAAGTAATTATTAATTACTTATTATTTATTACAAAATTTACTAATTTGGTAATTTCGATGTTAATTGTTACAATATTAATTACTTAAACCCTAATTAATATTAAGTAATTAGTAAAATAGACTTAATTGTTTTTTCGAATAACTAAAATTATAATCATTAATCTGTAATTTTATATTAATTTTCATATATTCACTAATTAACCTAAATTATTATAAGTAATTATTAATTACTTATGATTTATTACCAAATTTACTAATTTGGTATTTTCGACATTAATTGTTACAATATTAATTAATTAAATCCTCATTAATATTTAGTAATTAGTAAAATAGCTTAACTTTTTTTCGAATAACTACAAATTATAATCATTAATTACCTAATTTTAAATTAGTTTTCGTATATTCACTAATTAGCCTAAAATTATAAGTATTATTAATTACTTATTATTTATTACCAAATTTACTAATTTGGTAATTTCGATGTTAATTGTTATAATATTAAACCCTAAACCTTAATTAATATTTAATTATCAAGTATTATAATCATTAATTGCTAATTCACTAAACTAAACCCTAATTGCTAATCTAATTGAATATATATATATATTGGTAAGGCAGTCGGCGTTGACCGCCGACGGTCTCGGCCGCTGGGCAGCACGCCGACCACAAATTTTGTGTTTGTGTGTGTGTGTGTTTACCTCTATGGGCAGTGAGCCAAGCGAAGGAGACAGAGGCGGGCGGCGAGGCAGGCGGCGACAGCGGCGACGGGCGGCGGCGGGCGGCGGTGGGGCAATCGGCAGCGACGGGCGGCGCCGGGCCAATCGGCAGCGTCGTTGGTGTGTGGGTGGTTTCGGGGATCGATTTGAGAGACTTTTTCAACTGTTGAATGGTTACGAAAAATAGGAAGTGTGTTTCATTCGACCCCAACTTGTGCATTTAAAGAGGAAGTTCGAAGAGTATTCGCGTAATTTGACATATGTGGATTTAATGATAATAAAATTTAGAGCGTTTGACAGTAAAATTTAAGGCGTTTTTAGCAATCCAGCATATTCATCTAAAATATAAGATCCAAAACAGGCAAAAAATGACTTAGGGGTCGTTTGGTATGGGGAATGAAAATGGAGGAAATGTGGAAATTGGGAATTGAGAAATCAGAGATTGTGTAATTCCAATTACATTGTTTGGTAACGGGGTTTGTAATTCAAATGCAATTCTCAGTTTGTTAGAAATTTATTGTGCAATGACCATGATGCCTTTATTTGAAATCCAATTTCAAGACTCGTCATCTTCTAGTTAGCAAAAATTCGTTTAATACTCGTATAATACACATATACATACTATATGCGTTTAGAACTTCCGTTCTCGTACTATTGTAGAGCCGTTTAATTTTAAATTTTTAATATTTTCTAATTGTTGCCGAAATTTTAAACGTATTGCTATGTTGAAATAATGTATAAAACTATGAACGTATTAATATTGTACCATACTCATACCATATCTTACTAAATATAAATGAGAATAAATCCGACACCTACCACTCCTTTTATTCATCAGGGAAGAAGAATTAATATTTGTACATATCTACAACCATATATTATAATATGTCATGGCTAATCATATAGTTTTTCCAAATATGCATTACATAATTGCAATAATATATTACATGCTTTGGCTAATCAAACCAATATCTAACTTTTATTCCCCACCTCGATTGTTATAGTCGTTATAGCAGTAAAAGAAGTTGGGGGGTAATAATGACAATATATATCCATTGTTTACGAAAACTCAGAGTTTTGAAGAAAACATCCTCAACACCATGTATCTGAAAAAGGCACATTTGGGAGGAAATGTGGGGTCAGAGGAAAAGTGTTTTCGTAAAACACTGGCCAATTAAAACTAAACAAACAAGTGTTTATTTGTTACTCTGAGTTTTGACAAAATCCTCATAATTTCCTCTATACCAAACGAGGCCTTGTTAGCCATCCCTAAAATTTTAGGAAAAAATATTGAAAGATAAATTAATCGTAAAATAAAATTAGGAAAGGGGACTTCCCTCCCTGAACACCAATCAAACATGAGGCAAGGCAGCAGAGGCCGAATGCGACGTCTCCTTCTTCGAAGAGGAGCTATGAATCATATCATCCTCGCTGCTACCCGCCATATCCTCATCTGATTCTTCCACAGAAACCACCGAAACGGGTGCCAGTTCAAAACCCAAAGGACGATTTGCCAAAGATAGTGGTATCGGTGGGTCAGCCTCCGGTTGTTGAAATTGATTGAAAATAATAGGATTAACATGCCTACTTTGTCAAGATTTCCCACGGGAAGGTGTTTTAATCTTCTTCTGGCGAGAAGTTTTCCCATGAAGAGCACGGCAAATGACCGACTTTTGTTGAGATGAATTCACTTTCTCAACAATGGCGCTAGGATTAGATCGATTAACCGAGGTCGTGTAAGGAGGAACTATCTTCTCCGTCGGGTGAGTAGCTTGGCCACCACCGATTTGCGCCTGGGCAGAAAGGAGAGGAGAGGAGGAATCAGCCGTGTTTCTGTCCGATGCCGGCGTGAGGTCCTTCCCAACGTGTTTAATTAGGCAGGAGCATCCATAGTGGAAGAGGCAGGGATGGTGGGAGTCGGGCCCAAAACATACAATGGATTAGAGACCACTTGTACAGAGCTTGGGGACGCAAGAGAGTGAGACACGGGCTAGAAGCAGGCTCAACTGAGTAAGGCTTGGAAGCAGCGACTTTAGGTGCAACAGAACCCCCCACAAGCACCTCATCTTTTTGCTTCAAAGACAAGGCCACTCATTTAGGCCCCAACATAAATCTTAACACCCTGATCGGCCCGGATCTTAGCACTCTAAGAGCCGTCAGCTTGTTTACTAACTGCGAAATTAAGATTGGGGAAAGAATCACCCCTACCAGCACCCTTAGCAACGTTCAGATTGAACTTTCCCTTTCCCAGACCCCCAAATTGAGCAAGCTGTTATGGAAGATTGTGAGTTTCTTTTTTTGGTCCTCGGACTTTCTTCGCCAGTATATGTCAGGGCCCGCCGGGTTCCGCCGGTGCTACACTAGGAATCAGCATACCGGCCGTCGGTTGGGCCTTAGGCACTATTGGAGCCACCGACGCCGACTGAGCTGAGCTCAGACTCCGAGCACACTGACCAATCTCGTGACCAAAATTGTCACACTCTCTACAGAGACAAGGAAGATTTTTCGTATTCCACCAATTGCCAAATCCCATCAATTTACACATCCTTTGAAGTCGGAGCTGTAAGATCGACTTCAACTGCAATTCTAGCAAACTTCGCACGAACATAGTTCTGAGTTCGGGAATCAAATCGAACCGTCTTACCAATCAGATTCCCCAAACCTTTAAGAACATCAGAATGATAGTACTGATAGGGAAGACGAGGGAAGGGAACCCACACAACTACCTTCTGCGAAAGCTCATATGTCACACGAAATTCAGAGTCCCACACAAAAACGACGAGATAGTATTCCACGATGGTCCAAGGGCCCCAGTTAAAGCATGTAAGTAATATCGGAATATCGGTAGGAGGACTCACAATAGTCGACCCCAACACCACATCTTGCATATCAGTAGGATTAATCGGAATATCGGTTCCGACTTCCGTCGGACGGTCCACCGATTGAACGCCCAGAATAGCAGGAGGAATAGGAGCATTTATTTTATTTTAGGCAAACTATTATCAGATCCACATGGTAACAATAAAAAGAAAAATCAGATCCACGAACTTCCTTCCCGTGGTGGGACCATCACATGCAAAAATTATTGAGGTCGGTAAACAAAACAAAAATAAAATAAACTGTCTCAAATATAACAATAACATTAAAAATATATAAATAAGATAAAGAAACCGCTTAACTAATCAATAGTACTGATAGGATAGGGGTAGCATGGTAAATACCAAACAGCAATCAGGGGGCGGTTCATGCAATCGCTTCAAAGCCTTCCACCCATAAGAACCAATGTAAAACGGACAAGTGTCCACTGTCCTTGTGTGGAAAAAGACAAAAAGTAATCCAACCGTGAAAAACTTGAGCAGTATCCTCGCCGTTGGATTGCCGCTCCATGATTGTACCGCCATGGAATAGTTTCATTACTTACTACACCCGACTGATCTCTCCGCTTACGGCTCCTCTCTATAAAACGATCGAGTTCTCCGCATAAGAGAAAAAAAGAAGAAGAAAAGAAATAGAGAAACAAAAATCTGTTGTGAAAAAAAAATCTCCACCCACTGAATCAAAACCCTTATTTCCTCATAGAGATTCCTCTCTTTGGGAATGCAGAGAGATGGTAGGAGCTTCGTTGCGAAAGCCTGAGATACGCTCCAAGAGGTCCATCGGCGGCAGAAACTGCCACCGAAAACACGTCGAGGACGGGTGATTCCGGCGGCCGTATCCGCTCTCAGTTTTCCCAATCACCGGTCGAAATTTTCTTTTTAGTTTCTTGTATATACCAATAGTTGACGGATCGAAGTCAAAAGGCAATGGCGGAGAAGAGCAGAGATGGTCAGACTACTCTGCTTCACGGGAAATACGAGCTCGGTAGGCAGTTAGGCCACGGAACATTCGCGAAGGTGTACCACGCTCGGAACCTCAAGTCCGGCATGAGTGTGGCGATGAAGGTCGTAGGAAAAGAGAAGGTGATTAAAGTCGGGATGATGGAGCAGATCCAGCGCGAGATTTCGGTGATGAAGATGGTGAAGCATCCAAACATCGTCGAACTCCACGAGGTGATGGCGAGTAAATCCAAGATTTACATCGCGATGGAGCTCGTCCGCGGCGGGGAGTTATTCAACAAGGTTGCCAAAGGTCGCCTGAAGGAGGACGTTGCCAGAGTCTACTTCCAGCAGCTGATCTCCGCCATCGATTTCTGCCACAGCCGAGGCGTCTACCACCGGGATCTGAAGCCGGAGAATCTACTCCTGGATGAGGAAGGCAACCTGAAGGTAACCGATTTTGGACTCAGTGCCTTCGCCGAGCATCTGAAACAAGACGGACTCCTCCACACCACATGCGGCACTCCGGCGTACGTAGCGCCCGAGGTAATCGGAAAGAAAGGATACGACGGAGCGAAAGCCGACCTCTGGTCCTGCGGAGTCATCCTCTTTGTCCTGCTGGCCGGGTTCTTACCTTTCCAGGACGATAATCTAGTAGCTATGTACCGAAAAATCTACAGAGGCGACTTTAAATGTCCGCCGTGGTTATCGTCAGAAGCTCGGAGGCTAATCACAAAGCTGCTGGATCCGAATCCGGCATCGAGAATTACAATCTCCAAAGTTATGGATTCGTCCTGGTTCAAGAAATCCATCCCGAAGAAGGTGAGATCTAAAGAGGAGATGGAATTCGACACGTTCAACACGGAAGAAGAATCAAAATCTGAGAAATACAAGCAGCCGAAGACTCTGAACGCGTTCCACATAATCTCGCTATCAGAAGGCTTCGATCTGTCGCCTCTGTTTGAAGAGAAGAAGAGGATGGAGAAGGAAGAGCTGAGATTCGCCACAACTCGGCCAGCGAGCAGCGTGATATCGAAACTGGAGGAAGTGGCGAAAGCAGGGAAATTCAGTATAAAGAGAAGCGAGACGAAGGTAAAGCTGCAAGGGATGGAGAGTGGGAGGAAAGGGAAGCTTGGGATTCAGGCGGAGATATTTGCAGTGACTCAGTCGTTCTTGGTTGTGGAGGTGAAGAAGGATAATGGGGATACGCTAGAGTATAACCAGTTCTGTAGCAAAGAGCTTAGACCGGCGCTTAAGGACATCGTGTGGACATCGCCGGCGGACGTGGTTGCTTGATGATCGAAATTCATTTGTTTTAGATTGGCTGAATGAGTGATTTTTAATTAGTAGCTTGATCGTTGGTGATTGTTGGATGTTTGAATCTGACGGTCGATTTGCTATTTGATCCGATTGTAATGTGCAGTCAGTGTTTGTGTCGTATCAATCAAAATTCGTCTCGTGTTTGTTTGAGTTATAATTTGTCTGTTTCATCATCTGTTTGATTCCTTGTGTGACCTGACTTTCTATGTAGTTTTGGATGCATAAACGGACCTAACCCAATCCCTTCACCTAATTGAACTAATCATCAAACCAATAATTCAAGAAATTCATGATAGATTCCTGAACATTGTTCACTTTGTTGTATCAAATTAAGTTCACCATTTGGATAAGTTAGCTTTGCCAAGGGTAATAAGTTTGGCTGTTTCCTTTTTCGAAATTTGGCATTTTGAACAGATTGTGCTGAATTTGTGTAGTTCCGAAATCAAGAGCTACAATCCGATATACATACCTGGCAAGCTTTTAAGAAACATACTTCGACATACTCTCTATTTAAACAAATTTCAAAACTCTAATCAAACAACCCCAATTGTTTATGAAATAGATGCGATGAACCCAAACCTTATTGTGATGGTGATCACATATCATGAATCATAATCGTCCCATGATATTACAAAAACATACATTAATTATTTGGTTTGGACAAACAGAATCAAATGGGGGGCGGGGCGGGCACATGATGATTACGATTATAAGGGTCCAGTGGGAAAACTGGTTTGTAGTGATAGGGTTTTGGAGGTTAGTTGATGAGTCTCGTGCGACCACATGGGATGGATGGAAGGCAGAGTAGCGCCAGAGAAGGAATTTGTTGGTTGGGTCTCTCTCCCCCACATACATTATTATCAAGGAGTGTGGGTTGAACGTAACCAAAAAAAAGGAGGGTGGGTTGGGTACTGCAGCAACTGATTGTAAACGTATGTAAAAGAAACAGTTCTCTGCATCATTAAACAAACATATGGTGATGAAGCCATCATATCAAGCCAGCATTCAACTATTCTTTTAGGTTGGGTTTTTTTTTTGTGTTCCTTTACTTTTAGATCTGTCTCAAGCAAGCGAGAGTTAGGTATATTGTCAATTTGGAGCTAATCGAATTATTAATGATAAGTGGATTCTAGGTTTATTGAGTGATGAGTGGATTCTAGAATTTTGGAGTTTGATAGGTAACAAAATTTGATGGGTCCGCCATTTAGTTTTCGATTCGGTTTAGGAACATTTAGTGGCTAATTAATTTTAATTCTTAAGGAACTTCTGACCTATTAACCCTAAAGAGAATTGAAACTTGAGCCTGCGGTTGACTATATAAACAGACCTCACATCCCCTTCAAAGGATACACATCTTTTTTTTCTTAGGTATTAACAATCTTGATACATAAGCAAGCTAACAAAATAACCTCCAAAATATGGGCAACAAATTCACCTAACCGCATGATGGACTTGGAAGCCATATGATAGCACCATCGAAAACCCGTCTCTTCTTGTCATTGTGTGAAGATTCTTCCTAACACCAGCTTCAACGTAAAGATGATAAGGAGGTGGACAAATGAGAAAACCTGTGGGAATATGAAAAAGCGTAACTTGGGTTGAGCCATTATTTCTCACACGGCGGCCCACAGTTAGGACTTGTAGGAGTATGAGAGGTAGTCGGTGGTGGAGTAAGTTGTCGAGGCTGGTCATATGAGAGATTTCTAGCTTCGCCGTCATGGTAGTGGAAGTGACATTAGAGTGATGTAATCAAAATTTTGTGTGGTCGAGAAAGAATTTACTCCTTGATTTCCACATTCGCCACAAACAATAAGTCAATTTTATGGCATTAGAGGCATTACACAAGTGAACGGCCCTCCAGAAGGCAACCAAGTGATAAGACAAGGAAGCGTACTCATCACATCTACAAGCCATCACCATTTCAATAGCAACGAGACATGAAAATAGGAGGTGATCCAGTATCTCATTGGCTAGCCAAAAACTAGGCATAGATGATTCATAACGAGCTAATAACGACAAAGAAAATTGTCGTTGCTTGGAAGAATATTGTTAAAATGCATATGAAGAAGCGTAACTTGGGTTGAGCCTTGATTTCCCACACGGCGGCCCACAACGAGGAGTCGGTCAAAAGAGGGTTGTAAGACACTATGGGGGGAGTAATTCTTGGGCTCATCAATAACCAGATTTTATCGTGTAAACCCAAAACCTAGTGATCTAGAAGCGGAGAAGTTGGTAATGGAATTGATAAAACTGCCTCAACCGAAGCAAAGGTGAAGAGGAACATAAGGGGAGCAGTTTCCCATCAATTATTTTGAATAAGCTTGAAATCCGTAGCCAGACTTGTGAAAGGACCCAAAATAGGTAAAAGGGTAGGAGGGGACGACGGGACACTTGGTAGACAATACCACATATACTATATGTTGAACCCTCCTTGAAAAGATCCGGTCAAACCATTGGTCCGACCCATGCATACTAATCACGACAATCCACTAAACTAATCATTTAAATCATTCATGACATCACAATACAAGACCAAACTCTGTTCTGGTTCAACATCATAATCTAGAAGTAATATAACATCCCAAAGCTCCCAATGAACAAACATTGACCATCAAGTACATAGTAAAAGTGTTGAACATGAAAACACAATGTTCATCCCAACACAAAAGGGAGTCTAAAAAAAGTCTGAAAACTAGAATAAACTCATGAAAACAACCCCGAACATCCTCCTTGTACCTCTCTCTTGTACTCCTAAAGCCCCTCAATTGAGATGTCATCTTAGGAGGAATCCGCTCATGTAGGACCAGAACACACATGCATATAAACATAGACTGGTCAATGATATGCATCGAGTGACTAGCCATCAACACGTAGAACAGTGACTCATAGGAATAGGAGGGACTCACAAAAACAAGCATAGAGATCATCCTAGGTTCTAATCTAGTAATGCGACCCTACTAGTCTTGCAATCATACACTCCTAACATTATATGGATAGCCTCATAGTAGATCAGATCATGAAACCACCATAAACCGTGTGAGCAGCATCTATATGCATACTCAACACGTCCTTAACATTTCCTTTATATTCCTAAAGGATTACATAATCATGGGGTGGGTAACCAACACATTCACAACATCGACATCTAATCTAGCTAAATCTAACTTATCCTATTCTAAATAGCGAATCACACAACACTGTTTAGTCCTTGGAGCTTCGTGCTCAACATCCTTAGATTCTTCTATACAGTAGATCACACGCTAATGTACATCCTTGAGATCTCTTGCTCCATATCATCAATCATCACATGAGAAACCAATAAGATGGTTCCCTGTATCTAACTATAGTTCTACTAGACAAACACAGAAACATAACATGAACCCCCACCTTTAATCGCTTTCTTGAAGCGTTTGAACCAAGGAAACCGTCCAAGTGCTTAGATATCTTCTCCTTCTACATTCAAGGGAAACAATCCCATGATTGATCCCAACACTCAAACTGTCAGTAAAGATTCATAACCCATAACTAAAGAGATTAAGAGAGGAGGAAGTCTAATTACCTTTAAAAGACTTAGGGTGATGACCTCCTTGACTCTCTAGATCTATACTCACAGATGAGGAATGATCCACTCTTGTCTTCTCCTTCAATTGACTAGAGTCTAAGAAGAATCACCACTCGTAAGAAAATAAAGAATCGCCACTCGTAAGAAAATATTTGGGAGAAAGGAATATGGTTGTGTAATTCTGAAGAGTTGTAGTTGTGGTAAGTTTATATAAACTCTTCACCACAATCGTGGTCAAAAGCTGACTATGCCCGTGGTAAGCCTGCAACCACGCATGTGGCTGTTTAACAATCACGGTCGTGGTACCCTCTCACACACTTCTGATGTCCTATCAGCCATGCCTGTGGTTGCCCTCACATCGACGACCATGATGGACAATCGACCACGCTCGTGATCAACAATTCAGTCATGACTCTCTTTAGTATTCTAGAACCATATATCATCTCAAAATTGAGGTGTCACAACTCTCCCCTCCTATAAACGGTTTTGTCCCAAAACCTGAATCTTAAAGCTTAACTGACAGGTATTTCACTACAAGCTCCGGGTAGATAAGTCGTAGATAAGTTTTTGGATGATAAGTTTTTGGATGATAAGTCATAGATAAGTTTAACAAAGTCCATTGTGATGTGCTCAAACTTCCACACCGGTATGGGTGGAGGTTGAAGTAACCCACCCAACTCCCCATGGTCAAACTTTGCCTTCTGGCACACCACATAATTGGAGACATGGTTGAGCACTTGCTTCTTTATGCCCAACCACCAATAATGGGAGCGGAGCGTCCGATACATCTTTGTCTCGCTTAGATGCATATGATAGGTGGAGGAGTGGGCCTCATATAGGATGTCCTCCCTCAGTTTAGAGTCAAGGGAGCACATACACCCTCTCTTGGAGTAACATCAGTCCCTCCTTCCAAGATTAGGGAGTGACCTCTCCTTCCTCCATCTTTCGCCGAGCCTTGATTACCAACTCATTGATTGCATGTGCCACCTTGATCCAATCCGGTAGCAAGGGCCTCCCCATTAGTCTTGCCAACACTCCTTGGATTGAGTCCACTTCCACTTTTTCTCCCAATCTTCTTAGCTCCACAAGCTCTGTCAAACTCTCCTTTATGCTCCGGCCATCCACCACCATGTTGGCGTTCCCGAGGTAATAGTTTATCACACATTCATAATCATTGAGCAGATCCACCGAACGTCTCTGCCTGCTATTCAATTCCTTTGACTCCATCAACTTGAGACTCTTGTGATCAGACATGATGCTAAAAGTCTCACCATAAAGATAGTGCCTCTATAACTTCAATACGAATACTAATGCCGCCAACTTGAAATCGCGAGCATCTCCTTCAACCAGATATCACACTTTGAGAACTTAGCAACAACTGCTCCTTCCTTGCAGTGGTCAAGACCAAAATTTCATCAAAGAATACTATGACAAACTTGTCCATGTATCCATGGAACACCATGTTCATCATAGCCATGAATGTTGGATGGGTATTTGTCAACCCGAATGGCATCACTAAAAAGTCATAGTGGCCATACCTCCTTTGCACAACCATCTTGGGAACAACTTCCCCTTCCACCTTTAGCTGATGATAAACCTTAAGTCAATCTTGGAGAACACCGCTGCACTTTGGAGCTGGTCAAACAAGTCATTGATGCGGGGTAGAGGATGCTTCTTGATTGTGACCTGATTCAATCGTCGTAATCTATGCATATCCATATTGACCCATCCTTCTTCTTCACAAACAGCACTGACGCACCCCAAGGTGACACACTAGGGCGGATGAACCCCTTCTCTAACAATTCCTACAGTTCCATCGACACCATTCGGTAGGGTGCGATGGATATAGGTGTCATGCCCGACACTAGCTTTATATAGAAAGCCACCCTCACTCTGGATGCACCTTAGGAAAGTCTCTTGGGAATACATCGAGGAACTCCTGAACTACTCATGAAAACCCTGATCATCTTCCACTTGCAATCCACCAGGGCCACATGCTGGTCCAGTCAGTCCATTCCCAAACTCACATAAAACTCATAAAAGTCTTCCCTACTAGAGTACTCACTCTTAAGGGTCTACTCATCCTAGCAAGCGGGATAGGTGATAACGCTTTTACGCGTCTCAAAATAGACATAGTTAATGAATTAACTAGACTCGAACCTAGGGTCTATTTATGTATTCTATTCAAAGTTATAAAAAGTGTTAATGAGTTTTATGAAATTGTGTGGTGTAGGGTCCACGATTACTAAGACTATGAATTGTTCTAAGTATGCAAATGGCATGGAAAATAAAACAATGTTGCAAGACTGCACGTAAGAGGGTTTGAACCAAATGGGAGAAAATGACTTAGACATCGAATCCACATAGGCTATCCAAATTCACAAAAGATAGACAACTTCAACGATTTAAGCAAAATAAAATAGATTCAATTGACCGCTGTAGTTCTTCTCTAATCAAATCACGCCCTTTCAGGTCCATTAATCTGTTATCTATCTACTATCCCAATCCGCTCTTTCGAGACAAAGATCTGAAATTGGTTAGGCGACAAAATAAACGAGAACTCCTCACACGATGGACTAGGATATTCGCTCCCGGATGAGGGTTAACTCCTACCCAGTTGTTTAATTTTTATGTTCTATATATGCAAGATCTTTTGAGATGAAGAAAAATCTAATAAGGTTCTATTCAAACTGATCATACACGAACAGATATGCAATCGAAATCAAACATAAACCAAACGCTACCCAACTTGCATAAATCGTTAAAGAATATAAATCGTTTGTTTATAAGAAAATCACCTAGGGTTAATCTAATCTAAGCACCAGGAGTTTAGCTACACATAATCTCGAAGAAAAAAACAAATTCAACAAGGAAAAACATTGATTATAGGTTTACACAAAGATATATGACAAAACCTAATTTTGACGGTTCCCAACGAAGAACTTGATTCGTCGTTGCTAATTCCAACTCCTTGAAATCGATGTCTTTTTGCTACTCCGAATTCTCTAAACTTCTCTATGATTTTGAAATAGAGGAGAGATGACCTTTAAATAGGATTTTAAGATTCCCAAATTCTGACGGATTTATTAATCGTTACGCTATAATCATGGCAAAGATTGCGCTATGATCATAACAACATTATTGACCAAGTATAGCGCAAAAATCCCAGAACGGATTTTCAACCATTGCACTATAATCATGTCAAAGACTGCGCTATGGTCATAACACAATTATTGACCATTGATAGCGTAATGTTTGACAACGTTCATCACTTGTGTTTTCTTCACTCCTCGATCCGTCCTAGCTCATCCATGCATACCCTTATTGCTTGGAATAGTGCCTCGCTATCATTATGTACTTGAAATCTCTAAAAAACCACTCCAAAACGACATCAAGTGGACCCTGAATGGGTTCGAGATACTAAATCAAGATAAAAGCTAGAAATGAATAATACATCCTAAACTTCAACCCAAAACTGTACAAATATGCATGGAATGTCGCTTGAATGAGGGTGATGAACACGCTAAATGAAACAAAATCAATATGCAACAAGGAAACAACAGCAGTAGAAATGAAAGAGTGTAAAGCACTCCTATCAAACAAGGGATACAAGGATCTGCCATAGCTCTGGTAGTGTACACCCTGCTCTTCTTGTCTGTGTTCCCTCCTCATAGAGACATCTGACCTAGTGGCACAGTGTTAGCTCCAAAAAGTGAGGCTTTGAAACCCTCACATCGGCCCTGACTCCAGACAAAGCCTGTCTCTGCTGCACCGTCGCCTCTGACACTGCCGACCTGCCTGGCTTGGGGCACTTCGAAGCAAAGTGGCCTGGCTGGACACTCCATAAGCAGACCCCAGTTTTCTTAAGCACACACCTCTCTGTTGAAGTCCACACTCTGGACAGGGAGGGCGATCCATTCCTATATTAGACTGCCTCTACTACACTATCAAGGGTGACGGGTGCAGAGTGGCAGGTCTGTTGCACGGAGATGACACTACGTGTATCCCTCCTCTATTGTGGTGCCAGTGGCCCCGACACCCCTCTTAAAGCCAGTGTTGTCCTCTCACATCATCTGCCAAGCCTGGCGCTCTCCCTCCATCTTCTTCTCAAGGTGTTGAGCTCTCAAAGCAGTCTCCCTGATATCCGCTAAGGTGTCCATGTCTCCATTCGTGGATCCTGACTGGATGTGAGTTCTTAATCCATCAAAGAACTGATACTTAAGGTCCTTCACCTTCACCTTCTTAATCCACCTACTCAGCTTGATGAAGGAGTTGTAATAACCAATGACCTTCATCTCTCCTTGCTTCATGTTCAGGAACTCAATCCTCTTTTTCTTTTGCCACTGCTCTAGCATGAACTCCTTCTTGAAAAGAACTAAGAACTCCTCCTAGTCCTTCTCGTAAGGATCTTCCCCAACCTCCAGCTGATTGCACCACCACTTCTCAGCTGCTCCTCTTAATAGATATGCACCATACATCAACTTATGTTGTGGTGCATGCTTTAGATAGTTGAAGGTGTATGTCCCTCTTATCGGACCAGAAATGCACCAACATAAAAATGTAGACAAGGTTAGTGATATACACTAAGTGTCTAGCCATCATCGCACATAATAGTGACTAGTAGGAATAGGAGGAACTCACAAGGACAAGCAGATAGATCATCCTAAGTTCTAATATAGTAATGTGACCCTAATGGTCCTGCAATCATACTACCTAGTATCGGCCACCCTAACATCATGTGCATAGCCTCATAGTAGACAGACCATGAAACCACCCTAAACCGTGTAAGCAACATCTATAGGCATACTCAAGACGTCCTTAACATTTCCTTTATATTCTTAAGGGATTTCACAATCCGGAGGTGGGTGACCAACACATTCACAACATCAGCATCTAATCTAGCTAAACGTAATTTATCCTATTATGAACAGTGAATCACACGATACTATTTAGTCCTTAGAGCTTCATGCTCAACATCCTTAGATTCTTATGTATAGTAGATCACACGCTACTATACAGCCTTGAGAGCTCTTGTTCCACATCACCAATCATCAAAGGAGAAACTAATAAGATGGTTCCCTGTATCTAACTATAACTCTACTAGATAAACCCCTCACCTCTGATCGCTTTTCTGACTGGTATGAACTAAAGAAACCGTCCTAGTGCTTAGATCTCTTCTACTGAGAGATCCAAGAGAAAAAATCCCATGATTGATCCCAACACTCAAACTGCCAGGAAGGTTCGTAACCCACAACTAAAAAGATAAATGCTATGTTTGGCAGCAGGAATCTTTCATAGGCATCTAATCATTTTTCTATCTGGGTTAGAATCTCATGACTCCTATTTTTGGTATGAAAGTTTTGGACGGGAATGTGTTTTCCAATCGGAATCATGATTTCCAATTAGTATAAGAAACTGGTTTTAGATAAGCAGCCTGCAGATTTTTGAATTCCATACACAAAATGGACACGCACTTTGACGACACTCGATTTGTCGTGTTCATCGTACTCGTTTAAGCGACATTTCAAGCATATATGTATAGTGTTGGGTATAGTTTTAGGATATTCCGTACATTTCTAACTCCTATCTTGATTTAGTGTCTCTGACCCGTTCATGGTCCATTGATGTTGCGTCGTAGTGTTTTGAATCAATTTCAGGGACACCTCGATGTCGATGCATTATTCGGAACTGTATGATGTGCAAGGACGAGCTAAATGCATCAAAGAATGAAAAAATCACAAAGTTCAGGCGTTATACAGTGTTTGGGGAAAAGCGGAAACTAAGAAGGATGATCTAAGTTTCTCGGCGCGGATGGTTGCTGGAATTCAAGGGAAACATGGCGTCTCCCTACACAACACAACATGTCCCTTGGAACACGGCGTGTTCCTCAAGGACACGTCCGTGTCCTTGTCTCTGGAAGTTCGACCGAGAAGTTATTTTCATTGAACACGCCCATGTCTTTTTGGGAACACGACATGTCCTACGGAACACGGCATGTTCCTCAAGGATATGACCCTGTCCTTTTCTCTGGAACTCTTGGACCGAGAATCATTTTCCAGAGAACATGTTCGGTGTCCTTTTGGGAACACGGCGTGTTTTACGCCCTCACGGGTTTTCTCAACAATTGTCCTTCTCCAATTTGGAATAGACTATATAAATACCCCGGTTCTTCCTCATTCGAAGACAGAGTTCCCAAGATGAAATTTAGAGTTTTATTGTGAGATTTGAGAGAAACTAAAGGAAACTTCAAGGAGCTCGAAATCCAAATAGTTATCAAGACGGTGAATCAAGTTCTTCGGGAAGATCGACAAAATTAGTTTTTTCATAAGTCTATGTGTAAACCTAGATTCATTGTCTTCCTCTTCTGATTTTGATTTGTCTCTCAAGATTATGAGCAACTAAACTTCTCTTCCTTAGATTAGATCAACCCTGGGTTAATTACTATGAACGAATTATTTGATACATTTGACGATTTATGCGAGTTGGATGGATTTTATTGCATATTTAATTTCGTTTTCGATTTTTTCTTGCCTGATAAACTTGAATGGATCTTTGTTAGATTTATCTTAGACTCGAGAGAGCATGCATTTCTAGAACGCCGAAACCAATAACTATGTTAGACATTTATCATCATCCAAGAGCGAATGAACTAGTTTGTCATGTGAGCAATTCCAAATCGATAAATCACCTAGCGGGTTTTAGATCTTTATCTCGAAAAAGCGGACAAGAATAGTAAATAGGTAGCAAATTAGTCGACCCAAAAAGGTGTGAGTTGATTAGAGAAGAATTGCGCCAGAATGCATCTATCCTTATTTGTTTAAATCATAGAATTTTTCTGTGATTTGCGAATTAGAATTGCCTATGGGGATTCAGCATCTAAGCAGTTTCATCTTTGTTTGTCTACAATCTTATTTCCTGCAATCTTGCCACCCTTTTACTTTAAAGCAATTTTCATTTTTCACTTGGATTGCTCGATTGATCCTCGTGGCACCTAAACCACATTACTTGATACCTCGATTGATATGAAATACAACTTTGAGTAAGATACTAAAAGAGACCCTAGGGAGATTTGAATCAGTTCGTTTATTTTTGTAATGCCTAAAAACGGTCATCAAATTAGGGCCGTTGCCGGGGGCTTTGGTATCTGAAAGTAGTTTGATTATTATTAATCTTCATTTCCGTGTAAATTTTTTACTTTCACAGTTACTTTTTACGGTGTTTAATGTTTTTTTTACGTAGGAAAGAAATCATTGCATGTCACCAGTAGCGATATGATCAAAATCAGGTCAAAGTCCTCATTAGGCCTCGCACACATCAACAGAAGAAGGAGAGATTGCTGAACTCTCAAGGCTTTATTTGGAAGTGACAAAGAATCTCGGCTCGAGACTCTTCAGACTTTTGGGATTCAGATTATTTTGACATGGACCACAGTTACACTTCCAGGCTTATTGAACGAATAGCTGCAGTAAGAAATCTTACTGACTACACAAAGCCTGGGGCTGCAAACTCCAGATCGAGTGTGGTTTCTTTTGAGCAAGATGATGCCAACTATGAAATCAAGAGGAATCTCATCTCCTTAATTCAGGAGAACTTGAAGTTTGAAGGGAGGACCGATGAAAATCCATGTGATTATCTAGTGGATTTCTATGCTTATTGTGAGACCGTCAAACTTTGAGGTATGTCTGAAGAAGTAATGAAGCTCAAGCTATTCAAGTGGTTTCTTCGAGGAGCAACAAGAAGATGGTTGATTAGTCAACCCGGAGGCACATTCAGAGATTGGGACACTCTTGATCAAGCTTTTGTTTAAGAGTATTATCCGTCGGCGAGGACTGCTGGTATTCGAGAACCAATTTCTCAAATTCATCAGAGAGAAGGAGAGGGCTTATATGAGTTGTGGAACAGATTTTAGGAGCTCTTATCTGACTTCCCTCACCACGGTTATACATACGGTTAGCTAGCATACATGTTCAGCAGATCCCTGGATCGAGCAACCTCAATGCTAGTATACCAACTAGCAAATGGAGATGTCACTACTCTAACTCCTGAAGCATTTTCTTTACCACATTTTGCTTCATATGCTATCAAATTTAGAAATTGGTCAAGGAATACAATTCAGCCAGCACATGCAGTATTTTCTGACAGTTCAGACAATATTGCCTTGAGAGTTCAAGTTAAGGCATTAGAGAAGAGGTTTGATAATTTGAAGGTTGCTAATCCCCCTGCTGCATCTGTTTACACTTGTGCTTGGCGTGGTGTTTGGGATAGCCAAAGGGAGTCTGGAAAATTCTACACCAAAAAACCAATGACTGTTAAAGAAGTCGATTTTGTTCGAGGGGGCTATCCTTTCGATCAGCAAGGATATCAAGAGTTCAGAGCAAAGAATTTTGTTGGCAGACAATTCCAAAATGCATATCCTCACTCTGATTTCTACAAGCCTAGAGTGGAGGACTACATAGTAGCACCTCTCAAGGAAATTCAAGCAACCAAAGACCGCCAGGATTCCCAGACAAGCTACCTCATCAACAAATTTCATCCCCACCTGGAGGATTCAATGATGACATTATCTAGATGATGAAGACCATGCAGGCGCAGTTGGCAAATCAAAACATTATTTTGCAAGGTCAACAAGCAATGATTCAAAGAATGAAAGCATCCTAAAAATCTTTGGCTCAAAAGGTAGATCTGAGACCTACTGGAAAACTCCCGGGGAACACATAATAGAACCCCAATAACAGACAAAAAATGACATATGGATGCTAAGCTAATTTCATTAAGGAGCAGAAAGACGATTCGGGGAAATCCCAAATCTGTTGAAGAACTAGAGATGGTATCAGATGATATTGATATTGACATTCAAGAGGACGAAGAAGAGACAACAATGGCGGCAGCCACTCCTTCACCTAAAGCTCGGAAGCCTACAAACACAAATTTTGTGCTCACTTTGAAAGATTAAGAAGCATGCTAGGATTCCATATCTATCAGCACTCAAGAAGAAGTGGGTGCTAAAGGAGTTTGAGAGGTTTGTTGAAATCATCAAGACACAAGAGGTTACACTAACCTTCCTAGAAGCTTTCACAAAGATTCCAGCATATGCCAAGTTCTTGAAAGATGTGCTAACCAAGAAAATCAATCTCAGCAACGCAATAAACGTCTCTATACATGAAGAAGGTACAACTATCCAAGTCGGACTGACAAAGGGAAAAGACCTAGGGAGCTTTACTTTACCTTGCACTATTAAGAATATTAAAGTTGGTAGAAGTCTTGCTGATCTAGGTGCTAGTATAAATGTGATGCCACATAGTTTGTTTGAGAAACTAGATATAGGTGAACTTAGACCGACTGAAATTATTCTTCAACTTGCTAATAAATCTATGGTAAAACCTAGGGTAGTGATAGAGGTGTGCCTGTTCTTGTAGGACCTTTTGAATTTCGTGCTGATTTTGTTGTGCTAGATACCCATGAAGGTGACTCCAATATTTTGTTAGGACGTCTTTTCTTAGCTATTGCTGATGTTGTGATTGATGTTAGCAAAAGGTGTTTAACATTGAAAGTAGGACAAGATGAAGTCAAATTTTGTTTGAAAGAGGGCATGAAATACTCTAAGGTTAAGGATGATGTGATATTTCTGACAACTATCGAGATGCCTCTGAAATGTTTGAATTGTCTCATATGCTTGTTGGAGATGTCTGTACTGTTACTAGTATCTATGGAGACTGGATGAACGACATTGAGTAAAGGGCACATGCAAAAGCTCTTAAACAGCTCGAGACCTACTCTAGTACGCCACCAGTGATGGAACTTCCAAAGATCCCGAAGATAACTGCATCTTATGAAGAACCACCGGAGTTGGAGCTGAAGCTACTTCCAGAGCATCTCGATTATGCATTTCTCTGAGAGGGTTCGAAATTACCAGTCATCATCAGCTCAAAGTTTGAACCTCAGTAGCAAGAGGAACTTCTAGCTCTCTTGAAGAAGTATAAACAAGCCATAGCGTGGAAGCTTGTTGACATTAAGGGAATCGGTCCCTCATTCTGCATCTAAAAAATCAAGTTGGAAGCTTGCTGATGTCAATCCTGTAGCACAACAACAACGCAACTTGAATTCAGCCATGAAGGAAGTTGTGAAGAAGGAGTCACTCAAGCTCCTAGATGCAGGTATCATTTATCTGATTTTTTACAGTCCTAAATAGATTGTGCCAAAAAAGGGTGGATTCAAAGCTGTTCCTAACAGCAAGGGAGAGCTCATCCCACCTCGAACAGTCACCGGGTGGAGAGTGTGTATTGATTACAGGCGCCCAAACAATGTTACGAAAAGACCACTTTCCACTGGCTTCCATTGATCACATGCTAAAGCGCCTCACCAGTCATGAGTTTTACTACTTCCTGGATGGGATGTCTGGTTACTTCCAGATCCAGATCGAGTTAGAGGACCAAGATAAGACGAGTTTCTCATGTCCCTTCGGCACATTTTCATACATGCGTGTCCCTTTCAATCTATGCAATGCACCCGTGACATTTCAAAGGTCTATGACAATGATTTTTTTGGAATTTACTAGAAGATGTTGTCGAAGTCTTCATGTATGACTTCTCTATTTATGGAGATTCGTTCTTGAGATGTCTAGCAAATTTGGAGAAGGTGCTATTGAGGTGTGAGGAAACCAACTTAGCTATAAGTTGGAAGAAGTGCCACTTCTTGGTGGAGAAGGGGATTGTGCTAGACCATAGGGTCTCCAAAAGAGGTATTGAGGTGGATTGAGCTATGCTCGAAACCATCTCTCAGCTGCCTCCCCCTGTCAATGTTTAAATTGTGCGTAGCTCTTAGGACATGCCGGCTTTTATTGTCGTTTTATTAAGGATTTTCCTGAAATTATATTGCCTTTGACTAGGTTGTTAGAGAGAGATGTGCCATTTGTACTCGATGATAAATGTCTGCAGGCATTCGAATCCCTCAAGAAGAAGCTGGCCACTACGCCGACACTGGTCTCATTGGATTGGTGAGCCCCTTGTGAATTGATGTGTGATGCTAGTGATTTTGCAGTTGGAGCAGTTTTAGGACAAAGGAGAGAGAAGAGGTTCTATCCAATCTACTTCATTATTAAGACGCTTAATGATGCACAAAGGAACTACACAACTACGAAGAAGGAGCTCATGGTGGTTGTCTTCGCATTCAACAAGTTCAAGTGCTATCTAGTACTGTCACATGCTATGATTTTCACTAACCACTCTGCTCTTAAGTATCTTCTAGCTAAACAGGATGCAAAAACGAGATTAACTCTATGGGTCTTACTCCTACAAGAGTTTGACATATCTATCAAGGACAAGGTAAGAGCAGAAAACATTACAAGAAACCATCTTTCACGCCTTGAAGGCCCACTTCCGTGTCGATTTGCTGAAGCATAAATCAACGAGCTCTTCTCAGATGAATATCTATTTCTCTTAGAAGAAGCATAGGAAGTCTCGAAGCATCACCCCAACAAACACCTATGGTATGCCGAAATATCTAACTTCCTCACTGCCGGGACATTTCCAGAGGACTACACTCATCAGCAGTGGAGGAAACTAATTTTCGACACCAAGCATTACATCTGGGATGATCCCTACCTCTTCCATTCCGGGTCTGATGGAGTGATCAGGATGTGTCACCGTGCATGAGTCACTCAAAATCATGCTTTGCTTCCACACCAGTCCCTCCGGGGGACAACATAGTGGAAACTGCATCCATTAGAAGATTTTCGATGTAGGTTTCTATTGGAGGACAATTTGGAAAGATTGTGGACATTTCTTAAGAACTGTGATCAATGCCAACTTTTAGATAACATTTAAAATAGGAATGAAATGTCAATAACGTTTGAAATAGAGATTTTTTTATCTGTGGGGGATTGATTTTATGGGTCGTTTCCCATAATCCCATGGTAATAAGTACATACTTGTTGCTGTGGATTATGTGTCAAAGTGGACAAAGGCGCAAGCACTGCCTACTAATGATGTTAGGACGGTGGGAAAGTTTATCACCCGCCTTTTATGCGGTTCGACACCCCTCGCGCTATCATTAGCGATAGGGGTACTCACTTCCAGGGTTAATTCGATTGAGTTTGCCAAAATTTTGGCATAACTCATCGATTGACCACGGCTTACCATCCACAGGCAAGCGGCCAGGGCATTATTCGGAACTCTATGATCTGCAAGGAGGAGCAAAATGGATCGAAGAATGAAAAAATCATGAAGTTAAGGTGATATACAGTATTTAGAGACAAGCAGGAACTGAGGCGGATGATTTAAGTTGCTCAGAGCAGATGGTTGTTGGATTTCAAGGGGAACGCAACGTGTCCCTAGAGAACACGATGTCTCTGATTGAACACACCGTTTTCCTCAAGGACACGGCCGTGTCCTTATCTTTGGATCGAACTCTCGGACCCAGAAGCATTTTGTAGAGAACACGTCCGTGTCCTTTTGGGAACACGACGTGTCCTTCTAGAACATGGAGTGTTCTACCTCCAGACGGGTTTTCTCAACAATTTTCCTTCTCCAATTAGGAATAGACGATATGAATACCTCGGTTAGCCCTCATTTGAAGACAGACTTCCCTGGGCAAAATTGAGAATTTTGTTGTGAGATTTGAGAGCAACTAAAGGCAACTTCAAGGAGCTCGAAATTGGCGAAGTAATCAAGACGTCGAAACAAGTTCTTCGGGAAGATCGATAAAATTAGGATTTTCATAATTCTTTGTGTAAGCCTAGATTCAATGTGTTCCTCTTCTGATTTTGATTTGTCTCTTGAGAATATGAGCAACTAAACTTCTGTTGGTTAGATTAGATGAACCCTAGGTTAATTTCTATGAATAAATGATTTGATACATTTGACGATTTCTGTGAGTTTGATGGATTTCATTGCATATTTAATATCATTTCCCATTTGTTCTTGCCTGATCATCTTGAATAAATCTTAGTTAGATTTGTCTTAGACTTGTGAGAGCTTGCATTTCTAGAACGCCGAAACAAATAACTAGGTTATACGTTATCCCTCATCCGGGAGCAAATGAACTAGTTTGTCGTGGGAGAAATTCTAAATCGGTAAATCACCTACGGGGTTTTAGATCTTTGGCTCGAAAGAGCGGACTAGAATACTAGATAGGTAGCTAATTAACGGACCCGAATGGGCGTGATTTGATTAGAGAAGAATTGCGACAGTGTAATGCATCTATCTTGATTTGTTTAAATCGTAGAATTTGTATGTTATTTGTGAATTAGAATTGCTTAGTGAGATTTGACATCTAAGAAGTTTCATCTCTGTTTATCTACATCCTTATTTCGTGCCGTATAGTAACCCTTTTACTTTAAAGCAATTTTCATTTTTCACTTTGATTGATTGATTCTCATGGCATCTAAACCAAATTACTTGATACCTTAATTGATATTAATTTCAACTTTGAGTAAAATACTAAAATGAACACTAAGAAAATTTAACTCGATTAATTTATTAATCGAATTATTTTGATACCGCCTAAAAACACCGCCACTTTATTTGTCTAATTTTAAATAAATTCCATTAACTCTTTTATCTGTTTGTACGAGAGATCTAATTCCGCCGACCTAAATATCTGATCACCAGCTCCCATGGAGCTCAATCCGATAGCCACCATAGCAGCTCCCATCGCTGTCGCAGTTCTTCGGTCAGCCAGGTATACTTTTTTGTGTCTGTCTTCACTGGTCTCTCTCTGTCTTTCCATCTTAAAATCTTCTCATCGTTTCTCAGGATCTTTCCATCTCTCCAATCATCTCTTCCGCCATCTCTCCAGTCATCTCTTCTCGAATATCTTTAGCCTACTGCCACTTCGAGTTGTCTCAGTTCAGGTATTACTCGGCTCCACCCTGCTGCCACCTTGAGTCGTCTCGGTTTGGATATTACTCAGCTCTTACTGAATTCTTGGCCTTCACTGTGTTTGATTGATTACTTGTATGTTGAAATTTATGTGTTAGGGTTTCCAGAGGTGATGTTAATGTTTGTTTGTCAACGATTTGTTAAAGTCATTTGCTAAAGTCATATTTGGATGAATTGTTAATAATTCTCTATCTTGCTATGAGGCTACTACCGGGTATTCACCTTTGATTTGGCTTCTTAAACCTTTGTTTCTAATTTTCAACCCATATGATCCTATTTCATGGTTTCAATACAAGAAATGTAGTAGGCAACTAGCTTTAAGTTGGAATGTTCAAGTTTTGTGTGTAGGCAGCTAGCTTTAAGTTGGATGTTTCATTGCTTTGTGTTATCTTAGTTAATTTGTTTCTCATTCAGGGGTCCAACTATGATGGAGAGTCGAAGCAATTCAACATAGCAGAATCAACGGTAGGGAGGGCTATTCAAGGGCTGTTCAGTTTTGCTTGTTCAATCTTTTTCCATCTGTTATGCTTGTCTCTAATTTGTTATTCTCTGCTTGTTCATGTGTCGTCTCTGTTTTCTAATGCCTTATGAAAATGGGTCTTCATTCATATATTTCTTTGAGGTGTTAGTTTCAAGTATTGGTAGAGGTGGCATTTATTCGATAAACCATAACTGTAGGAGATCATTTCGTTAGTGGTACTGAGCAGTTGAGCTGCATCCAGACTAGTCTGAGATGTGCGTATGAGAAACTTATGTGTTCTTAGAAGAACGTATGCCTAGTCGAGTAACTGTTGTTAGTTGAGCACAACTTATATGTTCTTACTAACTTTGTTTTGATTTGTTAGTAGTTTTGATATCTGAAGACCTATGCTTGGCTTTGATTGTTGATACAATTTGGAAAACTAAATTCCAAGGAAAACTGGACTGGAATAAAGGATCAGAAATGGTTCCAACTATTTCAACTCTCTTTGATTTCTATTTTGAAATGGTTTTATGGTAGTGGACAGGGAGATTGAATGAGTGGTTTTATTGAATTGTTTTCCTCCATGTCTATTTTGCAGAATTGCAGCATATGCAGGAGTTTAAATCGAGTTCCAATTGAATGATATGATGAGCTAGCCACAATTTTTGGCAACTCAAGTGCAACTGGAAAGGAAGCACGAGGTATTAAGGATCTTGTACCTACTGAGAACGATATCCTTGATATTGATAAGGTATTTGAGGATGATCTTGTATTGAGCACAAGGTATTATGAAGTTGATGCTACCATGGAGGTTGGAGAAATTTTGAGAAGGACGTTCAAGAATCAGAAGCGTTACAATCATTTTGGTACTATGAAATTTTATTGCTAGTAGCTATTTTTAGTTCGGTCGAATCATATTTTAATAGAAAATTTTGTACCTTGGCGGAAATTAATAAACATTAACATTCAATAGATTTAAAAAGCAACAACTTTTTTGCTTTAGAATTTTTCAGGGTAATTCTGTCATATTTATTAGTATATAATATTTATTTTCCCATTCACTTTCCTATTCAATTTTGTATCCAATCAATTTTGAAATGAAGATTATGAGGAATTAGACACTTTTCCTTTTCAATTCAAATTTCAGCGGCCAAACATAGCATAAAAGAGGAGGAAGTTTGATTATGTTCCAAAGACTTAGGGGATAATTTCTCTTACTCTAAAGATCTCTATTCATAGATGGAGAGAGATCCGCTCTTATTTGCTCTTATTTTCTCTTTTGATTGATCAAACTCTTAGAAGAATTGTCGCTCGTCAGAAATTATTTGAGAGAAAGGAATAAAGTTCTATAATTCTGAAGGGTTACACTTATGGTAAGTTTATACACTTTTCATCACACCCATGGTCAAAAGCTGACCATGTCTGTGGTGAGCCTACAACCATGCCAGTAATCATTTAACAATTACGGTCGTGGTACCCTTTGACCATAGATGTAGTTGCTCTCACAACCATGACCATGACAGATAATCAACCACATCCATGATAGACAACTCAATCACGACTCTCTTTAGTATTCCAAAACTAGACATCAGTCTGAAATTGAGGTGTCACACTATATATACACATTTTACGCCTTTAGGGCATTCCTTGACACTTATCTATTTCCAAGTTCATCGTTAACAATGTTTAGTCCTCATACACCATACAAACACTGACCCATACTTTTCTATACATGGTGAAACCCGTTGATCTTCCACGGAGATCCTCTCCACTATGCATCTCAATACTCAAATAACTGAACCATTATTGTCATACTCTATTGAATCATTATTGTCATACTCTATTGAACGAGGCAGAGCATAACTAAATCCAAACATTAAGAAGAACCAAATTTGTCTAGTCTTTTTGGCGCATTGGTATAAATCTGTGTTATGTTCGTTTAATTTTAGTTCTTTACAATTGTTATCAAAGCTCTAATCCGAATTCAAGACTGAGAAAAGAACCATGATGGAGAAAAAATCATGGGTGAAGAAATTTGATGGAGCGGACTCGGGTTTCGGAAGATGCAAAATGAGATTTTATGTAAATATATGCACCAACTGTTAGGAATAAGGTTGTAGGTAGTGGGAGAGGGGATGGGTTGGAATGGGCAAAACAATTATGGGTAAAGAAATTTGATGAAGCGATCTTGGGTTTTGGAAGATGTAGATTGAGCTTGTATGTAAATATATGTACCAATTGTTAGAAATAACGCCGTAGGTGGTGGGAGAGGGAATGGGTTGGAATGGGGTTCCATTGAACCCCTTGGAAAAACGATTCCATGAAAAGTATGGATATCGATTGTGTTTCAAAGTGTTGAGCTCCACTTCGCCATACAACATATTGATTTATATACATGCACATCTCCTATTTAGCAACAAGTGTTTGAGTTGATAGGTGATGTGTCGTACTAGCTTGGCGTGGTGATGTGGTTCTATATCAGTCTAGGTGCAGGAGTACTTCAGTTTCATTGTTGTTATGGTCTGATGGATTTTTTTAAGTTGGATATATTTTATATCTTTTATGACTATAAGAACGAACTATAGAATCAGATGAATGATGAGTGGTCGAACTGCGTGTAGGTCACATAGATGATAATATTAATCAAGATTTTCATGTTAGTTTGAATAAAAATGTATTGTATAATGTTTCCAAAATATGAAAGCGAGTTATGGTTCTTTGTAAGAATGGTTTATTCAATATGAAATGCTGTTGTAGTTCGATTATTGTGCAAATTTTTTACTCAGAGATTGAATTTTAATTTCAAATATGTGATTAAACTTTAATTTCAAATTTGTCGAAACCCATTGATGAATTTACTAGCCCCGACGCTGGACGTAGGACAGGAAGGATGAAGACCGGAATATTTTTTAAATGAAAGTGATGAATGTGGTTTTCTTCTCTGTAACACCTCACCTAGAAGACCGGATCCACCCACTAGTTCAACGGTTCAACCCATACAAAGCTAATGTACTTGGTAATTGTTATATTTTATCGTTACTTAAACTTCAACAAAAATATTTGCTACTAAACAACAATAATTTGATCAAATTAAGGCATTAATGTAGTTTATCCCTACTTAAACAACAATATTTGCTACTTCAATAATAACGTTGTCCTCAATGGACCACAAAACTAGGGTAACGGTGGAACACGAGAAACAAGTACTAACTTGAAGATCAAAAGGTGGAGGAAATACAGAGCCTGGATGAGGACCCATGCTCCATTCGGACTGCACATGCAAGATTGAGACACCAGCTAGATATGACTAGAGTTCTACAACAACAGAGAAATAAAAGATACAAGAGAGGAGAGGCTAATGCCAATCCATTACATCAATCGACACAAAGCTAAATAGGAAAAAAGCAACAATAGTTCAACAACAAGACATACACAGAAATAACAAAGATTCTAGACATGGATTGCCTCCCATGAAGCGCTCTTTCTTTTATGTCTTTGAGCTAGACAATACATGGATGTCAGGTGGAAGCGTCCCAACTGAGGACTTCCTTGACACTAGCATCATTATTCTTGAAATACATCTTTGATATACCGCCCTTAAGAAGAAACTTCTCGCGGCTAGTATGAACAAGCTCCAATACGCCGTCAGATCAGATAGTTGTAATTTCGGACGATCCAAACCACTCTTCCTTGTCGACTTTTACGTTTGAAGGGTCAAAAGTGAGAGTCTCAAAGTCGTCCTTCGGTTTTGCTTCTTTCTTCTTCTTGATACCCTTCTTTGGGACACTCCCTTTACTTTTATGAGTTCTTAAGCAACTGCAGGTACCTGCACTTTTAGAGCAATAGCTGGTGGAGTAGGCTCTATAATAACAGTATGAGAATAAGCATAATTAAGATCATTTAGAAGGTGCCCTAGCTAGTGAGGAGTTGCTGGAGGTAGGCTAGACATCTTAAATGTTATCTCATCCTTCTCAATTCTTAATGTCAATTGTCTAGTTCCAACATTAATGGTTACATCAGTAGTTTCTAGGAATGGCCAACCAAGGATGACATGGGTTTGGGGACTCTCCTCCATGTCTATCACGATACAATCTACCCCAAAGGAACATTTTCTTACTATAACGATGATATTCTCAGCAATACCCCTAGGATAACAGATGGTTTGATCAACTAGTTGAGTATACATCTTAGTAGGGTGCAAAGTAGGTAATTCAAGACGTTCAAACAAGGATTAAGACATGACACTGATGCTAGCACCAAAATATTCTAAAGCCCTATCAATGCGATAAATACCAATATAAAAATAGGGACACTAAGGCTAACGTTAGTGTCATGTGCTTCTTCACCACTCTGGTCTGAGGTTCCATTGTGTTTGTTGCATTGAGGGACACTAAAGCTACCTCTTCTTTCTGCTCTCCTTTTGACTATTGTGTCCCTTATATTGGTGGAGTAGCGGGTGCTTCTTTAGGTGTTGGATTAGCTTCTTCCCCATACAAGACTACAACTCTAAGCTTCTCTAGCACTGTCGCAGATCTTGAATCTCCTAACTTTCTCTTATTAGAAAGAATCTCCTTCATAAACTTAGCATAGTTTGGCATCTTGAGCAAGACCTCTAATAGTGGGATGCTCAAACTCTACTTATTGAGAATATCCAATAACTTCTTAAAACCATCCTTTGTTAACGGCTTCTATTTTAATACATCAGGATATGGTACTTTAGGCTTGTAAGGTGAGAGTGGGAGACTTGATAAGGCATTAAAGGTATAACTTTTTCTTGTATCTCCATGGGCACTGGTTTCATTAGAATGTTAAGAATTTTCGTTCTACTCATTAGTGTCACTACTCTTGTGGACTCCCCATGTTTTGGATGGGAATAGTAGCACTGGCGATCCCATTAGGCTTTTCAATTATGAATTTAGACAATTCTCTGATTCAGTTTTCCAATAGGTGCATTTATTGTACTGAATTGAGCTTGATTTTGTTGTTGAGTAGCGACATTATAAGCTATGAATTTCTCCTTAAGGATCTCTATAGAGGACTGTTGTTGGTAGGGAGGAGGAAATCATGAGGGTCACTGGTTAAAAGAAACTGAGATTTGACCCTGATCTCCATAACTTTGATTGCTTGAATTAGATCCTTGTTGGGTCTGGTTCTATTGCTGATACTAGTTATTCCCATGATAAATTTATTGTCCTTGTCATTGTTGCTGGTGATTATTCTGATTCTTGTAGTTATTTGAGCCTTGCTGTTGTTGTTCTAATTTTGGTAGTTGTTCTGGCTTTGTTGGTAGTTGTTCTGATTTTTTTAATTGTTCTATCCTTGTTGAAGAGTTCCTTGATTCTGACCACCCACATAGTCAACCTTCTCTTATTATTTTTGAACTCCACAATCATTCTCTGGCGCCCATTGGCAATCTGAATTCTCATGAACATTTACGCCACAAGTTTCACAAGCGCATAAACACAAGCAACAGGTTTGTTGGAGATGACGACTAACCCCATCACATCAAGCTTCTTACTAAGTAACTGCATATACTTCAAAATGTTTGCCTGAGTTAGATCACTCACTTCTGGTTTTTCTGTAGCCGTTTCCTTCTCATCCTTCACCAACAATCATTGGATGAGGGTCTTGGTTTTCATTGCCAAACTCTTGCAGGATGCTAAGCCCTCGGTAGGAGTAAGATTTTTGATGTTGCCAGTCACATGCATACTCAAATCCCTCTTCTTTAGATTATACAGGCCCTTTGTGAACACTTTATATTTCATAATATCATCTAGGTTATGATGGCGGAAAGCTCTGAGTCCCTGAAGTCGCTGCCAAACATCAAAGAATGTCTCCTTAGAATCACTATCGAACATCAAGACTTTTCCCTTTAGAGCCTCTGTTCGAGTAGGAGAGAAAAATTCCTCTAAGAACTCTTTCGCTAATTGATGCCAAGATGTGAAATAACCTGCAGGTTGCTCATATCACCAATCTTTAGCTGTCCCCTTGAAAGGAAACAAAAGTAATTCCACAATAGCATTGTCCACTTGATTCATTTTGAGTGTAGCTATAATTATGTTGAAGTTACGTTTCTGAGATGAATAATGGGATCTACATCTGGTAATCTCGAGAATGTATCCTGTCCCTAGATGATGTTGATATGTGAACCTAGAATCTGGAAGCTAGGTGCATTGATAGGTGGTCAATTAATACTAGAGTTCGCCCCTTCTAGAGAAGGATGGCCATAATCCTTGAGTGGCTTTGCTTTGTCATCCATTTGAGCAGGTAGTTCTGAATCTTCAACTAGTGGTGGTAGAGGCGTGAGAGGAGACTCGTCTAAAATGAGTTTCTTTCTCATTGTTGGACCGAGATGAGCGTACGATGTTTTTGCTTTATCGGTTAACCTTTTGCTCTTTCGAAGTGTCTAAGGACCTATTATGGTGCCCACAAAAAACAACATTACCAAGTAGTATAATAATGTGGGAGAGATAAGAAGTGATAAGAAAAGTAAGGGAATAGCTAACAATCAAAGTCTTTTCTAGAATTAGAAAAATTCCCCGGCATTGCCGCCAATTTGATAAACCATATTTCACCCGCCACCAAATATCCACTAGAATGCTCTAATGGAATCATATTTTCCTAGGGTCTTTCTAATACTATAACTCAACTTTAATATGCAAACTAGACTAAGTAATAATGAAGTTTTGGTTATTGAAGTAACTAAGAAATAAATTAAAAGAAAGTATAATGCAAGTAATCGAGTTTCAAATATGGGATGGAAGGTTGTTTACACTCAAATCCATAATAGCTAGCAATGTATGAAAGAATGATATGAAATCTCAGTTAAATAGGTTACAATGGCTTGGCAATCTCCTAAGATAGTCTTAGACCGCTCCCAAAAATCTAACGATCTATGCTGCTTGGCCTACGACTCCTCTCTCGAGCTAATCTTAACCCAAGTAGAACGCACTACAGGCGTTCGATGAAATGCCACAATGATAAACGATGCAAAAAGACAAGATGAACCGCTTCTCTCTCGAGCTAACGAGGCATCTAGAGTTCATCCTAAGCGTCCTATTGATCTATGTTCCTCTCGGACACACAAATCAATGACAAGAAATGAATGAATATAAAATTAGATTTTAGTAAGAACACGCCATTAAACTGAATAACCTCGATATCATAATCAAAGGGTTAAAAATCCATCATCCATACAATTTCTATACTAAAGCTTCATCTAATCTAAACAACAGAAGAGTTTAGCTACTCATGGTTTGAGAAAAAGAAAGCAAGAAGAAAGGAAAATAAACTGAGAGGAAGACATCTTGTGTCGGGAATATCAAACTTTTCACCGATCGATGATCCATCCGCAATCGTGGATGAACTCTTACTTTAATCGCTCTCTAGAACTTTCTCTCTTCCTAAAAGCTCTAAAATCTATATAAAATAATGTCTCTCTCGTCCCAAGGGTTTCTCAAGGGTTTATATAGGATGTCTTCCAACTTGGAGAAGGATTCAGGCCAAAAATACCGTTAGTGGTTAACACACGGTCGTGTGCTAGTAACACATGGCCGTGTAATAGCCATTTCGCGGCTGCTTCTCACTAACTAGCAACTTTGTTAAATACACAGTTTTTGGACTATATGTCAATATAAAAGTTATAGGCAATCAAACTAGATTTCCATTATTGCCGCCGACTTTGCATGAATTGGACTTCTGAGCAAGGAGTTATGGCCAACATACTAAACAGTGACGTTCTCCGACCAAGTTGACCGTTTCGAGTTGTTCCAGCTTTCCCACCATGCTTTGGTTTATCCCGGAACGCCGTATCACATTTGAAATGCACCAAAAATATGACGTAAAATGATCCAAAGGGCCAAAGGGAAACCGAATATGCACATAATATCCTAAATTTGATAAAATTAAAGCATCAAAGTAACAAATATTATTGTTTAAGTAGGGATAAAATACATCAATTACCAAGTACATCAAGAACCAACATCAAACTAAAAAATATAACATAATTTTGGAGACAAAGAAAATCATATCATATTCATCACATAAACCTATCAAACGTGCATCAGAACATAACCAACCATTCTTGCTATAGAGTACATAAGCATTAAGCGGTAAGGCCCAAACAAAGCTTGGTGATCTATTTTAGAATAAAACACGAGTCAATCGTGGTACATAAATCTTGTAATCTCCTATTAGGAAATTATACTACGCAACACATTCATGGCTTAACAAAATAGAATAGAAATCTCCCTGCCTGGCAGAAAGCTAACCTTGCACTCTGAACACAACTTGGAAGAATATCCTTACCAATTTCCTTACAATCTTCACCAACACTTCAAAACAACTTGAAATCGTTCCCTCAAACAAAGATCAATCACAGACCCCTAAATTGTCAAAAAATCCTAATTTGAATCCCTATCTTCAAAGATATCGAAGCATAAGAAGAAGGAAGGGAAAGTTAGCTCTAAGGAACCTAGTGTTATCACTAACCCTAAAGCTTTGACCCTAACACGCTTGTAATGAGCGTTCAAAAATAATCTAATTATGAAAGTAATTAGGGTCAAATTTCTATAGGGTTTCAATGTTGTGTCTGCTTAATGTTTTGAAAAGTGCGAACCGGTTTAATAAGTTTTGTGGTTTAGGTGCCATAATTATCAAACTATCAATTTAAACTAAGTAATTAAAAGACAATTAACTACGGTTGCAAGGCTGCTCAAATAATGGTGGAGAAACACTAATGGATAAAACTGCTTAGATTTCGAATCCCCCTATGCTATCCAAACAAACAAATGATATCCGACTATTCAGTTTATGCAAAATTTACTGTCACAATACTTCTCTAATTAGATCACGACCTTTCCGGTCTGCTAATGTGCTACCTATCTACTATCCCAGTCCGCACTTTCGAGATAAAGAGCTAAAATCTGCTATGCGATAAAACAATTGAGAACTGCTCGCAAGATGGACTAATCCATTCACACCCGAATGACGGTTAACGACTAACCTAGTTGCTTAATTTCGGTGTTCTAGATATGCAAGCTCTTTCAAGAGGGTAAAAATTTAGCAAGATCCTATTCAAGATGGCTAACTAAGAATAAGAACGGAAATGAAATTAATCATACACCAAAATCATTCCAACTCGGATGAATTGTTAAAGTCAAACAATCATCCGTTCATAAGAAATTATCTAGGGTTCATCTAATCTAAGATTAAGGAGTCTAGCTACTCATAATCATGAAAAAAAAGGCGAAATCAACAAAGCGAAACATTGAAATCAGATTCACAAGATGATGTTTTATCATCGCTCGAAAGTCTCTATTCTCTGCCCAAAATTTCTTCCAAAAGGCTATGCTCTCAAAATAAAGATTGACCGGTCTTTAAATAGGAGTTGGAATCCTTGTTAGGCAAGGAAAACACAGAAGACTTAGAATTCGCGGTGTAATCTGCGCTGTAAATTCGGCGAAATGTGCCCCGCACATTATGCCCGTCTTCAGCGCAAGTTCTAACATGGTTTTAGTAAATTGAACTAGCTTTCCAATACCATCGGCCTTGCATCAATCGGACTTCTAAGCTACGGGATATGTCCAAAATACAAAACTACGACGGTTTCAGACCAAGTAGAGATCCTTGCACTTCCTGAGATATCGAAATGCTTCTTATTGGTTTTCCTAGATCATCCATTCACGTCGTATCACTCCGATTAATGCTCTTATGTTATCATGTACCTGAAATCTATAAAAAACACTCCATAATGACATCAAATGGACCCCGATAGGGTCCGAGAGACTAAATCGAGAGAAAAGGTTAAAATGCAAGAGACACTCTTAACTTCTATCCAAAGTTATACAACTATGCATGAAATATCTCTTAAATGAGGGCAATAAACGTGATAAAACAAACGTTATTAGACCGTCTCCCTGAAATCTCGCTAAAAATAACTGCCGTTCAAGGATTATTTTCAAGAGGAAGAAAGAATGAAGTTTTTGTTTGCCAAAAAGAACTCCATTTCTTTTTATATTTGACAAGTCACTATATGTAGTTCCCTGTCACGGCCGTGAAGTGTATACATGTCACGACTGTGATGTAGTACGTCACACCCATAACATTTATGAATGTCAAAACCATGATGTCGTATGTCACGCCCGTGACTTTCCACTTGGTCAAACCCAGTTCCAACCTTGAACCAAACCGGGTGTTATAAATTCGAGAACGAGGTGTTACAGTCTCTGTCTAGGAAAATCGCACTATTGACATTGAAAGTGAATACGATAAAGGTGATTTTGGATACAAGATGTTGTCTGCAACAAACAAGGTCCATCTGATGCGACAATTGTACTCTACTAATGGTGGAAGATAAAAGATGTTTGTGTTCAATTTGATGAGTGAAACATCATGATATCAAAGTTGAGTTCTATTAATATATATTTCAATGCTGAAATCAAAGTGTTAATCTTACTATCCTCCGTACGAGAGAGTCAAGGCACAACTATCACAACTGTTAGTGTATTAGCTTGAATAATGAAATGAAAGTCAAAGATGTGATCATGAGAAAATTTATTTCGGGTTTCGATGCAAGTTCAACTTTAACTTTGAAGATAATTTGCGGGGATAACAAAGAACCCACATTCATATCCATCATGAAAAATCAAAAGGACAGAAAAAAGAGAAGGCTAAGAATGATGAAGTCTGGTGTTAGAATTGCACAAGAGCTAACACTTGAGGAAAATTTTGTGTATGTGCAATCTCCATTGGAGCTCCCATTGAATGTTTCTATGAATTTCTGCTATTCATACTCTTTCTATGTTATTGATGGATAAGCAGTGCAAAGCTCCTATCTAGATCACTATTTTTCTATATCCAAGAAGTAGGTAGAGTGATAGCTTGATTATTGGTAGCCATGTTCACCCTATCTTGACTAGTTTTTGCCCTGGTTTTGATGATATTTCATGGTTATAACTGTCGGTTTGATAATTAGTGCATTTCGTACTCGTTTCCTCTCAAACAGACCATTTCGGTTCCTTACAGTCGTTTCTTGGAGTCTTTTCCTTAATTGCAGATATCCGTTGGAAGAAGAGTTAGTTGAAAACCAATACAAAAGAAAGAAAAGCAGAATAAAAGAAGAGGGGGTGCTAGTATTTTTGGTGACAGTAGTGTTACGATTAGGCACCCCCTCCCTCAGGATGGGAAAATACGCAGCCAGCCAAGACCGTCCATCCATCCATTTCTTCCGCTAGTACCACAAGACATAAGTGCAATGGAGAAACTCTTTATATTCGCTTCTATAGGTGTTTAGTCATAATCTCTATATGTTTGAGTTGGGTGTGAACTTTTCTAAGGGATTCGGTGTCTTGTACATAAATGAATGGTTTGGTGATCAACTTGCGATTTTGGCATCGTGAAGTAGGCTTGAAATTCTAGGATATGTATTTCCTTTCATCATGATTCGAGTTCTCTTTGAGTGTGATTAGTAGATTTTCTTGAGGACAAGCAATATTCAAGTGTGGGGGGATTTGATAGCTTGATTATTGGTAGCCATGTTGACCCTATCTCGACTAGTTTTGCTCCGATTTTGATGATATTTCATGGTTATAAGTGTCGGTTTGATCATTAGTGCATTTCGTGCTCGTTTCCTCTCGAACGGACCATTTCAGTTCGTTTCACTTGTTTCTTGGAGTCTTTTCCTTAATTGCAGGTATCCGTTGGATAGAGGGTTCGAATACGAAGACGATGGTAACTTTTGGAGTAAACTCGGAGTTCGAATGAAGAAATTGTGGCCGAAGGAAGTCGATCAATGTTGATGGTGACCACTCAAAGACGTGTCACGACTGTGATTGGTAACCTGTCACGGTCGTGACGCCTAGTCTGGGCAGCAACATTGTTTCTTCCCCAGACGCGATTTCAAAGAAGAAAGGGAGAAAATGACGAACTAAAACACAAAACTGACGAAGGGGAAAGTGCTTTGGAGCCTAGGAACGCCACGAGAATGAAGATTTGAAGCCGGATAGTCGAGGAATCGAAGCCCAATGGAGGATGAACCTTTTATTTTGATGGATTGGCGGTTCGAAACTTTCTCTACATCTTCCATGGATAAATAAGTTTTCTTCTTGTTTGGGTTTTTTGAATTTCTTTGGATTTGTGGGATTGTTCTCGTGTGTAGTGATAAGATTTTGGATTCATGTTGATTGATGATGTGTTTTGTTATCTTGTTATCTCGATTGCCCGTTTGAGCGGATAATTATGGGTGTTGCAAGTGGTTTTAGGATGTTGAGTTGATAGACCCGATCTTAAGACCCGAAATATATCATTATCCATGTTCATGTTTATTCTGCTGCTGAACAGCTTCCCATAGTCCTTAGGATGATCCAAAACCCGAACAAGGCATTTCCCCACAGTTATTCTCATCTTAATTTGATCCGTAACCGTTGAGTGATATACTTGCATTCCTAGTTTCATGTTTCCTTTAGTAGTCGTTCTATTTTCATTTTATAGTCTAGGATAAAACTGTTTGCAAACTGTGATCGACTAACCAGCGAGCCAAAGATGAGTAATGAAGGCCAAGTGACACGAGAGAATTCGACTCTTGACGTATCTCAGGATCATTCGATTGTTTGGGCTTGAAAACCCGCACGTCAAGTTGGCTTCACGAAAGGTGTAGGATTGGTCGCTTAGTCTTTGTTTTCATGTTTGTACATATTTGATTTCTTAGTTGGTTTTTGTTTATGTTTGTGCAGTTTGTTTTTGTTCTGTTTCACTTCTTCTGTGTTTGTTGCTTTGGATAGTTCAGCTTTGTTTGCAGGATGAAGTATGGATAACCATGCACAAATGCAGTTTGACCCTCCCAATCAAGGATTCCCATCAGTTCATTATGGATATCAGACTGAGTATGACTGTGGTTATGGTGATTTCACCAATGGGAGTTCGAATGATCAAGGCTATTCAAATTGGCAAGACCAGTCTGTCTTTCATGGTGATTCACAATTTGAAAACTCGATGAATGGGAGTTATGGTCCCTCCACTTCCAATGAAGATATTTTCAAGTTAATCCAAGACATTGAAGCTCGCTATCGTGCAGGTATAGCTATTCAAGCAGCTCACAATGCGAGGATTGAAGCAACTTTGAGAGAGCTTTAAGAGTCCATCAATGTCATTGCTTTCCAACTCAAAGAAGAAAGAAATACTCACCGAGCATATCAACAAGAAACTAGCTCTTCATGCCCTTTCATGAAAAGAACAAGTGTTGAGAAGTTGTTAGGTGACTTTACAAGATAACTTGGGGCTAGATTGGTAAAGCAAGAAGACAAGATTGATCGCTTGTCAAGTAAAATGGAAATCCTCCAAGATGCTTTCTTTGAATTGGAATACAAGACTCGAGCTTGGCATACTAACATTGGAGAAAGAATTAAAGTGACGGGACAAATTGAAGATGTTGGTGCGATCGAGGAGGAGTCTAAAGACGAGAAGGCTTTTCTGGCTAGGCTGGGACAGGGTGACATTGAAGAATTTCCGTTCTACTTCTCTGATGAAGAAGAGGGAAATGCTTATATGGCTAAGTTAAGAAAGGGTACAATTCCTAGTCCTCCTCTTTTGGTCGAAGACATTGACATTCCGTCCTACTTTTTCGGAAGTGTAGAGGATGAGGAGCTTTATGGAGTTCACAATGTTAGCACCACTCCCTTGGTCATAGATGCTCATAATGCACTTGAAGAGCCTAAGATCTTAGAAAAGCCAACCACTTCAAATGGCCACTCTACCTCCTCTTCCAATGAAACATCAAAGGAATTCTCCGAACCTACTACTAGGACAACCAAAAGGAAGCCTCTAAGTAAAAGGAAAAGGAAGAGGCGTCGCAAAGAATTGATGATGGTTGAGGACGCCAAGAGCAAGAAGGATGTGCCTTTACTTAGTCCTTTGATAAAGATTGACACCACTCCTACTAGTTGTGTTGACTTTACTCATCCACAATGGGGAAGCATTCAAGTTACTTTTCCTAACCACATCTACTCAACGACCAACGATGACATGAACTACAAGGAGCTTCTTGGATGGGATGGTGATTGCTAGTCTACCTCCACTTCATCACGTCAAGCTAATGACGTTAACTAATCGCTTCCAGGAGCCAATCCGAGTTTCTATCCTTTTCTTTTAATTCTCCACTCTTTTCTTCTTTTCTTATGTTTGTTTCATGTTTTCCAACATTTCTCTGATCATCGACGTGGATTATTTTATTTTGGAGCATCTTTATCAGTAGATATAATTTTGATGCTTGTTTAAGTGTATTTTGGAGCATCTCTGTTCGTTTTTTATATCAGTAGATATAATTTTAATGTATTTATGAACTGGAGTTATATCTCCAGTTTACTATGTTTTAAAGCTTTTATTGAAGGATCTGAGATCCTTATCTTGTCTGTTTTATGCTTGTTTAAGTGTATTTATTAGTAGGCGTGGGTCAAAGTTGGTCTAGTTGAAAACCTGAGTAAATTACATGGGTTGAACTAGTGATTCGATTGGAGTCTTCTAGGATTAAGTTTCAAAAGGTGAAATGTTTTTCTGGCATGATGCATTAATGGTTGAGTTTCCAAACATAAGACCTCATGACTAAGGTTTTTGTCTCCACTTGACATGCCTTAAGTGGTTGTCTAGGAATGATCTCGATCATTCTATCTATCTAATAGTGGCAATGAAAATCCCAGCTAGCATAAAGGAAACCATGTAGTCGATGGGTCTCTGATGGCCTAGTTACTCTCGTGCTTCATCATATAGGCACTTTTTGGATTTGAGATCCTCATAATACTAGATAATGTTTTGGTATTTGAATTTTTTTCTCTTACTCTATTAATGACAACCTAAATAAATCAAATAAAACATAAATGATTGTACATAAACTACCATATTTATTCAAAATTAAGAGTAATAATGAAGTTTTGTGCCGAATATAAGATAATATTTGTTATTGTATATGATGCAAAAGTTATTATTATTATTATTAATATATACAAAATCATTAATTCTTAACTATTTCAATTTGCATAAACCTGGAGGAATGTTAAAAATATATATATCAACACTTTCATGAACAAATTTCACAATAAATTATGCATCAACATAAATTACTTAAGAAATCCAAAAAATTAAATATTATAACAAAATAATGTAGCCGAACTTTATATTTAAAGGAACAATAGAATCGTGTGCTTTAATTTATCATCATACTTCAAATGCCCGATGTACCTCTAAATACGTAATGTGAGAAATTTGAAAAAAAAATACTATAACCGAACTGAAAAAAGACAACACTATAATCAAACTATATATTGAAATTTAAAAAAGAAAACTTAAACTCGAGCTAATGGATATACTGAACCTTAAACACAAAAGAGATTAGTGGACCGAGATGAAGAAAATTCTATTTTAGTTGTGTAGTTAAAAGTTAACTTTTGAGAATAGGATTCTTGCATATGGATTCAAAATTAAACATATGTAACAAGTTCAAATATTATTATTATAACATGTCTAAAGATATTTTTCAAAAAATCTACTAATGAAAGATAGAAATGATTTAATGTTTTACTAATAAAATTGGATGTACAATTAACTCTTTTTTTAAACTATGTTTGAATTCCTTATGAACTATGTTTACCTCATTGCTAATACTTTCCTGTGAGTTACTAATAAATACATCTATGATTTTTATAACTACATCAATTTTAAAGTTGCTAATATTATATTAAAATTGGTAATACTCATCTATAAAATGTGATACGTACGAAGTCTAGTGTTGAAGCAGTCAACTCATGTGTTTGACATAAAAAAATTCGTCAAAGCATATCAAGACTATGTTAGTTTAATTATCTTCTTTGAAAAAACTAAAATATCGGCGTAAATATTATTCAAATCCGAGTTTATATGTAACATATATTAATTAAATAAGAATGTTAGGGGAAATTAGAGAGCTCTTCGATGCACTGGGTGTACCGAGTACTCCCATCTTCAGAGCAGATTTAAACAGCTTATTATATATAGCAAATCTCAGTCGTTCATAATTATTATTTTTCCAAACTTTTAATAAGGAAAAATCAAATAGCATAATGATCATTCTACTTAATTTCAACTAATATCAAGTCGTTAAGTTTTCTATCTCATTATATCACAGTTTTTCCTTACAAATTATCTTGTAATAATTTTAACTTGATAAATACACTTTCGAATTACTAAAGTTTTATAAATCCAATTAAATGACTGATGAACTTAACATCATCAGATGGTTGACTTTATTTTATTTCAACTCTTATTATCATTTAAGTTAATCATTAGATCTTCAACTTTTTATTCCGCATTTCTCAAATTGTTTCAGCTAACTTAATCGTAATATTTTCCTTTTCCTTCATGAGTTAAGAAGAATGCAACAATAATTGACCATCTCTTTTAAGTGAAAGAAAGGATCTGGGTTTGTCGAAGTCGTGGATCTAGGTTTGTCGAAGTCGAGATACGTCGCTATCCTTCGTGATCTGTCGCTGCCGCTGCCGCTCGAGTGTTTCGTTCGAGGTCGCACCATGATAAGGCTAGAATTTGTAGCAATTATCTATCCTTATATGCATGATTTTTGAGTGATTATTAGTTTGTTCGATCTTCATTCTCGTGTGATTTTGTGTTTTGGCATTATGTGCCTAGACCCGTTCATTTGGACCGTTTCGGTCCATTTGATGTGTTTCTTTGTAGTATTTATTGTTCACAGGTACTCTAGAGATAGGTGGTCTTGTTATGAAGCAATGAACGTGAAGTAGAGCATGGTTGGAGCTTGAACGGAAGATTGAGAAATGAAATGGATGAGCAGAGGGGTTGCACGTCGTGCACCTATGCATGTCTTGCACCCCTGGGATGCTTCCAAATCACGGCCCTTAAGCAGGGGAAAATCGTGCACCCTTGCACGGCGTTCCTCCCATTCAACTACGCAAAATTTTGGAAGAAAGGAGGTGCACGCCGTGCACCCCCTAGTTTCAGCAGCTTCCTATAAAAGGGCTGTTTTGAGGAAAGAGAAAGAAATCTTCCCCAACTTCGTTTTTCATGATTTTTCCAGAGTTCCTCTTGCAAAAACCAGCACAAAACCTCCATTAGAAACTCAATTGAAGATCCAAAGGAGTCCCCTTCAAGGATTGAAGTTAGGATTGAAGATAGAAGGCCAAAAACATCGATTGGAAGAAGAACAAACCGATATTTCTTTGTAAGATGATGGTTAGGTTTTCTTTTCAATTGCTTTCTTCTAGAATGATGAGTAGCTAAATCCTTTGGGATTCTTGGTTGAGATATAGGAATTAAACTATGAAACCTGTTTTAGATGTTTAAGAACAACGTTTGTGGATGTTTGAATTGGAATGAAAGTTTGTCTTGATTGTTTGGGTGTTCAACCTAATTCTTGTTATGGCTAGAATTAGGTCAAATTCATGAAATCGTTTGCTTGTGAAAGACTTAGGAATTCATTAGATTGACAATCGAGGATAGAATAAGGTTATTGGTGGGGTAAACCGATAGTCTAGTTCTACCTTTTGTGTTTCTCCCTGTTTTAAGCGAAAGCCATCTTGTAATTGGCGGGCGCTCTGTTTTGCACCCAATGGACCAAGTTGGGTGTAGTTATCAGTGGCTTAGGTGTTGATGGACCAAGTTAACGCTATTTCCAATTACTCATGGGTTCGTTTAATTCCGGTAAAACACCCTTTCACTTTCTAGAACTTCTTGGAGTTCGTTACTAGCTAGCCCGATTAAGGGAATTTCTACCTTAGTTGGGAAACTAGTAGTGGAAATCCGCGTGCATGATCGTGCCGCGGATTGATGCGAGTGTTAGGAGGATTCTTTTTATTTAATTCAGATCCACATTCGTTCGTTTTGAATGCATTCTAGCGGTTGAGTTTAATGACTCGTCTCTTCCAAGAACTCGCTTTCTCCTTTGAATCAACTTATAATCTTTTAGTTTAGTTTACTCATTAGAATAATTAGAATAAAAAATCAAATATTTTAACCTAAACCGTATTGACGAATTCGAGTAGAGGCATAACGAGAGGGACCTTCGGAGACAAACGACACTTGTGTTGTCGGAATAACTTCACAGTTATTCGGGCGATCACACCAAAACATAGATGATTGAATACACTCTCTCGCTTCCAATTTCAATGCTAAAAAAGTCAGATCTGGTCGCAGGAGTCGCTTTGAGTCCATGTTTTCCCTCCTTATTTTTCTGCTGAACTCTTTTATCGTTCCGCTTCTCTGGTTGTGGATGGATTGACATTGCCGGTAGCTGCTCATTGTTTCTCTTATGCCGCCATGGTTGACAGGACTCCAGGCATCGTGAGTCACTTCTTTTATATTGTGTCTACTTGTGGCTTTGTTCTCTTGGTTACCCTGGCCTCTAATCGGTGCTTTATTTTAGTGGATGGTCTTGTGGTATATGATTATTTTTGTACAATTTTTATTTGACAACAAGATTGGATGGTTTCCACCCAATATCAATCCATCAGCGGACCATTCAGGGTGTCAAATTTATCTTCATTCCCCGATAACAATTAATAATTGTAATGTAAGCACCAATAATAGGCATTCATTAAATTATCTTCCCATTACATTAAAATTCTATTCAGAGACAAATTATCTCCCCATTACATAATACTTATAATGTAAGTACCAATAATTGACCATCATCATCGACCTTCTCTCTTATTTTTACTAAAACTTGTTAATTCCGTTCAAAGTAAACTCATATAAGTTAGTTTTGTTTAGACGTCATGGACATATCGAATCTGGAATAGTTGAAATTTAATTGTGTTTGAATATTTTTTTCCAGCAAGTTTTGCCAGTCAATTTTATATATATATTCTACTCTCTAGAGTTACGAGTTATTTTTCTCATAATTAACTTTGCTCGTACTAATAATTTGTGTAAGTAGTTATTTTCTGTAACTAGTTACTTCTCTCGTAATTAGTTTTTAATGATGTAACCAGTAACATCAATATGCACATACAAATCCGACTAGAACATAAATGTAAAGATGGTAGAATGCCGTCAACTTCCCATCGAGTCAACACGGTAAGATCAAGTGAACATACTCATCTCTCCACCCAAGATTTATTATTCCAACATCAATCTACACATATTATACTAAACAATGGTGGATTATTTAGCAGCCAAAGTCTATAGTATACATCTCTCTAGTTAAGGATCATTATACTTACATTAATCCAAGTATAATCATAATTTATTGATCAACCATAATCATAATCGACCATAAAGGTAGATTGTTAGATAGCCTATGGCTAGGGTACTACTTGTTAGGGTTGTTGGTTTACTGAGAAATAAGGTATAGAGATAGGGGAAGCTCATCGCAATTATAGTCGACTGTAAAGGTATCTTATTCCATAGCTTACTACTAGGATACTACTTGTTAGGGTTGTGAGTTCATTGAGAAATAAGGTGTAGAGATAGGAGAACCTCATCGACAATCATAATCGACTGTAAAGATAGATTGTTCGATAGCCTACGACTAGGGTACTACTTGTTAAAGTTGTCGGTTCATTGAGAAATAAAGTATAGAGATAGGGAAACCTCATTGACAATCAGTCAATCATAATCGATTGAATGAGTATAATAAAGTAACATGTTCATTTCACTATATAAGAACTTTGAATTAGTATTATTGGACCTACAAAATCCATGCATATTATATCTCATTGCTAATTGTGCAGCTTCCAAAATTTCTTAATTCTCTAGGTGACTATCCTTAGAAGACATTTGTATAGGTGAATTTTTAGAAAGAGAATTTAAATAATTAAAGAATTCAAATATTTAAAAAAAGAGGTTTATGTTATTTTGAGAGATATAATGTTTGGATGTATTATTTTAGGTGATTACTGGGACTAGAGAATTCACAAATGAAATGAAATGGAATGAATTTTCCATAAATCCCTTCTTTAAGCTAGTGATTTTAATATACATTAAGAATTCAATTTTCTAACATTCTCCCTTAATTAATTATAATCAAAACGGCCTATTGACAAAATCTCTAACTTATATATTTTAGAATCCAAATCCTCTAAAATCTTTCACTATTTTGACATGGACAAAAAAGGCCTTAGTGTTCGGCTTACCCGAAATTGATAAGGGGCCATCTTCCATTAACATTACATCCACTACTCGATTTCCCATTTGAATGACCCCATAGCGTCGAATATGTGGCCCTCCTTTGTCGGATGTTGTCCGCTTGTCCCGGCCATTCGCATCAGTGGACCAATGCTCCAATTTTTATGACAATAATGCAATCTAAACCTTTCCATGAGTCCTTATACACCTAATTGATCAATCCTTAATGAAAGAAGAACCCAAAACCTCAAGTTCTAGTTTTTCGTTCATGTTTCCGATGAGACGTGGCGGCGAGCATCAAACTGCAATTCTCAACTTGGTTTCCTTCAGTTTCTTCAAACCGAACAGTAAGAAACATCTCACTGAATCTATAATTGTGTCCAACTGCTCCAACGACTAACTCGAACCTCTCTTCCACCTTTTCATGATTGAACCCCTGACGAGTAAGTGCGTCGAGGGCTTCCAGGTGTGCCCATTCTCCTTTAAGGAATTGAATAAACTTCATAATTGAAGGATGGACTACAATTCCTGAAATCGCATTCTAGTTATTATTACAAACATTCACTGCAAAATTCATTAACAGTCATAAGCTTGCTTAACAATTATTTTGATGTGGAGGATCAACATAATGAGCCTGATGGTGAATATTACCATGATATTTGAATTTATTACAAATTATGAAATATAATAAATTTGAACGATTGAGATTCGTTTTCCATAACATACGGCCTCAATAAGTTCAAATAAGTGAGAGCACCAAATATGCTCTAAATCGGTTCAAAGCATTTATCATATATATGTATTTAGTTGTCTAATCCAAAACGTTGAAAATGATGATGATCTTAGAAGACCATAATCCTTGTTCACAGGGTGGCTGATGATTCTTCTCTGCTAATTTGTGGCCCTTGGGTATCGAGCCAGTCTGAGTAGGACGATACTTCAATGGGCTAGGATCCATTAATATACAATTCATACAAAGTAAATACAATTTGTATTACCGGTGTACACATATTTTGTATATACACTTAGTAAGGATTTTGCGTATGAAGTTTGTACACAGTTCATAAATAGTCTACAAAGTGTGTACAAGGTGTATAAAAGCGTATGAAACTTTGTACACAATTCATACGAATTGTATTACAAATCCATATGAAGTCTGGTAGTGGTTTGGTGACCAACGACGACAACTTCCATTAAGGATGATAACTATAATTGCTATTACAAATATCTGATCAAATCAACAATGTCAAATAGGGTAAAATGTAAGTTAATGAAATATTTTTAAGATATGGGTAAATTTGAAAATTATTATGTGAGAATTGTAGAAAATAGGGGAAATCTCACATGCCAATTTTGGCCTTGTGAGTATTTTATTTATAGATAAAATATTAATTACATGATTTCATAATCAACTAAAAAACTAATAAAATATCTGAACCGATACTATAAAATTGTTGAGGTATATGCTAAGATAACAATCAAGAACAAATAAACACATAATTATAAATATATCGAAAATATTCTACTTACTATTACCCTCCCGCAAGCTAAAGGGCGGATGGAGTTTGAGCTTGGAGCGTGTGATCTCGAATTGAGCGGTGGACAAAGCTTTGGTGAGAGCATCAGCAGTTTGATATTTTGTAGGGATGTAGGCGACATAGAGAGATAAAGCAGTCACACTTTCACGAACAAAGTGAAAATCGAGCTCCATGTACTTGGACCGAGAGTGGAAAACTGAATTAGCAGACAAGTACGTGGCATCTACATTGTCACACCATATAGTATGCGGGTTGGAGAGGGGGTACCCGATGTCCTTAAGAACCGATTATAGCCACGTTATTTCCGATGCAACGGTGGCCAATGCCCAATATTTCGCTTCAGTGGTGGAGCGGGAAACGGTACGTTGTTTGCTACTCGACCATGAGAAAATAATTGGACTAAGATATGTAACATAACCATTGGTGGAGTTACGATCTATTGCATCGCCGACCCAGTATGAATCCAAAGAGCCGGTGAGAGTATGAACGTTGGTCGGCCAAATGATGGTGTCATGTGTTTTGATGTCACGTAAACAACAGAGCGCCCGTTTGAGTAAACACCAGTGCTGGTTTTGAGGAGCATGAATGTACTGTGATAGTTTGGCGGTGGTGTAGGCTAGATCTGGACTGAGTCATAGAAACATATTGTAGGCTTCCGACGAGTTGACGAAAGATCGTCGGGTTATGAAAAGGCATGGTGGAGGTAGGTGGGTGTAGTAGTTGATGGGCTGTTTTCGAGGTTATTAATGAAAAGAAGGCATTTCTTAATTTACATCCTGTTTTGGCGGTTTTGTTTTTCGCGGTTATAAACCGCTAGAACGGATGATGGAAATATTTGACGAAACAAGTTCCTCCAGATGCGCTAAATTTTTTTTAAAAAAATTCAAACTCCATTTTCGCGGTTCCTATGACCGCAAGAACGGACGGGGAAATCTGAATCCACTGTGGTAATTGTACAACCCTCACAACGGGTGCTTTTTATTGTAGTGTGAAAGTGGTTTTGCCGTCGCCATGTCGGAGCGATGAAGAACATCATTAATATACTTTGTTTGACACAAGTAAAGGCCATCACCATACGTGTTTAATTCAATAACGAGAAAATAGTATAGTGGCCTTAGGTCTCTGAGTTGGAACTTAACGGCTAGATATGTGTGAATATCGTATAGAGTGGCTGCAGAAGATCACGTAGTAATGATATTGTCAACATATACCAACACAAACATGGTGATACCTGACTTCTTGTATTAAAAAAGGAGTGGTCTGTTTTTTAGCCGTGGAAACCATATTGAAGAAGTAAATCTTGAACGCATGCGAACCAGGCATGTGGGGCTTGCTTTAGCTCATAAAGAGAGCGTTGGAGAAGACACTCATGATCAGGGTTTCGTTCGTTACGGAATCCTGGTGGTTGCTCCATGTATGCCGTCTCAGCAAGCGTGCCATGGAGAAATACAGTAGATGAAGTTGCTAGAGTGGCAATTGGTTAATGACAGCAATCGATAAAATTTATCAGACACGGACAATTTTTATTATCGGGCTGAATGTTTCCTTGTATTCAACACTTTCAGTTTGATGGTTTCCCTTGGCGACGAAGCGGGCTTTGTAGCGAGCGACCGAACCATTAGGAGTTTTCTTGATGTGATAGACCCAATTATTGCCAAGAACTGGATGGTGTCTTAGTCGGGGTACGACTCTCCAAGTGTTGTTTTGAATGAGAGGATTAAACTCATCGGTCATTGTGGCACGCCACTGTGGTAACTGATTTGCTTGAGCGAAGTAGGCTTGATTTCTTTTGAAATAGATGACACTGGCGTGACATGGCTGTGAAGACTGCAGACGAACGGCTGATATGATTGGCCAAGATGCGGAAGAACAAGCTGCACGAAATAATCGTCCGGGATGGCGGAACCCAAGACAGTTGTGAATCGCCTTTCCCCCGCTGTAAATAGTTGGTCATTGAATCTATGTCTTGCCGCAGAACATATAATTGATTCTTAAGGGCTCAAATTTAGGATTATATGTCAGCAAAATAGGCCACTGCAAGGGTTGTCCATGCGTCATAAACTGTGGAGGAATGGCTCGGAGACGGAGCTAACGATCATACCAAGAACAATCTGGTCTTGGTGGCGCCATTACAGATAAGTTGGATTGGTGGTGCCATCTTCATGTACACAAGTCGGAGCAGTCTTGGATCCTTCAATGTGGTTGTGAAGATCAGAGCCACTGAGATTGGCACGAGTTGGAGCTAGGTAGTTGTTGATGGTAAGGTTGACTAAGATTTGGGTACATAGTGTGGGCAGTGAGGGCGTGGTGGTGGTGGAGACAGTGGAATTGGTGGATGTAGTCGTTGTGATTTAGGTTTAGAACAAATAGGTTGCGTTTGGGTGGGGGGAAGGAAAGCAATACGATCAAATTGGATCGTAGTTTAGGCTCTTGATATACTGTAGAAAATATGGGAAATCTAATATAAAATGTAACACAAGCATTAACCCACAATTACTAAACAAAGTATAACACAAGCATTAACAACTAAACATGAACCATTTATGAAACCTTTTGATACTGACAGACAAGGATCTCGAATCCTCAAATAAAGCTGATAACCAAGACAAGTGGAGATGCAACTCTAGTTTTGAAAACCCAACAAAACGATAACTAATGACATCAAAACTGCGACGAGCTTTCTCCCCACCATCAGCTCCAGTACCTGTGACTGTACACACAGATACACCAAGGGAAACAACATCCAATGGGGTCAATGATACACACTGAGTGGCTAACTAGAATAGCATAGAACTGAAACTGCACGGTGATACGAATACGCCTACACAGAGCTTGACTGTGACTGTACTGAACTGTATTGCCTGTACTAAGCTGTAATGCCTGGATTAGACTTGACTGCCTAGACTGGGATAAAAACAAGAAGTCTATCTAATTACTGAACTAATAATGTGACGTTATGGTCTTGTAGACATTATCGTAACGTTAGCCACCCCTAGCTATGAGCAGACGGCCTCATGGTGGACCAAACCATGAAACCACCCTGGATAACACGAGAGCAGCAATTGAACGCATAGTCGACACGTCCTATCTAAAAATGAATGTAACCTGGGGGATCGCGCAAACCATGGGGAGGGTGACCAACGTATAATCTGAGCTAGTGTATCTAGTACTGATTCTTAATCATAAACATGAACTCTGAACATGCACAGTTCCTCACTGTGAGCTTATGCTCGAATCATAAACAACTGTCTATATAGGAGATCATACACTACTGCACAACCTGGAACTCTAAACTACATAACACATTTGTCTGTATTGTAGATCGCAAGTTACTCTATTCTGAAAACCCAACCATGATTCCAGACAGCTAATTACGATTCTTAGCATAAAGCAGAAAACTAATCCTAACCCCTACCTCATAAATAGCTTTCCCAAAGCTGAAGCCGCCTGCCGAAGCTCGTGGTTAACCCATTACAGCCCAAAACTCAAGCGGTTCGTCTCTAAAACTCGAACCCATCGCTGACACTAAATTGGGGTGTCACGACTCTCCCCTCCTACTAAAGGTTTCATCCTGTAACCTGAATGTTGTCCCACTGATCGGAACAATCTGGCGTCATGGTGCTTGAGCTCTCGGTATTAACACCCCTACTATATTATTAAGCGGCCTAGTGGACTTGTTCCTTCTGCGGACACAAATAGTCAAACCTCTGTCTGTTCTTTCCTTCACCTGATCCCATAGGATACATGACGAACCCTACTTTACTTCATCAAGCTTTGTTCCATTTTCAAAGGGGCACCCCCAGACAGGTCCCTCTTTTATTGCTCACTCTTGCTCGCTCTTTATGACTTGCTTGTCCTGTACTGTCCTCCAACAATGATGTCCTATGATGTACGTACTTGGTACTTCCCTGAATCTGTCCTGCATACAAGATCGATGTCTTATTTCCTCTGTCACCTGCTGGTTCTAGCTCCTTTGCCCTGTTTGAAATCCCTGGCTGACTTCGAATCGAGTCACAACCGGATGCTGATTTCTTGTTCCTAAGAGGCCGTCCTCTTCCTGTCCCAAGTCTTCATACACTTCTATTCTCTTTCTTGCTTGGTGGAAGAACCTCATCCTTCCTCTCTTTCCAACACCCCTAACTGATATTTCTACTCCGGTAAGGGAAACTTTCACTACATGTGATCTCCTTTTATCACGTCCTAACATTAAAATTCCTCCTAGATGTAAGGGAAAATTTCACAAAACATCGACCGTTACTAGGTCGCTTCCAGACCTAGTCCAACTTTCTCACATCTTAGCCAAGCCTGTCGATCTTTTAAACTGAGACTCATGGACTCTAGCTTGGTCCACACTCTTAGCACACACGGAAAATATTCTGAGGTCTGCACCACCACGCTCCTGGTCCACTGCTGACCACGCCCGTTGCCATCTGCTGGCCACACCCATGGCTATCTGTTGACCATGCATGTGGTCATTCCATTTAAAAATCGATTCCCAGCTTCCGAATCCCTAATTTTTCATCCTTTCCCCCAAATTCTCCTTTTTCTCTGCTTCAAACTCACGCCGATTGCCGGCCATTCCTCTTATGATAAAATCTTCCATTCCCTGGTAAGTTCTATTCCTCCTTCCCTTGATCTGGTTCTATTCTGCTAGTTGGATGTCTAATCCTTCTTCTCCTGTAGGTATCTCTGTAACAGGACACTCCCACCGTTCTATCCTCACTCTTATCTTCCCCAAACATTCCAACAATCTTAAGTCCTTTTCTCCTTACTTCCCTACACTTCTGTACTGAATCCTTAGAGTTTGCTAGGATAGAATCTGCTTGCTAGACTTTCATTTGGGCCTGGAATGCTCCACCGATTGACTCTTGGTCATCGCGATCTGCTGGTAATTTAGGATCGGTCACGCCCATGACGGTAAGCATGCCACGCCCGTGATTGATGCTATCATCATCGTCATGGGTAAGTGCATGCAACGCCGGTGACTCACCATTTCACAACGCCTGTGGCCATCTGTTGGCAACGGCCGTTGCCCTGTGGCAACCACGCCCATTTCCATTTGCTCCCCACACCCATGGTGGATCCTTTTACAGTCACTGAACATCCTTGTTTATGTGAACATCCTTCGCCTTCACCTTTTGGTCCTTCTTCTTCAACACCTCCCCCAAGGCGCTCCCTAGCGGTGCTTACATTACCCAGATTTCCCACCACTTTGGCCTTTTGCAGCATTACTCCCAAGTCCGCTGCTTCTTCGATGTCCACATCGACAAGACCACCTTGCTAAACATGTGGATGCTGAATACGATTTACCGCGTGCTGTCGGATTATCCTATAGAAGACTGCTCCTGTAGGGGTGGCTCAACCTGAGGGACGAGACGGTGTTGTGGCACCACCGGCTCCTCGTCAGTGGAGGCGACCAAACTCGAGGTTGTTTACTGCGATCGACCAGCTATTGGCGTAGCTGTACCACCACCTTGACTTCGTCAACTCCAGGCTTGACTGGATGTAGGTCAGCCTAGCTAGCCAGTACCCGGACTGGCCGACTCCTCCTATTTACGTCCCTTACCAACAAGCTACCAATGATAGGAAAGATGAGGAGGGCGAGAGGGAGTGAGCCCGAGGCCCCCAACTATCTGCTTATCTATTTTGTTTCCGCACATATTTTTTCTGGTGCCTCCTTTCTAAAACTGAAACTGTATAACTTAAGATCGATATTATTTATTTGAGCTTCAAATTTGTACTCGACCCTTAATTTTTCCTCAAAAATAGAAGAGTCTTCCTCTTCTATTCTTCCTTTTCTTCTATGCTTCTACCTCCTGGCACTCCTTTTGTTCTTTGTCGACCACGCCTATGGCCTCTATTGGCAACGCCCATGGTTAGCATGTCATCACAGCTGTGGCCACTCTTCTGTCATGCCTGTGGCTCATCATAACAATGCTCGTGCCGGTCTTCTCACCACGATGGTGGTCGTACTACCATCACGGCCGTGGCCTATTGTAAGTCACACCCGTGGCTGACTGCTCTTAGACAATTTCCAGAGTTGCTACTATCTTCAACTTTAACACATCTTTGTGTTCCTAAGACTAGAGACTCATCTCTACCCTTTTCTGGCTGTTCCTTTAGTCCTCGAATGCTTCCCATCCTTTCCTTCAAGCATGGTCCTCAATTGAACACCAGAGGCTCCTTACCTCTCTGGTGTAATCACTCCAAAAGAGCGAGAACATCCTCGAAAATCTGAATTCATTACTGTTATGGGTCCAGAACATTGCCTACTAATGGCTCTATTGAAGACTTTCACGTGATCAGACACCCAAAATTTCATCCTTGATTTCTTATCACTATCCCTCATCTTACTAGTACTCCTAGAGTTCAACAACAAGCTTCTGAACCAAGGAAGCAAGGTACTCTACCCTTGATTCCTCAACCTCTTTCTTTTGTCTTCCTAGAGCCGGTCGGAGATTCGTTCCAAACTGACAAACTGCGGAAACGTTTCCTTTTATGAAACACTAGATCCTTGAAAACCTTTTTTGTGAAAAATCTTTTGCAAGTACTGACTCACCACATCATGACTCAACATAGACTCTCACCTACTTTCGCCATCGGAGTCTAGTACCGTTACAAGTGTGGACTCACCTTCTCCCTTCGGAAGTTCGCGACGCCTCTGAGGAGCAGGTAGCACACTGGTAGCGGTAGAAGAGAACCAGACTCTGATACATGATGTGAACCCACTAGGAGTTCCGGTCTAACCACTGGTTCAACCGAAGAATCCTACTCGGGCTCCAAACTGAACCAACCTCAACCTAGAATTACTAACCAAAGTATAAAAAAGTATTAAAAACTAAACATGAACCATTTATGAAACCTTTTGATACTAATAGACAAGGATTCTGAATCCTCAAATCATGCTGAAAAAAAGGACAGGTGGAGATGCAACTCCAATTCTAAAAATACAACAAACGATAACTACTGACATAAAAACTGAAACAAGCTCTCTCCCCACCATCAGCTCTAGTACATGTCCATGTACATATATATGCACCAAGGGAAACAAAATGTAATGGGATTAATGATACGCACTAAGTGACTAAACATGTATGCAAAGATCTTAAGCTGCACGGTGATAGGTCTATGCCTACACAAAGCTTGACTGTGATTATACTGGACTATATTGCCTGTACTGGGAAGTACTGCTTGTACTGAGATGTACTGCCTGGACTGTACTTGACTGCCTGGACTGTACTTGACTGCCTGGATTGAGATAGAAACCAGAAGTCTATCTAATTACTGAACTAATAATGTGACCATGTGGTCCACTAGGCATTATCCTAACATTAGCCACCCTAGCTATGAGAGGATGGCCTCATGGTGAATCAGACCATGAAACCACCCTGAATACCATGAGAGAAGCAACTGAAGACATACTCGACATGTCTTGTCTGAAAATCAATGTAACCTAGGGTGGGTGACCAACATATAACGTGAGCTAGTCTATCTAGTCCTCATTCTTAATCCTAAACATGAACTGTGAGCATACACAGTTTCTCGCTGTGAGCTTATGCTTGAATCATAAACAGTTGTATGTGGAGTAGATCACATATTACTGCACAGCCTAAAACACTGAACTGCATAACACATCTGCATGTATAGTAGATTGCACGCTACCGTCCAGTTTTGAAAATACGATATGGAATCCTGACAACTAATTATAAAATTCTTCGCATAAAGCAGAAAAGTAATCCTAACCCCTACCTCTTTAATAGCTTTTTCGAAGAGTCTGATTTGAAACTGCCTACCCAAAGCTCGATCCTCCCATCCTGATACATTTGAAGAATTCGATCGAGGATCGGATCTTCCAAACCCTGACTGTCGGGTTTTCTTACAAGAACCAAAACTATGGGATTGAGAGAGAGAAGAAGAATATCTCACCTTCCCATGAATCTCCTGGCGTATCAAATCTCCCACCTCTGATCCTAGACTACTCGCCTCAGTTTCTTCCTCAACATCGATGTCCTTCATCTTCTCGAGAGCGACACCAAATCTCAAATTTCTTCTCTCTGTTTTTTTTGAGTCTCTGAACCCGATACTGACTTGAAGAATAAGTCTACCACGCCGGTGACAAACACCCAATGACACGCATGGTTGACTGAAGGTCACAACCATGGCATGCTGAAGGTCACGCACATGGCCTAGTAACTCTCATGCCCATGGTTAACTATTCCCCACGATCGTGATCAGTCTGATCATCATGCCCGTGACTAACTATGGTCACGCCCGTGGTTGACCAATTACAACCCAAACCTCAACTGGTTCATCTATAAACCTCGAACCAATGATTGACCCAAAATCAGGGTGTTACATAGTGTCTCAGACCCGCTGGGGATCCAGTGGATGTCGTTGTGGAGTGTTTTATAGATTTCATGTATATCATGACATCGAGGCATTATTCGGAAGGGTACAATGTGTATGGATGAGTTAGGATGCATCAAAAGAGCGTAAAAATACCAAGTGCTGAAAATGGGCTAATGTGCACCTAAATATGTTGTAATGTGCGGTACACATTATATCCCTATTAAGGCGCACATTAAGACATCAATACCAAAGATCCCTGGATTATATGGGCTAATATGTGGCTAAAGATGTTGTAATATGCAACGCACATTAGGAAAATCTTAGGTGCAGATTAGCACAACCGTAATCATTTAGAGTTTCTTCTCTTATTTAAAGACCAGACCTCATTATTCTTGATGATGTTTGAATCATCCGGTTCATCATCTTCATTTAAACCACATTCCATACATTTTTTATAGCTTTTGGTAAAAAATTTGGGTTTTTCTTGCATTTTAACCTGATATTTTATTTTAGTGTCTCGGACTTGCTCGGGGTCCATTTAATGTCGTTTTGAAGCATTTTTATAGATTCGGTACATAACAACACTAAGGCATTATTCAAATCAATACGACATGTGTGGATGAGCAAGATGCGCATTTTGGAAGAGTGAAGAACACACCAAGGGCTGAAAGTGGGTGTCATGTCTACCATGGATCGTCATAATGTGCAGCCCATATTATGACAAGTCTTCAATGCATATTACATCGACGATTATGGAGAATTTATACTTTTGGGTGTAATATTTGCCTAAGTTTCGTCATAAAGTGTGGCACACATTATGAACCCTAGGGCTCATATTACGACAAACAACAGCAGTAGAATTCTTCTCCTATAAAACGCAGTCGTCCTTTATTCTGAACACACACCTTTTTGGAAAAAATTAAGTGGATATTTAGAGACTTCAGAGAGACAAGGCATCGATCTGAAGGAGTTCGGATCGGAACACATAATCAAGATTGGCGAATCTCTCTCTTCAGAGTTCTTCGGTGAAATTAGGTTTTTCGGATTTCCTTTTATAAACCTAGTCTTAATGTTTTCCATTGTTGAATTTGAGTTTTCTTCAAGATTATGAGTAGCTAAATTCCTCTCTTCCTAGATTAGATGAACCCTAGGTGACGATAGATGAATGAATGATATATGCGAGTTGGACGGATTTCAGAGTATGATTGAGTTTGTGTTCGTTCTTGTTCTTGCTTTATCAACTTAAGTAGGATCTTGATAGATTTACATTATCTTGAAAAAAGCTTGATTATCATAAAACATCAAAATTAATTAACTAGGTTAATCGTTAAACCTCAGAAGGGACCGATTAGACTAGTTTGTGGTGAGTTCAATTCTTTTTTGATTTATCCTCGTTCAGGTTTCAAATCTTGGCTCAAGAGAGCGGACTTAAACTCCAGGATTAGTTGTAGGTTAGTAGTCTCGAAATGGTGTGACCTAAATACAGAAGAATTGCGACTGTGAAGTGTGTGTGTGTCATGATTTGGATAAATTGAATAGTTGAATACCCTTTGTTTGTCTGGATAGCCTAGGGGTATTCCAAATCTGAGCAGTTCCATCCAAATTGTTAAACCATGTAATTCGTGTAGTTTTGCATCCTTGTTTTATTATGCTCTTTGATTTCCATTTTAATTGATAGTTTGATAATCGTGGCACCTCAACCATAAATTTAGTTAATTCGATTAGCATTTTCATCACTTTGAGTAGAACAAATCTTTAAAACATATGCGCAATATGGCAAAGAAGGTGGATGACCTGTTACGGCATTGACAAGTTCCATAGCAACTTCTACTCCCCGGGCTTGAAGAGTTCTCGATCCACCAGTCTAACCATATATAGTCGGTATGCGGAGAGAATTGTGTATTGGCCATTTTTGCTGTAATGCCAAATACATCGATCAATAGAATCACCTTGTGGTCTCTAGGAGTAAAAATGCTCCAACAAGGGAATATTCCATTGTTGACTGGTTTCAACAAACAATTCACTAACTCTCGCTTCCTCCATCGGGGTTACCGGGATAGTTTCCTGAAAAAAGTATCCGTCTTCAAATGGTAACAAGGGATCTTTGTAGATCCTGGCCGTGTTTCAGTCGCCAATACGCCATCTCGCTCCTAGTTTAATGATGTCTTTCGAGCTCAAAATGCTTAACAATTTGGCCTCACTCCCAATTCAGCTGAGAAGAAATTTCCAATCCTTGAGTCCTCGTCTTCCATAGAGTTTTGGTTAAAGTTTATAAGGTCTCCTTAAGTCAACGTCTTCCATAGAATTGCCAATCCTCCGCTTTGCCCAACTACCTCGAATTTCAGTTTGATACGAAACAGCTCCATACGATCTTTGTTTGCTATCATCTCGATTAGGATAATAATATGCGCTTGGTGTTTTCAAGCTAAATCCTCGACGACCCTAATCGCTTGTCGTTGATTCAACCATCAGCAATTCAATCATAGTATTATCATGCTTTTGATCTCGCCGACGCCGCAAAAAACTCCTCTCCCGCGAGAGACAGCTAGGGCAGTTCCGTCTAATTTTACTAAATTTTATTGAACATCCTCTCTACCTTTATTTCATATCGCATCCATCTTAAAACTTCAAATGCTTATTTTCTTCTATTACTTGAATTTAAATTTTCAATAATATATAAATAAGGAAAACTCTTTAGTATTCCCGGAATAGCGATACTCCTATCTAGAGAATTTGATCTGGGCCGTCCGTTTGTGGATTTTAATCCCCGTCGTCCGTCTTTATTTAATTTCTGATTTTAAAAAAAAATTATGAAATTCCCCTTTTGGTCATATGTATTATTTACTATAACTTCCCGTGTTTAAAACTTCTATAGTTTTCTGTTTTTTATACTTTGGACTACCAAATTAATATATGGATACGTAGAAATTACTATTGCACCCTCCAGTCACTTTTGTGTTGTGTTTGCAAATATTTTCACTTTTAGTTAACTATCATCCATTTATGTTTTTAAAGGAATTAATTAATTCAATTGAAGTCATAGTTTAATGTTGGCATTAATCATTGACACTACAGGTCGTAATAATGTTTCGCTTCTAATGAATCAATCATTTTTGTTTCATGCTATTCATTCTATTTGGATCAAAGATCTGGGTGGATGAAGTTTACGACTTGGTATTAATGGTTTGTCTGGAGACCTTGATGTTGGTCCTCCCGTGATAAAAGAATGCTTAGCATCCATGTGATATATAGCCCACTGAAATAGTATGAAATTTGGGCGACCTGTAATTGCAACCATGATTGGAACAAATGCTGTTTGGTAGCATTTAATAAATACATTACAAGCAATTTTGTGAAAAGAACTCTATCAATATGCATCATGTTTTCAGTGTAGGTTAGTTTGTATATGTAATAAGTGGTGTTCTTGGTGAGGGTGTAATATTAATACATATTCATTGCCTAGCCTTTTGTTGTTTGTTGTTACTTTATGACCACCCCTTTAAACACATGCAACACTCTATTAGTTATTTTTGTAGATCCGGGTGTTTATTTTTTGGACGATGGGTTGTTACTATCTTATTAGTTGTAGTAGAACGCTGCATTGAGGTATGATATGGTATGCACTCGTTTTGTGTTTCAATTGGTAATGGTTTGAATGCACACTTTGATTTAATTTATATTGTGTTACTATTACAATTACAATTTATTTAATAAATTAAGGTGGGAAGTTCGTTGATCTATATGTTTCCATTTTTGAGGGTACGTTGAAGTTTATGAAATAGTTAATTAATATATGATGGTTAGAACTTATAGTAATGATTAATTATATTGATAATGAAACAGATCTTATCTATTATTGAACTTGTACTCCAACTGGCAACAGTTACTGCATTATTTTTAGGTTTCCACATGTCGAATTCATAGGGTACATGGTTAATGATTGTTGGGGACAATTTTCTTTCTTAACCTTAGGAGGGATCTGCTCACAAGTGCTGACCTTACCTCTGTGTACCTTGGTTATGGAGTTTTGTTAAATCCAAAATCATTTCCATACTCATAGGGTTGACTAACAACGGTTTCAAACTTGTTGACAAGTCCCAACTCTGTTCCGGATTGGACTTCAACACTGCAGCCAAACTTGCCGCTTGAACCGGGGATCTTGATGCGCCTCTGACTATTGAATCACTTCCTAGGGATTATCACCCACTTTTTCCCCTCCTATGATAGCCCATCGATCGTCCATGATGTGGCTTGATGTATTCATCATGGCCAATGCAGTAAAAGGCGTTGCAATTAGCCTCTCTGATCTCATGTGCATTCATATGATCAAATCAGCACCCGGTAGTGATTATTATGAGGATCATTTCCCTTACTATGCCTTCATTAGGCACTTCCTCCATGAAATTGGCATAAGGTTCAAAGGATAAGTAATTTCCCACAAGTGGACGGCTCCCGCTGTTCGATACCTTTCTTAGCAGACTAGTATGTATTTATTTTCTGCTTCATTCTATATTTGGCACGTTATCCAAATTTTTTTCCAGATTCTATTGCTATTTTTTTTCATCCGCAGATTACTATCTAACGAACAATGAAGAGGCAACTGATGATCGCCAGCTGGGATGGAATCTCGTTATGGTGCCTGATGTTTTCAAAAGAAGCTCTGCCGATGATGAAAATTTTAGGGTGGCATAAATGGGCAGGCGAGGGGGATCCAAGGTGGGGAAGATAAAGTTTGTTTAATTTCCTTTGAACGTTTTTTTATTGATGGTATTTGTGTTGATGGTGTACTTTGAACTTTTCAATGTTTAAGGTCATAATCATTTTATTTGGTTGATATTAGTGTTTACTCTTCCTTTTAGTTTAACTATCGTATTTTCAACAGCCGGAATGATAAACACATATTTTGTATTTTTACCATTTGAAAATAATTATTTTACCCCCTCTTTTGTATAATTTAATAATTACAAGTCGTATATTTCCTTTTAATATTTAATTTTGCATCTTACAGAATTTAATTAATTCCTTAATCTTATGATACATATATATTGAATAACACTCTCGTATCTTGCCATTAATTGTTGGAAATATTATATGTGACTTTTTGAAAAAATTTTAACAAAAGTTCCGGTACTAAGTTTTACCAAAAAAATGAATGGAATATTTTCCATCTTTGTCGGATTTATTTTTGTTTCATTTTGAGTTATCCAATATAATAATAATTTGGATATATAAGTGTGTCTTAAAATTGATCAAAGTAATTACTATGTTACGTTAGTTAATTGAACTATGATAGGTTATTTAAATGAATTAGCTTATTTTAAAATATCTAAATTGTACTACATATAATAAAGCATATATTAAAACATGGTTACAGTTGATCAAAGCCACGCACATAAAATAGCTTAGCCGCGTCAAAAATATTTTCTCGTCGTAGTGTGGTTCAAAGTATTAACCGGTCATAACCGGGTACAAAATACTATAGTTACTAGCTGCGTGGTTCATCAACATTACAATCCATGCTACTATTCCATAGTATACAAAAAACTAACACCCCATTGAAGTATTGTACGAAGCTGCTTACGAGACCACATATTGGGCATGTTTCCTTGGACATCCTGGCTTCCTTTTTGGGGGAATTTCAATAGCTGACCTTAACATGAATTCACCCTCTCGATTGGTAATATCGCTAATCAAGCGATAAGCCTAGTATACTCTATCTTCTTCAAGAACTTCATTTGATTCCATTGCCCCCTTTTCTCCGGTGTGAAACCACCAGCGTAGTGCTCCATGAAGTATATCATGAACAACCCACAACTATGGTTGTCGGGTTGACGAGGAGCATCACACACCCTCCATTTGAACTGATTAATGTCCTTGCATTTCATTCCCCTTAAAAACGGCTCTACGTACTCAATCAGCTTCTTAAAGGTTGCATGATAAATGGGGTTGCTCTTATAACTCTTCCTAACGTCCAAGCTGGTAAGCAAGATCTTTTCCTTCTACTTGAAATCGATGACGAACATGTACTAGTGATCATCATGAGGACTACCACCATGTACTAGGAAAAAGATATGGAAAACGAATAAACATTTAGGCAGAATTATTAGTCACAAAATAACTATATATTGAATAAAATAACGGCATACCAATTGCAATATGGAATAAACAGGATATGAGTAAACTTGAAACCAATACATATTCTTGTCATACATATCAGTAAGTTAGTACTGTAATTAGAAAGCATAACCGGCCATTATGAATAGTAGTAAGGCAATAATTTGGTATGAGTTTCATCAGAATTCTTACATAGTTACAATGCTCTAACTCCTTGTCACCAATGTACGACACATTATTTCAATCAGTTTGACTTTTGAGTAGCTTCCTTACATCACCGACTTTTGTACCAAGTACCTCTGACCTGATAGTGAAACATCAGCACGGTACCATCAAACACAAGACACCAATGTTACAAGAATTATATGCTTCTATGAAGTATGAATATAAAAATTTACAGCGACTGCAAAGGGGAAGCAGAATCGTGTCAACCTTTGATGCTCTTGGACCATTTCCTTGCTGAACAAATGCACAAAGAATCCAGCACGGCTGTGCTTATGTACTACCTAGACTTCGAGCTATCGAAGTCATACTTTTATAGTTTGTTGAGGTGCTCAAACTCACGAACCAAAGTATTTCTGGAAACAAAAAGGCAACAATTAACTGATACATTTAAAGCAGCTACTTTCATTTGATTCAATCATAACGCAAGTAAAAGAATGTACTTACTTATCCCAATCAATTCCTCTATCCACGTAGTCCATGACATTTTGTTCATCATTGTCGAGTTCGTTGGGCACTGGTCACCTTTTTTCTATGGTGAATGCTTGACCGTAATCTTTAGGAGTGTCATAAATGACTATTTCCTTCCTTCTAATGGTTGACGTCCGACCTCGTTAACATCTTTGTATTGTCCCAAATCTACTCCAGATCTTTCTTGTTTCTATTTTTCACTGCCACCTACATTGAAGAAATGGTCATCCCCCTTTCCGCCTTCTCCTACTATCTTGTTTCCCCCTTCTCCAATAACACTTTTTCTGTTATTTTCATTTTTAATAACCGAAACATTCTCTTTCTGGTTTTGTCTTGTGCTGCCGTTTCCTCCTTTGTCATTGTCGTTGACTATAACTTCTCCATCATTGGCTTCATGCGTTTTCTGTCTGCCAACATTGCTATCGGTATTACACTGCTTCGTTTTGCTCATTGTTGATGTATCGACTTCGTCTTTAGCTTCTCGTTCCCTTTGCTTGTACTTGCAAAGTGCGTTGATATCACGTTCTTGATGTATGTCATCTCCCCTTCCAAGTACTGTACTTCCCTCATTTATGTCTGAAATGCTACTTCTTAATACCGCTGTTTGTTGTGCTTTTAAGGCTGCCTGTTGAGCAGAAAGAGCCACTTTGTTGGTAGCGACACTTGCATTCCTTTCCTGCAATTGTATTGTGGCTAGATTCCTCAATTTCTCTAGATTCAAACAATTTAGTGACAAATCATACAAATCGTGAGACAAAGAAAACCATGCTAACAAAGTAGGAAAGAATTGAATCTGTAGATATCGCACAATAATCGGCAAGGACTAAAATGTAAGTTAACCTGTTCTAGAGTCATTAATCTACCGCCTAGTAGAAAACCTGGATCCTCTGAACCACCATTTGTATTGGTTGTTTGAAGAAGAACCAGGTCCAAAGTTTTTTCAGCAGCACCGTCATGGACCTATCTTTCATTTGGCAACGAGGCTATATCCTTCCACAGTAGATTGTTTCCTAAGTTTTTGTGGTCCTTGAAACGCGCGAGGATAGTCCATCGCCCTCTTGTCTAATACTTTCCAGCGCCCACATGATTTTGTTATCATTCTAGTGGCCGCATGTTGGTTTGGTTGTTGCTTGTACATTATGGAGCAACAATGAGTCCAAGCAGTGCATCTGCATGATATATAAGTTCAGGTGAAAGTTAACGAACCACAACACATTCTTATGTAACGTAAACCTTCTTCTAAAGCATTTGAATTCACACAAAACGTCAAATAAGAACCAACCACTATGAAATTTATGTCCCCCTTAGGTAGACTTTTCTATTTTCGAATATCTATTATTCCAGTCCGGCATGCAATGTGTCCACAACAAGTTTGGACCAGTTGAATTTCTTCACGTTACAAAATCTCCTTGAAACTTATCTGAACTCCTAGACACTAGCATTTGTCCAATGCACAAAAGGATATATAACCTTGCACACGTACTAGGATGGGTTGTGTCTTTCAATCATTCCTTTAGTTCCCGAACGGATCAATTACCCTATGTTGTTTGGCAGCTTTGTTAGTTGACGGTAGCTGCTAAAGGAGTTGGTGGAGTACTGTTAGATGTCAACAACCGTCCTAGAGCAAGGCAAGTCGTAAACCCTACAGACATCGGTGGCATTCATTGTTAATGACTTGCCAAGCTCAATGTTGAACTCCTTGGTTCTTGGATTGAACGGCCTAACAAGATTGTAGACAAGATCACGGTTAATATGCTTCAAATCTATGTATAAGAAACCTTGAAACCCCGCTTCATGCAAGAGTTTCTTTAGAAAGGGTCCACTCTTTATTGTATGGATGAACAAATTCATGTCTCTTACTATCGTAGTTTTGCATTTAAATAATGTAAATAAGGGACTAAGTTTTATTTCTCATTTAACATCACATTGGTTATTTTCTATTTAGATACAAAGGTACACATCAAACCAATCTAGATCAATTCGTATAGTATAATTACAAACGTAATTGACAGTAACTAATCCCCTTTTTAGCCCCCTTCAAATGGGCTTGGGCTATGATAACCAAATAAACAAACTGCCTCAAAATAACAATATGGACTTCAATGGCATGGCATTTATCAAGTGTATGAGTCCTATAAGATTTAGAATTAATAAAAAATATAGCACATATAACAAAATTAGGACCAACTGCCAACTCAAAAAATTGAGGGACATCATCGCGGAAAAGGACCAGTAATATCACTCAGCATACCATAACGGTTACCAAAAAAGAATTGAGGCGCTGATTGGGATTTGTGTTCAAAATCAGCTTTCCTCTTTGGCGCCATGTCGAATTTCCGATTAGCTGTGAAAACGATTTAGGGGTAAGTACAGGCTTTGTTAACTAACTCATTAAACCCAATGTATGCATTACAAACTTCAAGCAAGTCATTAATACTACTAAAATAGCGAAACAATACTACCTTGCCACTCGAGTTCTTGACCACCAAAAAGTTGTTCGCCCGTCAGAGACAGATTCTTCAAATCGAGTGCCCTTGTACTCAATCTTCCTTCCATAGGGTTTACAAAGATTTTTGAGTGAACAATGATTACTAAATCACAGAATGGGCAGGCTATTCATAGAGTTGCCAACAAAGAAACATATTCTAGAACGTTCAATTTAGGTGAAGGTGCAAACAATGACCCAACAGAGTCTGGATAATTGAATTTGGGATTCATGAAATTCTTGATTTTGGTCGGAAAAACTATTATATTTTACGATTGGGGTTAAATTGAGCTCATCACCCAATGTAAAAAAGACTATTTAATGAATCTATGGTCCGACCCAATAATTAACAAGTCTTGCATATTTAGTTCAACCTCTGTATCTTTAATGGTAATACGGTTTAGATTTAAATGATTTGTGACAGTTTGCCCACCATAATGCCAAAGGTATTATATCATTGGAATGTTTTATAGACGTATAACTAAATAAGAGGCAATGTAGCCAGCTACTTGGTGGAACATAAATAACCATGTAAGTTTGGTGTTTAATATCATATTATTTATAAGGCATACCAAAATATAACGTAATATTGTTGCTATATTATAACGTGATTATGGTCTCTATTTTGTTTGTATATGATTTATGATGACTCGTAATAAGGTATTAACAAAACTCTCCCAATCTTTCATGATTATTGCATGGATCTAAGTCACGCCTTTCAATGTGATATGTCATTATGTTCTAACTTTCAATGGGATGAAGGTTGTGAATATGTGAAATGAATGCAAAGAGTATTGATGGTTACGATGTCAATTTATAACCAGCAACTTGTACCTTATTTATTTGGATAACAACCCCAAAAACTGGTACGGATGACGAACCCAATCATGAACATGTAAAGTCAATATGAGCATACAAGATATCGTGTTTCATGAAGCCTATTACGACATGTATCTATAAAACCTGTAACCAAACGGACTATAGTTACTATGTGAGTAGTGAAGTTGTGGTGAAAACACAGTAATGCCGGTCGATAAACAATTGTTCGTCACCTCACCAACAAGGCGATATATTACCGGATGGTTCTGGAAACTTGGCGTATCACTATAAATTCATTATCACATAGTTATTATTGGTTACGTACTAATATGTGCTACCCTTACCAAATGTTAGAATTTTAATTCATTTTACAATAACATGCTTCATTGAAAATCGTAATGCATTTTTCACAAACTAGGTAGGACAAATCAATACGTCAAATGTGTCCCTTAAACTCGGAGATACACTGTTTCTTTTGTGAAGATTAATCGTATTCATCATATACTTTATGTTATGAACGTTTTCGTTCGCTCGTCAGTGACATGAAGGTTTGGAGTCGCTACAAATTGTTTAAAAGTGGATTGGACACTTGGAACTTGGTTCAGACTTTGGAGTCTAATCCGAGCATGGTCTACGTTTAGAGATCTGGGTAAGGGGGACAGTTACGTGTGGGGAAGTATTAGCAACCCCACAACGCTCGGTAAACCGGTACTGCAAAAATCAATAAGTTTGATGTGTTTTTTATTAAATGCGCTCAATTTTTAATTGAATGATTTGCACGTCCTCACTCTTGCGAGGATTAAAGCTGCCAATTTGGTTATATTTTTTATTAAACAGTTTGAAAAGGAAAGTCGATGAATTATTTTAAATTTAGAAAGATGATAAATTGGTTTAAAGTTAGAAATAGAATGATCAATTGTTTTAAAGATGGAAATGAGATGATAAATTGTTTTAGAATTGAAAATAAAATAATAAATTGTTTTAAAGTTGGAAATAAGATGATAAATTGTTTTAAAGTTGGAAATAAGATGATAAATTGTTTTAATGTTCGACTCGAATCTTTGTACTGCCTGCGTACCCAATCTTTTGGGATCAAAGTCCACGTAGTTCGCTTTGAAAAAGTTGATTTGAGATGCAACGGAATAGTTGCGGTTTGTTTGGTAATTTTTGAAAGTTTTTATGAGTTTTATATTTCGAGAATTTCATGTGACTTTAATTAAGTAAAGTCCAACGTTAGTATTTTCATTTTATGTTATTTAAGAAAGAGTTTTGTGTTTTATAATTTGATTAGTTAAAAATGATTTGTTTGAAGATAGTGAATTCACGTACTTTCCTTCTTGAGAAAGCTTACGCTACTGTTCAAGGTTTTTCGCAGATTTTTGCGCCGAATACCAAATACTTGTAATATTTATCATAACGTTGTTAATAGGTTATTACATATGCGGTATAATTTAGCTAGATATATATTAGTTAATTTGGTTGGCGAGTTAGAGATAGGTCATTGGGTGGGAGGAAACGAATCCGAAATTCGAGTAAATTCGTGACAAGTATTTTAAACCCAAATTATGATGTTACTAGTGAGATTTTAACCATTGACGATTTAAAGGTTTTAAATCTTAATATATTATTACTTAATAGTCTCGAAAGGAATTAAAATGAATACCGAAATTTGGACTCAATTAGTTATTTAAAGATTTATTTTTGTCCTTTCTATTATAAACTTTATACTTACATTAACTACAAAAATCAAAGAAAACAATTCCTTAATTGTACAAAATTACCCTATACGCCTTCCTCTCTTCTTTTTAATTAACTAATTTAGCTGATTCTACATAATTTAAGACCACCATAATTTAATTGCATGCAGGCTTATTTTGGATTTAGAGGGACATAAATTTTCGGACCCAATGGTTCATTACGGTAGGCCTTAATGCAGCCCAAAGACCAACACTGGATTTTGATTAAATTAACAAGAGTCCATCAACTAATAATAGATTATGGCCTAGAGCCTTAATATCCTAGGTGTAAATACTTAAACAGAGATCGAAATCACGTCTCTCCTCCCGCCTCTGAACTGCTCTCTCTCGTCATCATCTTTCAGAAGAGAAGAACAAAACCATCACTCGTGATTTCCTCCTCCATTCATCAGTAGAGGCGGCGACGATGGCGAGAAGATGACTGAAGTAAATATCCAGCCACGTCCCTCTCTTTCTCGTCATCTCCGCCTCGTCTTCCATGCCTCGTAGAGTCAGCCGCAACAGCAAAAACAGAGGTAAACATCGTCTCCACCCCTACTCCACCCCTACTCCTCTCTTATTTTCGATTTTAGCAAAATCTGGCCTTGTATGTCCCCGAAAGATGCATCTGGCGATATGCAAGCCCCGATCTACAAATCTATGGTTTTATCTTTCATTTATAGTTTCTTCTTATGATTAATCTAACTCATTGCGGTTTAATTGGGTATCGGCAGGGTAGATGAATGGATCCACCGACGAAAACAAGACCATCGGTCCTGGATTCGTCGCCGGTGAACCGGACGTCCACGGGAGCGGCCGAACAGGTAAAAGACCTATTTTTATTATCTTTAATAAACACTCTGTTTGCGAGGGTGGAATCTGATTTTGCTTTTGATGTTACTTTAGGTATAGGATGAAGTTTGCGGATTGACTTGCTCGAGGGAGTCGGAATGGGGGAATGACTTGATCCGATTCGGAAAGGCAAAAAAGCAAAGTATGAGATTTTTATTTCAATATTTGCTAGCCAACTGACTCGATTAAAATAGGGACTTATCATCCCTTTTCTTAGGCACAAATAAATATGCACATCAATCAGTAAAAACTTGACCCACTCAAAATTGATGCAAAACCAACCATTTTGACACCACAAAATATTTGATTTAACTGATTTTTTTTGTGAAATTCCAGCCATAAAGTTGTTAGGATGACTCGTAATTTTTTTGTGAAATTGATTCCAAATTTCTAGTATTTGTATGGTACTTGGGTCTTTGATGCTAATGGTGTTAAGGTAGGCAACAGTTGGTCAATTTGAAGAGGCTTCAGCTTATTTGGGATGTGGGTATTTCAGTTGGTGTAATTTACTCATTTTATTCTTTGATTCTTTCATTGTTTAAGTAGGTTGTTTAATAGCATGCTATGAAGTATATTGGTAAGTAGCATTAACAAAGGATAGTAAGAACAAAAAAAGCACATAAACACGAAATAGTGTCATGAACGGCCGAATCGATGCAGGTTTTGGAATACCTTACCACTTCATATGGGATCTCCTTCTGCTTTCAGGTTGTGGTGGATTTTGCTTCTTGGATTCACGTGTTCCTTCCCCTTGGAAACTCCTAGATGGACGACGATAGAGTCAAGGCCTTCTTCCGGGTTTTGTGGGTATATCTTGGATTTTTGTGAGGGTTAGAAGCTAGTTCCAGCAGTTTAGGAGTGGAAATTTTGGATGTATAGGTTATTTAGTAGTATTTGGTATTTCATTTTTTTGGGAAACACTAGTTTATGACTGTGTATTGCTACTGCTATTTGAGAATTCGGGGGATGATGTTCGGATTTCTTGTGTAAAATTCGACCTCCAAAAAACTGATATGGGTGGTCCGGAAAATTGTTAGTTTTATAGAGGGAATAAGGCTACTGCATCTTTCCTCCAATGAAATGATTTCCCTCTGACAAGGGTAAGTAACATTTTGGCTAGGGCTTTTTTTTTTGGGCCAATCTATTCAGACTTATTAAATGTATAATAAATAGGGCCAAAGCTTCAAAAACTTAACTCATTTTAATTTCAAGATAATAAGTTTGCGGGTCTGGTTTGATTCGACTATTCTACATCAAACAACGTTAGAAGTCAAATTTGAAAACATATTACCAAATTATCCACATCTCTACAACACAAATTGTAGCTGGTTTGAACTGGTAACTGTGGCTTCTGACTAATTTAGATGACTACCAATCAGGAATTGCTAGAAAAGTTCGAGTTAACTATTAAGCCGCTGCATAGAAGCATTAGGTCTCGCTTGACAGTAAGAGATTGGTACAAATGCTACAACCTGGACGAAATTTGGTTACTAAACTTTATGTTATAAAAAATTTCCAATCAGCGTTAGTATCATAAAAAAGCCTGATTATGAACTAGGATTTGGAGGCTAGATTTCAGAGACGAATGTCGGTTGAGAATACCTTGGTGGAATTCAGACTGTAGGACATCTAAATTCTGTAATACGCCAGCTGGCCTTCAATAAGTTGCACTACACATCTCTTCGCCGTATTGGTTTTTGCCCTGTGGGAACTTGCTTAGTCACATGGCTTCGTTGGATTACAGATGACACAAATGTGAGGGCCATGGTGGATGCTAGAAAGTCTGGTCCGATAACTATCTTATTTGAAGGGCTACCACTGAGATCTTTGTGAAGAGAGCAGTGTATCGGCTTTGCAACATAGGATTCAAGTACTATGGTTAGAATGTAATGGAATAAAAATATGTTTATGGGAATTACAATATGACATAATGTTGTCACGTATCACAGGGGCTAGTTTGTGTGGGCAAATATGCCACGTGTTAGCCCTATAGTCTCAAGTGTGAAACGAGCGGATCTTTTGTGCCATGAAAAACTAGGACTGGTGGTTTTTGCACTCACTACAATGTCTGTAATACAAGAGACGCACAGTAATAACATAACTAATAATTTTGACCAAATTATTGTAGAACATATTGTGATTATTTCACTAAGGCTTGAATAGTGTTTAGAAAGTATGAAATTAATAATGTGTGCACAACGTCTAAGTTGTTAATGGCTGGTTTTCAGTAAGACACACGACAATAGCGATTTTGGAAGAAAGTTATAGAGTAACTTCAAAGATGTTACACGATCCATTGCCTTGGAAGATAACTATTTCCCAACTACGAGATAATGTGACACCAATTGGCAGCGAGATAGAGTTGTGATAGTCAAAATAAAATCCTAACTTCAATGTTGTTCGATTTGTTAGTGGTAAAATGGACGATAACCATTTGAGTGTTTTGTTTTCAATTAATGTGTAACTGGTCGTTTCGAATGCTGGTGAAATGTACAGAGTTCAGACCAATTGTGAACAAACCTGATATATGATACGAACTTGTACAAGTACAAGTGTTACTTGTTAAAAATAACTTAGACCTCATATGTATGTAATTTAAAGATTTTTATTTTCAGACATTGAGCAATTGTAGGTGTACCGATAGGACGGTTTACGCAGAGATGGTATTGGTACTGTTTACGGCTATGATGGTAATGCCATGTACACTAATACAATATAGTGGACTAGGCATCAAAGCCAAACAGCAACTCCATGATGCAGTCTCAAGAGAATGGGTTACAATCGAAGTGTTATGGAATGATTCGACAACACTCGGACCTCACCTATACCGAATCACTACCGCCTACGTGAATGGGTGTATACGAGGCATCCATAATCATGCAGTAGGAGAGGAAACGATGCAATGGTTCTACAAAAATGAAAACCACATGTTGTTCTGTTTAAAGATAAGTGTGACGGTATTATTGTGTTAAAAATTAATAAACTAGCTTACCTTATGTACACAAATGCTACTTAATTTATAAATCAAGTTAGCTGTAGCGTAACTAACCTGCTTGATCCTCCCTCATAAAGATGTACTCTTTACCTAATCTAGCTATAAATATGTGTTTTACATTCTTTCTTACCTAATGCATCTACTACTACTCAATATTACATTTAGTTCTTCGAGTAATCAGTTATTGTTATAAAACTAAGAACAAAGAAGAGAACAAGAACATGAGAGGAGGAGTACTTTCTTATTGAGGTGTGTAGAATGCTACAAATGAAAGCTCTATTTATAGGCTCATGAAATCATAACCTACACTCTCTAATATTATTACACATAAAAGAGGGGAATGAAATACATTAAACCATACACATAAAGGAGGGGAATAAAATACATTAATTATAGAATGAGGAGTTACACAATTTGACATTCACTACAATTATCTTCATAACACTCCCCCTTGAATGTCCATTGGTTAACGATATACATCAGTCTTTGAATACGCGTTTGATACTGCCTCGTTAAAAACCTTACCGGGAAAACCCGGTGGGAAAAACCATGGTTAAGGGAAAAAGAGTGCAGTGCGTATCAACTCCCCCTAATGATGATATCAATTGAAGTCTCTTAGTCGCCGAACTCCAGTTTTCCGAACTAGTCTCTCAAATGTTGATGTCGGAAGAGCCTTAGTGAATAAATCAGCCAAGTTATCACTTGAGCGTACTTGTTTGACAGTGATGTCACCATTCTTTTGAAGGTCATGAGTGAAGAAGAATTTAGGAGATATATGTTTTGTTCTATCTCCTTTGATGTATCCCTCTTTCAATTGTACGATGCATGCAATATTATCTTCATGCAAGGGTGTCGGGGCCTTCTTTTCAGAAGTTAATCCACACGAACTTCGAATATGTTGAATTATAGACCTCAGCCAAACACATTCACGACTAGCCTCATGTATTGCTAAAATCTCAGCATGGTTAGATGATGTGGCGGTAAGTGTTTGTTTCACAGAGCGCCAAGAAATTGCTGTATCACCACATGTGAATAAATAACCAGTTTGTGATCGGCTAGTATGAGGGTCAGATAGGTATCCGACATACGCATATCCTACCAAATGCTTTTGATTCATTCGAGAAGAATAATCCCATATCTTGTGTTCCTTGCAGATAGCGAAGTATATGTTTGACACCATTCCAATGTCTTCATGTGGGAGAAGAACTATATCTTGCTAATAAATTAACGGCAAATGATATGTCGGGTCTTGTATGACCGGCAAGGTACATTAGTGCACCGATTGCACTAAGATAAGGTACTTCAGGACCAAGTAGTTCTTCATCAATTTCCCGAGGTCTGAAGGGATCTTTTTTCACATCTAGTGATCTGACAACCATCGGGGTACTCAATGGATGTGATTTATCCATGTAAAATCATTTCAACACTTTAGTAGTGTATCCTTCTTGATGCACAAGAATACCGTTAGGTAGGTGCTCAACCTGCAAACCAAGACAATATTTTGTCTGTCCCAAATCTTTCATCTCAAATTCCTTTTTCAAGCAGGTGATTGCTTTTGTAGGCTCATTTGGAGTCCCAATGATATTTATGTCATCAACATAAACCGAAATGATAACGAACTCGATTCCTAATCTTTTTAGGAAAACACATGGACATATCAGATCATTTGCATATCCTTCTTTGATCAAATATTCACTAAGGCGGTTATACCACATTCTGCCAGATTGTTTCAATCCATATAAGGATTTATTCAATTTGATCGAATAACGTTCTCGAGAACTTGATTTATATGCTTCAGGCAAATGAAATCCTTCAGGAAGTTTCATATAAATGTCGTTATCAAGTGATCCATATAAATAGGCAGTTACGACATCCATGAGACGCAAATCTAATCCTTCTTTAATTGCCAGACTGATCAAATAACGAAAAGTAGTTGCATCCACCACAGGAGAATATGTCTCCTCATAATCAATTCCGGGTCTTTGTGAAAATCCTTGGGCAACAAGGCGTGCCTTGTACCTCGTAATTTCACCATTTTCATTACGTTTTCTTACAAAAACCCATTTGTACCCGACGGGGTTGACACCATCAGGTGTAAGGACCACAGGTCCAAAAAAATTTCATTTTCAAGAGAATGTAATTCTGCCTTAACTGCGTCATTCCATTTTGGCCAATCCTTTCATTTTTTGCATACATTCATGGATTTTGGCTCATGATCCTCATTTTCATCAATAACATTCAGCGTTGAATTATAAGCAAAAATTTCATCGACGTTAACTGTATTGCGGTTCCATTGTTTATCATCCAAGACATAGTTGATTGAGATCTCATTATTTTCAATATGTTAAAAGGTACCTGATGCTATTCTTGAGCTGATATATCAGCAATGTTTGGTAGCTTATCCTCGATTGGACCATCTTGATTTACAACTCCTTTTCTTTTTCGAGGATTTTTATCTTTGGAACCGATAGGTCTATCACGCTTCAGACGTGCTTTAGACTCATTTGTATTTTCATGATGTCCAATAGGGACATCTACTCGTGATGGAGCATTGATTCTTTGGAACATGAGATTTGGTTACTCGATGTGGGTCGGTAAAAGCGTCGGCGAGTTGATTCGCTAAACTTTGTAAATGAATTTGCTTTTGAATTTCTAGTTCACATTGTCTAGTACGAGGATCATAATGAGATAATGCTAATTCATTCCAACTGATCTCTTTGTCCAGCTTATTATTTTCTCCCCCTAATGTTGGAAAAACTTATTCATCAAAGTGACAATCAGCAAAACGAGTTGTGACTAGATCTCCTGTCATTGGTTCTAAATATTTTATAATCGAGGGAGACTCATACCCAACATAAATTCCCAACCTCCTTTGAGGTCCCATCTTAGTGCGTTGTGGTGGTGTAATAGGGATGTAAACAGCACATCCAAATATTCTTAGATGGGATATATTCGGTTCCTGACCAAAAACCATTTGTAAGGGGGAATACTCGTGATAACTTGTTGGCCTGATGCGAATTAATGATGCTGCATGTAAGACAACATGCCCCCAACATGAAGTGGGAAGGTTTGCATTCATTAACAATGGTCTTGCTATTAACTGTAAGCGTTTGATTAGAGATTCTGCTAAACCATTTTGTGTATGAACATGTGCTACAGGATGTTCAACATCAATTCCGACAGACATGCAATAATCATTAAAATGTTGTGAAGTAAATTCACCGGCATTGTCAAGGCGTATCGTTTTTATCGGATAATCCGGAAGCGTGCCCGTAATCTGATTAATTGAGCAAGTAATCGCGCAAATGCCAAATTACGAGTGGATAATAACGATACATGTGACCACTTAGTTGATGCATCAATTAAAACCATAAAATATCTAAATGGTCCGCATGATGGATGAATTGGTCCACAAATATCGCCTTGAATGCATTCCAAAAATGTGAGCGATTCATTTCTCACTTTTATCGATGATGGTCGGATAATCAATTTTCCTTGAGAACATGCAATACAAGCCAAATCATTCGATTGGGGAACTCGCTTACTCATCAACGAGTGTCCAAGGGAATTCTCAAGTATTTTACGCATCATAATTGTTCGGGATGGCCTAGCCGGTTATGCCAAACTACAAATCTATCACGATCCATAAACTTGGAGTTTATAATGGAATGTGATTCAATTGTACTAATAAACGTGTAGTACAAACCGGAAGAAATAGATGGTAGTTTTTCAAGATCACATTTGTTACCATCTACCATACTTGTGATGGCAATATATTCTTTATTTTCTTCCTCAATTGTCTCGATGTGATATCCGTTACGACGGATATCTTTATAACTTAATAAGTTACGATGAGACTTTGTAGAATATAATGCATCATCAATATGCATGCTAGTTCCTCCGTGTAGTAGCACGGTTGTTCTTCCGGAGCCTTCAATTAAATTACTACTACCGGATATAGTGCTAACATTAGCTTCTCGCATCACTAGATGAGAAAAATACTTCTTATCCTTTAGAATAGTATGAGTGGAAGCACTATCGATGAGACACACATCCTTATTTTTTATGTTGTCGTGGATGGCAGTAGTATCCATGCTATAACACAAAAATGATAATCCATATTAGAAGGGACAATTATGATTGGAAATTCATTAATAAAAGAAATATAAAAAAAATGAGAAAACGCTTTCAAGAAAAACAAACTCAAACAAATCAAATAAGAACGATAATAAGGTGCATACATCAAGGCACCATTTTGTAATAAAAGATATCTCAACAACCATCTTATTTCTCAACATTTCCATCATGAGGAGGAAAGAAGTCAGCAACATCCAGATGAGTGGTGTCAAATTGACCATGGTTCAAAACACCTTCCTCAATGACCATATTGGTTTCAACCTTCTTGTCTTTCCTTGACTCTTGGTAAAGATTGATAAGATGTCTAGGTGTACGACAAGTGCGAGTCCAATGATCGCCGCCACATCTAGTACACATATTTTGAAAGTTTATGTTGCTAGGCCCACCTCGTTCCTTATTCATTCGCCCATCCCGTTTGAAATGTGGACGAGAAGAGTGGTTGAATCTCTGAAGGCGACCATGACCATAATCACGTCCACGACCATGGACATTATTGCGACCATATCCACCACCACGGTTATGACCACGACCATGACCACGGCCACAGCCACGATATTGATCAAAATGGTGGCCATTTGTCGTGTTAGCTTCCGGAAATGGAGCCATACCAGTGGGGCGTGATTGGTGATTCTTCAATAAGAGGTCATTGTTTTGCTCGGCCACTAAGAGAAATGATATTAATTCAGAATATTTGGTGAAGCCCTTCTCCCGATATTGTTGTTGGAGAACTATATTGGAAGCATGGAAAGTGGAAAATGTCTTCTCAAGCATTTCCTTATCAGTGATTTTCTCGCCACATAGCAACAACTGCGACCAAATTTTGAAGAGGGCAGAATTGTACTCGCTCACGGATTTGAAATCTTGTAGGCGTAAATGCACCCAATTATCACGAGCTCGAGGGATAATCACCGTTCTCTGGTGGTCATATCGGTCTTTGAGATTATTCCACAATTCAAGAGGATCTTTGATGGTGAGATACTCGTTTTTCAAGCCCTCGTCAAGATGGTGGCGAATAAAGATCAAAGCCTTGGCTTTGTCTTGGGCAGATGTTTCGGTTTCATCGTTAATCGTGTCGCCCAACCGTTTGGCTTGCAAATGGATGTCAGCATCCAAGACCCACGAGAGGTAATTTTTGCCCGAAACGTCAAGGGCCACAAACTCAAGTTTGGAAATATTCGACATGCTATAAAAGAAGCAAATTGAATTACAAATATATTATAAGCCAAATAATAAAACATATGAAAATGATATAATAATTAAAATAGTAATGGTAATGGAACATTCATTAACATAGAAATAAAGAATGCTTTAAAGAAATAATAATAATAATAATACCCATCTTGAAACATAACTATATAGACATTTAAATAGTGATAAAGGTTTTCTCTTTTGGGTAGGAACAAAACAAAATAGAGGTATTCATGAGATGGTAACTATAATGAGATGATAAATTTTAATATATTTGTATAACGGCTAAAAAATCATATATATACGTGACAAAAACATCAATATGATCATTTAAAATAAGATGGAAAAAATGCTAACAATATAATGTGAGTTCACTTAGAAAAATGCATAAAATATTTTATAAATATTGTTGCCTAGAAGAGATACTCATGCATATGCCATAATAAAATAGCAACTATATATATTTTAGAATTGATCATGAATTAAAAAGGCAACATACAAGCAAAAAAAACACTATGGAAAGAAACGGAATATATAAAATATGATAGGTCATAATAATATATACTATAAAATATACATGATGATAACTAAACGTTTAGGCCAGTCTATAAAGGCATGATATTTGACCAATATAAACGTTTGATAATATTCATCAATAGAAAAATGACAGTCGTTTTTGAAATCGGTAAAATGAGAAAGACCACCATTTGTTACATATAAAAAAAATAGAAATGGATTCTTTTCTCTAACTTTAATTTTGAAAAAGAAGATTTTATAAGCAAATAAAAGAACAAGATAAATCATAATAATAACTTTGGAAAACAAGATATAGCAAATAACAACCTTCGTAAAAACTTCGAGAAAATAGGCAGAGCACTCGTGCTGATAACGTGTTATAAAACTAAGAACAAACAAGAGAACAAGAACATGAGAGGAGGAGTACTTTCTTATTGAGGTGTGTAGAATGCTACAAATGAGAGCTCTATTTATAGGCTCATGAAATCATAACCTACACTCTCTAATATTATTACACATAAAAGAGGGGAATGAAATGCATTAAACCATACACATAAAGGAGGGGAATAAAATACATTAATCATAGAATGAGGAGTTACACAATTTGACATTCACTATAATTATCTTCATAGCAGTTATAGATTTATAGGCATTATTAATTATTCCCTACCTAAGATACACCGGTTATAATTAATGTTAGGGTAGGAAGAGATAATAACTGAACATGGGATAATGTGATGATAAATTTAATCTGTGTGGAGAATATGTGAAAGGATTATCTTTCGACAGCTACAATTTTTATTAATTATTTTTCAGACATAATTCAAATATCTGTAGAGTTACCATTAGAACAATCAAATTGAAGATTTGACAATACCATTCGCAAACTGTTACTGCTGATTCTTTCACAAATTGTGAAAATTTTCCTTATTAAACAAATTCATTTTTTTGGGGTAGTCAAGATAAGTAGAGTCTAAATAAAAGAATGAATTAACGTTGTACTAGAAAGGATGTATTCTATAAGTGTTAGTTTGAAGAAAACTTTGTCTTTTAGGAATTTTCTTCCCTTTTTATAGGTAAAGATTAATAAATTAAGAATTTATCTGTTTATAACCAACCTTATTAACGATAATTAATTATCTTTTATTAACCACTAAACACACAATTCAAAAGATCTCATTGACGTGTGCGGATATTTGTGTATAATGAAACGCCTAAACTGTAGGAGTTCGTTAGGAACATAAATTTTTAATTTAAAAATTATCCACGTCAATATATCATGGCAACTTCCTTATTTTTCGTCGATAATTACCCTAATGATTATACTATAGGTAAATTTAGTATAGAATTAATGATATGGAAAAACCCTTACCGCTAAATCGCAAACCCTAGGGTTTTTGTATACATATGACATGGTTCGGTTGTCTAGACAATCACCCGCATATTAGGTAAAGGCTCCTTCTAAAAAAATTGATCTAATTTATTTCATCTCAAAGTTTGTTTTAGTCATGGATTTGTCGTGTAGAGAGGTGTATGATCATCTGGTTGCGGTGTTACAAGATCTCAGTATGGCTGATTTGAAGCTTTATTTAATGACAATTACCGTAAAGAAAGTAGATTGCCATGCATCTCCCAAAGCTAGCGAGGCGGATTCAACACCAGCAAAGGACTTTAATGTTGAGGGTATTTGCAAGGAGGTAATAGATCATGGTCGAATAATTTGCTTGTTCATATTAAGCCATACGACATGGTGTTAAACTGATTTTTTTATATTTGTTACTGTGGTATGTAGTCCGGCCCAAATGCGCATATGTTATGTCATGCTCTCGAAGAAGCCATGGAAAATATGAAACTTGTGGATGATGCAGTCCGTCGCCAGCTGGGTTTAGTTATGAGGATTAAGAAAATTCTTGGTGCAAAATTGACTGAAAAGGATGCAAATCTCTTGCCCATTGAAGCTGGAACAACCGTCTTAACATCCTATGATGTAGAAAAGGTCTTTTTGATCCCAAAAAAATACACTTCCATTTCCGTTTCATAAATATGATGAGCCCACCAAACTGTGGAGAAATTCTGCAAGTCGAGGAATTTTTCAGCGACCTTCAATCAGATTTTTGTGCTGACAATACTAAAGTGGGGCTGACATGTTATGTTTTCCTGGAAGACAATGATGATGAAATAATGGTGGAAAGTTTTGATTTTTAATGCAATCATAAAGCGCTAAGAAGTTTACACCGGGGAACATGTCTGGTTGGTGATGTACATGTTATTTATTATTTGTGTTAGCTTTCATATTAATTTTAGTTATACAATATAGGTCTAACTTAAAGAAACTGACCTTGTAATTCAATTTATATTTTGCATATGCGGCACAACTTTTCCTAAATGAAGTAGGATCGGGACAGTGGAAAAAATTGTACCTACCAGCTTAATTCCAGGTAATGGAAGTGCCTAATAAAGAACTTTTTTTTACAATTATATCTCATCAGTTATGTAAATATGAGTTTTTCCTAAAAAGTTTTGTAGCAAAAATGTCCATAGACGGATGGAGTCCTAAGGATATTGTATCCAAGCTTGGTAAACAGTTATCAATAGGACAAGGTGATTTAGCAACTACACACTCATTATTCCTTTTGCATGAAGAATTAAATAACGATTTTTTTATACTGAATTAATTTATATATTCTATTCGACCAAAAAATATATGTGCCTCTAAAGGATGATAACATTCATTGGTACCTAGTAATTGTGAACATAATTCAAGCAAGGGTCCATAGTGGTAGATCCGCAAAGGGGGTCAAACAAACTTGCTAGGCGTACCAATCTCATTAAAAATTGTTAAGATTTACTTGACGTTAAATGAAGCTATTTTATAAGTTAAGGAAGCTTTACTAATCCATGATTTGCAGGTGGTATTTCTTAGCAAAGTTATCAAAGAATTTGTGGTCAAGTGAGATGCCACATACGATGTTCCTAATTTTTTAGATATTGACATAGAGATTCTACACAACATTTCCATTGTTTAAAAAATGTATGTTCTCGAAATGTAAGAGCTGAAATACCTTGACAGTTTGAAGGAAAATGATATATTTTAACTCAACACTAGTTCAGGTATCATTGCGGGTCATCCATTTTTCAATGGATGAAATATGAAAACGTTATTGGATTCTACATGTCAATAAGCACTTTCATATGGCCTCCAAAACTTAAGTATTCTTAGTATTTAATTTGAATGCTGAAATGTATTAATTGGTGTTTTGTAGTTTCAAAACTGCATAGATAGGATACCCTTCGCCGTTGACCTAGTAAGCAAATGGTCAAAATTAATTGATCGTGTAATAAAAGAACCGATGCTTAAGAAGATGCCAATATACAGATGGATTATCAACAACCGTGCGGCAGAAGTTTTGAGTAGGGTAGAAATATCAGACGTCGAATCATCTGATGATATGGTGTGAATGACGAATCGTATTCTCTACTATGGGTGTTTATTATCGCATGCAGGGGCTTCTTTATTATGCTTCGAAATTTCATGTTTTAGTACATTTAGAAATTTATGTTTTAGTATGTTTTTTATATTCTAATATGTGTTAAGTACGTATGGATATTACACTAACGTTTTTTCCTTAATGAAGTAAGTTTGTTTGTTTTATGCGCACATCATGATCATTACTAGTAACAAATTTATAACCTTACCTTATGTCCCAAACTAGTCGATGTTACTATTTCTCAAGATAATGGGCAAACGAACCGTACATCATTCACTTAACATATCGATAGACAATCGGGGGAACTTTAACAAAAAGAGAGACAACAAATATAAGTACGTGAAAAACAGATCTTCAATTACCAGATACGATCTTCAATTACCAGATCATGATTTATGAAAATCTAAATCTATCACAGTTTAAATAATTATTACAATGGTGTTTCTATTGTAAACAAACTATACCTACGCAGCCAATTGTAAATTACTTAGAATCCTAGATTATCGATAAATAGGAGTGATAAACTTAAAAGATGATAATGACTCTAATTGTAGTTAACTAGAATTTAAAGAATATGCATAAAATAAGAGACGATGTTAACAGATGATAATGAATCTTATGTTAAATAACAAAAAAAACCCAAATACTATGATAAGTGTCCACATCCAAACCACAAAGGTATTGACTTTCAAAACACGGAGGTTTACAGCAGATACAAAATGAATTAGGGTGTCACAGAGCTTATAGGCGCAGCCAGCTACCAAAAGGGGACTTTCTCATTAATGTAGTCATCTAACCGGACCGGGAGATGGAAACATTGAGCACGAGCACATTTTCGTCGACATCCATCACCTCGAACATGCACACATTTCCCAATTGAAGATGGTTGGCCTTTGTAAATGACGGCCAATCACGTTGCCCCATGTACATCTGAGCCTTGGTTTTGTGTTTCTTTACTTGCACAAACCATTCCTTCTTTAACTTGTTCTTCTAGTGGATGATGTCGGTAACTTGAATAAGCTTGACAAGCTGATGCTTCGACTCCAAGAAATAACTTGAAAACTCCACTGGTATCAACTTGAATCACAAGCATACACAAATGAAAGGAAGGTAATGACTCCATCATCAAACAAAATGCTTCGCCAATTGTATTTTTATTATTATTACCATACGATTAGCACGGAGGGATGACTACAACATTACAACATTCCATGATTGATATATAATGGTCTTTCCCTTCCCTGTATCAGCAAGAAGATATAAACAAAATAGCAAGGCTGAACAAACTCTACGTTAAACGAAATCCGTAATGTACCGACATGACCTAATTCAAATAAATTAGGTTGATTGAAAGAGAGAGTACCAAAAATATTTTACGCACAATAGGAGAGAATGTTCCACTAATAAGATTTTTATCAATGGAATGAAATTTACCACTGAGAGTAGGCAGATAATAAAGTATACGTAAAGTAAGTTGACAAAGAGTAACACACATTACACTGTTGTATACAGAGTTTATCAGAAAACAATTCAAATATCTACAAACGTAATTTGTTTCTTTGAACTCCTCCCCTTTTGTGGTGGACTATCTAAATTTGAAAAAAGCTCCACTAAAATTTCATCTCCATCATCCTCAACATTGTTCTCCGTCTCTAGATCCCTAAACTCACTCCTAAATTTTATAGATATAGAAGCCAGGTTTTCTGCATCAATAATGGGTATCTCAAACAAATTATGCTTCAAATAGATTCTATGACTCGAATGAAATGGGGTTTATCTTATTGTGATAGGTTCTTATGAGTAAAAAAAGTTGAAACTCAAATGCAAAAGATAGCTAATGGACTTCTTCTTCATATCATTCATTTACTTATGTGTATGTGGTCGAATATGACTCGGGTAAAAAGAGAGAAGACTTTAATATAAACGGTTGGGGATAGGGACTAATACTATCAAATCAAATTTTAAAAGTTATCTTGTTCTCTCTCGCTGTATCTCTTTTTTGCAGGTATGGAAATGTTGAAGTGTGAATTTTATAGGACATTTTAAGTTATAACCCTATTTTCCAATTCCACAGTGCGTTACAGATTGGGAGATTACTGTCGCCCATTAAAGATTACAAACCACAATATAATAGGTTCAAGATAAAAGAATCATAAAATTTATTTCATATGAACTAACTAATACAATATGAATGAGGAAATCATTGCTTGCAAGTCTCTGTTGGAACTTACTACCAATTATTTCAAGTCGAGATTAAATGTGTTCGGAAGTTTATCAGTGCCAAAAATATTATTAGCCCAGCTGATTAAATCTTGATCCATAACTACAAATTGCGTCACTTCCTTCAATTTTACTGCAAGACATTGGCGATTTATCATGTCTTCCCAACCATGTACAAATAGTGTTTTGGCCACAAGGCTAGATCCTGCTGCAGCTGAAAAACCATTCACTGGATAAGTATCTTCCATTATGTACGAACAGTCTGTCAATTCATCAGAAGAGTTGTCAAGTGTCTTCTAACGAACTAAATCGCATACCAGCTCCTCTGGGCTTCCTCAGCAGCCTCGGGATCACTGTACTCCGATTTAAACGTTTCCTTGATTTCATGAAGGACGGAAGGGCAAGTCATCAAAATATTTTTGGACATCTTGGAATTGAAAAGAGCTTTTGATTATAAACAATGACAGGTAAGTGTATGAGTTTAGAGTTTATATAAGGAGATAGCACTGACAAAATAAATACAGTTGTTCCTAAATTAAATACTACAATTACAAAAAATCCGTTCAACAAACACGACAAAAGAAAACTGTCTCGATTGGTTTTTCCATGGTTATGATCCCATCTGCAATTTCCTATTTCCTATTGAAAACGATAATTGTGGTTAATGAACAGAGCTTCACTCTTTATTGCATATGTTTTTCCTTTGTGATATCAACAACGACAAACTGGTGTCCAACCAGAGAGTACGACTAATCGTCTGAGTGGAGCTGAAAATCTAAGTGAAAATGGTTCTTCAATGGCTCAAACGGACCCTTGTATGATTGAAAATTATTCTTCACGATCAAAACGATCCCAAATATGATAATCATGTTTCAATAACAATAACCATGGATGATGTTAGTTTCATCCATCTGTCTATTCATATCGCAAAGTTGCACTGATTAATTTGTGCAATGTTAATATGTAAATGTTCACATGTGAATAAACCAACACTGAATATCAAAATTGAAACATAAAAAGAAAGATGACCTAATATTAATTGAAATTAAGCCAAGTGGCATTTAAGATTTTTACGTTTTGAAATCAAATCAATTTCAGAAATTAGGTATTTTTAACGGCTCATATTCAAGCCTACAAACGGACGGCCCAAATTAAATTTAATAGATAAGAGTATTAGTACGACGGGAATACCAAAGACCTGACCATATTATATATATACTATACAAACAATTACCACAGAAATCAATAACAAAAATCTTATTTGACTGTATTTTGTTTCTCATTTATATTTATCATGATGGATATATATTCATTTATTGTGTTGGTGTAAGGCGATCAATTTCTTTAGTTGAACAAAATTTAATTTGCAAATAGTTTAGCATCTTTGATCATCGAAAGGAATGACAACTAAAGATATAAAAATTTTATTTTGATAAAGATAGTTTCCAATGGGAGAGATGAATATAATAAATTAAATAAATAATCTAAGAATTTATATTGAATTTGAGATCGATCTCAACACGTTCAAAAAGATATAAAAGAATTTGTCTCTCTAATGGGGATATATCGACATATTCTAACTATTTTCAATCAATGATGTACAATTTGTTCCCTTGTAGTTTTTGCACTAAATTCTGAAAGTTACTAATACACATAAACTCTAACTTAACAAAAACTCCCATGTCATATTTTTTTGGTTAAATATAATCTACAATTGAAGTATACAAAACGACAAAATAACAATGTAATTAAGTAAATAACCATGCTTACTTAAACTTAAAGAACTCTTACATTTAATTTCTAACCAAAATGATACTTATTAAACCAACTAAGTTCGAGCCTACCTTGGTTCGTTTATAACTTCGTCGTTAACTAGTTACATCACCTAGATTCTCGAGCCAACTCATTTATAACTTCGTTGTTAACTAGCTACATCGTTAAGCTACATAGTAGTAGTCATCTCATTCATTTGACCTTTAATTTTTATTTTTCTCGATCTTGTTAAAAGAAATTAATATGTGTAGGACTTTAAAGGAATGGTAAGAGTCGGGAGTTAAGTGTGGCATATTCTCCATCGAGGAGGACGATACAATCCTGGGATCGTCAAAACCCACAAAACTTGGGCATGGCACCTGTTGGTCAGCTTGTTTACATCTTCTGTACGAGGATAACGAATGAGTGTGCAACTATGAGGAATAAGGGTCTCTTTGAGCATGTCTTTAATGTGTATTTCACCTTTTCACGTCATAGGCATTATTAGCATACATGAGTTTTTACTAAAAAGTGAGTTGTAGGACTTTTACTTTTACAAGTTCATCAATAATTCTTCATCATTCGATAAAAAAAATATAAATAATCATAACTATCAAATTTGCACAACAGTGGTTAATTATCCCCAAGGATCCATAAAACACATAAGAAAAATCAATGTGATAGTTACATCAATGTCTACAACTAACTTTTTATGATAAGATATATTTTTCTTTTTGATTGAGTGATGAAGAATCTATCATGGATGATGAGGTGTTTTTCTCGCAGTTCGTTCACTTATGTAGCAAGTTCCAACTCGCCGGTAATAATGGAGAGTTGACAAACTCGCATAAGGCATTTGATAAATTAACCTATGAGTTCTTAATAAAAACAACAACAGTACTAGACCTACTCACAGATTTCATTGAGGAACAGATTAATATCGTCTTCGTTCCTTTATGACAGAGTCAAAATCCTTACATTAGGTTGTTCTATATCGAGTGCAAATGCTAGTCGGCCAAAGTACGAATTCAATCGACTATACGAACAACAGTATCTTTGTGATGTAAGTTGCGGTTGCCCCTCAATATCTTGAAGCACTACGTAGAAGAATGATCCTCCTTTGTTTCATCATACTTGGACCCTCGATATATAGCCCTTTCCGAATATCAATACCTTTTGCAACAGACATATCTTCTGTGAAATTCGACAACTCTGTTACAACAAAATAACCACCAGAGCCACCTGCTTCGTAATGTTCATTCACATTCTCTCGCTCCAAACCACTCATGATACACAATTGAAGATGCCCTACATAAATATATGAGTTGTAGGTCTTTTACCTTCACAAGCTCATCCATAATTCTTCATCATTCAATCAAAATGAACAATATATAGAACCACAACTATAAGATGTTTGCAACAGTGGTTCATTATCTATGAGGATCCATAAAACACATAAGAAAAATCAATGCGATAGTTAGGCCGATGTCTACAACTCACTTATGAGTAATATTTAAATTTTGTGTTTTATAATGATTAGATATATTTTTCTTTTTGATTGGGTGATAAAGAATCTATTATGGATGATCTTGCGAAAATAAAAGATTAATATCTACAACTCACTTTTCAGTAAAATAATTAATCCTTGTTTTTTGTTATCATTAGATAATTTTTTTAATCCGGGGATAAAGAATCTATCATGGATGGGCTGGTAGAAGTAAGAATCAAGCATACCACTTCCCAATTCCATCAATAAGTGGAAAAAGACTCTGAATTGAGACCAGAGTTTCAGTTCTATATAATAGAGTTCTAAAAAATCTTCATTTTACAAATTGATTAATAATTTCTATCTATAACTTTTACAAACAAACATAATTGAACCAATGGAAAATCATTATCTTTTATTTATCTTCAATTTATTTTTATTCATAAGTACATATCTTAAAAAGTGAGTCATTTTACCTATGTGACATTGCTGATTGACTTGCTAAATTAGAAAGATTGCTAATTTAGAAAGCAATCCTCCATTCTTAGTAATTGCTTATTGGGTGCCACCTCACTCTCCACATCACTTAGTAATTGATAAAAGAAACTAGCTAACCGTTTGGCAGCCAGAATGTGGAACGGAATTTGGATGAAAATGTTAAAGTTGGCTCCCAAAATGCACTTCTTTAGGATCTAAGTTTCCCGCTCGAATGAGAAAGTGCTCAAGGTTCCATTTTACATTCCAGCTGCCAATCGGACCAGAGATGGAGATGCTCTTAGAAAACTGTTCTAGTATGCTTATGTGGCATTGTTAATATAAATAATTTTCTTAGAAAAAATTGGTCGAATTACTTGTGTGGTATTGCTAATAAAATTGCTAATATAGCTATTTTTAACAAAATTTCCAAGATCATGTGCATCTTAGGATCCTAGGGTGCCTCCAACGGCTATATTGTAACGATCATTTAACGGTCATTACAATATAGCCGTTGGATCAACCCTAGGAAGCGTCATGCATCGTCGGAGCCACTGCGCATTGTAGGGTCTCCTAATTGTTATTTTATGTAATTCAGATTTCATCATGACTATCTACATAATTTTGAATTAAATCGTGCCTAAAAAAGTTTCCAATATATATACTATACAACAATTAACTAACAAAAAAGTAATAAATCTCTTATTTGACTTTATTTTTTTCTTAATTGTATTTTCATGGTGGGTATTGATTTATTATAGATTTTATTACTTTTTGGTATTTTTAAAATATCGATACTCCCATATAAAGAATTTGATGTACGCCGCCCGTTTGTGGATTTTAATCTCCACTGCCCATCTTTATTGAACAAAATTTTTATGAAATTTTTGTTTTGGTCACATGTATTATTATTATAATTTTCTGTGTTCAAAACTTTTGTAGTTTTCATTTTGGTACTTTGGTATGCCAAATTAATATATGGACACGTTGAAATTACTATTCCACCTTCGAGTCACTTTGGTTGTGTTTGTAAATATTTGCAGTTTAAATTAACTATCATCCGTCTTTTTTTTCCAGGAATATATTAATTCAATTGAAATCATAGTTAAATGTTAGTATTAATCATTGACACTATAGTTGGTAACAATGTTCCAGTGCTTATAAATCAATCATTTTTGTTTGGTGCTCTTCATTCTATTTGCATAAAAGATCTGGGTTGATGTGAATGGTTTGTCCAGTGTCCTTGATGTTCGTCCTCCCGTGATAAGAGAATGCTTAGCATCCTTGTGCTATTCCGGCCCACTGAAACAGTATGAAATTCGGGTCCTATAATTGCAATCATGATCGGAACAAAGCATGCTTGATAGCATTTGATAAATATATTACAAGTAATTTCGTGAAAAGAACTCTATCAATATGTTTCATATTTTTAGTGCATGTTAGTTTGTCTATGTAGTAAGTGGTGTTCCTAGTGAGGGTGTAATGTTAATACATATTCACTGCCCATCGTTTTGTTGTTTGATGTTACATTATGAGCACGTACCCCTGTAAACACATGCAACACGTGATTGATTATTTTCGCATATAGGATGTTTGTTTCTTAGATAATGAGTTGTTACAATCTTATTAGCTGCAGTATAACCCGTCATTGAGGTATGATTGTGGTATGCACTCGTTTTGCATTTCAATTGGTAATGGTTTGAATGCAAACTTTGATTTAATTTATATTGTGATACTGTTACAATTACAACTTACTTGAGAAATTGAGGTGGGAAGTCCGTTGATCTATACTTTTCCGTTTTAAGGGTATATTGAAGTTTATAGTAATGATTAAGTGAGTTGACAATGAAAAAAGTCGTGTCCATTGTTGAACTTGTACTCCAACTGGCAGTAGTTACTACCTTATTTTTAGGTTTCCACACACCGAATTCAAGGGTACACGGTTAATGATTGTTGGGGATAAGTTTTTATTTGAAATCGTTAATATCCATATATCTATTTAGGGTTAGTTAATAGTTACCACGCATGGAGGTAACCATGTTCCTTTTTGACTAGTCTCAGCTCTCCTCCTTACTGGACTTCAACACTGCTGCCGAGCTCGCCGCTCTAACCAGGAATCCTGACGTGCCTCCGACTATTGAATTGTTATTCTCTAAGAGTTATTCACTGGCTTATCACCCAATTCTTCCTTCCTATGATAGCCTATCGATCGTCCATTGAGCGACTTGATGGATTCATAATAGCTAGTGCAGTAAAAGGCGTTGCGATTAGCCTCTGTGATCTCATGTGCATCCATGTGATTAAAGCAGCACCTGGTGGTGATTATGCTGAGGATCCATTCCCTTACTGTTCCTTCATTAGTCACTTCCTCCATAAAATCAACATAAGGTTCAAAGGATTAGTCATTTCCCACAAGTGGACTATTCCCTCTATTCCATACCTTCTTGAGTAGACTAGTATGTATTTATTTCCTGCTTGATCATATATTTGGCATGTTATCCCATTTTTACATTTTTGTTTCAGTTTTCATTGCTTATTATTTGTTTTTTTCAATCATAGATTATTATGTAATGGAAAATGAAGAGGCAACTAATGAGCGTCAGCTGGGATGGAATCACATTGTGGTGCTTGATGTTTTCGAAAGTAGCTCTGACGATGATGACGATTTTAGGGTGAAATAAATGGCTAGGCGAGTGGGATCCAAGGAGGGAAAGACAAAGTTTGTTTAATCTTCTTTTGTTGTTTTATTTCATTTGAATGTTTTTCTATTGATAGTGTTTGTGTTGATGGTGTAGTTGTGTTTTGTTTTTAATTCCATTACATTTGAACTTGTTAATGTTTAAGGTCATAGTCGTTTTATTTGGTTTATATTGGTGTTTACCCTTCCTTTTGGTTTAACTATCGTATTTGTAACAGGCGAATGATAAACACATATTTTGTATTATCCCCTTTTTAAAAATAGTTATTTGATCCCTTTTTGTATAATTTGATAATTACAAGTCATATGTTTGCTCTTAACATTTAATTTTGCATCTCATAGAATTTAATTAATTCCTTAATCTATTGGTACATAGAGATAGAATAACACTCGTATATCTTGCCATTAGTTATTGGAAATATTATAGGTGAATTTTTTAGAAATTATTAATGGAAATTTTGGTACAAGGTGTACCCAAAAAAATTTGGAATATTTTCCATCTTTGTCGGAGTGATTTTATTTGATATTGAGTTATCCAATATAATAAAAATTTGGATATATAAGCGCGCCTTAAAATTGATCCAAGTAATGACTATGTTACGTTAGTTAATTGAATTATGATAGGTTATTTAAATGAATTAGCGTATTTTCAAAGATCTAAATTGTACTGCATATATATAATAAAGCATATATTAAAACGTGGTTACAGTCGATCAAAGCCACGCACATGATACAACTTAGCGGTCTCGAAAATATTTTCTAGGCCTAGAGTGGTTCAAATAATTAACCGGTCATAACCAGATAAAAAATACTACATTTACTAGCTGAGTGGTTCATTAACATCACAATCCATCTTACTATTCCATAGTACAAAGAGAACAAAAAAACTAACACCCCATTGCAGTATCTTACGACAGCTTCTTACGAGGCCACCTATTGAGTGTGTTTCCTTGGACGTTTGGGCTTCTTGTTTAGGGGAATTTCAACAGCCGACCTTAACATGAATTCACCCTCTATATTGGTAATATTTCTAATCAAGCAATAAGCATAGTATGCTTTGTCTGCTTCAAGAACCTTCATTTGATTCTATTGCCCCCTCTGTTCTGGTATGAAACCAACAATGTAGTGCTCCATGAAGTATATCACAAACAATCCACAACTATGGTTGTTGAGTTGACGAGGAGCATCAAACACCCTCTATTTGAACTGAGTCATGTCCTTGCATTTCATTCCCCTTAAAAACAACTCCACGTACTCAATCACCTTTTTGAAGGTTGCATGATAGATGGGGTTGCTCTCACAGCTCTTCCTAACATCCAAGCTGTTAAGCAAGATCTTTTTCTTATTCTTCAAATCGATGATGAACACGTAGTATTGGTCACCACAAGGACTAGCATCATGTACCGGGAAATAGATCTGGAAAATGAATAAACATTTAGGCAGAATTATTAGTCACAAAACTATAGTACATTGAACAAAATAACGACATACAAATTGCAATTTGGAATACACAGGATACGAGTAAACTTGAATCCAAGACAAATTCTTGTCATACATATCAGTAAGTTAGTACTATGTAATTAGGAAGCATAACCGACCATTATGAATAATAGTAAGGCAATAATTTCGCATGAGTTTCATCAGAATTCTTACATGGTCACAAAGCTCGAAATCCTTGTCACCAACGTATGACACATTATCACGATCAGTCCAAATTTTGCGTAGCTTCCTTACATCACCGACTCCTGTACCAAGCACCTCTGACCTAACTGCATTCTACATGATAGTGAAACATCATCACGGTACCATCAAACACAAGACAACAATGTTACAAGAATTATATGCTTCTATGAAGTATGAATATGAAAACTTACAGCGACTGCCAGGGGGGAGCAGAATCATGTCAACCTTTGATGCTCTTGGACCGTCTCTCTGTTGAACAAATGCACAAACGAATCTAGCACGGTTGTGCTGATGTACTGCCTTGACTTGAAGCTATCAAAGTCATACTTGTACAGTTTGTTGAGGTGCTCAATAAACTCACAGACCAAAGTATTTTTGGAAACAAAAAAGGCAACAATGAACTAATACATTTAAAGCAGCTACTGTCATTTGAATCAATCGTAACGCAAGTAAAATAATGTACTTACTCATCCCAATCAATTCCTCTGTGCACGTAGTCCATGACATTTTGTTCATTATTGTCGAGTGTGTTGGGCATTGGTGACCTTTTTCCTGTGGCGAATGCTTGACTGTAAAACTTAGGAGTGTCATAAATAACTATTTCCCTCCTTTCTAATGGTTGAGGTCCGACCTCGTAACATCTTTGTATTGTCCTAAATCTACAACAGATATGTCTTGTTTTTATTTTTCACGGCCACCATCATTAAAGAAATGGTCATCCCCCTTTCTTTCTTCTCCTACTGTCTCGTTTCCCCTTCTCCAACAACATTCTTTTTCTGTTATTTTCATTTCAAATACCCAAAACATTCTTATACTGTTGTTTCCTCCGTCATCATTGTCATTAACTGTAACTTCTCCATCATTGGGTTCATGCGATTTTTCGCCGCTAACATCTCTATCAGTATTACATGGATTCGTTTTGCTCATCGTTGCTGCATCAACTTCGTCTTTGTCATCAAAAGAAAGATATTCCACATATCCCCTCCCTTTTCTCGATGCCTTGGTGCTTCTCATTCGCTTTGCTTGTACTTGCAACATGGGCTAATAACATGTTCTTGATTTATGTCATACCTCCTCCAAGTATTGTGTTTCTCTCATTTTTGTACGTAGTGCTGCTTCTTGAGCCAACATTGCAGTTTGTTCTGCTTTTAAGGTTGCATGTTGAGCGAAAAGAGCCACTTTGTTGGTAGCGACACTTGCTTTCCTTTCCCACAATTGTCTTGTGGCTAGATTCCTCAATTTCTCCAACTTCAAACAATTTATTGACAAATCATACAAACTGTGATACAAAGAAAACCATTCTAATAACGTAGGAAAGAATTGAATCTACATACATCGCACAATAATTGGCAAGGACTAAAATGTTAGTTAACCTGCTATAGAGTTGTTAATCTACCGCCTAGTAGAACACTTGGTTCCTCAGAACCACCCTTCGTATTGGTTGTTTGAAGATCAACCTGGTCCAAAGTGTTTTTAGCAGCACTGTCATGGACCTCGCTTTCGTTTCGAAAACAGGCTAAATCCTTCCACGCTAGATTCTTTCATACGTATTGGCTATCCTTGAAACGCAGGTATGGTCCACCTCCCTCCTATCTAATACGTTTAATCGCCCAGGTGATTTTGTTATCATTCTAGTGGCCGTATGTTGGTTTGGTTATTGCTTGCACATTGTGGAGCACCAACGAGTCTAGGCAGTTAATCTGCATGATATATAAGTTCAGGTGAAAGTTAATGAACCAAAACACAATTCTTCTGTAACATAAACATTCTTGCAAAGCATCTGAATTCACACAAAACATCAAATAAGAACTAACCATTATGAAAATCATGTCCCCTTTGGGTAGTCCTTTCTATTTTCAGATTTCTAATGTGCCAGTCCGGCATGCAATGTGTCCACAACAAGAATGAACCAATTGAATTTCTTCAAGTCAGCAAAATCTCCTTGCAAGTAGTAGCCGTATTTCAACGACAATCTATCTGAACTCCCAGGCACTAGTATCTCTCCAATGCATATAAGAATATATAACCTTGCAAACACAGTAGGATTAGTTGTATCTTTCAACCATTCCTTTAATTCTTGAAAGGTAATCAATTCCCCCTGTGTTTTGTGGAAACTTTGTTAGTTGACGGTAGCTGTTAACGGAGTTGGCGGAACACTGTGAGATGTCAACAATCATCTCAGAATAAGGCGAACCGTAAACCCTACAGACGTTTGTGGAATTCAATGTCAATGACGTACCAGGCTTAATGTCGAACTCCTTGGCTATTGGACTGTAAGTCCTCAGTAGAATGTAGATGGGATTGCAGTTAATGTGCTTCAAATCTATCTCTAAGAAACCTTGAAACCCAGCTTCATGCAAGAGCTTCTTTACAAGTGGTCCACTCTTCAGTCTGCGGATAAATAAATTCATGTCTCTTACTCCCATAGTTTTTCATCTAAATGATGTAGATAAGGGACTAAGTTTTCTTTCCCGTTTAACACTACATTGACTTTTTTCAGGTGCATACAGAGGTACATGTCAAACCAATCTAGATCAATTCGTATAGTAAAATTGCAAATGTAACGGACAGTAACTGATCCCCTTTGCAGTCCCCTTCCAATGGATTGAAGCTTTGATAACCAAATACACAAACCGCTTCGAAACAATAATATGGACTTTAATGGCATATGACATTCAGCAAGTGTATGAGTCCTGTAAGGTATATACTTAACAAAAAAATATAGTACGTAGAACAAACTTAGGACCAACTACCAGCTCAAAAAATTTAGGGACATCATCGCAAAAAATGATCGGTAACATCACTCAACATTACCACAAAAAGAATTGGGGCGCTTACTGGGGTTTGTGTTTCCAGGTCGGCTTTCCTATTTGGTGCCATGTCGAATTTCCGATTAGTTGTGAAAATGATTTAGGGGTAAATAAAAACTTTGTTTACAAACTATTAAACCCAATGTATGCATTACAAACTTTAAGCAAGTCATTAATACTACTAAAATAGCAAAACAGTTCCACCTTGCAACTCGAGTTCTTGACTGTCGGTAAGTCGTTCGCCCGTCGGAGACAGATTCTTAAAATCGAGTGTCTTTTTAGTCGATCTTCCTTCTAGGGGGTTTAGGAATATTTTTGAGCGAAGAGCGATTACTGAATCACAAAATGGGCGGGATATTCAAAGCGTTTCCAACAAAGAAACAGATTCTAAAAGTTTTAATTTTGGTGAAGGTGCGAACAATGACTTAGCAGAACCTAGGATATTGAAGTTGGGACTCATGAAATTCTTGGCTTTGGTGAGAAAAACTATTGCATTTTAGGATTGAGCTTCATTTGAGCTCACCCGCCCAATGGAAAAAAGACTAGTTGATAACTTGCATATTTACTTCGACTCTTGTATCTATAACAGTAATGCGGTTTAGGTTTAAATGATTTTTGATAGTTCGCCCACCATAACCAAAGGAATTATATCATTGGAATGTTTTATAAACATATAACTAAATAAGAGACAATGTAGCAAGCTACTTGGTGGGACACATAACCATGTAAGTTTGGTGTTCAATATCAGATTGCTTATAAGGTATACCAAAATATAATATAGTATTGTTGCTATATTATAATGTGTTTATGTTCTCTATTTGGTTTGTATGTGATTTTCGTTGACTCTAATAAATTATTAACAAAACTCTCTCAATTTTTCATGAATATTGCTAGGATTTAAGTCACGCCTTTTAATGTGATCTGCCATTATGTTCTAACTTTCAATGGCATGAAGGTTGGGAATTGGTGAAACGGATGCAAAGAGTATTGATGGTTATGATTTTAATTTATAACCAGCAACTTGTACCTTATTTGTTTGCAAAACAACCCTAAAAACCAGTATGGATGACGAAACCAATCATGAACATGTAAAGTCAATGTGAGCAGACAAGGTACATGTTTCACGAAGCCTATTATGACATGTATCTACAAAACTAGTAAACATACCGACCACACTTACTATGTTAGTAGTGAAGTTGCTGTGAAAACACATTAACGCCAATCGATCAACAATTGTTCGTCACCTCACCATCAACGCGATATGTTACCATATGGTTCTGGAAACTTCGTATATCATTATAAATTCATTAGCACATAGTTATTGTTGGTTACGTACTAATTAATTTCAAGATTAATCATATTCATCATATGTTTATGTTATAAAAACTTTCAATCTCCTTTCGTATCATAAAAAATTATTCAAGTTCAGATTGTAATGGGTATTTTGATCTTGTCCACCAAGTACGTTGTTATGAAACGGTCAGCATTTATTCTCCATTTATGGTAATTAACCTCCAATTTTCGTTATCCGTAACCTGCCCTCCCCAACTCCTTCACCTTAAATTTCTCTTTCCCGACCTAAATTTCTGCTAGATCTAGCCAAAGCTAATTTATAATATTAGATTTCAAAATTAGTGGATATAACAAAATAAGGTTGGATGCAAGTGGATACTTGATCCCAAGTTCAATTCCCTGCAAAGGGTTTTTTTTAACACAACCATTTACATTATTAAAATGACGTAGTTTTGTCAATATTTCATCCCAAAACTCATAGAGGTAGATTAACATTGCTCCCCCCCTAAGCCCAACAAATTGTTTAATTTATGTATTTAACAATAATAACTCTTGTTTTTGTTTTTAACCACCTCATCATTTTAAATATAGTAATTGAGCAACATATGAACCCAAGGTCCCACGTACATGGAGGACCCACTACTGTACTTAGCAACTAGAAAACATGACAAATGTTACTGCCATGACCTGAACTCATAACATTTAGAAGACATTATTGGCGAATCCCCAAAAGCTTTTCATGTCTACTATGTTGGTTGATTTGTTTGATATAATAGTGGATTTTTACTAGCCAATATATTAGGATTATTGTTACAAAGTTGACAGTAATCCAATATTATAGAAGTGCCTACTTCATTTAGACGATTGTTAATTGCCATACAAATCATGTTGTTGGAGACTAAAGTGAAACTTGTCACTTACATAATTACGACATGATATATGTACATGTAATGAGTACACAATTATGGTCAGAAATGTTTAATTGGTATGTGGTTACCATGCACTATCCATGTTGTTCATGAAATTTTTGATGAGTACTTTATCTTGTCATGGTCTGACTTGTACAAAGATTATTGTGTGTTTCTTCATTTTAACAGCCTGGTCTGAATGCCTCTTTATTTCAAGTAAAGTGATTATTATGTCGGTACTTCATCTAATTTATTCTTCATTTGAAAGTTGAATATAGTGTGCATATGTAATGTATCTAGCAGACGCTCTTTCTTCTTCTATAATCGTGTGGAACGTTCACACCTTATTGACACATAGCATGATTTAGAGACCAATGTCTAGAAATATTGGTGACTGGAAAATAATTGGGTGATACCATTTGATGCAGATCACTATTGACTCAAATATTGTTCGCTCAGTAATTCCAAATCCAATGATCAACAACTATTCCTTAGGGGTAAAGGCGGGGTTAAAAAGGCTCTCCTAAAAAACTACTATTTCCCTCTCCTAAAAACACTAGTTGTTATTGGAAAAGAAATTTTTTGACATTCTAATACAATTAAGAAGCAATAGATGTTGAGATTGTATGGGAGTTATAGCTCGTCGTTTCCACATTTTGTAGACTAGTTGTCTCCTTGTGAACCTTCTGGGCGTCGGATTGGTGTACGAAATGGTCGTCATCGTTCCCTTCATCGTTGCCGTCTTTGTTACGATCCTGCTCCTCATCAACCTCATTACTGTATTCTTCATTATTGGAGCCGATGAAATCTTTTTCCGGTTCTTTGATTATTTTGGCTTCTTTAGATTCCTTGTCGTTAGCAGGTGGGGTTTGGAACACCGTCTGTAAATGGGGAATGTGTAAAGGTGAGTAGATTCCCAATCCAAATTTAAAAACCCACATTGAGTTTCAATCACAAATACACTTTTTGCTTATTTCTTATCCCTTAGTTACTTCATGGTTAGAATTGTTCCCGTTTGATCCATCATGCATTTATAATCATACAATTAATGGGCATAACCAGGGTTCTTAGTTGTTATTTAAAACATGAAACTACCCAACTTCAAACCCTTTTCCTCTTTTCCTCCTCGTCTCGCTCTGCTTCGCTTAGTGTTCAAGAATCATACTCACCTCTGAACATTGTAGCTGGTTCCCTTGCAGTTACTACACCTGTTGGCTTTACCTTTACTTTTAACTGCGAGAGCACCCTTTGTTTTCATAACTGGTGGATCCTTCACATTTGGATACTTGCCTGAGTTGTTTCCATTACCAGCAGTGGTAGCACTTTCTCCAGCTCATATCAATATGTCATGAGTTGCAGTTATGTCTTCCAAGTAAATTTCGAAAGTGTGTATTGATTGTGCAGCCAGTCAAATATTCAATAAAGTACGATACGGAAGAATCCCATAACGTTCAGCGACACTATTATTTTAGTCCTCCTTTGACCCAATCAATGTCATAATTGATGTTGTTGGATTTATTTACATATGTAGGTGCACAAAACTTGGAGGAACCTTGTCTTCGATTTCCTCCTTGAGAATGAAGATCATATGAGAACAAGGAATACATGAGCTTCTAAATTTGTAACAAGTGCATTTGGCAGTTTTTACATCACCGTTAAAATTCACGGTTCATTGATGAGTACCCCTATCATACATCTCCACCGTGTACTTTCGGTTGTTTCCCCCTGTTGGTTGACAACCTCTATTGCTACAAACTAAAGAAATGGCAAACTCCTTCAGAAATTCTTTCAATGTTTCACTATTGTAACTTTGTGTTGCACACATTTCAAGTCCACAAAATAAGGGGTATCTCATTACTGGTATACCACATTTTGTTAGGTAATTAGTGTTTATTTATGTTTCCCACAAATCTCTCGTTTACGGGAAGTAATGGTTGAAAAACTTGCGGAGGTTCTCGGTGGAGTTTATATACTTCCCAATATATAAATTTATTCTTTCACACCTGGATGTGGTTGTATATCCCGTAAAAAAGTTTGATTGTAAATATGCGTGAGCCCATTCTCTCCGCTTATCGTGTAAAATTTTGACTTCATTACTGTTCTCCAATCTACATTTCTTAGTCAATTCCTCCCACTATGTCTCAAACTCTTCTTCCTCTAAATCAGCCTTCATGAATTTCTCCACTCTTTGAGAAAATGGGCGTTTGAAATTTTCCTTTTTATGTTATGATCAAGATTCCATGCACAACGATGATGTGCGACCATCAGATATACGTGGTTGTTGGCTTTCAACATTTCCCTGTCTCCGTCACTAATCACTGCTTCTGTTTTTTCCCCCATGGCTCTAGTTAATATTTTCAATGCCCATACATACGTTTCAAAATTTACATTTTCTAGTACTGCATTTCCAAATAAACACGTTTGGAAGTGATGATTAACACCTATATAAGATGGATCAAACATTAATTTACTTCATAATGTCATGTTATTCATTAAAAAGAAATGAAAAAATGAAAGAGTGAAAAATAATTGGCATCGCGAATGAACAGTAGTCATCAATTTTGTAGGATACGAATAACATACATGTGAAAATCACAAGCGACATGTGATATTTTATTTCGTTTATCCATCATCTCGAACGGTAATACTTGGCTGAAGAGGGAAAAATCAGCTACACTGATACTATCAGCCCACATAATGTTCTTCAATATATCACCCGAACCTATAGTGTATTCTACAAAGAACTACTCATCATCGTTTTCTTTGATTCCAGGTGCGAAATTGTAGTTGAAGCGTCGCCATTAACAACACGATGCTGTGTATGGGTTCTCTACGAATAATTATAGATGTCCCTTCTAGTGTATCCAACATACTTGTACCCACCGTTTTCCGAAACGTCAAGGCGAACTATCCAACCCGGTCTCATTCCGGACTGCTCCTAGAAATCAATTAATGTGGCTTGGTGAGCAGTTATGCGATAATACTCTGGAACATATCGAGTGAGATATTTTAGATGCATAGGATGTGAATGAATATTGTTGAATGTAGCCACCGTCCATTTCAAAATGACCATGTTAAACTATATCCATACAGTGACATCTAATTTCCCACCTTGGTTTTCTCTTCAGTTGTTTCTTGGATTTACAACGTTTATCTTGACACCTGCATACAAATTCTCGAGTAGTAACCCCTTTGTTGGTGTCTTCCCCATTGATAGATTCATTAGCGCAAATTCTAATGTCATGTCCAACCTGCTTGCATTGTGGGTGTCTTCCTCATTTTTTCACAGTTTTCGATTCGCTATGTTGCAAATCTTTGCTGGTCTTTTGATCATCTTCCATTTCAAGAAACCTTTAATCCACTTCATCTAGAAAAAATAAGGACTTACAATTTATTCAATATGTTGAACTGTCAGAAGAAGAGGGGTAATGAATTTTTGCGAAGAATATTTTTCGTTGCCAGTTGTGGTTGTATTGCCACCGCCTTCCACGTGATTTTGCCGTCGTTGAGAGTAATTTGTACTCTGATCCATGATATGTTTAGATCTTCTGGGGGTTGCCTTCCTTACATAATTCATTAGCATCACATGGCAGTTAATCACACAAGGTTTCAATTCCATGGTTTTACTAGAATAAGATATAACAATATAGGGATCGCGGCTAGTTTAGATTTAATGAAACGGAAAAATAGTTAAGTCTTCCAAATACTGAACCAACAAAATCTCAATCATTATTAAACTACCCTATCTGTATCGATACCTTTTCATGAAGGTGTGTTTTTTGGACTTTTATATTCCGTCTCTAATTGTAGAAGATGTTTGTACAGTATTATTTTTGTTAGAAACAACCTAGAAAGCACTTTTTACTTATATGCTGATCACTGAAAGCGTATTTGATGTTTGATGCAGATAATCGACCAGGCATACACAATGGGTTCCAAAGATGAAAGTAGGAGTTTCAAGAGAATACATGCTATCGTTTTCGCAATGCGGATACAAATAACTTATTTGCAAGGCATGGTGGGTATCTCCTCCACTTCAAGTAATCACAAAGGAAATAAGACTTCTAAAGACTCACTATTTGCAAAGAAACAACAGGACAAAATTCCTTATATGGTATCAGCATTAGACCTCCAAATAGATAATCCGAATGATGCGATGGAAGATGAATATCATATTGAGTATAGGGATGGGCGTGGGGTTACAAGCGGGGAAGTGAAGAGAAAATTTTGCAAAAAGTTGCTGTTTGACAACCACATTCCTTCTGAGGTAACTAATCTACTAAAGTTGTACCAATTCAATTTCTAATATCTACAATTCCTTTATCAACCAACTATGGGTTTTATAGATCTACAATTTACCTTCACCATATCAATCTCACAGAAGGATTGTTGGAGTACAAATAGATGGCTGAACTTGAAAGGTGTGTGATTGACTATATTTTTTATGAATCTCTGCCTGGTGACAAACCACTCATTAAAACTGGCACTCATGAATATCTTCGACGAAGTCAATTGACACTAAAACCAACTGCCTGGTTGGAGGATGATGTATGTTGATCTCTTGAAAACATACCCAATGCTTTAAGATGTGGGTCATGAAATTAGTTTTAATCTTTTATTGATTACCTAGGTGATTACAACAATAGCTTCGCACAATAACGTTGGTCGTCGTCAAGTTAAATATGTGGATGGTTTTGACGGCCCAATATGCGTTCTTCCCACAACCCTAGTTGTAGTTGTAATATTTTGTTTAGAGATATATTTATATTAGATAGTCCAATAATTTTACAATTTCATAGAAGCAACTGACCTTTTTTCACATTTATGGGTGCTCCCAAGTCATATGCAGCAGCAGGAGTACAGTCTCCACATCAAGCTTTAAAGGAACATGTACGAACTTCTTTCGTGGTGCGCATCATTGTTCGAAGGTTTGAGATTATATTCTTGAACGTGAGGCTGACTCTTGCACCAAACTTCAAACAATTCAAGTTGGTCATTCCTTGTGGTGTTCAAATCAAATGGGTAACTCAAAATTACATTTACATAACTATAATACCATTTGCTTTAAATGAAATTAAGTTTGTTTCTTTGAGGATTTGGATCTCATGTCAATAGTAATGAATGTGGCCTTTGGGTCCGTTGGTGGATGATGATTGAAAAATACAACGACGGGTACAACACACGTTTTAGTAGGTTCACGAGGATGCATATTGTTTTGGAGCTCGTGAAAAGTGAGAAAAATGAACTATTGGAGCCAATTGTGGGAAAAGTAATACGTCATAAGTAGAAGGTCCTTCATAACTCTGGGGGGTTAATGTTCATAAAGTAGTAATACTATCCAACAATTCATATATATTTATTGTCAATTAGTTTACCGAGTTTGTTTTTTATAAGCTACATTTTTATGTTTCAAAATAATGGCACGTTTTGGATAAATCGTCCAGTCTGTCGTTACGTGAAGTTGTTGAATTCAACTTCATTAATAATCTTATGGATGACATGTGATGCGTATAATGACGTTGATATAGTGTATGTTAAGTATACTCTTGAGAGTCCTCGGTGGCATGAGCATAATCAATTGCACTCAAGGTAGGAGTCTGTTTAGGAATGTATATTGCAATTACAACGTATCACCGTTGAAATTATTAACATCGTCCAGTAACCATATATGTCATCCATAGTTACCGTTATGATTAAATTGAAGAGAATTAATGAACATAAATAATGATGTGCGAAAAAGAATGAGAACAAAAAAAACTACCATCAACGCTTAGAGACATACTAGTGGGAATCTGCTATATATGAAATGACTATTTGAGATAGATATTCCCGACAACAATGTTATTGTTGTTTGGATAAGTATCCATTAAATTACCATAATATTCGGGGCCATTGGACTCTGAACCACCATTAGGCATGTCAAAGGGCCATTTTTGTTTGTTTGCGCGCCGCTATTCATGTGAACAATTCCAAATGTTTTTCATGAAAAAATTGAAGCGAAGCAAAAAATACTATACATGGGGATATCCGAAGATTAAATTCTCATAAATTCATATTGCAAGAAACAGAAAGCAATTCATTAGATTGTCGATTTTAAACTACAAGCTCATTGACAAATATGGAAGGAAATATAACATTTCCATAGATTCATAAAAAAAGAAAGAAGATCAATGGGTAAGAATATTTCTGGTGCAAGGTTAATCTTTCCGCAGTTAGAATGTTTGCTTACATTACACAACTTAACAATGTAACTCTATGCAGACACTACCGAACCAAAAACCACAGTAGCCGAACTAGAACAACATGAATCTATTTGCTCTATTATGCTTCAATTTCTAAACATATGGGACGGTGAAGAACCGGGTCTTGGGACAACTGCCAAATCACATATTGTCTTTGGATTGATGTCGATGTATTTAGATTTTTCATGTATTTTTTGTGTTGTCTCAAACTCCATGATATGATTAATATCTTTCTAATATTTTTTGTGTGTTTTTCCATACATGAACTGTTGATCGAAAGTTTTGTGGAAACAAAAATTTTCAGCTAGCACTTAAGTCCACTGAAAATGAATCATATCTACAAAATTGAAGACATATGTATGACGCATTTGTAAAAGCGGTACAAAACTGCAACCTCTAAAGTGTGATTCATCACTCCACAACCAAATCGGATAAAAGAAATATTTGAGGTTGATGGAATGGCTTGGTTTCCATCAAATGGCTTTGAGGTGAACACAATTCATCTATTACTCATTTCAAAGAAACAAAGGAGAGATATGTTGGTGGTTTACACGTTATATTTTGTGAAACTACATTTTTAGTTTAGTTTAATTTCTAAATCGCTGATCTAGTAGGAAGAATACGTGTTGTTCAGTTTGGACGTAATGATGTCGGGAAAGAAGTTGCACAATGCAATGGAATAAAAATATGTTCATGGGAATATTACAATATGACATAATGCTATCACGTATTATAATGGCCAATTTGTGTGGGAAAACATGCCACGTGTTAAACCTGTAGTCTAAAGTGTGAAGCGAGTGGATCTTTTGTGTCGTGAAAAACTAAGTCGGTCGTTGTCGCACTCACTATAATGTCTGTAATACCAGAGACTCACGGTAATAACATAACTATACAATTCGGACCATGACTGTTGTCGTGAACGTTCCCGTCCGCGTCGCGCCGATGGCGCGAAATCGGTTTCGGAGTCGCCACCAATCGTTTAGAAGCGGATTGGACGCTTTCAACATAACCCAGGCCCTTTTAGGCGCAGGTTATGATCTGGTCTGCGAAACGAGGATGTAGGGTTCGGGAGACGGTTACGTGCGAGGAAGGATTAGCACCCCCGCAACGCCCGGTAAACCGGTACTACGAAATTCGATAAGTTATGCTTGTCTTCTTTGTTTTAGTGGCTAAACTATTTTTTTTTTGTCTGAATGTAGATGGTTATGTAATTTTAGTGGATAATTCCCTTTAGTTGTAAGTATTAGCGAATTCCCACTTTTGTGGAAATTCCACTTTATGTTCATAAATATTTTTAATTAATTATATTTTTTTAAGTATTTGGATTTTTGAATCCCCACTATTGCGGAAATTTCGCTCCATATGCATAAATATTTTCAATTAAGTATATTTGCATTTAATTATTTGGATTTACGAATTTCCACTATTGCGGAAATTCATTTCATATTCATAGATATTTTTTATTAGCTATTCTTATTTAATTATTTGGATTTTACGGATTCCCACTTATTATGGGAATCTCGTTTCATAATTATTATTAATTAATTATTTTTATTTAATTATTTGGCTTTACAAATTTCCACTATTGTGGAAGTCTTGTTAAATATTCTTAATTAATTATTTTTATTTAATTACTTTTAATTAATTATTTTGGATTTACGAATTCCCACTATTGTGAGAATCTCGCTTTTTGTTCATAATTACTTTTAATTAATTATTTCTTATTTTTATTTTTACTTAATTATTTTGGGTTTACGAATTCCCACTATTGTGGAAATTTCGCTTTTTTGTTCATTATTATTTTTATTTAATTATTTTATATTTTTATTTTATTTTATTATTTGGACTCGAGTCTTACGACTGCCTACGTACCCAAATTCTTTGGGATCAAAGTCCACGTAGTTCGCTTTGAAAAAGTTGATTTGAGGTGCAACTGAATAGTTGCGGTTTGTTTGGTAAGTTTGAAATTTTTTTTATGAGTTTTACATTCTCGGGAATATCACGTCACTTTAATAGCATAAAGTCCGACATTACTATTCTCACTTTAAGTTCATTTGAGAAAGAGATTTTATGTTTTTATAATTTTATGATTTGAAGAAGAATTGTTTGAAAATAGTAGACCCAAATACTCTCCCTCTTGAGAAGGTTTACGTCACTATTCGAGGTTTTTCGCGAATTTTCGCTCTTGCGAAAAATACGTTACTGGACCAATTACTTTTATGATAGTGATTTTTAAGGTGGACTCGAGCCTTTCTCGGCTGCCTACGTACCCAATATTTTGGGATCAAAGTCCGCGTAGTTCGGATGGTGCTGATGAGGATTTCGAGGGATTATAAAAATCTACGTTACCATGTTCATTTTTCACAATGTTTTGAAAAAGCGTTTATTGATAGTTTCGATGATATGATTTTTGTTAGTAAAGAGTTTTTTCGCGTTTTGATATTCCGAAGCCGGCGGTACTAATTTGAGAACACATTATTGAGGAAGTAAGGGGTCCGTTCACGGATCTTTCATTCGTAATTGGGGTATTAGTTATAGCGTTAGGAGAATTAATAATGGTTACTGCCGGCTAAGTAATGGTTATGGATTAATATTTGTTGGGGGTTCCATTGAAATATTTTAGGACCCAAAACTCCTGCTCCGAATACCAAATACTTGCAATATATATCATAACATTTTTACTAGGTTATTACATATACGGCATAATTTAGCTAGATACTCATTAGTAAATTTTTTGCCAAGTTAGACGTAGGTCATCGGGTGAGAGGAAACGAACCCGAAATTCAAGTAGATTCGTCACAAGTATTTTAAACCAAAATTGTGATTTTACTAGTGAGATTTTAACCATTGATGATTTAAAGGTTTTAAATGTTAATATATTATTATTGAACGATCACGAGCGGGATTAGAATGGATATCGAAACTTTGACTCAATTAGTGATTTAAGGATTTTTGGTCCTTTATATTATGTTTTAAACTTATATTAACGGGAACAATCAGAGAACACAATTCATTAATTATACAAAATTACCCCATACGCCTTCCTCTCTTCTTTTTAATTAACTAATTTAGCTAAAGACCATCATAATCTAATTGAATGCAGGCTTATCTTGGGTTTAGAAGGCTCTAAATTGGCAGAATTATGTTTATTACGGTAGGCCTTAGTGCAGCCCAAAGACCAACACTGAATTTTGCTTAAATTAACAAGAGCCCATTACTTAATAATAAATTATGGCCTGGAGCCTTAATATCCTAGGTACAAATACTTAATAGACACCGAAATCCCCACTCTCCAACCCTACAATCCTCCTCCCGCCTCTCAACTCCACTCTCTCATCATCATCTTTCACAAAAGAACAGAACTATCACTCGCGATTTCGTCCTCCATCCATCAGTGGAGGTGACGATGACGACGAGAAAATGATCCAAGTAAGCATCCAACCCCGTCCCTCTTTTTCTCGTCATCCCTGCCTCGTAGAGTCGGCGGCGGCGGTAAAAACGGAGGTAAACATCGCCTCCAACCCTAATCCTCTCTTATTTTCGATTTTAGCAAAGTCTGGCCTTGCATGTGACCGGGGGACGCATCCGACAACTCCTCCTCCGACATGCAAACCCCGATCTACAAATCCATGATTTTATCTTACGTTTATATTTTCTTGTTATGGTTTTTGTAACTCAATGCGTTTTTTATTGGGTGTCGGCGGGGGGATGAATGGATCCAACGATGAAAACAGGACCACCGGTCCTGGATTCGTCGCCGGTGAACCGGACGTCCACGGGAGCGGCCGAATAGGTACAAAGACCTCTTTTTTATTATCTTTAATAAACCCTCTGTTTGCGAAGATAGGATGTGATTTTGTTTTTGATGTTACTTCAGGTATAGAAAGAAGCTTGTGGATTGACTTGTTCGAGGGAGTCGGAAAGGGGAATGACTTGATCCGATTCGTAAAGACCAAAAAGCTAAGTACGAGATTCTTATTTAAATTTTTGCTAGCTAAATGACCCGATTAAAATAAGGGCTTATCATCCCTTCTCTTAGGCATAAATAAATATGCATATTGATGGGTGAAAACTTGACCCACTCAAAATTGAAGCAAAACCAATTATTTTGACACCATGACAATTGACTTCTTTGACAGATTTGATTAAGCTGATTTTTTTTGTGAAATTCCAGCCATAAAGTTGTTAGAATAACTCATGGTTTGTTTGCGAAACCGAATCCAAATTCCGAGTATTTGTATAATACTTGGGTCTTTGATGCTAATGGTGCTAAGGTAGGCAATAGTTGGTCATTTGGAAGAGGCTTCAGCCTACTTGGGGTGTGGGTATTTCACTTGGTGTAATTTAGTCATTTTATTCTTTGATCCTTTCATTGCTTAATTGCATGCTATGAAGTATATTGGTAAGTAGCATTAACAAAGGATAGTAAGGACAAAAAAAAAGTACATAAACATGAAAACAAGGGTGATAATCGTAATAGTGTCATGAATGTCTGAATAAATGCGGGTTTTGGAGTACCTTACCTTTTCCTACGAGATCTCCTTTTGCTTTCAGGTTGTGGTGGCTTTTGCTTCTCGGATTCACGTGTTCTTTCCCCTTAGCGACTCCTAGACGGACGACGATAGCTTCAAGGCCTTCTTGTGGGTATATCTTGGATTTTTGTTAGGGTTAGAAGTCAGTTCCAGGAGTTTAGGAGTAGAAAGTTTGGCTGTATAGGTTATTTAGCGATATTTTTCTGTTGGTATTTCATTATTTTTTGGGAAACACTAGTTTGGGATTTCGTATTGCTACTGCTATTTGGGGATTTGGGGGAAGATGTTAGGATTTCTTCTGCTTCAAACTCCACCCCCTTTCCTTTGTACGAATTTGATGTTTTTATAGAGAAGAGAGGGCTGCCGCCTTCTTCTCTGTCCAATTAAAGGTTGGCAGCAAAATTGCCAGAAAATGGGAGGTGGCTGCTCCTAGGTAACTAACAGTGTTGGGCTTGAGAAGTGGGCCTGAGGAACGGGCTTGATAAACGGGCCTGATATCAAACTCGGCCAAAACATCCGTTGCGAAAGCCTCTTGGCTAGTTTCACTCGCTCGACTTCGAGATAGTAGACGTGGGCCTAGTTCGATTAGATTATTCCGCATTAAACGTTAGAGGCAAAATTTGAAAAATATACTATTAAATTACCCGCATTCCCATGACACGAGGTGTAGCCAGTTTGAACAAATAATTGGGGCTTTTGATCAATTTAGATGAACGCGAGTCAGGATTGCTAGACAAGACTGACTGGAGTATTAAGTCATCGGATAGAAGCGGTAAGCGTCGTTTGGTAGCAAGAGGTTGATACGAACTCTACAACCCGGACAAAATTTGGTTACTACAACTGTAGAATATTTTCTGATTAGTTCATTAACGCTTGAACAGAGTTTCCCAAGTATGTACTCAATCCTATGGCTGACAGCCGCTTGATTTTTGGAGATTACAACCGTTTCTTCCACTTTGTATATGGTAGGTATTTTCTATATTTTTTATTTCAAACTTTTTCAGACTTAATAATGTGTGCACATCGTCTAAGTTGTTAATGGCAAGTTTTCACTAATACGTACGACTATAGCGATTTTGGAAGAAAGTTACAAAGTAACATCAAAGATGTTACACGATCCATTGCCTTGGAAGATAACTATTTCCCAAACTAGGACACAATGTGGCACCAATTTGGAGCAGAATAGAGGTACGATAGTTAAAATGAACTTTAGTACGTCTGCCTATTATACAGACGTTTTCCCTTAATGAAGTATGTTTGCTTATTTTATTCGCACATCATGACCATTACCAGTAACGAATATATTACCGTACCTTATGTTGGAAATAGTTACATCGGAGTGCAATTCCAAATTAGTCGATGCTACTGTTTCTCAAGCTAATGGAAAAATGGACCATATAGCATTTGCTTAGCATATCGATAGACAATCAGGGGGACCTCAACCAAAGAAGAGACAAAAAATACAAGTACGTGAAAAACACATCTTCAAAGATATAATCTTCAATTTCCAAATCCTGATTTATGAAAATCTAAATATATCGTAGTTCAAATAATTATTACAATGAGGTTTCTATTGTAAACAAACAATACGTACTCGGCCAATTCTATATTACTTAGAATCCCGAATTATCAATAAATAGGAATGATAATGAATCTAATAGTAGTTAACTAGAAATTTAAGAATATGAATAAAAGAAGAGACAAAGTTAACAGATGATGATGACTCTTATGATAAATAACAAAAATATCCAAATACTATGATAAGTGTCCACATCCAATCCACAAATATATTGACTTTCAAAACAAGGAGGTTTAAAGCACGTACAAAATGAATTAGGATATCATAGAGCTCAAAGGCTCAGCCAACAACAAAAAGGGACATTGTCATTACTGTAGTCATCTAACCGGATCTGGAGATGGAAACATTAAGCAAGAGCACATTGTCTTCGATATCCAAAACATCGAACGTGCATAAATCTCCCAATTGAAGATGGTTGCATTACAAGAATTGGCCTATTTAATAATGGATTTTAGTCTAATTTAACATCGAATTAAATGGTTTAACAGCGGATAGAAATCCTCTGTTAGGTTAAGTAATGAGAGGATTTCTAATGGCGGTTTCATATCCGCTATTAAACTAACCGCTGATATTATCTGCTGTTAACTCTAACAACGGATACTATCCGATGTAAGGTTTAATAGCGGATTTTAGAAACGAGATCCTATTCAAGTTGATCAATTAAGAACCAGAGCAAAAACGAAATCAATCATAAACTGAAATCCATCCAACTCACATAAATCAGAGTCGCGGCCTGCTAACTCTAAATTACAGAAACCTAAAAATTCTCAAATCTCTAACGAACGACGATCGATTTCAAGAGGAGGCAAAGCCCGAGTTTATCAATCCCAGATTAGTAGAAGGGGCTTAGATATCGTTGATTTGATCCTACATAGGAAAATCCTGACAGTTTAGGATTTGGGGTTTTATGATTTCAATCCTACGATTGATCTCTACAGGCCATAGGGAACATAAGATTGACCTTTAGGGAGGCTGCTTTAGATCAGACTCTACCAAGAAATCTTATAAGAGGTGGGGGTTTAGAGAACGCTTTTCTGCTTTAAGCATTGAATTGTATTTAGGTTGTTAGGAATCCAATGTTTGGGTTCTCAAGACTGTACAGTAGCGTGTGATTTATTGTACATGTTTTGTGATATGTTATGATTCAGAGCAGGGATCTCAGGACTGTATAGTAGCGTGTGATCTACTATATAGGGGTTATAAAACAGAGTTGGGCTCTTAGACTATTCAGTAGCGTGTGATCTTACTGTACAAGTTGTTGTTTGAGTTCGAGCATAAGCTCATGACGTTTGAATTGTGATTAATAGTTCATGTTTAGGACATGATTCAGGTTTAGCGATTAGCTTCCGATATGCATTAGTCACCCACCCTTGGATTGCACAATCCCTTAGGATGTTCTACAGTTATGCAGGATGTGTCGAGTATGCTCACAGGGTATCTATGGTCTACGAGTGGTTTCATGGTCTGATCCACCATGACGCTATTAACTATAGCTAGGGGTGATTGATGATAGGATGACGCCTAAAGAACCACAGGGTCACATTACTAGATATTATAGCAGTTCTACGCTAGTCTTGCTTAGTCACGCAGTGCTTATCACCGACCCCATCTCTATGTTTCTTGAATGATCAAATATGGGACCTCATGAGCAAATGCTGCCTAAAGAGCTACACGAGCAGCGACACCACGACCGAGTGGCTCTCGGAGTCGTAGAGAGATGTACCTTGGAGGACCTCATTATTCCTTTCATGTTTTCATATGTTTTCCTGTTTTTTGGATTTTTGGATGTTTCAGTGGATTTATCTCTAGATGTTGATTTCCCCTGTTTTGGGAAGTTTTTGTGTTGTTGTTAGTATTGGATTCAAGCCATAAATGCTCTATTTTTCTTTCCGCTTTCGTTTACTTATATTATGAGGTATTTTATGATGTTTTCCTACTTTTTGGATGTTTCAGTTGTTTTAGTGGACTGATCTCTAGATGTTGAGTTACCCTGTTTTGGGAAGTTTTTGTGTTGTTGTTAGTATTGTATTTGAGTCATAGATGCTCTGTTTTTCTTTCCGCTGTCGTTTACTTATGTTATGAGGTATTTTAAGGATTCAAATATTGTGTATGTTTATATTTATTTATGTGATGAGTGAACCCCACAAGTAATGCATGGGTCGAACCGCATTGTTTGATCGGGTCGTCTAGGGATGGGTTTCACAATGGTATTGTTGGGGTAGAGAAGGTTCCACCTCGATTCGCCTAAATCTCTTGGTCGATGTGCTCAATAGCTGACAGACCAAACCCCAGAGGCACAAGCAGAGAAGCCATCATAGTCAGGAAGCTTCAAGAGATCCCATTTGAACCAAGATGGAGAGCTTAAAGAGGAGCTCACTGGAACCGCCTGCTGCCATCATTTGTTTACTCTCCTTGCAGAAATCAAATTCATGGGTAATTTTCCCCGAAAAGAGACTATAGGTTGACACTCTTTCATATTCGAATCTTATCATCTCCCAGAATTCCTCTATCAACAGGGATCTGTCCTCTAAGAGTATGGAGACCACATGGACTAGGACCTTCATCCTCACATAATCCCTCCCCACCTTACTCCGTCAAAGACCGTTGGGGTCAATGCCGATAAACCCTGGGAAGAGGGAGGCATGACATATCGTGCACTTGAACCCAAAATTTGGTGTAGTTGATGGAGATATTCCTTGGGGCGATTCTTTCATCCCATTGCTTGAGAGCAAACATAGACCCCAGTTTTGGACCAAGCACGTCTAGCCCCTCCAATAGCTGTGCTCAAGTTTATTTTTTTTGTGGTCAGAATTTCCCCACAAAAGCTCTTCAAAATTGATAGACTCTAACTTAACTCTTACTCGAGAAACAGAAAATTAACAGACTCTTAATCCTAACCCCCGTAACTCCATGCAGTTGATGCCTGATTTCACATTGCTGTGTAATCAATCTTCTCTTTGCCCCTCCTTGATGGATTTGGTTTTGATGGAACCGTAAATTTGGGTTGCCCAACTAGCTTAAGATTTAGAAATATAAACTTGTCGAGATCAATGATCTTGGAAGCGTGATACTACTGCCCTTGGGATGATCAATCTTTCTAGAGTTAACTTCCTGCTTCCTTTTAGTTGATCGAGACCAAGAAGATTTATCTGAGCTATCATCAGGTGTGTGAATTCTAAACACATCTTTCCTTCATCATGACTAAGCTTCCTGACGCTCTAGCAGGGAGGTGCAAAGGATAGATGTGAGTGTGATAAGAAGAAGGATTGTCATTAGGCTTTTTATAGAGTAGTTCTGATTTTCCAATTCAAGTAAGTTCGATTTGGGAAAATCTAGCTAGGTCAAGAACGGAACTTTTGATCGTGAGAATAATGTAAATAGAGAAAGACTTGATTAGGAACTCTTCTAGACTTCGAACAGGCAATGCTTTGGTGAACCCATCTGCTACATGATCTTTGGATGACATAAATCGTATATTTAGTTGCTTCTTGGCAACTCTTTCTCTCACAAAATGGAAGTCAATTTCAATGTGTTTTGCTCTAGCATGAAACATTGGATTTGCAGACAAATAGGTTGCACCTAAGTTGTCACACCACAAGCAGGATATTTCTTTTCTTTCAACACCAAGCTAAGCCAAGAGAGACTCAACCCATATCACTTCAACAGTGGCATTAGCCAAGGCATTGTACTCTGCTTCTATACTAGACCTCGACATAGTGGCTTGTTTTCTCGCACTCCATGAGATGAGATTAGGATCGAGGAAAATTGCAAAGCCGCCAGTTGATCGTCGATCATCTAAAGAACCTGCCCAATCAGCATCAGTAAAAGCACTCACCAAGAAGGAGGAAGATCGTTTAAAGGTCAGGCCAACATCAAGGGATCCTTTCACATATCGCAACACGCGCTTAGCTGCAGTCCAATGTGTGGTGGTCGGCGCATGTAAAATATTGATAAATTTTGTTAACTGAGAATGCCAAATCAGGACGAGTAAGAGTAAGATACTGTAAAGCACCCACAATGCTCCTATACTTTGTGCTGTCTTCAGGTCCCAAAGGGTCCCCATTATGTGCCGAAAGCTTTTCGGTTGGAGAAAGAGGTGTAGGAGTCGCCTTGCAATTTTGCATATTGACCCGAGTCAACAGATCAGAAGCATATTTTCCTTGAGACAATGTAATGCCTTCTTGGTTTCTTTTAACTTTAATGCCTAGAAGAAATGAAGATCACCTAGATCCTTGAAGGAGAAATCAGAACTTAAATCTTGAAGCAGCACGGCAGCAGCTTTATCGGACGAACTTGTAACAATAATATCATCCACATAAATGAGGACAAACATAGTTACTCCTGCCTTATTATAAATGAATAGGGATGTATCTGACTTTGACGTAGCAAATCCAAGAATCTGTAACTTTTTACTTAATCAGGTGTACCACGCGCGCGGAGCTTGCTTCAACCCATACAAAGCTTTGTCAAGCTTGCAAACATGGGATGCTGCATTTTTATCTTCATAACCAGGTGGTTGTTTCATGTAAACCTCCTCTTCCAGAACACCATGCAAAAACGCGTTCTGTACATCTAACTGTCTCAGGCGCCATCCTCTAGACACAGCTATAGATAGAATGAGTCGAATGGTAGCAATTTTCACAACAGGGCTAAAGGTGTCTTCATAATCAATTCCTTACCTTTGTTTGAACCCCTTGGCAACTAACCGTGCTTTGTATCAATCAAAAGTTCCATCTGCTTTTTGTTTAATTCTGTACACCCACTTACAATCAATCACGTTCTTGCCATGTGGTGCAAGAACCAAATGCCATGTCTTGTTTCTCATAAGTGCCTCATATTCATCATCCATTGCATTTTTCCACTTGGTGTCATCAAGTGCCTCCTGCAAATTATTGGGTTCACCTGTAGCACAAAGAAAACCATATCCATATGGTATAGTACCATCTATCCTTTTCTTCGGTCGCCGAATACCATGTTCAAGTCTGGTTTGTGGTCGTAAATCGGCCAAGGGTGGAGACGGTGTATGTGTGCTAGCTGTAACAGATCCACTAAGAGGTGAGGCAGCTTGTGATTGAACACGAACTGGAGTATGGTCGCTCCTGTCCGGTGGTTGATTGGATGATGCAGGACTCAATACAGGTTCATTTGGTGCGTTTGGGATGATATCAGCAAGTTGCAGCACAGAACGATCAATCTGTGAGACCATGCCATCATTTCTTTCACCCAAATCTTTATTAGATTCCATTAGATTGTCTCCAAGAACCTGCAAGGAACCAACAGGAGCAACAATGCTGGTATTTTCATTAGGCACTTGATCAGTATTATGCACACCCCCATGAATAAATGTCGGCTTATCAAAAAGATGGTCAGGAAGAAGGAGAACTTCTTTGCGAAGAAGGGCACCAGCATTGGGATGGAGAGAAGCAAACGAAAAAACAGATTCGTCAAAAATGACATCTCGAGAGATATAAACTCGACCGGTGGAGACATCAAGACATTTTACACCTTTATGAAGGGGGCTATACCCAAGGAAGACACAGTTCTTCGAACGAAAAGCGAGCTTGTGAGTGTTCTATGGTCGAAGATTAGGCCAACAAGCACAACCAAAAACGTGAAGGGAATAATAATTAGGTTGGATATTGAGAAGGCGTTTTGTGGGGGTGTCAAGATTTATCACTTTTCTTGGAAACATGTTAATGAGGTGGGTGGCGGTGAGAAAAGCCTCGTCCCAAAATTCTAGAGGCATGGAGGAATTTGCGATTAAAGCGAGTCCAACTTCAACAATATGACGATACTTTCGCTCTGCAGAACCATTCTGCTGATGTGCATGAGGGCAAGACACATGGTGCGAAATGCCAACAGTTTGGAAGAAAGCATTGAGTTTTTTGTACTCTCCTCCCCAATCAGTTTGCAGAGTGATGATTTTATGATTAAATTTTCTTTCAACAAATTGCTGAAAATTTCGAAACACTTAAAAAACATCAGATTTCTTACGAAGCAAATAGATCCAAGTAAATTTACTGAAATCATCAATGAAGCTGACATAATAGGAGTAGCGTCCAACAGAAGTTGGTGCTGGTCCCCAAACATCCGAAAACACAAGTTGAAAAGGAATTGTGGAAACACTAGTAGATGTATGATAGGGTAATTGATGGCTTTTTGCTTGTTGACTAGGATCACAAATAGACTCAGTATTGGACTCTTTGACAAAAGGGAGATTGTTTTTCCTAAGAACTTGTCGAACGATGAAAGACGATGGATGTCCTAAACGACTATGCCACCTTGCATGAGATGGCTTGGTGGCAGTACACACTTGTTTGGTGGAGTTTGGAGAAGAAGACACAACAGGGTAAAGTCCACCTTGACACTTGCCTCTAAGAATAGTTTGCTTCGTGTCCTGATCCTTGATCAAAAAGTAATGTGGATGAAATTCAAGATAGGCATTATTATCACAGGCAAGTTTATGCACAGAAACAAGATTCTTGGATGCACTTGGAACATGAAGAATATTTTTAAGATGAAGATTACGGCTAGGGGCATGCACAATTGAATGACCAATATGCTTAATTTTCATACCTGCTCCATCGGCAGTGTGGATTTGATCATGTCCCTTGTACTTCTCACGAATCGTCATTTTGTCGAGCTCACTAGTGATGTGATCGGTGGCACCAGTGTCGGTGTACCAGTTTGTGCCTATGTCGTAGGAATTGACAGCTAAATTCACCCCTTTTTCCTCAGATGAATCGTTGTCTTCATAGCGCCACCAGCACTCACGTGTCGAATGACCTGATATCTTACATACTTGGCATGTGACATCACCTTTTGGAGCTGCACGTCCTCGGCCACGTCCGCGACCGCCATTGCTTGAAAAAGTGCGCCCCCCTTTTTCACTAAAATTGATGCGGCCATTTCTACCACCTCGATTTGCCTTACCGCGAGGAGCATAGCTATTTCGACTTCGGGAGGCGACATTTGCAGTGTTATGAAATGGGCCTTTAGTTCCTCCATTGTCCAGCAACATTTCCTGGCGCAAGTCATAGGCTGCAAGTTGTGCATAGAATTCGCTGATAGTGATATTGGGTTGCGCATTGATGGAGGCGACCAAAGGATTGTACTCAATGTCCAGCCCTGCAAGCATATATTCGACCATCTCTTCTTCAGCGAGAGGACGGCCAGCGGCAGCGAGCTCATCTCCGAGACCCTTCATTTTGGAGACAAAATTGGCCGCAGATAGGTTCTCCTTTTTATTTGCAAGAGCAATCCTTAGGTTTGTGGCTCGAGAACGTGACTGCGATGAGAACATGGCTCCAATTTCAGTCCATAAAGCATTAGTGTGTTCCACATTTACAACCTGCATGAGCACCTCCTTGGAGAGCGAATTCAGTATGTAGCTCAGGACCTGCGGATCTTTCACGAGCCATGTGTTATATGCAGGGTTCGGTGCCATGTCAGGCGTCTTATCATCATTGATTATAGCCACCTGTTGAGGCGGTGCGGGTTCTGTGCCGTCAAGGAAGCCGGTCATCTGCGCACCTCGCAGTGCCGGGAGCACCTGTGCCTTCCATAGAAGATAGTTGTCACGAGTCAGCTTTTCAGAAGGCGGTGAGCCAAGAGACGTTGTGGTGATTGATGTGGATGTGGAGGCCATGGGAGACGCAGAGAGTTTTCTTCTTGTTGTTTTTTTTTTGTAAGCCGAAGAGACGCTAAATGGATTTGAAAGAGGTAGCTCTTGATACCATATTAAGTTCTGTGAAAGTGTTTGCTTCACTAATTTGTGAGCAGTAGTATATATACATATTGAAAGGAAGCTAAAAAGCTAATGGTTACACAATATATTTAATACAAGATAAGGTAGATGAATTGAACATGTGAAATACATTGAACTTAACATAGTAAATAGTAAATATTTATATAAGGGAATTGGAGAGATTTTAGCCAAGTTGTCATAGTAAATAGTTATGACAACTTGTACAAAAGTGGCGGGAGTCAAGGTAGCTTATTCGAACTAGGTTTTAACCTACTACAAACGACCTACTAGGCTTCTGTCAAGGTAGTCTAATCCATTAGCCTTGTGATGCAGGGATATCTTCTATCGTAATCATGTTCAGCTCACGTCGGATGTGACAGGATTGGTCTTCTGATAAAGGTTTGGTCAAAAAATCCGTTAGCTAGTCATAAGAGGGAATGAATTCAAGATGGATTATTTTGTTCTGGACAAGCTCACGGATATAGTGATAAAGGATACCTATGTGTTTTGTTTTTTAGTGTTGGCCAGGGTTTTTTCAATATGCAAACGTGTTGTCACATAAAATTATTGTTTTTAAGGAGATGTCATAGTCTTGCAACTATTGTTTGATATAGAGAAGTTGAGGACAATAATTTGTAACTGTCATATATTCTGCTCCAGCTATTGACAGAGAGATAGATAATTACTTCTTATTCTACCAGAAGACAAGAGATGATCCTAGAAATTGACAACTTCCAAAAGTACTTTGCAATCAGACAAACTCCCTGCGTAGTCGGCATCATTACAAGCTAGAGGAGAGAATATTTCAGAGTGTGGAAACCATAGTCCAAGCTTAGGTGTACCACTAAGATACCTAAAAATATGTTTCACGGCTGGTAGATGACTTTCTTTCGGGGAAGACTGAAAACGAGCGCAAATACAGACATTAAACATTATACAGGTCTGCTTGCTCTGAGGTAGAGGAGTGATCCTATCATACCTCTATATTTTCGTTCGTCAACAGCAATCCCATATTCATCATGATCTAACTTTGTAGTTGTTGCCATAAGAGTTGCGACTGGTTTAAGATCTTCAAGATTGAATTTACGAAGCATGGTTTCGACATATTTGGTTTGGACAAGAAAGAGGATTGTAATCCAAGAAAAAGTTTGATCTCACTCATCATACTCATTTCGAAATGATTTTGCATAGCATCTCTGAAATCATCACATAATGATTAAAGTGTTGAGCCAAATACTATGTCATCTACATAGATTTGGACTACCAGAAGATGAGGAAGTTTATTCCTTCGGGAAAAGAGTGATGTCTACTCACCCTCTATGAAATCTTTGTTTAAGGAGGAAGTTTGTAAGACGTTCATACCAAGCACGTGGTGCTTGTTTGAGTCCATACAAGGCCTTCTTGAGACAATTAACATGGTTTGGAAATTTGTGATTTTCAAACCCAAGGGGTAGTTTGACATACACCCCTTCATTCATAATTTTCTGAGAAATAGACTTTTGACATCCATTTGATAGAGCTTGAACTTTTTGTAATTAGCAAAAGCACGGAGAATCCTAATGGCTTCTTACCTAGCTAGTGGAGCGAAGGTTTCGTCAAATTGATTCCTTCTTCTTGATCATAGCCTTTTACCACAAGACAAGCTTTGTTTCGTATGACAATACCCTGCTCATCAGTCTTATTCCCTAAAGCCCATTTGACTCCTTATGGGATTAGTTCAAGAGGAGGAGGAACAAGATCCCATACTTGAGCTCTGTCAAATTGATGATGCTCTTCAAAACAAGTATGGGTCAATCCCTCATCTTGAAGGGCTTCTTTAAAATTTATTGGCTTGATATGAGATAATAGACTTCGATGACGAATAGAATTTGTTGAGGAGTTTCGTTTAGATAAATTTGAAGTCTTTCTTGAACATCTCCAATTACTTGAGTATGTGGATGTCGGGATGATATGACTCCAGAGGGGTACAAAGTGGTGGATATCTATGAATTTATTGGTTGTAATTAAAATGAGGTTTGTATGGGTAGTTGCTGACAACTAACTTCTGAGAAGGGATTTTCTTGTATATCAGATATGTTCATTTGAGAGAAATTTTCCTCTAGATGATTTTCAAGAGGAAGGAAGTCATTTACGAGTTCATATTCATTAAAGTCATAATCCAACAGAAGTAGGGTACTCTCATTGAAAAGAACATGATTGGATTCTTCAACCTTTCAACTACGTTTCTTGAAAACTCAATATGCTCTACTTTGAGAGGAATATCCAAGAAAAATACCTTCATCAGATTTAGCATTGAATTTTTCTAACTGATCTTTGATTCTTTCGCTTGAAAGAAGAACGAAGATATTTTCCTAAAACATAAGGTTTGTCGAAGAAATCTTTGTTACTAGAGATTTTAGGCAAACCTTTAACAAGTTCTAGTTTACTTAATTTGGGAATTTAATCTTAGTGAATGTGTCCTAATTTTCTATGCCAAATGAGCTCATTATTCTTTTCTATGGTAGAGAAACAGAATTCATTAAACACATTAGAATCTGTCATATCTATCTTATGAATATATTCTTTTTGTGTGCCAACGAAGAGAATATGCGAATCCTCTAGCCGTTCTACCCGACAGTGTTTTCCCTCGAAAAAAAAACTCTATTAGTTTTACCACACAGTTGACTAATAGTTAACAGGTTATGTTTAAGTCCATCTACTACATCATTGAAAGTAAGATTTGGAGGATTACCGATAATTCTTGTTTTGATAATTTTTCCTCTGCCATTGTCCTTAAATATAACTTTTCCTTCTAGTAAGCTGAGAAAATAATGAGGTATTTCTAGTCATGTGATGAGAACACCCACTGTCAAAATATCACTCATTTTTTGTATTCACCTATAAAGGCATCAAACGTTAGATTTTTAGGTACCCGTACTTATTGGGGTACCTTCCTATCTGACCTTCTAATGCTCTCAAAAATACGTTTTGGGATCCATACTTGCCTAAATCTTTTGTTATAATTTTTCTACTCATATTGCTTGCTTTTGTAGTCATCCAAGTTATGTTCCTCTCTAAGACCAGTTGAACATTTAACTACTCCTATAGGCAGTTTGTCTATAATTATCAACATATCTCAATATTATTTTATCATGTCTATGTTTAGCTACATTATTATTCTTATGTGAATTCTCTTGTTTCAGATTCGCTAAGAACAAATGATTCTCTGCCATCTTTAGCTTTCTTTGTAATTTATCATTCATTTATACCACTTGACCATCTGTAGTGTAATCATCAGTTACATTATTATGAACAACTTTATCATTCTTTAGAGTATTGCCTCTATTTCTAATATCTTGAGACTCATTTTTCCAATTAACTTTTTTTAGAGTTTCAATTTCCTCCACTAACTCCTCATTCCATCCAATCACTGCTTTTAAATTATTCTTCGTATTCCTATATTTTTTCTTCAAATATTTAAAGTCTTGTTGTAATTGTATGTAACTTTGAATTAATTCATCTACATCTGTTGGATTTACCTAGGATTGATACCCTATTGTTCCTGAGTTTTCTCAATCTTCCAACGCCATCAAAGCACAATCCCCTTCTTTGGAATTACCATCTGAATCTGAATCTGAATCATATGTGTTGTTGTGAGAGCTTTACTTCTATATGTGAACTTGTTTGGACAATCTGCTCAAAAGTGCCCCATTTTTTTGCATCTAAAACAGGTCTTTCCTTCACGTTCATCTTCTGGTTTTCTTTATCTCGCCTTGGCCTATTTCCTTGCTACAATTTTGAAATCACATACGCACTACCTCTATCTGGCTTTCTAACATTAGTCTTGTCTAAATATTCTTTATCAGGCATATTTCTTTTTGGTTCTTTTTATAGTTTAATAGTTTCTTAATTTTACTACTAAGCAGAGCAATTTCTGCATCAATTTCATCATATGAGTTACTAACATACTGTTTTTAAGTTATATTAATTTAAATGCTATTTGTTGACTTCTTAGAGTTTTCTTCTAGCTTATCAATTTTCAGAATATTCTCGTAACTTAGGAGAGAACCTATCAATTAATTCAACTCTAACATTTTAAGATTTTATGCATCCTCAATAGAATTGCGTTTAGGCATTCACTCTCGCGAAAAATATCTCAGAATCTTTCTAACTAGATCAGCATTATCATATATTTTTTTCCAAATTCTTTTTAACTATTCATGATGAAATTGGACCTATAGAACATATTCAAGATACTTTCATTTGCTTCCATTTTAAATAATTCATACTCATGCTTTTTCAGCAAACTAATTTGTGTCTCCTTAACCCTAGAACTACTTTCATGTGTTATCTCAAGGGTTCTCTAGATTTCATTTGTCGAAGAACATCCGCAAATACGATTAAACTCTTTTTCTCCTAACGAGATGTAGAAAATATGTTGACGGCTTTGGTATTCATCTGCATGGTCTTCTTCTGATCTGTAGTCCATTTTTCTCGTTTCGCCTTGATCTCCAGAAGTGCATCCTTTACCATCCCAAAATCAAAGTCGATTCCCTCCAAATAATGCCTTCATGCGACTCTTCCAAAATCCATAATTTGAGCCATCAAACCAGGATGTTGGATTGGGAGTGAAACCTTCATGGTTGGAGATCGTCATTTTCTCTTTTACAATCAAATTATCTTTTTTTTATATAGTTGTTGGACTTATCGGAGTAGCAGGGCTCTGATACCACCTGAAAATCACTAGAACACTTCAAATTTTGGCAGCAGCGGATCAAGTCGATTAATCAAAGAATGACAATCGATGGAGTTTGAACGGAGAAGAAGAAATGAAGTTTTCTTCTTCTGCGTGAGAATGGATGACAATACGAGATAAGATTTGTATTGTTTTTGTGGGTCGAAGTTTAAACTAAGGCCCAAAGCTTTAGTTTATTTACTTCCAATTTTAAGCCCAATGATTTGTGTTCAATTTTCTCTACGAAATATACGTACGAAAATCTAAACGAGAACTTGAACTCGATGATTTAGTGAGGATCAGAATCGTAGTCTACTCCACACCCAATGAATGGTTACCTCAGGAGTTATTTTATTTAATAATAACAATAGTGTAGCTTCATTTACACCTACGAACTGACACAACCGTTGGACACTTTCCAACGTGACAAATCCTCTGAACTTATAGTGACAAGAACTAGTGTTCTACAATAATAGAGTTGCGATCAAGATCAACACACTCCGTCGATCTCACCGACTTACCAAGAGTACCTACGCTCACTCACTCATTCTCTCTCTCTCTCTCTCTCTCTCTCTCTCTCTCTCTCTCTTCGAACACTACCTAAGAGCTTTTCATCCAAAACCTTCTTAGTGACAATATGATCACACTATTAAAATCTGAGAGCTGAAGCTTTCAATGTATGAATCGATGCGTCCACTGTAATGCTTCCTTCTCTACATATGCTTAGCAGCTTAAACGAATGTAGTCGTTGCCTGTACCTTCTTTCTGTGGGGTTATCCCACACTGGATAGTGGAAGGGGCTGGGTGCACTTTATAAGTGTGAGGAAAAACCTCACCCCTTGAGCTAACTTTTGGGGTAAGAAGGCCTAATAACACCCAACAATGGTATCAGAGCCAAGTTGACAACACCTCCCGGGATCGGGTCAGAAGAACCGATGGTGATCCGGTTAGAGCCGGTAGATGGGTAATGCCTACCGAGAGGCTGATGTGAGACGGGAAGGTTGGAATCAAATCTTTTGAACTCCCCAATTTGTTGGGTTGGTCCAACTATATATGGTGGTTGGGTTAACCATTTTTTAAGGAGTAGTAGTAATTGTTTTGGTTGGGTTATCTTGAACTTATTGAGGAGTTTAAAAGTGATATTCTAGAAAACTCTATTAGTGAATAGAGGGATTAATTGTCTCTGTAATTATATAGAGGAAAGAGAAGTGAGTGAGAGAGAAAAAAAAAGAGAGGAGAAGAAAAGATAAGGTTCCTGGAATCGTTTTCCAGCAAGTCAGCCTGTTCAAGAGAGTATCTCGGAGAAACGCACTGTTGGATCGTCCGTAAATTTGGTATGCATGTTCAGGACTCTTTGGGCTTCCATCTGGCCGGAGGGATCGGTGTTTGGATCTCTGATTTATTGGGAATCTTTTCTGGATAGAGGGTCTACGATTCTATTTGGTGTCTGGAATCTTTTCTTCATCTTGTTGATTTGTTCTTGTTATCCACCGTGTTGGTGTGTATCCATTGTGGTGTAATGGTGATCCAAGAAGGTTGTTCTTGAGGTGTTTTGTAATCCGTTAGCTAGCCTAGAGAGCACTTGTAATCCCACCGAGGTATAGTGGAGTTGTTGTTTGGACTACGGTCCAGTGGTTTTTTCCGATTTGAGTTATCCACGTAAAAATCGTCGTGTTTCGTTCGTTCCATTCTTCCTCGATATTGTTGACCCGTTACTCAACACTTTACTTATTTGGCGGAATCAATCTCGTAGGATCTTGTGTTTACTTTCATCTTGTAGCCGTTTACTTTGATCTTGTGCTATGCAATCTGATGTTGCTGATGATATTCATTCTTTCCATGTTTGAGATGTAGTGCTCGAGCTTTCCATATCTCACAATATTCTGATATGTGATGACTATCAGTCCAAGGGAAGGGTTAGGGAATAAGAACCTATAATGGGTGAGTTGACTACCTGCTCAAAATCAAATCTGGATCTTAGCCTAACTTTACAGATAGTTGTGGTGAAACTTAAGGAATATCGGGGGGCCGCATGAGCCGAACTGAGTAGAGTAACAGTAATGAACGTCGTTCTTGTTGGTTGTTGCTCACTGATGAAATTTATTTATATAGCACATTACAAATAAGGTTTTACGTCTATACACACAAAGTGGTAAAGGATATCAAGAGTCGTTTGAGCAACTATCGGTGGTGATGATGTCTGAGAGGAAACTTAAAAAAAAAAAAAGACATCCGCCAGTTGGGAGGCTCTTAATTAGTAAGTTTTTTAGGGTTAGGTGATCAAGTTGAACATCCAATTAAACCACTATTAATGATAAGAATAGATTCCTAATGAATGAACGAGCATGTGCGTGGTCGTCTAGTGAGCTACGACCCATCAGAAGAAAAAATATTGGCTGACAGAATTCTCATTTCTTTGTTTGTGGGGAAGGTGTATATGAGGGAGAGAGAGATTCTGTTTAAGAATAATCATGATTGCAAGGAAATGATTTACAAAATCATTATTTAACTTTGTATGGGTCCTTTACTGAAATCACAATCGAAATAGTTATAAAAATATTAACCCACAATATTCAAATAAACAAATTTAGAGAATAGTATTTTAATTAAATATCATGACGCGAAATTCATAATGTTGAAATGCTAAGGGGATTAACAAACATTGCTCAGATTAGAGAGGATGTTCTTACTATGACTAGGGATTTTTGGGAATACACTAGTGTTCTTGAGTGCCTTCTTAGATGGTATTGCACTCTATCTTAGTCTAGTTATATAATATTTGGTGCTGTCGTGGAACAATGTCAATCAATTTTGTGTTCTAATATATCTCTTTTGTGGTCTAGTTCGTTAGAAAATCGGGTAAGTAAGCTGCTCATACATTGATTAGGTACTCTTATTTTGTTGTCGTATCCATTGTTCAGATGGACTCTCCTACTTGGTTATATCGTGAATCGTAGCATGTTGGTGCGATGAATGATCATTAATAATATAATGTTTTAGTTCAAAAAGAAGTCCAACAGCCATCAATTATTGCAAGACGTGTTCTAAGTTTGTTTGGCGATCTTACTACCCTAATACATACACAAGGTCTTATGTACACCTTATACAGTTAGGAGGAGGAAGTTAACGGTACAAACATGAGGTTATAGGTAGACAGAAAGAGGCAAATGTTATAGGGAAGAGCTAGGTGCTCATCTCCTGGTACCAAGTATTGGCTCCATCTTGATGAGATTTTTTTGATTGATTGATCTAATCCTTAAAATGAATGTACTTTTTAAGGTACTAAGTGATTAGCCAGGCCCCTTTTACTCTATCCTTTGTACGTGTGGAAATGTGTGATTAGGTTTCGAAGCTGGAGGAGAAGATTTCATGTTGTGTTTTTACTCATTTACAGAACTTTCGAGAGAGTTGCACCTCCACACTTTCATATGCATTATGAATCCCTTATATTAGTTTTTGTTGTAGTTCATTGGCTTTGATGTAATGACACTATAAGCAGTTGCTAGTAGTAAAGAAGGTTTCTTTAATGTTGTTTGTTTATTCCTGGATTTTGCACCGTAAACCAGAATCCGTCTAAGGTGAGGTGTTTCACTCTCAGTCTTGGACAAGGTACATATATACAACTAAAATTTGGTTTTAAAACTTCAATTTTCCGTTTAAATATCTTCAATTGATTGTAAACATGCAATGGTGTATATGCTGGCTTGGTCCATTGATCTGGAATTTTGAAGGAATATACTAACTGGTATACTAGCAAAGTGGTTAAGTTGTTTTGATTTGGGTATACGATGAAGTGGTAAATCGAATATTTGATATTTTATACTCTTAATTTGATTTAAGTAAAAAGAATACAACAGCATGAGTCACTCAAAGATCCAGATGACATTATATATTGGCAATAAAAACGAAAGGATTCAATTGTTAAGTACCTGTATACATTAGTTATTATGAAATAAAAATTATTTTTTGTTCTGAGATAGCTTCGCAAGTTAGTTTTTTTTCTTGAGATAGTTTATTGTGGAGATAAAGATATAGCAAACACACATCAGTTATGCATTAACTCAAAGAATAAGGACTATCGGCAATACTCTAGGGCGATATTTAAAAGTCTCGCGTGCCAAACAATAAACGGCTCTATTACTTGACTGTCGAACTATCTAAAATGAATCTCGTGTGTTGCTAAAAATAAACAAGGCCCTGAGAATGGTTCCCGTTAGCAAAATAGTTTGACCATGAGTGCAAAAGTAGAAAAGAATGGTTACACCCATTGTAAAAGTCCTCTGCAAAAATCAAATCCAAAAGACGAGAAGCAAATACTTCCCAACAAAATAATGAGATAAAAAAGGACTAAATGAATGCACAAACAATGAAGTCCACTATTCGAGACAGTGCTACTAAAACAACTAATCATAAAATAAAAGCTTACATTAAAAACAATATAAGAAAAGTAATGATCCGAGAGATGAAAGAATAGACAGCATCTCAAAATAAGAACTCAAAAACGCACAAACACTGCAATGGTGAAGAAACGCTTCAAAATAAAATCATAAAAACTAAGCGATGACAATGATAAAGAATATAAAAAATTAATCATAAAAAACGTAGAAACACTTCAATGACAACAACTAATCAGAAAAAAAAGGAACTCAGAAACATTTCAATGGCAAGAAACGCAGAACAACAAACGCCCAAACCAAACATGAAAGGGTAGACAGCATCTCAAAAATCCAAACAGGCTACCGAGCAAGATAATCAGAGAAAGAAACAACAATAACAAGAAAGTAGACTACAAAAATATAAATAACCACGGTCCTGCGACTTTTAAACGCGAAACAAAAAGAAAGAGTTAGTAATACGTATCAGGAAATATGAGACCGATCCTAGGAGGCAGGGGCCATATGGAGGAGGCCGAAAGACAATGATAGCGACGGAGAGTTTCCTATGCAAGGCAAGTAACCGTTACAGGCTACCGACCCAAAATGGACATCGCCAGCACAGGCGGCTGATGGGCGGAACGACATCTACGGCTTCTCGAGTGGTCGTGTAGGCGCCTCCGTTCCCAATAGCCACCACGATTGGCCGACTTGTGTCGCTCTTCGCCGGCAGCAAAGATACGATACGGCCTACATCTCACGCTTTGTCCGGAACTGTGAACCACCAAACAGTAACGTCGACATGAGTTTGTGCGAGATAAGAAGAGGAAGATGATCGGATGAGAACGGAGGGAGAGTTAACCGCTACGGTGCAGAAATAACTGCCTCCATCGTATAATTTTATTACTGACTTGTTCTCATTTCTCAGAAAGGGAATGACTGTATAAAATACAAGTTTGTTAAGTAGCTCCATATATACCTAATACATTTCTTCTGTCAAGTATAGGATAGCGGGCCCGCCAAATACTACTTGTTGATATTTAGGGCCCACAGAAAGCAGTGTGTAAGTTTTAATTAATGGGCCGGCAATAATCACAGAAGACCAACAATAAAATTGGGTTAGGCCATAATCACTTTTAAGTTAATAAATCCAAATACAACTAGGGTTATTTCAATACGAGCCTGGCAATACGAATTCGATTTTTTGGTTGAACCGAATTTGGGATCGAATTCGTTTAACCGAAACCGATTTCAAGTGTTAAATTTGAATGTGCAATCGAAAACGAGTAGGTAATTGGTATGTAATTCAAATTCGGCGAATTCGGTCATTTGCAACCGAATTCGCCCAATAATTGCTTTATGTGCTGTCGTTTTTTTACATGAATGGACATGGTTTGAGAACGTGAGTCAGAAATCAAATTCCCAAATGCCCAATCTCTCTCACAGTGACCGTCAACCCTTGCCGTCACCGACACGCGAGAATCGCGATTCCTCCTCTTAGCTCCTCCTCCGGCAGCGGCACTCCTCCGTCGGAATGCGGCAGCGACCAGCGATCATCACCCATCCATCTTCTTCTCCGTCATCTCTTCTTCGTCTCTACTCATAGCCATCTCCTTCTCCAGTTCTTCTACTTCGAAATTGCCACCTCTTACAGCCACCTCCTCTCCATCCTCACTCGAAACTACATCCTTCTTAATCAACCGTCAACCCTAGCCATTGTGACTCGTGAGAATCACGATTCCTCCGTCTCTGCTCCTCCTCCGTCGGAAGGCGGCAGCGACACTTCTCTTACAACCACGTCCTCTACATCCTCACTCGAAACTGCATCATCCATCTCCTTTGTGGCTCCATCGATAGTCGAAACTTCATGCAACTCCTTCGTCGAAACGTCGAAACTGTCGTTCATTTTTAACCGTCGAGCGTCAAGACTGCCATCAATTTTCGATTCCTTTTGACAATGTAAGTAAGGAGTAACTGTCTGACTGATTATGCATTTTGTTATGATTTATTAGGGTTAATGTGTTAGCGTTAATTCGTTATGCTTCAGAGATGGGAAAATTAAATGAATGGGGGAAGAATCGAGCAAACGTAAGAGGCCATCTCAGTGTAGTGAAAGCACATCTACCGTTCAAGGTTCAGAAACTCCAAGCACAGGCACGGCAGCTCCTACAACACCATTTACAGTAGCTCCTACAACACCATCTAAGTACAGCAGCTCCTCTTGCTTCTAATTCACAACCAGATGGTACAGCTTCAAGTTCAACAATGACAGCGCCTGTTGCTTCGAAGCTCCAAGTCCAACATCGCCAAAAAAGTCGAGACGAGGACCATACAAACCGAGGTCATCAGAATGGACCACGCTAAAACAATTTCGGAATAAAGAAGGAGAGAAGATGGCTAAATGGCTAAATGCATATTACCTCGGTTCCCTCTAAACCCGCTCCCAGATGGAGCTCTGTTACTCTGTTGAACTGATACCTCAGATTGGGCTTGATCAACCACCACAGACAGTTGTTGAGTCGATGTCTCTGATCCCCGCATCTAAAACACCCCCTGTCAATACTCTGCGTGTCCCAAAATGCATGCTCCCACAATGCTGACAAATCACTACTGGTGCTTGTGTGTATGTTGTCTATTGTCGTGACACATCCTGAACAGGTCTCTGACAAGACATTCTAGTTGGTCCCCGTTTTTTTATCGGTCCCTGTCCAAAGTAGCTCACATTCTGACTTGCCGCTTTTCTTTTTAGATCCTCCTTCTTTTCTCTGCATTCCTTCTTTCCCTTTTTGTCTAGGTATTCAGCCCTTAAAGCAACTTGTTTAATATCCTTCCAACTGGCCATGTCAGAACTAGAGATCCCTTTATGAATATTTGTTTGAAATCCTGTCAGAAAATGCTTCTTCAGAATTGTGTCTCGCTTTGATGGAATGGTATGGTGCGATCTGAATAATCGAGTAAATTCGATATGATACTTCAGGACTGTCAGATCCACCTGCTTTAGTGATATGAATTCCATCGCCTTTTCCTCTTTCCACTGATCAGTGATAAATTCTGCATCGAATCTTATTTGAAACTCCTCCAATCCCAAACTGAAGGGATCTTCCTCATACACTATTGTGGCCTCCCACCAAGTTCTAGCATGCCCCCAAAGCAAGAAAACACTGTAACGAAGCCGCTCGTCTGGTGTGGCTTCCAGCTGGTCAAACGTCGCGTTCATGTCACGAATCCAATGAACAGCTACTTGCGGATCTGTACTTTCCCCATCAAATTCCTTTGCACCATAACCTTTCATCCTCTTATAATCTAACACTGCCCGAGGTGGGTTCACATGAATACCTCCACCCCGATCAAAACTCTGGTGCACACTACAAGAAGAATGGTTTTTAGTGATCATCTTTCAGAAAACTCTTTAAATTCAAAATCCCTTTTGGAAATCCTTTCCAAATCTTATGTACAACTGACAATGTATCACAAAAGACACAACCACTCGATCACTTGTGCAGATACGGGTATGGAATACCTCCACTCTTTTGAGGTTCGCGACGGCCCAAGAGAGAAAGTAGCATGCCTATAATGCAGAAGACGACCGGGCTCTGATACACCATGTAACACCCTACCACTAACAGGTTCGTTTTAAAAATAAAACAGCTGGGTAGTAATAGGGGTGGTACGCTACTTATACTGTATATATCATTTCATGTTTTAAACTCATCTAATTAATTTTTTCATCATAATTTAGGGTTGTGTTTATACGTACTCATATAATTAATCAGACCACACAAAAACTGCTCATAATGTCATATATGACTTATTGATTTTACACAGTACAATACACTATACCAAAAGTCCAGAAGGACACATATGCATATAGAACAGGAGTCTCGAGCTTCACAGGCTCGGACCAGCGCACATATACTTGCCCTTATGGCCACTATAGTTTACAAAATCATATCTCACGTTATACTAGTACACAACCACTCATAACATAAGCACATGGTAAGAGTAAGAGTCTCAAACAAGTTTTAAAACACAAACGAGGATCAAGACACAATCTTCCATATCTACCTGGCGTCGTCACTAAGACGGCCAACCCTAGAGCTCGATGATATCATTTCGCATATTTGCAGTGTGTGAACTAGTAAAGCATACTGCTGCTCTGACATGGAAAGTAAGGGTCAATGCTAATCACTGAGTGAGGATCTCTATCCTGATCACTCTAAGGTACAAATAATCATATATATAGCATATAACAAAAAAGGCTAATTCTATAATCTAATTAATATCCATATTTTATTTGGGATCCCGGCTCATATATGCTAACAACCCACGTAGAGTTAGTGGCACTAAAATGGCCCACGTAGAGTTAGTGTGGCGCTTACCAAAGCCCACAACAATAGTTAGTTGTGGCGGGCACTAACTAGGTGATCAATCAATTACAGGAATTATTCACTCATCCGTATTAGCTACTGCTTAGATTAACACATGTATATTAAATCAGACAAATCAGCACAGTAACAGAACATGTATCATATTAAGTCATAAATAAGGTGAAGAAGCATATATAATCTTAGGACTAAACGGACATTACCCTATCATGCATATGGCTTTTAATACAAATAAACTCATAATGGTTCGTCTAACCCGGTCGGATACGCAAGAGACCCTCATCAGAAATAATCCTCAACAACCCTGGTATCGGCTTTCAAGTTGCGACTTAATTCCCACATAACTATGAATGAGGTCAATGTATGATATTGTAAACTAGCTCCCGTATGAATTTGATGTTTGCACTACTGTAAACTCACTGCTGCCTGTTCCTGTTTCCAACATTCCTATCACCCTTTATATAACCTCATGTCATATTCTCTAATAATAAAGAATAATTATTTTAACCTTGTTCTTACATACATTAGGTTCTTGTCGCTTAGGGTGAAAGAAAAGGACAAGTACAATGAAGCGGTGGGGAAGAATCTAAACTAACTAGAGTGGTTGTCATGACGGGGAGAAAAGAGTGTATTCACGGTTACCATTGACTATCTTTGAAGAGTTGGGGTACTAGTATGCTCGATGGAAACTATTTCCACATGTGGTGTATATGGTGAATGGTTTCCCTCTGTTACTGATAAGCATATTTCACCCCGCTATCAAATACCCACTCGATTGCTCTAGTGGGATTGTAAATTTCCCTAGGGTCTTCCTATTTCTATTACTCAGGTTGATATACTAAATAGACCAAGTAACAGGTTGTGATTTTTTTTAGATTATTTTAAGTAACTAATTAACAACTAAGTATGCAATTAAAAGTTAAACGAATTTGAGAGGTTGAGTTTCAAATAAGAATGAAGGTTACTCGGATTCGAATCCACTAAACCTAGCAATGCATGGATGAATGGCAAGTTATCTCGGTTATTCAGGTTATAACGTCTCGGCAATTTCCTAATGTAGACTTAGATCACTCTCGCGCCTCTAAAGATCTATTTCGTCTAACTATAGACTTCTCTCTCGAGCTAATCTACACCTAAATAAAACACATTAATTATGTTCGATGAAATGCCACAACGATAAACGTGCAAAAAGCCTAAACGATTCGCTCCTCTCTCGAGCTAACGAATAATCTAGGGTTCTTCCTAAGCGGCCTATCAGTCTATGTTCCTCTCGGACCCAAAAATCAATGTCGATGATTGAATCATGACGGCCAGACCGAATTGAATCGGAAATTAGGTTTTAGGAAGAACGCATCATAAGTCTGAATAAACCTCGATAACAAATTAAATCATCCATACAAAAGCTTAGCTAAAGCTTCATCTCGTTCGAACAACACAGAAAGTTTAGCTACTCATGGTTCGGGAAGTAAGAAGGGAAAAAGAAATGAGAACAACCCGGAAAGATAACATGATCCGTTGAGAATTCTCAATCCTGTCGTCGATATTCGCTCCTTCGCCAATCGATGATAATCTATCGCTACAATCGGTCTCTGGGACTCTCTCTCTCTCTCTCTCTAAGAGCTTGAAAATATGTGTAGAATGAATGATATGGAACCCTCACTCTCTCCAAGAGCTTGAAAAATATGTGTATATTGAAGTATATGTCGTCCACGGGGGTCTCGGGGGTATTTATAGGCTTCTGGACCAAGTTGTAGAAGATAAAGGACTTGAAACCCGTCTAGGCATGGGACACGGCGTGCTCTATATGGAACACGCCGTGTTCCTAGCCGTGTTCGACCCTTTTACTTTCTCGGGAAATTTCATCGAAGGAACACGCCGTGGTCCTTCATTATACGGAATTTGACCATAGTGTCAACACAAAAGTTGTACACAATCGAATTATCTTTCCAACACTGCTGACCTTGCATCAATTAGACTTTGGAGCGATGAGTTATGCTTAAAATACTAAACTGTCATGCTTTCCTCTCAAGTCGAACGCTTTGAGTTGTTCCGGCCTCCCCGTCATGTCTTGGTTTATCTCTAAACGTCATATGACACCTGAAATGTACCAAAAATATATCAAACACCATAATACGGCCCCGAGGGCCAAGAGAACCAAACATGTATTGAAAACTCGAATTTGGATACATTTCGACACACAAAATATAGTTTATAACGAGAAAAGGTGTGTCGAAAACACATCACATCAGTTACTTCAAATTACCTTGACTTTGTGTTGTTGTGGATTGAATTTGTTAGTTGTTGTGGATTGGATTGAATGTTGTTGTTATCGTCTTATTGCTGGCTTCTTTGTTGCTGTTTGTGTGCTGTTTGTGTGCTGTGTGTGAGTACGACTGGCCTGCTGTGAGTGTTGTGGCTACTGCAAAACTGAGTGCAGACCGAATTTGGTCTTGGATGTTCCAACTCGGTTAATTTCAATTCAGCTTTTGGTTTTATCTGAAAAATTTAAACCAACTCCGGAATCGGATTTTAATTGGGTGAAATCGGTTACCGATTTTGAATTGAATTTGAATTCGAAATCGGTAACCATTTTAGATGAATTCTAAATGAAAAAACCGAATTCGACCGAATTGACAGGCCTAATACCAGCAACACTACTAGTTTTTTTAAGAAAACTCGATATTCATTCTAACATACGTCAAAGACGAGCGTACAAAACATTTCTATCGGAGGTACAGACTCCACATATGAAACCGGAGATACAGACTCCACATATGATCAATTAATTGAGCATGATCGGAGATATAGACTCCACATATGAAACAAAAGCAAGGGAGCCCCATCATGCTCAATTACTTGTTTTTCGTAACCAAATTTTGTCTAGGTTCTCAAATATTTTGGCATTTCGTGGCTCCCTTTTTAAGTCGAATTTTTGCATGTGCCGGGATTTCGGGCCTGTTTCATAATTAATTAGGAGGCTGCCACCTCTCTTTGGTGTCAGGTGATGTTGTAGGCTTTTGGTTGGTTAAATAGAGGTGGCAGCCATTTTTTTCCTTTAAATGGATAGCCAAAATCAAGTTTCTTTTACAAACCAAAGCTTATAGCCATCTTTCTTCATTGTTGCACTAAGGATAAAAAAAGCTATGAAACTCGTAGTAAAATCAAGTTTCATAGACGGCTTATAAATAAAACAGTAATCAACAAAAATAGACAAAAAGAGGGATTCTAGAGATTCCTTTTACCTTTTCTTTCTTTTCTTTTCGTTGATGGTGGCCGAAAGAGGGGAGGTGAGGCGAAGGCTCGACCGAGAAGGGAGAAGGAAGAAGAGAAGAGAGGTTTTAGAGAGAGGGAAAAGTTTGGTGGAGAGGAGGGAAAGAGGAATAGCGGAGGTGTAAAATGAACCAATTATATGGCCGATTAGGATTAGGTGAAGTTACGCTTTTGCCCCTGACCTCCCTTCTTCACCGCCCAAGTCCTTAGGGGTAATTTCGTCTTTTTTGTTTTCTGGTCGAACCGTGGGTAACTGGTTCAGCCGGCTTGGCCCACAGGCTGTCCTCCTCTTACCCGTCGTTTGGTTGGGCCCGACTCGAGCTTGGGCCCAATTGATTCAGAAAGGTCAAACCTTTAGTGAGTTTAATCATATTCATATCTCATTAAAGCCTTATTAAGAGTTGAGTAAAACTGAAATAAGTGTGGAATAATAACAGAATAAGCGTCATAACTTCTTTAATCATATTCGATGTTTTTAAGTTAACGTTGTAAACTTAAAAAACTCGAAACTTTACGTTTATTCGAATCAATGTAGCATTTTAATTAACATTAACATAACGACCATGAAATTACCAACTCACCAAAAATGTTTGTGGCGTATTTATTCAAATAAAAGTTTGTTTCACGTCCTACAATACATTCTTAATTATGTCATATGAAGTTAATATAAACTATTTAATTTTCCACTTGGAAAATAATGTGAAAATTCCTTGATAATAACCATTTTAAAATATTATGGCAACGTTTTATGGATTTAGTATTCGTGACAAGAGTTTCGAATTTTGAAAAATTATCAGTTAATCAAAAGTAGAATAAATAAGTATCCAACTTAGAAGTCATTATAAATCTTTATTACTCCTCTAAACTTTATAAATAATAATAGTATGATTACGAATCAAGAGGTTTGTATGTAAATACCTTAAAACGTTTACTCCTCCTCAACATGTCAGCACCTTCGGTTTCGGAATACCGAAACACGAGGGTTTTCGTTCTAAAAATTTGTCACCAAAATAATCAAGTAAATATCTTTCAAATAAAAAATGAACATGATAATGTAATTTTTAAAATAGTAAAGATTACGCAAAATCCTCAAATTAACTTTTCAAAGCGAAGTACATGGACTTTTATCCCAAAAAACTGAGTATGTAGGCAGTCATAAGACTCAAGTCCAAATAATTAAATAAAAATATCCAACTACAAATATTTACCAGCATAAAATGAAATTTTCAGAAAAGTGAGAATTCGTAAATCCAAACCATTAAATAAAAAATTACTCAATTAAAAATATTTATCAACATGAAACGAAATTTCCATAAAAGTGGGAATTCGTAAATCCAAACAATTAAATAAAAATATCCAACTACAAATATTTATCAGCATAAAACGAAATTTCCACAAAAGATGGAATTTGTAAATCCAAACAATTAAATAAAAAAGTACTCAACTAAAAATATTTATCAACATGAAACGAAATTACCATAAAAGTGGGAATTCGTAAATCCAAACAATTAAATAAAGAATATTCAACTGAAAATATTCATCAACATCAAACGAAATTTTCACAAGAGTGGGAATTCGTAAAAACTTACAATTGAATAAAAATATTCCCTACAAATTTATATAATCTTCCACATCGAAACTAAAGTACAATTAAGCCACTAAACTAAGAAAATAAAACATAACTTACCGAATTCGTAGTATCGGTTTACCGGGCGTTGCGGGGGTGCTAATCCTTCCCCGCACGTAATCGCCTCCCGTATCCAGGATCTTTGTTTGGCAGACCTGATCTAACTTGCGTTCAAAAGGACCTGAGTTATGGCGAATGCGTCCAATCCACTTCAAGTGATTAGTGGCCACTCCAAAACATTTTCGAGCCATCAGCGCCATGAACGGAAACGTTCACGACAATAAAAAGCGGTTTTTTTATATTGAGGGCGACCCGGAGATGCATGAATGCATTGGTGAAGACTCGATTGATTTTCTCGCCATAGTCCAGATAACAACAAGCTGAGTTGGATAAAGCTCTACCAACCGGTATTTAGAAGTACCCGTCCAGCAGATTATGGATTTGGTCCACATATGCACTTCCAGAAGTAGGATGGTCTCCGGATTCTCCCATCGACGCAGTTCATGCATTAGAAATACATGATTGTCGAAAAACCATGGTCCAAAGTTCATGATGCTGCGCACATCGAGCTAGTGATCAAAGCGGAAAAGGAAGTGTTGATCTTCCAAATCCGAGATTTCGACTCCGTGCTCCGGTTGCTACGTATTAGAAAGGCCTTGGCACATCTGAATGAGATTGATGTGCTTCTTGGTGAGAAACGTCCCGACAATGCTTAGCTCGTATCACCAGATCGGCCAATGATAGCGCTGCTACAGACGGAATCAGGATCTCCAGAGCCACGGGGGAGTTAGTGTCCAAACCCCCACCTAATGTCGCGTGGTTGTCCTCGCTGCGTTGGTACCACTCGGCGGTGGACCATCAGATGTTCGTGGTGGAGCTGCCTGACGGGGAGGGAAGCTGGCGGCCCGGTCTCGATGGTGATGGAGGCGGGGTAGTTTGGGGAGCCGGGTACGATGCTCATCGGTGAGGTTTGGTGAGCGGAGAGGGTGAGTGCGATGTTGGTAGTTGGAACCCGCTGAGTGGTTGGCATGGATGGATACGATGGTAGCGGTAGTAATGGAGGGAAAGGAGGTTTAGTGGGCGAGTTTTGGCGGCATGATGCAAGACGGTGTGCAGCTAGGACGTAATCTCTCCATGTGAGAGCAACTATTCTCTCTTAGAGAGTGCAACTTCAGCCACTGGGATTGCACCCTTAGCAGCACTACTATTATTGATCACTCGGTTGTATTTTCTGAATCATGAATCCATGACATTTATGCAAACTCATCCAAATGAAAAGTTCAATTCCTATTTCTTTATCAAATGTCCACACAAATTTGAAAGTAAAATTTGCTAAAACTTTGTGTTTGAAATGTTTTGAGAAGTCTTGCAAAATACTAGACCCGTCTTATAACATAAGATCAACATTTCTTTTTTGGAAAAATCATCATCACCGAAGATAAATGCTCAATGTTCATATAAATAGAAACAAGAGCATCATCCGACGAAACGAAGGCACGAGCCCCTACTAATAATCAAAGGGGACAAAGACCACAACTTGATGCGATTATGAACCTTATTCCATCTTCTTTCATTCTAAGCGTGCACTATCTACTAAGATCTATTAAGAATAGGATGTAGTATAAACTTGAAATAAGTTTCAAGATGGAAGAATGCCAAGAGATAAAAGGCCTTTTGGTCACTTTAGTCCCGTCTTTCCTCACTTGAGGTCTAGCTTTCCCTTGGATTAATTCCAGAAATTAGGTCTAACAAAAGCTCCTCGGCAAGGACACCATTCGGATTAGTGCTGTGGCACAAGAAGGTCAGTGCAAGACCTTTTTTGGCGTGAGTTGCTTAGTATTAAGTGTATAGCCCACAAAGAAATTAAACAAGGCATTTTACACTCGCTTTTCTGAAGGAATAAAAAAGGCAGGTTGTTCGACCCCATCATTTTTGTTGTTGCCAGTGCTTTCGAGAGATCTCTTTAATTCTTATACACCTCGTACATATCCTCTTTGGGTGGAGAAACCAGATGTATGTTATGATGTGTATACGGCCTGATATTTCTTAGGTTTTTGGACTTTCGGTTGTTTTAGATGATCAAAAAATGTGAGCGCTCCCTGCGAACCTCATTTTTTTTGTAAAATCGTGTAGCCGTTGGTATTCTGCATCTTCACAGAGAATTCAATTTTACCGGTTTCATGTCGAAGACAACGGTGCAGTCGTTGCACCATTCGTGCAGGCTACTTCTGAGAGATATAGTGGAAACATTTTGTTATGACGGAGAGTGGGGAGTTAAAACACCAATTAAGAGAGACCATATCAGAATTGAGTGAAGTAAAAAAACAAACATGAAGAAGAATCTCATGAAAAGTGAAAATGCTAATGATCAGAGGATCGGGAGTCTATTCTCTCGGATCAATCAGACAGACAATTTATCGGTCCAAAATCATTTTTATCAATTTCAATCTAACCGTTGGTATTTTATCAGGGGTATAATGAGAATTTAAAAAATATTTCCATTCACGTCAATTCGTTCGACTCATTTTCAACCGTTAGATGAAATTTGACTGAAAAGTAACCTGATCTAATAGCCTGATCTGTCAGGACTATCCTCAAATTTGACTCTCGGATCATTACACGGTTGCATGAAAAGAGTATGGACAGACTGGTGCTACTTTCCTTTTGTAATCTCGTGTCCTTTTTTAACAAACGACGTATCACTGCCTGCAGTATCACGTGTTGCGTTAACATTTCTTTTTAATTTGTCGTTAATTTGGACATAGATTTGACGTACAACATTGGAATCGTAAAGACTTGAGTTCTTTGGAGAAGTTGAACGTAGATTGAAACATATCTCAGTAATTAACATATCTGTTCGATTCTCCTCTCCATTAACTTGGACAAAGATTAGCCAAAGTACGTAGGCTCAGACGGTGGCTCATCAGTTTCTTTTTTGTCTTGCAAAATGGGTTACTTGTCAGTTCAAAATGATGGAAATCTACACTGATTGATCATACATCAATGAATGAGCATATATAGCTGAAACATAAACCATAAAAGAAGAAACCAGGTATGTACTATGAAAGTAATAGCTAATGCTGCGTTTGGAAGCCGGAATCTAGATAGGAAATGGAAATTGTCTAATTCATAGGAGTCTGAATTCTATGACTGATTTTTAGAATTAGTAGGAATTCTTTATTTAGATACAAAATTGAATGGGAAAGTTGATGGAAAATTAATTATTAAATATTAATGACAATGATAGAAATACCCTCACATACTTGATCAAAATTCTGCTGCTGTTACTTTTTGATGATAAAACAACTCCAACTTCGGTATATTTTTAACGAGAATTAAGGCTGCTTGTATTTTCTCAATGGCAAATAATCCATCTAGCTTGTTTAATTCCTCTTATACATCATTGCGCTTTCTAGCCAGCTCAACCTGCACCGATTCCTGTTCGACAACAATTTCACCTTGTAGCACTTCTCCCAAACTTGCAAAAACCTCCATGATTGGCTTCAATCCATCAAGTACCTCGTAGCGCTTCTAGCCGTTGCTCGTACCAACCTCCATGATCATTACCTGGCTTGCAAACACCTCCCATGATTGACACTCGTCGATTCAGCCTCAGTCTCGAGAACACAATGCCTCTTATTCTTCGGTTTGCTCCAAACAGATGACTGACATTTTTCAATATATTGTGCAGCTTCTGATTCCTCAACCCTTTTGTAAATCTCTTCTCCAGCTTTGATGATAGGATCAACTCCATACTGCATAAAATCTTCTCCCACCTTCATGGTGTCAATATTAAGTACATCATCCTCAATTGGTATATGATCAGTGATACCTTTGCTCCCTCTCCCTTTCCAGTTGTAGTAGAGTTGTCATATATGATTTCTAAATTATTATATCTTGCAATTGGAACTCGATTCAAACCCTTGTAAGGTTTGCGATTCTATCAAACAGATCAAACAAAAATGTGCATATTAATACATATTCACTTTACTAACAACACTATCACAGTAGTGAATGAAACTCAACCAGTGAATGAATATAATCTGAGACCAGACTTTAAATTCGAAGGAGCAGAGAACAAGGTAAGCTTCACAAGCTTAGAATCATTTATCAGTACTGATTAGCATAATGAAAAGGATTCAAACAAGTGAACAACACACAAAATAACATTAACCATTTGTAACTTTTTGTCTAGTACCCATCAGCATCAATACGGGTTCTACACTAGAAAAGTGGCCTTTTTCAGTAGGTACTGTATCGTAGGATTCAAAGCAACAGCAATGAACAAAAGTCTTCAACACGCAATGTCTAAATATCCATATGAATACTTCCACCCTATTCCAAGTCCAACTTCTGACATCTAATTAGGTCGTTGATTTTGTCAGAACCACTGCATTTCTATGGTTTCTTAAAATAATTCATTCACTGGTTGAGAGAAACCAGCAGCACAGAAATTGAGAGAAACCAGCAGCACAGAAATTGATAGTGATAGTGATAGAGCCAGCCAAATGTAACATGTAAGAAGGGAAGGAAATGAAAAGTACCTTAACCTATTCGTTAGATATGATGGGGTCGATTTCGACTTGCTTCAATGTATCGTTTCATCCAGCGCCGCTTAAATTCCTCAACTCCTTAATTTCATTAAACTTTTTTTTTTAAGTTTTCAACCGATATATTTGGGTTCATCTTCACTTCACATCGAGGATCAAGAAAATTTAGCTGCCTTTCCATCTCTCTGTACGTTTCAGGTTTGAAAGTTCCATTTTAATATTGGTTCTTCACCATTTTCAACATAACATCAATTAAGCAATTATCCATTATAGGTGTCCATACGAGATTTTTACTCCCTTGCTTAACCCCGCCTACACTTGATTTAGCCATGGTAGATTGTTCCGACTCCCCCGTTATAGGTGGTTAGTTCTTTAATTTTCAGTACGAACTCCTGACAAAGTGTAGATATATAACATGCTAAGTCAACCCGACATAACAAATGACCACTATCGTCCAAAAAGTAACCCCACGGAAAAAATAGACAACCCACTATAACAGATCATAGAACCGATATCATACCAGGGTATATACAAAGAAGTTTCAATAAAAAATAACAGTTCAAATGCTCAATACCCTCCTCTCCTCACCTGGCAGAACAACAAACAAAAACACATTGGGTTTAACTAATAGCAAAAACACATTGGGTTTAACTAATAGCATAAACACATTGTCCCGTCAATTGCCCCTAAGCAACCCTAAAAATAAAATTACTCAAAAGTTTTGGAATGTTGTTTATAAATAGAGTTAGGAAAGCAAGGGATATAATTTTAGGGGTCACCTTAAAATACTTTCACCGAAAATCAACACAGTAAAGGGACAGGTTGAGGGTTGCAGAGTAAAATTGGTGTCAACTTGAATATGACACGAAGAACTTTGTGAATATGTCTACTAACTGTTTGCCCCGACTGGTAGAACCTTTTATGTAGCACTCTATTTTTATGGTTGTGAGCTATTGTATATAAGAAGATCACCACCATTTCGTTTATATCCATGTACTTGGAATGTGTAAACCCCCCATAAGTCTCAAGCATGCTACATAGGTTTCTAAACATCACTTGTTCATTCGAATATCTTCATAACTTGAGCGATCTTAATCTATGATCGCGATATACATAGCATGATTTCTTGCTCTTTGGCAACGAAGAGCAATGTTGAACGAGATAGCTCGAGGTCTAAGATTTAATGCTTATTTGTATACTAGTTCGCAAGCTCTAGCTACGAGAGCCACATAAAACATAATGAAGTTCATAAAGAGGGTCACTACAGCGACGACCTTTCTTCTACGTCTAAGAAACAACCTCATTGGAAAAGTCTAAAAAGTTCACAAAAAACCATGTAAAAAGAACAACTGTAATAGACATTCAGCAATTAGGCCAACAAACAAAATAGAAATTCAAAAAATCGATAAGCAATTAAGCCATGTGAGAAGAATAACTTGAACCATATTATAGTTAATTAACAAACAGGCAGAACAATTTCAAAACAGAATAAAAGTTCGAAAAATGGATAAGCAATTAGGCTATGTAAGAAGAATAACTTGAACCATATTATAGTTACCCTTGTATCGTCTGCTGCGATGGTAGAGCTGCAAATTCTAATTCTGAGACCATCTAATGATCTGAACTCAATACTGACGGTTGTTGCTGGGACTCTATTCTCATAGTCATTGAAATCATAATTCCAATTGAAATATGAATTCCCATCCAAAATTATCATACCAAACATAAGAATCATGAAATTTCAATTCAAATAATAAAATGACTAGATTCCTATTATAAGTTTTTCCAGCCGCCAAACATAACATAAAACAATGGTGAATTTAGCAAGGCATTATATTGGTGAGAGTAGAGTGCCTGCCTTTTGCACATTTGGTTTGGGCCACCACCACAAACTCAGGGCCTAAACCTTGTAACTATGAAATACTGTTGTTACTCAAAGTCAACTCAGCAGCAATACATCTTCCATCAAATAGGAAACAACCTTACTCTTCATACAAAAGCTAAAGCTAAACCGTCACCTAATTCTATAAAAAACAAAAAGCGGCTAATCTTAACTAAAACTCACGTCAAACTATCCTCACACCAAAGAGCATAAACTCCATACTCTTCATCTGGGTTTCTTGTTGCAGCTCAGTCACCATTCCAGGGTAACAACCAAGTTGCAGTTGCGACTGCGGGTTGTTCACATCAATCATGTAGAATCTCTCGGTTATTGCACCATGGTGTCACTCGCAGTCATGGAAACTTATGGTGTCCTTAGCCCTGAGATTATTCTCCCTTACAAACCGGTTTCACCCTCTTGTGAACACAAAACTCTGGCTGCTCTTCCAGTAACAGTACCTGAAACTCCACCGTTGACCTGTCGTAAAAGCTCAGCTGCACGTTGTCCTCTTCCACACCCTCGGTTTCAGGAACTTTAGGGAAGAACTTACTTCGGGATGACAAGTCTGTTCAGCTTGCTGACGTGGCTCGGGGTAAGCTCTTTGTGGAACAACATCTTGCATAACAGGCCCCCATTATCGGTTCTTGGGCTCAGAATGTTGAGGCTGAGGTCGGTCCCGACTGTCTGAGCGATGAATTCCACAAACCTTGATTGGTAAGTGCTGTCCTTTATCATGTTCAGGACAGCTTCCATGCTGTAGTTACACTGGAACTTTGGCTCTGGGCTGGTGGTGGGCGTGACAGGGAAGTTCCTACGAGTGTCTCCGCTGTTTCGAAGCTTCAAAGCAGCACTATCGTAAGCCATTGCTACCTCCTTCTCGGATTTGAAGGTCCCAGCCACATCCTCTAGTGATTGGAATAGATTTGGCATCCCCAGTGTCCGTCCTGCTGTGGCACGACGCCTTTGAACTTTGAAGCACATGCGCTAGAAGTACAACGTGGTCGCTTGTTTGCTGTTGAACGGGATGATGGATCATCAAGGCGTCGAGTTCTACTGTTTGAATCAGAAACTTCGTTGAATGCTGCTAGTTCCCCACATGAGATGATACACCTTCGGTCTTGCTGGAACATGATGACTCTCGATCAAAACCTGCAAGTACTCCAGAGAATGCTTAACTTACAGCACACAAGTTTCGCATCGGAGAATTACAACGATACTATTACCATATAGCAGGAATTGAAACACATGATTAGATTAGACTAATGGCTAGACAAGTTTTCCAGCAACTTGGAAACAAATCATGCAGAAACAAAACCAATTTAACTATCACATCAGTAGCATACCCCTATTCATTGCTCAACTTCCAACAAATTATCAACAGCGACAAAATGAATTTCATAGCCGAATTTCGTCTGTATATTAATTGCAAGAAACGTAGTTTAACAACCCTGGACACACAGAACCACAAAAGTTGACCAGCTCAAATTAGTTTCCTTCTTCAGTGAGACAGTAAATCCAGCAGAAATGTTTGCAATTCCTGGTTAAGAATTTAGGTCAAGAATAACTTACCTCTTAAGAAACAATCACATTGTCAGCCAATTATTTGAGGACAAGATGAACACACGGTTTTCTTCAACTAACCATATTTATGTCAAACACATGATCACAAACAACATGATAAAACACATGATTATTCTACCATTACTTAACATGTACATTGACATCAATAAAACAAAGATGCACATCACAACGCTATGAACTATGAATGAAAAAGTCAACAACTCAAATTCAGGCACCAACAAAGGCTCAAGCCACCAGTGAAGCATAGATCGGACGTACGTAGAAAAGTAGACTAATCCAGCAAAATTTATAGACAAAACAAGCACCCCATCGATACAGGACTAACTAGTTCTCCCGGATGAAATCTTAATCAATGCAATGATGCATTGAAGCGTTAGCTAAATCGACTTACCCACTCTTCTCCATACCCTAGTTTAATTATTCTTTTCAATAAGATGATAAGCAGAATAGGAGCATGGTAGAAGCTATAGATAACACCTATAGAAACACAAGAACAACCAAGAACCAAAGTACACATAGCGAAGAGACGAATTGAACCGACACGCCCAAAACCGACACGGCCAAAGCACGGTACAATATTCTACAGCGTCCATCATTAACTAACCATTGTTGATATTAACAGCCCCAACTATCCTACCAGAACGGCAAACTTCGATCTACAAGATTACGGAAATTGTCAAATATGTAAAAGAAACTGACAAGTGATAGACAACTCCATTTCTGAATTTTTCAGAAAATTGGTTGCTAGCCTGGAATTCCTTAAATTTAGACTTCAATGACTCTCCCTTCACTTGGAGAAGGTGTACAGAAAGAAAAATTGTTAAACCAACTCATTAGCAGATGTTTGCTATCAACATGTATACTAATATTTAGCTAATATCTTATTGAACACGTTCATAAGGACATTAGACCAAATTGTTGAGATACGGCAGCCTATTTAGGATTATTTTATTTTTCCTTTCTTGCATAAGAAGTCAGTATTATTCTAATAAGGGTAGTAATATTTTCCTACAAGGACTTGGACTCTGACCCTAGTTGTACAACTCTATTATAAATAGAGCTAGATATCATTCAAGGTCAATAACAAGAGGAATTACCTCACAAATTAGCACAAATATTTCAAACTTATTCAAGCCTTGGGCAAATTAAATTTTACTAGAGTTGGTACATCTACGTCCATATTTAGAAGATAATCAAGGTCTAGAGTGGAGAGAATACTCTTTGAAAAAACATCTATTCCATAATAGTATATGCATCATAAGAGTGCTCTTTTATTAAGAAATTCTTGTAAAAAAAATCACAATAGGACGTAAAGAAGAAATTCCGAAAGCTCACCGAATTGATGAAGCTAATTAACTGAAACGAAGTTTGATCAAGCAAAGCAACTACAAATTTAAACCAGACAAAGCTTGCAACAATACTGAAACGAACCGATACAAAAAATACACCAAGAAACTAGAGGCCGAGGGCTAAGCTAATAAACACAAATTCGTCAATGTAGTCATGAGTGTTAAGATCACCACAAATAAATTGATCAAAATTGCAAGTTACTTCCCTACATTGTCTTCGACAATTAATTCCTTACCATTAACATGTACCAAATTTGACAAAAATAAATTGCAACGTTGGAACAAACCGGAACAAACCGAGACAGAACGACCGAATTGAAGAAGACTTGTGAAGAAACACAAAAATCCTCCATTATTGTCACTATCAATGTGGGTACACTCGCAGCATAAGTATCCCAATCTAAAAATTGTTTGCCTGTGCACCAAACACTTGTTGGAAAACTCAACCAAGTAATATTATAACAAAAAAAATTTCTCAGGAAAGTTGCTGTCACCTTCTTCTTTAAACACCACACGACCTCACAATTATATCTTGAAAGAAATAAGCAAAAGAAACATGTAGCAATCTACAAAATCCAATAAGCTTAATAGAAAATCGAGCAGTGGAGATCACTGCTAAGGTTGAGAGACATCATCCAAAGAAACATAAAAGTGTTTTGTACGATACAGAAGTAAGGTGTTGACTGAAAGAAACAGGAAGACATAAAATCAATATCGGCGGGCAAACAAATAACAAACAATAACATGGCTGGGGGCTGGCTACCTGATGGTTCCTCAGATTGAAGCAGCAGAAGAAGACAATCCCAGACCGTGCTCCCAAAGCAAAGATAAAACTTGTTCCAACTGAAAAATAACAGCCAATATGACATAATATATATATATATATAGAAGAAGAAGAAGAAGAAAAAAGAGCTTATTCCTGAGTAGGAGAGAAATCAGCCGACAAGGAGAAGCTCGTAAAACCTGTAGACATGGTAAGTTTTGCTTCAATTAACTCCGTGAGGAGTATTTTCCCCAGAAAAGGAAACAACTTGTTGTTATAAGTTCCCGATTGCCGTAGGAGGGAGGGACCAGGAAGTTTCCTTCTTCCCTAACTTAAAACAGCAACGGAATCATATATTCAAAGAATTAATTAAGTAAAAAGAAGTTGAATACCAGGGAAGGAAGAAGATCAAACTTGAGTACCAGACTTACTTCTTCATGCTGTAATCAATTATAAGTTGCTATGAAAGTCTGGTATTTTATGGAACCCCATATGGAATCGAGAATCACAACCCGATTAGAGCAGGAAAGGAAATAAATAAGAAAACTTAGGTCGGTTCATGCGACACCTCCAAGGAACAGAAACAGGATAAGCTCAAAGTAGCTTGATTTGTAGCAAAAGAGATGAACAATAAATGTGTCAATTTTTCGGGGGGAAGAAGGGAAGGGGAGAAGAAAACAGGAATACGGCTTCTGTTATGAACAGTATGAACAAGTACTGGTTAAAATTACTAAATTGCCCGTTTCCTTTCCAACAAGTACCATGGAAGTCTACGCCCCCAAAGATTTCTCCTTTTCATATTTCACCTGCTATCAGAAGAGGAGAAGAAGGATTCAGGTTATGCAGCATCCAAGGCTGGAAATGAAGAACATTCAACATTATTGCAGGAAGATGCGCAGAGTGACTAGATTGCAATGGAATGAAAGTTCGATGATTGAGCGTGCAACTGAGCTGGCTTTAGTTTAATGGAACTCGCGTCGTTTTCATTATTACCGAATCCGTAATAAGTTGACACGTGTTTTAATTTCGTTTATTACCGTTAGATGTTAAACAGTAAAAACGGAAAAGGCTTGTACTATAAGAACAAAAGGGATGAGGATGAAATGAAGTAAGCTTTTCCAGAAATCTTCTTCATTTCCTTTCCTCTCTTTTTCCTTCCTTCCCTCTCCGTCGATCACCTCCTCCGATTCTTACATGGTATCAGAGCCTCTCTAATGGTGGTCAATCAGGGAAACTCCACACCGATCATCTTTGGATCGGTGCAAGATGAAGAAGAAGATGGCGACAGTGACAACACCAACCATCAACGTCGCCACAACCATGGCGGAAACTCGAACACCCCACCACTCTCACTCGGTTTGGTAACCCATTCTACCTCAACCCTAACGAAAACCTTGCACAATCTATCGTTAATGTTAATCTAGATGGTGGAAATTATCAACTATGGAGTAGATCTATAAAGTTTGCTCTTAAAACTAAACACAAGATTGGATTCATTGACGGAACCATTCACCCACCCGAGTATTCGATGACAAATACACTCTCTCGGGATGCCCGTAACACGATGGTGCCGTGTTGGATTATGAATTCCTTGCACCCGAGAGATAAGAAGAAGTGTCATGAATCACGAGAATGCACAAGTTCTATGGAATGAGCTCAAAGCTCGATTTGGACAAGCTAATGCTCTAAGATTAGCTAACTTGCGGGATGAGATTCATGCTTGTAAACGGGGCCGGATGATCGTCACGCAAGACTATACTACTATTAAGGGATTGTGGGAAGAGTATGGGCAGCTTCTCCCCAATCGTTGCCTGCACATGTTTGCCTGGAAACCCAAACATATGCCCAGCTGTGCTTGCATTCCAGACTAAGCAGGATACTGACTACCTAATTAGGTTCCTGAGAGGTCTAAACAATGAATATGACACGGTGAAAACTCAACTACTGATGATGAGGCCACTTCCATCTATAACATCGGCATACGACGATTGCAATCGCAACATGAAGAAAAGCGAGAGGAGGAGCGGTGATCAATAATGACTCGTCCGATCTAAAGTGTATTCAACGTCAGCCAAAACAACACCTCTGACCAGAACAAACAAGTCATGGCAGTCACTGGAGATAGAAGGCTTTTCTGCAAGTACTGCAGAAAGGATAATCATGTAGTCGAGGATTGCCTTAAACTGAAAAACAAGAAGAAGAGGGAACAAGAACAAAAGACCGGAAGTTATTCAAATAACTCGGTAATGGGAGATTTGCGAGCATGGTAACTCAAGAAGCCGAGTCTAGCGGCTCGGACTCGACTTCATCCACCGTGCATCACGGTCCATTCACATCGAGGAACTTCATCGGCTCGGGACATTGCTCCAACAAGCGAGCGGTTCCCAACACAAAGCTCGGCGATGAGTCATGCCCCCCCTCGGGCATCTCGTCATCCAGGTATGTTTACTCTATCGCGCTAGATCGACTACGATTTGTTGACAACTTGGATCATTGACACCGGTGCATCGGATCACATCCGTTGCAATCTTAGATATTTCTTTAACTATAAAGTCGTCGTTGGTGTCTATGTGTTCCTTCCTAACTCCACAAAAGCTCCCGTTAGCCACATTGGATCGATCACCCTTCCTTTCGGATTGGTTCTTCATGATGTCCTGCTGGTTCCTAGTTTTGGATTCAATCTGGTTTCTGTCAGTAAATTGACTCGTGACTCCTCTGTGTCATTGCTGTTTCAATCCCAAAATTGTGTAATCCAGGACCGTATCACCAGCAGGACGATTGGTTTAGCAACAACCATTAAAGGTTTATATCAGCTACCAGCTCAGGATTTAACTCAAGAGTCTAAAAGTGCTACTTCTCCTACTCGTGTTCTTGCAGTCAGCTACAATTTCCAACCTCAGAGCATTAATCTTTGGCATTGGAGATTAGGTCACCCTAGTGATGCCAGAATCAATTCTTTAAAACAATGTAACCCTCAAATTGTAGCTGAACGCATTTTTCACCGTGAAGTTTGTCATTTTGCAAAACGAAACGTTTATCCTTCCCGCTTAGTGAATCCGTGGCTCTTAAGATTTTTGATCCGGTCCATATGGACATTTGGGGGCCACTCTCGGTTGAATCGTATGACAATTTCTCCTTCTTTCTCACCGTTGTTGATGACTATTCGAGGGGAACATGGATTTTTCTAATGAAACACAAATCGAAGTTCGTTCCCTTATTGAGTCTTTTCGCAACATGGTTTATACTCGGTTTGAAACGAGAGTCAAAGTCGTTAGAAGTGATCGGGGAAAGGAATTTGCTATGACTAAATACTTCTCGATCATGGAATTATACATCAAACATCTTGCGTTGAAACTCCTCAACAAAATGCTCGTGTAGAACGCAAGCATCGGCATATTCCGAATGTTGCTCGAGCATTGCGGTTTCAAGCCGGTTTACCTCTCAAATTTTGGAGCGCTGCGTTCTTCATGCGATTCACTTGATCAATAGAATGCCTACTCCGGTTCTCAACAACATATCTCCTTTTGAAAAACTATACCATACTCCTCCTGTTCTTGCTTCCCTCCGTGTATTTGGTTGTCTATGCTATGCCTCAACTTTGGCTAGCCACAGAACCAAGTTCCAGTCTAGAGCCCGCCAATGCATTTTTTTTAGGAATTCCAGCCAAAGTCAAAGGTTATAAGGTCATGGATTTGAGTACTGGTCACGTTTTTCTCTCTCGAGATGTTGTGTTCCACGAAACTATTTTCCCATTCAAGGGTGTGTCTGGTTTAGCCTTACCAAATTTTAACATTGATCCTCCCGAGTTCACTCCGGATTCGAACTCGGCCGCCTCATGCGAGAATTGAGTCGATCGTCAATCTATCAAGCCCTCCTAATCATGATCCGGTTGTTGATGATTCTAGTCCTTTACTAGCATCATCGAGTATGCCCCCGGTGATGATGATGTTCGGTTCCTTGTGTGGAGGGTGATGACTTAGAGGCCACATCCGCCGATGTTCCTCCTTTAGTCACTCGCCAATCCTCAAGGACTAGACGTCCTCCCACTTACTGCGGGATTACCATCTTGATCTAACCACCGCTAAGCACTCCCTTGCTTTGCGGTTGTTTGTTATGACTTCCTTTCGCAGTCATAAGAAATTCGCCTTGAGTGTAGTCACACTCCGGGAGCCTAAAACCTATAGGGAGGCCGTTCTACAAGCGTGTTGGATCAAAGCAATGGAGGAGGAGCTCTCGAATTGGTATCCAATCTTACCGGACGGTAGTTCCAATACCCCCGGTAAGCACCCTGTTGGTTGCAAATGGGTTTACAAAATCAAGTTGCATGCTGATGGCTCAGTTGAACGTCATAAGGCACGACTAGTTGCCAAAGGTTTTACTCAAGTCTACGGTGTTGATTTTCTGGACACTTTCTCCCCAGTTGCTAAGATCAACTCTGTGAAATGTCTATTGGCTATTCGCCGTTAAGAACCGGCACCTTCGAGCAGATGGATGTCTCGAATGCCTTCCTCAATGGTGAGCTTGAGGAGGAGGTTTATATGCAAGCTCCACCAGGTTTTGATGTCCCACCCGGACATTCTGTAAACTCCAGAGGTCCCTATATGGTCTTAAGCAAGCCAGTCGTCAGTGGTTTGCTAAACTAACTGAATCCCTTATGCAGAATGGATTCAGACAGTCTGGAGCTGATTACTCCCTCTTCCTGAAGGGCTATGGAGATAATATGGTTGTCTTACTTGTTTATGTCGATGACATCATCTTGGCTGGACACAATCAGTCAGAGATTGACATTGTTAAAGCTCATTTGCAGAAAATGTTCAAAATACGAGACCTAGGACCATTGAAGTACTTCCTTGGTCTCGAGATTGCCAGATCAAGTCCCGGGATCTCAATCTCTCAAAGGAAATACCGCATTGATTTACTTACCGACACCGGTTTCCTTGAGTCAAAGGGTGCAAAATCACCAATGGATCCATTACTACGCCCGACGGTGAACATGGAGAGCCGCCGGAGGATCCAAGCATTTACAGTAACCGGTTGGTCGTTTACACTATCCGACCATCACCGGATCGATATTGCTTTTGCAGTACAACAGCTGAGCCAATTTCAAACATCACCACGTACCGGTCACATCCATGCAGCTCATAGAATTCTCGGATACCTAAAGTTGGCACCGGCTCAAGGACTTTTCTATAAGTCCGCTCGCCACTATGGAAATGAAAGGGTTTTGTGACTCGGATTGGGCATCATGCCCCGAGACCGAGGAGATCAATCACGTGGTATTGTACCTACCTTGGAGATAACCCGATATCGTGGAAGTCTAAGAAGCAATGCACGGTGTCACGTTCATCATCCGGCGAGAATACGAGGCCCCGGCACATCCGGTCCGTGAACCGCAATGGTTATCCGGTTTAATAGCCGAACTTGGCATCCGTGTACACACACCTATTTCTGTGTACTGTGACAACAAGTCAGCAATACACATAGCTGAAAATCCAGTCTTCCATGAACGAACAAAACATATAGAAATTGATTGCCATGTTGTCCGAGAACGAATCAAAACAGGATTGATCAAGCTTCTATATGTGAGTACTGAAGATCAGGTTGCTGATATTTTTACCAAACCTCTTCACCGTCGTCGTGTTCACTATCTCCTTAGCAAGTTGGGAATAATAGATATATATTCGCCAACTTGTGGGAGGCTATCAGAAGAGGAGAAGAAGGATTCAGGTTATGCAGCATCCAAGGCTGGAAATGAAGAACATTCAACATTATTGCAGGAAGATGCGCAGAGTGACTAGATTGCAATGGAATGAAAGTTCGATGATTGAGCGTGCAACTGAGCTGGCTTTAGTTTAATGGAACTGCGTCGTTTTCATTATTACTGAATCTGTAATAAGTTGACACGTGTTTTAATTTCGTTTATTACCATTAGATGTTAAACAGTAAAAACGGAAAAGGCTTGTACTATAAGAACAAAAGGGATGAGGATGAAATGAAGTAAGCTTTTCCAGAAATCTTCTTCATTTCCTTTCCTCTCTTTTTCCTTCCTTCCCTCTCCGTCGATCACCTCCTCCGATTCTTACACCTGCTATTAAAATCAATATATATTGAATAACAAGACGCACTGCACAAACCAAGTTAATTAATTTTTATTATGTATAGTGCAACAGTTACAATCTGTAGTGGCACATTCAGCCTTGATCTAAATCTTTTATGCCTTATATAGTTATATGTTACACGCACGCAAGAACTAGCAAAGCAAAGTTGGGATCGTTGAGCGACAGTGATGATTGATGAAGTTGAGACATGGAAATTAATTAATGTTTGCTGCACATACATAAATTATGAGGAACTAACTGATCATTAGCCAAGACGAGAAAGGAAGGACCCCTGGAGGCTGGCATTGATTGATGATCATGCCGAGATATCCATTGAACGATCTCTGCAAGAATAGTAGTAAGTAGCTAATATATATATAGGAGAATGGCAGAGAAGAGAGAAAGATGATTCATTTAAAACATGTGTCAGTCGGAGTCAGGTAAAGGGATAGTAAGCATGCAATTGCAAGCAAAAGGGATAATGATGAGAAGAAGATAGAAGAGAGGAGATAAGATCAAAGGAGGAGGAGGAGATAAAGATCAAATTGAGATGACAGAAGAGAAGTGAGCACGCACCCCGCAAAGGTACTCCATCCATACAATTGCCTGTTTGTGTGCTCACTCTCTTCTGTCAGTCTATCACCCTCCTCGCCTCCTCCTCTTCCCCTTATGACCTTATCTATCTCTCTCTCTCTAAACAACAAAAACCCATATATAAGAAAAGAAATCATCTTTTTCACACAAACCCAGATCTGGAATTTTCTTCCCTTTTATAGCTAAATCATCAGACTTCCCCTCTATTTTCTTTACACATCTCAAACCCATACAGCAACTAACAAAAACCCCATAAAATTTCAATCATTCATTCCATTCTTCCCCTTTCAATGTTTCAACTATCTAGCAGATGGCGGAAGAAGATAAGAGCTAAAGAATTAATACACAAACAAACAAACAAACAAACACGGATTAAGAACTAGGGTTTCTCAAAGTAGCAATTACTGAACCCCAACTCCTCACATCACTGCTTTCAACAATCTGATTATGGGATAATAAGAAATCAGGAGATGGGAAGGAGTTTGAGAATAAGAAAGGAATTGGGAAATGGAAGCTCCCCCCTTTTAATTAATGGCGGAAGTAAAAAGGGACGGCTGGGAGGATTTGGTAGCAATATTATTATTAGATTTCAATATGAGAGAGAGAGAGAGAGAGAGAGAGAGAGGGAAGGAGCGAAGCAAGGCGGTTTCGTTTAGCGGTGGTGGAGGACTACTGACTGTGACTGGCCCCTCTTGCTTGCTCATCTACTGCTGCTTTGTCGAGCGTTTATTGGTTTACAGGACCTACTTTTGACACGTGTCCTCCCCTCATCATCTTTTACTAGAATTTTCTATTCCCACTGCTTCTTATACATGTGTGTTTATCCAATTTAGACCCTCTCAAAAAAGAAGTCATATATTTGAAATTTAGGACTATTAAAATGTATTATATATTTATATGCTCTCCGTAGTACAATTCTATATTTAAAAATGTCATTTTATTTTTTAGATCTGGTTTTAATTTAGCGGTGATTTTGTTATTTTACTAATTTGATTATTGGTTTTACATAAACAACCAATTTTAATGTGACTTTTTTAATTTGCATGTAATTTTTTTATGGACAATAAATTATGTTGTGTTTTTTCAACATCAATTCATGTATTTTCTCGATGTATTGTACTCTGTGTAAATTTCCAACCCTTTCTATGTAGCTTAAGCTTAGTGGGTTGACACAACCAAAAAAAAAGCTTGCTGCAAATTCCATAAATGTTTTTCTTTCAGAGATACCAAAAGTTAATATACAAAATAAATGAGAAAATAATAATAAGAAATACAATATCAAAATTCTAGATTATAAAGAGAAGTTTTGAAGATAATGAACAACTTTGTAGATCGTAGACAAATTATATACAGGTCTAAATGTACCGAATTACAATTGGAAAAAAATTAGGGAATAGGTCGGCGGATCGGAGGAGTTAAATTAGCATTATTGTTATTATTATTATTATACTAAGTCAGCAGGAATCGGAATGGATGAGATAAAATGGGGGCTCTGCTACTGACTTATGGTTGGTTGGTTGGTTTTCCACTTGCATGTTGATGGACCCGAAATTGGTCAAGTGGGGATGCGGGAATCGCATTAAGCAAATGGGCCAAGCTAATGGGGAGTCGACAACACATTTCTATTGTTTGTTTTACACTAATCTTCCTATTATGAGGTCAACGATTCTGATGCCAAGACATCAATTCTCTTGCAATCGTTTTCATAGAAATTTACATCTTTAAATTCAATTCTATTTTATCTAAGTGCTTAAATTAATCATGAAAAATATAATCATATAGTATTTAAATAATTTTATGAAACAACGAAGCGGGTGGTACCACATCGGCAGCAACATACCATGCTGACGAGGGCCAAGGCCAAAACACCACCATCACCCTCGATTGGTTCACCTATGCAATGTGCCTTTTTAATGAGGCAAGGGCCATCTCCACGGAGGTGTTGGGCGAAGATGAAGATATGGCGGAAATACAGGCGGACTAACGGATCATCACGGCAGTATACCATTCGAATCGTCAAAGATGAACGCTCCGGCAACGGCTTCACCCTGCAAGGATAGTATTCCTTCATCTGCTTTAGTTTCAGACTTTTTCATATTCTTCTTGGACGACTTTGTTTTTCTTTTCCGAGTCTGGTTGTTTTTAGTCGGTTCTAGAGTTTTGATCTATATGGCTAGGTATTGAGGCGAGTACAGTTGTGTTGTAAACGATCCTAGATCATTACAATCTTCCTTGTACTCGCATGTGGGCTACACTTCCCAGGTTACCACCTTATACATTGTATGTGTGCTTAATTCGATATTCTAATGGAATACGCATATGTCGATTTTGTCAAAAAAAATTATGTGACAATAATCTAACCAATTTTAGTCACGAGACACCGGTTTATGTGACCAAACTGCTATCTCTGGTCATCGAAAAGTTTCACGAACAATTTTGCATCAACATGATCACCGCCGCCGGCTTTACATTTCTGAAAAAAAACAGACGACTGTTCGTACAACTTGTGCAGGGAGTTGTACAGAGTATACACATTTATATGGGTTGTCAGAAAGTTGTACAAAAGTGTACACACATATGCATGAGATTGTACAAACTCGTATAGAAATGTATACACATTTGTATCGATTTGTGCAAATTCGTACAAAAATATACATATTTGTATGAATTTGTATGAAGTGTAATACTAGTATACTAAAAAAGTATGTGATGCAGTGAGTTCACGGCCCGGATCGAAGAAGAGTTGGCTTTGAGTTATTTTCTTAATTTAAGTAGGATTTTATCATTTTCCTTATCCCGATAGGTCTTAGTTAAACAATTAGTATTTAAATTTTTATTTTTTTCCTTATCCTAATAGGTTTAGACTTTCTTTACTTTTCCTTATCCTAGTAGGTTTTTGCTAGAGAACTAGTATTTAAAGACATCATTAGTAGTAGTCATGTATCTTATCTTTCATTGAATAATAAACCCAAGGATTTTTTCCTTTCTGGTGGATTCCATAGCTTTATCTTTCGAGTTTGTTGCTGACAAACTTGATTAACTTTTAGGACTCGGCGCTTGTGAGTTCTTCTTGTCTTATGACTGCGTCAGATGGTATCAGAGCATGCTTTCTCATGTGTCTTTTTGAAGTTTGAACAACTATGGAAGATCAAGCAGTTACACGAGCAGACATCAAGGGTATCACAACGGCTTTTACTGCGCCCTTGCTGATTTGACGACAAAGGTGGCAAATTAGACGGGACGAATGAACGCCAACAATGATGGGAGGAATAGAGGAAGGATAGACAGACAAGCTCGACAACCGCGTGGAGACGTGTCGGCTTGTGCTTACTCGAATTCTAGTTCACAAAAAGAAATCTCGAAAGAGAATCAGGATGACGAAAACCAACTGAATTGCAATGATTACCAGGTCAAGGCAGATATCCCATTGTTTTATGGAACTATGGGAGTTAAAGAATTTATGGACTGGCAGATCGACGTCGATAGGTTCTTCGACGTAATAGGGGTGCACGAAAACAAGCAGGTCAAGATGGTGGCAATCCGGTTGAAAAGTACTGCTGTCGTATGGTGGGATAAGCTTGTCGCTCATAGGCAACATTAGAGGAAGGCGCCAATCAGGACTTGGAGGGGAATGCAACAGTTGATGACGAAACGTTTCTTGTGGAAGGATTATGAGAAAATTTTGTACAAGACGTATATAGATTATGTTCATGGTAAGAGGAGTGTGATAGAATACACAACAGAGTTCCTATGATTTTCAGAATGCAATGGATTGGGAGAGACGGAGGGGCAGAAGGTCATTCGCTACATCAATGGCTTGAAGGAATCAATCTGAAAAAATAGAAAAGAAATTCCAGAAATGTGGAGGTGACGGCGGTGATCATGTGGATGAAAAATAATTCGTCATTAGAAGCCGAAATTGCTGAAAAATTGATCAAACAACTTTCGGTTGAGTATAGGCGCAACTTCACTTACTTTATTCTTAGTTTTCATTTTTTGCCCCTGTATTTTTAGCCATTAGATATGGTATGCTAATTTTGGACCATTTAGATGGGTAAGGCATCTTGGCATGATGCCAATAGCTGCTTTCTTTGCACCAGGTTCAGACTGCTCTTATGAGTTATTTGGCATGTGTGGTATTTTGGAGCAAAATGATGTTATATTTGAGAATGTGATATACCGGTGTTTATATAGGATATATAAAGACGCAAAGTGAGTGATTTGAAATATCATATGTTTTTAGATGCCAAATGTTACACCCCGAACCACGTGGGAAATTTTTTGCTCAAAATAACTATTTTACCCCCCCCCCCCCCCAAAGATCATTCCCTTTAGGTATTGGTAGAATATTCACATTAGTACGATTATGATTATAACTATAGTTATTATTATAGACCAATGTGTTATGCAAGATATTTAGCTTAGTAGGAATTATTATAGTTCGACCGACTAATCGATCTTGGTTAGATCGAATGGGACTGATCGGTAGTCGAACCATAATAAAATGCATGCCAACGGATTTGAGTCACAAAACTCCTTGTGGTTGAATGGTTAAGCTCTTGGACCTTTCAAGTTAGAGGTCTCAAGTTCGAGCCTCAACATTGATTTTAAAATCCTTCCTTTCTCCTCTCATCAAAACGATGTAGTTTCGATTAAGTGGGGAAATAGCGATGATGTCAGCAAGAGCAACAATAAGAGGGGGACATGTAGGACACCTGTGGGGATGTGGTAGTGACTTGGCACTGATGTGGCGATGACGTCACTCATCCTGCCACTTCTATGATTCATCTCGACGCGAAATTACCGGCGAGATTTTTAGCCCTCCGATCAAGCTCCATCTAGCCCTCCAACTCTATTTAAACTCGATTTATTCAACCCTAAGCCCTACCGATCGATCCCGCATCCATAGCAACCTCTTTCTCGCTTGAAATCGCAACCTCCTACACCTTTGGAGCGAACGCCGGTGACCTCTTCACCTTGCCGGATTCGGAGAACTAAGGAGTTAAGGTTTGAGATCTGAGGCTTGTTTCGATCTCGTCAAGGATTCCATAGTTTATCCTCTCGTTTCGTCGGGATTGTACCTGAACCCATTCGTGTTTGGATTGATGCTTGAAATCTTAGAAACAACCTCGACGTCGACGAAGTTATGAATCTTTGAGTGGGTGTTTCGTAGAGATTTCGAGCCTCCAAACTAGTGGGAAAGCTTGTATTAAGGTTAGAAACCGATTCATAACACTTCAATTATTTTCCGAAATGATTTCATCACCCTCGCCGAAATCAGGGATTCGCTCGCCGGAATCTGGGAATTTTCCGGCGAGTCTCACGATGCCTGGGTGGAACATGATGGTTGAACCGAAACGGTCCTAACCCATATCGGTTAAGCAGGTCTGAGTTTGGTGCATAATTTCATAATCGATCCCTGAACTTTAGACAAGATGTCAAGTCAGTCACTGTAATAGTTAGAAACTCTCAGTCGTCCTTTCCTTAGGCCTTCGTAATCTGAAACTTTTTGATCTTGATAGTTCCGGCCCAATTCACTTCAGTGGATTTTCAAATCAGCCCTTTTAGTTACGAATCCTATCATCTGGTTCATTCTACTCTAGAATTCATCTTAATTAAATTGCGAAACCAATAATGTTGTTATTCGCGATTAATAATATGAATATCCTAGTTTTCATTAAGATTAGATAATATTTAGAATTATGACTTAATAATAGAATTAGAAATTGCTTAGTTTAATTAAGAATTTATTTTTTCTTTTCTTATAGAGTAATTGAAAGCTTCTATCATCCTATGGATAATAAAAACCTTATATCAAATTACCCTCCTTATATGCCATGATTAGGATAGCTCTTCTTAAATTAGGTTCTTACTCCTATCTCGAACCTATGTCGAAATGATTCATCTTCCCGTCACTTCACATTTAAAATGAGAAGTGATTTCTTCGAATGGCGCCAAGCATCAACCCAGATTCTCTTACTATTTCAGTTTCTCAAACTAATCTTTATCCTCGTCTTTAGGCTCTTAATGGCGGTCCAGTTCTAGTGCTTATCTCATTTATTTTCCTCCACCGGACCTTTACCGCTTGATTTCCAGGTGGGTTGGTTTAAGGGGGTAAACTCTTGTTGTGTATTTAAATTACGTTATGTAATGATTTATGATTATTGAACTTTCCTTGATTCATGATTATCCTAATAATTAAATACTATTAAACTTCATATGACCAAATAATACACTCACCCCTAGCTAGACCATCGCCCACATTATGATTTACGGGCCGAGTTTTGCCCATTATGATTTATGGGCCGGGTTTTGCCTTTATGATTTATGATACCGTCTGATGGATACGTAATCCCAGACCTCTATGATATTAGCGCTAGAGCGGTGGGCTAGTTAGGGGAGTTAGGGGGCCCCTAGATAAGAATATGATTAGAAGTACGTATGACTTCTACTAAATAGATACTAAGACTCACGATATACTTAAAGCCTATAAATAATATTCATTGATTATGAGTAACTCTTAATAACGAAATCTTATGATTCCGATAATGAACACGCAAGACTGACCCCGAGCCACCCACCAGGTCACACATGAGGAGCTAGAGATCAGCCAGCCTCAAGAGAGTGCAATCGTTGCCCATCATGTCTCTGGACTCAAAGTGAGTGACGGGCTTAGGAGGCCTAGTATTTGTAGTGTCATGGAGTTAGACTTGAGATTATTTCTTTCAGACTTTTATGGTTGGATTTTATTGTTGGGCGCCCACTTGTTAGGGTTATACTTCATCTTTGACTACTATGAGTTTTGGTTAGCGGTTTTGGATCGATTTTATAAATTTTATTTTGGAGCCATTTAACTGTCCCGAGCATTTTGGTCATTTAACAAATGCTAGGAGTTTAGGGTTTAACATTTTTGTATCAGAGCCTGATTTCTCTCTTTTCGCGTTGGGAAACCAATGAGATACTGAGATCCGATCTTTTGTTTTATAAAGAAATTTCAAGGTGATTTTTTGTTTTTTTAAGTGAAGTCCAATTTTTAAGAACGTGTTGCGTTTTGGTTTTGAAATGAGTCTCAAGTCACTCCATAGGAAAAACTCAACTCACAAAGTTCTAACTTGGATTCTTTCTTGATCCACCAGAGCTAGCTACACACCGCCTCTTCCACCGCTGCCAAATAGGCCGCCGCCCAAGATTTCTACTATGAGGACACCGATCCGGTGGTCGTGGAGTGATGGCTGGGCAAGGTGGTCCGCACCTTGCGGGAGATGAGAGCTGATGATGAAGATAAGGTGTTGCTAACCTTGTCCTTGTTGTAAGGAGCTGCTCATGATTGGTTACTCACTCAGACTGCCAGTCAAAAAGACCTGCCAGAGATTGCTTGGGCGGACTTCCTAGTGGCTTTTAAGAACCACTTCATTCCAGCAGAGTACCAAAGGGATAAGCAGTGTGAATTTCTCCTGATCAAGCAGAAGTGGGGAGCTGAGGGACGTGAGTCGGTTGCGGAGTACACATCCCGCTTCAACCAACTGTTACCATATGGCGGTCCACAGTTCTAGGACCGAAATGCACAAAAGGATCATTACCTCCAGTGTATGAGGACTCAGATTCACCTTATGCTGAGTGCTTAGATCTGGGCGGCCAGAGAGGATATTTACAGTGTTGTTTTACGAGTGGAGAAAGCGGAGAAGACACTACATGAGGAAAGGAAGGCTAGCATAGATGTGGGGAAGAAGCGATCATCAAGCCAAATGTCAGAAGGCACCAATGATTCCCAGGCAAAAAGGGGGGTTTTAAGTTTGTCAGAAAACCACGAGACCATCCAGGCTGCCTTAGCAAGCAAAGAACGATCATCTATAACCACAGATCGTCTAAGGACAATCAAAGCCATTAATCACACTCTGATCAAGTGGCCATAAATCACTCACCAGACTTGAGTTCTTGTCTCCTCTTACACCCCGAACCTGGTGGGAAAGTTTTTGCTCGAAAATACCTATTTTACCCCCCAAGATCATTTCCTTTAGGTATTGGTAGAATATTAACATTGGTACGATTATGATTATAAAAATGATTATGACTATAGTTACTATAATCCTATGATAGACCAATGTGTTATGCAAGATATTTAGCTTAGTAGGAATTATTATGGTTCGACCGACTCATCGATCTTGGTTAGATCAAGTGGGACTGATCGATAGTCAAACCAGAATAAAATGCATGCCAACGGATTTGAGTCACAAAACTCCTTGTGGTTGAATGGTTAAGCTCCTTAGGGTTTAACACCAAATTAGTTATTTTGACCCAAATAACTTTGAACAATGTATTTCAGTCATAATACCTCATCGAAACGATCCATTAATCTGATCCAACACCACATAATAAAATAATAAGCATCATCAACTCAAAATATAGGCAACAATGACCGATGACATATAACAATTGAATCCAGGTCAAAAGCAAGGAAAAAATCAAGGTTTCCAAAACCAAACCGGAGCTTGAACTAGTAACGTTAGGTGTTGAGGGTCTGATAGTTTAACCGGGGTCTAACCATTTTCTAAATCAGGCCGCTCCGATTAGATATTTACAATGAGAAAAGTCTTCATTAATGGGAGTAACGACCATCCTAAGCTCTTAGATGACTTATTTAAAGTGATTTAAGGGTCTAAATTAAAATGAGCAAATAAGTTATTTTTCAAATTAATTAAATTTCCTCAATTTTTTATAAAAAATTCAAACATTAACTTGAGTGACTAGACCCGAGTTCCTGTAATCGGTATGGTGCTGGTTACTTTTGGTCGCCGTAAAATTTTGTTGTGAATTTTTCATAGGTCGCCAATGGGCTGATCTACAAAGAAAATTGCCCATCGGACCGGACCACCTTCGCTAGAGCTATTTTCTACAAAGAAATTCGGCAACATGTTGTACTCAATTTTTAGACCCATAATTGGTTTTTTGAAACGATACTCGTTTTGCAAATGAGTTCAACATATGAGATTAAAAAAATTTGTACACGTGAGACCAATACGCCACTCAAAATAAGAACGAGTACATGAAATGTTTTGTACGGAAATGAGTATAGTTCAAGAAACCTAGCACACGCGAGTGCACATAAATGAGTACAATGTTTAAGGGAAGGCGAGTAAAGGAATCATTACAAATGAGCATAAAAAAGATACACTAATAAGAGTAATATAACAGACCAAATCGAGTACAAACAAGACAACATATATAACACTTAACGTACAATACTTAATAATCACGTTCATTGCTATACAAATAAGTATAAAAAACAAGTACAAGGACCAGTATAATGTTAGAAAGTGAGTACAATGTTAAGAACCAGCATATTATCAAGGCATTTAGATAACGGTGAGATGATCTAGTATGTATGCATATATATGTTCATACTACTAGATAAACATGGATTTTAAGGCAATTGGTGATTTAGTAGTACGCACTATTCTTGTATTTAGCGTGATATTTTGAACGCTTAGATGTGTGTATAATTTTGGTTATATATGATGGATGCATGGAAGAATGTTTATGGCTATACTTTTGGTGTAAGATGTGGATGGAATATTGTGGCTAAGTTGTTATTCATTTGGAGGCTTTTATGTTTTTCTTTTGTGTCTCTTGTGGAGTGAACACCTATTTTGTAGACTTAAATAGGTTTATCATGTATCACCTAAGAATATTAATACCGGATTAAAATAGGATTACTATTCCTTTCTTTGTATAGAAAGACTTATAGTACCTATGAATACTAATACTTGTTAGAATAGGATTAGTATTCCCTTTCTTCTACAAAAAAGGTTTTCGTACATAGAGTAGGATTATGAGACACCTTCTAACAACTATATCTACTTGAACAAGTAGAGTTTGTAAATATCTATTATTCTTTCCTACTATATGAGTTGCACTTAGAGGCCGGTTTCAAGCATTCCTTACACATCTTTCATATCAGACACTACTAATCACAGCTCTCCAACTCTATCTTCTCTATTTATCATCCTCAGTTAAACTAGTATAAGTAGTTGCACTTAAAAAGATCACATCAGTTTTCCAATCCGAGGATCCATTGCGGTCTTACAACAAGACTAACTGAATATCATAAATGAAACGACGATCGTCAAAAATGTGATTGAGTTCATCCGCACCATCATCACATAAGTAATAAGAAATATCAAGAGTAAACCCCCAGCTAGCTAGCTACATATGAGTAAGAAGAAGAAGAAGAAGAAGAAGAAGAAGAAGAAGAAGAAGAAGAAGAAGAAGAAGAAGAAGAAGAAGAAGAAGAAGAAGAAGAAGAAGAAGAAGAAGAAGAAGAAGAAGAAGAAGAAGAAGAAGAAGAAGAAGAAGAAGAAGAAGAAGAAGAAGAAGAAGAAGAAGAAGAAGAAGAAGAAGAAGAAGAAGAAGAAGAAGAAGAAGAAGAAGAAGAAGAAGAAGAAGAAGAAGAAGAAGAAGAAGAAGAAGAAGAAGAAGAAGAAGAAGAAGAAGAAGAAGAAGAAGAAGAATTTGGAAAAATTTATGACAAGAGTAAAATGGAGATAAACTAATTATAAATGAATGTGGGCCTTGGGCCTCTCAAATCATACCTATATTGGTGAGATTTGTAATCCCCCGTTATCATGTAATTGGGTTTGTCAATTACATGTATTTGGCCCTTTTTTCATACCAAACAATGTATTCATTCAAATACATGTATTTTTAATTCCATGGCTTAAAATCAGCCCATACCAAGCAAGCCCTTAACCCCAACAATCGGCGACCAGGTTACCGGCCGAGGAGCAACCATCACCTTCTTCAGAGTATCCACAGCAGCCACAGGCTCCTAGGATGAACTTGATCCGGCGACAGAAACGCCGACCAAGGGCGTGGAGGAGGGGAGGGTGGAAATGGAGGACATCGAAATCAGAAAAGAGAAAGGTGAGGAGAATTGGCGGCACGACGTGCCTCTAGCGACAAAAAACCAACTAGGCGACTATCGTAACCGGCCAAGTTAAAATGGGAGAAATTAACTTTCATGTCATCTAAATCCTTGACTAGATTTAGCTCGATTTTGGTTAAGCAGTTCGATTTTTGGTTCGATTGGAATCCCACTCGAATAGTGGAATCAAAGGGTTGATGCTTAATTTAATTTACTAACTCGAGAAGTTTGACTCGTTGGTTGACCGAGTTTAAGAATTAGTAAAGTTCGTTGAGGTTCAGTTTAATTACCAGATCTGCTAGATAATAGGAGGTGGAGTGAATACCTTATTTTAATTAGTTATATATTAGGGGATATCTGGACTGTTGAATGAATCCTACGGTAGGAGATGGAGGCTTGTTGGAATAATGTGGTGATTGAAATGTAAGGAATGGAAGTTTGATGATTGATATGTGAAAAGATGAAATTGGGTAATTATTTTGTAAAGTAGAAAATTTTTGGAAATGTGTTGAAGAGAAGCAGAGGAAGCAAGCTATTTCTTTTCTTTTATTTTTTTAATGAAAAGGTAATTTGACAAAGGAAGTTTAGAATTTGCCGAGTAGCTTTTTACTTCACCTTATTTCGGTTGAAGCTGCTTCTACATTTTTTCTCTTGTTCTTTCATTGATCTTTGGTTGAAACTTGTAGCTTGAATGATACACAAATACATTAGGCTTTATATAGCCTTTACAAATGAGAATACAACAAGAACATATTAATTGCAATCTTCTCTCATCCAACTAATTTAAAGGCTAATTATGAACTTTGTTGGTGGCTTGATTTAATTGCATGTAGGTGGTTTGGATATGATATGTTGATGGCTTGTCTACAAACATTATTGAAGATGAAAGTAACTTGTTGAAGCTTCACTTTTCAACACTCCTCCTTGAAGCTTCAACTTTGCATTCCAAGCATGGTTCGAAATTGTAGAAACTTGTTTAGTGGAAGAGGTTTGTGAATTTCTGCAACTTGCTTCGTTTGATCCGCTGTGAATCAACAAAACTTGATGTGTTTTTTTAATGTCTGATAAAATGATATTTTACCTTGATGTGCTTGGGTTGGTGTTTGGTTTGTAGCATAGATCTGGTCTGGTGGTTGTGAGATAGAGTAAGCTTCCCGCCAAACTTGGAGACTCACCGAATATTGGTTTTCTGTTTCCGGCGGCGAGCTGTTCGTCAGAGAAGAAAGGTGACTGATATGTTGGAAAAGTCTGGTGAATAAACTGTAAGGTAGGAAAAGTCTAGTAACCAAATAGCAATTTTAGTAAAGTTCAATGACTATTTTGTAACCTAGGAAAAGTTGAGTTACTAAGTGTGCTTCAATTTCTAAAGGAGTAATTTGAGCATAACTCGACCGTTTGAGCTCCAAACGAAGCGCCGTCAGAAGCTGTGAATTCATGCTAACAAGGGGAATCTTTTGAGATTTCGCCCCATGAAACAGGTGGGTGTTTTAAGGGGATAAAATATTATCGTTGCATTAGGTTAGAATATGTTTTAATTAAGTTCGATGCACGTGTTTACATGCCATGAATCGGTGATTGAGTGATATGTTATGTTATGTTATGATATTACTTGATTGATGCATTTTAGTAATGTAAATGATTCCATGATTAAGTGATTACCTTATGGTAGGTAACTCAGGTGATGGTTAAGTGACTATATTATGTTAGGCTACGTTATGAATTACTTTATTGACTAAGTAGTTACCTTATGTCATGTTATCCTTGTAATGGTTAAGTAACTATGTTTTTATGCTACATTATGATATTACTTGATTGATTAAGTGGTTATCTTATGTTATATTATCCTTGTAACAGTTAAGTGACTATCATCAGTTAGGCTACGTCATGAAATTACTCGAATGATGCGGCTAATCGTATGTCAATGTCTCTATCATTAAGTGGATACCATCTGTCATGTTAGTTATGTTATGATTAGATAACTATGTTATGTTAGGTTAAGTTAGGTCAGGTTACCATATCCCCGGGCATGTGCAAATTATCCCTTTTAACTACATTAAAGCAAGTCATGTTCCCTAGGATCAGTGCTTACATTCTTGTCCATCATATTTATGTTATGATTGCATATGTTGCTGCTTGATGATATGTAAGTTTGCCCTTTCAAACTATGGTTAAGTCATATCATGTTCCCCAAGATTAGTGTTTTACATCATGTTCATCTTGTCTATGTTATGGTTAGAAGGTTATGTTCATGTTATTACTTGATGATGTGGAATTTGGTTGTGTTCTTACTATGATAAGACATGTCATGTTCTCCAGGAATATAATGCTTACATAATGTCCCTAGTCTTGTTATGATTAAGTGTTTATGTTATCCCCCGATGACGCTTAAGTTATTAAGTGTTTAGATGATTACCTGATGAGGTTTAAACTTTGCTCTTTTAAACTATGATAAGTCAAGTCATGTCTCCTTGATTAGTGTTTACCTCAGATTCATGTGATTCACATTACGGTTAAGTGGTTATGTCATGATATGATATGTTATTACATGATGATTTGCAAGTTGTGCCCTTGAATTGAGATAAGTCATGTCATGTCTCTGTGATTGATGGTTATCTCATGTTCTTGTGATCCATGTTGTAGTTAAGTGGTTATGTGATGATGTGTTAGGTTATTATTTGATGATGTGCAAGATGTGCCTTGAATTATGATAAGGCTACACTACTTCAAGGTTAGGATATGATATATCTAGATGACTAGCGAGCAGTGAATAAGTACACGTTACTTAGACTAGCAATAGGTGTTCTAGAAACATGTAAATATCTAGCTAGCCCACCACCCACATGTTATGACCTCATGTTATCGTCTGGTGGATACGTACTCCCGGACTCTCACGTTCACATTTGGTTATGTTTGTTGATGAGTTGCCTAAGATGAAAAGTTATATTTATTTGGTTACTAAAATTGGAGTAGTAATCTAGATGTTTATGAAAAAACCTTATGTTTGAAAAATTGTAGAAGCAGTGTAACGAGTCCATTTTCAGTGACAATATTGCTACGTGCGATGAGCTCTGCCTATGAGTCCTTCATTGGATCATCGGGGTTCAAGAGACAATGAGCGTGAGGTTAACTCTGTCATCTGCAAATGGACCTCGATGGAAAGAAGTATTTGTTGGTAGGAAGGCTTACCCGGGTGAAGAGATCACTATTAACAATGGCATCAAGACTGTCAAACAGTACCGGTTAAAGTGCTACGAAATGAACAAGGTGGTGTTCTAGCTGCTTTCTTTGCTAACTGTGGCTCGTGTTCTACCACTCAACCAGAGCTTCGCGAGGCCATCTTCAAATTTGACTCAAAGTGTGTTCTTGATTTTCTGCTTGTTGACCCACCACACGATGCTCGACATATATCTTGTATCTGAGAAGGGCGACAGCTTCTTAATCGTGAGGGGGAAGTTTCAATTTCACACATCTTTAGAGAAGACAACGCAGTTGCAGCTCTACTTGCCAACCATAAGCACTCCCTTAGTTTTGGATTTCATGTTATTTTGTCGCTTCCCCGTCATATTTTAAATTGCGTCCTTGTGGATTTGTCAGAAGTTATGTACCCTCGGTACATTGTTTCTAATAATTAGGGCCTACAACATTTTTTCTTACAAAAAAAAGATAGACATGTGAATTGTGTAACAAAAATTAAAAAATAAACAATTGATTGTATTTCCAAAAATCTCGGAGCGCATATGATAAACTTCTGAGAATCACGACCACTCTAAATTAAATAAGTTACATCATCTAACCCTGCCCACGATAAAAAAAAGTAAATAAGTAGATTCAGTTAAACGAATTGGATTTTTTATGAAGACGGAAACTAAACAATTAACAAAGGTTGAGTCGATTTCAAGCGATCGTAGGCAATCCAAGATGCCACTGTAGGGTCAGACACTTCTATAGAGTGTGTTCCAAGAGGAAGTTTGTGGTCACGACCAGCAAGATGGTCTGCAAGGCAATTCCTTTTACAATAAATGTCGATTCCCAATCTCGTCGCATGAGTGCCCGGAATTGAAGAATCAAATGACCATGTTGGTGGTCCAGCGCTCCTTGCTGCTCCACCAAGCGAGTGGTCGTCATAGAATCAGTATGTACTACCACTTTGCGGGCTCCCACAGTTCCACACAAGATTCAATTCCTCGATAAGAGCTCTCCATTCAGTACGCATGATGGAGCATCGACCAAAATTGGTGCTAAACACCAGAACGCAATCACTTGAAAATGACCATAGCCTCTACCTATCTTAGCTCGTCCATGTTGAATCACCAATCCATCAACATTGAGGGTTAGCCATGGTGGTTGGTGTGGTTCCCAAGAAATATCGTGAGTAATCCGAGCATTTGGGACAGATTGGCAGATACGGTTTGCCACAATTTCACACAGCAGAATCATGTTCTTCCAAAAACCAAGATGCACTGTAAGACCCTCGATAGGAACACTTTCACCGGTAAACATGAGCTGGTTTCTAACTTTCAACAACAGCCAACAAACAAGACAAATGTGATACATCTATCATTGCGGTGTAAGTTCCCCCATCACGAATCCTCAAAGGGGGGATTGAAGAGCTCTGTCCACTCGTTGGGAACCAGAATCGTCTTCCAAAAGGCAACAACCACAAGGCAATCCGCGGAGGATGTGTAAAGGCGTCCTTTGCATTCCCTCGCATCGATGACCGACCCAATTTTGCGCTAAGTGACGTCGAAACCTCTCGTTATTACACATAATATGATTATGTCCCACCATCCAGAGGAAGTGCTTAAGACGATTTGGCCCATACCAGTCCCAAATCGACTTCCAACTCCATTGTTCATTTATTGAAGCGGCCACTTGCCCAACGATGAGAAGGTACCCAGATTTAACTGAATACATAACATTCTTCTCCAGGCCACATGTTGGAGAGTCCGGACCCGAGCCATCCATCGGTGGGCTCATACTGGCCACATGTTCCACCCAAGGGACTAGTAATTTCTTTGATAGACGAGTAAAGTTCCATTCACCCGACGCCGTATCGAAATCCACTACATGAGCATCAAAATTCACATTGGTAAGATCCCCTCCACACTACGCCAACAAAATCCGTCCAGAACTTCGTACTCCGACCGTCTCGAGTCCCCCATTGTAACCCAAGATTGACAATGGGCCACACATCTCGGATTCCATGCCAGAGGGTTGACCACCGTTTCGTAGTACAAGGCACCAAATGGCCATCAACATATCTCATAGACTTAGTAAGCACAATATCAGCCCAAAAGGCGCTTCAAGAGACCCTAAGCGAGCTTAAGAGTGAATGCTTGATTCATGCAACAGGCGCTCCGAAGGCTAAACCCATCCAACTCCTTAGGCTTACAGATGGTATCCCAATTGACAAGATGAACACCTCGGGTACCTGCCTCTGAACCTCAAATGATGCCTCTAATACGTTTATCGATCTCGTTGCAAACCAACTCTGGAAGGATGGGATGGCCCTAAGCACTAATGTCGCCAAGGTGACTCTTCTAGCGAGTGAGAGGAAGGACCGCTTCCACCCTACAAGCTTTTTATCCAGATGTTCCAAAATATACGTGTACTGTGCAATAGTAGACCGACTATGGAGGATACAAATTCCCAGATACCTGCCCAAGTTTTGGGTGATTAGCATTCCCAAGATCCCTCCAATATCTCCTTGTTTACCCGATCCAACATTCTTGGAAAAAAAACACCTCCGACTTCTCTTTGCTAACAGATAGACCTGACAAGCAAGAAAAATTATCAAGACATTGGGAGATAATATGAGCTTGGTCGGTAGATGCCTCCTTGAACAGATCAGGTCATCCGCAAAGAAGATGTGGGATAGCTGCGTTCCATCCCGAGCTAAGGAAATCGGCTTCCAAGCACTAATGTCGATCAGGTGTTGGATTAGGCCACTCAGTCTCTAGATGCATGGAGTAAAGATATAAGGCCAGAGGGGACAACCTTTGCGGATCCCTTGTTGCAGTTGGAACGAATCCGTGCAGCCCCCATTCATCATAACTTGAAAGGTAGGAGATGTAACACAAACCATGACGACTGCAATAAAGTGATCTGAGAATTTAGCAAGCGATAGAGTTTGTTGTATAAAACTCTAACGAATCCTATCATTGGCCTTTGTGAGATCAATATTAAGAATCATATGCCCTCTCCGGCCTTTCTTGCCATGCATTGAATGAACAACCTCCTGCAAAATAATAATGTTGTCAGTGAAATGGTGTCCCGACACAAAACTCGTTTGAGAAGGGTTTAGCTTAGGCTTAATAGGTCGGAGCTGATTAGCAAGACACTTGGTATGCGTCTTATAAGCTACATTGCACAGGCTAATCAGTCGATACTAGGCAGGGGTCTCCGAATCTTTGACTTTAGGCAACATAACAATCAAAGTTTCATTAGCCACGACTATATTGGCCGGCTCCCAAAAAGCTCCGATCACAAACTCACCAAAGCTGCTCCAACAATAGTCCAACATTTTTGAATGAAGATCGGATGAAATCCGTCCTTCCCGGGGGCTTTGATCGAATCAAACACCTCACTCGACGAGAGCTAGTGATCAAGGCTCAAAGTTTCTGAATCCGAGAGGTGTGACTTAATACGTGGAAGATGGAACTCTTTACACTCCGGAAAAGCCTGTATCCATGAAGAATTGCAAATTGAGTGATCCAATTGGTGCCTCTTCAAACCATGATACCAGGTAAAATGAGGTCTTGACATAGGTAAATCATTGAGATCACAGTTTGCACAACAGTCTATGAACGGTTGATGCTTATGAATATTAAACGGTCCCCACCCCTTTTATCTGCAGTAGCGAGAAACTGAAAAATCTTGTCCAAATTAACCTTTAAAATGAAAAAATTGCATAGAGCCCGAGAGGACATCTAACTGCACGACGACCGAGTTTCATAACGGCCAGATGCCTACGATATCTTTTCTCCCAATCAGTGAAGCCCATTTTTCGAATGATGTAATCTGCATCAACCCCGCTGGAACGGGGTTCAAAAATGAAAACAATATTCGGATAATGTTTGGCAACATAAGCTTTAAACAAAGTCAGAAATCTCAGATCATGAGCACCTCTACAATTCTAGGCAAAACTTTGATCATAGGAAAAACAAAAACTGGTGGATCCGGGCAAGAAACCATAGAAGACAATCAATGGCGAGTGGCGTCCCCACCCTTACGCTGTTTAGCCCCATTTTGAGGCCTACCAAACTGTCAATTTTGGGAGCTACGGCTGCGATGTTTCAGCTAGTTTGTGTCAGTGCTAGAAACACAATTAGGATGTCATTCTTTGTCGTCTGCACCAAGGACGAATTGGGAATCCTAGGCTCGCTACAAGATGTTGGTCTGGACCGAGGATCGTCCTTGATTTCTCCTTGGTTCTTGGTATTAACCGAATCGTCAGCCCGAGTTGGTTGGGGATCATTAGTTTGGGGAGTCTCAAAAGCAGAGATAACTAGATGGACCTCTGAAATTGGGTGACTAGACAAATCGACAGAAAGATCATCCACCCTGGCGGTACCTTGGCCAACAACATCCCTGCTAGAACCCGGTTTGAAAGTAGTGTTGGCCACGAGAACATTAACAAGGTTACCCTCAGTTTCCTTGTGCACATCCACGGCGTCCGTTGAAGTTGTCGGAAACAATGCGGGACATGGAAGGGTCACACGTTAGGTTGGTCAGATTCCATTGCCTCGGCTATGACGACTTTACGGCTACAGGCTACAGTCGCATGGCCAGCATGCCAACTGTAACGACAGATAACATGTATCCCTTCATAAAGAACTTTCAACCATTCACCATCAACCCCTACTACAGGTAAGAGAGGTTCACTAAGGTCAATTTCCACACACATCCTAGCGAACCTACCACGGGTGACCAAAGAGGTTTGACGATCAATGCGTATGGGTGAGCCTATTTCACTTGCAATGGCATATAGGCTGTCATCATAGTAGTATTCCAGCGGCAAGCCCTCAATACGAATCCACGTGATGGGAGAGGTCATGGTGGCCTCCTCCGAAATGAATTGTGGGCACCATTCCTTGAGCATCACGAAAGCTCCTGCAACCGAGTAGGGACCACTGGAGAGGACTTTCACATCTTCCCTACTGCTTCATTTAGCGACGTAAAATCCATGTCCAACATCTAGGAATTCTGGATCGGAAGCTAGGTTCCAAAGGCCAGTCAGGCGATTAATAAGGTGGAAATAGCCCACAGATTTACCATAGACCTAAAGGGTTATTGCACTACGTAAGGTAATCCTCACTCCAGTATTTCCTCAAGCTACTAGGAAAAGACACCATTCGCTTCAAAGACCATCAACAATGGATGACTTAACCTGAGCTTGAGTATCAGGATTGACGTCGAACTTTGACGGAATCATGCTAGTTGGAACCCGATGAATTAACGTGTCAAAAAAGGTTGGTGACTCCACTGCCATGGAGGATAGAGTAGGGTCATGATCCGGCGACAGCCCCGCCGGTGGCAACGATGCCGCCTCCATGAAGGAAGAACGCAACAAGCTTCGCGAACAAACTCTAGCAACGCGAACAAACCCTAGATTCATGGAGCAAACTTCGGGCTTCTTCTCGATCTGTAACTAATTTAATGCTCATTCAATCAATTAAACGAATCTTACATAAATTAATTAAGTACGGAGCCGACCAAATACTGCCCGACAACTACAAAAGAACCGAAGATTTAAGAAAAGAAAACAGTGATTAAGAGATGGGGGGTTATGTTGTGTACCAAATTGAATTGAGTGACGGCGGCACTGGCCATATACTAATTAATTTTATGTACGGATCGGTTTGGTTTAATGAGATAATGTTCCATGTTTTTGAAGGCAGAATTATTGCCTACTTTTTCTTGGAATGAACGTAGTATTTTTCTAGTAAAAAAAAATGTCTAAGCCAATAATTTATAATCTCCTCCAGCCCTATAATATTTTAGTTAACATTATTTAGATTATTTTCATTTTATAAATTAATTAGTAATTTTTAATAGAAACTTTATTGCTACATTGATAATATTAGCAATTAACTCATTTAGAAATTTCTAACCATCTTCATCCCAACAATTATTTAGCAATTTCTATCCATTATTTTTACAAACAAACATAAATAAAATGAACCAATAAAAATCATTATCTATTATTTATCTTCAATTAATTTTCATTCATAAATATATTTCTTAAAAAATGAGTCATTTTGCCTACCGCGTGATATTGTTAATTAACTTACTAAATTAGCAATCTAATAATTGTTTATACATGACATGTCATCCTCCATATCACTTAGCAATTGCTAAATTGGTAGGGATTGAGATGTTCTTATTTTTTTGTACATAATACTTTTTTCACAATTCCTGTTGGACAATCTTAGTTTATCTATTGTTTATATATAAAGGCTAGTTTAGGTGGCATTGTTAATTGACTTTCTAATTTATAAATTTTTAACAAAATTTTTAAATTGACTAGTACTCATCCATCCCTAGCAATTGCTTATTAGGTGCCACCTCATACTCTACATCACTTAACAATTGCTAAAAAACTAGAGATGAGGATGCTTTAAAATTTGTTTAGAAATTTCTAATTGTGTTCACATTGCCAATTGACTTTCTAATTTAGAAAGCTTGCTAATTTTTCAAGTCTATGTGGATCCCTAATATATGCTAATTAGGTGTCACTTCACCCTCCACATCACTTTAGTAATTGCTAAAATTTTGTAATGGAGATGCCCTAAGTCTTAATATTCTCTTTATATATAGTGATCCAATTTTGAATCTGTCCCGTATGAATCAACATTTATGTTGATGGATTAAATATGAATATAAATCTATGAATTGTTTTTTGGTAAGCCTAGGTGCATCATCATCTATCTTTCATTCGTAATCAACGAGGTTGGGTGACCCCAAGTAGGTCATAAAACAAATATAGAGACATAATAGGTTCACTAACATAAATAGGATAAAAACCAAGTGGTAATCCAAGACGATCTAAGAAGCAAGCAACGTGGTTGCCTTCCTGATAAATATGCTCAAACTTGATCAACCAGTCCCCATCCAACATCTCATGGAAGTTGGCGACCTCAGAAGAGTGCTGGTGTGTGAGCTCACCATCCCTCCCCAGAAAAATGTTGGATCATCGCCTGCGAATACAACTGCACATGTACCCTCTAGTACCCTTTCTCCCAAGCTATCTGCAACCCTGCCATAACAACTCTCAATTCAACCCTGGTTATTGAGCATATCCTCAGGTTCATGTTATAAGCTGCCAAGCAGCTACCATTTGCATCACGGAACAAGCCTCCTTGATTTGAACCATGCCATGATTATGGCGAAACCCAACAACAATCTGAACACGGAACACTTGAACTCTAAATCTTTGACAAGGTGCCGGAAGCAAGATAGATAACCGGCCACGAACGACCGTGAATATCTCGTTGATAAAATTAATGGTCCTCCAAGCATGAACCATAACACACGTAAATGAACCAACGATCCTCCAAGTACGAATCAGCACGCCTTCAAGCGAATCAACCGCGTATAAAACTCAACACATAAAACGTAATTGTTATTATCAACAGTCTGACTAACAAAATACTAACCAAGCCTTTATATAGGCATTGCAAATTTAACTCCCAAGTATCAACTTCTGAACTAAGCAATGTGGTATTAGAATCTAAACCACAAATTAACAGTAAATGGTTTCTGGGACAAGATGAAGTTTCGATCTGTCTGACATCATATTTTAGTGCCCTTTTATAGAGGGTGTTTTCCCACAAGAGACGTCGATTCTTGATACAGTGGGTTGCTGCATTTCAGACGAGGATAACTTCTATCTTGGTCGTTCCTTCTCTCGGGAGGAACTGACAGATGCATTGAAACAAATGGGCTCGAGAAAGTTCCCCGACCCCGATGGTATACCCGCGTTCTCCTTTCGTAGATTTTGGCTGATTATTGGAATGTTGTTGCTATTATGCTGGATATTTTGGAGAGGGTGTGATCCCAGAGGACTTGAATTACACTCTTATTTGTCTTAATCCAAAACTTAAGAGCCCGGAAACACCCAAGGATTTTGGAACAATTAGTTTATCGAATGTGCTAAATAAGCTGGTGGTAAAGGTGTTAGAGAACCGGCTCAAGATTATTCTTGATAAAGTGATCTCTCCGGAACATAGTGCTTTTATTCCTGGACGTTTTATTACAGATAATATTATGGAGGCTTTTGAAAGTTTCCATTCTATGAAGAAGATTGTTAAGGCGAAAAATGGTTTCTTTGCTGCTAAGGTTGATATGGCTAAAGCATATGACATGGTCGAGTGGATTTTCCTGGAGAAAATTATGGGATGGTTGGGTTTTGATGCTAGGTGGATTAATCGGATCATGATGTGTGTGAAATCTATTTCGTTCTCTGTGCTATGGGCATCGTTCAGGAAGGTTTTCTCCTAGTTGATGACTCCTTCCAGGAGATCCTCTATCTGCCTATTTTTTGTTTATGTTGTGTGCTGAGGGCTTGTCGGCAGCTTTGACTGCAGCTACAATAGTAAACAGATCTACAGCCTCCAAGTTGCTCGAACAGCTCCTAAGATTTCACATTTATTTTTTACTGATGATAGTATACTTTTCTCTTGTGCTACAATGCAGGAATTGCAAACACTTAAACCATCCTGAAGAATTATGAACAAGAGTCGGGGCAATTGATTAATTTCTAGAAGTCGAAGGTGTCTTTCGGTAAGAATGTTAGCTTCCGTACTAAAGTTCAAATTAGTGATGTGTTGGAGATGAAAACTATTGAAAAACATGACAGGTATTTAGGTCTTGTTATTGAGGTGGGATGCTAAAACAGCTTTTCCCTATCAGAAAGATCGTGTTTGAGGGAAACTGAAAGGATGGAAGGAGAGGACAATGTCAGTTGCGACACAAGAAATTTTGATTAAATCAGTTGCTCTAGCTCATATCTGATATACCATGACTATGTTTCATATTCCTGATGGAATTATTAACGACATTCGCAGCTTGATCTCGAACATCTGGTGGGGCCAACGAAATGATGAGCAACACACTCATTGGTGCGGTGACAGGAGTTACTTTCTCCTAAATCTGAGGGTGGGAAGGGTTTCCACGATCTTCATGGATTCAGTGTTGCGCTTTTTGCTAAACAACTCTGGTCCTTACACCAGCGGTTATAGAGTTTGGTAGCAAAGATTTTCAGAGGGTAAATACCATAAACATGCTTTGGTTTTAGAGGCATATTTGGGCTATCTTCTGAGCTTTGTTTGGCGTACCTTAATGAGTACTCAAGAGTTTCTTTGGAGTGGCCTTCAATGGCGGGTTGGTAATGGGGCTTCGGTAAGGATTTTGGGAGATTGCTAGCTCCCAAGCGTGGAGGAAGGATTCATTCTGTCGCTCCCAATTGAACTCCCAATGGACGTTATAGTGAGGGACCTGATTAACCCTTATTCTGACAAGTGGAATCATGCACTTCTTGAATGTTGCTTCTCGCAAACTATTATGCATGAAATTCTTCAAATTCCACTATAGGATCTAGGGGAGACAGATCGTCTTATATGGTGTCATAGTAGTAATGGTTGCTATACTACAAGAAGTGGTCTCTTTTGATTGTCGCATTTCCAATAAGAGAGAGGCATTTTACCTATGAGAACACCTGAAACTTGGAAATTCTTATGGGTGTTGAAAATTCCGCCGAAAGTACAACACTTTATGTGGAAATTTTATAGGAATATTCTCCCTAATTCGGCGGAGTTAACTAAGAGGCTTCCTCGACAGGGCGCCTGCTGTCCATTTTATGGGTTGGAGGAATCTCAGGCTCACCTCTTCAGATTGTCAATGGACAAGCCGCCTTTGGAGATCGTCCCCTCTTTCAAACTGTTTCTCTGAAAGGATTTCAGACGATTATAGCGTTTGGTTCGATGATGTATGAGGTAAGGTTGCTAAGGATGTGGTCGAGAAGTGGTGAACCCTTCTTTTATTCCTTTGGATGGAGAGTTATGCTCATATTTTTATTGGCAATTTGTTATTAGAAGGAGAACTTTTAGGAAGAGCAGATAGTTTCCTCGAAAATTACCGAAAAGCTATTTGTCCAGCACATAGCAAGTTGATAATTCCTTCAATTCTTACATGGAAGAAGCCGCAACTTGGGTTTGTGATACTTAATATGGATGCTGGAATATTTGGTATTGATGGCATGGGGGGTAGTAATTTTTCTTAGGGATGAAGCTGAGAAGTTCATATTAGCAACAGTGTTGAAATTACTAGGGAGTTGGTAGGTTGCCCATGCGGTAACAGTGGCTTTAGAATTTGGTATCCAATTGGTGATTAGACATGGATATAGAACTGTGGAGCTAGACTGTAATAGTACTTTGGTGGTTGATCGAATAAATGTAGATGAACAAGATAATACAAAGCTAGGAATTATTCTCATAAACATTCAAAGACGAATGGAAGGGTTGGATAATAGTTGTTGGTGACATTATCGACGTGAAGCCAATATGGCTACTCATATTATGGCCCCAGCAATACTTTTTGGCTAAGTCCAATTGTTTGGATGGACCGTCCTCTTATTTTTTTGGTCAATCAGTTTGTGATCGACATTGTAAGTTCGATTGATATTTAATTATATCCCAACATGTTTTATGTAAGAAAAAGACAAATTAACTAAAAAGTGAACTATTAAATAGATATATTTTAGTATTCAATTCGTCAATTTTAATTAAGCATATGTCCTTAGGTTCATCAAATTGGATGGCCACTAATTTAATGATAGAAAGGTAATTGAATTATCTTTCCAGCGCCGTTGACCTCGCATGAATTGGAGTCTTGACGAGAGAATAAGAACCAAAATACTAAACTAAACAAAAACTACCTGATTTCTATGATGCCCTCCGTCTTTAAGACAATTCTTCCTCAAAACATAACAATTCCACTTGAGCCTCTAGGATAAAAAAAAAGCTTGATAAACCCTCTAAACTCTGCCCTATGAGCTTGTTCCTTGATGATCTTCCATCAAATATGCCATGCAATCTTCCATTCAATATTCTTAACAACCCCTTCTTGAACGAAAATCACAAGTTCTTCAAATTTTTCATACTCAACTATCTTCAAATATTTCAATGAGGATGGAGCCAACTTTGGTGAGGTGAGGGACACAAAATATGACCGTAACAATAAGTTTTCGATATCAAATTCATCACCTATGGGCATCACAAACTCGATGTGTTCTTGAACCTCATTGTCATTCAATTTCTCTTCTGCTTTGTGACAAGAAAGGATCTCCTTCAAAGAAGTATGTTCGTCTTTGCCAGTGGTGATTTCTTGGTTAAAAATTCCCTCCTCTTCTGGCTTGTCCGTTATTGGCTTCAAAATTTGCTTCATCTGTTGTTTAGCTGCAGCTATATTTGGTACCTCCTTCTACTTGGGTTCTAAAATAATTTCTTCTTGTTCGTTTTTTGCCCTTTTGAATATCTCCTTTAATTATGGATCAAATTCCTCCATAGTTAGCTCATCTAAAGAAATTTTTTTCTTTGGTTTAGACTCGACTCGTCTACTATGTGGCTCCTCTATTCGGCCGAGTACTAGTTCCATCAATCTTAATGCTCATCTGACTCATTAGTATCCCCAAACTTTCAATAGTCATCGGTGGAGCCTCATCATCCATCTTCACAACTCAACCAAACATTAATGATAACTAACTATCTAATTTTTTGTTTGAAATTGTTAATCGTATCAGTGAGATATTCACTCTCGTTCGTAGCTGTTATCTATCATGCTTCCGCCCCCTTCTCGTAGATTTCAAGTTCAAATGTTCCGTGTTGAGATTTTTGTTGATTTTCGTCGGAATCGGATGGCCCATAATATATGGATAGAAAACTAATTGAATTATCTTTCCAACACCGCTGATCCTGCACCAATCAGACTCTTGACGAGAGAGTACATACCAAAATACTAAACTGGACATAACTTTTTGGATTTCTATCACTCTAGCAGCTGCTTGTCCGATCTCAAGAATAACATACCTATCGGAATTGAGAGCAACCCACTCGGGTGGTGGTGACAGCCAAGAGACCTCCACCACCGTCTTGGTGGGTGAACCAGTATGAATTGACTGCTCACGTATCAAAGTCTCCTCAATTGTATGGGCTCAAAATCTAATACGCTGTGACAAAGCCTGGGGAGAGGTGAGATATAAATACGAACTCGTTTTCGGTCTTCCAAAGAGACCAGCATGCAACCCAAAATAGAAGGCTAGTGCTTGCCACATTCAGGTGATGAGTGATCCATGGCAAGAGTGGAGTATCCCAATTCATTTGATTGTGAGAAAGATAGGCAAGATGTGCCTAGCTGCTAACCACGAACGGACAATCCCGCAACACATGCATGACTGTTTCCGCTGACTACTGGCACCATATACACTTCCAGTCCTCCGTCATATGTCGATGTCACCATTCTTCACTCGTCAGGAGGTGGTTGTGAGTTTCCAACTAGAGGAAGTGGTAAGTTCTATGTGGGCCTCGCCAATGCCAAATGAGCCGCCAATCCGTCCCGTAAGGAGCCCATCGGTCTTTGATGGTGTGTAACTCATACGCTGAACATATGCAAAATCGTCCATCCTTCTCAGTACTCCAAACTAAGACATCTTCCCCTCGTCCAGCTCGTTGTGGTGACATTCCTGCAACCTAGAGAATAACAGCATCTTGTAACCATAGTCTAAGGAAATAAAAATCCCACTCACCCGAGGCAGTCACCAGATCTGCCACCCTTGCATCGACATCTGACCATTCATCAGTAGTCTACAGAAGATCCACGAGTTTAACTCATGTGTCTAACCAACAATCCAACCAAAATAAGGTTCCTAGTTGTCCCTAATACCCGCTTGCATCCTTGCCACCACTATTGGTATGGCGCTTTGATCCCGTGCCAAATCGGGGATGTGGAAAAAGAGTGTATCGGGTGATATTTCGTTGTCAGAACCTGCACCCAAAGATTTTTTGGTTTTGCAAGAAGTAAAAAACCAAGCTTTACCATGTACGCCTTGTTCAGCTGTCTAGCCATGCGGGGCCCGACTCCACCTTGGTTCTTACATTAGCAGACTTGTTCCCAAGAAATCATATGCGTTTTCCTCTCCTCTGTTGTAGTACCCCAGACAAAGTTGTGGATTCTCTTGTCAATTTCACTACACACGTGGCTAGGCAACACATAGGTCATCATAATATACGAAGGAGTAGCAGAGAGAACAGATTGACCAAGTGTTACCCGGCCCGCCATCTTTGTAGGTAGCATTTGAGACCCGTTCATGTAGGATTGAGACACCCAGGTAGAGTCCAAAATTCTGGGTTATTATGATTTGAAGCCTTGCTACCACACTGCTCACCACATCTTTTGTAACCGTCATGGAGAAGAAGGCATCACAAAACTTGTTCAAACAATTTAAAACAACATCAACTTGCACTGTTGGAAGCCTCTGCAAACAGCACAAGGTCATCAGCAAAGAAAAGGTGGGAGAGTTCCGAGCCATCCCTAGCAAGGCAGATAGGTTTCCACCGACCGTCCTCCACGATTGGAGTTACAAGATGGCTCAAACGTTCAATTCAAAAAGTAAAGAGAAAATGGGAAAGGAGGCATCATTGACGAATACCCCTAGATGGGGTAAATGTATATGTCATTTCCCCATTCCAAAGAACATGGAAACGAGTAGTGGAGGCACATACCATAGTATGTGAGAAGAGCGTGTCAAGAATCTGGACACCGCGAGTGTATCTATCAGGAAATCCCACATGATTTTGTCATAGGCCCTTGCTAGGTCAATCTTAGGACCATACGCCTAGTCCACCACTTATCCTTCTCAATCTAATGAACCTACTCTGACAGAATGATGATATTATCTATGATGTGGCGACCAAGGACAAAACTCGACTAGAACTGGCCTATGAGCTACGACATGACTCCTTGAAACCAGGTGGTAATACACTTCGCCACCACTTCGTACCCAACATTACTAAAATTGATGGGGTGAAAGTGGGCCATTTTTTCCAGGTGTCTCGTCTTCGGAATCAGCACCAAGAGGGTATCGTTTACCATGGAGATGAGCTCTAGATTTTTGAAGCATTGCACCATATACTTCACAACCTCGCTTCCCACTTGATCCCAATGATAGCATGACTATTTCTTTCCATTTTGACCCCACCTTGAATATTTTTTGCTCCGATTTTGACGATATTTGATTGTTAGAAGCATCTGGTTTGATCATAATTGCATTTCGTGTTGGTTTCCTCTCAAACGTACTATCTCGGCCCGTTTCACTTATTTCTTGGAGTGTTTTCCTTGAGTGCATGTATCCATTAGATAGAGGGTTCGACTATGAAGCCGATGGTACTTTTCGGAGCAAAATCGGAGGCTGAATGAAGACGTTGTGGCCGAAAGAAGTCGAGAGATTATGTTGTTGAGTAGTCTTCACGGTAACACAACATATCACGACCGTGATAGTTGTCACAGCCGTTATAGGTTACTGTCCCGGTCGTGATGCACATTCTGGACAGAATTCTATTTTATCTCCAATTCATGATTTTTGGGAGAGAGGAGTCATGGAGATGAACTAAAACACAAATTGACGAAGGGGAAATATATTGGGAGCCTAGGAGCACCATCAGAATGAAGATTTGAAGCCAAATAGCCGAGGATTTGAAGCCTAAGGGAGGATCCACTTCCCACTTTGATGGATTGGCGGTTTGAAGCATTCTTTATACCTCTCATGGAGAGCTAGGTTTTCTTCTTGTTTGTGTTTTGTGGATTCCTTTGGATATATGGGGTTGTTCTAGTATGTAGTGATAGGATTGTGGATCCATGATGATTGATGATATGTTTTGATATCTTGACAACCCTGTTATCCAAATTCCATGTGATTTGTAGTTTTCTCTAGTTTTCCTATTTTAGGTTTTCTGTTGAGATTAATTGTTGAGTTGTTTGTCGAATGGATGTTAGGAACTATTGCAGGTGGTTCTAGGTCATTGTATTATCCATTTCTTGTCTATTCACTTGCTGTTCAATTTTCCATAGTCTTTAGGATGATCCAAAATCCAAGCTAGCCCGTTTCCCCTTAGTCGTTCTCACCTTAGATTTATCTGTAGCCATCGAGTTATCTATTTGAGGTTGTTTTGTTTGTTGTTTCAACTTTTTAGTTTAGGACAAACCCTTACAAACTATGTATGATTGACTAACCAACAAGCCGAGGCTGAGTAGTGGAGGCCAAGTACACTTGTGAGAAATCGACCTTGAGGTTATACCTTGAGATATTTGTTTGGTTCTTTGATTAGACCAAAATGGTGTTGTTGCTGGGGATTTAGATCACACTCTTGAAAGACTAGATTAGAGTACCGATTTAAGCATTCTACCTAATCCATTTTACTTATTGCTTCCCCCTTCTTGTGTGTTTGTTCCGTTTTGTGTTACTTTGGTTTCTTGCTTTGTTGTGTAGGTTCCTCCCCTGCACTATTAGTGCATGCGAAGATCTAAGTTTACGAGGCGTCTACCAAAGAGATTTATATTACCTCCATCTGGACCACCACCTCGCATCGCAACTTCTTCAACAACGCCGGAGCACTCATCAATCGATTCATCTTCCAAAGAAGAAGTCGAGGAGTTCGTGGACACCTTTGGGATGGCTCAACAACCTCCAAGAACTCTAAGGGATTATGGTAAGCCAACTCCTGAAGGGACTTCTTCAAGTGTGCTCTGCCCCCTATTGATAACTGAAACTTCGAGTTGAAGTACCAATACATTCAATTGGTGCAAAAAATTCATACTGCGGGCACGAGCACGAGCACAAATGTCAAAGTAGCCATCTTCGAAACTTTCTCAAGATCATGGATCTAATGAAGTTTAATAATGTGCCACAAGAAGCCATTCAACTCCGGCTCTTCCCCTTCTCACTACAAGGGAAGGCAAAGCAATGGCTAAACAACGAACCAAACATTACCTTCCAAGCTTGGGACGATCTAGGAAAGGCCTTCTTAGATCAATTCTTCCCACCTTACAAGATGGATGAGATCCAAGGTAGACTCTCGAACTTTGAGAAAATTAATGAAGAGCCATTCTTTAAAGCTTGGAAGAGGTTCCAAGCCCTTCTCTACTCTTGCCATCATCAAAACTTCAATGATTGGCAACATGCAGAGACCTTTGCTAGAGGACTCACCTAAGGGGATGACAAGACGATTCCAACAAGACCAAGTGGGAGTCAATCGGAGGTCGGACGGGCGAGATATGGGCAAAACAAGAATTCGGGCCGGTCTGAATGAAGAACCACACAACATTTTCGCCCGGTCTGAATGAAGAACCACACGGCATGTCGTCACCGCCAAACCCACAAGCTGTGTGGCCTATGCAGTAGGCAATACTTAAGTTGATTTTGGAGGAGAGATGGAATATATTATTTGGCTTCCCAATTGATCCATTACCCCCATTTTCTCCAAACCAAACCTTAGTCCAAAATTCCACTCTCACCCATCATCAATTGGAGGCTTTGAAGACCAAATTAAAGCACTTGTAGAAGCTTGGAGTCAAGATTGAAGCATCATCACCTTTTTGCATCACTTGGAATATGGTGTTTGTTCCTTATTTTCCCATAGCTAGTTTAATCATCATGTTAGACTAGTTTGTGAGTTGTTAGATTAGGGTGTTGTATGTACTATGATGATCCCTTCATGATGAGGGGATGAATACATGTTGGATATGGATTATGGTATATGAGAATGCTTGGATTCTGGGTTTTGCGACTTAGAATGTGTTTTGGCTTGAGGTCAAATGCACTCTTTCAATTACTTAATTGTGCTTGACCTGAGTAAGTATGTAGTCCATGATTGAAGTATGGTGTGTGTGGATCAAGCACACACCTCAATTCAACCTTTAGTGTGAGGATTCTCTTAGTGGCATTTTATCGAACACTTGGCGTGCATTCCCGATATCACTCAATTAAGTGACACAACTGAGGGATGGAATGTTTGTGGTGTCAAATAGTGACTTAACACCCTTGTCACGTGTTTGTGATGTCATTAAGAGTCTTTTAACACCTAGGAATGTTGTCAAACACTTGGTGTTCACTACCAATTGGCTTGATCACTTGCCAATTGGTAGTGGTAGTCCAATTCAAGACCTTGAATTGGGCTCCTAAGAATGTTTAGAGGATGATCAAACCATAAACCGTATCCATTGTATCCTAATCTTTCTTCTGAATCGGATTTGAGTGCAAAAACAACACCCGAAGTCTAGCAACCCTCCTCTCCTTGTGTTTCACCTTTGCACTCTCTTGATTTCTTAGTAGCTTGCTTGAATAGAATTCGTTTTCATTTGTCAATGTTAAGTACTTTAGTGCATAACCTAGAGAACTAGCATTTTGAACCTTTGTTAGCTTAAATCGTGTCTTAAATAGTTGAGTATAGGTTGGTGATCCATTCCTAGTGGAATTTGACACTTGAGACCTTGGATTTGACAGTAGTCCCTTTTAATAGCCGATTAAGTTTTGTTTGGTTCTTTTTAGAGGATCATCCAACCCTTCTGAAAAAGAGTGGTTGAAATCCGTCTTTCCAAGACGCTTTTAGGCCTCCCATGTGGAAGACAGCTTGGCAGATTTCCTCTTCATTCGGCAAGTGGTCCAGGCGCTAGCCTGCATTCCCCCTAAGAGCTAAGAAGCAAGCCCAGGGTTGCAGCAGTGTCCTGCAATGAAGAGCAAAAATACCCGTGAGTTAAAGCTTTGAGCTCGCTCGCATCGTCAGTCCAGCTATTAGCAGCATTCCTGAGAGTCAAGATTTTATTACCTCGCCTACGTTTCATTGTCATGAGGTGGAAGCACCACGTGTTGCAATCTCCATCGAACAACTAGTCAGTGTGCGATTTCTGGAGCCAACGAACATTCTCCTGCCATGTGGTAGTTTCGAGCTCTCTCCGAACGGAATTCTCTTGTTATCGTGACCCCTATCTTCATTAAATATTCTGAGCTCCTCCATCTAGCCCATGAGTGCACGCTTATGGGTGAGGATGTAGCTGAAAACCTCCCAGTTCCACTTTCCCAACCAGCGAGCAAGGTGGCCGAGAGCTTAAGGAAGCTCCTTCTCTTTCTTCCAAATATCAGCGAGAATGCGAGGGAAGTCATCGTGAGCGAGCCAAGGCATGAGGAACCAGAAAGGTCGCTTAGTAGGGCATGGAGGGTGGCAACCCACCAAGTCACGGATAATCGGCTGGGGGTCGGAGCAAACATGCGGGGCATGTCGGAGGACGAACTCCGGGAAAGCAGTGAGCCAACTACATGAAACAAGAGCTTTATTCAATCGCTCAAACATCACTCCTCTGAACCAGGTAAAAAGAGGACATGTGAACCCCACGTCCATAAGCCAGGATGTGTCAATACAGTGTCGGAATGAGACCGCACGATTCTCATCAAAAGCTGCACCGCCCCGCTTCTCCTCACTCGCGAGAATAACAATGGAGTCACGAATAACACACTAAGGGTTGATGACCATGGTTGAAAAAAGGCGAAGAGGGTCCTAGAGAATAGCTTGACTTGTAAGTTACAGCCTGGCATAGATTGTTGTAAGGGCGAGTTGTGAGCCCTCCAATAAATTCACCTTGGCGTGTACCTAATGAGTGGAGTTATCGAAGATGGTCACATTCATAACGACAGACTTCCAAATAACCAAAATTCTCCCAGCAAAACCTAGAGCGTCCTGTATAAACCTGCCATCAAATCCAAGTTTATCAACAATGGTTGAAGCAGTATCTCTACTAACGCGAGGTTACACAATGATAACACTATCCGAATTAAACTATATCATATAATTCTTAAAGGCGTGTAAGAATACAACATGCTTAGCACCATGATAGTTCCAAGAGAAAAATTTAATCATCATTAAAGAGATAGAGAAAAGGTATCGTCCCTGGTTAGGACAAGGTATTCTTTTGCCTCGTTGGGATCGCGGCATTGGAGGTTGGGTTGGCAGTTATAACCATCGTTGGATGGATTGTGGAAGACGCGACAATGATATTTATCATCATGGTCGGAGAAGTGGTCGAGTATCCCCACATCGGGATCTTTCCCTTCTTCAGTATGGTGATGTGACATAGAGCACTAGGTTGGTGGGAGGCATTAGTTGGAACTGTCTTGAATATTCCTTTCCATTTCTCCGCAAAGGCTGGGGGAAGCTTGGACGGTTTTGACAACGAGGAAATTGTATTCCGCAGGTGGCCTCGTGTTTCCTTTGATCATGTGTAGGCTGAGTTATAGCCGATGCAGGAGGTGGTTCGTTGGAACCTACTGAAATAGGATTTGCGGTGGTACCATCCTCTTAAGCTGGTTCCTTACGAGGCGTAGGCGTGGAGCGATTAGAGATCTTCTTCTTAGGCACAACTTTGGCCATCAGGGTTGGATTCGGTTTGAAAGCGGATGATATTCCACTAAATAGGAATGAGAAAATATGCATTAGGGTGGAGCTCATCAATTAAAATCGACTTCTACTATTCAGCATAATGGAAGCATGAAGCCTAAGTCAGGTAGTGATACAGGACAAGGGGATTCTACAGTTGGGGCTGCCCATGGAACTGGAAGTGGGAGTATCATTAATCTAATTAGTAAAAAATCTTCTAAGACTAGACAAAAGCAAGATGGTGCTGGAGACGGACATGAAGTACCAAATTTGGACCCATCGGCTAGATTGTTGAAAAATAAAAATGAGAACCGAAAGGGTTCGTTTTTTGCTGAGAGTGAGGGGAACCGATCCCCTTTGATGAATAGATGAAGCTACTGTGCTAGAACTACCAAGGTTTAGGGAATAAGCGAGAAGTTAAATATGTGAAGTCGATTTTTTGACTATAATCTCCCTAAGTGGTGTTCTTAAGTGAAACTCACTAAAGCTTGAAAGAGAATACTATATTAAAGAAGGACCGTGGTTTTGTTAATGGTGGTTGGCGCATGAAATATGCATTTGATGAAATGAGGAAGTTGCTATTGATATGTCGAAATCATCTCATCATGTGGATGTGAGAATTCCGAAAGGAGAATTACCAGCGTACCGCTTCTCGGGTCTGTATGGGTGTTCAAAGAGTTGTGATAAATGGCGATCTTGGGAGTTGGTATGACATTTGGAAAAGCAATGGGATGGCCCATGGTTGCGTGGCGCATACTTTAATTAGGTAGCTTCTCTTGCTGAGAAGAATGGGAGGCCGAGATTCTTCTAAAGTTTGTATTGAGGATTTTAATTTGTGTCTAACTAACTGCTCTCTCCAAGATTTGAGCTTTTAGGGGAACCCATATACTTAGGACAATAACTGACGAGTTGATATTGTTATAGAGGAAATTTGGACTGTTTTATTGTAAATGACAGCTGGATGAGGAGTTTTGGTGGGGCTAAGGTTAGTCATCTAGATAGACGAACTTAAAACCATAGAACTATCATGGGTGATACAATGGAAGATGAGGATATTAAAATAAAATGGGGGTGGTCTTTCAAGTTTGATCCTTTTTAGGCCACACACACAGATTGCAGTAAGTTAATCTAAGAAATTTGAGGTGATTCTATACAAAAAAATATTAAGGAACGCTTTGAAATTTTTCAAAGCCAGTTGGATTCGTGGAGAAGATTGACCTTCCTGAACTTTGGCCAGCAGCGGCATAAAATCACAAAAGCTTTGGATGCGATTGACAGGTCGGCAAAAACAGCCATAGCTTTGGACCAAAGAAGGCGTCTTGATTCGGAACTATCCATTCTACACGCTAACGAAGAGTCTTACTGGAAGAAAATTGCGACAAATGATTGGTAAAAGGAGGGTGATAGAAATACAAACTTATTTCATCGAAAGGCTACAACTAGATGGAAAAGAAATACTATTAAGCGGCTAAGAGATGATTCAGGACGGTGGTTAATGGGACAGGAATAGGTTTCAGAGTGCTTAACATCCTATTTCATCATACCTTGTTCTCTTCATATAGCTTCCCCGATTCTACTCATATCCTCATCTCGTGACAACTTGTGTTTCAGAGATTGATAATGATATTTTATGATGAACATTTGACAAAGAGGAAGTGGGTTTGGCTCTTAAACAAATGGGGTCTCACAAATCGGCTGGAGCAAATTGGTAATGATGTCTGGCCCTTGTTCTGAATATCTTGGAGCGTGTGTTGCTAGCGGAACTTAATCATACACTCATCTGCCTTATCCCAAAGCTTGAGTCATCAGAAAATCCTAAAGAGTTTCGTCTGATTAGTTTGTGTAATGTTCTATATAAACTTGTGGTAAAGGTATTAGCGAACAGGTTGAAACTGATTATGGATAAGATTATTTCTCCTGCTTAGAATATATTTGTTCCTGGTAGATTTATTGCTCATAATGTTATGGCAGCTTTTGAGAGTTTTCATACAATGAAGAAGGCTACTAAGGCGAAGACAGGAATTTTTGCAGCTAAGGTTGATATGGCGAAAGCTTATGAAAGAGTGGAGTGGGTGTTCTTAGAAAAGATCATGGGTCGCTTGAGTTTCCATGAGTGATGGATCCATTGAGGTATGATGTGTATCAAATCAGTTTTCTTCTCTGTTATGATGAATGGTCGTCGCTCTGGCCGCTTTTTGCTGGGACGAGGTCTTAGACAAGGTGATATGTTGTCACCAAATCTATTCCTTATGTGTTCAGAGGGTCTCTCGACTGCGTTCGGGGGCTTCTAGACTTAACGCATATACACAGTCTCCAGGTCGCTCGTGGTGCTCCTTCTGTCTCACTTCTATTTTTTGCAGATGACGGTATTCTGTTTACGCGAGCTAATATCCAGGAATGTTAGACGGTGAAGAATATTCTTAAAGATTATGAACGTCAATTAGGTCAGCCTGTGAGTTTCCATAAGTCTAAAATTTTGTTTAGCAGGTATGTTAGTGTCCATAATAAGCTTATTATTAGCTCGGTGATGGGTATGCGCATGGTGGAGAAACATGAAAAGTATCTTGGTTTGATAACTCAAGTGGGTAGATCGAAAAAAACAAATCTTTTCTTACCTCGAAGACCGGGTGCAAGGAAAGTTAAAGGGGTGGGAGGAATAAGTTATGTTGGTTGCAACTAGAGAAGTCCTTATTAAGTCCGTTGATCAGCCTATCTATCATATGCTATGGAAGTCTTCCTGATTGGATTATTGATGACATCCACATCTTGACTTCAAACTTCTGGTGCGGATAATGAAATACTGAAAGGCGGACTCATTAGGTGAGAAGGGAGGAACTTGTTTGTCCCAATGCTGAAGGTAGGATGTGTTTCTCCTTGCAAAATAGCTTTGGAGTCTTCTCAAAGACTTAATTCTTTAGTTGCAAGGATGATTAAAGCTAAGTATCATAAGAACACTTCCATTCTTGCTGCAGAGGTAGGTTATAGATCAAGATTTGTGTGGATAGGTTTGTTGAGTGCACAAGAATTCTTATGTAGTGGTCTCAGATGGAGTGTGGAGAATGGGTCATCCATTCAAATTTGGGGAGACCGTTGGCTCCCTAATATCGAGGAGGATTTTATTCCTTCACCCCCAGAGGAGCTTCTTGTTGATAGGACTGTAAGAGAGCTAATTAATCCAGATACCGATCAGTGGAATCATGCACTTCTTGAACGTTGTTCTAATCCAGCTATTGTGCATGCAGTATAACAAATTCCAGTTAGGGATGTGGGGGAATTGGACCGTCTTATATGGTTCTCTAGAAGGAATAGTCTGTATACAACAAGGGTTGGGTATTATTTTTGGTTGAAGAGTTATAAGATTATTCAGGGTATTATGCCTTGTAGGTTGCCAGAAACTTAGAAGTGCTTGGAAGTTTGTGAGGAAGTTTGTGAGGAATATCTTACCCATGGTTGTTGAGGTGAGTAAATAGAATCGCATATATAGTGTTAATTGTGCTTTTTGTGGACTTGTAGAATCGCAAGCTCACTTTCTTGGAGAATGTTCTTGGACGTGTCAAATTTGGAGACATTCGAACCTTGCTAGTTACTTTACTTGCCGAAATTGGGACTGTGGAGGTAATTGGTTTAATGAAGTCAGGACGGGGCAACCGAAGGAAGAGATGGAACGTTGGTGCATCCTTCTCTAGTTTTTATGGAAGGCGTGAAACGCTCATGTGTTTAATGGTCGTCGAATTTCGAAAACTGTGATTACGATGAGAGCAGTGGATTTCCTTGAAAATTATAGGAAAACGATTAGACCTATGGAGAATGAGTCTTTGTGTTCCTCGTTGTGTAAATGGAGTTGTCCGAAGCAGAGATATATAAAGATTAATTCGGATGCAGGTATCATGGGAGATGAAGGGATGGGCGCAGGAGTTGTCTTCCTTAATGATGAATCAAAGTTTCTTATGGCTGCAATTCTGAAAGTGCACGGGTCGTGGCATCCAAATCACGCTGAAGCTGTTGCGGTGGGATTTGGTATGCAATTGGCAGTATGGCATGGTTTTCGTAGAGTGGAGATAGAGAGTGATAGCATGAGTGTTGTTGAGGGAATTCAGAGAGCGGATGCATATGATACCGAATTAGGATTATCTATAGGAATATTTGTCGGTTTTTGGAAGGGTTAGAAAGTAGTTGGTGGCGTCATTGCCGACGATAAGCGAATATGTCTGCCCATATCATGGCTCACAGCAATGTGCATTGGAATAGCTTGATTGTTTTGATGGACCGACCTCCTATTTTCTTGATAGATCAACTCGAGATTGATATGTACCTCATTCTAATGATCATTAATATATCAGTAGATTCCAATAAAAAAAATGGAACTATCAATTACATAATTAATTTTAAAAGATGAAATTAGTTGTTTTCTTTATTATAATTAGTTATAATTTTAAATAAATTATCCGTCTTTAGAATGGGTCAGATGGACATACGTGGGTGTAGGTAAAATGGCAACTCCTATCCACAACACTTGGTCGGAACTAGATGGTCGGAATCCCCTACATGATATCAACCTTCATGATGGAGTCATATTGCCAAACCTCATACTATAAATATTGGTTTGCTACTACTGCAGCAAAAGCTTGATCCGACCCAATGAACCTACAGGGCCCAACCTGATCCATGATCCAACTAACTAAAAAGTTAACAACTCGTAACCTACCCAACTTCTGCCCCGAGTAATCATGACCCTTCTAAATCGTGACCCGACACACCAATGAACCGATCAACCCATGACCTAACAAACTCGTGATCCGATAAACCCACAACCCGACTAATCCACAACCAGTTCAACCTAACCCGAATAACCCCCAATGACTTTATTAAATATATTTTTTGCTAGATAAACCATAAACCAGAGACTCTAAAATTTATCCGAACGACCTCTTGAGAAAAGCCTCGAAATCTACATTCTATTCTATAAGATTTAAACCACATATGGACCAGACAAATAGTACAAGTTTGAATTTTATGGGGTTTGTTTACTAGTAATTCAGAGAAGAAAACAACACCGGTTCGTTTGGACAAACCTGTCGTAGAAGTTGCAACGTCCAGTTCCACGACTTAATATGGGCCAAGCCCATGGTTCGAGTCCAGTTCAATGATTCAGATGATCCACATCACCCTCATAACATTCCAGAAATCCCCAACCAAACCAATGTTGTGTTGTGAAACAGCTAAACCTTGATTTTCGTTTTCTGCTCGCGGTTGTGCATAAAGATCAATGTCGGCGACGGAATCAAGAAACCCCGATCATGTTCACGCCGACGTGCTCTTGCAAGCCAGAGAAGCTTGCTACAAGGTTCAATCCTACCATTTCTTCTCATCATATTCAAAAATTTCAGAAGTCTAATCCTATCTCCCCTGGCAGGCTCGTGATACTTTCTACTCTTGTCTAGAGAATCAATCGGGGAAGAAGCCGACGGAGAATGGATGCGTCGGGTTGCTTTACCCGATGGAGTGCAAAACCTCAAGGATTGATTACGAGAACAGCTGCCGAGCTTCTTGGGTAACCTAAAAATTCACTCTTGTCGCTTGTTTGTTGTTGTTGGGAAAATAGGGTTTCAGTTGTTTGTTTTTCTTTTTGCTTGGAATGATAAATAGGTGAAGCATTTCGATAGGCTGTATTGTAAGGAGAAGAAGGTGCAGAGGCTATTGGATGACAAGGACACGAGGAGAGGTCCGTTGGTACTTGCACAGCAACAAACCAATTAATACTACTTGTCCATGAAATTTGAAATCCTTCCTTTTTTTCGTATCATCAGTAAGTGCTTCTTCTATAGTTCTATATCTAGGGGGTTTTCTGCCCAATTGATGTTATCTCTGCACTTTAGGCATATAATATAGTCTTGACTGTGGATTGTGCTCATTTGATGTTGAAATAAGATGAGGAGTTTGTTTCTAAACTAGGAATTGGGGTTATAATCATGTTGGGTAACAGGGAGGGATGATCTTCTGATAGGAACATAGATAGTTATCTCGAGTTTATGCATGTTTGTGAAGGAGGATGACCCAATCAGTGAGTCACAGGTTCAGTTTTCAGGTTGAATGAATTGTGGACAGCATCATCTTAGTTTTGAATGTGTTGCTGGGATATTTATTGTTCACTCTCTCAGTAGGTTTCAAACTTGGAACGGTATAGTTGTACTGATTGTGTGATGATGAAATGGAATACAGCATAAAAATAAACTGTACAGCTGTTGTGAATGATCTTCCCTTCCTGCCTGATTACTTCTCACTGCTGTTGTAGATGATTACTTCTCATTTACCCTCCTCCAGATTTGGCTGTCATCCTCGCTGGGTATGCTGTGGAGGACCAAATTAGGGGTGGTAATTCAGTCCAAATTGGTTAGCCCGTTTTTGATTTCGTATTTAGCCGAATTCAAATTCGGAGAAAACCAACAACCGTGCGCGACAGATTGTAATTCGTTTGCTCAAATTTAATTCGAATGCGGTCGACCCGAATTGGCACTCTGTTGATTGGTATGCAAATAAAACTGAAGTGGGAAAAAGTCTGAAATCTAATTTTTGGGCTTCATTGGTTTTTTTTGCCTTAGTCCATTGGATTTCGACTGGGCTAAGTTTTCACACTGCATGCGAACAAACAAAAATTAATAACCACATACCATAAATAGCCCTAAATAGCCTAAATGCCCGACTTCAGGTCCGAATTTGGTTTCTTTTTCAATTTGGCTTTCTAACCGAATTCAAAATAAATTTACCTATCATTTTTTAATTTGAAATCAAATTGTACACATGAATCTGATTTTCAATTGAGCGGATTTAGTTATGAATTTGGTTAAACCGATTTCGAATTGCCAGCCCTAGTTGAGGTGCTGCCGAAGGCCACCAAATATCTCCCTTCCCGCTGTAATTGAGTTTCCTTTTAACAAAAAAAAAGATGTATAGCTATCCAATGCGGTTGGTTGTGAATCAAAAGAATGAGTCTGCTACATGTTGATCAAGGAAATCAGAAGCAGATTTGGGGAGCTGAACAGAACGTCAACTTGTGATAAGGGAGAGAGATGTGTTCTTGTTGTGGGTGTTGACAATGAAATACTTTATGAGAAATAACAGCTGGTATGATTCCATGAGTTGTGACAAAATATTATGGGCTAATTAAATTCTTATTATCAGCTCCCCATACCTTGATGCATTTGATTTGATCCAGTTTTTGGGTGAGGAAAGTCTCTTATTAATTCTTCCTCCATCCCATGTGTATACTATACTACAGTTGTAATTCCCATTCTGAATCTTAAGATCTGCTTCTGAACAACCTGTTTAAACAAATAGATATTGCCAGAAACATATTAAATTGTAGTTAAAACTTATATGCTCTATTAGCCATGAAAAATTTATTCAATCCTGTTGGTATTTTACCTATCCGATTGAATCGAAGAGGATAATACCTCATTAAACAGATTATGAGGTGGGTATGGAGATTACTTGCCTAAAAAGAATGGAGACAAATCAAATATGGGTTACGGTCAGCGGAAAATATTTTTGAATTATTTGACGGTGACAAGGAGGTATCCCAACCGTCCAATTATGCATATCAATTTGATGCACCGTAGGCTTTTTTTAAGTCATTTTTAAGTCATTTTTTTTCTTTTTTTATTCCACAATGGTTAGATCATCTTTCTTTCTTTTTGGATCAGTCAATTCATTTTCAATACTCATCCTTTCATTTTTCTTAACTGCTTTTTTTCAATCTTCACTCTCATCTCCTCAATTTCTTCTTCGAAATATAGGCATTCCACCTCAAAATTGCTATGGTTCTGAGAGCCATTTCTCTCGGATGCATCTGACAGCCGCTTTAACGACCCCATATTATTTTTGCCACATTCAATTTAAAGGTTGGAATTTTACTAGGGGTATAAAGAGAATTAAAAAATATTCTCTCTCTTTTCACTTTTTTCTCTCTCCTCTCTCTCCTCTTCTCTCTTCTCACGTAAACTGGATATAATAATGACATAATAATAATGTGACGAGAATATAACAATTTACATATGAAATCAACATAATGAGCCTATCAAAAGAACATAATAAAAAATGCATAACAGACTCGTAAAGTGTATATATCACCGACATAAAAAAGTTGTAAACTGGACATGATGATGATGAATTCAACTACTTGTAAGGTGGACGTAACAAAGACATAACGAGCCCGTAAAATGATCATATTAGCGACATAAGAAGCTTGTACAATGGCCTCAGTAATGTGATTTTTTCCAATTTTTTTTGTTCTGAAACTACCCCGTTCAAGTCAATTCGTTTGACTCATTTTCAGTTGACCCAAAAGTAGCCTGATCTAACGGCCAACGATCTCTTTGGACGATCTCTCGGAACCGCCTCTCGGAACCGTAGTCGGGTTGCTATATATAATCCATTTTCTATTTATATCTCCTTGCACATTTTAGAAATTTTCTTGCAACGAAGCAATGGTGCGGCGTGGTTGAGGTCTAGGGCGTGTGATTAATTCAACTTCTTGTCATTCGAAGCATATGTAAGGATTTTGATCACCCCGATTGGTTCACATAGTTTCCAGTTTGTGCTCGTTTTATGAGTTTTGATTTCGTTTTTGTTAGTGTGTAGTGGGGTTATAGTTTCACTATACTTGCATTTTGTTGTTGGTAAGTGGAGAGAGTTGAGAAAACTCTAATGCATCAAACAAAAGCTAGTACAACACAACATAAACAAGTAGGGAAATATAGTACATATACTAGAAAAGCTAGTACACAGAAACAAGAAGAGAAAAATCTAGTACGTACACTGAAGAGCTAGTATAGTGAAATAAGTACATCAAATACAATTCAGTACAACACTAAAAAAAACAAGTAAAAAAACTAGTACGTACATTGAAAAATTTGTACACATAAACAAGTACATGAAGCAAAAGCTAATACAACACTACAAAAACAAAAAGAGAAAATCTAGCACGCAACTGAAAAGATTAGTATACTGAAATAAGTACGTCAAATAAAAACAAGTATATAAGATGCTAGTGCACATAAACACAGAAAAAACTAGTACACGAAAGCAAATGCACCAAATAAAAACATGGATCCTGCTTGACTCTCCAATTGCAAGCTCATTTAGGTCCGTCCATTGCCGAGGGAACCATTTTCAACAAAGAGAACAAGAAGTTTGAAACATGACATGTTTCAAAACAGCGGAAGGTATTTGAAAGACTTAAGTTATTTTTGGACAAAATTACCCCTTGAATTTCAGACCCGTTTGAATCAATTTCTAAAATGGATGGACACGATTTATTTATCGCAGCAAACAATCCATTTATTTGCTAGCAATCCAAACTCACGTTAGATAGCCTAGCCCATACTCATACCATTTTAAAATTCTTGTCAAACCTTAGGCCGTACACCCTTAGGGTTTTCTATATGAACTTTCGTAATATATATTGTGATCGACACCAAAGAAAATTGTGTTTCGTACCAAAAAGATTTTAGTTTTATTTTTTATTTATTATTATTATTAATAGGATAAAAAATAAAAAAATTGGTCAAAACTTTGATCGAATTGTCAAATCTAACTTGATGAATTATTTAAATTTCGAATCCTGCCATTTAACGGTGCTCCATCCATTTATCTGTTTGCTCCGTTAGTTAAGTTGGATGGGAATCTTCGTTTTGACTATTGTGACGTTCGGAATGGGTCTAGTCATTTTTCACTTGCTACATCAACCCCCTATAAATTATGTGAAGGTTAAAAACGGAACCACCTATTAGCCATCAGTTTAGTGGATCTATTCCCTCTAAGAAAATAAATTTCAAAGGCTCTCTTTTAAACCACGGACAAAGGTGAATTTTAGAATCGACAATTTAATTAATTATGTTCGGTGAAAGGGAAGTCGGTTCGATTTCCGACGACGATCGACTGTAATATACTAGAAAAGCGCGACGACTACCATAGAACGAGGAGGAAATCGATCGTCAAATTTCTTTTGGGGGAATCGTGTGTGGTAGAACAGTTTCTATGAAGGCGGAAGTAACCCCTAACTCAATACAACTTTATCACCTTTCGTGAACCCTAATTCTTAAATCCCTACACCTCCAAATTCAAACTTAGACGTTGGAAAGCAGACAGAAAGAAGAATGAAACTAAAGAAGATTTGAAGAAAAATAAGGAAGTTGGGGGGGGGGGGGGGGGGGGGTGGGAAATGAATCTTAGAGTTTCTCTACAAACAATGGATAAGGTGTTAAATGGGTGGTAAAATAATATCTACTACGCATCAACTGCCTATGTGGCATGGTGTGCCCTATGTAGCATCGGATTTTGGCAGCTTAAATTCTTGAAAAAGTTTCGTAGATTAGACGGAAGATTTAGTCCACGGGCTATATTTGCCAAAATTATATTATAAATAATTTGAACTGAATTTGACAATTTGATGAAAGTTTTGGCCGAATTTTAATTTTTTTTTTCAATAATAATTATAAAAGGGGTGAGGTGGGTGTTAAAATTTGAGAACTATCCGGCAAACCCACTAATTAAGTAGCTCCAGCCCAACAACTATTTTGTATTATTGTAAACAAAAGAGAACCACCAACTGTTATTATTTAAAGACCAAAATAAAGACCCTTGGAAAAAGTCACTTAATCCATAAACACAACAGGTTAACTTATTATTTCAGCATCCTGATCATGTAAACTTATTAGTAATAAATTGTTTATTTTAATCAAATGTAATTTAATCAAAGTAAATGCTACAAAACGAGACACGGCGTTGACTTGAAATGTAATCCACAATTCCACATGCGACACGATTCTCTTCTGTTTGTTTTTGTGTGCGTGTCTTCTTCTTTCGATGAATCATTCAACCAAAGATATCCAAATTAATTCATTTGACTATACTATTAACCACTATTTTTTTGAATAATTAAGTTTAACTAGTCCGTCCTACTTTAGTGCTCGCGTTTTGATTTTCAGTATTGTCATTATATAACCACTCAACATCAACTTAGAGTTTTTCTCTTTGCTTTTGATTCTGGTCGTATTTGGTTTGAAGATAATTGGTTATTAAGAGATCGTACGTACGAGTTCAGAATTCCAAAAATTAAAGATTGATTGCATCAATTTTGGATATGAGTGATCAAAGTTTTAGAATCAATCTATCAGAATTAAAAAAAAAAACTAACTTTAGAAATCACATCTCATAACCAAAGCTCTGTCCCCATGAAATGGAACTTACTTTGTGTAGTTTGTACGCCTCTCTGTGTATTATCCCATGTCCAGCATCAAATCACAACACAAAATTCATGAAAAAATAACACTAACTCATCGTCCTCAATGGAACAGCATGGCACTTGGTCGGCAACGGAATAATAAGATACTAATAAGTGAATTGAAAATATATGGTACAATCATTTGCAATTAAATAACACAGGGAAAATAAGAGTTTGTGATCAAACAACACATCACAATGCCAGCGAATAGATGATATGGGATAAACTAAGAGATTAATAAACACGACAACAAAAATCGCATCAATATAGAAACTTTAAATTTTTTCATAATTATTCAAACAATTTTTATTAATGCTGTGCTTTATTTTCTACTTAACCAAAATAAATTTGACTAATCCAACCGAAACCCACTATCGATTAATTAATCTCCTCTCCGTGTACCAAAAAATGCATCATAACAAATATAGCATTGGAATCCTTGAACAACGACACTATTTATATTTGTCTAAAAATGTAACTTAGAAAATTGAGTTCAAGTAGAAACATGAGCATTAATTTAATAAATCCTCAATACCAGAAACTCTCCCCCTTCCCAATAAAAACAATAGAATTCCTTATCCTTTCTTCTTCTTGGGATCTGGTCGGATCTTTTTTTCCTCTTTTGTTTGGTTCAACTAACCCCCACCATAAGTGCTCTTGTTTGCAATTAGAATAAACAAAACACAAAATAAAAATAAAAAGAACACAAAACGAAATAAAAGTAGTTAGCTATTTTCATGCTAAATAAACACAAAGTCTACACAAATACGACGTTGTGTCCCCCACTAATAATATCATCGACCCCATATTTCCGTAGACTTCGCAATCAATCCACGTCAGACTGTGTAGCTACCCACATCATCATCACGGAGCAGAGACGTCCTTCACGTCACCTCCGGCGGCGCCATTACCCACCGTAGCCGATTGCATCGTCAGGACCGACACGTTGGGAGAGGAAGGCTGACGGTGATTGCTACAAGTGGCGGTGGAGATGGCGGTGGCGAGTGAGATGGGCATTAAGCAGAGGCCTTTCCCTTGCAAGTACTGCATGGCAGATCCCATGTCCTCTTCCATTAGCTTCGCCACCTGGTGCTCCGTCATTGTCAGACTGTTGTCGTTTGATGCGCCGCCGCCATTGGCTCCGGCCGCGGTGCTGGTCGTTTGGATACAGTCGCCGCCTCCACCTCCGCCTCCCTGTGTGTATGTGTGTGGAAATTAAAAAGAATTTATGATTGGACTTTTTCTGTATCTAGTCTTTTCTATAGCATTAGCAAATAATAGCATAGCTTCCTTTTAATCAAGAAAAGAGAAAAAGACACAAAGGACACAGAAAGTAAAACCCCAAGAAGAAAAAGGAATCTGAAAAAGCAGGCCAGTGGGGGCACGCGTGCTGCTTTCCTTTTTGTCGTTTTCTTACGCACAGACACATTGAAAGAGAGAGCAGAAAAATTAATAAATATTACCTCGGATGATATGTCGGCGACCAGAGGTGCGACGGCCGCAGCACCGCCCAGCCGGCTCATGCTCAGAACCTAGGGGGAAGACATAAATGGTCATCCAATATCAGTTAGGGCCACCTTATAATATTATGTTACTTTATTAAATTTTTATTATAATAATGTAATCAGCAATTATAACATAATAGTTAGGTGTTTTAAATAAATTGTATTGTTGGAGGAAAAACTAAAAAGAGAGGAGATTATTTATAAACCTTGACTTGGAGCTGGAGGAATTTGACATAGTCGATTATCTCATCCAGCATCGAAGCCTTGTCCGTCTGTCGATTCCCATTTACCACACCAAAATTAAATAGACCAGATCAGAAAGGAGCATTTAATTCAAAGATTTAATTAATTAATTAAGATATGTATATATATATATATATATAAATAATGGGGAGAAATCTAATTCAAACACCCCCCCCCCACAATTTCGCCAGAGATTGCGGCCCCGTCTCACAAAGTCAGTTCCCCATCAACTCATCAGAATCAAAATTATATAAAAAAATTAAACCCTAAAAATGAACAATTAACCTCGTTGATCTATTATGATTCAGGGGGTAAATAGTAATTGAACCTTGTTGGCATTGGGGACCAGTTCCTGCAACGACTTCATTCTCTCTGCAATTCTTTCCCTCCGTAACTGTAAAATGAAAATCCCAACAGAGAAGAGAATCACTAATAAGTTAACCCTTTCATTTTTTAATTATTGATAATAAATATATTAATGAAAGGATAACCTACCCTTTCAGCTATACTGTGTGGATCAGTAGCTTGCCCTCTCCTAGCCCTCACCCGCGGCTTCCCCGCCGTTGACCCGCTACCCTGAGTTTGACCTTGCTTCACTCCACCTCCCGCTCCCGTCTGAGCTCCGGCCACGAAGCTCTGTCCACCTGATTGCATCCCTCCCTGCCAACATAAAAAATTAATTAGCCATGCACAATCGCCGGCCGTATTTAAAAGAGATTCAATTAATTAATTCCCTAATTAATTTAAACCAAGTCTGATTCCAGATTTCGATACATACCTGAGAGGGAGGGAGATTGAAATGCGGTTCAGATAAGGCGACGGTTGTAGGATGAATCGATCCGGCGGAGAAGCCGTTAAACAGCGCGTGAACAGAATTCCCATCACCGTTGATCTGGTGGTGCCGGAGCTTCGATGCCAGATTCACGGTGGCGGAGTCCTCGAAAAATCCGGAGACATTATGGTTTAGGGTGTCGTCGTCGGAAGCGAGGTCGGCCCAGGGGGACTTGACGAGGTCGGCACCTGTGACCCAGGAGGCGCCGGCGTTGGAGGGAGGGATGGCTGAGAGCATTAACTGGTCGAGGAAGTCGTCGGCCGAGGCGGCGGATGAAGGGTCGAAGTGGTGAAGGTCGTTAAGCAAGGAGTTGAGGCCGGCGGCCATTTCTCTGCTGCAAGGCTGCATTTCTTTCTCTCTCTCTCTCTCTCTCTCGCCACTTTTTGGGTTCGGGATAAAAATAAGGAAGAGATGGTGTTTAATAAATAGCTGTTTGTATCTCCTCATTATTTTGTTTTTTTAAACAATCCCCTATTTTTATTTTTGAAATGAGTGATTTGAATATTGATGGAGATTTAAATTTTGATGTTGATTTAGTTTCAAATTACACTTATTATATAGTGTTTGGTATAAATGATTTTATAAAATTTTAGAAATTTATTTTGAAAATAAATGGGTTTGTATTTGGTATATAAAAGTTAGTGTTAGTAATTTTGAAGAATTGAGTAATAATTTCCAAATTAATTTCACTTGAATTTATTTATTATAATAAAATAACATATATGCTCTTAATTAATAATTAAATTAACGTTATATGTCAAACTCCTTGGTTGCTAGTTAACCTAATATATAAACATAGATTTTTTCCTTCAAGTTTCTATGTGCCCCAACTCTAATATTCTTCTGTTTTTCTTGGATACTGAGCTATAGAACACACTATAAAACATATTACAAAGCATGTTTTGAAGTTAGATCTCTCTCTTCTCTTTTCTTTTTTGGTTGATAACTTTTAACACTTTCATGTTTAGTTTAGTTTATGATTAGTATATTGGTTAAGGGGATGTTAGTTGCAAGTTCAATAAGTTTTTTTATTTAACGAGTAATAGTGTAATACTAATGTCCTGTCCACTGAAAATTAATCAGGGTATATGCGAAAACTTTTAACTTAATTCAATTCTGAATTGTATATCAAACATAATTTGGAAATTCAATTCAATTTTAATATAAAATTTGAATATAACATTTCAAACATAAAAATTCATTTTACAATTAATTTTACACTGTAATTCATGTTGAAATGAAATGAATTCTTGATTCATTTGGTACCAAACAATATAGAAAATTTGTGATGAATTGCACTGATTTGAAATCATCATGTGAGCCCGTAGAGAATTTTGTTGGTAGTTTCAAATCACCATGAGGGGTAGAGATTTCAGAGGAAAGATAGGAGATTTGAAAATTTAACTAAAATTATCAATTTCTTTCTTTTCATAGTTGATGTCGTCATAAATAAACTCAAGTATTTTTGTATTTTTTATTTTTTCTCTCTATGATAATTGCATCCAAAATCACCAACAAATTACCAATCCAAATCATTTATTTCGAAAAGCCGAATCGCATGGCCGAAAGGATTTCTTCTCCAAAATTCTCGGAGATCTTTGAGGCGATTTTGATTTTCGTTCTAGTTTGGCCTTAGGATTTCCAATGGTGGCTCCTCAGCCATTGGTGGTGGCTGACAAGTCTTGTAAGCCGCCGAATACTGTAAGTGGTGTTATGCAACCGATGCAGGTTTCCTCGCTGTCGTTAAAAAATGATCGAGCGGGGAACCCGACAGCGAAGAAGGTTCAGTCAATGGATCTGAATAACTCAGCTAAGATAGAGGATGTTATTGTTGAGGATGTAACTCATGAGGAGTACCCACCATATCAAGCCTTTAAAGAGAGCGATAATGTGCAGTGTGATTAGGTTCCAAATGCATGGAATCAAGGGATTGAGAAGCTTTTTAATCGAGTGGAGGTGTGGTATATTGCAGATTCAGATTCAAAAGATGTGGATAAATTTATAAGGGAAGAAGATGATGTGGTCGATAAAGATGAGGATCCCTTATACCCTTCTATTTGTTTTTCTGCGGTAGAGAAGATCACTTTTCGTAGGCGGTGGAAATCGACTTTGGTGGTGAAAGGTCTGGGTCGGAGAGTTTCCTATTTGTCTTTCGCAAGACGTCTTAACCATCTTTGGGCTAAAATGGGGAATATCCAGATTTCTGACCTAAGCAATGGCTAATTTTTGGTTCAGTTCCGTGAGAAGGAATATTATGAGAAAGCTTTGCTATGAGGGCCTTGGATGCTTGGAGAAACGTATCTTACTGTCCATCGTTGGCATAAGTGTTGTAATCCCCGGAAAGATGAAGTTACTAAGACGATGGTGTGGGTACGTTCAGCTTTCGGATCTTCCAGTTGAGGTTTTCCATCCAAGCTCAGTTATGGGGGTTGCTAGTAAGATAGGAAAGCCGGTCATAGTTGACCATGCTACTGAAGAAGGAGCACGTTCCAAATTTGCTCAAGTTTGTGTGGAAGTTGACTTGATTAAACCGTTACTTTCAAAGTACAAAATTGAAGGTGTCTGGTGGGTACAAAGGGCTTGATGACACTAAATTTGTCATGTTCATCACGCTTATTTCAGTGACATTCCATGCATATGTGTATAGTTTTGGGTAGAAGTTTAAGGTGTTTAGCGCATTTCTAGATTCTATCTCGATTTAGCGTCTCGGACCCATTTGGGGTCCGTTTTTATGTCGTTTTGGAGTGTTTTTGTAAGATTCCAGGTATATGACGACGTCGAGGTACTATTCGAAGCGATATAGGCATGAATGGATGACCTAGGACGGTTTGAGAAGTGAAGAAGTCACAAAGGGCTGCACGCTGCCAATAATGGCAGTATGGACTGCCAAACTTGACTCTATGCACATAGTGCCATCTTTGACATGAACATAACACCATCCTTGACATGAACATAACCGCTAATATTGACAACCCATTATGAAAATTTTGGAAATATTGGCGCTATAGATGGTCCAACTTGGCACGATGACCATTGCGCCAATATTGACACGTGACCATAGCGCCAATATTGAAAGACAGACTTCCATGGAAGAAACTGATAGCTTTATTGAGAGATTTGAGAGTGACTTAAAGGCAACATCAAGGAGTTCAGAATCGGCAAAGTAATCAAGACGACGAATCAAGTTCTCGGGAAGATCGGCGAAATTAGATTTTTCACAATTCTTTGTGTAAACCTAGATTCAATGTCTTCCTCTTCTGATTATGATTCATGTCTCGAGATTATGAGCAACTAAACTTCTCCTGCTTAGGATAATTCTTATGAACGAATGATTTGATGACTTTTGTCGATTTATGCTAGTTGGATGAATTTCAGTATATGTCTGATTTCGTTTCCGATTTGTTCTTGCTTGATCAATTTGAATGAATCTTTGTTAGATTTTTCTTTGACTCGCTAGAGCTTGCATATCTAAAATGCCAAAATCAAACAACTAGGTTAGACGTTAACCCTAATCCGAGAGTGAATGAACTAGTCTGTTGTGTGAGCAATTCTTATTGGATTAATCGCCTATCAGGTTTCAGATCTTTGTCTCGAAAGAGCAGACTGGGATAGTAGATAGGTAGAAAATTAGCAATCTCAAAAGGGCGTGATTTGATTAGAGAAGAATTGTGACAGTTTATTGAATTTATCTTGTTTGTTTTAAATCCTGGAATTTGTCTATCATTTGTGAATTTTAATTGCCTAGGAGGATTCAAAATCTAAGCAGTTTCATCCCTGATTGTCTAAACGATATTTGTGTAGTCTTGCAAACATTACTTTTAAAGTTATTTTCATTTTCATTTTGATTATTCGATTGGTTATCGTGGCATCTAAACCACACTTCTTGTTACTTCGATTAATACTTTTTGCAACTTTGAGTAAGATACTTAAAGAGACCCTAGGAAAATTCGACTCCGGTTAATTTATTAATCGGATTATTTTGAGGCGTGTAAAAAGCGATCATCAGTAGCTCGGGTGGGGATTTCATTGCAGCTGCCGTCAAATGGATGCTGGGTGATTGGGCTGTTTGGGACAACCAATTGCTGTCCAGGCAGTCATTAACCTGATTCAAACGAATCGCCTCGATTTCTTCTTTCTAAGCTAAACCCTAGCCACAAAAAGTGTATGGAGTATATACGTATCAAAATTGAATTCGAACGATGCTTCTCTGATGATGTAATCAACCACAATGGAGGGCTTGCAGTCCTATGGTGTACGCCGACATTGGGAATCCTACTTCACTAAAACCATAACTCGATTACGTTCCAAGCGGAGGAAGACTCTGGTCATAAATTCCGGTTGACAGGATTCTACGGTTACCCAGATCGTAACCTACGACAAGTTTCGTTGAATACTTTGAACCCTAGGAAATAATGTTACCGAGACATGGTGTTGTATAGGAGTTTTCAATGATGTCCTATCCCCAACGGATAAATGAGCCCTTCATCCTCATCCCCCGTAGTTATTCCTGGGTTTCCAACAAACTGTTACATACCGTCATCTCAAAGATCTTCCTTTGCTTGGTTATCCTTTCATGTGGTCTAAATCCTAAGGTCAACTAGACAGTATTGAGGAGAGACTTGATGAGCACTCCTAAATGATAGTTTCCTTGCTTGTTACCCGATGGTAATGCTTAAAAATCTTATTGTTCCATACTCCGACCCATTCCCGATTATTCTCGCAACTCATGAGCAGCTCTTCCTACCTCCAGCTCTAGTACCTGTGACTGAACACACAAATACAAACAGAAAGGCAATATCCAACTAGAGTAAGTTGTAATAACTAAATGGCTAAGCATCATCCAAGGTGGTACTGCATCCGATCAAAGAAAAGGGGAACATTGTAGAAGATAACACATCAACTCCTCAACTCTACTCTAGTAATGTGACCTAATGGTCAACTAGTAGAATACCTAGCATTAACCATGTCTCTCTGTACAAATAGCCTCATAGTGGATCAGACCATGAAAACCTCTAACTATGTGAGAAACATCTGTAGGCATACTCGACACGTCCTGAACCTTTCCTTTATCATTAGGGATTGTGCAATCCGGGGGTAGGTGACCAACGCCTTCACAACATCGGGTTCTAGTCTAGCTATGCATATGTGATCCTATTCCTAACAGTGAATCACACGTCACTGTACAGTCCTTAAAGCCATTGCTCTAATCACATGAATAATTCAATCATTGGATTCCTGACAACCTATTACAGTTCTACAGTTAAAGCAGAAAGTAATCCTAACCCCCATCTCTTATGTGCTTTATTGGTAGAGTCTGATCTGAAGCTGCCTTATTAGAGCTCAATTATCATGTTCTATATAACCTATAGAGATCAATCATAGGATTGAAATCCCAAAACCCCAAATCCTAAACGGTCAGGATTTTTCCTACTTGGGGTTTCAATCAAAAGATTGAGAGGGAGGAAGGAGACAGATTAGCTTTTGAAACTTCCTCTACGCTCTCTAATCCTCTGCCAATAATATGGGATCGATCATCTCTGCCTTCTCCACCTTCTGAAAGAGATAGCCATTCTTCAGAGGGATTTCTGGGTTTCTTGTTCTATAAAAACTGAGTTGCAGATCATGACTCTGGTTTTATAATAACTCCACCACGCCCGTGAGCTACTAATGGTCACGATCGTGATCTTCTCATGGTCACGCCCTGTGACTGACTGCTGACCACAGTTATAGTATATCCGACAACCACACCCACGACAGACTGAAGGTCACGCCCGTGACGGTTCATCCATCAGCCAATTTCTAGAATTACAAAATTCACATAATAACCCAAAATCAAGAATCAACCCGAAATCATGGTGTCACGTCGTCAAGGAAAATTTGGCAAAACCCGGAGCTGGCGTTTTGCATTGAGCAATTTCAAGATGCTGATGGGCCCAAGTGGGTCTGTAATGTTGCTAAAGTTGTCCCTATCATGCAGCTGGAAGGTTGATGAATGTGATTGTGGTTTCTTTGGAAGGAGCACAACGCCCACCTCTTAATGGTGTCCGAATTTGCGAGGGTGGAGTAATTCATTATAGTACAAATTATTTGGCTGACTACCAAAGTTTCCAGGGTAGCCGTACCATCTCACAAAAACCGCCTATGGTGAGTTCTTGGCAACGTCCTCTTGCAGGTATGGTTAAGTTAAATTGTGATGCTTGAATTATTGATAATGCAGGTATTGGCCTTGAGATTGTTGTGTGTAGCTGATGACATTCTATTTGTCATGTTCATCCCCCTTAGTTAAGCGAAATTCCATGCATATTTGTATAGTTTTGGGTAGAAGTTTAGGGTGTTTTGCGCATTTCTAGCATCTATCTCGAGTTAGTGTGTTTGACCCGTTCGAGGTCCTTTTAATGTTGTTTTGGAGTGTTTTTGTAAGATTTCAGTTACATGACGATGTCGGGGCACTATTTGGTATCAACGAGTTAGGATGGGTCAAGAAGTGAAGACATCAAAAAGTGCTGAACGTTGTCAATAATTGCACTATGGACCTGTCAAACATTGCGCTATGTATATAGCGCATTCTTTGACATCTTCATAGCGCCAATGTTGACAGTCCATTCTGACAGTTTCAGAAATCTTTGCACTATGGATGGTCAAACATTGCGCTATGACCATAGCTTCATGTTTGACACTCCTATAGCGTAATTATTGACAAATCCGAAATTTAAATGATTTTTTGAAATTCCTATTTAAAGCCCGATTCTCCTCCATTCAAAGACATAATTCCTTGGACGAGAGAAAATTTAAGGTAATTTCTAGGAGCTTGGAATTGGCGTAAGAATCAAGACGGCAAATCAAGTTCTCGGGAAGATCGTCGAAATGAGGTTTTTCATATTTATTTGTATAAACCTAGAATCAATGTCTTCCTCTTCTAATTTTGATTTATCCATCAAGATTGTGTGGAACTAAACATCCATTGCTTAGATTAGATGAACCCTAGGTTAATTCTTATGAACAAATGATTTGACAAATCTTGACAATTTATGCGAGTTGGATGAATATCGGTATATGTTTGATTTCGTTTTTGATTTATTCTTACCTGATCAACTTGATGATTTGATGTTGTGGAGAAAGGGCTGGCAAGGTTGTACAATAATGTGTGATCTACTTTATCAAAGGTGTAATGATGTGGAGCATGAAGCTCTAAAGGACTGAACAATGGCATGTGATCCACTATTCAGAATAAGATAAGATAAGCTTAGATAGATTAGATGATGATGATGTGAATGCGTTGGTCACCCACCCCGGATTGTGCAATTCCTTAGGAATACAAGGAAAAGGCTCAGGAAATGTGGTGTATGCCTATAGATGCTTCTCACATAGAGATTTAGGGTAGTTTCATGTTATGATCCACTATGAGGCTATCCACATGATGTTAGGGGTGGCTGATGCTAGGTGGTAGCATGATTACAGATTAGTATGGTCACTTACTAGTTTAGACATGAGGAATTGATGTGTTATCTTCCATGATGTTTCCCTTTGTTTGTTTCGGACACAGTTCCACATTAGATGTTTAAGCACTCAGTGGTTAACACTGACCCTATGGACGTGTCTTTCTGTATTATATGTGTGTTTCAGTCACAGGTACTAGAGCTGATGGTGGGGAGAGAGCTGGTCGACTTTGATATCTTTTGATATTGTTTGTTTTTTTAAATATTTATAAACTGGAGTTGTATCTCCTCCTTGTTATGTTTAAAGCTTGTACATAAGGATTTGGGATCATTGTCTTGTCATATTTTCAAAGGTTTAATAAAGTTTCTGGTTCAGTGTTTAATCCTAGTTTATATGCATTTATTCGCAGTTGTTGGTCGAGGTTGGTCTAAGTTGGAAATCGAGTAGGTTGTATGGTTGAACCAATGGGCGTGGTGAGGAAAAGACCAAGAGCATGGCTAGAAAAATTCCATGGGTATGGCAATAATCATAAGTTGATCTAAGTTTCATTCAGCCTTTGAAAATTTCATACAAATTTAAAATTTTATATCTAAATAAGAAAGTTAAGAGTTTCATGTTTATTTTGATCGCTTCGCCCGAAAATATATAATTTCATATGAAAATATAAATCCATCTCTAACAAGAATCTAATTTCCGTATCTTTTTCATTAAAATTTCCACTCAATACCCTCATCTTAAAAGGAGCAAATTCAAACTTTTTAAAGATGAAATATAAACTCCATTGGCCAACCATTTATGTCGAGTTGAATTTTTCCAGTAAGTTTTTTCTAGGCACCAGAGTTAGGATTCCAAAAACAAAATTCGCCCACTAGACCATCTTTGTAAGAATTATTTTTTGAAATCTTTCCGTGACAATGTGTTGTATTAGGTTTTTGACATGTACTCGGTTTTTAAGAATGGTACACGTTTTGAAAACAGATAATTGGAGTGACCGACAACCTTAATGAATCAAATGAGCAAAAAAAGAAGAAATTGTTATAAAACTAAACTCAAAGAAAGACAAGAATAAGAGAAAATATGGAGAGGGAGAGAGTTTCTTATTGATGTGTAGATATGATACAATGTAGAGTCCTATTTATAGGCTCATGAAACCATAACCTATACATTCTAATATTAATATAATTAAGAGAGTAATATAATACATGATCAATGCAATGGGAGTTACACAATGAGCATTCAACTACATTTATATAAAATATTCATAACACTCCCCCTTGAATGTCCATTGGGTAAAAATTAGACATCATTATCGAATACACTATTTGATGCTTTGCCTCGTTAAAAACCTTACCGGGAAAACCCATTGGGAAAAACCATGGTTAAGGGAAAAAGAGTGCAGTGTGTATCGCCTCCCCCTGATGATAACATCGTTCCCCCTCATTATGATATCAATTGAGATTCTTCATGTCTCGAACTCTCATTTTTAGGACTAGCTTCTCCAAAGTTGATGTATGGAGAGTCTTGGTGATTAAATCAACCAAGTTATCGCTTGAGAGCACTTGTAGTGTGAATATTTCAACTCATTGGAGTTTGTGCATATAATGTATGCATCAATATGATCAATCGTCATCCATAATCAATATTTACAAAACACTCCCCTTGGATGACCATTAGATGAGAATATGCCTCATTAAAACCTTACTAGGAAAACCCTATGGGATAAAAACCTAGTGAAGGAAAAAGAGTACATAATCATCATATCACGTTGCAACATTTTCTTGCAACTCAAAGATATATGCAAAATAAATATCATGCATGATTTATAAAATCATCTCGTGAAATGGTGATGTAGCTTTATAAGTTGGTTTCACAGCCCACCAAGTGATAAAATTACCACATAAGACCAATTTATGGTCAACCAACATAAATATGGCCAAGATTATTACTACAAAACCGAATAGTTCTTGTGTATGAATAAAGGTCGATTAAAATGGACATAGAGTCACATGGTGATCTTACTACCATCCATGCATTGATAGCCATGTCATATCCATATAACTTTTTGTTGGATATAATTAGTATATCATTAATGATATACGAAAATCATGTTCGAGAGAGATGCACAATTGGCAAGTTAGTGGTAATCTTCCACATCTTTCATCTCAAACTCTATAGCTAATCAATAGTTGATTGCTTTGAGAAACTCTTTACGAGCTCAATAAAGTGCATGCCATCTATGTAACAAAAGATGATCACATCCAATTATGTCAAAATAAAAGAGACACATTTTAAAATATAAAATTAAATTAAGAAAATTTTGGTAAGAATTTTGAAACCATAAAATATGACGAAGATGATTTTTCAAAAAAATCAACTTGAAATGAAGAAGAAATTATATGCATAAAGAAATGTATGATATGCTAAATGTACCATGTCTCTCAATCTTTCAATTCAAATGACGTCAATTGGATATAATTGAATATCGTTCACGCGAACTTGAATTATTTGCTTATAGCAAAATAAATCCTCAAGGGAATTTCATATACACATGTGTATTCTAATTATGAAAACCATACATATAGGTTGCAAGGACATCCATTAGGGGCAAACTCTTTCCCTTCATAAATTGCCAGACTAATCGAATAATAAAAAGTAGTTGCATCCACCACATGAGAATATATTTTCTCATAATCAAAATGTTATAGGTTTGTTGTACAAAACCTTTCAAAAATGAGATGTTTCATAACTTCTCATACTCATACTTTACATCTCAATGTATAAAGACTTGATGTCTTAAAACTTTTCATTTCTCTTGGAAATTTGAATTTGCCTCAAATTGAAATTTTTCAGCCAATCATTTCTATCTGTGCATGCATTTTGGCTAATGATCCTCATTTTCAACTATCAAATTTAGTGTTGCACTATACGCAAATATTTCGTCGACGTTGACTTCATTGGGGTTCCAATATTTTCCATCCAAGATATAGATAATTGAGATATATATTGATATCTTTTAGGTACCTGATACTCTTCTTGAGCACATTATTTGTTTCTCTTGGTGGCTTTGTTTAAATAATCTTAACCTCAATTTGACCATCTTGATATATAGCTCCATTCCACTTTTGAGGATTTTTTCTTTGGAACCGAGTGGTCTATCACGCCTTTGCGGGTTTTAGACTCATTTGTGATGTCAGATTGCCCAATATTGGCATTATTGTTATTGGAGCATTTTGAGTTGGCACATGAAAACTTTACTCTCGTTGGGTCAGTAAAGTGTATGGCAGATAATGAATTATATATTTTTGAACTTCACGTTCATATTGTTTAGTGCGAGGATCAAAATGATATGATGATTATTCATCGAATCTCTGTGCCAACCTTTAATTTTCTCCACATAATGTTGAGAATTATGATTATATGACTGATAAACCTCCAAACGAGTCATCAAAATTTCCTGACAACGATGTAAATATTTTACCATCGATGAACTCGTAATCAACATAATTGCCAAATCTTCATTGAGAACTCATCCTAATAAATTATGGTGGAGCAATTTAGATGTATATATCACATCCATATATCCATAGATGGGAAGTATGAGGTTTTGACCCAAAAACCACATATAATGGAGGAATTCATAATAATTTCTTGGCGTAATGCGAATTTGTGTTGTTCATGTAAATGACATGTTCACAATAATATAAATGGAAAATGTTCGTCTTAATGACACATTTTCGTTATTGGATAATCATGAAAATATGCTCATAACCAAAATAGTTGAGCAAGTAATCTTGCAAGCTCTTGATTTCTAGATACATGTGACCATCTAGTTGATGCATCAATTAAGATAATTGGTCAACATGTCGGGTGTATGGATCCATAAATATCACCCCTACTTTTTGCGTGTAAGAGAAATGATCTTACTTTAGTTGATGATTATCCAACAATCTACTCTATTTGAGAATAAGCAACTCAAAAATGAGTTATGTTGTGTTGGAGATTTACCCAACAATGGGTAACAGAAAGGTCAAAATGCTTTCCTAGAAATGAAACCTTGTTGACAGAACAGAAAACCGTTCATGTTCCCAAGAAGTAGGGGAGTCACAAGGACTACTTAAATCTCTATAACCTTAGGAATCATTTCTTTAGAATACCCAAGTTGAGACCATCATGCACAACAATCTTCAATAGAACATACACTTTAGATCATCGAATCATCAAAATTGACCATAGAGGTACTTATCGATTCACATCATTATTGAACCGGGATGGTCTCACCGGTTATGCCAAATAATAGTTGTCAGGACGAGTAAACTTATAGTTTACCTTTATATATATGTATCTCAATCACAATAACATGTTGGTGAATCGGGAGCATTATTGCTCCCCCTTGTGATCATCAATTTATTGGAATAAGAATCTTGTTCATTGGTAAACAATACAAAATCTCTTCTAGAGGTTGAGATTAATTTTGTCCTACTCGACATGTGATACACTATCGATGAGATTTATATATCCAAGTATTATGTTGATTCTCATAAGAACAATACTCATGTTGAGGAGAATGTTAGATGGTGCAAATCATAAACAAAGATACTTCATCAACCATCAATTCACCAATTAAGGGATCAACCGTTCTAAAAAAAAATACAATCACCATTGTTATGCCCATCCGAATTAAACGGTTCCTTATGTGAACAATGATAATATGTTGTCACTTATGCTTTCTGGAACAATGTAACAAATTAAATGTGTCTTTGCACAATCACTTTGAGTGCTAAATTAACATCATTTTGATATGATCATCAAAATAAAATTGATGGTTGTATCACCTTTCATGTCACTAGAATTTTTCAACATGAATATCAACTTAATCTTTCCACATCTCTATCACCAACGAGATGACCAATTTCCCGTCAAACTCGAGAAGTTGTGTGAATTTCATCATATAATTATTCGAGATTTTGTTCAACTATTGGTTGAAAAATAATTTCCTTGGTACTATATGCCCATCAAATCCATATTGATTTCCGTATATGAAATAGTAATCATGTATTGTGACATTTTCATCAGAAAATAATATGATATAAGTGTATGCACTTCGAGAAATATGATAGTGTCATATGGGATTTTCTCATCACAATAAATTTGGATGGACTATGACCTTTGAAAGATTAGGTCTTTCTCTTCCATGATAGTGTATTGTTCACTCGTGAGAATATGTATTGTCACCCCATTGACATATGATTACAATCACTCATTTCATGAAGTGATATTGTTTCTAATTGATGATCAACATTAAGATATCCATTTTTCTGAAAATATGAATCTCTTGGAATATTCAATCACCTCAAGCTATCGTGAGTACAACCATTCACTTCAAAAGGTTGGTATCCTGTCTTTTGGTACTCATTTTCCAGCCTTTCATTAAGATGATGGCGAGTGAAGAGGAAAGCTTTAGCTTAATCTTGATGAATAATTCGTGTCCGAAACATCATTGTTGATGATTTCACCAAGATCCTTATAAATGGATTTGAGCTTCCAATACCATGAAGAATAACTCTTGCCCGAAACATCAAAGGTAGTGAACTCAAATTTAAAATGTTGAATGTATTAGAAAGATAAATAAATTTAAAATCAATCATATCATAAACTGAAATAATAAATTCATATCAAGAATCAATAAGGAGACAATAAGATAGAAATTAACATGACAATAAATACATTAAATAATAAATTCATGTTTTTGCTTCATGAATATGGAAATGACATATATTTTCCCGGATGACCATTAAAATAAAAATTAATAAAATAAATAACCGTTAAACAAAATGAAACAAAGTGAAAGAAAAATGAAAGGATTATAACCAATTAATTGTGAAAATCAAATGATAGAAACAACATGATCAACAATAAGAAAACAATATGGTGTACCGAGCAATAGCGCAATCTAGGTGTACGAAATTCTGAATAAATAATATACTCATTATGTTTAAATCCAAACAGTACAAACACTATGCCAACCTAATGAAACAGAAGCCAATATGAATTTTTATTGAAAATAAAACACGCAAACCACTTTAACAGCAAAAAAGAGATCCATGAGATCAAACAAATGAAGTCTATATGGCATAATAATTGGAGTAGAGGCACTAAGAAAGATTTATGAATTTTTTTTAATTGAAATAAATTGAAATGATAGCTATAAAGCTAAAAGTAATAATAGCAAGATAATGATAATTAAAAAAATGTAAATATAATAATCAATTAAAAGGTGCCTAAATTACTGTCAATCTTTTTATTAAATTGTGTTTAAATATAATAGAGATAGCAACGCCTAAAAATAATAATAATGTAATGAATGGGAATTATATAAACAATACACTAATGATAATAATAAATAAATAAAATCAAGGAAAAACACTGAATAGTCATGTCCGCATAAATAATAAAACAAAGACAATGACTATAAACCATTAAACGTAAGGTCATAGCCTTTAGAGGCATAATAGATTACTTTGACCTATAAAAACGTTTGGTGGCAATTATCAACAAAAATCGATTTTGAAAACAATATTAAATTTACATAGAAAGGAAAAAGCTACCATTTTCTATATGATTGAATATAGAAATGGATTCCTTTCTTTAGATTTAGTTTAAAAAAAACGATACTATAAGAAAATTAAGAAATGAAAACAAACAAGATAGAAAAATAAAAATAAAAATTTTGGAAAGCAAGATATAGCCAATAGCAACCTTCGTGAAACTTCGAGAAGATAACTACAGCATTCGTGCTAATAACGTGTTATAAAACTAAACTCAAAGAAAGACAAGAATAAGAGAAAATATGGAGAGGGAGAGAGTTTCTTATTGATGTGTAGATATGATACAATGTAGAGTCCTATTTATAGGCTCATGAAACCATAACCTATACATTCTAATATTAATACAATTAAGAGAGTAATATAATACATGATCAATGCAATGAGAGTTACACAATGAGCATTCAACTACATTTATATAAAATATTCATAACAGAAATGAAATAGAAACTACATACTATTGCCAGATTCACCGTTGTCCACTCGTACCGAACCCCAAACTTTGGAAAAACCCTCGACAATTAGACTCATTGTTGAGCTGTCATTGTCGTAGAAGCATGATGATGTGGATGAAAAATAAGGGAATGTAACAACAGAGCTATAGCAGCAAACACTAGTCTTTCCTACATTCCTTTCATCAAAATCCTAATTTTCTTCATTTTATTCATACTTGTTCCCTATGTTACGTATACCATTGAAGTTTATAGATTTGAGTTCTTCACTCTCTCAATCTTTCTTAGCAACGATTATTTTTCATTCCCTGACTAGACATTTATGTTTTGCCATTGGTCTGTTATTGGTAGGATTCCCAATAAACCATTGTCATTTACCAGAAATGTTGTCTTCTAGACTTTGAAGGTACTCCAAATCCAAAAGTCTTTTAACAAGTTTCATTATTCTACTAATAACTTATTGAATTACTAAGTTCACCAGAGATTGTACGTCCGAACTCCTTATGTGGCTAAATAATGTCGGGAACCCCTTTTGAGTTGTTCAACTGATCCCATGATTTTCTTGTCATGTTTCCTCTGTTGATCTCCTCACGCACCATGTTCGTTGTTGCATGATTAGAGACTTTCCCCGGATATTAGTTCAAAATCACGTTCATCAGAAGTTGGGTTAATACGTGATTCAATTAATGGGATTTTTCATGATATCGACGTTTTTGTTGATTATTGGGATTAAGTTCAAGTATTTGTGGCATGATGGCAATGGATTGTTCACTATGTTATATGAACTTGGGTTCTTCTTTCGGAACTTTGGGCCCAATTCGACTACTTTCATCTGGCATGCAGAGCTTTTCCCGACCCGGCTGAGGTCCACGTGTCATGCATTGAGTGCCGTTGCGAAGAAAGTCGGGTTGATTGTGGCCGCTTTTGTTTTGCACTCTTACACATTGGATAAGAAGGTGAGCAGGATTAAGCACATATTAATGGTTTTGGCTTTTACAAATGTATTGCGGGTTTTGTTTCACGTTTATGTTGCCTGAGACGGTGGGGAAGTCGTTGGAGGAAATTTCGAGCGAGGATGGTTGTGCCATAAATTTCCAAAAAAATATGTGCGGTGAGAGAGTAATCTGCTGGAAGGTGTGACGGTATAGAGTGAGAAATAACTTTTATACTATTTTTAATGTTTTTCGCTTTTCCGTTTTATTTTTATTATTATTTTATGTGTGACACATTTTTTTTAATCGTCCATAGAGTACACTTTTTAAACATATAAAGAACAATGGTATGATATAAAATGAGATATATCATTCTATCTAAGTGGTGTAGCTCACTAGTAAAATAATATATTGACGTTTATATTTTTATCTAAATGGTGGTATGTATATTAAAGAAAACTAGTGCTTCAAAATATAACGTAGGAAGGCAAACTGTATAGAGAATGCAAAGCAAGCAACATACAACCAAACACTCACATGCTTTCTGACCCAAACAAGTAAAGGAAAACACAACAAAAGAAATAGTGTATTGACGATTAGAAAGTTTCCAATTTGATCTAGTTGCAACAATTTGTGAACACATTTATTTAATTTTCTAATTTAGGTTGTTGTATTATCTTAATTAATTACCTGAAACGAGAGTTTTTTTTAAAAAACAATATATATCGTTCTCTGTTAATTTGGTTGAGAAACCTTGGACTTTGATTATTAAAAATATTTCAGAAATTCCATAAATAATAAATTTGAAACGCTCACATCAACACTTAGATAATTTCAAATAGAAATTTATCCACGAATTTAATGTCTATTACAATATTTAACAAGGATTGAAATCTTAAAATAGACTTTAATTTTATATAAATACCATCTCCTAATTCATTTTCATCAAAGAAAGCTTTCTCCATTCAAACTTTGTCGCTGGTGTGCCTCGTACTAGAGGAGATATAATTTATTTTCTCTTTTGAATGGAAGAAGAAACAAATGACAATCACATTGCGGAATTAGGTATGTGATATTAGTTTTATCTCTTCTAGTGAAACATTATTTAGGTATGATATGTAACTTACATTTTTAGACTTGAAGTTTGTTTCTTGAACAAATTGAATTATTTCAAATACAACATATAGGAGATGGAATGGAAGGCTTCAGAGAGATAAAATTATTCATTAATTTACAACTTGACTTCAAAGTTATGAGGTATAATTATTGTTTTACTTTCATCATAAGTATTTTTATAATTATTTGATTTCAGTCATTACAATGTGTACGACCAGTTGGTTTTATATGATTATCCAATTCATGCAATTTACTATAATTTTTACTACAATTTATTTACCAAGAAACACTCTACTAAGTATCAATATACTTGTCATGCCCCAACCCCTTAATAATCTATTCATGTATTGTACAATTCACCCAAGGTCAAAATTGAGTGTTTGCTATATTATATTTCATCAAAATCACATCACTATCTACTATGTATTGGGATACTCTACATGCCCTCAGTCTGGATCTAAGACTAAAATTTTGTGTTTTATAGGATTAATTGGAGCGTCATGACAACATAATGTGCAATGGAGATGGTATGTAATGTAGTAGCCGTTCTTACTGATGCTATTAGATTATACAAGTTTTAAAATTTCAATATTTTACTTTGGATTTAATTATGGGTAACAATGCCTATTTTTTGCATTAATTCGAGTTGCTGGATTGAGGCTTTTACGGGATTAGTTAGCAAGGTTACGAAACTTAATGTTGATAATAATAAGAATGGTATGTTTTAAATAGTATAGGTGGTCACTATTGTTGATTTGGTTAGCTTGAGTGTAAATAATTTGGAAATGCATAATGATTGTGCATGTGTGTAGGTGTGAGCTAAGTTTCAAGCAATTTCACTGATGATCCGCAGGCATCATACAAAGTTTCATTTTTTTGCTACTATTAGACAGAGGACATTTGGTTCGTTATCGGTTTCTCGCTCAACAGTAGCCATGATGTTTCAAGTTCCAGCTTAGCTCCTGGTAGCATGAAGAGGTGTTAAGGTGATCCTTTTGATTGTGTCATTTAAGAGTTATATAATAGTTGTTGTAAGGTAATTAAAGATGCATGGTCCATTGGTTCTCTCTCAACTTGGGTCGAGAAACCTTGTACTTTAGTAGTCACTTATAATCATAAGTTGATCTATGTTTAATTCTGTCTCTGAAAATTTCATATAAATTTAGAATTTTATTTCTAAATAAGAAAGTTAAGAGTTTCACGTTTATTTTGATCTCTTCGCCCGAAAATTTATATTTTTCATATGAAAATATAAATCCATCTCTAACAAGAACCTAATATCCGTATCTTTTCAATTAAAATTTCCAATCAATACCCTCATCTTAAAAGGAGCAAATTCAAACTTTTTGAAGATCAAATAGAATCTCCATTGTCCAAACCATTTATGTCGAGCTGAATTTTTCCAGCAAATATTTTCCAGTCAACAGAGTTAGGATTCCAGAAGTAAAATTCGCCCACTAGAACATCTTTGTGGGGATTATTTTTTTGAAATCTTACCATGTCAATGTGTTGTATTAGGTTTTTGACATGTACTCGGTTTTTAAGCACGATACACGTTTTGCAAATGGATAAATGGAGTCACCGACAACCTTAATGAATCAAATGAGCACAAAAAGAAGAAACGAAATAGAAAAGCCTTCCCCTTACTGAATTCTGAGTTTTGTAATAAAAACCCCGATTCTTAGAGTTATGTTGTGTTCATTAAGTACATCTTACTATAGTAGAACTGGAAAAAAGACCCCACAAAAAATCAAAGTCAATTTTGCAAGGTAGTCTCTACACATGTTGATAATGCCAACAACATAAAACTTCATGTTATTGCCTGATTCACCGTTGTCCACTCAAAATGAAACCCAAAATTCGGAGGAACCCTCAACAATCGAACTCATTGTTGAGTTGTTGTTGCCGTAGAAGCACGGTGATGTGGATGAAAAATAAGGGAATGTAACAATAGAGATATAACAACAAACACTAGTCTTTCCTGCATTCCTCCCATCAAAATCCTAATTTTCTTTATTTGCTTCATACTTGTTCCACTATGTTACGTATACCATTTAAGTTTATATAGATTTGAGTTCTTCACTCTCTCAATCTTACTTAGCAACGATTGTTTTTCTTTCCCTGGCTAGACATTTATGTTTTTCTATTGGTCTCTTATTGGTAGGATTCCCAATAAACCATTGTCAGTTACCAGACAAGTTGTCTTCTACACCTGGACTTTGAAGGTATTCCAAATCCACAAGTCTTTTAACAAGTTTAATTTTTCTACTAATAATTTATTAAATAACTAAATTCATTAGAAATTATACGACCGAACTTCTTATGTGGTTAAACAATGTTGAGAACCTCTTTTGAGTTGTTCAAAAGATCCCATAATTTTCTTGTCATGTTTCCTCTGTTGATCTCCTCATGCGCCATGTTCTTCGTTGCATTATTAGAGACTTTCCCCGGATATTAGTTCAAAGTCACGTTCATCGAGAAGTTGGTTTAATACGTGATTCAGTTAATGGGATATTTCATGATATTGGCGTTTTGACTGATGATGGGGATTAGGTACGAGTATTTGTGGCATGATAGCAAGGGATTGTTCACTGTGTTATATGAACTTGGGTTCTTATTTCGAGAACTTTGGGCCCAATTCGACTACTTTCATATGGCCTGCGGAGCGTTTCCCGACCCGGCTGAGGTACACGTGTCATGAATTGACTGCCGTTGCGAGGAAAGTCGGGTTGATTGTGGCCGCTTTTGTTTTGCAGTCTTATACATTGGATAAGAATGTCAGCAGGATTAAGTACATCTTGATGGTTTTGGCTTTTACATATGTATTGTGGGTTTTATTTCAACTTTTATGTTGTCGGAAGTGGTGGGGAAGTCGTTGGAGGAAATTTCCAGTGAGGATGGTTGTGCCATAAATTTCCAAAAAAATATGCGCGGCGAGAGAGTGATCCGCTGGAAAGGGTGACAGTATAGAGTGAGAAATAACTTTTATATTATTTTAAAAGTTTTAAAATTTTCTCCTTTTATTTTTATTATTATTTTATGTGTGACACTTTTTTTATCGTGCATAGAGTAGTACACCTTTAAAAAATATAAAGAACAATGGTATGATATAAAATGAGATATATGATTCTATCTAAGTAATTTAGCTCATTCGGTAAAATAATATATTGACGTTTATTTTTTTTATCTAAATGTTTGTATGTAGATTAAAGAAAACTATTGCTTCAAAATATGACTTAGGAAGGCAAACTATATAGAGAATTCAGAGCAAGCAACATGCAACCAAACACTCACAAGCTTGCCGTCCCAAACAAGTAAAGGAAAACACACCAAGAGAAATAGTGTATTGACGATTAAAAGGTTTCCAATTTGATCTAGTTGCAACAATTTGTGAACACATTTATTATTTTTATAATTTAGGTTGTGCTATCTTAATTAATTAAAAATAATATATATCGTTCTCTCTTAATTTGATTTGAGAAACCTTGTACTTTGATCATTAACAATATTTCAGCAATTTCATAAATAATAAATTTGAAACGCTCACATCAATGTTTAGAAAATTTCAAATAGAAAATTTATTCACGAATTTAATGCCTATTACAATATTTAACAAGGATTGAAATCTTAAAATAGAATTTAATTTTATATAAATACCCATCTCCTAATTCATTTTCATCAAAGAAAGCTTTCTCCATTCAAACTTTGTCGCTGGTGTGCTTCGTAGTTGGGCCTAAATAATTTATTTGCTCTTTTGAATGGAAGAAGAAACGAATGACAATCATATTGCGGAATTAGGTATGCGATATAAGTTTTTTCTCTTCTTCTAGTGAAAAGTGATTTAGGTATGATATGTAACTCACATTTTTAGATTTGATGTTTGTTCCTTGAACAAATTGGATTATTTCAAATCCAACATATAGGAGATGGAATGGAAGGCTTTGGAAAGATAAAATTATTCATTGATTTACAACTTGACTTCAAAGTTATGAGGTATAGTGATTGGTTTACTTTCATAATAAGTATTTTTATTATTATTTGATTTTGTTCATTACAATGTGTACGACCAGTTGGTTGTATATGATTATCCAATTCATGCAATTTCACATAATTTTTACTACAATTCATTAACCAAGAAACATTCTACTAAGTATCAATACACTTGTCATGCCCCAACCCCTTAATCATCTATTCATGTATTATACAATTCATTCATGGTCAAAATTGAGTATTGGCTATATTATTTTTCATTAAACACACATCACTATGTACTATGTATTGGGATACTCGACATGCCCTCAGTCTCATTTCTCATAATTATATTATCCAAAACATCTATTAAAGCTGATATCTTATCAGTCTGGATCTAAGAACTAAAATTTTGTGTGTTTTAGGCTTAATTGGAGCGTCATGACAGCATAATGTGCTATGGAGATGGTATGTAATGCAGTAGCCGTTCTTACTGATGCTATTAGATTATACATGTTTTAAAATTTCAGTATTTTTCTTTGAATTTAATTATGGGTAACGATGCCTATTTTTCGCATTGATTAGAGTTGCCGGATTGAGGCTTTTACGGGGCTCGTTAGCAAGGGTACCACAGTTGATGTTGATAATAATAAGAATGGTATGTTTCAAATAGTATAGGATGTCACTATTGTTGATTTGGTTAGCTTGAGTGTAAATAATGCGGATGTGCATAATGATTGTGCATTTGTGTAGGTACAAGCTGAGTTTCAAGCAATTTCACTGATGATCTGGAAGCATCATACAAAGTTTCATTGTTTTTGCTACTATTAGACTGAGGACATTTGGTTCGTCATGGGTTTCTCGCTCAACAATAGCCATGATGTTTCAAGTTCCAGCTTAGCTCCTGGTAGCATGAAGAGGTGTTAAGGCGATCCTTTTGATTGTGTCATTTCGGAGTTAGATAATAGTTGTTGTAAGCTAATTAAAGATGCATGGTCCATTGGTTCACTCTCAACTTGGGTCGAGAAACCTTGTACTTTAGTAGTCACTTATAATCATAAGTTAATCTATGTTTAATTCTGTCTCTGAAAATTTCATACAATTTATAATTTTATTTCTAAATAAGAAAGTTAAGAGTTTCATGTTTATTTTAATCTCTTCGCCCGAAAATTTATTGTTTTCATATGAAAATATAAATCCATCTCTAACAAGAATATAATATCCATATCTTTTCAATTAAAATTTCCACTCAATACCCTTGTCTTAAAAGGAGCAAATGCAAACTTTTTTATGATCAAATAGAAACTCCATTGGCCAAACCATTTATGTCGAGCTGAATTTTTCAAGCAAGTTTTTTCCACTCACTAGAGTTAGGATTCCAAAAACAAAATTCGCCCACTAGACCATCTTTATTGGAATTATGTTTTTGAAATCTTTCGTTACACTGTGTTGTATTAGGTTTTTGACATGTACTCGGTTTTTAAGAATGGTAAACGTTTTGCAAACTGATAAATGCAGTGAATAACATCCTTAATGAATAAAATGAGCAAAAAAAGAAGAAATGAAATAGAAAATCCTTCCCCGTATCGAATTCTGAGTTTTGTATTAAACAACCCCAATTCGTAGATTTGTGTTGTGTTCTTTAAGTACATCTTTCTACAGTAGAACTGGAAAAAAACCCCACAAAAAATCAAAGTCAATTTTGCATGGTTGTCTCTTCACATGTTGATAAATGGCAACAACAAAAAATTACATGCTGTTGCTTGATTCACCATTGTCCACTCGATCTGAACCCCAAAATTCAGTAGATCCTCAACAATCGAACTCATTGTTGAGCTGTTGTTAGCGTAGAAGCACGGTGATGTGGATGGAAAATAAGGGAATGTAACAACAGAGATATAACAGCAAACACTATTCTTTCCTCATTCCTCCCATTAAAATCCTAATTTTCTTCATTTGCTTCATACTTGTTCCACTATGTTACGTATACCATTTAAGTTTATAGATTTGAGTTCTTCACTATCGCAATCTTTCTTAGCAACGGTTGTTTTTCATTCCCTGACTAGACATTTAAATTTTCCATTGGTCTGTTATTGGTAGGACTCCCAATAAACCATTGTCAGTTACCAGACAAGTTGTCTTCTGCACCTGGACTTCGAAGGTATTCCAAATCCACAAGACTTTTAATAAGTTTCATTTTTCTACTCATAATTTATTGAAGAACTAAATTTAGCAGAAATTGTACGACCAAATTCCTTATGTGGCTAAACAATGTTGAGAACCTCTTTTGAGTTGTTCAAAACATCCCATAATTTTCTTGTCATGCTTCCTCTATTGATCTCCTAATGCGCCATGTTCGTCATTGCATTATTAGAGACTTTCCCCGGATGTTAGTTAAAAATCGCGTTCATCGAGAAGTTGGTTTAATTCGTGATTCAGTTAATGGGAGTTTTCATGATATTGACGTTTTTGTTGATTATGGATTAAGTACGAGTATTTGTGGCATGATAACAAGAGATTGTTCACCGTGTTATCTGATCTTTGGTTCGTCTTTGGGAACTTTGGGCCGAATTCGACTACTTTCATCTGGCCCGCGGAGCTTTACCTAGCCCGGCTGAGGTCCATGTATCATGCATTGAGTGCCGTTTCGAGGAAAGCCAAGTTGATTGTGGCTACTTTTGTTTTACAGTCTTACACACTGGATAAGAAGGTGAGCAAGATTAAGTACATCTTGATGGTTTTGGCTTTTACAAATGTATTGTGGGTTTTATTTCAACTTTTATGTTGTCGGAAGTGGTGGGGAAGTCGTTAGAGGAAATTTCCAGCGAGGATGGTTGTGCCATAAATTTCCAAAAAATATGCGCGGCGAGAGAGTAATCCGCTGGAAGGTGTGACAGTATAGAGTGAGAAATAACTTTTATATTATTTTTCAAGTTTTTCAATTTTCTCCTTTTATTTTTATTATTATTTTATGTGTGACACTTTTTTTATCGTGCATAGAGTACTCCTTTAAAAAATATTAAGAATAATGGTATGATATAAAATGAGATATATGATTCTATCTAAGTAATGTAGCTCATTAGGTAAAATAATATATTGACGTTTATTTTTTTATCTAAATGGTTGTATGTATATTATAGAAAACTATTGCTTCAAAATATGACCTAGCAAGGCAAACTATATAGAGAATTCAGAGCAAGCAACATGCAATCAAACACGTACAAGCTTGCCGTCCCAAAAGAGGAAAACACACCAACAGAAATAGTTTATTGACGATTCAAAGGTTTCCGATGTGATCTAGTTGCAACAATTTGTGAACACATTTATTTATTTTTCTAATTTAGGTTGTGTTATCTTAATTAATTAAAAACAATATATATGGTTCTCTCTTAATTCGGTTTGAGAAACCTTGTACTTTGATCATTAACAATATTTCAGCAATTTCATAAATAATAAATATGAAACGCTCGCATCAATGCTTAGAAAATTTCAAATAGAAAATTTATTAACGAATTTAATTCCTATTACCATATTTAACAATGATTGAAATCTTAAAATAGAATTTAATTTTATATAAATACCCATCTCCTAATTCATTTTCATCAAAGAAAGCTTTCTCCATTCAAACTTTGTCGCTGGTGTGCTTCGTACTTGGGGCTAAATAATTTATTTGCTCTTTTGAATGGAAGAAGAAACGAATGACAATCACATTGCTGAATTACGTATGTGATATAAGTTTTATCTCTTCTTCTAGTGAAAAGTTATTTAGGTATGATATGTAACTCACATTTTTAGATTTGATGTTTGTTCCTTGAACAAATTTGATTATTTCAAATCCAACATATAGGAGATGGAATGGAAGGTTTCGGAAATATAAAATTAATCATTGATTTACAACTTGACTTCAAATTTATAAGGTATAGTGATTGGTTTACTTTCATCATAAGTATTTTTATAATTATTTGATTTTTTTCATTACAATGTGTACGACCAGTTGGTTGTATATGATTATCCAATTCATGCAATTTCATATAATTTTTACTACAATTCATTAACCAAGAAACACTCTACTAAGTATCAATATACTTGTCATGCCCCAACCCCTTAATCATCTATTCAGGTATTATACAATTCATCCATGGTCAAAATTGAGCATTTGCTATATTATTTTTCATTAAAATCACATCACTATCTACTATGTATTGGGATACTCGACGTGCCCTCAGTCTCATTTCTCATAATTGTATTATCCAAAACATCTATTAAAGCTGATATCTTATAAGTCTGGATCTAAGAACTAAAATTTTGTGTGTTTTAGGCTTAATTGGAGCGTCATGACAGCATAATGTGCTATGGAGATGGTATGTAATGCAGTAGCCGTTCTTACTGATGCTATTAGATTATACATGTTTTAAAATTTTAGTATTTTTCTTTGTATTTAATTATGGGTAAGGAAACCTATTTTTTGCATTGATTAGAGTTGCCGGATTGAGGCTTTTACGGGGCTGGTTAGCAAGGGTACCACACTTGATGTTGATAATAATAAGAATGGTATGTTTCAAATAGTATAGGATGTCACTATTGTTGATTTGGTTAGCTTGAGTGTAAATAATTTGGACATGCATAATGTTTGTGCATTTGTGTAGGTGCAAGCTGAGTTTCAAGCAATTTCACTGATGATCTGGAAGCATCATACAAAGTTTCATTGTTTTTGCTACTATTAGACTGAGGACATTTGGTTCGTCATGGGTTTCGCGCTTAACACTAGCCATGATGTTTCAAGTTCCAGCATAGCTCCTGGTAGCATGAAGAGGTGTTAAGGCGATCCTTTTGATTGTGTCATTCAGGAGTTAGATAATAGTTGTTGTAAGCTAATTAAAGACGCATGGTCCATTGGTTCTCTCTCAAATTGGGTCGAGAAACCTTGTACTTTAGTAGTCACTTATAATCATAAGTTGATCTATGTTTAATTCTGTCTCTGAAAATTTCATACAAATTTAGAATTTTATTTCTAAATAAGAAAGTTAAGAGTTTCATGTTTATTTTGATCTCTTCGCCCGAAAATTTATTTTTTTCATATGAAAATATAAATCCATCTCTAACTAGAATCTAATATCCGTATCTTTTCAATTAAAATTTCCACTCAATACCCTCGTCTTAAAAGGAGCAAATTCAAACTTTTTAAAGATCAAATAGAAACTCCATTGGCCAAACCATTTATGTCAAGCTGAATTTTTCAAGCAAGTTTTTTCCACTCATTAGAGTTAGGATTCGAAAAACAAAATTCGCCTACTAGACCATCTTTGTTGGAATTATGTTTTTGAAATCTCTCGTTACACTGTGTTGTATTAGGTTTTTGTAATAGACAACCCCAATTCGTAGATTTGTGTTGTGATCTGTAAGTACATTTTACTATAGTAGAACTGGTAAAAAACCCCACAAAAAATCAGAGTCAATTTTGCATGGTTGTCTCTTCACATGTTGATAAATGGCAACAACAAAAAACCACATGCTATTGCTTGATTCACCATTGTCCACTCGATCCGTACCCCAAAATTTGATGGATCCTCAATAATCGAACTCATTGTTGAGGTGTTGTTAGCGTAGAAGCACGGTGATGTGGATGGAAAATAAGGGAATGTAACAACAGAGATATAACAGCAAACACTATTCTTTCCTGCATTCCTCCCATTAAAATCCTAATTTTCTTCATTTGCTTCATACTTTTTTCACTATGTTACGTATACCATATAAGTTTATAGAGTTGAGTTCTTCACTCTCTTAATCTTTCTTAGCAACGGTTATTTTTCATTCCCTGACTAGACATTTAAATTTTCCATTGGTCTGTTATTGGTAGGACTCCTAATAAACCATTATCAGTTACCAGACAAATTGTCTTCTGCACCTGGAGTTCGAAGGTATTCCAAATCCACAAGTCTTTTAACAAGTTTCATTTTTCTACTAATAATTTATTGAATAACTAAATTTAGCAGAAATTGTACGACCAAACTCCTTATGTGGCTAAACAAAAACCTCTTTTGAGTCGTTCAAAAGATCCCATAATTTTCTTGTCATGTTTCCTCTGTTGATCTCCCAATGTGCATGTTCATCGTTGCATTATTAGAGACTTTCCCCGGATGTTAGTTTAAAATCGCATTCATCGAGAAGTTGGGTTAATACATGATTCAGTTAATGGGATTTTTCATGATATTGACGTTTTTGTTGATTATGGGGATTAAGTACGAGTATTTGTGGCATGATAGCAAGAGATTGTTCACTGTGTTATCTGAACTTTGGTTCGTCTTCAGGAACTTTGGGCCCAATTCGACTACATTCATCTGGCCCGCGGAGCTTTTCCTGGCCCGACTGAGGTCCATGTGGCATGCATTGATTGCGGTTGCGAGGAAAGTCAGGTTGATTGTGGCTGCTTTTGTTTTGCAGTCTTACACATTGGATAAGAAGGTAAGCAGGATTAAGTACATCTTGATGGTTTTCGCTTATACAAATGTATTGTGGGTTTTATTTCAACTTTTATGTTGTCGGAAGTGGTGGGGAAGTCGTTGGCGGAAATTTCCAGCGAGGATGGCTGTGCCATAAATTTCCAAAAAAATATGCGCGGCGAGAGAGTAATCCGCTGGAAGGTGTGACAGTATAGAGTGAGAAATAACTTTTATATTATTTTTAAAATTTATCAATTGCTTCTTTTATTTTTATTATTATTTTATGTGTGACACTTTTTTAATCGTGCATAGAGTACACCTTTAAAAAATATAAAGAACAATGGTATGATATAAAATGAGATATATGATTCTATCTAAGTAATGTAGCTCATTAGGTTAAATAATATATTGACGTTTATTTTTTTCTCTATATGGTTGTATGTATATTAAAGAAAACTATTGCTTCAAAATGTGACCTAGGAAGGCAAACTATATAGAGAATTCATAGCAAGCAACATGCAACCAATCACTCACAAGCTTGCCGTACCAAACAAGTAAAGGAAAACACACCAAGAGAAATAGTTTATTGACGATTCAAAGGTTTCCGATTTGATCTAGTTGCAACAATTTGTGAACACATTTATTTATTTTTCTAATTTAGGTTGTGTTATCTTAATTAATTAAAAACAATATATATCGTTCTCTCTTAATTTGGTTTGAGAAACCGTGTATTTTGATCATTAACAATATTTCAGTAATTTCATAAATAATAAATTTGAAACGCTCACATCAATGTTTAGAAAATTTCAAATAGAAAATTTATTCACGAATTTAGTGCTTATCAATATTTAAGAAGGATTGAAATCTTAAAATAGAATTTAATTTTATATAAATACCCATCTCCTAATTCATATTCATCAAATAACGCTTTCTCCATTCAAACATTTTCGCTGGTGTGCTTCGTACTTGGGGCTAAATAATTTATTTGCTCTTTTGAATGGAAGAAGAAACGAATGATAATCACATTGCGGAATTAGGTATGCGATATAAGTTTTATCTCTTCTTCTGGTGAAAAGTTATTTAGGTATGATATGTAACTCACATTTTTAGATTTGATGTTTGTTCCTTGAACAAATTTGATTATTTCAAATCCAACATATAGGAGATGGAATGGAAGGCTTCGGAAAGATAAAATTATTCATTGATTTACAACTTGACTTCAAATTTATGAGGTATACTGATTGGTTTACTTTCATCATAAGTAAATTTTTATAATTATTTGATTTTGTTCATTACAATGTGTATGACCAGTTGGGTGTCTATGATTATCCAATTCATGCAATTTCATATAATTTTTACTACAATTCATTAACCAAGAAACACTCTACTAAGTATCAATATACTTGTCAAGTGCCAACCCCTTAATCATCTATTCATGTACATCCATGGTCAAAATTGAGTATTTGCTATATTATTGTTCATTAAAATCAGATCACTATCTATTATGTATTGGGATACTCGACGTGCCCTCAGTCTCATTTCTCATAATTATATCATCCAAAACATCTATTAAACCTGATATCTTATCAGTCTTGATCTAAGAACTAAAATTTTGTGTGTTTTAGGCTTAATTGGAGCGTCATGACAGCATAATGTGCTATGGAGATGGTATGTAATGTATTAGCCGGTTTACTGATGCTATTAGATTATACAAGTTTTAAAATTTCAGTATTTTTCTTTGTATTTAATTATGGGTAACGATGCCTATTGTTTGCATTGATTAGAGTTGCCGGATTGAGGGTTTTACGGGACTGGTTAGTAAGGGTACCACACTTGATGTTGATAATAAAAAGAATGGTATGTTTCAAATTGTATAGGATTTCAATATTGTTGATTTGGTTAGCTTAAGTATAAATAATTTGGACATGTATAATGATTGTGCATCTGTGTAGGTGCGAGCTGAGTTTCAAGCAATTTCACTGATGATCTGGAAGCATCATACAAAGTTTCATTGTGTTTGCTACTATTAGACTCCGGACATTTGGTTCGTCATGGGTTTCTCGCTCAACACTAGCCATGATGTTTCATGTTCCAGCTTAGCTCCTGGTAGCATGAAGAGGTGTTAAGGCGATCCTTTTGATTGTGTCATTCAGGAGTTAGATAATAGTTGGTGTAAGCTAGTTAAAGATGCATGGTCCATTGGTTCTCTCTCAACTTTGGTCGATAAACCTTGTACTTTAGTAGTCACTTATAATCATAAGTTGATCTATGTTTAATTCTGTCTCATGAAAATTTCATACCAATTTAGAATTTTATTTCTAAATAAGAAAGTTAAGAGTTTCATGTTTATTTTGATCTCTTCGCCCGAAAATTTATTTTTTTCATATGAAAATATAAATCCATCTCTAACAAGAATATAATATCCATATCTTTTCAATTAAAATTTCCACTCAATACCCTTGTCTTAAAAGGAGCAAATGCAAACTTTTTTATGATCAAATAGAAATTCCATTGGCCAAACCATTTATGTCGAGCTAAATTTTTCAAGGTGTTTTTCCTCTCACTAGAGTTAAGATTCCAAAAACAAAATTCGCCCACTAGACCATCTTTGTTGGAATTATATTTTTGAAATCTTTACGTGACAATGTTTTGTATTAGGTTTTTGACATGTACTCGGTTTTTAAGAATGGTACACGTTTCGCAAACTGATAAATGGAGTGAATAACATCCTTAATGAATCAAATGAGCAAAAAAAGAAGAAATGAAATAGAAAATCGTTCCCCGTACCGAATTCTGAGTTTTGTAATAAACAACCCCAATTCGTAGATTTGTGTTGTGTTCTTTAAGTACATCTTATTATAGTAGAGCTGAAAAAAAAAACCCCACAAAAAATCAGAGTCAATTTTGCATGGTGGTCTCTTCACATGTTGATAAATGGCAACGACAAAAAACTACATGCTATTGCTTGATTCACCATTGTCCACTCGATCCGAACCCCAAATTCGGTGGATCCTGAACAATCGAACTCATTGTTGAGCTGTTGTTAGTGTAGAAGCACGGTGATGTGGATGAAAAATAAGGGAATGTAACAACAGAGATATAACAACAAACACTATTCTTTCCTGCATTCCTCCCATTAAAATCCTAATTTTCTTCATTCACTTCATACTTGTTCCACTATGTTACATATACCATTTAAGTTTATAGATTTGAGTTCTTCACTCTATCAATCTTTCTTAGCAACGGTTGTTTTTCATTCCCTGACTAGACATTAAAATTTTCCATTGGTCTGTTATTGGTAGGACTCCCAATAAACCATTGTCAGTTGCCAGACAAGTTGTCTTCTTCTCCTGGACTTTGAAGGTATTCCAAATCCACAAGTCTTTTAAAAGTTTCATTTTGCTACTAATAATTTATTGAATAACTAAATTTAGCAGAAATTGTACGACTAAACTCCTTATGTGGCTAAACAATGTTGAGAACCTCTTTTGAGTTGTTCAAAAGATCCCATAATTTTCTTGTCATGTTTCCTCTGTTGATCTCCTAATGCGCCATGTTCGTCGTTGCATTATTAGATACTTTCCCCGGATGTTAGTTCAAAATCACGTTCATCGAGAAGTTGGGTTAATACGTGATTCAGTTAATGGGATTTTTCATGATATTGACGTTTTTGTTGGTTATGGGAATTAAGTACGAGTATTTGTGGCATATTACCAAGAGATTGTTCACCGTGTTATCTGAACTTTGGTTCGTCTTTGGGAACTTTGGGCCCAATACGACAACTTTCATCTGGCTCGGGGAGCTTTTCCTGGCCCGACTGAGGTCAACGTGTCATGCATTGAGTGCCGTTGCAAGAAAAGTCAGGTTGATTGTGGCTGGTTTTGTTTTGTAGTCTTACACATTGGATAAGAAGGTGAGTAGGATTAAGTACATCTTGATGGTTTTTGGCTTTTACAAATGTATTTTGGGTTTTATTTCAACTTTTATGTTGTCGAAAGTGGTGGGGAAGTCGTTGGAGGAAGTTACCAGCGAGGATGGTTGTGCCATAAATTTCACAAAAACATGCGCGGCGAGAGAGTAATCCACTGAAAGGTGTGACAGTATAGAGTGAGAAATAACTTTTATATTATTTTTAAAGTTTTTCAATTTTCTCCTTTTATTTTTATTATTATTTTATGTGTGAAACTTTATGTATCGTGCATAGAGTACACCTTTAAAAAATATAAAGAACAGTGGTATGATATAAAATGAGATATATGATTCTATCTAAGTAATGTAGCTCATTAGGTAAAATAATATATTGACGTTTATTTTTTTATCTAAATGGTTGTATGTATATTAAAGAAAATTATTGCTTCAAAATATAACCTTGGAAGGCAAACTATATAGAGAATTCAGAGCAAGCAACACGCAACCAAACACTCACAAGCTTGACGTCCCAAACACGTAAAGGAAAACACACCAAGAGAAATAGTTTATTGACGATTAAAAGGTTTCCGATTTGATCTAGTTGCAACAATTTGTGAACACATTTATTTATTTTTCTAATTTAGGCTGTGTTATCTTAATTAATTAAAAACAATATATATCGTTCTCTCTTAATTTGGTTTGAGAAACCTTGTACTTTGATCATTAACAATATTTCAGTAATTTCATAAATAATAAATTTGAAACGCTCACATCAATGTTTAGAAAAATTCAAATAGAAAATTTATTCACGAATTTAGTGCTTATTACAATATTTAACAAGGATTGAAATCTTAAAATAGAATTGAATTTTATATAAATACCCATCTCCTAATTCATATTCATCAAAGAACGCTTTCTCCATTCAAACATTGTCGCTGGTGTGCTTCGTACTTGGGGCTAAATAATTTATTTGCTCTTTTGAATGGAAGAAGAAACGAATGACAATCACATTGCGGAATTAGGTATGCGATATAAGTTTGATCTCTTCTTCTAGTGAAAAGTTATTTAGGTATGATATGTAACTCACATTTTTAGATTTGATGTTTGTTCCTTGAACAAATTCGATTATTTCAATTCCAACATATAGGAGATGGAATGGAAGGCTTCGGAAAGATAAAATTATTCATTGATTTACAACTTGACTTCAAATTTATGAGGTATAGTGATTTGTTTACTTTCATCATAAGTAAATTTTTATAATTATTTGATTTTGTTCATTACAATGTGTATGACCAATTGGGTGTCTATGATTATCCAATTCATGCAATTTCATATAATTTTTAATACAATTCATTAACCAAGAAACACTCTACTAAGTATCAATATACTTGTCATGCCCCAACCCCTTAATCATCTATTCATGTATTATACAATTCATCCATGGTCAAAATTGAGTATTTGCTATATTATTTTTCATTAAAATCACATCACTATCTACTATGTATTGGGATACTCGACGTGCCTCAGTCTCATTTCTCATAATTATATTATCCAAAACATCTATTAAAGCTGATATCTTATCAGTCTGGATCTAAGAAGTAAAATTTTGTGTGTTTTAGGCTTAATTGGAGCGTAATGACAGCATAATGTGCTATGGAGATGGTATGTAATGCAGTAGCCGTTCTTACTGATGCTATTAGATTATACATGTTTTAAAATTTCAGTATTTTTCTTTGTATTTAATTATGGGTAACGATGCCTATTTTTTGCATTGATTAGTGTTGCCGGATTGAGGGTTTTACGGGGCTGGTTAGCAAGGGTACCACAGTTGATGTTGATAGTAATAAGAATGGTATGTTTCAAATAGTATAGGATGTCACTATTGTTGATTTGGTCGGCTTGAGTGTAAATAGTTTGGACATGCATAATGATTGTGCATTTGTGTAGGTGCAAGCTGAGTTTCAAGCAATTTCACTGATGATCTGGAAGCATCATACAAAGTTTCATTGTGTTTGCTACTATTAGACTGCGGACATTTGGTTCGTCATGGGTTTCTCGCTCAACACTAGCCATCATGTTTCAAGTTCCAGCTTAGCTCCTTGTAGCATGAAGAGGTGTTAAGGCGATCCTTTTGATTGTGTCATTCAGGAGTTAGATAATAGTTGGAGTAAGCTAGTTAAAGATGCATGGTCCATTGGTTCTCTCTCAACTTGGGTCGAGAAACCTTGTACTTTAGTAGTCACTTATAATCATAAGTTGATCTATGTTTAATTCTGTCTAATGAAAATTTCATACCAATTTAGAAATTTATTTCTAAATAAGAAAGTTAAGAGTTTCATGTTTATTTTGATCTCTTCGCCCGAAAATTTATTTTTTTCATATGAAAATATAAATCCATCTCTAACAAGAACCTAATATCCGTATCTTTTCAATTAAAATTCCCACTCAATACCCTCGTCTTAAAAGGAGCAAATTCAAACTTTTTTAAGATCAAATAGAAACTCCAATGGCCAAAGCATTTATGTCGAGCGGAATTTTTCAAGCAGGTTTTTTCCTCTCATTAGAGTTAGGATTCCAAAAACAAAATTCGCCCACTAGACCATCTTTGTTGGAATTATATTTTTGAAATCTTTACGTGACAATGTTTTGTATTAGGTTTTTGACATGTACTCAGTTTTTAAGAATTGTACACGTTTCGCAAACTGATAAATGGAGTGAATAACATTCTTAATGAATCAAATGATCAAAAAAGAAGAAATGAAGTAGAAAATCGTTCCCCGTACCGAATTCTGAGTTTTGTAATAAACAACCCCAATTCGTAGATTTGTGTTGTGTTCTTTAAGTACATCTTACTACAGTAGAACTGAAAAAAAACCCCACAAAAACTCAGAGTCAATTTTGCATGGTTGTCTCTTCACATGTTGATAAATGGCAACAACAAAAAACTACATGCTATTGCTTGATTCACCATTGTCCACTCGATCCGAACCCCAAAATTCGGTGGATCCTCAACAATCGAAGTCATTGTTGAGCTGTTGTTAGCGTAGAAGCACGGTGATGTGGATGAAAAATAAGGGAATGTAACAACAGAGATATAACAGCAAACACTATTCTTTTCTACATTCCTCCCATTAAAAATCCTAATTTTCTTCAATTGCTTCATACTTTTTTCACTATGTTACGTAAACCATATAATTTTATAGAGTTGAGTTCTTCACTCTCTTAATCTTTCTTAGCAACGGTTATTTTTCATTCTCTGACTAGACATTTAAATTTTCCATTGGTCTGTTATTGATAGGACTCCCAATAAACCAATTGTCAGTTACCAGACAAGTTGTCTTCTGCACCTGGACTTCGAAGGTATTCCAAATCCACAAGTCTTTTAACAAATTTCATTTTTCTACTTATAATTTATTGAATAACTAAATTTAGAAGAAATTGTACGACCAAACTCCTTATGTAGCTAAACAATGTAGACAACCTCTTTTCAATTGTTCAAAAGATCCCATAATTTTCTTGTCATGTTTCCTCTGTTGATCTCCTAATGCGACATGTTCGTCGTTGCATTATTAGAGACTTTCCTCGGATGTTAGTTTAAAATCGCGTTCATCGAGAAGTTGGGTTAATACGTGATTCAGTTAATGGGATTTTTCATGATATTGACGTTTTTGTTGATTATGGGGATTGAGTACGAGTATTTGTGGCATGATAGCAAGAGATTATTCACTGTGTTATCTGAACTTTGGTTCGTCGTTAGGAACTTTGGGCCCAATTCGACTACATTCATCTGGCCCGCGGAGCTATTCCTGGCCCGACTGAGGTCCACGTGTCATGCATTAAGTGTGGTTGTGAGGAAAGTCAGGTTGATTGTGGATGCTTTTGTTTTGCAGTCTTACACATTGGATATGAAGGTGAGCAGGATTAAGTACATTTTGATGGTTTTGGCTTTTACAAATGTATTGTGGGTTTTATTTCAACTTTTATGTTGTCGGAAGTGGTGGGAAAGTCGTTGGAGGAAGTTTCCAGCGAGGATGGTTGTGCCATAAATTTCCAAAAAAATATGCGCGGCGAGAGAGTAATCCACTGAAAGGTGTGACAGTATAAAGTGAGAAATAACTTTTATATTATTTTTAAAGTTTTTCTATTTTCTCCTTTTATTTTTATTATTATTTTATGTGTGAAAATTTTTTTTATCGTGCATAGAGTACACCTTTAAAAAATATAAAGAACAATGGTATGATATCAAATGAGATATATGATTCTATCTAAGTAATGTAGCTCATTAGGTAAAATAATATATTGACGTTTATTTTTTTATCTAAATGGTTGTATGTATATTAATGAAAACTATTGCTTCAAAATATAATCTTGGAAGCCAAACTATATAGAGAATTCTGAGCAAGCAACATGCAATCAAACACTGCCGTCCCAAACAAGTAAAGGAAAACACACCAAGAGAAATAGTTTATTGACGATTCAAAGGTTTCCGATTTGATCTAGTTGTAACAATTTGTGAACACATTTATTTATTTTTCTAATTTAGGTTGTGTTATCTTAATTAATTAAAAACAATATATATATCGTTCTCTCTTAATTTGGTTTGAGAAACCTTGTACTTTGATCATTAACAATATTTCAGCAATTTCATAAATAATAAATTTGAAACGCTCACATCAATGTTTAGAAAATTTCAAATAGAAAATTTATTCACGAATTTAGTGCTTATTACAATATTTAACAAGGATTGAAATCTTAAAATAGAATTTGATTTTATATAAATACCCATCTCCTAATTCATATTCATCAAAGAACGCTTTCTCCATTCAAACATTGTCGCTGGTGTGCTTCGTACTTGGGGCTAAATAATTTATTTGCTCTTTTGAATGGAAGAAGAAACGAATGAAAATCACATTGCGGAATTAGGTATGCGATATAAGTTTTATCTCTTCTTCTAGTGAAAAGTTATTTAGGTATGATATGTAACTCACATTTTTAGATTTGATGTTTGTTCCTTGAACAAATTCGATTATTTCAAATCCAACATATAGGAGATGGAATGGAAGGCTTCGGAAAGATAAAATTATTCGTTGATTTACAACTTGACTTCAAATTGATGAGGTATAGTGATTTGTTTACTTTCATCATAAGTAAATTTTTATAATTATTTGATTTTGTTCATTACAATGTGTATGACCAGTTGGGTGTCTATGATTATCCAATTCATGCAATTTCATATAATTTTTACTACAATTCATTAACAAAGAAACACTCTACTAAGTATCAATATACTTGTCATGCCCCAACCCCTTAATCATCTATTCATGTATTATACAATTCATCCATGGTCAAAATTGAGTATATGCTATATTATTTTTCATTAAAATCACATCACTATCTACTATGTATTGGGATACTCGACGTGCCCTCGGTCTCATTTCTCATAATTATATCATCCAAAACATCTATTAAAGCTAATATCTTATCAGTCTTGATCTAAGAACTAAAATTTTGTGTATTTTAGGTTTAATTGGAGCGTCATGACAGCATAATGTGCTATGGAGATGGTATGTAATGTAGTAGCCATTCTTACTGATACTATTAAATTATACATGTTTCAAAATTTGAGTATTTTTCTTTGTATTTAATTATGGGTAACGATGCCTATTTTTTGCATTGATTAGTGTTGCCGGATTGAGGCTTTTACAGGACTGGTTAGCAAGGGTACCACACTTGATGTAGATAATAATAAGAATGGTATGTTTCAAATAGTATAGGATTTCAATATTGTTGATTTGGTTAGCTTGAGTGTAAATAATTTAGACATGCATAATGATTGTGCATGTGTGTAGGTGTGAGCTGACTTTCAAGCAATTTCACTGATGATCTGGAAGCATCATACAAAGTTTCATTGTTTTTGCTACTATTAGACTTAAGACATTTGGTTTGTCATGGGTTTCTCGCTCAACACTAGCCATGATGTTTCAAGTTCCAGCTTAACTCCTGGTAGCGTGAAGAGGTGTTAAGGCGATCCTTTTGATTGTGTCATTCCGGAGTTAGATAATAGTTGTTGTAAGCTAATTAAAGATGCATGGTCCATTGGTTCTCTCTCAACTCGGGTCGAGAAACCTTGTACTTTAGTAGTCACTTACAATCATAAGTTGATCTATGTTTAATTTCGTCTATAAAAATTTCATACAAATTTAGAATTTTATTTCTAAATAAGAAAGTTAAGAGTTTCATGTTTATTTTGATCTCTTCGCCCGAAAATTTATTTTTTTCATATGAAAATATAAATCCATCTCTAACAACAATCTAATATCCATATCTTTTCAATTAAAATTTCCACTCAATACCCTCGTCTTAAAAGGTGCAAATTCAAACTTTTTTGAAGATCAAATAGAAACTCCATTGGCCAAACCATTTATGTCGAGCTGAATTTTTCAAGTAAGTTTTTCCACTCACTAGAGTTAGGATTCCAAAAACAAAATTAGCCCACTAGACCATCTTGGTTGGAATTATGTTTTTCAAATCTTTACGTTACAATGTGGTGTATTAGGTTTTTGACATGTACTCGGTTTTTAAGAATGGTACACGTTTTGCAAACTGATAAATGGAGTGAATAACATCCTTAATGAATCAAATGAGCAAAAAAAGAAGAAATGAAATAGAAAATCCTTCCCCGTACCGAATTCCGAGTTTTGTAATAAACAACCCTAATTCGTAGATTTGTGTTGTGTTCTTTAAGTACATCTTACTACAGTAGAACTGAAAAAAAACCCCACAAAAATCAGAGTCAATTTTGCATGGTTGTCTCTTCACATGTTGATAAATGGCAACAACAAAAAACTACATGCTATTGCTTGATTCACCATTGTCCACTCGATCCGAACCCCAAAATTCGGTGGATCCTCAACAATCGAACTCATTGTTGAGCTGTTGTTAGCGTAGAAGCACGGTGATGTGGATGAAAAATAAGGGAATGTAACAACAGAGATATAACAGCAAACACTATTCTTTCCTGCATTCCTCCCAATAAAATCCTAATTTTCTTCATTTGCTTCATACTTGTTCCACTATGTTACATATACCATTTAAATTTGAGTTCTTCACTCTCTCAATCTTTCTTAGCAACGGTTGTTTTTCATTGCCTGACTAGACATTTAAATTTTCCATTGGTCTGTTATTGGTAGGACTCCCAATAAACCATTGTCAGTTGCCAGACAAGTTGTCTTCTGCTCCTGGACTTCAAAGGTATTCCAAATCCACAAGTCTTTTAACAAGTTTCATTTTCTACTAACAATTTATTGAATAACTAAATTTAGCAGAAATTGTACGACCAAATTCCTTATGTGGCTAAACAATGTTGAGAATCTCTTTTGAGTTGTTCAAAAGATCCCATAATTTTCTTGCCATGTTTCCTCTGTTGATCTCCTAATGCGCCATGTTCGTCGTTGCATTATTAGATACTTTCCCCGGATGTTAGTTCAAAATCACGTTCATTGAGAAGTTGGGTTAATACGTGATTCAGTTAATGGGATTTTTCATGATATTGACGTTTTTGTTGATTATAGGGATTAAGTACGAGTATTTGTGGCATATGACCAAGAGATTGTTCACCGTGTTATCTGAACTTTGGTTCGTCTATGGAAACTTTGGGCCCAATTCGACTACTTTCATCTGGCCTGTTGAGCTTTTCCCGGCCCGGCTGAGGTCAACGTGTCATGCATTGAGTGCCGTTGCGAGGAAAGTCAGGTTGATTGTGGTCGCTTTTGTTTTGCGTTTACAGATTGGATAAGAAGGTGAGCAGGGTTATGTACATCTTGATGGTTTTGGCTTTTACAAATGTATTGTGGGTTTTATTTCAACTTTTATGTTGTCGGAAGTGGTGGGGAAGTCGTTAGAGGAAGTTTCCAGCGAGGATGGTTGTGCCATAAATTTCCAAAAAAATATGCGCGGCGAGAGTAATCCACTGAAAGGTGTGACAGTATAGAGTGAGAAATAACTTTTATATTATTTTTAAAGTTTTTCAATTTTCTCCTTTTATTTTTATTATTATTTTAAGTCTAAAACTTTTTTTATCGTGCATAGAGTACACCTTTAAAAAATATAAAGAACAATGGTATGATATAAAATGAGATATATGATTCTATCTAAGTAATGTAGCTCATTAGGTAAAATAATATATTGACGTTTATTTTTTTTTATCTAAATGGTTGTATGTATATTAATGAGAACTATTGCTTTAAAATATAACCTTGGAAGGCAAACTATATAGAGAATTCAGAGCAAGCAACATGCAACCAAACACTCACAAGCTTGCCGTCCCAAACAAGTAAAGGAAAACACACCAAGAGAAATAGTTTATTGACGATTCAAAGGTTTCCGATTTGATCTAGTTGCAACAATTTGTGAACACATTTATTTATTTTTCTAATTTAGGTTGTGTTATCTTAATTAATTAAAAACAATATATATCGTTCTCTCTTAATTTGGTTTGAGAAACCTTGTACTTTGATCATTAACAATATTTCAGCAATTTCATAAATAATAAATTTGAAACGCTCACATCAATGTTTAGAAAATTTCAAATAGAAAATTTATTCACAAATTTAGTGCTTATTACAATATTTAACAAGGATTGAAATCTTAAAATAGAATTTAATTTTATATAAATACCCATCTCCTAATTCATATTCATCAAAGAACGCTTTCTCCATTCAAACAATGTCGCTGGTGTGCTTCGTACTTGGGGCTAAATAATTTATTTGCTCTTTTGAATGGAAGAAGAAACGAATGACAATCACATTGCGGAATTAGGTATGCGATATAAGTTTTATCTCTTCTTCTAGTGAAAAGTTATTTAGGTATGATATGTAACTCACATTTTTATATTTGATGTTTGTTCCTTGAACAAATTCGATTATTTCAAATCCAACATATAGGAGATGGAATGGAAGGCTTCGGAAAGATAAAATTATTCATTGATTTACAACTTGACTTCAAATTTATGAGGTATAGTGATTGGTTTACTTTCATCATAAGTAAATTTTTATAATTATTTGATTTTGTTCATTACAATGTGTATGACCAGTTGGGTGTCTATGATTATCCAATTCATGCAATTTCATATAATTTTTACTACAATTCATTAACCAAGAAACACACTACTAAGTATCAATATACTTGTCATGCCCCAACCCCTTCATCATCTATTCATGTATTATACAATTCATCCATGGTCAAAATTGAGTATATGCTATATTATTTTTCATTAAAATCACATCACTATCTACTATGTATTGGGATACTCGACGTGCCCTGAGTCTCATTTCTCATAATTATATCATCCAAAACATCTATTAAAGCTGATATCTTATCAGTCTTGATCTAAGAACTAAAATTTTGTGTGTTTTAGGCTTAATTGGAGCGTCATGACAGCATAATGTGCTATGGAGATGGTATGTAATGTAGTAGCCGTTCTTACTGATGCTATTAGATTATACATGTTTCAAAATTTCAGTATTTTTCTTTGTATTTAATTATGGGTAACGATGCCTATTTTTTGCATTGATTAGTGTTGCCGGATTGTGGCTTTTACGGGACTGGTTAGCAAGGGTACCACACTTGATGTTGATAATAATAAGAATGGTATGTTTCAAATAGTATAGGATTTCAATATTGTTGATTTGGTTAGCTTGAGTGTAAATAATTTGGACATGCATAATGATTTTGCATGTGTGTAGGTGTGAGCTGAGTTTCAAGCAATTTCACTGATGATCTGGAAGCATCATACAAAGTTTCATTGTTTTTGCTACTATTAGATCGAAGACATTTGGTTTGTCATGGGTTTCTCGCTCAACACTAGCCATGATGTTTCAAGTTCCAGCTTAACTCCCGGTAGCGTGAAGAGGTGTTAAGGCGATCGTTTTGATTGTGTCATTCGGAGTTAGATAATAGTTGTTGTAAGCTAATTAAAGATGCATGGTCCATTGGTTCTCTCTCAACTCGGGTCGAGAAACCTTGTACTTTAGTAGTCACTTACAATCATAAGTTGATCTATGTTTAATTCTGTCTATAAAAATTTCATACAAATTTATAATTTTATTTCTAAATAAGAAAGTTAAGAGTTTCATGTTTATTTTGATCTCTTCGCCCGAAAATTTATTTTTTTCATATGAAAATATAAATCCATCTCTAACAACAATCTAATATCCATATCTTTTCAATTAAAATTTCCACTCAATACCCTCGTCTTAAAAGGTGCAAATTCAAACTTTTTTGAAGATCAAATAGAAACTCCATTTGCCAAACCATTTATGTCGAGCTGAATTTTTCAAGTAAGTTTTTCCACTCACTAGAGTTAGGATTCCAAAAACAAAATTAGCCCACTAGACCATCTTTGTTGGAATTATGTTTTTCAAATCTTTACGTTACAATGTGGTGTATTAGGTTTTTGACATGTACTCGGTTTTTAAGAATGGTACACGTTTTGCAAACTGATAAATGGAGTGAATAACATCCTTAATGAATCAAATGAGCAAAAAAAGAAGAAATGAAATAGAAAATCCTTCCCCGTACCGAATTCTGAGTTTTGTAATAAACAACCCTAATTCGTAGATTTGTGTTGTGTTCTTTAAGTACATCTTACTACAGTAGAACTGAAAAAAAACCCCACAAAAATCAGAGTCAATTTTGCATGGTTGTCTCTTCACATGTTGATAAATGGCAACAACAAAAAACTACATGCTATTGCTTGATTCACCATTGTCCACTCGATCCGAACCCCAAAATTCGGTGGATCCTCAACAATCGAACTCATTGTTGAGCTGTTGTTAGCGTAGAAGCACGGTGATGTGGATGAAAAATAAGGGAATGTAACAACAGAGATATAACAGCAAACACTATTCTTTCCTGCATTCCTCCCAATAAAATCCTAATTTTCTTCATTTGCTTCATACTTGTTCCACTATGTTACATATACCATTTAAATTTGAGTTCTTCACTCTCTCAGTCTTTCTTAGCAATGGTTGTTTTTCATTCCCTGACTAGACATTTAAATTTACCATTGGTCTGTTATTGGTAGGACTCCCAATAAACCATTGTCAGTTGCCATACAAGTTGTCTTCTGCTCCTGGACTTCAAAGGTATTCCAAATCCACAAGTCTTTTAACAAGTTTTATTTTTCTACTAATAATTTATTGAATAACTAAATTTAGCAGAAATTGTACGACCAAACTCCTTATATGGCTAAACAATGTTGAGAACCTCTTTTGAGTTGTTCAAAACATCCCATAATTTTCTTGTGATGTTTCCTCTGTTGATCTCCTAATGCGCCATGTTCGTCGTTGCATTATTAGATACTTTCCCCGGATGTTAGTGCAAAATCGCGTTCATCGAGAAGTTGGGTTAATACGTGATTCAGTTAATGGGATTTTTCATGATATTGACATTTTTGTTGATTATGGGGATTAAGTACGAGTATTTGTGGCATGATAGCAAGAGATTGTTCACTGTGTAATCTGAACTTTGGTTCGTCTTTGGGAACTTTGGGCCCAATTCGCCTACATTCATCTGGCACGCAGAGCTTTTCCTTGCCCGGCTGAGGTCCACGTGTCATGCATTGAGTGCCGTTGCGAGGAAAGTCAGGTTGATTGTGGCTGCTTTTGTTTTGCAGTCTTACACATTGGATAAGAAGATGAGCAGGATTAAGCACATCTTGATGGTTTTGGCTTTTACAAATGTATTGTGGGTTTGATTTCAACTTTTATGTTCTAAGAAGTGGTGGGGAAGTCGTTGGAGGAAATTTCCAGCGAGGATGGTTGTGCCATAAATTTCCAAAAAAATATGTGTGGCGAGAGAGTAATCCGCTGGAAGGTGTGACAGTATAGAATGAGAAATAAATTTTATATTATTTTTAAAGTTTATCAATTTTCTCCTTTTATTTCTATTATTATTTTATGTGTGACACTTTTTTTACCGAGCATAGAGTACACCTTTAAAAAATATAAAGAACAATGGTATGATATAAAATGAGATATATGATTCTATCTAAGTAACGTAGCTCATTAGGAAAAATAATATATTGACGTTTATTTTTTTTATCTAAATGGTTGTATGTATATTAAAGAAAACTACTGCTTCAAAATATGACCTAGGAAGGCAAACTATATAGAGAATTTAGAGCAAGCAACATGCAAACAAACACTCACAAGCTTGCCGTCCCAAACAAGTAAAGGAAAACACACCAAGAGAAATAGTTTATTGACGATTAAAAGGTTTCCGATTTGATCTAGTTGCAACAATTTGTGAACACATTTATTTATTTTTCTAATTTAGGTTGTGTTATCTTAATTAATTAAAAACAATATATATCGTTCTCTCTTAATTTGGTTTGAGAAACCTTGTACTTTGATCATTAACAATATTTCAACAATTTCATAAATAATAAATTTGAAACGCTCACATCAATGCTTAGAAAATTTAAAATAGAAAATTTATTCACGAAATTAATGCTTATTACAATATTTAACAAGGATTGAAATCTTAAAATAGAATTTAATTTTATATAAATACCCATCAACTAATTCATTTTCATCAAAGAAAACTTTCTCCATTCAAACTTTGTCGCGGGTGTGCCTCGTACTTGGGGCTAAATATTTTATTTGCTCTTTTAAATGGAAGAAGAAACGAATGACAATCACATTGCAGAATTAGGTATGTGAAATAAGTTTTATCTCTTCTTCCAGTGAAAAGTTATTTTGGTATGATATGTAACTCACATTTTTAGATTTGATGTTTGTTCCTTGAACAAATCCGATTATTTCAAATCCAACATATAGGAGATGGAATGGAAGGCTTCGGAAAGTTAAAATTATTCATTGATTTACCACTTGATTTCAAATTTATGAGGTATAGTGATTGGTTTACTTTCATCATAAGTATTTTTATAATTATTTGATTTTGTTCATTACAATGTGTACGACTAGTTGGTTGTATATGATTATCCAATTCATGCAATTTTATATAATTTTTATTACAATTTATTAACCAAGAAACACTCTACTAAGTATCAATTTACTTGTCATGCCCCAACCCCTTAATCATCTATTCATGTATTATAAAATTTATCCATGGTCAAAATTGAGTATTTCCTATATTATTTTTCATTAAAATCACATCACTATCATATCAGTCTTGATCTAAGAACTTAAATTTTGTGTGTTTTAGGCTTAATTGGAGCGTCATGACAGCATAATGTGCTATGGAGATGGTATGTAATGTAGTAGCCGTTCTTACTGATGCTATTAGATTATACAAGTTTTAAAATTTCAGTATTTTTCTTTGTATTTAATTATGGGTAAGGATGCCTATTTTTTGCATTGATTAGTGTTGCCGGATTGAGGCTTTTACGTGACTAGTTAGCAAGGGTACCACACTTGATGTTGATAATAATAAGAATGGTATGTTTCAAATAGTATAGGATGTCACTATTGTTGATTTGGTTAGCTTGAGTGTAAATAATTTGGACATGCATAATGATTGTGCATGTGTGTAGGTGCGAGCTGAGTTTCAAGCAATTTCACTGATGATCCGGAAGCATCATACAAAGTTTCATTGTTTTTGCTACTATTAGACCGAAGACATTTGGTTCGTCATAGGTTTCTCGCTCAACACTAGCCATGATGTTTCAAGTTTCGGCTTAGCTCTGGTAGCATGAAGAGGTGTTAAGGCGATCGGTTTGATTGTGTCATTCGGGAGTTAGATAATAGTTGTTGTAAGCTAATTAAAGATGCATGGTCCATTGGTTCTCTCTCAACTCGGGTCGAGAAACCTTGTACTTTAGTAGTCCCTTATAATCATAAGTTGATCTATGTTTAATTCCGTCTATAAAAATTTCATACAAATTTAGAATTTTATTTCTAAATAAGAAAGTTAAGAGTTTCATGTTTATTTTGATCTCTTCGCCCGAAAATTTATTTTTTTCATATGAAAATATAAATCCATCTCTAACAACAATCTAATATCCATATCTTTTCAATTAAAATTTCCACTCAATACCCTCGTCTTAAAAGGTGCAAATTCAAACTTTTTTGAAGATCAAATAGAAACTCCATTGGCCAAACCATTTATGTCGATCTGAATTTTTCAAGCAAGTTTTTTCCACTCACTAGAGTTAGGATTCCAAAAACAAAATTCGCCCACTAGACCATCTTTGTTGGAATTATGTTTTTCAAATCTTTACGTTACAATGTGTTGTATTAGGTTTTTGACATGTACTCGGTTTTTAAGAATGGTACACGTTTTGCAAACTGATAAATGGAGTGAATAACATCCTTAATGAATCAAATGAGCAAAAAAAGAAGAAATGAAATAGAAAATCCTTCCCCGTACCGAATTTCGAGTTTTGTAATAAACAACCCTAATTCGTAGATTTGTGTTGTGTTCTTTAAGTACATCTTACTACATTGAGAGAGCGGAAAACAACCCCACAAAAATCAGAGTCAATTTTGCATGGTTGTCTCTTCACATGTTGATAAATGGCAACAACAAAAAACTACATGCTATTGCTTGATTCACCATTGTCCACTCGATCCGAACCCCAAAATTCGGTGGATCCTCAACAATCGAACTCATTGTTGAGCTGTTGTTAGCGTAGAAGCACGGTGATGTGGATGAAAAATAAGGGAATGTAACAACAGAGATATAACAGCAAACACTATTCTTTTCTGCATTCCTCCCAATAAAATCCTAATTTTCTTCATTTGCTTCATACTTGTTCCACTATGTTACATATACCATTTAAGTTTAATTTGAGTTCTTCACTCTCTCAATCTTTCTTAGCAATGGTTGTTTTTCATTCCTCGACTAGACATTTAAATTTACCATTGATCTTTTATTGGTAGGACTCCCAATAAACCATTGTCAGTTGCCATACAAGTTGTCTTCTGCTCCTGGACTTCAAAGGTATTCCAAATCCACAAGTCTTTTAAAAGTTTCATTTTTCTACTAATAATTTATTGAATAACTAAATTTAGCAGAAATTGTACGACCAAACTCCTTATGTGGCTAAACAATGTTGAGAACCTCTTTTGAGTTGTTCAAAAGATCCCATAATTTTCTTGTCATGTTTCCTCTGTTGATCTCCTAATGCGCCATGTTCGTCGTTGCATTATTAGATACTTTCCCCGGATGTTAGTTCAAAATCGCGTTCATCGAGAAGTTGGGTTAATACGTGATTCGGTTAATGGGATTTTTCATGATATTGACATTTTTGTTGATTATGGGGATTAAGTACGAGTATTTGTGGCATGATAGCAAGAGATTGTTCACCGTGTAATCCGAACTTTGGTTCGTCTTTGGGAACTTTGGGCCCAATTCGACTACTTTCATCGGCCCGCGGAGCTTTTCCTTGCCCGACCGAGGTCCACGTGTCATGCATTGAGTGCCGTTGCGAGGAAAGTCGGGTTGATTGTGGCTCGCTTTTGTTTTGCGGTCTTACACATTGGATAAGAAGGTGAGCGAGGATTAAGTACATCTTGATGGTTTTGGCTTTTACAAATGTATTGTGGGTTTTATTTCAACTTTTATGTTGTCGGAAGTGGTGGGGAAGTCGTTGGAGGAAATTTCCAGCGAGGATGGTTGAGCCATAAATTTCCAAAAAATATGTGCGGCGAGAGAGTAATCCATTGGAAGGTGTGATATAGAATGAGAAATAACTTTTATATTATTTTTAAAGTTTTTCAATTTTCTCCTTTTATTTTTATTATTATTTTATGTGTGACACTTTTTTTATCGTGCATAGAGTACACCTTTAAAAAATATAAAGAACAATGGTATGATATAAAATCAGATATATGATTCTATCTAAGTAATGTAGCTCATTAGGTAAAATAATATATTGACGTTTATTTTTTTTATCTAAATGGTTGTATGTATATTAAAGAAAACTACTGCTTCAAAATATGACCTAGGAAGGCAAACTATATAGAGAATTTAGAGCAAGCAACATGCAACCAAACACTCACAAGCTTGCCGTCCCAAACAAGTAAAGGAAAACACACCAAGAGAAATAGTTTATTGACGATTAAAAGGTTTCCGATTTGATCTAGTTGCAACAATTTGTGAACACATTTATTTATTTTTCTAATTTAGGTTGTGTTATCTTAATTAATTAAAAACAATATATATCGTTCTCTCTTAATTTGGTTTGAGAAACCTTGTACTTTGATCATTAACAATATTTCAACAATTTCATAAATAATAAATTTGAAACGCTCACATCAATGCTTAGAAAATTTAAAATAGAAAATTTATTCACGAATTTAATGCTTATTACAATATTTAACAAGGATTGAAATCTTAAAATAGAATTTAATTTTATATAAATACCCATCACCTAATTCATTTCCATCAAAGAAAACTTTCTCCATTCAAACTTTGTCGCGGGTGTGCCTCGTACTTGGGGCTAAATATTTTATTTGCTCTTTTAAATGGAAGAAGAAACGAATGACAATCACATTGCAGAATTAGGTATGTGACATAAGTTTTATCTCTTCTTCCAGTGAAAACTTATTTTGGTATGATATGTAACTCACATTTTTAGATTTGATGTTTGTTCCTTGACCAACTCCGATTATTTCAAATCCAACATATAGGAGATGGAATGGAAGGCTTCGGAAAGTTAAAATTATTCATTGATTTACAACTTGATTTCAAATTTATGAGGTATAGTGATTGGTTTACTTTCATCATAAGTAAATTTTTATAATTATTTGATTTTGTTCATTACAATGTGTACGACTAGTTGGTTGTATATGATTATCCAATTCATGCAATTTTATATAATTTTTACTACAATTTATTAACCAAGAAACACTCTACTAAGTATCAATTTACTTGTCATGCCCCAACCCCTTAATCATCTATTCATGTATTATAAAATTTATCCCTGGTCAAAATTGAGTATTTCCTATATTATTTTTCATTAAAATCAAATCACTATCGTCTATGTATTGGATACTCGACGTCCTTCATTTCTCTATATCATCCTGTGTTGTAAGAACTAAAATTTTGTGTGTTTTAGGCTTAATTGGAGCGTCATGACAGCATAATGTGCTATGGAGATGGTATGTAATGTAGTAGCCGTTCTTACTGATGCTATTAGATTATACAAGTTTTAAAATTTCAGTATTTTTCTTTGTATTTAATTATGGGTAACGATGCCTATTTTTTGCATTGATTAGTGTTGCCGGATTGAGGCTTTTACGTGACTGGTTAGCAAGGGTACCACACTTGATGTTGATAATAATAAGAATGGTATGTTTCAAATAGTATAGGATGTCACTATTGTTGATTTGGTTAGCTTGAGTGTAAATAATTTGGACATGCATAATGATTGTGCATGTGTGTAGGTGCGAGCTGAGTTTCAAGCAATTTCACTGATGATCTGGAAGCATCATACAAAGTTTCATTGTTTTTGCTACTATTAGACTGAGGACATTTGGTTCGTCATAGGTTTCTCGCTCAACACTAGCCATGATGTGTCAAGTTTCAGCTTAGCTCCTGGTAGCATGAAGAGGTGTTAAGGCGATCCGTTTGATTGTGTCATTCAGGAGTTAGATAATAGTTGTTGTAAGCTAATTAAAGATGCATGGTCCATTGGTTCTCTCTCAACTTGGGTCGAGAAACCTTGTACTTTAGTAGTCACTTATAATCATAAGTTGATCTATGTTTAATTCTGTCTCTGAAAATTTCATACAAATTTAGAATTTTATTTCTAAATAAGAAAGTTAAGAGTTTCATGTTTATTTTGATCTCTTCGCCCGAAAATTTATTTTTTTCATATGAAAATATAAATCCATCTCTAACAAGAATCTAATATCCGTATCTTTTCAATGAAAATTTCCACTCAATACCCTCGTCTTAAAAGGAGCAAATTCAAACTTTTTTTAAGATCAAATAGAAACTCTATTGGCCAAACCATTTATGTCGAGCTGAATTTTTCAAGCAAGTTTTTTCCACTCACTAGAGTTAGGATTCCAAAACCAAAATTCGCCCACTAGACCATCTTTGTTGGAATTATGTTTTTGAAAACTTTACGTTCCAATGTGTTGTATTAGGTTTGTGACATGTACTCGGTTTTTAAGAAGGGTACACGTTTTGCAAACTGATAAATGGAGTGAATAACATCCTTAATGAATCAAATGAGCAAAAAAAGAAGAAATGAATAGAAAATCCTTCCCCGTACCGAATTTCGAGTTTTGTAATAAACAACCCCAATTCTTAGATTTGTGTTGTGTTCTTTAAGTACATCTTACTACATTAGAACTGGAAAACAACCCCACAAAAAATCAGAGTCAATTTTGCATGGTTGTCTCTTCACATGTTGATAAATGGCAACAACAAAAAAACTACATGCTATTGCTTGATTCACCATTGTCCACTCGATCCGAACCCCAAATTTCGGTGGATCCTCAACAATCGAACTCATTGTTGAGCTGTTGTTAGCGTAGATGCACGGTGATGTGGATGAAAAATAAGGGAATGTAACAACGACTAGACATTTAAATTTTCCACTGGTCTGTTATTGATAGGACTCCCAATAAACCATTGTCAGTTCCATACAAGTTGTCTTCTGCAGCTGGACTTTTAACAAATCGGTGGATCCTCAACAATCGAACTCATTGTTGAGCTGTTGTTAGCGTAAAAGCACGGTGATGTGGATGAAAATAAGGGAATGTAACAACAGAGATATAACAGCAAAAACTATTATTTCCTGCATTCCTCCCATCAAAATCCTAATTTTCTTCACTTGCTTCATACTTGTTCCACTATGTTACGTATACCATTTAAGTTTATAGATATGAATTCTTCACTCTCTCAATCTTTCTTAGCAACGGTTGTTTTTCATTCCCTGACTAGACATTTAAATTTTCCACTGGTCTGTTATTGATAGGACTCCCAATAAACCATTGTCAGTTCCATACAAGTTGTCTTCTGCAGCTGGAATTTTAACAAATCGGTGGATCCTCAACAATCGAACTCATTGTTGAGCTGTTGTTAGCGTAAAAGCACGGTGATGTGGATGAAAATAAGGGAATGTAACAACAGAGATATAACAACAAACACTATTATTTCCTGCATTCCTCCCATCAAAATCCTAATTTTCTTCACATGCTTCATACTTGTTCCACTATGTTACGTATACCATTTAAGTTTATAGATTTGAATTCTTCACTCTCTCAATCTTTCTTAGCAACGGTTGTTTTTCATTCCCTAACTAGACATTTAAATTTTCCATTGGTCTTTTATTGGTAGGACTCCCAATAAACCATTGTCAGTTACAAGATAAGTTGTCTTCTCGCTTTGGACTTACAAGGTATTCCAAATCCACAAGTCTTTTAACAAGTTTCATTTGCTACTAATAATTTATTGAATAACTAAATTTAGCAGAAATTGTACGACCAAACTCCTTATGTGGCTAAACAATGTTGAGAACCTATTTTGAGTTGTTCAAAAGATCCCATAATTTTCTTGTCATGTTTCCTCTGTTGATCTCCTATTGCGCCATGTTCGTCGTTGCATTATTAGAGACTTTCCCCGGATGTTAGTTCAAAATCGCGTTCATCGAGAAGTTGGGTTAATACGTGATTCAGTTAATGGGATTTTTCATGATATTGACATTTTTGTTGATTATGGGGATTAAGTACGAGTATTTGTGGCATGATAGCACGAGATTGTTCACTGTGTAATCTGAACTTTGGTTCGTCTTTGGGAACTTTTGGCCCAATTCGACTACTTTCATCTGGCCCGCGGAGCTTTTCCTAGCCCGACTGAGGTCCACGTGTCATGGATTGAGTGCAGTTGCGAGGAAAGTCAGGTTGATTGTGGCTGCTTTTGTTTTGCAGTCTTACACATTGGATAAGAAGGTGAGCAGGATTAAGTACATCTTGATGGTTTTGGCTTTTACATATGTATTGTGGGTTTTATTTCAACTTTTATGTTGTCGGAAGTGGTGGGGAAGTCGTTGGAGGAAATTTCCGGCGAGGATGGTTGTGCCATAAATTTCCAAAAAAATATGCGCGGCGAGAGAGTAATCCGTTGGAAGGTGTGACAAGATAGAGTGAGAAATAACTTTTATATTATTTTTAAAGTTTTTCAATTTTCTCCTTTTATTTTTATTATTATTTTATGTCTGACACTTTTTTTATCGTGCATAGAGTACACCTTTAAAAAATATAAAGAACAATGGTATAATATAAAATGAGATATATGATTCTATCTAAGTAATGTAGCTCATTAGGTAAAATAATATATTGACGTTTATTTTTTTATCTAAATGGTTGTATGTCTATTAAAGAAAACTATTGCTTCAAAATATGACCTAGGAAGGCAAACTATATAGAGAATTCGAGCAAGCAACATGCAACCAATCACTCACAACCTTGCCGTGCCAAACAAGTAAAGGAAAACACACCAAGAGAAATAGTTTATTGACGATTCAAAGGTTTCCGATTTGATCTAGTTGCAACAATTTGTGAACACATTTATTTATTTTTCTAATTTAGGTTGTGTTATCTTAATTAATTAAAAACAATATATATCGTTCTCTCTTAATTTGGTTTGAGAAACCTTGTACTTTGATCATTAAGAATATTTCAGTAATTTCATAAATAATAAATTTGAAACGCTCACATCAATGTTTAGAAAATTTCAAATCGAAAATTTATTCACGAATTTAGTGCTTATTACAATATTTAACAAGGATTGAAATCTTAAAATAGAATTTGATTTTATATAAATACCCATCTCCTAATTCATATTCATCAAAGAACGCTTTCTCCATTCAAACATTGTCGCTGGTGTGCTTCGTACTTGGGGCTAAATAATTTATTTGCTCTTTTGAATGGAAGAAGAAACGAATGAATATCACATTGCGGAATTAGGTATGCGATATAAGTTTTATCTCTTCTTCTAATGAAAAGTTATTTAGGTATGATATGTAACTCACATTTTTAGATTTGATGTTTGTTCCTTGAACAAATTCGATTATTTCAAATCCAACATATAGGAGTTGGAATGGAAGGCTTCGGAAAGATAAAATTATTCATTGATTTACAACTTGACTTCAAATTTATGAGGTATAGTGATTGGTTTACTTTCATCATAAGTAAATTTTTATAATTATTTGATTTTGTTCATTACAATGTGTATGACCAGTTGGGTGTCTATGATTATCCAATTCATGCAATTTCATATAATTTGTACTACAATTCATTAACAAAGAAACACTCTACTAAGTATCAATATACTTGTCATGCCCCAACCCCTTAATCATATATTCATGTATTATACAATTCATCCATGGTCAAAATTGAGTACTTGCTATATTATTTTTCATTAAAATCACATCACTATCTATTATGTATTGGGATACTCGACGTGCCCTCAGTCTCATTTCTCATAATTATATGATCCAAAACATCTATTAAAGCTGATATCTTATCAGTCTTGATCTAAGAACTAAAATTTTGTGTGTTTTAGGCTTAATTGGAGCGTCATGACAAGATAATGTGCTATGGAGATGGTATGTAATGTAGTAGCCGTTCTTACTGATGCTATTAGATTATACATGTTTCAAAATTTCAGTATTTATCTTTGTATTTAATTATGGGTAACGATGCCTATTTTTTGCATGGATTAGTGTTGCCGGATTGAGGCTTTTACGGGGCTGGTTAGCAAGGGTACCACACTTGATGTAGATAATAATAAGAATGGTATGTTTCAAATAGTATAGGATTTCAATATTGTTGATTTGGTTAGCTTGAGTGTAAATAATTTAGACATGCATAATGATTGTGCATGTGTGTAGGTGTGAGCTGAGTTTCAAGCAACTTCACTGATGATCTGGAAGCATCATACAAAGTTTCATTGTTTTTGCTACTATTAGACTCGAAGACATTTGGTTTGTCATGGGTTTCTCGCTCAACACTAGCCATGATGTTTCAAGTTCCAGGCTTAGCTCCTGGTAGCGTGAAGTGGTGTTAAGGCGATCCTTTTGATTGTGTCATTCGGAGTTAGATAATAGTTGTTGTAAGCTAATTAAAGATGCATGGTCCATTGGTTCTCTCTCAACTCGGGTCGAGAAACCTTGTACTTTAGTAGTCACTTACAATCATAAGTTGATCTATGTTTAATTCGTCTATAAAAATTTCATACAAATTTAGAATTTTATTTCTAAATAAGAAAGTTAAAGAGTTTCATGTTTATTTTGATCTCTTCGCCCGAAAATTTATTTTTTTCATATGAAAATATAAATCCATCTCTAACAACAATCTAATATCCATATCTTTTCAATTAAAATTTCCACTCAATACCCTCGTCTTAAAAGGTGCAAATTCAAACTTTTTGCAGATCAAATAGAAACTCCATTGGCCAAACCATTTATGTCGAGCTGAATTTTTCAAGCAAGTTTTTCCACTCACTAGAGTTAGGATTCCAAAAACAAAATTCGCCCACTAGACCATCTTTGTTGGAATTATGTTTTTCAAATCTTTACGTTACAATGTGTTGTATTAGGTTTTTGACATGTACTCGATTTTTAAGAATGGTACACGTTTTGCAAACTGATAAATGGAGTGAATAACATCCTTAATGAATCAAATGAGCAAACAAAGAAGAAATGAAATAGAAAATCCTTCCCCGTACCGAATTTTGAGTTTTGTAATAAACAACCCCAATTCGTAGATTTGTGTTATGTTCTTTAAGTACATCTTACTACAGTAGAACTGAAACAAAAACCCCACAAAAAATCAGAGTCAAGTTTGCATGGTTGTCTCTTCACATGTTGATAAATGGCAACAACAAAAAACTACATGCTATTGCTTGATTCACCATTGTCCACTCGATCCGAACCCCAAAATTCGGTGGATCCTCAACAATCGACTCATTGTTGAGCTGTTGTTAGCGTAGAAGCACGGTGATGTGGATGAAAAATAAGGGAATGTAACAACAGAGATATAACAGCAAACACTATTCTTTCCCCGCATTCCTCCCAATAAAATCCTAATTTTCTTCATTTGCTTCATACTTGTTCCACTATGTTACATATACCATTTAAATTTGAGTTCTTCATTCTCTCAATCTTTCTTAGCAACAGTTGTTTTTCATTGCCTGACTAGACATTTAAATTTTCCATTGGTCTGTTATTGGTAGGACTCCCAATAAACCATTGTCAGTTGCCAGACAAGTTGTCTTCTGCTCCTGGACTTCAAAGGTATTCCAAATCCACAAGTCTTTTAACAAGTTTCATTTTTCTACTAATAATTTATTGAATTACTAAATTTAGCAGAAATTGTACAACCAAACTCATTATGTGGCTAAACAATGTTGAGAACCTCTTTTGAGTTGTTCAAAAGATCCCATAATTTTCTTGTCATATTTCCTCTGTTGATCTCCTAATGCGCCATGTTCGTCGTTGCATTATTAGATACTTTCCCCGGATGTTAGTTCAAAATCGCGTTCATCGAGAAGTTGGGTTAATACGTGATTCGGCTTAATGGGATTTTTCATGATATTGACGTTTTTGTTGATTATGGGTATTAAGTACGAGTATTTGTGGCATATTACCAAAAGATTGTTCACCGTGTTATCTGAACTTTGGTTCGTCTTTGGAAACTTTGGGTCCAATTCGACTACTTTCATCTGGCCCGTTGAGCTTTTCCCGGCCCGGCTGAGGTCAACGTGTCATGCATTGAGTGCCGTTGCGAGGAAAGTCAGGTTGATTGTGGTCGCTTTTGTTTTGCGATCTTACGGATTGGATAAGAAGGTGAGCGTGGTTATGTACATCTTGATGGTTTTGGCTTTTACAAATGTATTGTGGGTTTTATTTCAACTTTTATGTTGTCGGAAGTGGTGGGGAAGTCGTTAGAGGAAGTTTCTAGCGAGGATGGTTGTGCCATAAATTTCCAAAAAAATATGCGCGGCGAGAGAGTAATCCAATCGAAAGGTGTGACAGTATAGAGTGAGAAATAACTTTTATATTATTTTTAAAGTTTTTCAATTTTCTCCTTTTATTTTTATTATTATTTTATGTGTAAAACTTTTTTTATCGTGCATAGAGCACACCTTTAAAAAATATAAAGAACAATGGTATGATATAAAATGAGATATATGATTCTATCTAAGTAATGTAGCTCATTAGGTAAATTAATATATTGACATTTATTTTTTTTATTTAAATGGTTGTATGTATATTAATGAAAACTATTGCTTCAAAATATAACCTTGGAAGGCAAACTATATAGAGAATTCAGAGCAAGCAACATGCAACCAAACACTCACAAGCTTGCCGTCCCAAACAAGTAAAGGAAAACACACCAAGAGAAATAGTTTATTGATGATTCAAAGGTTTCCGATTTGATCTAGTTGCAACAATTTGTGAACACATTTATTTATTTTTCTAATTTAGGTTGTGTTATCTTAATTAATTAAAAATAATATATATCGTTCTCTCTTAATTTGGTTTGAGAAACCTTGTACTTTGATCATTAACAATATTTCAGCAATTTCATAAATAATAAATTTGAAACGCTCACATCAATGTTTAGAAAATTTCAAATATAAAATTTATTCACGAATTTAGTGCTTATTACAATATTTAACAAGGATTGAAATCTTAAAATAGAATTTAATTTTATATAAATACCCATCTCCTAATTCATATTCATCAAAGAACGCTTTCTCCATTCAAACATTGTCGCTGGTGTGCTTCGTACTTGGGGCTAAATAATTTATTTGCTCTTTTGAATGGAAGAAGAAACGAATGACAATCACATTGCGGAATTAGGTATGCGATATAAGTTTTATCTCTTCTTCTAGTGAAAAGTTATTTAGGTATGATATGTAACTCACATTTTTAGATTTGATGTTTGTTCCTTGAACAAATTCGATTATTTCAAATCCAACATATAGGAGATGGAATGGAAGGCTTCGGAAAGATAAAATTATTCATTGATTTACAACTTGACTTCAAATTTATGAGGTATAGTGATTGGTTTACTTTCATCATAAGTAAATTTTTATAATTATTTGATTTTGTTCATTACAATGTGTATGACCAGTTGGGTGTCTATGATTATCCAATTCATGCAATTTCATATAATTTTTACTACAATTCATTAACCAAGAAACACTCTACTAAGTATCAATATACTTGTCATGCCCCAACCCCTTAATCATCTATTCATGTATTATACAATTCATCCATGGTCAAAATGGAGTATATGCTATATTATATTTCATTAAAATCACATCACTATCTACTATGTATTGGGATACTCGACGTGCCCTCAGTCTCATTTCTCATAATTATATCATCCAAAACATCTAGTAAAGCTGATATCTAATCAGTCTTGATCCAAGAACTAAAATTTTGTGTGTTTTAGGCTTAATTGGAGCGTCATGACAGCATAATGTGCTATGGAGATGGTATGTAATGTAGTAGCCGTTCTTACTGATGCTATTAGATTATACATGTTTCAAAATTTCAGTATTTTTCTTTGTATTTAATTATGGGTAACGATGCCTATTTTTTGCATTGATTAGTGTTGCCGGATTGTGGCTTTTACGGGACTGGTTAGCAAGGGTACCACACTTGATGTTGATAATAATAAGAATGGTATGTTTCAAATAGTATAGGATTTCAATATTGTTGATTTGGTTAGCTTGAGTGTAAATAATTTGGACATGCATAATGATTTTGCATGTGTGTAGGTGTGAGCTGAGTTTCAAGCAATTTCACTGATGATCTGGAATCATCATACAAAGTTTCATTGTTTTTGCTACTATTAGACTGAAGACATTTGGTTTGTCATGGGTTTCTCGCTCAACACTAGCCATGATGTTTCAAGTTCCAGCTTAGCTCCTGGTAGCGTGAAGAGGTGTTAAGGCGATCCTTTTGATTGTGTCATTCCGGAGTTAGATAATAGTTGTTGTAAGCTAATTAAAGATGCATGGTCCATTGGTTCTCTCTCAACTTGGGTCGAGAAACCTTGTACTTTAGTAGTCACTTACAATCATAAGTTAATCTATGTTTAATTCTGTCTCTAAAAATTTCATACAAATTTAGAATTTTATTTCTAAATAAGAAAGTTAAGAGTTTCATGTTTATTTTGATCTCTTCGCCCGAAAATTTATTTTTTTCATATGAAAATATAAATCCATCTCTAACAAGAATCTAATATCTGTATCTTTTCAATTAAAATTTCCACTCAATACCCTCGTCTTAAAACGAGCAAATTCAAACTTTTTTTAAGATCAAATAGAAACTCCATTGGCCAAACCATTTATGTCGAGATGAATTTTTCAAGCAAGTTTTTTCCACTCACTAGAGTTAGGATTCCAAAAACAAAATTCGCCACTAGACCATCTTTGTTGGAATTATGTTTTTCAAATCTTTACGTTACAATGTGTTGTATTAGGTTTTTGACATGTACTCGGTTTTTAAGAATGGTACACGTTTTGCAAACTGATAAATGGAGTGAATAACATCCTTAATGAATCAAATGAGCAAAAAAAGAAGAAATGAAATAGAAAATCCTTCCCCGTACTGAATTCTGAGTTGTGTAATAAACATCCCCAATTCGTAGATTTGTGTTGTGTTCTTTAAGTACATCTTACTACAGTAGAACTGAAAAAAAACCCCACAAAAAATCAGAGTCAATTTTGCATGGTTGTCTCTTCACATGTTGATAAATGGCAACAACTAAAAACTACATGCTATTGCTTCATTCACAATTGTCCACTCGATCCAAACCCCAAACAGATGTGGATCCGCAACAATCAAACTTATTGTTGAGTTGTTGTTAGCGTAGAAGCACGGTGATGTGGATGAAAAATAAGGGAATGTAACAACGAGAGATATAACGGCAAACACTATTCTTTCCCTGCATTCCTCCCAATAAAATCCTAATTTTCTTCATTTGCTTCATACTTGTTCCACTATGTTACATATACCATTTAAATTTGAGTTCTTCACTCTCTCAATCTTTCTTAGCAACGGTTGTTTTTATTCCGTGACTAGACATTTAAATTTTCCATTGGTCTGTTATTGGTAAGACTCCCAATAAACCATTGTCAGTTACCAGACAAGTTGTCTTCTGCACCTGGACTTACAAGGTATTCCAAATCCACAAGTCTTTTAACAAGTTTCATTTTGCTACTAATAATTTATTGAATAACTAAATTTAGCAGAAATTGTACGACCAAACTCCTTATGTGGCTAAACAATGTTGAGAACCTATTTTGAGTTGTTCAAAAGATCCCATAATTTTCTTGTCATGTTTCCTCTGTTGATCTCCTATTGCGCCATGTTCGTCGTTGCATTATTAGAGACTTTCCCCGGATGTTAGTTCAAAATCGCGTTCATCGAGAAGTTGGGTTAATACGTGATTCAGTTAATGGGATTTTTCATGATATTGACTTTTTGTTGATTATGGGGATTAAGTACGAGTATTTGTGGCATGATAGCACGAGATTGTTCACCGTGTAATCGAACTTTGGTTCGTCTTTGGGAACTTTTGGCCCAATTCGACTACTTTCATCCGGCCCGCTGAGCTTTTCCTAGCCCGACCGAGGTCCACGTGTCATGGATTGAGTGCCATTGCGAGGAAAGTCGGGTTGATTGTGGCCGCTTTTGTTTTGCGGTCTTACACATTGGATAAGAAGGTGAGCGTGATTAAGTACATCTTGATGGTTTTGGCTTTTACATATGTATTGTGGGTTTTATTTCAACTTTTATGTTGTCGGAAGTGGTGGGGAAGTCGTTGGAGGAAATTTCCAGCGAGGATGGTTGTGCCATAAATTTCCAAAAAAATATGCGCGGCGAGAGAGTAATCCGCTGGAAGGTGTGACAGTATAGAGTGAGAAATAACTTTTATATTATTTTTAAAGTTTTTCAATTTTCTCCTTTTATTTTTATTATTATTTTATGTCTGACACTTTTTTTATCGTGCATAGAGTACACCTTTAAAAAATATAAAGAACAATGGTATAATATAAAATGAGATATATGATTCTATCTAAGTAATGTAGCTCATTAGGTAAAATAATATATTGACGTTTATTTTTTTATCTAAATGGTTGTATGTCTATTAAAGAAAACTATTGCTTCAAAATATGACCTAGGAAGGCAAACTATATAGAGAATTCAGAGCAAGCAACATGCAACCAATCACTCACAACCTTGCCGTGCCAAACAAGTAAAGGAAAACACACCAAGAGAAATAGTTTATTGACGATTCAAAGGTTTCCGATTTGATCTAGTTGCAACAATTTGTGAACACATTTATTTATTTTTCTAATTTAGGTTGTGTTATCTTAATTAATTAAAAACAATATATATCGTTCTCTCTTAATTTGGTTTGAGAAACCTTGTACTTTGATCATTAAGAATATTTCAGTAATTTCATAAATAATAAATTTGAAACGCTCACATCAATGTTTAGAAAATTTCAAATTGAAAATTTATTCACGAATTTAGTGCTTATTACAATATTTAACAAGGATTGAAATCTTAAAATAGAATTTGATTTTATATAAATACCCATCTCCTAATTCATATTCATCAAAGAACGCTTTCTCCATTCAAACATTGTCGCTGGTGTGCTTCGTACTTGGGGCTAAATAATTTATTTGCTCTTTTGAATGGAAGAAGAAACGAATGAATATCACATTGCGGAATTAGGTATGCGATATAAGTTTTATCTCTTCTTCTAATGAAAAGTTATTTAGGTATGATATGTAACTCACATTTTTAGATTTGATGTTTGTTCCTTGAACAAATTCGATTATTTCAAATCCAACATATAGGAGTTGGAATGGAAGGCTTCGGAAAGATAAAATTATTCATTGATTTACAACTTGACTTCAAATTTATGAGGTATAGTGATTGGTTTACTTTCATCATAAGTAAATTTTTATAATTATTTGATTTTGTTCATTACAATGTGTATGACCAGTTGGGTGTCTATGATTATCCAATTCATGCAATTTCATATAATTTGTACTACAATTCATTAACAAAGAAACACTCTACTAAGTATCAATATACTTGTCATGCCCCAACCCCTTAATCATATATTCATGTATTATACAATTCATCCATGGTCAAAATTGAGTACTTGCTATATTATTTTTCATTAAAATCACATCACTATCTATTATGTATTGGGATACTCGACGTGCCCTCGGTCTCATTTCTCATAATTATATGATCCAAAACATCTATTAAAGCCGATATCTTATCGGTCTTGATCTAAGAACTAAAATTTTGTGTGTTTTAGGCTTAATTGGAGCGTCATGACAAGATAATGTGCTATGGAGATGGTATGTAATGTAGTAGCCGTTCTTACTGATGCTATTAGATTATACATGTTTTAAAATTTCAGTATTTTTCTTTGTATTTAGTTATGGGTAACGATGCCTATTTTTTGCATTGATTAGTGTTGCCGGATTGTGGCTTTTACGGGACTGGTTAGCAAGGGTACCACACTTGATGTTGATAATAATAAGAATGGTATGTTTCAAATAGTATAGGATTTCAATATTGTTGATTTGGTTAGCTTGAGTGTAAATAATTTAGACATGCATAATGATTGTGCATGTGTGTAGGTGTGAGCTGAGTTTCAAGCAACTTCACTGATGATCTGGAAGCATCATACAAAGTTTCATTGTTTTTGCTACTATTAGACTGAAGACATTTGGTTTGTCATGGGTTTCTCGCTCAACACTAGCCATGATGTTTCAAGTTCCAGCTTAGCTCCTGGTAGCGTGAAGTGGTGTTAAGGCGATCCTTTTGATTGTGTCATTCCGGAGTTAGATAATAGTTGTTGTAAGCTAATTAAAGATGCATGGTCCATTGGTTCTCTCTCAACTCGGGTCGAGAAACCTTGTACTTTAGTAGTCACTTACAATCATAAGTTGATCTATGTTTAATTCTGTCTATAAAAATTTCATACAAATTTAGAATTTTATTTCTAAATAAGAAAGTTAAAGAGTTTCATGTTTATTTTGATCTCTTCGCCCGAAAATTTATTTTTTTCATATGAAAATATAAATCCATCTCTAACAACAATCTAATATCCATATCTTTTCAATTAAAATTTCCACTCAATACCCTCGTCTTAAAAGGTGCAAATTCAAACTTTTTTTAAGATCAAATAGAAACTCCATTGGCCAAACCATTTATGTCGAGCTGAATTTTTCAAGCAAGTTTTTCCACTCACTAGAGTTAGGATTCCAAAAACAAAATTCGCCCACTAGACCATCTTTGTTGGAATTATGTTTTTCAAATCTTTACGTTACAATGTGTTGTATTAGGTTTTTGACATGTACTCGGTTTTTAAGAATGGTACACGTTTTGCAAACTGATAAATGGAGTGAATAACATCCTTAATGAATCAAATGAGCAAACAAAGAAGAAATGAAATAGAAAATCCTTCCCCGTACCGAATTTTGAGTTTTGTAATAAACAACCCCAATTCGTAGATTTGTGTTATGTTCTTTAAGTACATCTTACTACAGTAGAACCGAAAAAAAAACCCCACAAAAAATCGAGTCAAGTTTGCATGGTTGTCTCTTCACATGTTGATAAATGGCAACAACAAAAAACTACATGCTATTGCTTCATTCACCATTGTCCACTCGATCCAAACCCCAAAATTGTGGATCCTCAACAATCAGACTTATTGTTGAGTTGTTGTTAGCGTAGAAGCACGGTGATGTGGATGAAAAATAAGGGAATGTAACAACGGAGATATAACAAGAAACACTATTCTTTCCTCGCATTCCTCCCAATAAAATCCTAATTTTCTTCATTTGCTTCATACTTGTTCCACTATGTTACATATACCATTTAAATTTGAGTTCTTCACTCTCTCAATCTTTCTTAGCAACGGTTGTTTTTCATTCCCTGACTAGACATTTAAATTTTCCATTGGTCTGTTATTGGTAGGACTCCCAATAAACCATTGTCGGTTACCGGACAAGTTGTCTTTCGCTCCCGGACTTCCAAGGTATTCCAAATCCACAAGTCTTTTAACAAGTTTCATTTTTCTACTAATAATTTATTGAATTACTAAATTTAGCAGAAATTGTACAACCAAACTCCTTATGTGGCTAAACAATGTTGAGAACCTCTTTTGAGTTGTTCAAAAGATCCCATAATTTTCTTGTCATATTTCCTCTGTTGATCTCCTAATGCGCCATGTTCGTCGTTGCATTATTAGATACTTTCCCCGGATGTTAGTTCAAAATCGCGTTCATCGAGAAGTTGGGTTAATACGTGATTCAGTTAATGGGATTTTTCATGATATTGACATTTTTGTTGATTATGGGGATTAAGTACGAGTATTTGTGGCATGATAGCACGAGATTGTTCACCGTGTAATCGAACTTTGGTTCGTCTTTGGGAACTTTGGGCCCAATTCGACTACTTTCATCCGGCCCGTTGAGCTTTTCCCTAGCCCGGCCGAGGTCCACGTGTCATGCATTGAGTGCCGTTGCGAGGAAAGTCGGGTTGATTGTGGTCGCTTTTGTTTTGCGGTCTTACACATTGGATAAGAAGGTGAGCGGGATTAAGTACATCTTGATGGTTTTGGCTTTTACATATGTATTGTGGGTTTTATTTCAACTTTTATGTTGTCGGAAGTGGTGGGGAAGTCGTTGGAGGAAATTTCCAGCGAGGATGGTTGTGCCATAAATTTCCAAAAAAATATGCGCGGCGAGAGAGTAATCCATTGGAAGGTGTGACGGTATAGAGTGAGAAATAACTTTTATATTATTTTTAAAGTTTTTCAATTTTCTCCTTTTATTTTTATTATTATTTTATGTACGACACTTTTTTTATCGTGCATAGAGTACACCTTTAAAAAATATAAAGAACAATGGTATAATATAAAATGAGATATATGATTCTATCTAAGTAATGTAGCTCATTAGGTAAAATAATATATTGACGTTTATTTTTTTATCTAAATGGTTGTATGTCTATTAAAGAAAACTATTGCTTCAAAATATGACCTAGGAAGGCAAACTATATAGAGAATTCAGAGCAAGCAACATGCAACCAATCACTCACAACCTTGCCGTGCCAAACAAGTAAAGGAAAACACACCAAGAGAAATAGTTTATTGACGATTCAAAGGTTTCCGATTTGATCTAGTTGCAACAATTTGTGAACACATTTATTTATTTTTCTAATTTAGGTTGTGTTATCTTAATTAATTAAAAACAATATATATCGTTCTCTCTTAATTTGGTTTGAGAAACCTTGTACTTTGATCATTAAGAATATTTCAGTAATTTCATAAATAATAAATTTGAAACGCTCACATCAATGTTTAGAAAATTTCAAATTGAAAATTTATTCACGAATTTAGTGCTTATTACAATATTTAACAAGGATTGAAATCTTAAAATAGAATTTGATTTTATATAAATACCCATCTCCTAATTCATATTCATCAAAGAACGCTTTCTCCATTCAAACATTGTCGCCGGTGTGCTTCGTACTTGGGGCTAAATAATTTATTTGCTCTTTTGAATGGAAGAAGAAACGAATGAATATCACATTGCGGAATTAGGTATGCGATATAAGTTTTATCTCTTCTTCTAATGAAAAGTTATTTAGGTATGATATGTAACTCACATTTTTAGATTTGATGTTTGTTCCTTGAACAAATTCGATTATTTCAAATCCAACATATAGGAGTTGGAATGGAAGGCTTCGGAAAGATAAAATTATTCATTGATTTACAACTTGACTTCAAATTTATGAGGTATAGTGATTGGTTTACTTTCATCATAAGTAAATTTTTATAATTATTTGATTTTGTTCATTACAATGTGTATGACCAGTTGGGTGTCTATGATTATCCAATTCATGCAATTTCATATAATTTGTACTACAATTCATTAACAAAGAAACACTCTACTAAGTATCAATATACTTGTCATGCCCCAACCCCTTAATCATATATTCATGTATTATACAATTCATCCATGGTCAAAATTGAGTACTTGCTATATTATTTTTCATTAAAATCACATCACTATCTATTATGTATTGGGATACTCGACGTGCCCTCAGTCTCATTTCTCATAATTATATGATCCAAAACATCTATTAAAGCTGATATCTTATCAGTCTTGATCTAAGAACTAAAATTTTGTGTGTTTTAGGCTTAATTGGAGCGTCATGACAAAGATAATGTGCTATGGAGATGGTATGTAATGTAGTAGCCGTTCTTACTGATGCTATTAGATTATACATGTTTCAAAATTTCAGTATTTATCTTTGTATTTAATTATGGGTAACGATGCCTATTTTTTGCATGGATTAGTGTTGCCGGATTGAGGCTTTTACTGGGTCTGGTTAGCAAGGGTACCACACTTGATGTAGATAATAATAAGAATGGTATGTTTCAAATAGTATAGGATTTCAATATTGTTGATTTGGTTAGCTTGAGTGTAAATAATTTAGACATGCATAATGATTGTGCATGTGTGTAGGTGTGAGCCGAGTTTCAAGCAACTTCACTGATGATCTGGAAGCATCATACAAAGTTTCATTGTTTTTGCTACTATTAGACTGAAGACATTTGGTTTGTCATGGGTTTCTCGCTCAACACTAGCCATGATGTTTCAAGTTCCAGCTTAGCTCCTGGTAGCGTGAAGTGGTGTTAAGGCGATCCTTTTGATTGTGTCATTCCGGAGTTAGATAATAGTTGTTGTAAGCTAATTAAAGATGCATGGTCCATTGGTTCTCTCTCAACTCGGGTCGAGAAACCTTGTACTTTAGTAGTCACTTACAATCATAAGTTGATCTATGTTTAATTCTGTCTATAAAAATTTCATACAAATTTAGAATTTTATTTCTAAATAAGAAAGTTAAAGAGTTTCATGTTTATTTTGATCTCTTCGCCCGAAAATTTATTTTTTTCATATGAAAATATAAATCCATCTCTAACAACAATCTAATATCCATATCTTTTCAATTAAAATTTCCACTCAATACCCTCGTCTTAAAAGGTGCAAATTCAAACTTTTTTGCAGATCAAATAGAAACTCCATTGGCCAAACCATTTATGTCGAGCTGAATTTTTCAAGCAAGTTTTTCCACTCACTAGAGTTAGGATTCCAAAAACAAAATTCGCCCACTAGACCATCTTTGTTGGAATTATGTTTTTCAAATCTTTACGTTACAATGTGTTGTATTAGGTTTTTGACATGTACTCGATTTTTAAGAATGGTACACGTTTTGCAAACTGATAAATGGAGTGAATAACATCCTTAATGAATCAAATGAGCAAACAAAGAAGAAATGAAATAGAAAATCCTTCCCCGTACCGAATTTTGAGTTTTGTAATAAACAACCCCAATTCGTAGATTTGTGTTATGTTCTTTAAGTACATCTTACTACAGTAGAACTGAAACAAAAACCCCACAAAAAATCAGAGTCAAGTTTGCATGGTTGTCTCTTCACATGTTGATAAATGGCAACAACAAAAAACTACATGCTATTGCTTGATTCACCATTGTCCACTCGATCCGAACCCCAAAATTCGGTGGATCCTCAACAATCGACTCATTGTTGAGCTGTTGTTAGCGTAGAAGCACGGTGATGTGGATGAAAAATAAGGGAATGTAACAACAGAGATATAACAGCAAACACTATTCTTTCCTGCATTCCTCCCAATAAAATCCTAATTTTCTTCATTTGCTTCATACTTGTTCCACTATGTTACATATACCATTTAAATTTGAGTTCTTCATTCTCTCAATCTTTCTTAGCAACAGTTGTTTTTCATTGCCTGACTAGACATTTAAATTTTCCATTGGTCTGTTATTGGTAGGACTCCCAATAAACCATTGTCAGTTACCAGACAAGTTGTCTTACTCTCTGGACTTCAAAGGTATTCCAAATCCACAAGTCTTTTAACAAGTTTCATTTTTCTACTAATAATTTATTGAATTACTAAATTTAGCGGAAATTGTACAACCAAACTCATTATGTGGCTAAACAATGTTGAGAACCTCTTTTGAGTTGTTCAAAAGATCCCATAATTTTCTTGTCATATTTCCTCCGTTGATCTCCCAATGCGCCATGTTCGTCGTTGCATTATTAGATACTTTCCCGGATGTTAGTTCAAAATCGCGTTCATCGAGAAGTTGGGTTAATACGTGATTCAGTTAATGGGATTTTTCATGATATTGACGTTTTTGTTGATTATGGGTATTAAGTACGAGTATTTGTGGCATATTACCAAAAGATTGTTCACCGTGTTATCTGAACTTTGGTTCGTCTTTGGAAACTTTGGGTCCAATTCGACTACTTTCATCTGGCCCGTTGAGCTTTTCCCGGCCCGGCTGAGGTCAACGTGTCATGCATTGAGTGCCGTTGCGAGGAAAGTCAGGTTGATTGTGGCTGCTTTTGTTTTGCAGTCTTACAGATTGGATAAGAAGGTGAGCAGGGTTATGTACATCTTGATGGTTTTGGCTTTTACAAATGTATTGTGGGTTTTATTTCAACTTTTATGTTGTCGGAAGTGGTGGGGAAGTCGTTAGAGGAAGTTTCTAGCGAGGATGGTTGTGCCATAAATTTCCAAAAAAATATGCGCGGCGAGAGAGTAATCCACTGAAAGGTGTGACAGTATAGAGTGAGAAATAACTTTTATATTATTTTTAAAGTTTTTCAATTTTCTCCTTTTATTTTTATTATTATTTTATGTGTAAAACTTTTTTTATCGTGCATAGAGCACACCTTTAAAAAATATAAAGAACAATGGTATGATATAAAATGAGATATATGATTCTATCTAAGTAATGTAGCTCATTAGGTAAATTAATATATTGACATTTATTTTTTTTATTTAAATGGTTGTATGTATATTAATGAAAACTATTGCTTCAAAATATAACCTTGGAAGGCAAACTATATAGAGAATTCAGAGCAAGCAACATGCAACCAAACACTCACAAGCTTGCCGTCCCAAACAAGTAAAGGAAAACACACCAAGAGAAATAGTTTATTGATGATTCAAAGGTTTCCGATTTGATCTAGTTGCAACAATTTGTGAACACATTTATTTATTTTTCTAATTTAGGTTGTGTTATCTTAATTAATTAAAAATAATATATATCGTTCTCTCTTAATTTGGTTTGAGAAACCTTGTACTTTGATCATTAACAATATTTCAGCAATTTCATAAATAATAAATTTGAAACGCTCACATCAATGTTTAGAAAATTTCAAATATAAAATTTATTCACGAATTTAGTGCTTATTACAATATTTAACAAGGATTGAAATCTTAAAATAGAATTTAATTTTATATAAATACCCATCTCCTAATTCATATTCATCAAAGAACGCTTTCTCCATTCAAACATTGTCGTTGGTGTGCTTCGTACTTGGGGCTAAATAATTTATTTGCTCTTTTGAATGGAAGAAGAAACGAATGACAATCACATTGCGGAATTAGGTATGCGATATAAGTTTTATCTCTTCTTCTAGTGAAAAGTTATTTAGGTATGATATGTAACTCACATTTTTAGATTTGATGTTTGTTCCTTGAACAAATTCAATTATTTCAAATCCAACATATAGGAGATGGAATGGAAGGCTTCGGAAAGATAAAATTATTCATTGATTTACAACTTGACTTCAAATTTATGAGGTATAGTGATTGGTTTACTTTCATCATAAGTAAATTTTTATAATTATTTGATTTTGTTCATTACAATGTGTATGACCAGTTGGGTGTCTATGATTATCCAATTCATGCAATTTCATATAATTTTTACTACAATTCATTAACCAAGAAACACTCTACTAAGTATCAATATACTTGTCATGCCCCAACCCCTTAATCATCTATTCATGTATTATACAATTCATCCATGGTCAAAATGGAGTATATGCTATATTATATTTCATTAAAATCACATCACTATCTACTATGTATTGGGATACTCGACGTGCCCTCGGTCTCATTTCTCATAATTATATCATCCAAAACATCTAGTAAAGCCGATATCTAATCGGTCTTGATCCAAGAACTAAAATTTTGTGTGTTTTAGGCTTAATTGGAGCGTCATGACAAGATAATGTGCTATGGAGATGGTATGTAATGTAGTAGCCGTTCTTACCGATGCTATTAGATTATACATGTTTCAAAATTTCAGTATTTTTCTTTGTATTTAATTATGGGTAACGATGCCTATTTTTTGCATTGATTAGTGTTGCCGGATTGTGGCTTTTACGGACTGGTTAGCAAGGGTACCACACTTGATGTTGATAATAATAAGAATGGTATGTTTCAAATAGTATAGGATTTCAATATTGTTGATTTGGTTAGCTTGAGTGTAAATAATTTGGACATGCATAATGATTTTGCATGTGTGTAGGTGTGAGCTGAGTTTCAAGCAATTTCACTGATGATCTGGAATCATCATACAAAGTTTCATTGTTTTTGCTACTATTAGACTGAAGACATTTGGTTTGTCATGGGTTTCTCGCTCAACACTAGCCATGATGTTTCAAGTTCCGGCTTAGCTCCTGGTAGCGTGAAGAGGTGTTAAGGCGATCCTTTTGATTGTGTCATTCGGAGTTAGATAATAGTTGTTGTAAGCTAATTAAAGATGCATGGTCCATTGGTTCTCTCTCAACTTGGGTCGAGAAACCTTGTACTTTAGTAGTCACTTACAATCATAAGTTAATCTATGTTTAATTCTGTCTCTAAAAATTTCATACAAATTTAGAATTTTATTTCTAAATAAGAAAGTTAAAGAGTTTCATGTTTATTTTGATCTCTTCGCCCGAAAATTTATTTTTTTCATATGAAAATATAAATCCATCTCTAACAAGAATCTAATATCCGTATCTTTTCAATGAAAATTTCCACTCAATACCCTCGTCTTAAAACGAGCAAATTCAAACTTTTTTTAAGATCAAATAGAAACTCCATTGGCCAAACCATTTATGTCGAGATGAATTTTTCAAGCAAGTTTTTTCCACTCACTAGAGTTAGGATTCCAAAAACAAAATTCGCCACTAGACCATCTTTGTTGGAATTATGTTTTTCAAATCTTTACGTTACAATGTGTTGTATTAGGTTTTTGACATGTACTCAGTTTTTAAGAATGGTACACGTTTTGCAAACTGATAAATGGAGTGAATAACATCCTTAATGAATCAAATGAGCAAAAAAAGAAGAAATGAAATAGAAAATCCTTCCCCGTACTGAATTCTGAGTTGTGTAATAAACATCCCCAATTCGTAGATTTGTGTTGTGTTCTTTAAGTACATCTTACTACAGTAGAACTGAAAAAAAACCCCACAAAAAATCAGAGTCAATTTTGCATGGTTGTCTCTTCACATGTTGATAAATGGCAACAACTAAAAACTACATGCTATTGCTTCATTCACAATTGTCCACTCGATCCAAACCCCAAACAGATGTGGATCCGCAACAATCAAACTTATTGTTGAGTTGTTGTTAGCGTAGAAGCACGGTGATGTGGATGAAAAATAAGGGAATGTAACAACAGAGATATAACAGCAAACACTATTCTTTCCTGCATTCCTCCCAATAAAATCCTAATTTTCTTCATTTGCTTCATACTTGTTCCACTATGTTACATATACCATTTAAATTTGAGTTCTTCACTCTCTCAATCTTTCTTAGCAACGGTTGTTTTTATTCCGTGACTAGACATTTAAATTTTCCATTGGTCTGTTATTGGTAAGACTCCCAATAAACCATTGTCAGTTGCCAGACAAGTTGTCTTCTGCTCCTGGACTTCAAAGGTATTCCAAATCCACAAGTCTTTTAACAAGTTTCATTTGCTACTAATAATTTATTGAATAACTAAATTTAGCAGAAATTGTACGACCAAACTCCTTATGTGGCTAAACAATGTTGAGAACCTATTTTGAGTTGTTCAAAAGATCCCATAATTTTCTTGTCATGTTTCCTCTGTTGATCTCCTATTGCGCCATGTTCGTCGTTGCATTATTAGAGACTTTCCCCGGATGTTAGTTCAAAATCGCGTTCATCGAGAAGTTGGGTTAATACGTGATTCAGTTAATGGGATTTTTCATGATATTGACATTTTGTTGATTATGGGGATTAAGTACGAGTATTTGTGGCATGATAGCACGAGATTGTTCACTGTGTAATCGAACTTTGGTTCGTCTTTGGGAACTTTTGGCCCAATTCGACTACTTTCATCCGGCCCGTGAGCTTTTCCAGCCCGACCGAGGTCCACGTGTCATGGATTGAGTGCGGTTGCGAGGAAAGTCGGGTTGATTGTGGCCGCTTTTGTTTTGCGGTCTTACACATTGGATAAGAAGGTGAGCGAGTGATTAAGTACATCTTGATGGTTTTGGCTTTTACATATGTATTGTGGGTTTTATTTCAACTTTTATGTTGTCGGAAGTGGTGGGGAAGTCGTTGGAGGAAATTTCCAGCGAGGATGGTTGAGCCATAAATTTCCAAAAAATATGCGCGGCGAGAGAGTAATCTATGGGAAGGTGTGACAAGTATAGAGTGAGAAATAACTTTTATATTATTTTTAAAGTTTTTCAATTTTCTCCTTTTATTTTTATTATTATTTTATGTGTGACACTTTTTTATCGTGCATAGAGTACACCTTTAAAAAATATAAAGAACAATGGTATAATATAAAATGAGATATATGATTCTATCTAAGTAATGTAGCTCATTAGGTAAAATAATATATTGACGTTTATTTTTTTTATCTAAATGGTTGTATGTATATTAAAGAAAACTATTGCTTCAAAATATGACCTAGGAAGGCAAACTATATAGAGAATTCAGAGCAAGCAACATGCAACCAATCACTCACAACCTTGCCGTGCCAAACAAGTAAAGGAAAACACACCAAGAGAAATAGTTTATTGACGATTCAAAGGTTTCCGATTTGATCTAGTTGCAACAATTTGTGAACACATTTATTTATTTTTCTAATTTAGGTTGTGTTATCTTAATTAATTAAAAACAATATATATCGTTCTCTCTTAATTTGGTTTGAGAAACCTTGTACTTTGATCATTAAGAATATTTCAGTAATTTCATAAATAATAAATTTGAAACGCTCACATCAATGTTTAGAAAATTTCAAATTGAAAATTTATTCACGAATTTAGTGCTTATTACAATATTTAACAAGGATTGAAATCTTAAAATAGAATTTGATTTTATATAAATACCCATCTCCTAATTCATATTCATCAAAGAACGCTTTCTCCATTCAAACATTGTCGCTGGTGTGCTTCGTACTTGGGGCTAAATAATTTATTTGCTCTTTTGAATGGAAGAAGAAACGAATGAATATCACATTGCGGAATTAGGTATGCGATATAAGTTTTATCTCTTCTTCTAATGAAAAGTTATTTAGGTATGATATGTAACTCACATTTTTAGATTTGATGTTTGTTCCTTGAACAAATTCGATTATTTCAAATCCAACATATAGGAGTTGGAATGGAAGGCTTCGGAAAGATAAAATTATTCATTGATTTACAACTTGACTTCAAATTTATGAGGTATAGTGATTGGTTTACTTTCATCATAAGTAAATTTTTATAATTATTTGATTTTGTTCATTACAATGTGTATGACCAGTTGGGTGTCTATGATTATCCAATTCATGCAATTTCATATAATTTGTACTACAATTCATTAACAAAGAAACACTCTACTAAGTATCAATATACTTGTCATGCCCCAACCCCTTAATCATATATTCATGTATTATACAATTCATCCATGGTCAAAATTGAGTACTTGCTATATTATTTTTCATTAAAATCACATCACTATCTATTATGTATTGGGATACTCGACGTGCCCTCAGTCTCATTTCTCATAATTATATGATCCAAAACATCTATTAAAGCTGATATCTTATCAGTCTTGATCTAAGAACTAAAATTTTGTGTGTTTTAGGCTTAATTGGAGCGTCATGACAGCATAATGTGCTATGGAGATGGTATGTAATGTAGTAGCCGTTCTTACTGATGCTATTAGATTATACATGTTTCAAAATTTCAGTATTTATCTTTGTATTTAATTATGGGTAACGATGCCTATTTTTTGCATGGATTAGTGTTGCCGGATTGAGGCTTTTACGGGATCGGTTAGCAAGGGTACCACACTTGATGTAGATAATAATAAGAATGGTATGTTTCAAATAGTATAGGATTTCAATATTGTTGATTTGGTTAGCTTGAGTGTAAATAATTTAGACATGCATAATGATTGTGCATGTGTGTAGGTGTGAGCTAAGTTTCAAGCAACTTCACTGATGATCTGGAAGCATCATACAAAGTTTCATTGTTTTTGCTACTATTAGACGAAGACATTTGGTTTGTCATGGGTTTCTCGCTCAACACTAGCCATGATGTTTCAAGTTCCAGCTTAGCTCCTGGTAGCGTGAAGTGGTGTTAAGGCGATCCTTTTGATTGTGTCATTCGGAGTTAGATAATAGTTGTTGTAAGCTAATTAAAGATGCATGGTCCATTGGTTCTCTCTCAACTCGGGTCGAGAAACCTTGTACTTTAGTAGTCACTTACAATCATAAGTTGATCTATGTTTAATTCTGTCTATAAAAATTTCATACAAATTTAGAATTTTATTTCTAAATAAGAAAGTTAAAGAGTTTCATGTTTATTTTGATCTCTTCGCCCGAAAATTTATTTTTTTCATATGAAAATATAAATCCATCTCTAACAACAATCTAATATCCATATCTTTTCAATTAAAATTTCCACTCAATACCCTCGTCTTAAAAGGTGCAAATTCAAACTTTTTTTAAGATCAAATAGAAACTCCATTGGCCAAACCATTTATGTCGAGCTGAATTTTTCAAGCAAGTTTTTCCACTCACTAGAGTTAGGATTCCAAAAACAAAATTCGCCCACTAGACCATCTTTGTTGGAATTATGTTTTTCAAATCTTTACGTTACAATGTGTTGTATTAGGTTTTTGACATGTACTCGATTTTTAAGAATGGTACACGTTTTGCAACCGATAAATGGAGTGAATAACATCCTTAATGAATCAAATGAGCAAACAAAGAAGAAATGAAATAGAAAATCCTTCCCCGTACCGAATTTTGAGTTTTGTAATAAACAACCCCAATTCGTAGATTTGTGTTATGTTCTTTAAGTACATCTTACTACGGTAGAACCGAAACAAAAACCCCACAAAAAATCGAGTCAAGTTTGCATGGTTGTCTCTTCACATGTTGATAAATGGCAACAACTAAAAACTACATGCTATTGCTTGATTCACCATTGTCCACTCGATCCGAACCCCAAAATTCGGTGGATCCTCAACAATCGACTCATTGTTGAGCTGTTGTTAGCGTAGAAGCACGGTGATGTGGATGAAAAATAAGGGAATGTAACAACAGAGATATAACAAGAAACACTATTCTTTCCCGCATTCCTCCCAATAAAATCCTAATTTTCTTCATTTGCTTCATACTTGTTCCACTATGTTACATATACCATTTAAATTTGAGTTCTTCATTCTCTCAATCTTTCTTAGCAACGGTTGTTTTTCATTGCCTGACTAGACATTTAAATTTTCCATTGGTCTGTTATTGGTAGGACTCCCAATAAACCATTGTCAGTTGCCAGACAAGTTGTCTTCTGCTCCTGGACTTCAAAGGTATTCCAAATCCACAAGTCTTTTAACAAGTTTCATTTTTCTACTAATAATTTATTGAATTACTAAATTTAGCAGAAATTGTACAACCAAACTCATTATGTGGCTAAACAATGTTGAGAACCTCTTTTGAGTTGTTCAAAAGATCCCATAATTTTCTTGTCATATTTCCTCTGTTGATCTCCTAATGCGCCATGTTCGTCGTTGCATTATTAGATACTTTCCCCGGATGTTAGTTCAAAATCGCGTTCATCGAGAAGTTGGGTTAATACGTGATTCAGTTAATGGGATTTTTCATGATATTGACGTTTTTGTTGATTATGGGTATTAAGTACGAGTATTTGTGGCATATTACCAAAAGATTGTTCACCGTGTTATCTAAACTTTGGTTCGTCTTTGGAAACTTTGGGTCCAATTCGACTACTTTCATCTGGCCCGTTGAGCTTTTCCCGGCCCGGCTGAGGTCAACGTGTCATGCATTGAGTGCCGTTGCGAGGAAAGTCAGGTTGATTGTGGCTGCTTTTGTTTTGCAGTCTTACAGATTGGATAAGAAGGTGAGCAGGGTTATGTACATCTTGATGGTTTTGGCTTTTACAAATGTATTGTGGGTTTTATTTCAACTTTTATGTTGTCGGAAGTGGTGGGGAAGTCGTTAGAGGAAGTTTCTAGCGAGGATGGTTGTGCCATAAATTTCCAAAAAAATATGCGCGGCGAGAGAGTAATCCACTGAAAGGTGTGACAGTATAGAGTGAGAAATAACTTTTATATTATTTTTAAAGTTTTTCAATTTTCTCCTTTTATTTTTATTATTATTTTATGTGTAAAACTTTTTTATCGTGCATAGAGCACACCTTTAAAAAATATAAAGAACAATGGTATGATATAAAATGAGATATATGATTCTATCTAAGTAATGTAGCTCATTAGGTAAATTAATATATTGACATTTATTTTTTTTATTTAAATGGTTGTATGTATATTAATGAAAACTATTGCTTCAAAATATAACCTTGGAAGGCAAACTATATAGAGAATTCAGAGCAAGCAACATGCAACCAAACACTCACAAGCTTGCCGTCCCAAACAAGTAAAGGAAAACACACCAAGAGAAATAGTTTATTGATGATTCAAAGGTTTCCGATTTGATCTAGTTGCAACAATTTGTGAACACATTTATTTATTTTTCTAATTTAGGTTGTGTTATCTTAATTAATTAAAAATAATATATATCGTTCTCTCTTAATTTGGTTTGAGAAACCTTGTACTTTGATCATTAACAATATTTCAGCAATTTCATAAATAATAAATTTGAAACGCTCACATCAATGTTTAGAAAATTTCAAATATAAAATTTATTCACGAATTTAGTGCTTATTACAATATTTAACAAGGATTGAAATCTTAAAATAGAATTTAATTTTATATAAATACCCATCTCCTAATTCATATTCATCAAAGAACGCTTTCTCCATTCAAACATTGTCGCCGGTGTGCTTCGTACTTGGGGCTAAATAATTTATTTGCTCTTTTGAATGGAAGAAGAAACGAATGACAATCACATTGCGGAATTAGGTATGCGATATAAGTTTTATCTCTTCTTCTAGTGAAAAGTTATTTAGGTATGATATGTAACTCACATTTTTAGATTTGATGTTTGTTCCTTGAACAAATTCGATTATTTCAAATCCAACATATAGGAGATGGAATGGAAGGCTTCGGAAAGATAAAATTATTCATTGATTTACAACTTGACTTCAAATTTATGAGGTATAGTGATTGGTTTACTTTCATCATAAGTAAATTTTTATAATTATTTGATTTTGTTCATTACAATGTGTATGACCAGTTGGGTGTCTATGATTATCCAATTCATGCAATTTCATATAATTTTTACTACAATTCATTAACCAAGAAACACTCTACTAAGTATCAATATACTTGTCATGCCCCAACCCCTTAATCATCTATTCATGTATTATACAATTCATCCATGGTCAAAATGGAGTATATGCTATATTATTTTTCATTAAAATCACATCACTATCTACTATGTATTGGGATACTCGACGTGCCCTCAGTCTCATTTCTCATAATTATATCATCCAAAACATCTAGTAAAGCTGATATCTAATCAGTCTTGATCCAAGAACTAAAATTTTGTGTGTTTTAGGCTTAATTGGAGCGTCATGACAGCATAATGTGCTATGGAGATGGTATGTAATGTAGTAGCCATTCTTACTGATGCTATTAAATTATACATGTTTCAAAATTTGAGTATTTTTCTTTGTATTTAATTATGGGTAACGATGCCTATTTTTTGCATTGATTAGTGTTGCCGGATTGTGGCTTTTACGGGACTGGTTAGCAAGGGTACCACACTTGATGTTGATAATAATAAGAATGGTATGTTTCAAATAGTATAGGATTTCACTATTGTTGATTTGGTTAGCTTGAGTGTAAATAATTTGGACATGCATAATGATTTTGCATGTGTGTAGGTGTGAGCTGAGTTTCAAGCAATTTCACCGATGATCCGGAATCATCATACAAAGTTTCATTGTTTTTGCTACTATTAGACCGAAGACATTTGGTTTGTCATGGGTTTCTCGCTCAACACTAGCCATGATGTTTCAAGTTCCAGCTTAGCTCCCGGTAGCGTGAAGAGGTGTTAAGGCGATCCTTTTGATTGTGTCATTCAGGAGTTAGATAATAGTTGTTGTAAGCTAATTAAAGATGCATGGTCCATTGGTTCTCTCTAAACTTGGCTCGAGAAACCTTGTACTTTAGTAGTCACTTACAATCATAAGTTGATCTATGTTTAATTTTGTCTCTGAAAATTTCATACAAATTTAGAATTTTATTTCTAAATAAGAAAGTTAAGAGTTTCATGTTTATTTTGATCTCTTCGCCCGAAAATTTATTTTTTTCATATGAAAATATAAATCCATCTCTAACAAGAATCTAATATCCGTATCTTTTCAATTAAATTCTCCACTCAATACCCTCGTCTTAAAAGGAGCAGATTCAAACTATTTTTAAGATCAAATAGAAACTCCATTGGCCAAACCATTTATGTCGAGCTGAATTTTTCAAGCAAGTTTTTTCCACTCACTAGAGTTAGGATTCCAAAAACAAAATTCGCCCACTAGACCATCTTTGTTGGAATTATGTTTTTCAAATCTTTACGTTACAATGTGTTGTATTAGGTTTTTGACATGTACTCGGTTTTTAAGAATGGTACACGTTTTGCAAACTGATAAATGGAGTGAATAACATCCTTAATGAATCAAATGAGCAAAAAAAGAAGAAATGAAATAGAAAATCCTTCCCCGTACTGAATTCTGAGTTTTGTAATAAACAACCCCAATTCGTAGATTTGTGTTGTGTTCTTTAAGTACATCTTACTACAGTAGAACTGAAAAAAACCCCACAAAAAATCAGAGTCAATTTTGCATGGTTGTCTCTTCACATGTTGATAAATGGCAACAACTAAAAACTACATGCTATTGCTTCATTCACCATTGTCCACTCGATCCAAACCCCAAACAGATGTGGATCCGCAATAATCAAACTTATTGTTGAGTTGTTGTTAGCGTAGAAGCACGGTGATGTGGATGAAAAATAAGGGAATGTAACAACAGAGATATAACAGCAAACACTATTCTTTCCTGCATTCCTCCCAATAAAATCCTAATTTTCTTCATTTGCTTCATACTTGTTCCACTATGTTACATATACCATTTAAATTTGAGTTCTTCACTCTCTCAATCTTTCTTAGCAACGGTTGTTTTTCATTCCCTGACTAGACATTTAAATTTTCCATTGGTCTGTTATTGGTAGGACTCCCAATAAACCATTGTCAGTTGCCATACAAGTTGTCTTCTGCTCCTGGACTTCAAAGGTATTCTAAATCCACAAGTCTTTTAACAAGTTTCATTTTTCTACTAATAATTTATTGAATAACTAAATTTAGCAGAAATTGTACGACCAAACTCCTTATGTGGCTAAACAATGTGGAGAACCTCTTTTGAGTTGTTCAAAAGATCCCATAATTTTCTTGTCATGTTTCCTCTGTTGATCTCCTAATGCGCCATGTTCGTCGTTGCATTATTAGATACTTTCCCCGGATGTTAGTTCAAAATCACGTTCATCGAGAAGTTGGGTTAATACGTGATTCAGTTAATGGGATTTTTCATGATATTGACGTTTTTGTTGGTTATGGGAATTAAGTACGAGTATTTGTGGCATATTACCAAGAGATTGTTCACCGTGTTATCTGAACTTTGCTTCGTCTTTGGGAACTTTGGTCCCAATTCGACAACTTTCTTCTGACCCACGGAGCTTTTCCTGGCCCGACTGAGGTCCACGTGTCATGCATTGAGTGCCATTGCGAGGAAAGTCAGGTTGATTGTGGCTGCTTTTGTTTTGCAGTCTTACACATTGGATAAGAAGGTGAGCATGATTTAGTACATCTTGATGGTTTTGGCTTTTACAAATGTATTGTGAGTTTTATTTCCACTTTTATGTTGTCGGAAGTGGTGGGGAAGTTGTTGGAGGAATATTCCAGCGAGGATGGTTGTGCCATAAATTTCCAAAAAAATATGAGCGGCGAGAGAGTAATCCGCAGGAAGGTGTGATAGTATATAGAGTGAGAAATAATATTATTATGTTTAAATTTTTTTTATTTTCTCCTTTTATTTTTATTATTATTTTATGTGTGACACTTTTTTTATCATGCAGAGAGTACACCTTTAAAAAATATAAAGAACAGTGGTATGATATAAAATGAGATATATGATTCTATCTAAGTAATGTAGCTCATTAGGTAAAATAATATATTGACGTTTATTTTTTTATCTAAATGGTTGTATGTGTATTAAAGAAAACTATTGCTTCAAAATGTGACCTAGGAAGGCAAACTATATAGAGAATTCAGAACAAGCAACATGCAACCAATCACTCACAACCTTGCCGTCCCAAACAAGTAAAGGAAAACACACCAAGAGAAATAGTTTATTGACGATTCAAAGGTTTCCGATTTGATCTAGTTGCAACAATTTGTGAACACATTTATTTATTTTTCTAATTTAGGTTGTGTTATCTTAATTAATTAAAAACAAAATATATCGTTCTCTCTTAATTCGGTTTGAGAAACATTGTACTTTGATCATTAACAATATTTCACCAATTTCATAAATAATAAATTTGAAACGCTCACATCAATGCTTAGAAAATTTCAAATAGAAAATTTATTCACGAAATTAATGCTTATTACAATATTTAACAAGGATTGAAATCTTAAAATAGAATTTAATTTTATATAAATACCCATCTCCTAATTCATTTTCATCAAAGAAAGCTTTCTCCATTCAAACTTTGTCGCTAATGTGCTTCGTAATTGGGGCTAAATAATTTATTTGCTCTTTTGAATGGAAGAAGAAACGAATGACAATCACATTGCGGAATTAGGTATGCGATATAAGTTTTATCTCTTGTTCTAGTGAAAAGTTATTTAGGTATGATATGTAACTCACATTTTTAGATTTGATGTTTCTTCCTTGAAGAAATTGGATTATTTCAAATCCAACATATAGGAGATGGAATGGAAGGTTTCGGAAAGATAAAATTATTCATTGATTTACAACTTGACTTCAAATTTATGAGGAATAGTGATTGGTTTACTTTCATCATAAGTAAATTTTTATAATTACTTGATTTTTTTCATTACAATGTGTATGACCAGTTGGGTGTCTATGATTATCCAATTCATGCAATTTCATATAATTTTTACTACAATTCATTAACCAATAAACACTATACTAAGTATCAATATACTTATCATGCCCCAACCCCTTAATCATCTATTCATGTATTATACAATTCATCCATGGTCAAAATTGAGTACTTGCTATATTATTTTTCATTAAAATCACATCACTATCTACTATGTATTGGGATACTCGACGTGCCCTCAGTCTCATTTCTCATAATTATATCATCCAAAACATCTATTAAAGCTGATATCTTATCAGTCTTGATCGAAGAACTAAAATTTTGTGTGTTTTAGGCTTAATTGGAGCGTCATGACAGCATAATGTGCTATGGAGATAGTATGTAATGTAGTAGCCGTTCTTACTGATGCTATTAGATTATACAAGTTTTAAACTTTCAGTATTTTTCTTTGTATTTAGTTATGGGTAACGATGCCTATTTTTTGCATTGATTAGTGTTGCCGGATTGAGGCTTTTACGTGACTGGTTAGCAAGGGTACCACACTTGACGTTGATAATAATAAGAATGGTATGTTTCAAATAGTATAGGATGTCACTATTGTTGATTTGGTTAGCTTGAGTGTAAATAATTTGGACATGCATAATGATTGTGCATGTGTGTAGGTGTGAGCTAAGTTTCAAGCAATTTCACTGATGATCTGGAAGCATCATACAAAGTTTTATTGTTTTTGCTACTATTAGACTGAGGACATTTGGTTTGTCATGGGTTTCTCGCTCAACACTAGCCATGATGTTTCAAGTTCAAGCTTAGCTCCTGGTAGCATGAAGAGGTGTTAAGGCGATCCTTTTGATTGTGTCATTCAGGAGTTAGATAATAGTTGTTGTAAGCTAATTAAAGATGCATGGTCCATTGGTTCTCTCTCAACTTGGGTCGAGAAACCTTGTACTTTAGTAGTCACTTATAATCATAAGTTGATCTATGTTTAATTCTGTCTCTGAAAATTTCATACAAATTTAGAATTTTATTTCTAAATAAGAAAGTTAAGAGTTTCATGTTTATTTTGATCTCTTCGCCCGAAAATTTATTTTTTTCATATGAAAATATAAATCCATCTCTAACAAGAATCTAATATCCGTATCTTTTCAATTAAATTCTCCACTCAATACCCTCGTCTTAAAAGGAGCAGATTCAAACTATTTTTAAGATCAAATAGAAACTCCATTGGCCAAACCATTTATGTCGAGCTGAATTTTTCAAGCAAGTTTTTTCCACTCACTAGAGTTAGGATTCCAAAAACAAAATTCGCCCACTAGACCATCTTTGTTGGAATTATGTTTTTCAAAACTTTACGTTACAATGTGTTGTATTAGGTTTGTGATATGTACTCGGTTTTTAAGAATGGTACACGTTTTGCAAACCGATAAATGGAGTGAATAACATCCTTAATGAATCAAATGAGCAAAAAAAGAAGAAATGAAATAGAAAATCCTTCCCCGTACCGAATTCTGAGTTTTGTAATAAACAACCCCAATTCTTAGATTTGTGTTGTGTTCTTTAAGTACATCTTACTACATTAGAACTGGAAAACAACCCCACAAAAAATCAGAGTCAATTTTGCATGGTTGTCTCTTCACATGTTGATAAATGGCAACAACAAAAAAACTACATGCTATTGCTTGATTCACCATTGTCCACTCGATCCGAACCCCAAATTTCGGTCGATCCTCAACAATCAAACTCATTGTTGAGCTGTTGTTAGTGTAGAAGCACGGTGATATGGATGAAAAATAAGGGAATGTAACAACAGAGATATAACAGCAAAAACTATTATTTCCTGCATTCCTCCCATCAAAATCCTAATTTTCTTCATTGCTTATTTTGGTCATTTGTTAGTATAATTTTTAAGATTATAGATTTTAATTTTTCCCCTTTTTTATTTTTTTTTGGGTTTTTTTTTATCAGGTTTTTATTTTTTTTTTTGTTTTTGGTGTAGGGATCCCAATAAACGTGGCGGCGGGCTGTCCCAGGAACAAATGGTGGATCCTCAACAATCGAACTCATTGTTGAGTTGTTGTTAGCGTAAAAGCACGGTGATGTGGATGAAAATAAGGGAATGTAACAACAGAGATATAACGACAAACACTATTCTTTCCCGCATTCCTCCCAATAAAATCCTAATTTTCTTCATTTGCTTCATACTTGTTCCACTATGTTACATATACCATTTAAGTTTATAAATTTTAGTTCTTCACTCTCTCAATCTTTCTTAGCAACGGTTGTTTTTCATTCCCTGACTAGACATTTAAATTTTCCATTGGTCTGTTATTGGTAGGACTCCCAATAAACCATTGTCAGTTGCCATACAAGTTGTCTTCTGCTCCTGGACTTCACAAGGTATTCCAAATCCACAAGTCTTTTAACAAGTTTCATTTTTCTACTAATAATTTATTGAATAACTAAATTTAGCAGAAATTGTACGACCAAACTCCTTATGTGGCTAAACAATGTTGAGAACCTCTTTTGAGTTGTTCAAAACATCCCATAATTTTCTTGTGATGTTTCCTCTGTTGATCTCCTAATGCGCCATGTTCGTCGTTGCATTATTAGATACTTTCCCCGGATGTTAGTGCAAAATCACGTTCATCGAGAAGTTGGGTTAATACGTGATTCATTTAATAGTATTTTTCATGATATTGACATTTTTGTTGATTATGGGGATTAAGTACGAGTATTTGTGGCATGATAGCAAGAGATTGTTCACTGTGTAATATGAACTTTGGTTCGTCTTTGGGAACTTTTGGCCCAATTCGACTACTTTCATCTGGCCCGCGGAGCTTTTCCTAGCCCGACTGAGGTCCACGTGTCATGCATTGAGTGCCGTTGCGAGGAAAGTCAAGTTGATTGTGGCTGCTTTTGTTTTGTAGTCTTACACATTGGATAAGAAGGTGAGCAGGATTAAGCACATCTTGATGGTTTTGGCTTTTACAAATGTATTCTGGGTTTCATTTCAACTTTTATGTTGTAAGAAGTGGTGGGGTAGTCGTTGGAGGAAATTTCCAGCGAGGATGGTTGTGCCATAAATTTCCAAACAAATATGCGCGGCGAGAGAGTAATCCGCTGGAAGGTGTGACAGTATAGAGTGAGAAATAACTTTTATATTATTTTTAAAGTTTATCAATTTTCTCCTTTTATTTTTATTATTATTTTATGTGTGACACTTTTTTTATCGTGCATAGAGTACACCTTTAAAAAATATAAAGAACAATGGTATAATATAAAATGAGATATATGATTCTATCTAAGTAATGTAGCTCATTAGGTAAAATAATATATTGACGTTTATTTTTTTTATCTAAATGGTTGTATGTCTATTAAAGAAAACTATTGCTTCAAAATATGACCTAGGAAGGCAAACTATATAGAGAATTCAGAGCAAGCAACATGCAACCAATCACTCACAACCTTGCCGTCCCAAACAAGTAAAGGAAAACACACCAAGAGAAATAGTTTATTGACGATTCAAAGGTTTCCGATTTGATCTAGTTGCAACAATTTGTGAACACATTTATTTATTTTTCTAATTTAGGTTGTGTTATCTTAATTAATTAAAAACAAAATATATCGTTCTCTCTTAATTCGGTTTGAGAAACCTTGTACTTTGATCATTAACAATATTTCACCAATTTCATAAATAATAAATTTGAAACGCTCACATCAATGCTTAGAAAATTTCAAATAGAAAATTTATTCACGAAATTAATGCTTATTACAATATTTAACAAGGATTGAAATCTTAAAATAGAATTTAATTTTATATAAATACCCATCTCCTAATTCATTTTCATCAAAGAAAGCTTTCTCCATTCAAACTTTGTCGCGAGTGTGCTTCGTACTTGGGGCTAAATATTTTATTTGCTCTTTTAAATGGAAGAAGAAACGAATGACAATCACATTGCGGAATTAGGTATGTGACATAAGTTTTATCTCTTGTTCTAGTGAAAAGTTATTTCGGTATGATATGTAACTCACATTTTTAGATTTGATGTTTGTTCGTTGAAGAAATTTGATTATTTCAAATCCAACATATAGGAGATGGAATGGAAGGCTTCGGAAAGATAAAATTATTCATTGATTTACAACTTGATTTCAAATTTATGAGGTATAGTGATTGGTTTACTTTCATCCTAAGTAAATTTTTATAATTATTTGATTTTGTTCATTACAATGTGTACGACCAGTTGGTTGTATATGATTATCCAATTCATGCAATTTCATATAATTTTTACTACAATTCTTTAACCAAGAAACACTCTACTAAGTATCAATATACTTGTCATGCCCCAACCCCTTAATCATCTATTCATGTATTATACAATTCATCCATGGTCAAAATTGAGTATTTGCTATATTATTTTTCATTAAAATCACATCACTATCTACTATGTATTGGGATACTCGACGTGCCTTCAGTCTCATTTCTCATAATTATATCATCCAAAACATCTATTAAAGCTCATATCTTATCAGTCTGGATCTAAGAACTAAAGTTTTGTGTGTTTTAGGTTTAATTGGAGCGTCATGACAGCATAATGTGCTATGGAGATGGTATGTAATGTAGTAGCCGTTCTTACTGATGCTATTAGATTATACAAGTTTTAAAATTTCAGTATTTTTCTTTGTATTTAATTATGGGTAACGATGCCTATTTTTTGCATTGATTAGAGTTGCCGGATTGAGGCTTTTACGGGACTAGTTAGCAAGGGTACCGCACTTGATGTTGATAATAATAAGAATGGTATGTTTCAAATAGTATAGGATGTCACTATTGGTGATTTGATTAGCTTGAGTGTAAATAATTTGGACATACATAATGATTGTGCATGTGTGTAGGTGCGAGCTGAGTTTCAAGCAATTTCACTGATGATCTGGAAGCATCATACAAAGTTTCTTTTTTTTTGCTACTATTAGACTGAGGACATTTGGTTCGTCATGGGTTTCTCGCTCAACACTAGCCATGATGTGTCAAGTTTCAGCTTAGCTCCTGGTAGCATGAAGAGGTGTTAAGGCGATCCTTTTGATTGTGTCATTGAGGAGTTAGATAATAATTGTTGTAAGGTAATTAAAGATGCATGGTCCATTGGTTCTCTCTCAACTTGGGTCGAGAAACCTTGTACTTTAGTAGTCCCTTATAATCATAAGTTGATCTATGTTTAATTCTGTCTCTGAAAATTTCATACAAATTTAGAATTTTATTTCTAAATAAGAAAGTTAAAGAGTTTCATGTTTATTTTGATCTCTTCGCCCGAAAGTTTATTTTTTTCATATGAAAATATAAATCCATCTCTAACAAGAATCTAATATCCGTATCTTTTCAATGAAAATTTCCACTCAATACCCTCGTCTTAAAAGGAGAAAATTCAAACTTTTTTTAAGATCAAATAGAAACTCTATTGGCCAAACCATTTATGTCGAGCTGAATTTTTCAAGCAAGTTTTTTCCACTCACTAGAGTTAGGATTCCAAAACCAAAATTCGCCCACTAGACCATCTTTGTTGGAATTATGTTTTTGAAAACTTTACGTTCCAATGTGTTGTATTAGGTTTGTGATATGTACTCGGTTTTTAAGAAGGGTACACGTTTTGCAAACTGATAAATGGAGTGAATAACATCCTTAATGAATCAAATGAGCAAAAAAAGAAGAAATGAAATATAAAATCCTTCCCCGTACCGAATTCCGAGTTTTGTAATAAACAACCCCAATTCTTAGATTTGTGTTGTGTTCTTTAAGTACATCTTACTACATTAGAACTGGAAAACAACCCCACAAAAAATCAGAGTCAATTTTGCATGGTTGTCTCTTCACATGTTGATAAATGGCAACAACAAAAAAACTACATGCTATTGCTTGATTCACCATTGTCCACTCGATCCGAACCCCAAATTTCGGTGGATCCTCAACAATCAAACTCATTGTTGAGCTGTTGTTAGTGTAGAAGCACGGTGATATGGATGAAAAATAAGGGAATGTAACAACAGAGATATAACAGCAAAAACTATTATTTCCTGCATTCCTCCCATCAAAATCCTAATTTTCTTCACTTGCTTCATACTTGTTCCACTATGTTACGTATACCATTTAAGATTATAGATATGAATTCTTCACTCTCTCAATCTTTCTTAGCAACGGTTGTTTTTCATTCCCTGACTAGACATTTAAATTTTCCATTGTTCTGTTATTGATAGGACTCCCAATAAACCATTGTCAGTTCCAGACAAGTTGTCTTCTCCACCTGGACTTTTAACAAATCGGTGGATCCTCAACAATCGAACTCATTGTTGAGCTGTTGTTAGCGTAAAAGCACGGTGATGTGGATGAAAATAAGGGAATGTAACAACAGAGATATAACAGCAAACACTATTATTTCCTGCATTCCTCCCATCAAAATCCTAATTTTCTTCACTTGCTTCATACTTGTTCCACTATGTTACGTATACAATTTAAGTTTATAGATTTTAATTCTTCACTCTCTCAATCTTTCTTAGCAACGGTTGTTTTTCATTCCCTAACTAGACATTTAAATTTTCCATTGGTCTGTTATTGGTAGGACTCCCAATAAGCCATTGTCAGTTACCAGACAAGTTGTCTTCTGTACCTGGACTTACAAGGTATTCCAAATCCACAAGTCTTTTAACAAGTTTCATTTGCTACTAATAATTTATTGAATACTAAATTTAGCAAAAATTGTACGACCAAACTCCTTATGTGGCTAAAAAATGTTGAGAACCTCTTTTGAGTTGTTCAAAAGATGCCATAATTTTCTTGTCATGTTTCCTCTGTTGATCTCCTAATGCGCCATGTTCGTCGTTGCATTATTAGAGACTTTCCCCGGATGTTAGTTCAAAATCGTGTTCATCGAGAAGTTGGGTTAATACGTGATTCAGTTAATGGGATTTTTCATGATATTGACATTTTTGTTGATTATGGGGATTAAGTACGAGTATTTGTGGCATGATAGCACGAGATTGTTCACTGTGTAATCTGAACTTTGGTTCGTCTTTGGGAACTTTTGGCCCAATTCGACTACTTTCATCTGGCCCGAGGAGCTTTTCCTAGCCCGACTGAGGTCCACGTGTCATGCATTGAGTGCCGTTGCGAGGAAAGTCAGGTTGATTGTGGGTGCTTTTGTTTTGCAGTCTTACACATTGGATAAGAAGGTGAGCAGGATTAAGTACATCTGGATGGTTTTGGCTTTTACATATGTATTGTGGGTTTTATTTCAACTTTTATGTTGTCGGAAGTGGTGGGGAAGTCGTTGGAGGAAATTTCCAGCGAGGATGGTTGTGCCATAAATTTCCAAACAAATATGCGCGGCGAGAGAGTAATCCGCCGGAAGGTGTGACAGTATAGAGTGAGAAATAACTTTTATATTATTTTTAAAGTTTATCAATTTTCTCCTTTTATTTTTATTATTATTTTATGTCTGACACTTTTTTTATCGTGCATAGAGTACACCTTTAAAAAATATAAAGAACAATGTTATAATATAAAATGAGATATATGATTCTATCTAAGTAATGTAGCTCATTAGGTAAAATAATATATTGACGTTTATTTTTTTATCTAAATGGTTGTATGTCTATTAAAGAAAACTATTGCTTCAAAATATGTCCTAGGAAGGCAAACTATATAGAGATTTCAGAGCAAGCAACATGCAACCAATCACTCACAACCTTGCCGTCCCAAACAAGTAAAGGAAAACACACCAAGAGAAATAGTTTATTGACGATTAAAAGGTTTCCGATTTGATCTAGTTGCAACAATTTGTGAACACATTTATTTATTTTTCTAATTTAGGTTGTGTTATCTTAATTAATTAAAAATAATATATATCGTTCTCTCTTAATTTGGTTTGAGAAACCTTGTACTTTGATCATTAACAATATTTCAACAATTTCATAAATAATAAATTTGAAACGCTCACATCAATGCTTAGAAAATTTCAAATAGAAAATTTATTCACGAATTTAATGTGTATTACTATATTTAACAAGGATTGAAATCTTAAAATAGAATTTAATTTTATATAAATACCCATCAACTAATTCATTTTCATGAAAGAAAACTTTCTCCATTCAAACTTTGTCGCGGGTGTGCCTCGTACTTGGGGCTAAATATTTTATTTGCTCTTTTAAATGGAAGAAGAAACGAATGACAATCACATTGCAGAATTAGGTATGTGACATAAGTTTTATCTCTTCTTCCAGTGAAAAGTTATTTTGGTATGATATGTAACTCAAATTTTTAGATTTGATGTTTGTTCCTTGAACAAATTCGATTATTTCAAATCCAACATATAGGAGATGGAATGGAAGGCTTCGGAAAGATAAAATTATTCATTGATTTATAACTTGATTTCAAATTTATGAGGTATAGTGATTGGTTTACTTTCATCATAAGTATTTTTATAATTATTTGATTTTGTTCATTACAATGTGTACGACTAGTTGGTTGTATATGATTATCCAATTCATGCAATTTTATATAATTTTTATTACAATTTATTAACCAAGAAACACTCTACTAAGTATCAATTTACTTGTCATACCCCAACCCCTTAATCATCTATTCATGTATTATAAAATTTATCCATGGTCAAAATTGAGTATTTCCTATATTATTTTTCATTAAAATCACATCACTATCGTATATGTATTGATATTTTATCATTAAAGCTCATATCTTTGATCTAAGAACTAAAATTTTGTGTGTTTTAGGCTTAATTGGAGCGTCATGACAAGATAATGTGCTATGGAGATGGTATGTAATGTAGTAGCCGTTCTTACTGATGCTATTAGATTATACAAGTTTTAAAATTTCAGTATTTTTCTTTGTATTTAATTATGGGTAACGATGCCTATTTTTTGCATTGATTAGTGTTGCCGGATTGAGGCTTTTACGTGACTGGTTAGCAAGGGTACCACACTTGATGTTGATAATAATAAGAATGGTATGTTTTAAATAGTATAGGATGTCACTATTGTTGATTTGGTTAGCTTGAGTGTAAATAATTTGGACATGCATAATGATTGTGCATGTGTATAGGTGCGAGCTGAGTTTCAAGCAATTTCACTGATGATCTGGAAGCATCATACAAAGTTGCATTGTTTTTGCTACTATTAGACTGAGGACATTTGGTTCGTCATAGGTTTCTCGCTCAACACTAGCCATGATGTGTCAAGTTTCAGCTTAGCTCTTGGTACCATGAAGAGGTGTTAAGGCGATCCGTTTGATTGTGTCATTCAGGAGTTAGATAATAGTTGTTGTAACCTAATTAAAGATGCATGGTCCATTGGTTCTCTCTCAACTTGGGTCGAGAAACCTTGTACTTTAGTAGTTACTTATAATCATAAGTTGATCTATGTTTAATTCTGTCTCTGAAAATTTCATACAAATTTAGAATTTTATTTCTAAATAAGAAAGTTAAGAGTTTCATGTTTATTTTGATCTCTTCGCCTGAAAATTTATTTTTTTCATATGAAAATATAAATCCATCTCTAACAAGAATCTAATATCCATATCTTTTCAATGAAAATTTCCACTCAATACCCTCGTCTTAAAAGGAGCAAATTCAAACTTTTTTTAAGATCAAATAGAAACTCTATTGGCCAAACCATTTATGTCGAGCTGAATTTTTCAAGCAAGTTTTTTCCACTCACTAGAGTTAGGATTCCAAAACCAAAATTCGCCCACTAGACCATCTTTGTTGGAATTATGTTTTTGAAAACTTTACGTTCCAATGTGTTGTATTAGGTTTGTGACATGTACTCGGTTTTTAAGAAGGGTACACGTTTTGCAAACTGATAAATGGAGTGAATAACATCCTTAATGAATCAAATGAGCAAAAAAAGAAGAAATGAAATAGAAAATCCTTCCCCGTATCGAATTCCGAGTTTTGTAATAAACAACCCCAATTCTTAGATTTGTGTTGTGTTCTTTAAGTACATCTTACTACATTAGAACTGGAAAACAACCCCACAAAAATCAGAGTCAATTTTGCATGGTTGTCTCTTCACATGTTGATAAATGGCAACAACAAAAAAACTACATGCTATTGCTTGATTCACCATTGTCCACTCGATCCGAACCCCAAATATCGGTGGATCCTCATCAATCGAACTCATTGTTGAGCTGTTGTTAGTGTAGAAGCACGGTGATATGGATGAAAAATAAGGGAATGTAACAACAGAGATATAACAGCAAAAACTATTATTTCCTGCATTCCTCCCATCAAAATCCTAATTTTCTTCACTTGCTTCATACTTGTTCCACTATGTTACGTATACCATTTAAGTTTATAGATTTGAATTCTTCACTCTCTCAATCTTTCTTAGCAACGGTTGTTTTTCATTCCCTAACTAGACATTTAAATTTTCCATTGGTCTGTTATTGGTAGGACTCCCAATAAACCATTGTCAGTTACCAGACAAGTTGTCTTCTGCACCTGGACTTACAAGGTATTCCAAATCCACAAGTCTTTTAACAAGTTTCATTTGCTACTAATAATTTATTGAATAACTAAATTTAGCAGAAATTGTACGACCAAACTCCTTATGTGGCTAAATAATGTTGAGAACCTCTTTTGAGTTGTTCAAAAGATCCCATAATTTTCTTGTCATGTTTCCTCTGTTGATCTCCTATTGCGCCATGTTCGTCGTTGCATTATTAGAGACTTTCCCCGGATGTTAGTTCTAAATCGCGTTCATCGAGAAGTTGGGTTAATACGTGATTCAGTTAATGGGATTTTTCATGATATTGACATTTTTGTTGATTATGGGGATGAAGTACGAGTATTTGTGGCATGATAGCACGAGATTGTTCACTGTGTAATCTGAACTTTGGTTCGTCTTTGGGAACTTTTGGCCCAATTCCACTACTTTCATCTGGCCCGCGGAGCTTTTCCTGGCCCGACTGAGGTCCACGTGTCATGGATTGAGTGCCGTTGCGAGGAAAGTCAGGTTGATTGTGGCTGCTTTTGTTTTGCAGTCTTACACATTGGATAAGAAGGTGAGCAGGATTAAGTACATCTTGATGGTTTTGGCTTTTACATATGTATTGTGGGTTTTATTTCAACTTTTATGTTGTCGGAAGTGGTGGGGAAGTCGTTGGAGGAAATTTCCAGCGAGGATGGTTGTGCCATAAATTTCCAAAAAAATATGCGCGGCGAGAGAGTAATCCGCTGGAAGGTGTGACAGTATAGAGTGAGAAATAACTTTTATATTATTTTTAAAGTTTATCAATTTTCTCCTTTTATTTTTATTATTATTTTATGTCTGACACTTTTTTTATCGCGCATAGAGTACACCTTTAAAAAATATAAAGAACAATGGTATAATATAAAATGAGATATATGATTCTATCTAAGTAATGTAGCTCATTAGGTAAAATAATATATTGACGTTTATTTTTTTATCTAAATGGTTGTATGTCTATTAAAAAAAACTATTGCTTCAAAATATGACCTAGGAAGGCAAAATATATAGAGAATTCAGAGCAAGCAACACGCAACCAATCACTCACAACCTTGCCGTCCCAAACAAGTAAAGGAAAACACACCAAGAGAAATAGTTTATTGACGATTAAAAGGTTTCCGATTTGATCTAGTTGCAACAATTTGTGAACCCATTTATTTATTTTTCTAATTTAGGTTGTGTTATCTTAATTAATTAAAAACAATATATATCGTTCTCTCTTAATTTGGTTTGAGAAACCTTGTACTTTGATCATTAACAATATTTCAACAATTTTATAAATAATAAATTTGAAACGCTCACATCAATGCTTAGAAAATTTAAAATAGAAAATTTATTCATGAATTTAATGTGTATTACTATATTTAACAAGGATTGAAATCTTAAAATAGAATTTAATTTTATATAAATACCCATCACCTAATTTATTTTCATCAAAGAAAAATTTCTCCATTCAAACTTTGTCGCGGGTGTGCCTCGTACTTGGGGCTAAATATTTTATTTGCTCTTTTAAATGGAAGAAGAAACGAATGACAATCACATTGCAGAATTAGGTATGTGACATAAGTTTTATCTCTTCTTCCGGTGAAAAGTTATTTCGGTATGATATGTAACTCACATTTTTAGATTTGATGTTTGTTCGTTGAACAAATTCGATTATTTCAAATCCAACATATAGGAGATGGAATGGAAGGCTTCGGAAAGATAAAATTATTCATTGATTTACAACTTGATTTCAAATTTATGAGGTATAGTGATTGGTTTACTTTCATCATAAGTATTTTTATAATTATTTGATTTTGTTCATTACAATGTGTACGACTAGTTGGTTGTATATGATTGTCCAATTCATGCAATTTTATATAATTTTTACTACAATTTATTAACCAAGAAACACTCTACTAAGTATCAATTTACTTGTCATGCCCCAACCCCTTAATCATCTATTCATGTATTATAAAATTTATCCATGGTCAAAATTGAGTATTTCCTATATTATTTTTCATTAAAATCACATCACTATCGTATCAGTCTTCATCTAAGAACTAAAATTTTGTGTGTTTTAGGCTTAATTGGAGCGTCATGACAGCATAATGTGCTATGGAGATTGTATATAATGTAGTAGCCGTTCTTACTGATGCTATTAGATTATACAAGTTTTAAAATTTCAGTATTTTTCTTTGTATTTAATTATGGGTAACGATGCCTAATTTTTGCATTGATTAGTGTTGCCGGATTGAGGCTTTTACGTGACTGGTTAGCAAGGGTAGCACACTTGATGTTGATAATAATAAGAATGGTATGTTTCAAATAGTATAGGATGTCACTATTGTTGATTTGGTTAGCTTGAGTGTAAATAATTTGGACATGCATAATGATTGTGCATGTGTGTAGGTGCGAGCTGAGTTTCAAGCAATTTCACCGATGATCGGGAAGCATCATACAAAGTTTCATTGTTTTTGCTACTATTAGACTGAGGACATTTGGTTCGTCATAGGTTTCTCGCTCAACACTAGCCATGATGTGTCAAGTTTCAGCTTAGCTCCTGGTAGCATGAAGAGGTGTTAAGGCGATCCGTTTGATTGTGTCATTCAGGAGTTAGATACTAGTTGTTGTAAGCTAATTAAAGATGCATGGTCCATTGGTTCTCTCTCAACTTGGGTCGAGAAACCTTGTACTTTAGTAGTCACTTATAATCATAAGTTGATCTATGTTTAATTCTGTCTCTGAAAATTTCATACAAATTTAGAATTTTATTTCTAAATAATAAAGTTAAGAGTTTCATGTTTATTTTGATCTCTTCGCCCGAAAATTTATTTTTTTCATATGAAAATATAAATCCATCTCTAACAAGAATCTAATATCCGTATCTTTTTAATGAAAATTTCCACTCAATACCCTCGTCTTAAAAGGAGCAAATTCAAACTTTTTTTAAGATCAAATAGAAACTCTATTGGCCAAACCATTTATGTCGAGCTGAATTTTTCAAGCAAGTTTTTTCCACTCACTAGAGTTAGGATTCCAAAACCAAAATTCGCCCACTAGACCATCTTTGTTGGAATTATGTTTTTGAAAACTTTACGTTCCAATGTGTTGTATTAGGTTTGTGACATGTACTCGGTTTTTAAGAAGGGTACACGTTTTGCAAACTGATAAATGGAGTGAATAACATCCTTAATGAATCAAATGAGCAAAAAAAGAAGAAATGAAATAGAAAATCCTTCCCCGTACCGAATTCCGAGTTTTGTAATAAACAACCCCAATTCTTAGATTTGTGTTGTGTTCTTTAAGTACATCTTACTACATTAGAACTGGAAAACAACCCCACAAAAAATCAGAGTCAATTTTGCATGGTTGTCTCTTCACATGTTGATAAATGGCAACAACAAAAAAACTACATGCTATTGCTTGATTCACCATTGTCCACTCGATCCGAACCCCAAATTTCGGTGGATCCTCAACAATCAAACTCATTGTTGAGCTGTTGTTAGTGTAGAAGCACGGTGATATGGATGAAAAATAAGGGAATGTAACAACAGAGATATAACAGCAAAAACTATTATTTCTCGCATTCCTCCCATCAAAATCCTAATTTTCTTCACTTGCTTCATACTTGTTCCACTATGTTACGTATACCATTTAAGTTTATAGATTTGAATTCTTCACTCTCTCAATCTTTCTTAGCAACGGTTGTTTTTCATTCCCTGACTAGACATTTAAATTTTCCATTGGTCTGTTATTGATAAGACTCCCAATAAACCATTGTCAGTTACCAGACAAGTTGTCTTCTGCACCTGGACTTCGAAGGTATTCCAAATCCACAAGTCTTTTAACAAGTTTCATTTTTCTACTAATAATTTATTGAATAACTAAATTTATCAGAAATTGTACGACCAAACTCCTTATGTGGCTAAACAATGTTGAGAACCTCTTTTGAGTTGTTCAAAAGATCCCATAATTTTCTTGTCATGTTTCCTCTGTTGATCTCCTAATGCGCCATGTTCGTCGTTGCATTATTAGAGACTTTCCCCGGATGTTAGTTCAAAATCGCGTTCATCGAGAAGTTGGGTTAATACGTGATTTAGTTAATGGGATTTTTCATGATATTGACATTTTTGTTGATTATGGGGATTAAGTACGAGTATTTGTGGCATGATAGCAAGAGATTGTTCACTGTGTAATCTGAAATTTGGTTCGTCTTTGGCAACTTTGGGCCCAATTCGCCTACATTCATCTGGCCCGCAGAGCTTTTCCTTGCCCGGCTGAGGTCCACGTGTCATGCATTGAGTGCCGTTGCGAGGAAAGTCAGGTTCATTATGGCTGCTTTTGTTTTGCAGTCTTACACATTGGATAAGAAGGTGAGCAGGATTAAGCACATCTTGATGGTTTTGGCTTTTACAAATGTATTGTGGGTTTTATTTCAACTTTTATGTTGTAAGAAGTGGTGGGGAAGTCGTTGGAGGAAATTTCCAGCCAGGATGGTTGTGCCATAAATTTCCAAAAAAATATGCGTGGCGAGAGAGTAATCCGCTGGAAGGTGTGACAGTATAGAGTGAGAAATAAATTTTATATTATTTTTAAATTTTATCAATTTTCTCCTTTTATGTCTATTATTATTTTATGTGTGACACTTTTTTTACCGTGCATAGAGTACACCTTTAAAAAATATAAAGAACAATGGTATGATATAAAATGAGATATATGATTCTATCTAAGTAATGTAGCTCATTAGGTAAAATAATTGTTGACGTTTATTTTTTTATCTAAATGGTTGTATGTATATTAAAGAAAACTATTGTTTCAAAATATGACCTAGGAAAGCAAACTATATAGAGAATTCAGAGCAAGCAACATGCAACCAAACACTCACAAGCTCGCCGTCCCAAACAAGTAACGGAAAACACACCAAGAGAAATAGTTTATTGACGGTTAAAAGGTTTCCGATTTGATCTAGTTGCAAAAATTTGTGAACACATTTATTTATTTTTCTAATTTAGGTTGTGTTATCTGAATTAATTAAAAACAATTTGTGTCACTTTCCATTCACAACTGTTGTGTCATCTCAATCACGACAGTGGTTTGAAACCATCACGCCCGTGTCTAACACCCAACCATGCCTGTGTTGTAGCTGCTTACCCGGTAGCATGCATAATGGCCTTTCTGAGACCAACAGAGACATATGTCTCCTCTTTATCTGACCATTTCTTTTGGCCCTCGAATCCTTCTTATTCTTGCCTTCGAGCACGGTCCTCAGTTGGATATCGGAAACTCCTTGCCTCCTCGATGCAATCACTCCCAAGGAGCAAAAACATACCCTCAAAAACTGAATTCTTCCCCACCTCGGGTTTAGAACATTTCCTTACTACTGACTATATTGAAGAGTTGCATCGCATTTGACTCTCGGAATCCATCCATTGTTTCCCTTATCACTACCCCTCGTCTTACCGGAGCTCTTAAAGTTTGACAGCAAGCCTCTGAATCAAGGAAGTAATGTACTCTGCCCCTTGGTTCCCCAATTCCAATCATCTGTCTTCCTGGACCTGGTGAGAGAGTGGTCATTTAAAATTGACAAACTACGGAAACGTTTCCTCTTTGAAACAACTGATCCTTGAAAACCTTTATCTCAAAATTCTTTTGAAAGGACTGACCAACCACATCATCACGCTCCTAGACACTCATCTACTTCCACGTGGAAGTATAGTATCGTTACAAGTGTGGACCAAACTTCTCCTCTCTAAGGTTCGCGACGCCTCTGAGGAGTAGGTAGAACACTGATAGCAGTAGAAGACAATCGGGCTCTGATACCATTTGTGAAACCCCACCCTAGGAGTCCAGATCGAACTACTGGTTCAACCGAAGAAACCTACTCGGGTTTCAACCTGAACCGTAATGCGAACTCTAAACTACTAACCAAAGCATTAAAACACATATTAAAAGCTAAAACTAAACGCTTTAATAAAACTTCCAACAACGATCTAAGATCCCAAAACTCATCCAAACAAAAGGAGTTGCAACTCCAGTATGAAAATACATCAAAACGATATCTTGTGATATCAAAACACCGACCAACTCTCTCCCCACCATCAGGTTTGTAGTAACCAAATTTCGTTCGGATGTAGAATTCGCACCAGGATCATTTCACTAAATAGTCATAGCTTCTTTAGCAAGGATTTAGCATTGAGATTTTACTTGTTGCAAAATTTACTCGCTTAAATTAGTCAAAGTGCATGTTAGGGAGAACTTTATAGTCAAGTGGTATGTTTTAAAGATGTAATTCTTACGATATAGATTGTTCTAACCCGGTTTTGTTTTAGATCTTTCTAAACGGAATGACAGAAATGATTGGACCTCAAGTCCGCTATCTCGAAATTCAGCAAGATCCGCTATCTCGAAGCAGTTTGTGTATAATTCGGCTCAATTTCAGGCCCAATTTTGGGCCCGTTGCTGTTATTAATTAGGGAGTTGCCACCTCCCTTTTTGTGTCAGTTTGTGTTGTAAAATGTTGGTTCATTTAGAGTGGAGGTGGCAACCATTTTGGCAATTAGAAGGACACCAGGACCACAATGAAACAGCAGAAAGAAAGTTTTGAAAAAAAAGATTGAAGTTCCTACAAGCTCCCCAATCCTCCCCTCAAAACCCCCAAAAATACATAAATGAACCCACAAACTCCCAAATAAAAATAACACTAAAAACTAAACATTACAAATCTTCTGTTGTCACCTATGTATAAGCCATCAAAGGAGATTTGTTGTCACTCACAAAGGGCGCTGCCACCTGAAACACGACAAAACCAAGAAACTTAGTCACCATCATTCAAAACATGTCTATTCGAAATCATTCTCATATCATTTATACATACACATTGTTATGCTATATCGCTTAGTCACCATCTAAACTACTCTTGAATCCAATGTTCATTCCAACAAACCAAATAAATGAGTAATTTTAATAAACAGCGAACCAATGAGTGAAATGAACTCCTAAAGCGATTAAAAGCTGCTGAAAAATATATTAACAAGAGACTAAAAGACCATTTGTCATCATCTTTACACCATTTGCTCCAAGGATTCAAGACCCTTAAAGTTATTCGTAGTATGATGCCAAAATCAAGCTAAAATATGGATTTTCTATCAAATATTGTTGCTAGAATTTTATCAAAAGTAGTAAAATGAAACAGAAAATCGTTTTCGCAAACATTTAAACTACTAGTCCAACTTCGATAACAAAATAGTCAATAAAAAAATTACCATCATCTACCAAGCAAAATCAGAATAAATAAAAAGCTGAGTTTTTACCATACTCGTCCACGTCTTCTCAGGCCGGCGGGTCTGCAATTGGCGGACTTTTTTCTTTCTTCTGTTTTCCCTGCCTCTTCTTCTTCTACTCCACCGTCCCAACCCAAATAAAAAAAACAAAACAACAAAGTCAGAAAAACTCTTTAAACACCAAAATTAAACCCTAGATCTACAAATCGTGGCTTGCATGTCACTAGCGGACTCACCGAAGCATCCTTCGATGACATGCAAGCCCAGATCCGCGCCAAATCAAAAAAAATGTAAGTAAGCGGAGATTCCAGAGTTATTTTTTCCTTCTCTTCTTTTTTTTCGTTGATGAGGGTCGAGAGAGAGGAGAGGCGGCAGAGGCGACGACCGTCGCCGCTGTAGCTGAGAAACAGAGGGAGACAGAAGAGAAGGAGAAGAGGGGGGAAGAAAAGGGGAGGTGAAGAAGAAGAAAGGAAAAAAAGCCGGAGAAAAGGGGGAGGAGAGGGCAGAGGGTAGAGAGAAGCCAGAGAGTTTGAGAGAGGAGAGGAGAAGACAGAGAGCGGAAAGGTTGCAAATGAATCGTTTTTTATTTAAGAGGGCCTTTTATACGGCCGATTAGCGTTAGGTTGAAGTTACAATTTTGCCCCTTTCTTCCTTATTTAGCGCGGACTAAGTAGGGGCAATTTTGTCTTTTAAGGTGTCTGGTCGAACCTTGAGTAATCGGTTCGGCCGATTTGGAGCTCTCTGGCTCGGCCCTCTCGTCTGCCTTCTCAGCCCAGTTTTTTTATTGGGCCCAGCTCGAGCTAGGGCCCAATTAAGTCTGAAGGCTAAGCCTTTTGTTATGCAGTGTAGATTAATGATTCATTTAGCCTAGGTTAAGGGTAAAATACAACTGAAATTAGACTAATAACAAAATAAGAGTTCCAACTATTTTAATCCTAATTGATATTTATAAGTTAAAATTGTAAATTTAAAAACTCAAAACTTTACGATTATTTGAATCGACGTAACATTTTAATTAACGTTAATATAAGGACCATAGAATTACCAGATCTCCAAAAATATTTATGATATACTTATTTAAATACAAGTTTAGTACCTGTCCTATAATGCGTTTTTAATTGTGTCAAATCCAAGCACATCAACACCATCGGTTTCGGAATATCGAAACACGAGGGTTTTCTTTCTAAAAATCATATCATCAAAATAATCAAATAAATGTCTTTTAAATAAAAAAACGAGCATGATAACGTGGGTTTTGCAATAGTAAATATTACGCAAAATCCTCAAATCAACGTTTTCAAAAGCGAACTACGTTGACATTGATCCTAAAGAATTGAGTACGTAGGCAGTTGTAAGACTTGAGTCCAAACAACTAAATAAAAAATATTCAACTAAAAATATTTACCAACATAAAACAAAATTTCCACAAGAGTGGTAATACGTAAAGACTTACAATTAAATACAAATATTCTCTAAAAAATTACATAACCTTCCATATTCAAACTAAAATATAATTAAGCTACTAAACTATGAAAATAAAACATAACTTATCGAATTTTGTAGTACCGGTTTACCCGGCATTGCGAGGGTGCTAATCCTTCCTCGCACGTAGCCACTTCCTGAATCCAAGATCTCAGTTTCGCAGACCTGATCTAACTCGCGTCCAAAAGGACCTGGGTTATGTCGAAAGCGTCCAATCCTCTTCAAAAAGATTGGTGGAGACTCCAAACCATCGAGCCATTGGCACCGCGGACGGAAACGTTCACGACAGATGGCGACTTCGCTGGGGAAGTCTATGAAATCTCTGAAAGGAAGCTAACTACAAAAATAAAATCTATAAGTTTGGGTGTTTATTTTCTTTGACGTGGCTTTACTTTCCCTATATGCGCTATTTAATTTCCAGTACTCATGCATATGCATGCTCTATACCCGAGCTTCGCCCTTAGGTAGAATTTTGAGTGAAGTAGCGTTTGTCTTTCAAATAGTAAGGGCACGTGAACCCTCATCCCAGTATTCAGTCATACCAAGATTAGCTATATTCGTCTCATGTAGTACGCCTAGAAGCCTCCCTCAACCTGCCTAGGATAGAGCCTTGCGAAACCATGAAACGCATTCATAGCCTGCCTAGAAGAAAATCATTCATAGCCTGCCTAGAAACGGGCGAGTGGGCACCTCGATCCGACATCTTGATTGGCATTCGTGCTACATGGGCATGGACATCTTCTTCATCCTGTCGCACTGCTACGACTCCTTCCCAGCTGAATCCCGACTCCTGTTGGCATTCATGGTAAGGAACAGGACCATAGGGGTAGTATTTCACATGACACAATTGGCAGCTTGTGTCGCCAAATGGGAGGCCAATGCTGAGACTGTCACCCGTTTAGGTAGTTGGCTTAGTAACTTCTTAACCATAAGCAAGTGAAATACATTCCTACAACAGGAATGGCCGGGGGAATACACGTTTTTCACCTTTCACATAGAAAAAGTTACTAATTACTAGAAGGATGAGTTGGTTGTGATGGAAAGGAGTCACGTCCTCTTTGAGGGTTCTTGGCCGACCAACCCACTATTCAGCTCGAGGACGATCCTGTTCGTTGGGTGGAAATAAAAGGACTATTAATGGTGCTGAAAAATATAGAACATGATCCAATCTCGACCGTCCTACAGTCAGTCGACAACTACTACTGGATGGAAGAATCAACGAAAGCACTGGTATTCTCTCGGAGATACAAATCAAGAACACCTTCTACCTCGAGGCAGAATATAACCAGGTAGTCTTCAGGGATGTCAACTTCATGAGATGCTTTGGGATAACATTGTAAGAAGCCGGTTCGTTCATCGGAAATGGGGAAGGTAGTGGCTAGAGATCGGAAGTAGTATAGTCAAAGTTCTTCCCAGTTTTGTATGTATCGTGGCAGAACCTTGGTAGAACCTAAACGGGTAGCGTAGGCGTAGTATGGTAGTCAGAAGTAGATAAGACGGTATGTGGCACCTCGCCTATTTTGAGGTTTTATCCGAATACCACAATTTTGTAATAATAATAGGGTAAACCAAGGCGTATGCACGCACAATGGCATGCGTCAAACTCTCGGCATCGCCTGCAAATTTTGGGGTGCATATGAAAAAAATTATAATATTAACAGATCAAGAAGCCTTCTAATTTCTACCAATAGCTCAGTGCATTATTCTCGGATTTAGTTACGCGCAACAACCCTTTGCATTCGCCTTGTTTTTTTTAAACTTATTTTACATTTCTGACATTCGGTCAATGTTTTATGTTATCATCATCACAACGCACCTATTTTATAACGTAGTTTCATCTTGTAAAGTGTGGCAAGCTTCATAGACACTATTGATGAGTAGGAATATGTTATGTGGTCAGCACAACGACAACGTGAAGCGTACGGTGATGAACCACCATTTTATACCTCGCCCCAAACCTGACAAACTGTATGATTCGGGTGCTAGTGTACGGAACCAATGTGTTAAGGGGCACCTAGTCAATGTTCACCGATGACAAAAGATACGTTGAAGGTTCGAATTCAAGTTGGGACAACTGGTGAGTATTTACCTACCAGGTATTTAGTAGTACTATATGGAGTAGTACTGTATCTCAGCGCGACACATTTCATTAGTGGAAACGATGTTGGAGATTTCGTGGCAAACTACCACAAGACAAACACCACATATACAATCCAGGCATAAACTTTCATGCCTCTTGACAGCTGCTACCAGCTAGCCGAGGAAACTCTATACGACAGCGCTTCCATATTAATCACATGGATCTTTGCGCATTGAGGCCATCACCGGAGCTGGGGATACCTAATGTCTGGTACAGCAAAGCTTTCCACAGATCAACCAGCACGATTAACGAGTTTATCCAAACCGAAAGAGGGTGCGAGAACGCTAGAGCAGGCCAATGGGAAAGGTATTTTGCCACCCTCGAAGAAAGTAAGCTCAACTGGAAAGCCCCGGATGATAAACATGGATGTGCTGTACAGATGCGAGGATAATCCTTGGGTCCCTCTACTAGGACCAAGGGGTTGCGCAGCATATGCGCCTACCATGTTCAGAAGACAAATGGGATGTCTACAATTCATACCAGACACGAAAGGGATAGGGGAAGCTAATGTCGACCACAAAACCAAGATAGAAGCAACGCTCATGAGTTGGGAAAATGCAAGAAGGATCGATTGCATGCTGAGTTGCACAGAAACGAGGGATATTCACGACCGAGTGACTGAGGATTATCCTGAATGGCAAGAGGTCTGTGGGAGCAGGCGATCTACAAGATTCCCAAGGGGAGGGCGTAAGAGGAGCATGGGTTCGTCTAGTTCCCGAGATGTGGGAGTCAGTGTGGAAGAGTAGGCTTGAAGACCTGCAAATGAAGAGTCACAAGCTGAAAGGCCAGCGGAAAGCTAGGGAGGGATAGCTGAGTTTGGCAGAGGCGGATAATTGGGATCTGAATAGGATAATCAGGAAGTTAGAAAGGGGCGACCCAAAGCATAGGGGGGCCGTTGAAAACCTGAAAGATGAAATCCACTTATCGGGGGCACAAGTTGGGATGCTTCAACAAAAAGTTAGGGAGTACGAGGAGCAAACCAGTTCACTAGAAAGGGAAGTACAAGAACGAAGGGCAAATGAAGATGATATTCACACAGTGATGCAAGCTACGGGTAGGACGAAGAAGATCATCAAAAAAGGACATGCTTTTTGGCAGCAAACGTCGAATACCACATGTAGATGATGGAAGCCATAGGAGAAGAAGGCGAGGAGACAAAAACCTTCTTAAGCCACCTCTACAAAGAACTAGCTTCTTACGAAAACATGTTTGGAACCGGAGTTCAAATTTTCGAGTTGTAGTTTGCACTTTCCTTTTGTGTAATAAATAAACGATCAGCATGTCATGCTTTGGGTTGTAAAATCGGTGTAGTGATAAGCACTGCAGATGTTAGTACTATAATAGTTAGTGTGTGGTATGTAGAATGTTATGAGCATGTTGTACTGTTAAAGATGATCCTGTTTATAAAACAGTTTATGTGTTGATGATACCGTCCCTACATCCATGCATGTTTTCAAACCTCATACATATCATGCATCATGAACAAAGCTTAGTTTTTTTAAGTATAACTAGAAAAATAAAGAGACTGGTACCGCTTGTTCACCAAGAAAATCTTTCGACATTGCTGACCAATAGAAGGTAGTCTTGGAATACCAGTATTGGACTCGTCTTAAAGCTAAGGTCATGACTAAACAAACACTGAAAAATCTCCAAAAGGAGATGTACAAGATAAAAGGAAGACTAGTAGGGTTTGATGAAAGAGCAGATGAAGTTTCTCGTAATATTGATGGCTGCCAAGAGGAAGCTTATAGAAGACGAAGACCAAAAGGTCGATTCGGATGTTCATTTTCTGGAACCAACCGGTGAAGGACATTCAGAAAGGAAAGTCGTCGTAATCGGTAATGAACAAGAGAAAACTGAAAGAGAAACCAGAGAAGCTAGTGGAGATGGTGTTCACAATAAGTTTGAGCACGTGAAACATTCTGAGTTTCATGAAGATACGCCATCCAAAGAATGGCGGAAGTGTTTAGAAGAGAGATTATGGACTGTAGAGGGTGTTGACTCTTACGGCACCCTCAATGCATCCCAGTTATGCCTTGTTCCAGATATCGTGATACCCCACAAGTTTAAGATACCAGACTTTAAGAAATATGACGACACCACCTGCCCATGAAGCCATCTAGTAATGTACTGCAACAAAATGGCAAACCATACATATGATGATAAGCTGATGATGCATTGCTTCCAAAATAGCTTGGGAGACGCAGCTTTAAGGTGGTACATGTAGCTCGAAAGAACAAAAGTTTGAAGGTGGAAGGATGTTGTTGATGCATTCATGAGGCATTATAAGCATAATCAAGATCTAGCCCCAGATAGAAAGGACTTGTGGAATATGTAGAAGAAAGAGAACGAATGGTTTAGCGAGTATGCCCACAAGTGGCGCGAAAATACCGCCGAGGTACAACAGCCTATGTCAGAGAAGGAGCTAGTCTCAATTTTCTTTGAGACTCTGAAGCCTCCCTTCTACAACAACATGTTGGGGATAATCATGACGAGCTTTTCCGACATGTTGCTAATTGGAGAAAGAATTGAGAAGGGAATAAAGCATGGCATAGTAGATGGTCATGATCCTCTTAAAAAGCATAATACCACCTATAAAAGGTCAATGCCACACAATTTGAAGCTCCAAGGACTAGAGGATGGGTTCGACCGCCTACAGGCAGTCAGGTACCGTCATATGTAGCTGCGGCCCTGCCAGTGGTACACAATCAACCGTTCGCGTGTTAGTAAAGGGTGGCCCCAATCCTGCCATTCAGCCCGGTGGATACCAGGGTAATCAACCCAGGCCATATCATGGGGGCCAGCCGGTTGGAGCTTACGGGTAGAGCAGTTCTAATAATTAAAAGATGCCGAAATGACTCGACCTCATCTCAATCTCTTATATCGAGCTCTTCCCTGAGTTACTGAAAAGCAAGCAAATCGTTCTAGCCCCACTCAAACTGTTGCAACTGTCGTGCCCCAGCTGGTACGACCCAGAAGTCCGATGTGAGTATCATGATGGGGCACCTGGCCATGTGGTCGAAAACTGCAAGAGCTTCAAGTATAGAGTACAACAACTAGTGAGCAGCAGGGTGGCTGAAATTCGATGGATACCCCAGCCACCTGAACGTCAATAAGAATCTGCTCCCTACCACGAGAGCACAATGTTACTATGATCGGAAAGGAAGAATCTTATCGGGAGAAGCTGAATGTTACTGATATTAAAACACCGTTGAAGTACGTGTGCAAACTTCTCGTAGGCGGTGGCTACCTAAAAACCGCTGAGGGGTGAGGCATCTCTGCAGGGCTAGAGGAGAAGTCTTTATACCATGGCAGCAATTCCGACCATATTATGGATGATTGTGGGACTTTCAAACAAAAGCTGCAGGTGCTCATGGACTCCAAACTGATAAGTTTTCACTCAAGAGTCGAAGGAGCGACTGACATTTGCATGGTACCACCAAAAAGTCCAGAATTTTACTTCCTCAAGCTTGTGATTCGCTATCATGCCGCTGCAAGACCACCACCGCCGTCTTCGGAAGTAACGCCATTGGTTATAAGGGTCTCGGGCCCTTTCGAGTATAAAAGCTCCAAAGCCGTCCCGTGGGAGTATGAGTGCCAAGCTGGCGATGAAGGCGATGCGGACTCTCCGGCTATAACCAATATAACCGGGTTAAGTCGGATCACAAGGAGCGGAAGGCACTATGACGTGTCTGATGACCTAAACGAAACAGAAAGGGTCAGAAGGGCAGAAATAAGACAAAGAAAAAGAGTGTATTCTGAAATTGCTTAACCGGATAGTGTTCCTCCTCGCGATGAACGCGAGGGGAGGAAAGAAGATGAAGATTATGAACCAAGAATTAGTGATGAAGATGCGTGTGAGTTCCTGAAGCTTGTAAGGCATAGTGAGTTCAAAGTAGTAGAGCAGCTTAACCGCACCCCGACGAGGATTTCACTCATGTCCCTGATGTTAACCTCAGAGCCCCAACGACGAGCCCTCATAAAAGTATTGAACCAAGCGCACGTTTTCCACGATGTCTCGGTAGAGCGTTTTGATGGGATAGTCGGAGCGGTTTTGGAGAACGGAAAAATCACTTTCGACGAAGATGAGATACCTTCTGAAGGAATGGGACACACTAAGGCACTACACATCTCTGTAAAGTGTAAGGATGTCATGATAGCCCGATGCCTGGTTGATAACGGTTCATCACTAAATGTTATGCCAAAATCCACCCTAAGCAAGCTGTCGATGGATGACTCATACCTTAAGCCAAGCTTCACAGTGGTTAGGGCCTTCGATGGCACGAAGCGCAAAGTCATAGGGTAAATCTCGTTACCCATTCAGCTGGGACCAAGGTCTTCCAAGTGGACATAAACCCTGCATACAGCCTGTTGATGGGACGTCCGTGGCTCCACACAGCAGGTGTAGTGTCATCATCCCTACACCAGAAACTGAAGTTTGCAATCGATGGGAAGCTCATTGAGGTGGTCGGAGAGGAAAATACGCTGGTAACTAGAGCTTCGAACGCACCCTACATTGAAGCCGTAGAAGAAGCCTTGGAAAGTGCATTCCAGACTTTCGAGATTTAGGACGTCGCATATGTATAGCGTAGTGTGGCCCAGAAAGCCCACATCTCCCAAGCGACTCTGATATCAGCAAAATGTCTGGTTAAGAACCTCCACTACTCATAATGACAGAATGTGCTAAAAGAACCTATCCATGTTAAAGAAAAAATGGAGAATCAGATGTAAAAAGAGTGATTTGAGAAGTGCTCGAGAACGGAGAATAAAGATATAAAAAGAGTAATTTGAGAAATGGAAAAGAGACGATGGTGATTTTGCAGCATGGTAATGGGTTGGATGTGAAGGCCGTGATGAGGAGAAGAGTTAGATGTATTGGCGGTTAGAGTTTTCAGTGGATATATTGTTAAATAAAATAGAAAATTATAATTAGTTAAATAATAATTTTATGTACGTATCCTTTTTATTTTAACTTTTAAATCTTAATATTTAATTTAATGGTGAATAATAATGGTATCAACAAGCGCTGTTAACAATTAAACCTCTAAACTATCCTCTCAGTCGAATGCTAACATCCTAGAGTAAAATTACATTTAGGTGGTCATCAGTTACGTACTAAAAACAACAGCCAACTTGACAAATTTGTACGTAATCAGGCCCGAATCCGGATTAAGAAATTTATACTTGTTTCAACTATGACTTTTTCCCCGGGGAGAAGTGAAGTTTAATTATAATTTGTCAAAATTAATGAAAGGATGACACAACACTTAAAAGTAGTCAATTATTTGATAAGAACACTACTATGCAAAAAGCCAAAACACTGAAAAAAGTCAGTCATGGGTCTGGAAATGGTCATCATTGCAATCGGATAAAATGATAAGTTCTCCATAAAAATTATCCTCAAAAATCAGTTACAGATGTTTGGTGATAAAAAGAATTCAATACTTACATCTTAACACACGTCAATAAGATCAATACGTAAACCAATAGTGCTATTTCTTCTTACTTTGTGGCCTGAGCAATTATATTGCTTATGGAGCTTGCCTCCTCTTTTGCAGCCTCTACTAGTGAATCCTACAGCACCACCCCACCAAAAATAAAAACATCAACTCTCTCGGAGAATGTTCACAAGAACTCTACTTTTTTCGAGACACAATATGAAACAAACCTGTGCAGATATTAATTTGGCTACTGTTTTTTTGCTTGATTCCTGGAGTTCGCCAGCGATTAGGAGCTCATCCAATATATAATAAGCCTGTGGTATCGCAACATGTAACTAATCAGGCATTTAGTTAATAGAAACAGTGGTCAATAGTTCCGCTGTGGTATTTCAGAGAGCTATCTAAAACCAGTCTTGCTTTTAGGAAAATAAGAGACATGATTCACAGATATATATCAGCTCGTTAATCTACACATGTTAGGAAAAGACATTAGTGAAAACCTGACTGGAAAGTACGGAAGCATACCTTGTGGAAGTTGAAGATCAAATCCAACTCGCATACCTGCAGAAGATGAGAAGATTGCTAAACTACAAATGATTTCCTAACAAATGAGCAACCAATTGATAATGTTGAGAGTACAATTAGTGATTATGACGACTGTCAAGAGAGGTTCACTCACACTGCCAAAGTATCTGTCCAGAATCTCGACGAAATGGTGAATAATTTCAAGGACCTCTAGCTCGTTGTCATCCTGATCAATGCACATGCAGAAATATAGGCTAGCATATCTGCACACGCACAGTTGATAAGCTTAAAACAAATAAACACGCTCTAAAACTGATAAACTTCTGACGGAAATGTTTCAAACATGAGCTAGACCCACCTTTTGTAAACAACTTTCTGTCCTTTCCAGTCAACAAAGTTGCAGAGCTTCGGGCCTCGGCTTAAGATTACTCCACTAATCTCACGGATGGCCTTTTTTGAACCGCAGGATGAAATATTTCAATTAGGAAAGATCATAAAGGACATAGGCAGCCAAAGCAGACTCCTTGGCAGTCACAAATGGCTATCAACAGAAAATAGCCTTTAAGCCTACCTTGGATCGTTCTTTCTGTGAATAAGTCGAATACCATTTCGTCAACCGCACTTTGCCTTGCCGGCTAATAAGACAAACGAAGTGAATCTGTGATGACACAGAAAAGCCACACTGTTAAATTCCTCACCCTCACAGATTTAAGCATATATAGAATTCAAATTACCATAGAAAAGGAAACAGTTGTCGTTCACCATTACAGGGAACAAATGCATAAAGACCACAATCAGAACCAAGAGAAAAGAAAACCAGCATTTCATTTACTTAATGTACGGCTGATGGAGAGAAATAAGCTAGAACTCTGTACAAAATGAGCCAGACTTCAACAAATTCCAGCCACTCTTTGTCTTATAACCTAAGTATAAATATACCATTCAACCTAGTTGGACGATCCAAATTCTACAGCACCTAAATGCATGATCTAGCACAAACTAACAGAGCTGGCAAAAACCTTGGCAGTCCGATTGAAAGATCCAGCAACCAGATCATACATCAACAAAGTAGTTCAATAGCAAAGAAAGCATTTCCAGTAATGTGGTAAGGAACGGGTGACAGACAAGGACTGTTCATATAGCAGATCACTGATCTATAACCTTCATAATTCAGATTTGTCAATAGTGCATAATCACTCATCAAAGGCGTCCCCAGAGTACAGGAAACTTCATTCAACCCGAGCTTGAGTATACCAACTAAAACCGAATCAGATCAAACACCAACACATGAACTGGAACGAAATCGTCCACCAATAGAAAAACAACAAACCAAAAGGAAGTCAAGTCAAGTTTCTTTCCATTTCTTCATAACGAAATGGGAATGAGGAAAAGAGAGCCAAAACTATCAGATTCGAACGAAATTTAATCTCATACCGCGGAAATTTATGTCGGATCAAATCCAGCGGAGAGTGAACAGATCTAAGCCTGCTAGAAACAAGTCGAAGAGCACAAAGCTGGAAATCGAAAAAGACGGGAAGAAGAAAGCGCCGAGATTTTACCATGTTTGACGACGGAGATGGACGCGCCGACGTTGCTGATTAGGACTGGAGTCAATGGAGAGAAGTAAGGAATGAGCGGAGATCTCGCTTCTGTTCGGAGAAGAAAGCGTTAAAAGGCAGAAAGCCACCTGGTACTCGGAACTGGGTCGGGCCGGATTTCAAGTCTAGTTTGGCTAATCCGTAATACGCATAGTTACTACGGAGGATGCATAGCCCAAGAATTAGAAAGCCAGTCCGGCCCATTGAGATTAGTCATACATGGACAGAAATGGGGCCCAGATCAAGTTGGTTTCATACAACAAGAGCCAAAATATTTTAGGCATAAAACTGAAAATGTCACGTACTTTTGCAAAATTGTACGTTCACGTGACGTTTAAAAAAATTTATGATTGTCTATCAACTGTCAGAAAATTAATTTATTTGTTATATTGTCCATAATTATTTATAATTTGTATAGATGACATGACGAAATTAATAACGAAACACATAAGACTGACGTGATTTTTGTTTTTTATTAGTCAAGAGTGTCATGTCAACTTTTTTTTTGTTAAATTAATTTCTTATCATTAAAAAATAAAATTAATTAATTGAAATTTGGATGACTTCCTCCTTGTCCTGTGTTTCTCGACTCCTTGAGAATTTCTACGTTACAAATAAAAATCCTCTCAATGCTTATCTTCCGCTTGGAGCACTTAACATCAATAGATGCAATAGGAATAACAAGTTAACAATCTCAACCCCACCATCACCACTAGCAATGAGATTATTGATATTCTCCTCATCTATTCGAACCAACCACGACCTAGGAGCCCTTTGCATTAGAGCAGTCTCATGTGGAAGATATGACATCAAATCCCCTGCCTAAAGGTTGGATTGAGTTGTGACAGGTGATCTTCAGTGCATCATATCTAAATTTCATCTTCCTTCCTTCCTTTTCTTTTTCCTCCTTATTTTTTCCCTTTGTCTTTTACATAAACGAGCTCCAGCGGCCGTTGTTGAATCTGCTTCGGCTAGTATGGATAATGATTGCAAGGAACCGCTAAGAGGCTAATCAGTGGATCACCACTATTTCTTCTATCTCGGTTTCTTCAATCTGAATAAACGAAAAAATTTGATCATCTAATTGGTCTTTCTGAACTCAACCGACATTAGAACTAGTCCTTTTCTTCTTCTCTTCCGGTATAGAGCATCAAATTTCTTTAGTTCATAGCTTCCCTCTTCCACTGCGTAATTTTTGGAAGAGGAATCGCCACCATGATCGATCAGAGAACGGACTGTCGCAGAGATGAGATAGACGAGGAGGATGGAGTCGATCTAATCATGTTATGACTGTGGATGCAGACAAGAGACACAGATCCTCCAAGTCGGAATCGACATCAACAATCTGCTGTTGTTCAACTTGAAATCGAGAGATAGATTTCAGTTCAACTTTGAATATGTTCTGGCGGTTAGATCTGTTTTGTTGAATCTGTTCACCGCTAGCATGGAGGTCATATTTGGGGTAGGGCGGGGAAGGAAGAAAGAAAGCGTTGGGAATTTTTACTTTTTAATTAATTAAAATTTTAATAGTATATTTTTATTTTTCTAAGAAATAAAGATGTGGCATATTTTTTTGTATGATTGGATTTTTTTCCCACATCATATGACATATATATATAATTTGAATTAACAGAATATAAAAAATATTAACATGCGATAAATAAGGTAATTCTTTGAAAATTGGTAGATAATCGTGAAATTTTTAAAACGCTATGCACAAACGTATAATTAACGTGTTATTTTGAAGTTTTATTGTCAATATTTCATTACAAGATAAAATTTCAAAAGTCTGAATGAAGTTTGGGTATGAATGGTGAAGAGGTGGATGGATCAAATTATGTATGCATTATTAATAAATAAATAAAAGATAGCACCAAATTCCATAAAGGAAAAAACAAATTGAAAAAAAGAAAGAGTAAATAAATAAGTAGGAGTGGGTCATACATATTATTATTATGAGACGGAAAGATGGATCCCCAACAGCCATCATCCCATCTAACATGTTGGGGTGATGAAGCTTGTGAGTGAAGGAGAAAGGAATTGCACCACCAACTTCCCAAAATGGTGTTTGTGGGCTCTCTCAGAATGTGTGACCTCTCTTATATTCCACACCAGAGGATATATAGATAGATAAAGAAGAAAGATTGAAAGACAGGACAAACTAGAGACCAAAGTAAGTTCCCCCACCAGCTAGCTAGCCTACCATTGATGATTTGGGAACTCCCTTTTTGTTTTCCATGTTTTCAACCAGCCCTACTCTCCTACAGTACTACAACTACTATTCCATCATCCTTATTCACACACTTTCTTTCACTATTTAGACTCAACCCAGTTATATATATATCCTGTATTTAGTTGAGTATGAAACTGATGATAAACATATATATAGCCAACATAAAAAATAAACATAAAATAAAATAACTTGAAGAGTGTATGGGGCTATGGCCAAGGAGCCTAGCTAAGCGCAATTAATAATAATCACTCATCGTAGGTGTCTAATTAACTCTTCAAGTAATTTAAATGATGAAAACCAGCCCAATTACTTGTGACTAAGGTGAGGTCTCTTTCGCTTGTAGTAAGGTTAGTGCCGTGTTGATTGCTCAAGTGGTTTAGGAGGGTTATGCATATTTTTTTGAATTTTCCTCATTCTGGTTGTTTAATAATCAGTTCGGACTAGGAATTGATTCAACTAAAATAAGATTTAATTAATTTTAATTCTACAGTCTCATTTTTATTACAAAGCAATTGGCTCTCAAGTCTCATTTTATAGATTTTTTTTTGGCGCTCATATGATCCATTTTGAGTCAAAATTCTAAATATTAAACTTCAAATCTAAAACAATATATATAGCAATTCATTTCAAATGGATTGATACATATCATATTGAAGATTTTTTACTTGTCTTTTTTTTTCTTCATCCCATCAATTAATTTTCGCTACTCATATTTAATCTTTCATCAAATTATTTTTTCCTTTTGATTCATTTTTCTTTCATAATATTTTTTGAATTACTCAAAATAAATTATTCTCTTCATGAATATTGTTCATAATAAATTTTTGATTTTAACAACATCGATTTTCATATATTTAATGTCAATTTCACTCCACTCACGAAAATATTCATCTAATGTTGAAAACTAATATGTGGTTGATTCAAAACCTCAAATCGTTATAAATGTATAAAAACTTATTAAATCAATCTAATGTATGATTCAACTAACATAATGAGTGGTCTTAAAATTGTTCAATCCTCTATTCAATATTTTTAAACGGGTTGATTAAGATTCTATTTTCACAATTCAATTGAGTTCACATCATTAACTCTTCATCAAATCAAAAAGCTAATAAGCGACAGTGTCAGTTTCAATTGGGCAAATCCTTAAAACCTAAGTATAGTTCATAAAAAATAATATGATATGATCATTCATTCAAGATTTTTTTAACGGGCCGATTGATGTTACATTTTTTGTAAGTTGATAGGGTTATGATCATTATGCCCTGACTAATTCAAAACACCGAACGGATTGATTTAGTTTAAATTGGACATATTCATTGAATATAAACTTATATAACATGATCTTTCACTCAAGATTCTTTTAATGGATTAATTGGTGTTACTTTTTTTAAAAAATTAATGGGGTTATGAGTTAGTATCTATGTGGATGTGAATAAATTAGTTTAACCATAATTTTTTTTAACCATTTAAATCATTACAAAGCATAACTAAACAGCGACCAGATCACAATTATATTGGAATTATACGAGATAAAAAGTAGATAATTTTAACGTTTCCACCCATTTGCAACTAAAATTTTTCTCATCTTTTTGTCAATTCATGAAAGGCTCCTTGTAATTATCATGGGAACACCTTTTGTATGGCTCAACTAACGAATATATGGTCCTAAAACTATTCGATTACCATGAACACCTTGATAAATTTAAGCCTTAGGGTGCATGGATAACGATAGCAAGTGCATCAAATCATTTTTAAATTAAATTTTAGATTCAACTATTAAAATTTATTCATTAATCATTCAAACTAGACATAAAATATTTAAAGAAAACAAACGTTAAATAGATTATTAAAAATATAAACCGGCAAACAGGCCGATGGTTAATCTTGACGTATACATTCTCTTCAAACGGGCTAGGGTCAATATATATACACACATATTCACAGCCATCACATATGAGTCATTGAGTGCGAGCTTGGGTGGACATATCTATAATTTGAAAAAAAAAATTGTAGGCAAGATTAAATTGGAAATTATGTAGATAATCAAGTCGAAACGTTAATTACAAAAAATGGCAATCCCCCTCACTTACAACGCGCCGCGTATTGTAGGTTCTCCCAACGGTAATTTTCTAACGCCATGTGTAAGTGAGGGGGATTACCATTTTTTGTAATTAACGTTTCGACTTGATTATCTACGTAATTTTGATTTAATCTTGCCTAAAAAAAGTTTCTTCTATAATCTACTATTAATATAAATATTTATATTTATATGCAACTCTCTTTTATAACTATATATGATTCATCATTCATATGTCGATTTAACAATCAAAATTATCATAATTTTATCATCATATATACATGCTTATATATAATAATAGAATCAGTATAACAAGATGTACAAATACATAACATTAGTTAACTTACTTTTAGTTTTAATCACATGTCTAGGCTCGGCCAACGCGCTACGATTAATGGTACAAAGACATGTATTGGTAAAAGTATACTATTGAGCAAAAACTATATAATATGTAAAACATTTTTAATGCTGAATACGCCAAGTGTCAAACCATTTGAAGTCTATTAAACTTCTCTCACATTAAGATCTTGAAAGATTTACAACCTAATATGCCTAGTGCCACGACAATGCACGGGCTACTCATTTTTTATGATTCTGCCTAAAAACACATTAATTAGGATGGAACAATACTTATGATCTAACTATGTCTTTCTTTTAGAACTTTTCAAACGGACAATATTTTAGTTCATTCGACTATCAACCAACAGACCGGTACAATTTATGGTGTTGGGCCTCCGGTTTCGTCTTTTAAGTGAGTCCTTTTTTTATGAGAAGTAGTAAGTATATTACATCGCCACATGCTAAATTATAGAGGGCTACCACTGTAACAGAGAGAGAAGTAAGGATTCTTCAAAAGGTGACAGAGCCCGTTCCACACAAGGTGGTCATTAGAACAACATCTAGCTAGCCAATCGGCTTTAGCATTACATTTGCTAGCAATCTCCAGTAAAATCCAAACACCAATAGACTTATGTTTTGATTGTTTTGATCCAGATTTATGTTTGGGTTTATATATAAATTCTACTCACTTATCTAATTCTAACAAATTCAATACTTAGCAGGACGAGGTTGATCTAGTGGTTCACATCCCTCCTCAGCAGCTTGGGCCACCCACCTTGGCCCATCTTAGCATTGAAATTTTCAAAAGTGGCGTTGGCCCTTTCCTCCATGAGCAGTTTATACATCTGTTATGGATTTGGATTTCACCTTCCCAACTCCCTCCGGAGATAAGTTTGTTTGACCACCAATATTGAAGTCCATCTGTGTTTCATACAGATACACAGTTGGAAGAAGTTGCTGATTGCAAGGGGGTAGTTGGGATCCAACCAAAATTGAAAATGGGTTGTTTTGGCACATCAATTCATGTGGGAAGATAGGGGTATGGCATCATAATACCTACCCATAACAAGCTTCGGTTTTGGATGACACAAAAAGCCATACCTTTTCAATTGTCACATTTTCATCATACATGGTTTTGGCTATATAAACCACAAATTTGTGGCGAGTCCAAGTTTTTTTGATTAGCTCTTCTATTCTTTTACCCTTTGACAGAGACATAGAATGAAAGAATTGTGCATAAGAATTTTGGGTCGAGAGAATGCCATCACCGGGCATGTTCGTTATAATAGTGAAATCGAGGATGAATGTAGGGAAATCAGATTGATTTAGGAAGTTAGTTATTGAAGTTGTCACGTACGACTAATTATCTTCATTGTTGATTACTCCCTCCCCATGTATGCTTGGTACTAAGGTGTATCATTTTCCAGTTGGTCCACATGCAGCTTTGTTTCTAAGTCGATATTATCGAAGTTGAATGATGCACTGCAGTCAGCATACCCACATAATCGAAGGCATTGCATGCAATTGTATTACACTACACAATATATAGAATACTAATTAACATACAGTGATTTTATTTTAATAAATAATAATTTTGCACAAAATTAAAACTTGTATATATATATACATGCTCATGTCAAAGATAGTTGATATTTTTTATAACAACGGGGTCACTTGGCACTCAAAGAAGCACACCACCTAACCAACGCAAAGAAATATCATCCAATCCCAATCCTGTCTTGGTTTGAAAATTGGCAATGGCAAAAATGTTATCTCACAAAAATTCCATGGTTCACCTTCCTTCTCCTTTTCTATCTATCTTTTCCTATAAATTATGCCTTTCATCCAAGGCCACACATATATTTCCCAATTCCAAAACTAGTCCCCAGCTATTCATCACACAGACGCACACTCCCACTCATTTTTTGGCATGGCTGGGAGTGGAGTATTTGCAGAGATATTGAATATTGAGGATGAGGTATACAAGTATTACAGTGATGGGGAGTGGAAGAAGTCAGCTTCTGGGAAGAGTGTTGCCATTGTCAACCCAACTACTAGGAAGACTCAGTACAGAGTTCAAGGTTGTTTATTTTAGTTTCAGGACTAATTAATTAGAATATCTTATCTAATAAAATTATTTTAACTATGGTTTATGTTGGGTTGGAAAATGAATATTGCAGCATGTTCACAGGAGGAAGTGAACAAGGTGATGGAGTCAGCAAGGAGTGCACAGAAAGAATGGGCAAAGACGCCACTTTGGAAGAGAGCTGAGCTTCTACACAAGGCAGCTGCCATCTTGAAAGAGCACAAGTTCCCTATTGCTGAATGCCTTGTTAAAGAGATTGCCAAGCCTGCCAAAGATGCTGTCACTGAGGTACATATATATATATATATATATATACTGATTATTTTAGGGCCTTGTTAATTTTTTTTGTTTAAAAAACAAAATCAAGTAGTGTTGATCGAAATGGGTTTTCATCATAATTTTTAATTAGGTTGTGAGGTCAGGGGATCTTGTGTCATACACTGCTGAAGAAGGTGTTAGGATTCTTGGAGAAGGCAAGTTCTTGGTATCTGATAGCTTTCCGGGGAACGAGAGGACCAAATACTGCCTTACTTCCAAGGTTGTTAATTGATTTTGCTCATCGATCTCTTCTTCTTTCGCATGTCTAATGGAATATGATATGATTTCGATGATATGATTGCAGATCCCTCTTGGAATAATTCTAGCAATCCCACCGTTCAACTACCCAGTGAACCTAGCAGTATCAAAGATTGGGCCAGCATTGATTGCAGGAAACTCGCTAGTCCTCAAGCCTCCAACACAGGGTGCAGTATCATGCCTTCACATGGTCCACTGCTTCCACTTAGCCGGCTTCCCTAAAGGCCTCATCAGCTGTGTCACAGGTAAAGGCTCCGAAATCGGCGACTTCCTCACCATGCACCCTGGAGTTAACTGCATCAGGTACCTTGGTTTTGTTGAAAAGTCTTTTATTTTTATGTTTGATCTGATGAATTCTTAATTATTTGATTCTGAAACTTTGTTATGGCTCCTCTAGCTTCACTGGAGGGGATACCGGTATAGCAATCTCGAAGAAGGCTGGAATGATCCCTCTCCAGATGGAATTGGGTGGTAAAGATGCTTGCATTGTGCTTGAAGATGCTGACCTTGACTTGGTTGCTGCTAACATCATCAAGGGTGGCTTTTCTTACAGGTCACTCAAAAAATTAGCTGTCATGAACCGTACCCGAAACAAAAGCCAACTCATGGGTTTATATTGTGCTTTTTAAATCAACTTTTAATATTAGGGTCGTGGAAATTTAAACACACGACCAATTAGTCTTTAAAGGTTCTATGTCATGAATCGTTGTATCCTAATAACTGAAGTTGTTGAGAGAAGGTTAATTATAGACCATTCTCTTACATTAGCGGATGTCGTACTATCTTATTGCTCTATGTTGGAATCTCATATCTTTTGAATGCACAGTGGGCAGAGGTGCACGGCGATCAAGGTGGTACTAGTGATGGAGTCGGCCGCTGCTTCGCTGGTGGAGAAAGTGAAAGTGAGGGTGGCGAAGCTGCGAGTTGGGGCGCCTGAGGACGATGCTGACATAACGCCTGTAGTGACGGAATCGTCAGCAAACTTCATAGAAGGGCTGGTGATGGATGCAAAGGAGAAAGGAGCAACATTTTGCCAAGAGTACAAAAGGGAAGGTAACCTGATATGGCCATTGTTGTTGGACAATGTGAGGCCAGATATGAGGATAGCTTGGGAAGAGCCATTTGGGCCAGTGCTTCCTGTTATCAGGATCAACTCTGTTGAAGAAGGCATTCACCACTGCAATGCCAGCAACTTTGGGCTTCAGGGTTGTGTCTTCACTAAGGACATCAACAAGGCAATGCTGATCAGTGATGCAATGGAGACCGGCACTGTTCAGATCAACTCCGCCCCAGCTCGTGGGCCCGACCATTTTCCCTTCCAGGGAATAAAAGACAGTGGGATAGGGTCACAAGGGATAACAAACAGCATCAACATGATGACCAAAGTGAAGACCACTGTTATCAATTTGCCAACCCCATCTTACACCATGGGTTAGTACCGTACGTATCAGTACATAGACTTCCCCGGCTTCTAGCTAGTAATTAATGTATTCATCTTTCTGTGTGTCATCATCGTATCATCTTTGAAACAGGTTAGCTTTTAGAGTACATTGAATAAAGGGATCTGAGTATGGTCGAGCTTGAAAGTCATGTAATTCGATGTATCTCTTTGTGTTCAAATTTGGACTTTACCTTTAGGGCCAACAAAGCTAATAAGTAGTTTTTCATCGAGTATGTATGCATGTATGCGCTCTGCAACTTAGAATGTGTTTTGTTGTGCTTATTCTACAGGAGGAGGGCCTTCTTTTTATAGAAGCAAAATTTGATGTGGGGCCAAGGACAGTGACTCAGCCCTCCTGTGTTCCAAAAACCTTCCTTCATTTTTCAATAATATAGCTTTTCTCAAACCATTTATAGTGTGCTTCCCTCATTTTGTCTCTTAATTATAAAATTAAAAGTTCGACTTTTGCCCATAAAAATAAAATATACTTTATAATTAGCCGTTTTATCATTTTATACGACTATCGACAACAAACACCCTAATTATTGAAAAAAGCTTTTCTTTTTTGCTTAATTAGAGTCGGACGACCTAATCCGATATTTTAGTTTTTGATAATTTCATAAAAAAGAGTCATCGAATTATTCTCCAAATTCTCTTTGTTTTCTTCTTGCTTTGGAGTACCTACCTTTTGGCCTTAACGAATAATTCAAAGAAAAAAATTTGAATCACCAATCTATCGCTCTCTTTTTTAAAATTAAATAAATGTAAAATGTCTTTCGGCAGTAGTATCACCAATGTGTTACGTACCTACTTCTTGCTATTTCATATTGTAACAAGGAAAAAAAAGTCAAATGCATAAAATCTAATATTTCATTCTTTCGGGGACACAAGAATCTAGAGGTGACTACTCTAAGCCATCAATTTTTCTATTGGGCGGAAGGCGGTTCCTTTTCGCGCAAGTGTAGAGGCCAATCGACGGATGATATCGTCCCTTAGCCCGATAGTGGACATCTACAATTGCTGCTGATCTGGGGTAGTTTTGGAGAGAGTGTTTTTGCATATTGAAATTTGAATTAATTTTGTGTATTGAATAAATTTATTATTTTTTGCTGTGAAAAACTTCCCGTTGGCGTGGCGTGTGTCTAACCGACTTTGTGGTGATATACGCTCACTCTAATATGTCTTTGATCTTAGGTAGACCATTCCTTAATACTGCTAAAGCAATAATTGATATCAGTAATGGTACTATCACTCTTAGGGTCGGATTAGAGAGTGCAACTTTTCGATTGAGTTCTGCTGGAACCAGACAAATGGCTTTTGATGATTTATGCTCTTTTGATGAAACTGTGACCTCTCTCTCTACTGCTGTTTTCACTAACCTAGTGAGGAATGACCCGCTAGAGAAGAGTATAGTTTCTGGTATGCAGGATTGTAGTGCAGGTACAGGGACCGATGAGGAAGTAGCTTCCATGACTATCTGTCGAGCGGATGGAGAACCGGCATACGATCGACCTATTTTGGTAGCACCGGCCGCACAGTTCAAAATTTCCTATGAAGAACCTGCAGTTTGGAATTGAAAGAACTTCCTCCCAATTTGGAATATGCATTCTTAGAGGACGAGTCAAAACTTTCAGTCATCATCAACTCGACCATCTCTCCACCACAAAAGGCTAGCCTTGTAGCTCTTTTGAAGAAACATAGACAAGCAATTGCATGGAAGGTGACAGACATTAAGGGGATCAGCCCTACTTACTTCCACCCCCTACATCAGTGAAGTCAGTTTGGAGTTTTTTGGGACATGCAGGTTTCTACAGACGTTTTATTAAATACTTCTCGAAGATTACACTCCCTATGACTCGCCTACTTGAGAAAGATGTCCCCGTCCACTTTGATCAATCATGTCACCAAGCATTTATGGCTGTCAAATCCAAACTTATCACAACTCCGATACTAATTACACCAAAGTGGGATCTTCCGTTTGAGCTTATGTGTGATGCGAGTGACTTTGTGGTTGGAGCAGTCTTGGGGCAAAGAGTTGAGAAACGTTTCGGACCAATTTACTACGCCAGCAAAACTCTCAACGAAGCTCAGGGAAATTATACCACTACGGAGAAAGAAGTTTTAGCTATGGTGTACGCTTTCGAAAAATTCAGATCATATCTTCTGTTGTCTCATGTTATTGTCTTCACAGATCATGCAACTATCCATTATCTCATGAGCAAATCAGATGCTAAACCGAGACTAATCAAATGGGTACTCCTCCTTCAAGAATTTGACATTGAAATCATAGATAAAAAAGGTTCGGAGAATGTTGCTGGTGATCATCTTTCTCGTCTGGAGCAGTCTGTTGATGCACGTAAGGCATCCCCTGAAATTCGGGAGGCCTTCCTGGAAGAACACCTCTACGCCATCATGATCTCTGAAACTGAAGGGCCATGGTTTGCCGATTTTGCCAACTACCATGCTAGTGGGGAAATCCGAAACAACCTCACTCGACATTAGCGGAGGAAGTTCATGTACGACATTAAGAAGTACGACTGGGAAGATCCACATCTTTTTCGACTCGGCTCCAACAATATTATTCGTCGATGTGTAACGCTCAGCGAGGCTTGCGATATCATGACTCACTGTCATTACAGACCAATTGGTGGACATCATGGATCGAAATGAATAGCTCGGAAAATTCTCATTTTTGGATTCTTTTGGCCCACCATCTTTCGGGACTGGAAGGATTTTGTCAACAAATGCGATCAATGCCAGAGAGCAGGTAAACTCTCTCAACTAGATGAAATGCCTCAAACTATGACTGTTCCTATTGAGATTTTCGACATATGGGGGATTGATTTCATGGGACCTTTTCCTGCATCTCACAAGAACAAATATATCCTAGTGGCTGTGGATTATGTGTCTAAATGGGCAGAGGCTCAGGCTATTCACACCAACAATGCTAGGGTGGTTGGAAAGTTCTTGAAGAAGCTGTTTTCTAGATTTGGTACACCTAGAACTATCATCAGTGACTGAGGAACTCATTTCCGTGGATAATTCGATAAGGTGTGTGCTAAGTATGGGGTTATCCACCGTGTTGGAACGGCTTACCATCCTCAGACGAGTGGACAAGTCGAGGTGACGAATCGGGAGTTGAAGCAGATATTGGAGAAGGCTATCTCACGCACTAATTGGTCTGTTCGACTTAATGATGCCTTGTGGGCTAATAGGACTGCCTACAAAACTCCTATCGGCACATCCCCTTACATGATGGTGTATGGGAAAGCCTGCCATTTGCCTGTCAAGTTAGAACACCGTGCTTGGTGAGCCTTACGAGCATTTAACTTAGATCCTAGTGTTGCAGACGAGGAAAGATAATTGCAGATACATCAATTACAGGAATGGTGTGAACAAGCATATGAGAGCTCTAAGCTGTATAAGGAACGAACCAAGCGGATCCACAATTCGAAGCTGAAAGGTGTCAAGGAGTTCAAGGTTGGCGATCAAGTGCTTCTATATAACTCATGCCTTCATCTCTTCCCTGGGAAGCTGCGATCCCGCTGGTCTGGACCGTTCACAGTCACTCAAGTTTTTCCTCATGGTGCTGTGGAAATCACTCGCCCCGATGAAGATCCCTTCAAGGTGAATGGTCATCGTCTGAAGATGTATGCCACTAGAGCTTTGCTTGGAGTCGTCGAAGAGATGAAACTCGACCATGCTGCGATCGAGGGAGCTGAATCGTAGATTCCAGGTATCGTCTAGCTCGAAGACGTAAAACACAGAGCGCTTCTTGGGAGGCAACCCATGTTTTGAGTCTTTTCTTTTCTTCAAAATTTTCAATTCTGTGAGTCTAGGGTAGAGTAAGTGAGTTTGGATATCAAACAATGTTTTTGGACGTTCAGGCGTGGTTGTTGTTCGCTAATATGATTGCAGGAATGGATGAAGAGAGGGACAAATTAATTTTCTGGAAGAATCAGGCGGAACACGCTGTGTTCCCAGGCGATTTTTGGATGCAAAAGTTCCAGGGGGTGGACACGGCTAGGAACACACCGTGTACCTTACTGTGTTCCATGGAACACGCCGTGTACCTTGTCGTGTTCCATGGAACACGCCGTGTTCCAATAAGAATTTTGAATGCCAAAGTTCTAGGGGCTGGACACGGGCAGGAACACGCCGTGTTCAATCCAAGTTCCAAGGAACACGCCGTGTTCTAGTCACGGGATTTTGGACGACAACTTCCAGAAGCAAAACACGGGCGTGTTCCGAAGAACACGCCGTGTTTCAGTTGCAGGTTTTTTTCTTCTCCTCTCTCTCTCTTTGATTGTTTCACCTGTCTTCTTCTCTTCCTTTCCAAACCGCCGACCTCCACACTTTCAACCTCCACACTTCCTCCGCCTCCCTCATTATTCCCTCCATCTAGCCTCTTCCATCATTCATCTTACCTCCTTATCTCCCTCCTCTCCACTCTCTCCTCCTTCTTTTCCACCCTCCATTAGAAGAAGAAGCTTTTACCTCCATTGAAGCTCCAAACTGAGTTCTCCCTTTCCATATCAATTCTGTCATTTTAAGGATGGATTCTCTTGGTAAGCGAGGATGAGGCATGCTTCAGTCCACTTCTTTTTAGGAGCAGGGTATGCCGAATGCGGTTAAGGTATGGTGCTTCAACTTTGCCGATAAGGCAAATTAGCAGGTGTGGAAAGAGATTTCCCGTAAAAGCTATTACCGCTTATGGATGGGTTGATTGGGTTGAGCTGGATAGGGCTGGCATTGGAGAGCTGTTCTCCTCAGCCATTGATGCTGCCGGCCTTAGACCCTTGTTCGATGTCAAGGAAGACGCTCAGGAGTGGGCGACCAAAGAGGTTATCACCTCCATTTGGGTCAAGGTGACGATTGATCCAAGAGAGGCTGATGCTGTCCAGCTACAGTGCGGAGGAGTACGCCACTCCTGGTCGTTCAATGAGTTCGGGGTGTACCTCGGGTTTGACACGATGGAGGAACTCACATCCGATCCACCATTGAGCGTCTTCGCTGGAGCTACTTGCATGGCTCATGAGGAGTTCTGGAGTGAGATTTCTCCTTCTGAGCCTTTGAAGCGTTTGAAGGGCGGAAGAAACAACTACTACAAGTCCAGCACTTCCAAGGCCGAGGCAATTGAAGTGCCCCTCCTCCAAATCCTGCACCACTTCCTTCGTGCCACCATTACTCAGCGAGGGAACTCCGGCGGTGTCTGCACCTCCCGCGACCTCTTTCTTCTATACAGCGTCCACAACAGTGAGCGAGTCCATCTGGCGCCCTTAGTCGCCAAGCTATTGGTAGCTCAACAGTTTCGTTCCACCGAGACATCCAACAAGCTGTACGAGTACGAGGGTTCTTACATCACTCGCTTGGTGAAGACCCTGCGGTGTCAGTCTGCCTTTGGAGGTCTCTTCACCATTCCACGGGTCTCTCCTTAGCGTCTCACCAGCTCTCTCCTTAGGGTGGCCGGGATTCTGGATTTCTTCGTGGAACGCTGCCCCGCAGGCTGAGAGAGGGAACCTGTTGTGTAGGCGGGTTCCTCTCAGGGTCGTCAGCCTACCCCTCGAGATGCACAGAAGGAGGATTTAAGCAGCCGTGTCACCAGTCTCTTAGGACGGGTCGACTCCCTTCAGGCTTCCATGGCTGAGATGTACGCCTACCAGCAATACGCTTTCCAGGAGCAGCATCGCTTCTACACATTCACTCACCCGGAGTACCCACCCAGCATTCCATTCCAGTTCCCTCCACCGTCGCCCCCGCATGACATGGATGACCAGTAGGGAGGCCTGCCTGATGTGTCAGAGAGTTGTTTCCCATATCCAGAACTATGTGTTGTTTTTGTTTTTGGTTTGTTTTGTGTCTCGTGGTTGACCTTCTGTTCGTTTGTGTTCTATTTCGCTGACTCTAGATTGATGAAACATATTGGCTCTAGCCTTTCTTCTATTTTCTCTTTCATGTCTCTTTGGCTATAGGATTCCTTCTCCTCTCGACGAATTTCGATATCTTTTGTCGCCCGACTAGCACCCTGGTCCTCGTCCAGGCTCCACATGTGCTCCATTAGGATGATCTCCAAGTTAGTACCATGTTTTCTGTCCTGTTCTCTCTCAATTGTTTGGTCCATTGTGGACAATGTCCTGTTTAAGTGTGTGGTGAATTCAGGTGCTTCTTAATTGAGGGGTACATAACTTGTGAGTAAATGTTTGTGAATTGCTTTCCTTACTTTTCAAAACTCCCTCTTGATCTTAGTTTGTGGATGTTAGTGAATGCATGTTATGGTTCTCATTCTATTTGTGGATGTCGTGGATGTGAGGATATAGTTTTTGAACGACCTGCCATGTTACCAACATTAGTATACTAGAGACTCATATATATGTTAAGAAAATGAATTGTTACCTTCCACTGTTTTGTTCTAAGTCGTAGTAGAGTGTATGTGTATCCACCCAGCGAATTTTCCTAGGTTGTTATGAAGATTAAAACAGGCGGGAGGAGTCTAAATGAGGTTGCTAAGTACAAAAATGTCATGGGGGTTTGGTTGCAATCAAAATACGTAGAGCGACCCTAGTGGTTTGCCATCTTCCCTACCTTCATGAGACTTGGGGCGTGGGCCGGAGACTGGTTACTTCTGAGTGCGGCTGAAGTTGTGATTAACTCCCCCATTCGGAAAAAGCCGCTATCTAAAAGCGGCAATAAAGAAAGAAAAACAAAGAAAGAAATGAGAAGCAACATTGAAATATTCAAGCTATGTTTTTCAGCAATCCGTAGAGTTAGATAGTCAAGTAAGCAACTCAAAATAAGCGGGAGGTGCTAGCATAACTTGAGTGCTATTAAAAATTGAAGCACCTCCTACCTCAGGACGGAAGAGAAATCCCGGCCAGGACGAGCCATAGGTCTATTACTTCCACTGGAAACTAGAAGGTATAAGTGTTTGGGGGATGGATACACTCTGGTGGTTAGGTGGCAAATCATTTATATAATATCTATGAGTCTATCTTATACTAATTCAAGGGATTCGGTGTTTCATGCCTAATTGTGTGGTTTGTTGATTGACTTGCATCCCTAAACACCATGATAGAATTAAGGACCTGAGCTTTGACTTCCGATCACCATATGTTGAGTTCTTTATAGAGAGGGATTAGTAGATTTGCTTGAGGACAAGCAAGCATTTAAGTGTGGGGTGATTTGATGTGTTGTATGTTCGACACACCTTTTTCGTTGTAAACTGTGCTTTCTATGTGTCGAAATGTGTTTAAACTCTAGATTTCTAGCACATGTTAGCTCTCCTGCCCCTTGGGGCCGTATTACGTTGTTCGGTGTGTTTTTATACAATTTCAGGCAATGTACGGCTTTTGGGGGTGTGCGGGAGCAAAACCAGACGGATTTGGAGTGACTGGAGAAGAACACGGCGTGTTCCCGTTATGAAATCAGATGAAAATCTTACAGGGGAGGAACACGGCCAGGAACACGGCGTGTTCAATCCAGATGGATTTTCAAATCCTTTTCCGTCTCTAATTTGGACCGGGAGTCTATATAAAGCCCTAGAAGCCCTTTGGATGAGATATTATTCATTCTATACATTTGAGGTCTTAGAGAGAGAGAGAGAGTCCCAGATACCGATTGAAGCGATAGTTTATCATCGATTAGCGAAGGAGCGAAGATCTGCGATAGGATTGAGAGTTCTCGACGGATCATGTTGTCTTTCTGGGTTTTTCTCATTTCTTTTTCCCTTTTTACTTCCTGAACGATGAGTAGCTAAAGTTTTTGTATTGTTCGGACGAGATGAAGCTTTAGCTAAGCTTTTGTACGGATGATTTGATTTGTTATCGAGGTTTATTCAGACTTATGATGGGTTCTTCCTAAAACGTAATTTCTGATTCAATTTTGTCTAGCCGTCTTGATTGAATCATCAACATTGATTTGTGGGTCCGAGAGGAACATAGATTGATAGGCCGCTTAGGAAGAACCCTAGATTATTCATTAGCTCAAGAGAGGAGCGAATCGTTTAGGCTTTTTGCACGTTTATCGTTGTGGCATTTCATCGAACATAATTAATGCATTTTGTTTAGGTGTAGATTAGCTCGAGAGAGGGGTCTACAGTTAGACGAAATAGATCTTTAGAGGCGCGAGAGTGATCTAAGACTACATTAGGAAATTGCCGAGCCGTTATAACCTGAATAACCGAGATAACTTGTCATTCATCCATGCATTGCTAGCTTTAGTGGATTCGAATTCGAGCAACCTTCATTCCATACCTGAAACTCAATCTCTTGAATTTGTTTTCCTTTGATTTACATTCTTAGTTGTTAATTGGTTACTTGAAACAATCTCAAAAACAATCTTAAATTGTCACTTGTTCTAGTTAGTAAATCAATTTGAGTAATAGAACTAGAAAAACCCTAGGGAAATTTACGATCCCACTAGAGCAATCTAGTGGATATTTGATAGCGGGGTAAAATCCGCTCATCATTTCCTAATGACGTGCTACTGAAGATCGCATCAAGACTTCATGTTCCCAAACAACGCAACCCTGGATATACGCCCTTCTGATGTTGGGAGAGTTTATAGCCTCATGTACTATGGATAACCCGTTGATGTTGAATCAGATTTATCTTTTGACGATAGGAAACAGTTTGAGTAGCTTCATGGAATAACTACAAATACATACGGTAACATCCCAATCAAGCCATTACAAGAAAAATTAAAGGATGTATTGAATCCATATTCGTTTTGCAAGCTTAGGATCAATGTTGGCTCCTAAAAACTCTTGGCGGGTGACCATGAAGTATGCACATTCCTTAAATGATGAGTGTGATGACATTGCAGTATTTGATTGGGGGAAGCTTATGGTGGATACACTAATAAAGGGTCTCAATGAGATTTATACAAAAGAAACATATCCTATTGGGGATATAAATTTTATGGTGGTACGTCACTGCTTAATGTTATATTTGTGTTATATTTATGTTATATTTTCGTTATATCTTTGATATGCACGTGATATGGCTTGTGGTATCCATTTGTTTCCTTGTGCAATGTCATTCCTCTGTTATGCATCTTTTCTCCCTCTGTAATGTTATTCCTCTATTTTGTAACTGTTTTCCTGTGTAATGTCATTCCTGTGTTCTACTTGTGGTATGCCTATAATACATATGTTATACATAAGCTATTCATGAACATAATGTCTAGAGTGTTGGTTGTATGCCCAGCTACATGGATATAGTGAAGGTTGATGGTCTCTCCCCATCTAACACCCCAACATGTGCGCACTGGGATGATGCAAAGGTGAAAGCAGCTTGGAAGAGAATTAAGGGAACAATGAAGGAGCCTTGGCCTTTTCAAATTAAGAACGAGGTTGAGGACGTCCTTAAACCATTGGATTTTCCGTTGCTTGATGATATCTTCGTTGAGATACCTACTAAAAGATATACCCAGGACTTCCCTGAAACATCTTAACAAGGCCAAAAAGATTCCAGTGATGATTTTTTTAAATTGGCGTCAGGGCCTGCCTGAAAATTCTCCCAAAGAATTGGTTAGTTCCCTTTGCATTATATCTGTTCAATGTTATATTCATTCTATCCATGTTATATTCATGTTCTATTGACATCCCTTGCAGCTTGAATTTCTTCAACAAATAGCTGTTTTAGAGGTCAGGAAGTGGAATGACCGCATCACAAGAGGGAAGGGACGAATTAAGCATTTGGGAGATGCGATTGGATGTAGTTTCAAATATGCTAGAAGTCGAGAAGGAAGAAGCTGAATTGTAAGTTATGGTCATGTTTATTTTAACGTCCACATTTGCCACACGTTGTATGTGTTCTGACCTTGTTTTGTCTATGTTATATAGGAGGAAACGTGTCAACAAGCAAAAGCAATTTGTCGGAGGTGTGAAGAAGGACCTAAAACTGGAAGCCGATAAGCGTCAAAACCAATCAGAGGTCGAAGAAGACCCTTTAAATGAAGAGGATGATGAAAAAGAAGATGAAGATGACTTGATGATGATTTTGATGAAGATGCTGGTGATGGCAATGATAATGACGATGACGCCGACAATAATACTCAAAAACTTCACACTACCATGCCCCTAAGATTGATGTTACAGTCAAGGTTGTACAAACTCAGGTAAGAGGAAAATAAGCAATACCATAGTCGTTTCGTGGTCATGCTAGTGGTCAAACAGTGGAAAAAATAGCTATAGAGGCTGTAGCAGATGCAGAAACCATGATTGATTTGACACGAAGCACATACTTAGGTCTGTATGGGTCAATGTCGAGCCAAGAAGAGGTCATGAATGAGCAAAAGAAGGTTTATATACCGATTTCCTATAACCGGAAGAAGGGATGGAAGAATTCAATTGGACATCGGTACTACTTGACCAAACCCCTGGAGAAGGATCTGACTGTTGACGAGAACAAGACTGTGATGTATATCTTGTTTGATCTTGATGATAGGTATGTTTCATGGTCATGTTCTGGGTTCGTTATGTCTGTGTTATACATATGTTGTGGCGTATAACCTTGTTTGTTTTGTGTCCCATCCATGCAGTGCGGAAGTAATCTGCAGTTTTGCTGACTTTGAAACCTAGCTGCACATATGTGAGCTGAAGACAATGCAGTTTGTTTATGAAATGTGCACAACTGTTATGAATGCTGTTGCTCAGCAGCTAAACCGCAAAGAGTTTGAATGCAATTAGAAATACACACGTTTGTGTTTCCCTACAGCAGTTGTAGTAACTCGCGTTATTTCTTGTCTACACTTTCATAGTTACCCAAACATAGAAACTTATATTTTTGAAATTCTGTCAGTGTGCCGCCCGGGAGGAAATAGAAAACTCACTTTCGTACTTGCCTTCCGTATCAAAGATTTTGAAACTTATGTTTCAAACATATCCAATTGACCCTGCCTTTAGTGACTTAAAATATGTAAGTGTTCTAGTCGTCAATTTCACCTTCTTTCTATTTATTGGAAACATATAATTTATCAAGATTTCAGTGTTTCATTTAGATATTCTTCCTTGTCCATGGGGGAACTTTTAAGCACTTTTATGTGGTTGGGCTTTATCCAAAGAGAAGTTCATCCTTAATAGCATGGCTTGCCCCAATGACTTTGAACTATCTACTAAAATGAAATAAAGTTAGGTTAAGTGTGCGATACTTCATTACCTACCTTACTTCCTTAAATAATAAACTCAACTCCATTCCTACACTTCCTCACACATTTCCAACCTTTTACACACCTATTTTCTTTCTACCTTAATTCACACGTTCACCACTATACAATGACTCTCATTATCATGTGCTCATGCTACCGGCCAACCCGTCTATATCAATTTGATCATGTAAACGTGGAGGGCGTCACTGCCCACTATTTTGCATGTCGTAACGATTTCAATGGATGCAACACCTTCGTCTGGTGCAAGGTGAAGGACATGAACGACCCAAATGATAAGGATGGGGTTGAAGTTTACGACGCATTGGTTCAAAGAAACATTATTGACCTGGAACAATACGTTCAGGATTTGCGTGACATATGGTGGCGAGTTTGATGGCTACTCGGATGATGGGGACTTGTAGGTTTCTGTATGTTATATCAATCTTATATGTTTGTTCTATCTATGTTATGTTGGGATTCTATATGTATCCGGTTGTTACAGCTATGTTACGTCTTTGTTATATGCCAGTTAAGGTGACTTTCTTTCGTAGAAGTTGTAGTACTCATCCATTATTGTGAAGAAGTGGCCACGGTTACATGTAGTATTCTGTACGCTTGTAATGGTTGCATGGTACAGAATATAGAGTCTGCGACATAATGTACAAAATTTTTTTGTTTTCTACACACCATAGGAGGACTAAATACACAATAACAAATTTATCTGTGGCGTACATCTATCTGTGTTATGCGATTGTCCCTTGGGCAAAGTTCTGGCTTTCTTAGGATTGGACGTAGCTCTGGAACTCATAATAGTGTTGTTGTGATAAAATATAGTTACGACCCCTCCAGCCACTGTTGTCTCTTTGGAGGCTTTCATTGCAACTTCCTCAGCCGCACGCATTCTATTGAATTTGTTCTGTTGTTTCATACTGGAAGTTTCAAGAATAACTTTTGGGTGCTTACTGTTTTTGCTAGGCTTCGGTTGTTTTGGGTATTTGACAATAATATCTTTGCAATGGGTCAGGTAGCAGCAACGTTTGGGGTTCCAGTTTATCCATTGAGTGTTTGGGCAACATGATTTTCATAGAAGGCAAGTGCTTGTTGGACCTACAGTGCCAACACATGAACCACAGAATTGATAAATGGCTCCAACTCGTCAATCTTATAAACAACACTTACAATGGCCCTAAAATTTCCAAGGCGAACATACCTCTTTTCCTCAACCTCCTCTTTCTTAAGAGGTTTCACTAGATAAAGAATCTAGAATTCACTATGTGCCCCTCTAGTCCACCTCATCATAATGTACATGTCGGGGAGAGTTTTGAACTTCTCATGTCCAAACACCCTAAGGATGTGCATAACGGTAAGCGCATGACGATACAGAATGCACATAGTGTCCCACCATATAGAAGCACTACTTCAACGTCACTTCTAAGAACCCTATCATTGAGGTGCCCGTTGTTGTGTATCTTATATACAACATAAAAAATCTAACCGTCACTGGATGGGAGAGCCTCGAGCTTGGATTCTTGCATCCTTGTATACAACTCTTGGAATATTACAAACATCTTTGAAGTGTACTCGGTAACAGCCTTGGTCACGATTGTTTCAGAGCCTCGAGTTTCTCGCGACAAAGTCGGGGTCCCTCTTTGCTCTCCTCCTGCTTGTGGCCAGTTTCACGACCATTAGGAAAACATTGTCTTATCAACATCTTCCACACAATGTCAAGTTCAGCTTCATTATCAACTTGGTAGAATAAGAATAACAAATGACGAACGAACTCTTGAGTGAACAAAGCGGTCAAGTTTCTCTTTGCGTTCTATAGGATGTGGAACGTGCATAGCGCATGGTATGCTTCCGCCATGTCACTCTTAAGAGCTTCCGCCATGTCACTCTTAAGAGCTTCCACCATGGCCGGATATTGGTCAGTAAAAAACGTTTTAGGTGTTTTCCCCCATGCATCTTAAGAATGTACGAAATAACCATTGGAAAGATTCAATTGTTTCGTCATACGTGAGACATGCAACAAAAATAACACCCTGGTGTTGGTTGTTAAATCCTACAAATAACGCTACAAACAACGACGACAAGTCATGTTCGAAGCATGTTCTAATTATGCTCTAAGCATGTTCTAATCATTTTGTAATCATGTTCTAAGCAAGTTCTACACATGTTATAGGAAGATTGTTAGCATGTTCTTAAGCATGTTCTATAAGAATTCTGTGTTCTAAGCATGTTCTATATATGTTACGCCAATGGTATGAGATGCTTACCCAGAGGATGGAACTTCCTGATGGTGCGGTAGGTCGTGTCGAACCTAATTGAATCTTCAAACACAAGATAGTCGTTCTGCATACCCTGGTCAGCCCAAAAAATGTTTGCCATGTCCTCTCGGGCATCAATTTCCACTTCAACGAAGTATCCTGGATTGTATTTCTGCTTCTCCCAGAAATACTAATCAATAAATGTCTCTTCCCCATAGAACATATGTCTTTGTCTAATTTTTCCTAGGATGTTCTGAACGTCACGTTTCGTGCACCCGACGTTTGCTTCTCCACCTAGATGACCACACAAAACATCATATGAAGATCGCATCCCCAACCTAGATTGGTTGTTAATTGTAGCCATAAGTCTGGTGACTTAGCTGACAACCCTATTTCCACGCAACAAGTGCTTTATGTCTTGAGGTTCCATTGCATGATTGTGATTGTCTCTCCATTCAGTGATGCAGTATATGCTCTCATTCCTGATGTACCAAAAACGGATTATAGCATCACAACCGACCTTGGCATCAGGATGCTTGCGTGCCTTATGTTGCTTTAGCTCAACATCCACTTTTGAACGAATAATGTATACACTAGGTTTGAGGTTGCTTCCCACTTTATAACCTTCTTTTATGCATTTTAAAAATTAGGTTGTACAACATTCCATTAGTATCTCCCACAAGGCCGGAGGGTTTTGTTGACTGTATCTTCATATCGAACCTCATCCGTGCTGCAAAGTCCGCGTCAAATTGGGCACACTCTGTATCGGTATGGAAAAACAACATCATCCACTTGTCCTCGTCTTCAGGACCTATGTTATGCTTACCTACAACATACGAAGAATCTATTACAATACAGTTACACGCCAGACTGTTATACAACCATTACATACAATGATGCATGTCATGCGCATTCAACACAATAATCAAGTAGACGTGAAGACAAAGCATTAAAGTTAATGTCTGTCCAGAACAAACTAATGTTTGACCACCACCATGGCCGGATCAGAATCTACCAAAAAGAATGGAATTTTTGTGGTTAATAAGAACTACTCAAGCAAAAAACAAATTACACCTTTGAAACTGTAGGGTCTGGTACAAATGCAAAAGGTGAAAGCATCCATTTGAATAGTATATATAGCATTTCCTGCCTTCTGCTGACCCAGATCTGGTGAACTATAACTGATGTTGTCGCCATTGCCGACCTCTAGTTCGACTTCTTCTACCTTTACATATTCCTTATCAGAAGGCGCTCCCTCACCAAAAACATTACTATTCCACTCTTCAAAAAGTCCATGCAAACCATCCACACCATCGTCACCGGTCATTTATCGGCGATGACTGAAGCAATAACAAGGCACAACAATGGAGTGTTGGCCGTCGGAGGATTTGGGTGGTTAGGGACAGTGAGAGGTAGATGACGACAAAGTAAATGAAGAAGATAAGAGAGAGAAGGGACTAAAATAAAAAATGTTATAATTTTTATGAATATAATTACCGTAGTGAATGCACCATTGTGTAAATCCTTATACCATTCTTCAATGTATTACATTGTATTTATTTTCCCACATTTATGTGTAATAATATTAGAGACTATAGGTTATGATCCATGAGCCTAGAAATAGAGCTCTCATTTGTAGCATTCGATACACCTCAATAAGAATGCTCTTCTCCTCCCATGTTCTTCTATTTCTCAATCCTTAGTTTCTTAACAATAATTCATTTATGTCTCCATTTAGTCAATTCACATGTCCAATCATTACATTCGGACACAACGAAAATGAAAAACAAAACGCTTAAATATTTCCCGCCCACGGACCCGAATTTCCCCTCTTTTCAATTCTGCCCCTGCATTATAATTTTCGTTATGTCACGTGCATGAATGAGTCAGCAGATCTGACGGCTCACGCTCTTTTCGCTGGCGCGGAAAGGAATTGCTGTATGCCCAATAGAAAATGACCACCTATCATTTATGTCTAGTTTTTTTATAATTAGTTATTTTTATAGTTTTCATATATTTCTAAATTCGGCCCAATAATATTTTAAAAATCTTTACATCATGCATCCATAGTCCAAATATGGACCCAACAACATCTATACAATATTCTCCAGAGTTTAAATATGGAGTTAGAGAAATGGCTTCTCAATCCAATCTAGAATGCCCACACAAATCTCAACCGTTCAAAAATCATGTCTTAGATCTAATTGCTGAAAACATGAAAAAAAATTGACATTTGTTATAAAACTAAACTCAAAGAAAGACAAGAACAAGAGAAAATATGGAGAGGGAGAGAGTTTCTTATTGATGTGTATTGAATGCTACAAATGAGAGCTCTATTTATAGGCTCATAGATCATAACCTATACTCTCTAATATTATTACACATAAAGGTGGGAAAATAAATACAATGAAATACATTGAAGAATGGAATAAGGAGTTACACAATGGTGCATTCACTATAGTAATTATATTCATAACACTCCCCCTTGAATGACCATTGGTTATACATCGTTCTTCGAATACGCTTTTGATACTGCCTCATTAAAAAAACCTTACCAGGAAAACCCAGTGGGAAAAACCATGGTTAAGGGAAAAAGAGTACAGCTGCGTATTGACTCCCCCTGATGATGATATCAGTTGAGATCCTTCATATTGACTCCCCCTGATAAGGATATCAACTCTCGCTCATCATTATATCAATTGAGATCATTCACTCACCAATTCCAAATTTGCTTTCCAACAGTTGATGCAGAGAGATCTTTGGTGAATAAATCAACCAAGTTATCACTTAGGTGCACTTAGTTGATAAATATTTCAACTCATTGAAGTTTGTGCATAAAATGTATGCATCACATGATCGATGGTCATCCATAATTCACATGACACTTCACCTTAGATGACCATTAGATGAGAATATGTCTCATTAAAACCTTACTAGGAAAACCCTATGGGATAAAACCTAGTGAAGGAAAAAGAGTACATAATCATCACATCACGTTGCACCATTTTCTTGCAATTCAAGGATATATGCAAAATAAATATCATACATGATTTATAAAATCATCTCGTGAAATGGTGGTGTAGCTTTATAAGTTGGTTTCACATCCCACCAAGTGGTAAAATTACCACATGAAACCAATTTATGGTCAACCAACACAAATATGACCAAGATTACTACTTCAAAACCGAGTAGTTCTAGTGTTTGAATAAAGGTCGATTAAAATCGACATAGAGTCACATAGTGATCTTACTACCATCCATGCATTGATAGCCATGTCATATCCATATAACTTTTTGTTGGATATAATTAGTATATCATTGATGATATAATTAGTATATCATTCATGTTCGAGAGAGATGCACAATTGGCAAGTTAGTGGTAATCTTCCACATCTTTCATCTCGAACTCTATAGCTAATCAATAGTTGATTGCTTTGAGAAACTCTTTACGAGCTCAATAAAGTGTATGTCATCTATGTAACAAAAGATGATCACATCCAATTATGTCAAAATAAAAGAAACACATTTTAAAATAGAAAATTAAATTAAGAAAATTTTGATAAGAATTTTGAAACCATAAAATATGACAAATATGATTTTTCAAAAAATCAACTTGAAATGAAGAAGAAATTATATGCATAAAGAAATATATGATATGCTAAATGTACCATGTCTCGCAATCTTTCAATTCATATGACGTCAATTGGATATAATTGAATATCGTTCACGCGAACTTGAATTGTTTGCTTATAGCAAAATAAATCCTCGAGGGAATTTCATATACACATGTGTATTCTTATTATGCAAACCATACTTATAGGTTGCAAGGACATCCATTAGGGGCAAACTCTTTCCCTTCACAAATTGCCAGACTAATCGAATAATGAAAAGTAATTGCAACCACCACATGAGAATATATTTTCTTATAATTAAAATATTATAGGTTTGTTGGATAGAACCTTTCAAAATGAGATGTCTCATAAGACTTATAATGAGATAAACATGTGTCTCATTTGCTTGGCATCTTCATATAAAGACTTTATGTCTTAAAACTTTACATTTTTCTTGGGAATTTAGTTTTGCCTCAATTGAAAATTTTTCAGCCAATCATTTCTTTCTTTGCATGCATTTTGGCTCACGATCCTCATTTTCAACTATCATATTTAGCGTTGCACTATACGCAAAAATTTCGTTGACGTTGACTTCATTGGGGTTCCAATATTTTCCATCCAAGATATAGATAATTGAGATATATATTCATATCATTCGAGTACTCGAGACTCTTCTTGAGCACATTATTTGTTTCTCTTGGTGGTGTTTGCTTAAATAATCTTAACCTCAATTTGACCATCTGGATCTATAGCTCCATTTCACTTTTGAGGAATTTTTTTCTTTGGAACCGTGTGGTCTAACATGCTTTATACGGGTCTTAGACTCAGTTGTGATGTCAGATTGCCCAATGTCAACATCATTTTCACTGGAGCATTGCGAGTTGGCACATGAGAGTTTTACTCTATTTGGGTCAGTAGAGTGTCTGGCAAATGATGAATTTTATATTTTTCGAACTTCACGTTCACATTGTTTAGTGCGAGGATCAAAATGATATGATGATTATTCATCTAATCTCTGTGCCAACCTTTGATTTTCTTCACATTAATGTTGAGAATTATGACTATATGAATGATAAACCTCCAAACGAGTCATCAAAATTTCCTGACAACGATGTAAATATTTTACCATCGATGAACTCGTAATCAACATAATTTCCAAATCATCATTGAGAAATCATCCTAATAAATTGTGGTGGAGCAATTTAGATGTGTATATCACATCCATATATCCAATGATGGGAAGTATAAGGTTTTGACCCAAAAACCACATATAATGGAGGAATTCATAATAATTTCTTGGCATAATGCGAATTTGTGTTGTTCATGTAAAGGACATGTTCATAATAATATAAATGGAAAATGTTCGTCTCAATGACACATTTTCGTTATTGGATAATCATGAAAATATGCTCATAACCAAAATGGTTGAGCTAGCAATCTCGCAAATTCTAGTTTGCTTTCATATATACATGTGACCTTCTAGTTGATACATCAATTAAAATAATTGATCCACATGTTGGGTGTATGGATCCACACACATCACCCTTTGTTTTGTTGTGTATAAGATAAATTATCTTACTTTAGTTGATGATTATCCAAACAATCAACTCTATTTAAGAATAAGCAACCCAAAAATGAGTTATGTGTTGGAGATTTACCCAACAATGGGTAACGTAAAGGTGAAAATGCTTTCCTAGAAACGAAACCTTGTTGACAGAACAGAAAATCGTTCGTGTTCCCAGGAAGTAGGGGAGTCACAAGGACTACTTAAATCCCTATAACCTTAGGAATCATTTCTTTAGAATACCCAAGTTGAGACCATCATGCACAAGAATGTTCAAGAGAGCATACTCTTTAGATTATGGAATCATCAAAATTGACCATAAAGGTACTTATCGATTCGCATCATGATTGAACCGGGATGGTCTCACCGGTTATGCCAAATAATAGTTGTCAGGACGAGTAAACTTATAGTTTACATATATATATATATATATATATACATATGTATCTCAATCACAATAACATGTGTGTAGTACAAATTGGAGGATAATATTATTGATTCAATAATTATATAACCATAGACCATATTATTGTCCTCTCTTGATCCCAAACAATTTGGAATAAGGATTTTTTTTTCCTTCGTGAAAAATATAATAGCTCGATCCGAGCTTGAGAGAAATGTTGTACTACACCATATATCTTGGTGCACTATCGATGTGATATATATCACAATTAATTATGGTGATTCTCATCATAAAATACTCATTTTTGTCATGAGAATGGTACATAGTTTAAATGATAAATTGAGATATTTCTCAATCATCTATGTCACCAATTAATGGATCAACAATTCTCATATAACCACAATTGTTATGTCCATCCGAATAAAAGGGTGTCGCATAGTTACATATGCTTTCAAAAATAGTGTAACATATGTGTCTTGCACAATCACTTTGAGGTCTAAAATATCAAAATAAACTTGATAGTTGGACCATCTTTCACGTTATTAGAATTTTTTCCAACATCAATTCACATCTCTCTTTCATGGAAAAGTATATATTTCCTAAATTTCTTTCGCATGACCAAAATAGTAGGTCTTATCCTCCACAAGTATTGACTTTGTGAGAGTACATATTGTCACTATGGACATGATATAAAAAAACATCCACTTCGAGGAATGATATTGTGTCTCTCCATTGGAGACATATTAGCTAGATAGCTTTGAACAACTTGTGTCTCGTGGCACTCATACTTCGGCCTATCATTGAGATGATGGCGAATAAAGAGCAAAGTCTTTGCTTTGTCTTGATAGGATGTTACACTATCATCCTTAATGGTTTCGCTAATGTCATGAGCTTGCAAATGGATTTAGACATCCAATATCATGAAAAAGATCATTCTCGCCAGAAACATCAAACCCGCATCCTCTAAATTTTGTGATGTTTGAAAAATTATAAAGATGAAAATAAGTTAGACAACATATAAACCGAACAATAAAAAAAAATTCATTAAACACTACGAGGGAAGAATGCCATCTTGTTGTAATTTTTGGTCGATTCCATATGTTATATATATGTATGTATGACTTCCCTCGTGTTCATTCAAGAAATTATTCACACTAAATCATAATTCAAACTTATGAAACAAAATTAATTTATATATACATAATAATAAAAGAATGGTTGTTTTTGTTATTACGTTACTATGTATAACTTGTAAGTAACAAAGATAATGGTGATTGAAGATCAAAACATTTGCTTTGTCTTAATTCTTATTTATCTTTATGCTCATGGCATATATAAGTTTGAGCATCCAACTCAAAATAGATGTTTTTTGTTGGTGATATCAAAAGCCACAATCTCCAAAAATCACAACGTGACCAAATATAATGATTAAGTATATAACGACAAGTTAGCTTATAAACTAAATAACGACAATATGAAGAATAATTATTAAAACGGTAGCTAACACGTATTGAATCAACTAATTGTTATCAAATAGAAACTTAAAATCATGAATACTTATGAATGGTAATAATTAACCAATCCATTTTTTTTTTAAAACTCAATCAATTTGTTTCCGTAGCTAACAGTAGCAAAAATATATCAATTCCATAATTGCTAATTAATGACCATTAAACCAATGAATAGAAATCGTATGAATAGTGTACATGAATTATGAAATAACTGCAATTTTAATAGGTTAGGGTCATAACATAATTCATACATCTATGGGCAAATAATAAATTCTTATTACTATATTTTGTGAAATAAACATGTATGATTTATGAAACAATAGTCAATATCATATGCATCATGACCAATAAAGATAGAGAGAATTAACAACTACAAAAATTTGCATCAATAATATAAGATTGGAACGTAAAACATAAACATCAAATAATATGAACTTCAAAATTATTATGTTTTAATAATATAAGAGCAAAAAATGAGGAAAGACACGTGTTATTGAGATTGAAATTCACGGTTGAAATTGAATATATATAGAAAATAGAATAGTATGAGATAATAAAAATCAGTTCTCAAGAAACTAATAGAAATTAGCTCTCAAGAAATGAAATCGAAATTCAAATATAAATAATAGCAACCTTCGAGATTCTTCAAGAAGATAGAGCATTGGTGCTGATAACGTGTTATAAAACTAAACTCAAAGAAAGACAAGAACAAGAGAAAATATGGAGAGGGAGAGAGTTTCTTATTGATGTGTATTGAATGCTACAAATGAGAGCTCTATTTATAGGCTCATAGATCATAACCTATACTCTCTAATATTATTACACATAAAGGTGGGAAAATAAATACAATGAAATACATTGAAGAATGGAATAAGGAGTTACACAATGGTGCATTCACTATAGTAATTATATTCATAACAACATTTTATAATTTTAAAAATATGTTTTCTAGTACTGTACGATGTATTAAGCATACTTAGAATAATACTTAGTATAAGTAGTTAGTAACTTTTTTGATGAATTAAGCATTTTATTTCACCAAAAAAAACCTTGATGGTCAAAACAAAATCTGAGAAAACTGTACTACCCTACTAAATGTGGACTACACTACTAAACCATATACTATGATTTTTACTACTTATATTAGGTTTCCTAGTCGAGTACAGAAAAAGCTTCTCTTTAATACTCTAAACAAGACCAGACTAGAAGTAGTCATGCCAGAGAACACCCTGCAGCAACGCTCCCACCATAAGGAGCTGACAAAGACACACCAAGTTAGACGTACCAAGATAAAGTCTCCGGACCATACAGAACACACCGTTTGCAAAACATGACCCCAACTGAAGCAATGGAAAACTTAGGAAAAAGTGCAGTTAGGACCTCGATAGAATATGAGCAATCGAAGAAAAGGTGATCACGAGTTCCATCGGCAGAGTCACAAAACAAAAAGACTTTGTAAAGAAACGGGTCGCAGATAGTATTTTATCACGAGTCACTAATCTATCTCGTTCAACCAACCAAGTAATTACACTATGTTTCTTGATACGATAGCCAGACCATAAAACCTGAGGCCAAGAGACAAGAGAAGCACGAGTTTGAATGGAGTTCCAAATAATCTTCACCTTAATTACGAAGAACAAATCAAGATCTACACAAGAAACTAGTAGAATTAGGTTTACGCAAAGAATTATGAAAAACTAATTCTGCTTATTTCTGTCGAAGAAGTGGATCAACCGATCTTGACTAAGTCGTTGTCAATCCGAGCTACTTGAAGTCGATGCCTTCTCGTAGCTCAAAAGTCTATGAACTCTCTCTCTCAAATTTCGTTCAAAAGTCGTGTCCAAAACTCATGAAGGACTCGTCTATTTATAAGATTTGAGTTCCATATTTCAGCCGAATTGATAATAATTGTGCATTCCATTCCTTAATGACTTTAGGAAATAGCACGAAATTGTGATTGTGGTACCCTTTCGTTTCTTCAGGATTGTTATTGTCCCTAACATCGTCAATGAAAATTTTTCACTCACACCCTACCACCCTTGGCCTCAGTAAACTCAAAAGGAGAAATTATACTTCTTTAACTTTGTAATTTGTTTCTGTGGATCCAAACTAGAGGATTTGCATCAAGGTCCACGACAACCATATATATACACATTTGATGCTCGCATTCTAGATCATTTATTTTGTTGGATCTCTTGACCAGAGAAAACTTAGGTGCATGAGTGTCATATATATTGTTGGTTAAGAAAAAATCAATGTAATCAATTCTGTCACCCTTACTATCTACTAAATCTCGCTAATAAATTAACACCGAAACACAGGACTCATGATTATCAGTCATCTACACATGTTCATCTTCATTCACCTTACCGCAGTACTCATAGCGTTAGTCCGTGCATCCAGCTGATATTCCATGTATGCAAATTAACAAATATGAAATCTAAAAAACAAATAAAAAATAACGAATTTAATTAAATATTTAAAAAGATCAGAGCCGAACTGGTCCCGGACGGAAATCGTCGTCTGTCATGTGTTGCTGTTAGACATTGAGAACGAAGCAATATGAAAAGCAAGAAGCAATGAAGAACACAAGATATAACGTGGTTTACAATGGGAGAAAGAGTATCTGATTATATTATAGACAGGAGGAAGAAGAATACTACTGGACTCAAGTATATATAGGGGGTAAAACCTCATTGCAATCCCTAATTTACTACCCAAACCCGACAACCCATTGGGTTGGGTTGATATATTAACATCCCCTCAAAATGATGATGGTTACACATCTTCATTTTGCTTGATAAGAACCAGTGTTGATTCGTAGGAACAACTTTCATAAGAAGATCAGATATGTGGTCCTCTCAAGACAGATAAAAGAGATGAATTTCTCCAAAGTTAACAAGGTCTCAAATATAGTGAACATGAGCCTCAATGTGTTTTGTACAAAATAGAAGAACATGATTTGTAGAAATCTAGCACTAGTGTAGTCACTGTGTAGATGAACAAGACTAGTGATAGTAACACCGAGATCCTGAAGAAGCCGCCGAACCCAAACTAGCTCAGAGCAAACATCAGACATAGAGCGATACACGGCTTTAGTGAAGGACTTCAAAACTTTATCTTGTTTCTTGCAGCATCATGAAATGAAGACATTTCTGAATTTCAGATACCAACCGGATGTGGAACAGAGTATCGATGGAACCAACATAATCAGGATCGGCATAAGTAGACAAGAGTGTTGCCCCAGTGCAAGGAAAGAACATACTGGTCAAACAAGTTCCCTTGAGATGTCGTAGAATCCTCAAGACCACATCATTATGAGCCGTGTGAGGCTGATTCATGAATTGACTGACTACTTGAACGACATAGGCAATGTCAGGACGAGTAGCAGCAAGGTAAATGAAGCTAGCAATCAGTATCCTATAACTCGTTGGTTGGGAAAGAGGTTCACCACTATCCTTCCCTAACTTAATATTCATCTCAATGATAATGGGGCTAGGCTTACAAGGAGAGTGTTGTGCAGTAGCAAGTAAATAAATGATACACTTGTCTTGGTATGAAAATACCAAAGGATGACCGACAAAATATGAGAGATCAACGAGTTCCTTAAGTTTGAAATGATCATTTAGAACCTAATGAATACTAGCAATCCCATGAGTGTCACTTCCCATAAGGATCGTGTCATCGACGTAGATAAGAAGCACTGTGATCCCGATGGCTTTGCTTGGTAAATCAGGATGGGTCATTTTAATTTTGACATAAGCCCAAATTCAAAATAAGAGCCTGAAACGTATTAAACTACGCACGACATGCCAGTTGATACATTCCAAAACATAAAGGGAACAACGCAAAGACAAACAAAGTTGGGTGTTGCAAAGTACCTAGGAGGACATTCCATATACACAGTCTCTTTAAGATGATCATGAAGAAAAGCATGAGATCCAGGTGATACAGAGGCCAATCAGCATGAGCAGGCTGAGCGAGAAGAACATGAAGAGTATGCATTTTAGCCACCAGAGCAAAAACATTGAGAAACCAATAAAGCTTTATAACGATCAAGAGTGTCATCGGGATATATGAAACTTTGCAGTATAAACCCATTGGGAACTGAGAACAGGAACCGACTGCGGATGGGGAACAACATCCGAAGTATGATTCTCATGAAGAGCATCATATTCAACCTGTGCTGCTTGCGTTCAAGTGGGATCATCCTTAGTTTGGTAATAGAAGTCAGAATGGGCACACTTTAATTTGGGGAGCAGTGGTGAGATAGTCGGTATATTTTGGTGGAAGTTGGCCTTGGGCGAGATGAGTGAATGATAAGGTAAATGAGGTGGTGAGGACGTGGTAGGTGACTGGTGGCTAGAGTTCAATGTGGGAGATATAGAGGCGATATGAGAGACGAATGGTGATTGGGGAGAGCTAGGAGACATGGGTAATATATGGGAGGCAGTAGGTGAAGTGGTGGTAGGATGAGGCATGTGTAGTATAGTAGATGCAGTAGTTGAAGTGGTAGTAGGATGAAAGGTGTTAGGTGAGATGGGGGAGCAAACAAAACTTCAAAAGATATAAAGATACCCCTTATGATGAATAGTATATTAGAAGAAAACGCATAGAACGGTCTTAGCAGATAATTTGGTACGATCCTTCTTGGGAAGAAGGACATAAAATGTACGCCCAAACACCCAATGTCAAGAATAATTCGGAGACTAAAAAACTAAACTTCAAAAGCAGACAGATTACCAAGAACTTGTGTTGGTTGACGATTCACAAGGTAAACAGTATTTTGAATAGCTTCAACCCAGAAGTGTCGGAACACGAGATTGCATCAGAATTGGGCAGTTAAATTAAGAATCTTAAGATGTTTCCGTTCAACCAATACGTTTTGTGCAGAAATGCTAGGACACGACTGTTGAAAAAGTATACCCTGGCTTTGATAAAATTCTTGAAGAGCAGTGGCAGTAAATTCTTCACCAGGATCAGATCGAACCATCTTAACAGTTTTATTAAACTGAGTCTTTACCGTAGCAACAAATTCATGTAGGACTGTGGATAATTCAGATTTCAAGTGCAAGAAGTAAACCCATACAAAACAAGTAATTTGATCAATGAAGAGTGCAAAATATCAAAACCGAAGGAGAGAAGTTATAAAACAAGGACCCCATAGGTTAGTATGATCCAAATCAAACATCTCAGAGAAAGTCATAAAGATTTATGGGGTATCTTCTACGAAAATCATCGAGACTAGTCCACGACGCAACAAAGAATTCTTATTAGAAAAGTTGTCCTACAGCTTGACGTCCCCCTTACATATATATTCGATGTAGGCTGCTCTAGAGCACACAATTACTATAACTATAATTGGCTAATTACAATAAGATACCCAAACTTCTAATAGTTGGTACGTTTGACTGCTTGGAGGATGTTGCTGGTGCGAGCGTCCACGGCAGCGGCTGCACCAGTTCTCCGTTCAATAGTATTGCTTTCGTCAATCGTCAGTCTCAATCGTGTATGTTCCCAGTTTATTGCTCTCCAATCAATTGAAAAGCAAAGTTTGATTTTAGGTTTTCATTTGATGATTAGTTGATTACGTGATGGTGGGATGAAATTACAGATGAAAAGGAGGTTAAGAATCCTAATTCTATAATTGTGTAATAATAACAGTTATAAAATGGTAAGTTAGGAACACGAATGAAACAACGCTTCTGAATCAAGTAATAGTTTCGTGTATTTGTGAGTTTGGTATTCGTATTTTGCAATATAAAATTATCTTGGCTAATAATATATAAATATAAAGATAAAAATAAAAATGTAAATATAAATAAATGAAGGTTGATTAGAAATATTTTACATAAAATCCACATTGGATATCTTGTAGTATGCTTGAGAATTCACCATATTTTAAAATATTGGACAAATAAAAGTTGAAATGTCAATTTTACCCCTAATTTAAAATAACATTTCCATCCTCTAGATCTTACACAAACAATGGACGCTTCAAATCTCTTATTGCTGCCAGCAAAGAAGAATTTCTTCCTTGTCGTTGACGCGGACTCGGTTTGGAGAGTTTTTTCTTACAATTTACCCACATTTTTTTGACCACAAGATCAATCTCATTGAATTGAATGACTGAGATGGAGTTTTGAAATTCTTCATCCTAACCAAGCATGTTCAAGTGTGGTGAATTTTTTATGAATTGGATAAGACGAGGCGAAAATATCATTGTAAGAGATAAATAAAATAAATATAACATAAATATTTATACGTGGAATGTGATTGGATTCAAATTCGATATCTTAAGGTCTCCAGTCATCCAACCCAACCAATTGCACAATTTTACGAGGAAAGTGTAGTGAATTCGGTAAGAATTTACATTTTGAAGATAATTATATTTTTATTTTACACCTTTGGTTTAATATAATTAATTATATTGACATTTTAAAGATAAACAGGAAAAAAATTCAAAAAATAAAATAAATAAAATAAAATAAACAGAGAATGAATACGACATTCCTCTTGTATATATATATATATATATATATATATACAGAGAGAGAGAGCGCGCATACATAGGGCAGATGATATAGTGCAATTAACAAAGTAATCAAATTAAGAAGCGGAGATGACGACGACGAGGAGGAGGAACAAGCAAGTGATACTAAACGACTACGTATCGGGATTCCCAAAAGAATCCGACATGTCCATTGCCATGGGAAGCATCCCAGATTCCGACGGCGGCCTAGTCCTTCAAAATCTCTACTTATCATGCGATCCGTACATGCGGCCTCGTATGTCCAAAAGCCAAGGCGGCTCCTCCTACGTCTCCTCCTTTCAACCTGGACCGGTCAGCTCACTCACTTTTCACCTTCAACTTTTCTATATATATAGATGCTTCCATCGTTTCATGTAAGCGTACGGCTGAAAAACCGGAATCAGATGGTTTGATCGGAAGTCGGAATCAACTGATTCAACACTTACAAAACTACTGAAACATCATTCTTCATCATACCACACTATATATGAGTCAACAAGTAGAATCGGTTTTTTTGTCTAAAAAGAGTTGCTCCAGTGATAGAGCACGTGTCTGATTATTTGGGAATTCCGAGTTTGAATCCAATATACTTCAAAATGGACACATATATATTTATTGTCTTCTATCTTAGAAAAAAAAACAATTAGAATCGTTTTAATATAGAAAAACATATAATTATTATGTAATAAGTTTAAGCCTTGAAAATTATAATATAAATAAAATAAGGATCTCTTTGGAATATGGAATATGGAATAAGGATGACAATCATAATCATTTTAATGGGTATTCGATTGAACACGATCTAGAGTTAAATTTTTTTTTTTACAAATGTCAAACAGGTTAAAATTAAAATTGATTATGTACTTTTAAAATATGAGTAAATTCAAAAATTATTATGTGAGGGTACATGTATGATATAAATATTTGAAATATTCATGCCTAACCTGAACCTGTGTATTAGTATGTTTGATCATATATTAATTAAACAATTATTTTTTAAATTATTATTTTTTCTTTTTTCTTATGACCCTTTTTTTTCATTTTTGAAAACTTCACTAAACAAATAAAATATTTACAAAATAAATAATTATTTAAAATCACTAACTATTTCAAATCAATTTCCACTAATTTCAAAAATTAAAGCTATCCAATCCACATTTTTGTTTCACTTCATGTTTTTCTATGGTACATAATGCTTTTAGTAAAAGTTTTAAGCTATTAATCTTACGGTTGGATTTTGGTTGAGCCAATTAATTGATTAATCAAAAGTTAAAAGAGGGTAGGTAGATGCATCAACTCGATCGGAAAGTTGAGTTGAATTTGAACAATGAAATGTGTTAACGCAAATTATTATGTGATTGGTTAAATATAATAATGTTGTTAAAACCTGTACGTACAGTGCAGCCATTGAGTGGATTAGGAGTGGCAAAGGTTATGGAAACAACAGGAGATTCAGATTTCCAAAAGGGAGATTTGGTTTGGGGTATGACTGGTTGGGAAGAGTACAGCGTTAACACACAACCTTTCCAGTTTTTCAAGATGCAACACAGTGATAATGTTCCACTCTCCTATTACACTCGAATTCTCGGTACGATTCTAACCATGCATTTACAGTATGTAGTCGGTTTGGATCGATTAATAAGTTTGGAATATATATTGTACATGTATATATGTAACTGATTGCAAGTGTAATTATATATTAGGTATGCCTGGGATGACAGCTTATGTCGGATTGCACGAGCTTTGCTCCCCTAAAACCGGAGAGTTTGTGTTTGTATCAGCAGCTTCTGGTGCTGTTGGTCAGCTTGTTGGCCAGTTTGCTAAGTTGGCTGGCTGCTATGTTGTTGGAAGTGCTGGTACTGATAAAAAAGTTGATCTTCTCAAGAACAAGTTTGGTTTCGACGATGCTTTCAACTACAAACAAGAGCCAGACTTGGATGCTGCATTGGAAAGATACTTCCCTCAAGGTATAGACATCTACTTTGAGAGTGTGGGAGGGAAGATGCTGGAAGCTGTCCTGGCCAACATGAGACTCCATGGCAGGATTGCTGTTTGTGGTATGATCTCACAGTACAACCTGGAGTCCACAACTTGATGAAGCTGATATCGATGCGAATTAAGATGGTAGGGTTCATAGTAAATGACCATTACCATCTGTACCCAAAGTATATGGAGATGGTGCTTCCCAAAATTAGGGAAGCCAAGATGGTGTATGTGGAAGACATCGCTCATGGTTTGGACGGTGCTCCAGCTGCTCTTGTTGGTCTCTTCTACGGCCGCAACCTTGGCAAACAAGTTATTAAGGTTTCTGTTGAATGAATATGGAACAAGTTTCAGGTTATGATATGATGTTATGGAAATGAAAGATGGAATATGGAAATGAAATAAAATTTTCTTTTTGATGAATTAGATTATCTTACTTCACAAAACAACAACAGCAAGTGCTTGAAATGAGCAATAGTCACATATGAAAATCTAATTAGAGAGACTAACTCGTGGTTGAAACCGAGCATCTGAAGTGAAGAAACTCTGCATGTTTCGAAGCTTACTCGAAGTTTTTCATTAGACTTCACTAAAGTAGAAAAATTGAGGATGCTGAAAAAAAGAAAATACAAATATGAAGCACACATCATGCTTACACCATGACAGCTACTTCTCTAACTTGCTTTTTTTCCAATATGAATGTTACATGTTGCCTTCCCACCCACCCCCGTAATGGTAGAATCTCTGCCACCAAAATGCAAGTATTCAAGTCATTCCTGGACGCTCCTTCTTTTCTCCAAGAGAGATACCAGAAACGACGCACATAATTTAGTAAGGTGTGGAGGATTGTGAGATGAAGTGCTGAGTATTTTCTCCCAGGCTCTCTCGTCAGTAGGTGCGGACGGAATCCATGATATCTGTTTAGCAGTTGCCTTTGGCTCTGGAGGCAGCTCCCCGTAGAGAGACTCGTATCCGAAGTTACCTGACAAAAAGGGGAGACAGTAGCCGGGTTAGGTTTCCTACAAACCAATCAAGAATCTAACCCCATCTGAAATCAAGTTAATGCAGAAGAGTCTTACCAGCTTCTTCAAGGCTGTTTTGATGACCCTTCCACTTTGCTACGCCAGGTTCGTTACCTTCTTTCTCATACGGATTAAACAGAACGTACTCGTGATCACCATTCATGTATGCAAGCAGAGTTTGAGCCTGTTGGTCAGAAGACTGATTCTTGATAAAAGCAAGTGCACCACATTTTGCCTGCGTGGCAAGTAACGAGGATCAGACGATCGGATCCCAGTTAACCCAATATTCAACAGAAGATGACAATTTCTGACGGGTTTTTTAAGCATAGCTAAAGTGTTACCTGCTTCACTGACCACACGGCTAAAGGATTGGGTTCCGCAGAATTGAATAACAATAACAGCCCATCAATATTTTTATGTGCTTTGTCCTTAGAATCATCAGCTCGAACCGATTGTGGAAGGAGGACGAGAGCAGCAAACGAGGATGTGTCTGATGAACTGGCTATGGCTGCAACACTCATATGTTAGTGTCAATTAAGTAGTATAGCATTGACGAGAAATGCAAACAAATGATAGAATATTACCTTCTATGTGGAGGCCGTACGACCAACTTAAAGATAGACTTGACAAACTCCAAACAGAGAGTTGTGGCTTGGAACCCAATGATGTAGAAACAAGATGGTCCGAGTTCCCGATGAATGAGAGGGTTGCAATTGGCTGTAACAAGTTCCATTTAGAACAAGTCGGTGGATATGCCACAAGATCCAAGAGAAAACTGACGACATCTCAAAAGCTCATGAAAATACAAGTGTAGTAAAGTGTAATCACCGTGGGAACTTCTCCTATCACAGCCACAAGAAGATTCTTAGCAGGATCCCACAGTGTGATCACCGTTTCAGCTGCAACAGCCAGAACAGAACCATCAGGGGAGAAAGCAGCTGCAGTCATCGACTTTTTCCTGCAGTGTAGAACAAAATGAGAAAAGCTTACTATAACGTAGCTGAACTTCCCGAAGCCTAGTTATATGATTAGATAATTTGAGGGCAACAGAAATAAGCACCACTAAAGTTGTATCGCTACAAGGTTAAGAGAAAGGACGAAAATGCAAAACTAGGAGGAATGTCCATGAAAGCATGAAAACTGAGAAATAATCACGCAACACTGAAATTCAAATGTGCTTGACCAACCAAGAGAAGTTCAGTGTGCATTGACTATATGATGCAAGAATGATGGACGAATTGAACTCAGACAGAAATAGGCCTCTGCAGAACTGACACAAAAAATATACACCTCACAGAACAAGGTTCTTACTTATAGGAACCAGCAGAATGGCATACCCAACCCGATGTTGGCTGACTTTGTTCTTGCCCTGGAACCCCACTGTTGGAACTCCACACCTGTGACAGTCAATGAAAATGAAAATGGACGCATGTGGCATGGAATGGTTACAACCACACTTGCACAGGTTAAACCTACCTTAAAGTCTCCTCCAAAGGATGTGCTGACAGCCATACGATGCTTTGGATTGAATGCAATATCAGAGATTTTGGCGTCCCTGCAAATGTAGAGGATGTCATGATTCTCATGTACCACATTCTAACATAGCAGTATTGACATCTAATCTACTTAGCAGGATAAACAATGTTTGGTCACGAAGTTCACACAAAATTTTAAGAAATATAGTCGTATTTTGAGCCGAACACGAAGTTTCACCACGAAAGGAACTTCAATTTAAATGATAAAAAGGCATCTGATAAGGTAGTAGTAAGAGAAGAGCGGGGCTCATTTTACAGTTTGTGACTTCCCAAATACTTCTAAAAAGATGCGACTCCATTTCTAACAGATTGTCAAGAGCCCAACCTGTGTGGTTCATAAACAATGGTCGATAGACTGAAATCTCCAGTCTTTGACTTCGAGTCCCAAAATTTAAGGCAAATAAGGTTTCCCAAGCCATCTTCAGGCAGCCTCACCTCAGAAGTACACATCATAGAACTATCTGGAGACAGAACTACTGATGTCACAATTATCTGCAACCATAGATGGATCTCTGCTGATTTCCGGTATCATTGAACATGTAAAGAACATATTGCAACTTCACTCATGAGCAAGAAATATCTTACCGTGACATCGTCAACTGGTTGGTGATTTCGCTCATAAACTTGAACCTGAAAGTGGAACATCAAGTCAGTGCAATTCACAAAGGCCAAGAGTAATTGAAGATGTTGAGAAGATGGGAAAATCAAAAGTGCATGAGAAGATTAATCGAAAGGAATATAATTGACTGCAGAGTCAATGAAGAAGGTATAGTTCTCTGAACCTCTGATATTCCACGATCATCAAAAAGGCTGTATAACTGGACAGAATAATTCTCAGTGCGCAAGGCAGCCAACCCAGCATTATGATCGAAGGAAATCCCATTTGACATACACATGGATGCCTCCAGATGCGAACATGGAAGCTGGAAACGAGTGACAAACAAAACAGAAGACCTTCAAACACCAAAATTGATAACAAATATCGCTAGAAGCAAATTTGAACCGAGAATCATAACTGCAAGTCTAGCCAAGTTTCTAGGACAATAGAGACAGTAGAAGAAGCAACTGAAAATGTAATTTCTACATCCCTAACTTCCTCTCCATGACCATCTTTCCTGTTTTAGCTTATTTGATCATTTTCCCTCCGTCTTGCAGAATTGGATTCTAGGAGGTAACAGTTTCCATACTAATGAATCAGTCAAGTTGATAGATGATATGTGGAACATATCCATTTGTCACTCAAACTATAACCACTAACAGAAAAAAAAATCTACATGAGCAAGGTACATAACAACAAACCTTGATGCCAGAGATGGACTTCAAAATTTCCATCGACGGTCTTTTTACAAGATGAATCTGATTATCTGCACAAGAAATCTGATGCTCTAGTTTTAGATTAAACAGTTAAAATGGACTATGCAAGGAAAATTCTCTACCTACTTCACTGTAGTGCAAAAGCATGTTTAACTTACTGACGAAAGTGAAGAATCTGGAGAGTCCACCAAATATAAGAGTGGGGATCCAATCCGCGGCAAGAACTTTTTCTTCCCTGTGTCTACTTGCCAGACTACAAGCACGCCTTCTTTCCCCCCTAGAGACCAACAAAAAGAAGGACGAAAAGAGGAATAAACAGGAGACAAGTGACAAGAAAGGAGGTAATGAGCCTAGCAGTGAAATCACTAGCAACATTAGTATATGGCCATAAAGTAGCTTCTTAGTCAATCAGTTACTCCTGCACAACATTTTCAAATAGTATTTCGGAGAGGTGAGAACTACTATTATGATTGCTATATCCATCCAAGATCAAACCAACCATTCTTCTGCCCATATTATCTACCACTGGAAAATATTCAGACATTAACATGACTACAATTATCTATCCAAAATCAAACGAAACATACATTTGACCAGATATCTACCACCAGGAAGCATTCAGAAATTACATGGCATTATTTCGAAGTCCGCATCATAACATTGACAGAACTAATCAATTGACTGTGCTAATTCACAGTATAGATAGGGTTTTCCTTGTACAAACACGTAAGCATGGAAAAGATTCACAATCTTTGTTCCCTTATTCTACGTCAAGACATAAGTATACGCCTTGTTCCTTCATTATTTTACCTGAAAGCAAATAAGCTCCATCAGAAGAGAATGAGAGTAAGTTCACTTGATCAGGATGCCAGTGCCATGTTGTGCATGTATCAGCGTCATCATTAACCCTGACGCCGGGATTTTCTTCATCAGTGTCCATCGCACTCCCATTCACATGCCCAGCAGACATAGCAAATGTTTTATCTCCGAATCCTCTCCACGTCAAAATTCGTCCAGACACATCTCCTACAGCAACAATTCTTTGGGCAGGGTGGAATGCAATAGCTGAAATAGTCTTTGTATGATGCAGGGTAATCTTCTTCAGCACTGTACGGTCAGAATCAGCAGATGGAACTTTCCATATCTGAAGTTTACGCTTTCTACGCACACCAAAAAGGTCTCCGGAGGGACTAATAGTTAACACCTCTGGCTTCTTCATCTGTCAGCAAAATGGAAGAACATCAGATTAATCCATTTCCTAAGGTTATTAGCTATCCAATTGTGACCGCTACAATGTGAAACCATACCTCAGCTAATATTGCTCCTCCAACCATACGAGAATCAGTCAAGTTAAATTTTCGGAGTTGTCCACATAAACCGTTATCTGATTCTCTTGTAGCTTCTACTGAAATGTAAGCGAAAACTTTTGCCTTCTTTTCAATTGATACAGCTTGTTGGATAACCATAGAAGGAATTACCTGCAATATAAACACAAACAGCTTAAATTACAGAGCAAGGGATTTCAAACACAATGTGATGGATATCTGTGGATATTTACTTCTCGTCCCGTTTTCTTTCAATCAGATGCTCGTGTCTTAATTTCCAACAGAAAGTCAGAAACAACCCACAATCGTAATCCATCATGGAACACTAAGCAATGCTAAAAAATGCTGCTCTATAAGAAACAGCATCATGAACACTAAGCAATGCTAAAAAATGCTGCTCTATAAGAAACAGCATCATGCCAGTCGGTACTATAAATTGAACCTGACACTGGACACCAAATTTCCGTGGTGTTCTGTTACAACTTATGCTCGAGTTAGCATATTAGTTTTCTGATTTCGCATTTATTAAGGTTTCACAAGCATTTGCGTGCATAGAACAAGTACAGAAATAACAAAACTAACTTAATGTAGTAATAGGTAAAAGGGATGAAGCAACACTTTCGCTACAAGTTTGTACCATTGAGTAAACAGGGAGCTTGATATCAACAGTCCGAATCAACTCCGGAGCTGCGAAGTCCCAGTACCGGATAGTTCCATCGAGCGAACTCGTCCAACAAAAGCAGAGAATCTTACTCCCCGGACTGGACGCCGGCACCACTATTACCGCCGTCACAGGCGCCGTATGCGCATCTAACGACGATACCTGCACGAAATTACATCACGGCAACAAGATAAAAATTCAACTACGAGAAAACGAAAAAAAGCAAGAAAATTGGATAGGAAGAGAAAGGAACATAGGCAGGCTACCTGCAAGCCAGTGGCGGTACTGAAAACGGCGACGGAGTTGCCGGCGCAAACCAGGAGGCGCTTGGCATCGTTGGAGAAAGACGACGGGGAGGAGACGTAGTTTCTTCCGCCTCTGATCATGGTGAGAAGATGAGCAAGGTGGGAGGAAGAGAGATTATGGAGACGGCGAGGGAGGACGGTGGCGCGGGGTTTTCGCAGTCTCTGCTCGGTTTGCAGGTTAACGCTTCGTTTTGGTTTTAAGCCTTTCGCGGCTGGGCAAATTCAGAAGTAGAAGATGCCCTAACTTGACAGTTTGGCTTGTGTGCGGATTGGTAATTCGTCCGTCAGTGACGGACAGACAAAATGAACGGACAGGATGGTATGTGGCCAATCTACGATTGGAGATGACCATGATTTTCCGCACCCTACTGCACCCGTTAGGGGTGTCGCTTCTGATTTCTGGCCCCACGATTTTCTAATGACCAGTCGAATACTAAATATTCAATGATGGTTAATTTGCAAAAATTTCAAAATTCAAAACCAAAATTTAAATTGAAAATTCGGGGGCTGGTTTGAATTCAAAATCGTTACCAATTTTTGTTTTTTGAAATTCAAAAATCAATTGGAGGTCACCGAGGAGTTCCCATTTCCCACCAAAAAAGTGAAACCCATATCACTTTCTCTCTCTACCTTCCCCTGACGATTTCGCTCCTAATCCACGAAGTAACCGCCGTGAAGCCTACCTACAAGCTCCTCCCCTGAAGCTGCCTCAACCGCCTATCCAATAAACACCCCAAAGTTACTATAAAAGGACAGTTCATGGACGAAGGGCGAAGTTCACTTCGATTCCTCTTGTTTATGCTCTTTTTTGGATGGAAAAACAAAGGCAGGTGAGCTCCGGCGTCTCTGGGTAAGCAACCACCGTCATTGTAGTTTTTGTTCGAGCAATGTGCAGTCACTTCAGCTGTAGTAGTAACTACATGGTATCAATTAAGCTTTGTTGCGCCTAGGGTTTGGGGTTCTCATTTGGGGCTTTTGTTCGTTTCCCAGGAACATAAAAATGGTGATAAAGAGGCCAGCGAAGAAGCGGCAATCAGAGCAAGACAAAGTCAGCCCGGTATGTGATACTGTATTCATTTTGTGGCTACCTTGTCATTACTATTTACTTCATGTCTACCTCGTTCTTAGACACGTTGCAACATTGATTCACTGGTTACGACGTTTTAGTTGGCGATTGCATGTCGTTACTGTCCATGAACTCCTCCTGGATATGGATTTTGCTAATCGCTTTTTTCTTCCTCTCGATTTACTCCTCCTCGTCATATTGCTTTGTGGTTAACGTTGATTTACTCCTATTGGTTACTGATTCAGCCTCTGGTTTCCTGGCCCAGCTATGTGGTTACTATCAATTTAGTCGGAGTGGTTGTTTGTTTACTAGACAAATACTGATGTTATTGCCTATTTACCGTGTACCATATGAGTCGAGTACACTGACATGATTTGTTCTCCATATTTGGTTTGCTGGGAAGTTGGATTACCAGGTCGTTATCAACATGTATGTGGCCTCCATATGTGTTCTGCTATTGTTCATGTTGAGCGAGTTATTAACATTCATGATTAATTGTTTCAGAAAAAGAAAAACAATGATGTCGAGGCAAGCAAACAAAATCTGAACCCCGTCTTGCATTGCAAGATGAAAGGGGTGGTGGACGCCAACGGCGTTTTGAAGATGTTGCATGTAAGAAATACGGTGAAGAAGTTCCTCCTCCAAGCGGGGTTTTAGGCTTTCTTGTCCATCCACAACAAACAGCACAACATGGAACTCACCGACGTCCTTCTTTCAGGCTTCAACCCGGCTTCACGGGCCTTCAATATAAATGGGTACTCTCTGATCATCGAAGCGACCGATGTTGAGAGGATTTACGGCCTACCATCTCATGGAAAAGATGTGGACATCATGACCTACCCTCCTAACATCGTCGACAGATTTTCTAAAGAGCTAACAGTAATCTGATACCCGAACGGCTTAATGTCCTTCAAGGAGGTTAAGGGAAAACTGAAGGCGACAAAAAAACCTGACATCTTTGCGAAGCTGTACATCCTCCTGTGCATAGGCGAGTTATTGGCACCATGGAACTCACACCAGGTACCCTTGCGGTACGGGGCATATTTACCGTGTAAATTTGCAGTAATCAAGACGTACAACTGGTCCCAACATGTGGTCAACACAGTTATTGATGGGCTCGTCGACTGGAAGCTTACTTCAAAGACATACTTCTCCGAGGAGATCAAGGTCTAGATAGTAAGTTCCTTGTCAAACCAAATTCTTTTGTTCTACTGTGTTCTAAGGGACTGTGCAGTTCTTACAGAAAAAATGGCGTATTGGGTTTTTATTGATTTTGCAGATTCACCTACTGGACTCGCTTGTGCTGCATAAATTCAAGGCGTTGGAGAAACCGACATGCACCTACCAGGACAATAGAAATTAGAAGGGTCGTCAAGGGCATGAGGCAGGAGGGCGGCGGTTACACATTTCAGTTTAGGGCTCGGGAGGTTGTAGGTGCGGAGTTAGAAGCAAAGGAGCTGTCATGGCTTGATGTCAAGGAAAATACCGGAAGCCCCGACGAAGAAGGCCAAGAAACGGAACAACCGCAGCGTACCGCGCGAACGACTGGTAGAAGTGCTCGTCCTCAACAGTGTGTGAAGGCAAAGGGATTGCAATCGGGAATGATCGACGTTGTAGTGATGTTGGCCTAGTCGATCGGAGATTCTGACCATGTTCGTTCATTTTTAGATTTTCACTTGCTCTTCATAACTCTTATCGGTCTTGTTATGCTGGACTTTCCCTTCGTACTCTCACTGCCCCCCATATTTTTCTTTCTATCATGTCATGATGTGCACGCAACCACCTCCAGATAAATGAGGCTCTATTTTTCATTTGAAACAAAAATCCATGCATCCATTCCTGAATGTGTAACCTAACAATGTTGGCTATGTGATAGTACAACTGCCTTCTTGCCAAATTCCCTCTCGTCTAGCAACGTTTTAGTTTTCATGTTATGCACTTTGTTCCCACTTGACTAAGCATGTACTTACTATGTACCTGTAAATTATTGCACGCCTATCATGCTATAATTGTCACGTTAGTGTACGTCTTCGTTCATGTTTATCGTATCCGTCACGTTGGAAACTAAAACACTTTCCCTTCGTCGGTTATGGTGTTTGTTCTCCTTCGGTGCACTTTCTTCCCGCTCACTCTACAATGTCACTTTACAGCAACTTTGTAATTGTATGTTTGCCATGTTACTGCACTTATGTCATATTGTTTGTTCTTTCTTGCCAGCTGGAAATCCTACGGGAGGGTGGATTGGAGCAGCTAATGCTTAGGAAGTCCGAGGTAGCTGCAAAGGAAGCTGCTTTGGAAGTCGCACTTGCGGCTGGGAAAAAGGAGTTGGAAGTTTAGGTCGCCCAATGCAACTATTGGGACAGGCAATACTAGTATGTGGATAGTCTTCTGATGAGGAAAGCTAAGAAGCCGTCGGCACACCACAAGTGGGGTAAGCAGCCAATCTCGATCCCTTCTTCCTCCAAAAAAAGAGGAGTCTAATTCAGATGATAGCAACGAAGTCGACAATGATGACCATTACGTTTCCAAAGCGGAAGAGGAAGTACCCCTTGCACAAGAACGTGGGCATCGCGACGAGGATGATATCCACCAAGGTGACATCCACCAACAACCACAACAAGTACATGGCAAGCACTACCTACACGACGATAGTACGTGTAATCCAGCAGGTAATGTACACCATGAAGAGGAAGAGATGCGGAACCCCGATGATGTTGACAAAGCGGGGGATGAGAACGAACACGCCTAACCAGCTGTTCAAAACGCTCAAACCGTTTCAAGTACGGACAATGCAGATGATGACGACCCAAACTTTGGTGGTTGCAAAAGCATGGCTAACATTGAGAATGTAGGAGATGATGATGCAAAAGACGATGGGGAAGACATTGCAGAAGACAATGTAGAAGTGTCAACACTACCGGGACATGACAGATCAACTTATGAGCTCCCGGCGAAATGATCATCTACGACCGAGTAGTACCCTTAGATGCAAGTTTTGCTACATCCTCCACGGCTTGCTACCAAACCTGTGAGCGGGGAGGAGAAGATGGTCGTCGAGTTCGTAACGAGTCAATGCACGTGGGTGGTGTAAGTACCTTCCTCCACAATTATATTGGTTCGGTTAATTTCTACACGTTATGTTACAATTATTTTATGGCTCGGTGTTTATTATGATGTTTACTGTATCAATCCACCATGCAGGGGTACCTTGATTTATAAGTTCATAGAGTTGTACAATTTTCTGAGCCGATTGCACATGTAGAATCTAAAACCTAGGAAATATCTTTGATGTAACATCCTTGATTCCTACAGTCACCTATTCAACCATGAAACACTAGAAAGCATAGGGTACTTCCCATAGTACTGCTTTCCTATTGAGATTGCGGCAACTCACTATTTTCACTTTGATTTGTATATTCGCGTACCGCTTGGTTATTATTCTCTTAGTACAAGTCTTTGTCAGCACCAACACTAATGTCGTAACAACCTCCGCCCTTCCAGATTATGACGAGGAGTGAAGTTGAGTCCATAGGTGCTGCGGCTGTCGGAGAAGTTGCGGTAACCAACCTCCTTTGGGAGTGGACCAACCCAGACGTTCCATCCTTTGAGGCCATGACTTCGCCCACACCGACTACGTAAGAGTTGTACACCGTTTGTTGCTCACTGGTAATAGTTATAGAAAAATCATGTTCTTATGCGTATACTGGTTATACTGGTTATACTACTTATATTGCTTCCACTGGAGCTGAATGCATCTCGTTTGTCCCTATTATCTTTCCGAACATTGTTGTAATCGTACTCTTATACTGCGGTATGCTTACATTGCTGCTAGGTTTTCTTCCCAATGTACGGAGGCCTCAGGGATGAACATTTCTATGTGTGCGTCATTGACTATAGGATGCGAATGAAGGTTGCACTCAACAGCTGGGACTATTATAAGGACTACGAGACCAACCCGATCTTCTATGCAACCTTCAAGCGGTTGATGGAGTATGTCGAGCCCTGTTTACGTAGTCTAAACGGAAGCGACATCACAGGGTTTGGTTGGAGAGTATTCGAGGCCCCTCAACAGAGAGCCAACCAGAGTTGTGGAATGATCTCCCTATACTTTATGGAACATTACAACAGCGATTTCACAACGGAACAACGTGGCAATTGCGCTTGGCCAGAAGTCATCACAGCTGACAGGGCACATTACGCATACCGTCTCATTACCGATCACTACAATAGATGTGGCAGTTACACTGTAGAGAAGGCACTCAAAGCAAACCCCCCTAAGAACTTGAAGAAGGCCAAGCAATGACGTAGATGATTAGGAATGGATTCTAAGGCACTTGAGACTCTTAAGTACTATATTAGTATTTCCCTTTTCATGTTTCCTTCATATTTTACCATGGTTATACTACGTGACAATTGGTGTTTTATTGTTCTTCCAACTCCATACTTAAAGATTGCAACCATTTCATTAATCTTAGTCGTATGTGCTGGTAACATCATAGTCGAGTAAGCATGGGATCGAACAGTTACATTAAATCGAATCCAATTGTAAAATCGTAAGATTTCACGACTTTCTATAATACCAAGTTCAAAGAAGAAAATGCATTACTTTTACACTATTATTCTTTTCGTTTCTACTTATTACTCAAATAATCAAATTATTTGAATAAAATAAAAAGTTTACTAATAAAACTAAGATTTTTATAGTGTATGCCAAACCGAGTGCGATAAACGACAAGCGGACAACTTTTACTTAGAAAGCAGAATCGTAAAATAGAAGAAAAATTATTGAGCGTACAAGTTGAACCACTAAACTAGAAGAAAAATCGTTGAGTGCACACCACTAGATCGTAAAATCATCAGATTTTAAGATATATATCGTCGATTTCAGTACTTTGTGTGTGACAAAGGGTGATTTATCTTAACTGTTGTACTCACATGTTCTTAGACTCAAAGCTGGATGTACTATTTGCTTACTACCCACTTCCGCAACATTGCAACTACATGACCCAAAAGAATTACGTACCTTGATGGTGGAAGAATACATGATAATGCATCATGGTCTACTTGGGAAGGCCACAATGACGGGCAAAATTCAGCTGCAATAGATTACCAGTTTGTTACTAACTACGTACCACTACCACCTGTACACCTCGGGGCAGCGTCTCCCCCCTCTCGAAGCTTGCACCACATGAAAAAACCACATCCCCCGATCTTATCCAAGCACGCTAAAAAATTCCCTTTGGGGGCATGCGAGCATGGCGTGGGATTCACCTGAATTGTGGCGACCAGACCACAATCACACATCGGAATAACACTCATATCGTACCAATGGAGTACGTTAGGTAGAATAGAGTGGTTTAATTAGCACGACGTGACAAAAAGACCAAATGGAACTACAATATGGAACTAACTTAAATAGTAAATTTGTAGGTATTTTCAATATGCCCACCTATCACGCTCAACCACCTAACTACCCAACCTAACAGCTTTGAATAGGCCAAATTTACTCACTAACTACAGCAGAAGGATCAGATCAGTAAAGTAGGTACAATATCAGTAATGCGCTAATATGGGTAATAATGCCTCATATTGAGTTTTCTTACATGTCCAAGTCAGTCTCGATGCGGGGCAGGCAGACGATAATATGACTTCATTAAAGCTTTACATAGGATTTGAAACACTATCAGTTAGATTCTTCTACAAGGTACATAAGCATATTTCGGACATGTGTGAAATATAATCACGTCTTATATAAATACAGATCGTACAAAGGATCGAGTAAACGTTATGTTGATAGTCACATCGTTGCGATACAGAATTTTCCGAACCACTCTATTAAACATTACCACTTCCAACATAATATATTTTTAGGCTTTCCAAAATGGTTATAACGAAAACAGAAGTTGGTTGGATTGAGATTTATAAAAGCAATAGGAAAGGCCGGAAACGAAAGAAAATATTCTATGTCTTGTTGTTGTGGACTCAGTTTCAACTCGTTATTGTTTTATTACAAGGACAAGCCTAACTACACACATAGCAATCCAACTAGCATCGGGGGGACAACTGTACCACTTCAATATCAGGCAACACTGTTCCCATGGACCTTTCCGTATTCTTGTCGATTTCCATAGTTAACTACCATGTACATCATACATAATTCCTTTTATGTATTTGCATTGGCAACAGGTCAGTAATGTTAGTCCCGGGCGGGTAACAATCACAGACTACTAGTACACTTTCAATAAGGAGCACATTATGATATGAAGGCTAGAAACAAGCACAAACAATAATGAGTCAACTTAAATACCAATTACCATGACACTTTCAATGCACCCACCTATCAGATGTCATGACCCAACCACCTAAGAGCATTGACAAAGCTACAACTACCCACCAATTCCGGAATGAGTACTAGCTAGAGTTATTACCAGGCCAGTACAACACATACGAGAGCAGTAATAGGCTAATATAGTAATTTTGGCATCGATAGTATCTTTATAGACGTTAAAATCATTCGAATGTGGGTCATCTAGATGTTTCGCACATAAACTTGCTCCACCATTCATTGCAGGTCCTCAACCTTACTCATTAGTCGACTGTACTCATCTTTCTCTTCCACAGGTGTTAGGTTTTTATACCCGCACCACATTTTCCACGAACACACATGGTCGAGGTAAACGCATCTGAGATACATCCGACCGCCTGGATAACTGCTGTCATACCAGACCATCGCAGGAGCAGTGCATATATATACATCGGTAGTAGACATCAGGGCAATTTGGAGGAACAAGAAAGAACGAAGAACGTGAATATGACACGGTAACAGTTTATAGGGTCACTGTGGGTTGGGGGAGGGGGACGAGCACTGCTTAGCCTTCGAATCCCCCTATGTAATCCAAATTCACAAATGACGGAGAAATTTCACGATTTAAAACGAACATGATAAATTCAATAAACGGCCGCAATTCTTCTCTACTCAAATTACGCCCTTTTGGGTCTGCTAATTTTCTACCTATCTCAAATCTCAGTCTGCTCTTTCGAGACGAAGAGCTGAAACCCGCTACTCGATTAAACAAACTGGAATTGCTCACACGACAGACTAGTTCATTCGCTTCCAGATGAGGGTTAACGTCTAACCTAACTATTTCATTTCAGCATTCTAGATATGAAAACTCTCTCGAGTGTAAGACAAATCTAACAAAGTTCCATTCAAGTTGATCAGGCAAGAACATAAACGTAATCGAAATCAAACATTAACTGAAATTCATCCAACTCACATAAATCGTTAAACATAATGAAATCATTCGTTCATAGGGATAAACCTAGGATTCATCTAATCTAAGTAAGAGAAGTTTAGGTCCTCACAATCTCGAAGGACGAATTAGATTTAGAAAAGGAAGCCATTTATTCTAGGTTTACACAAATAATTTTGAAAATCCTAATTTCGTCGATCTTCCCGAAGAACTTGATTCGTCGTCTTAATTCTTTATCTGATTCCGAGCTTCTTGAAGTTGCCTTAAAATTTCTCTCAAATCTCTAAATATTGCTATCCATTTCATCCGGGACAGTCTATCTAATTACGAGGAACAATTGGGCTTTTATAGAGAGGGGTTCCTAAAGTCTGATTGATGACCATAATGTGCTATACGTGGACCAAAAGTGTGCCGCACTTTTCGTCATATCTATAGCGCAGTTTTGGTAAAAATCCACTAACTCCTTTGACATTGAAGGTCCAAAAGTGCGGCACACTTTGGTCCGACTTAGGTGCACTTTTGGTCCGTCTCCAGCACTTGGTGATTTCTCCATTATTCGGTGCATCCAGTTCCTTCTTGCATATCATATAGCTCTGAATAATTTCCCGATGTCGTCGTGTACCTGAAATCGATCAAACACACTACGAAATGACATCAAATGGACCCGAACGGGTCTGAGACACTAAATCGAGATAAAAACTATAAATGCAGAAAACATCTTAAACTTCTATCCAAAACTATACAAATATGCATGGAATGTCACTTAGACGATGAACACGACAAATCAAGTGTCATCAGATGGCCCAGATTTTTTCTTCATAACAATCGATCCATATAATTTCAAATAACTTGGAGTATTTGGTGCATCAGATGCAGCGAAGAGTTTTCCTTTCATTTAAACGTCAATAATAGTAAGGATAAATTAAAAAACAAACTACTTCAACTTTTTTTTAAACTGCATCAAAATATTTTTTTAATTAATTAACACTTATGTAAAAATTATGAATTAATTATCGAAGCAAAGTAATTCAAACAAAAAATTAAATAGAAAAAGTCAAATTTAACCCCGATACAAGCAAAATACTTTTGACCAAATTAAAAAAGCCAAATTTGGCTCAATTTCTAGCTTTTTTAACGTTTAGCATTGTGGAATTTGGATGGTCTTAAAGCCTCCGTTGGTATACGTGATATTAAATGCATGTTATTTAAAATAACTAGATATTAGTAGATATTAATATCGAGTAGTGAAGAATGTGAAATTATGGTTTGGTATTTGATTTTGAGTACAAAAATCAATTACATATATGCCTTCATCTTCCTCTCTTTTAATCTACTTATTGGAACTTGATCATATTGATACTCACCAGCATAATGAACATTGAACATATTTCTTTTTAATCTACTTGTATATATAGTATACTAGATTATGTCTAATTTATTGGCCGAAAATTGAATGAATTAAAAAATTGTCTGTTTGAAAAATTCTAAATATAAAGACTAAAACTTATATTAGTAATTCACTAACTCATCAATTCTTCATTTACCCACTTTAACTATCATAATTTGATTTACTTCATCCATTAATGAAGAAATAAATTATCGTTTAATTTAAAAAATATGAGAAAGTATAATACTCTAAATTTTGATATTGTGTAAATCCTTTAAAATTTTAATTTTAGTTTGTATTCTAGACATGCTGCAAAACACCAATGATAATTTTAATTATTATTATGGGTAGTTTTTATATTTAAATTGGCCAAACATTGTAAAATTGAAATGGTATAAAGGTGTTGTAATCCATATAAACAAACAATAATTATAGTTTATGTGAATCTTACTTGCTAACAAAGCTAATACAAAATAATTTTTAATGATGGGTTAATTAGAAAAAAATTTGTTGGTCATTTATATGATTTTTTTTACAATAATTAAATAAATATAGACGCATAATTATGTTACTTGCAATAGTTAAACTTAGGCTTAGCAACGGTTTGGTTTAGATTCAGATAGTTGATAATCGTTTCACACATGTTGTAGTTTCGGGTTTGGGTAATATCTGCTTAAACACCCTTTCCAGTAGTAACTGCCATATCGTATCTATACCTGTAAGATTTTTTGATGAATATACCCGTCATTTTCAGTTATAACTATAATTGAAAATTAAAGTTTGAAATTTAAAGAAAAATCAAAGTTGCTATATTATTTTTCAAACACTTCAACTATGTAAAACACTAATCAACCTATGATAAAATTATATAACGGTATGATTTGATTATTTTATGCACAATAGTTTATAAAAATAAAACAATTAACCATGAACAATATGATTGAATGTAATTGAATTTTTTATTGCAAGTACTATTTACCAGTTTGGTTATGCTATCATTAACTTTGAATGTTGGATGACTATTTTTTATCAAAAATAAATTAAGTATGAAAAATTATAATGAACAACATTTGTGAAGATAATAATATGTTTTAAGTAATACATAAAAACTTATGAAAGAAACAAAAATTTAAATGGAAAATTAGAAGAGAAGAGATAAGGGAGATAAGATATGATTGGTGGGATGTAGATATAAAAAGGGACCAATAGAAAATATTGAAAGTGCCACATGTCAATACATTTTAAATGAATATCTATATATATTATTTTAAATTTTAGATTTTAAATTTAGGTTCAAGAAAGAAAGTCATACAAGAAAAAAGAACGATTTAATTACATCATATACTACTGAACTTCTTAAAATCTTTCACTTTTCGCCACTAAATTTTATTTAATGCATTCGTTACTATGAAAATCCAGTTTTAGTTTTACCGACTACTATTCCGTTAAAATAATCGTCGGTAAAGCTAAAATAGGACTTTAATGGTATCGTGGACACTAAATAAAGTTTAGTGACAACTGTTGAGAAATGTTTTTAAATGTTCAATGACATATTGTGTAATTAAGTAAAAAAAACAAATGACATGAAAAACAACAAAAGCGTCCCTATGCCAAAAATTGCTCCAGAGAAAAACGAAACCAAACAAATCAATCTAATCCAAAGAGAACCAAACCACACCAAGATTGTAAACGCAGCAGCATGATGAACCTATAAAAACGCCAAGAATAAAATCAAATCAGCAACTCGAATTCCATAACAAGAACGATTGCAACTTTAGCTATGAAATTGAGATTAATAAATCAACATAAAAATTCCATTTTCGCTCGCTGCCGGCTGAAACACATAGGCTATCCATCGAGCTTGAGAATGTTGGTGTCTGCTGCCGCTCCTAGAAACACGGAGAAACTCCTATTGTGACAATATATATAAAGTTATATGATCATATTAATTTAAACTATTCATTTATTTAATAATTATAGTTTATATTTAATTGTCTATATTAGTTGGTTTTTTAAATTTATTTTAAAAAATTGTTATTTTATTATCTACATTAAGTAATAAAAATATTACAATTGTCCTACAAACTTTTCTCTCAAACTTAGGGGTTTTTTCTCTCTATTTTAGGACTTCTCACCTTTTGTAGGTCGCCAACACCGCCGCCAACAAGCACTCCAGCCAGCCATCATCACCACCAAGCACCCACGGACGCCACCAACAAAACGACATCCACCGAGCTGTCGTGTCACCGCTAATAGAATTTATTCCAGTTTCATCGCACATGCGTACCCTCTCTATCTGGTGGGTTCCTTCCTAGGTGATAAAACCATGAACTTCACGACAATGGCACGAAAATGGAAATCAGCTGGAAGCCAGGTCGTGCAATGGATGTAGAAGATTTGGCAGTATGAAGATAGCTATATTGTTTCCATCACGAGCTAGACATCCGACTCATTCTGAAAAAGGGGCCCCTACAACGACAGTTTGCTGCTTTTTCATGAACTCAATATCGAAGAGGAGCCCAAACAGGTGGAAATTTTTAAAGTTCCGTTCTGGATACAAATACGTGATCTTCCGATTGGTTACTTTTCGGAAGAAGTTGACAAATTTCTGGGGAACTTCGCTGGAAAATTCTATGGTTACAATCAAGAAAATAAGAAGAAACAAAAACCTAATGCGTATATTCGCATTCGAGTGGAGTTAGACACTCGAAAACCTTTATGCCGAGAGAAGAAAGTCAGCCTATACGGGGCAGTTAGTACCGTATGTAAGTATAGGTACGAACGTATCCATAATTTCTACTACATCTACGGCATTGAAAGACACACAAATAAGTATTGTGATATGCTCTTCAAAATACTGGCGGATCAGATTGTGCAAAAATGGAGTGATAGCCTTCGTGTCAAGAATCTGTCGGAACAAGAGCGAATTGCGCTAAATTTCTTTGGCGGGGTCACAACGGAGGAGGAGCACTGGAAAAAGGCTCCAAAATCAAAAGAAGCAATGTATGGGACACCGATGGCCGAGCCAGACAAGTTGGAAACGCACAAGGTCAGGGTCCATCAACGCACCGGGGAGGATGAGATAATGGAGGATGCTCAAGCTGTTCGAAAACGTAGTTGTGACAAAAGCCCTAACACAGGGGAGCTGGTTCATGTAGAGATTGAAAGCCATATGCAACCAAAATCTCTAAGGAAGGACAACATTCCACCAGGATTTGAATTCCAAGCGAGTCGACTCGAGGCGACTCGCCCAGCTCCAAAGAAACCATTTCTGGTGGAGCTACTATCGACTCCACTACATCAATATAAGATTGAGATTGGCTACCCTACTTTTGTGTTTGTTTTTAGTTCTTTCAGAATTCTAGTTCGAGTCATGGCGATCGTTTTCCTTTCAATCTTATTTTTTAAACGTGCATGGTATTGTGTCAGGGGTAGGAGTTTTACGGATTCTTTTGTTTTGTTTTGTCTTATTTCTAGAGCCAGCTTGGTTTAGGAGTTATCGTAGATGCAAAGTACTCTCATTGTCTCAAGTTATCTGCTTTTCCTTTGTTTCCTAGGGAAATACCTCATGTTAGGAACCATTGTACTCAATGTCATATTCTTACTTTATCAATGAAGAATTCATCTTTTGATGTGTCGAAAAATGTAATAAAAATATTGTTGTTATTTTTATCTCTCACGTTTCCAAGTCTTTTTATCCTTTAAAGTTTCAGATCTTAAATGTATCTGTGCCACAACACCAAAATCTATACCTATAAATTCATAATACACAAAAAATTAGTACCTCAAATTACTTTTAGGTCCTGCATCAAGAGAAAATAGTATTATTTATCTGTACCTATAATTTTTAACGTGTACCGACATCAACGAAAGTTGGTACCTCTAATGGATCTAAGGTAGCAATTACTAATAAGTACCAAACATGAACAAATAGATACCTGTTTCATATCAGAAGTACTAAGTTCATGGTTCAGACACCAGATTACAGAACCAACCGTAGATGACATGTTAGAGAATATTGAAAGATATTTTGAAGGCCGATTACATTAAGAACAACAAATTAAAGTAGCAACTCACACAAATATATTAAGGGCACAAGCATTCCGGAATCAATCCCCGCAACTATTATAGAATATTCAAGGACGACAAGGTTCAAGATCCTTGGGGGTGGGAAGTGGGACGAGATGAGTGGTGGGGGTCGGCAGATTTGGTGGTAGTGGTCGGAGACGAGGAGGTGGTGGTTGGAATTAGAGATTGGAGAATAAGAGGTGGGCTCGACGGGTTTGGTGGGGTCGGGTGGTGGTGGTAGTGGTCGGAGACAAGGAGATGGTAATGGGAGTCGAAGATCAGAGAAGAAGAAAAGGTGGTGATTGTTGATGTGAAGAGAGGGTGTGACAACTAGAATTTTTTTAGTGGGTGGGTTGTTAAATAGAATAAAAAAATATAATTAGATAATAATTTTATATATTTATCCTAATTTCAACCATCAAATTTTGATACCTAATCTCAACCATCAAATCTTTAGAGCTCAATACTTTGGAACCCATTTGTGTAAACCATCTAGTGGGTGCTATTGTTGGACCAAGTCTAACTGGTTGATTATGATTTATGTATATACAAGCTTATTTGTTATTCCTCGTTTGGCTAAAGCTGATATCTCTTACCTTTATCTATTTATATGAAGTGGATAAATTAATATTTGTGTGTTTGAATCGGTGAATAACTTGAGTGATAAAATAAAAAGGGTGAGCACCATAACAATTGTCCATTCGGATAAGGTATTCAACTTGCCACGAGTTCTAACGTAGTGAAAATAGAATTTTAATATGTCCCGCGTCGTGATATGACAACCAATATGAGTATGAAAAGGTATATTTAACAAATTGTTAACTATGCAGATCTCTTATACAAAAGTTACATATGCAAAAAAATATTTAGAAAAGAAAATGTTTCTTAGAAATAATAACTACTAAGTATTAAATAGTTATCTTGCATTTGAACTATTTCAATATTGAATTTCACATTGATAATGCACAATAGAAATGAAAACCACGAAAGAAATCATTTTGCTGATAAAATGATAAAACACCAGAAAATAACAAAAAAAGATATAATAGGGGAAAAAGATGGAAGAAATTGTGGGATTTTTAAGGAAATTTAAACAAAAAATAACAACAACTAATAATAATAATAAAAAATATTTGATGAATAAACAAACACTCTTTTCTTCTTATCCTTTGTCTCTATCTCTTGTTCTTGTTCTTGTGTTGTGGGTGGGAAGTGTTCATTCTAAATCTCAACGTTTCTTCATTCTCTCCTTCATCATCATCTTCCTCTTTTCTTTGTTCCTTCTTCGTTTTGTCTGTTATTCTTCCAGTTCGTATTTCAGTTCGATGCCGTTACAATGTAACAACGAAAGCTAATTCCCCTTCTCTTCTTCCGCCCCCCACCCTTCAAACAATCATATTCCTCCTCTCTCCCCCCTCTTCTTCTTCTTCTTCTCCCTCAATTTCTGTTGATTCGTATTTATTATTTATCTAAACCTGAAAAACCCTACCCCACAAGATAATTTCGATTTCCATTTCCGATTTTCATCTTCGAATAAGGTAAGATCTTTTTATACACGGCGTCGGTTGTTTATTGCTCGTTTCAGGGTTTATTCCCTGCTTTGTCATCTAGGTTTTTTGTTGGTTGGATTCCTTGTTTATGAGTTTCATTTGGTTCGTCGAAATTATGTTTTTTTTTGGAGTTTCCCCCCAATTTCTAGGGTTTATCTTGCATGGGTTGATTGCGGTTTTTTTTTGTTGCAGATTGAGAATTCTAGGGTTTACATGGTTCCGGACGAGAAAGAAATGTCGATTCTGCCTAAGAGCGAGTCAATAATTATTCGTGACGTGTGGAATGAGAATCTAGAAGATGAATTCAATTTGATTATGGACATAGTTGATGATTTCCCTTTCATTGCAATGGACACAGAGTTCCCTGGAATTATCGTTCGCCCCGTAGGAAATTTCAAGAACGGTACCGACTACAATTACCAAACCCTAAAGGCCAATGTGGATCTTCTAAAGTTGATTCAGCTTGGATTAACTTTTTCAGACGAGAATGGCAACTTGCCAAAATGTGGGACTGGGAAGTACTGTGTCTGGCAGTTCAATTTCCGCGAATTCAACCCGGTTGAGGATTTCTATGCCGATGACTCCATAGAGCTTCTTACACAGAGTGGCATTGATTTCCAGAAGAACACCGAGGTGGGTGTCGATACCAAGAGATTCAGTGAGTTGCTAATGTCGTCGGGGATTGTGTTGAATGACAATGTGCATTGGGTTACTTTCCATAGCGGGTATGATTTTGGCTACCTGTTAAAGCTGCTCACTTGTAAGGACCTTCCTGACACACAATCAGAGTTCTTCAAGTTGATCAGGTTATACTTCCCTGTGCTCTATGATATCAAGCACCTGGTCAAGTTCTGCAATAGTCTTCATGGTGGATTGAACAAGCTAGCGGAGCTGTTGGATGTAGAGAGGATTGGAATCTGTCACCAAGCCGGCTCAGATAGTTTGCTTACATGTTGTACATTCATGAAATTGAAAGAGAGTTTCTTCAATAGTTCGACGGAGAAGTATGTTGGTGTGCTTTATGGCCTTGGTGTTGAGAATGGTCAGAATGCTCATTAAAATGAGGACAAAAAGAAGAAAAAAAATTGATTATGAAATAAAAAGTTATGAAAAAAACAAGTTTTGGTTAGACCTACATTGGTGTTCCACTGGCCTCGAGCTCTCTCTTCCTTTGCTGCCAAATTTTGCTGTTCATACCATGTTTGATTGTTTTCAAAAGCATGCAGGTATCAGAAGTTTGAGCAGGATTACCGTTTTCATCCCTCTGCTGCAATGGAGCTGTGAAACTAGAGGATTAGGTATCAAGATTGAAATGGTGAAGTCAACCGTTATAGGCTTCTATGCAGTCTGGTGTTTAAGTTAGAACAGAGGCAATGGAGCTGCGAAAGTTAAATCATCTCCATCCTGCAGAAACAGCGTTTAACTTCCTTTGTTCAAGTGATTAAGTTTGTTACTACGCAGATCGATAACGTTTCGGTAGGTAAAAAAACAGGTGATCTGAGTCATGGTATTTTGAGCCCGTATGGCATCATCAGTCAATATGACTGGCATATGGTGCACAATGAAGCGTGTTACTGGTTTTGTTTGGTATTGAAGTAAATAACAAATGTGTGTAGAAGGTAAAACGACTGTTTGCAGGTTTATATAATCGCCATAAACTCACTGGTGTGGTGGGAATACTCTAAAACAGTGCTGGAGATTTTCCTCGCTCCAATGTGAACATAATACTGGTTTCATGTTAGGAGGCTACGACTTGCATTTTCGACCTGACTATTAATTTCTCACGACACGGTTGACTAATTAATTTCTCACATTCACCATATTGTGATCATTGCGGTGTCCAATTTGACTCTAATTCACCCTTCTGTATCGGTATTTTTGGTCTGAACTATACCAACACCACCGCTACCAAGAAGGAAGAGGGGAGAATGCACAATTTTTGTGTCCATGCAAAATCGCAGGCTCTCGAAGATCAGATTGTGGTAGTCAGAATCTCTTTGCTCTGTACTCAAGTTTTAACAATCTAATTCTGGAGCCCTAAAGAACCCTCCCTCCTACTTTACATGAAATTTAGTTGGCAATCAATAATCACTCTCACAAAATCCACTGATAAACCAAACGAACAAAGCCAAGATCCAACCAACCCAGCAAGAATATCCCACCAACTTAGTCAAATTTCTTGCAAACATTCTTGCAGCATACAGACTGCACAACACCAAAGAAAGATTCACCATCGACATTCCCATGACGACAACGACGGTATTCCTAGTGTATGGTCATACTAATCTTGCTTCTCTTCTTAGTACCTGTTTGCACATATAGGAAATATTCAGGGAACATAAGCAAATTGACCAAGATGCGTCAATTAACCTAATGAAACATACGACTTCATGATTTATGTTTTCACAACCAAGAGGCCCGAAAATCTTGAGCGAATAGAAAATGCCAGCTACCTCTTCTGCAAATTTTATCAGAATGGTCGTCCTAGGTCGTTGCTGGCCTTCCATAGGAACAAAATGCGCTGTTACAACTGCAGGAAAACCTGCACCATCCAACACACCCTACAAAGAAGGCAATAAGTGCAACGTAAGAATGGGGTTCACCAATAAGCAAAGTAGGTCATAACTCAAAACTAACTGGTACGACATTGATGCAGGCTTTTTTCATTTACCCTCACAATTCCAGCAACAAAAGCGCCACAGTTAAAAGTTCCCATGTCTTTTGGAATGGAAATGAATCTGCAAATGTTATGGTTAATCAGAATTCCGTGATTGAACTTGAATGCGGCTCCAAAGACGATGATAAATAATCAATCATTGGTATATATGCATATAGAAACCAACCAGCTACAGGTACCTGTTGACAAGGAGTTCTTTCTCGCTGATCATGTATTCATCCTCATGTTCGGTTCCCTTCTCCAAGGAATCAGCCACCTACTTGAATACAAACAGATGATCAAGGAAAGAAAATACCAGATGCAAACTTAAGATCCACTGATTCTACATTTAGTCAAAACAGGTATGCAGAGGCTATAGCAGCAGAGACAATCAATCTTGTAGACCTCTAAGGCTCAGACACACTTGGATTTAGACGGAGCAGGATATGAGAATACAGAGAACGTGAACTGTCCATAATGGAGAAGGGACGTAAACTCCATTGTAATTACAATCAATAGAGACAATCAAGAAGGGAATACTGAAGGATGAACTTACTTTCCCAAATAAAACCTTCCACACTGTGCTGTGTACGAAAGACAAGATACCCAGAAGTCGTGTTTCACGTCTATTTCCCTGTAAAAGCAAGAACAGCACGAACATTATACATGACTCAAGCACAAGGTTTAAGAAAATTTCCAGAAAATAACAAAGTCGAGGGAAAACTCCCAACAGAACTAACATCATATTTTCTATATATTAAGACTACTAAATAGCTAGCTACCATACTCGGAACCAGCTAATTAGAGAGATGAAAGCGCACATTCAGCACAAAAAGGAGCAAATCAAGCAAGAAAATGGCTTTAGGATTCTTGCATTCAAGGATTTCGATATAGTTATAGGTACCAAAGCAAAGTCTCACTTTCTTTGATATAGTTAAGTCTTCTTAACACACATATTATTCAGTGATGCAGCAACTAACACATATTATTCAGTGATACAGCAACTAACCCATCATCCATGTCTGCTAGCAATTAATTTGATGCAAAGCTAATTACCAGAGAAGTCAAATTGCACGTCAATTTCCCCATACCAGAAAATGTTCATCCCATGTCACATAGCAACTAACTCATACCAAGTTAACAAGGACAGGGTATACCTTTTCTCTATGACAAAGAAGTTCAAGAACTCGAGCTCCAACAGCGTAGCCTGCATCCTCCAACCTGCGCAATTGAGGTAAACCATAACGCAGCATGAACTAAAGCTTCAAGCATTTTCCATAACAATCCAATACAACTTTGCTATTTTCTATGTCTTTATCAAATTAGTTACCCCCATTTTCCTGTTCAGTTTATAGCAAGCTTTTGGCCAAAGGTATCTTACCTTCGTTCTAACTCAGCAATATTGTCAACCTGTGTTTGGTTGTACTGAACGAGCTCCGAAAACAAAAATGCAAAAGCACTCAGACTAACCTGAAACCGAACAAGAGAAAACAATATGTCATCAATTGGCAACATAATTCAAACAACAATCATAAGCTTCGATACTTATTCGAATTGTATTTTTTACTAGACAGCAATTAAAGAAGAACAGTCAGTGTAAGCAAAACAAGTAAATTACCAAAACAAGCAGGGCTAACAAAGATCACAGTCATCAATTCATCAGAATACTGAACTATCATCTTCCAGTACAACGCAAACGAGTCTATATAGGGTTCAGGCAAAACAACAAAGTTGAAAGATCAGATCGATTCGTTTGGTGTCCCGGAAAATGCACACAGCAAAGAATCAATCATTCAGGATCAACTGACAACCGGAAATCTGACTATTCCAAAAAGCGGTCCCATATTTTGGGAGTACGGCCATCTCAGCGAGCAAACTAGTAGCTCTAATATGCCTACCAGCTCCATAATCTTGTCATCAGCAAACAAACATGAAAACTACATCTAACGCAGAGTTTAGAGACGGTTTACCTCTTGCTTGCCCTTGCTTAGGGGTTTGTCGAGGACATTGGAGTATTGCTTGATCTTGCTTGCTCCTATCATCTTTCTTCTTCAATTATGAGGAATAGCCACAGATTTATCCTCCAATTTAGAGGAGACGGAGATCGAATCACTGAACGAATTATCTCATGTAGTGATGGAGTCTGTTCGGCAGCTGACAAAGAGAAAACGGAAACTGTTGAGAAATGTAGGGGTTGTTTGGTTCCGGGAGTAAATCATCACAAAAGATTTCGAATCAACGGGATGATTAACTTTAATAGTTTTGAAGGTTTAACTTTTATTTAAAAGGTCCTCACGTCGAGAAATTCATCAAAACATTATTAAGCTGAATTTTCATTTTCGCACCGTCGAGATATTTTGATATTGGAATGAATCGAACCTTCACAAAAATTGAAAAAATCGAGTTATCTACTTTAAGAATCCTTTAAGTTTAGCGTTTTTTAACAGCTCTAAGATCGTGTTTTTCGTCAAAATGGTCTGAGTCTTAATTTACCAAACTCGCCATTAGCATTTTCCGTCCTATTTCGTCAACTTTGCCAGTGTGAACTGGCCACGCATGCACGCCACCTCATCATTAATCCTAATCATCCATCGACAAATTAAAAATTAAAAAAAATTAAAAACCCATCTCTCCAGTCCGGCCGGAGGATGGACTTGGAGCTCCACCTCCGAAACTTGTCTGACCCGGGCTGGGACTCGGGTTGAGGAGGGTTTTGCAGCGGTGGAAATTGCGGTGGTAGTCACAGGAGAGAGGGGAAGAAATAAAGGAAGAGAGAGGATGGAGGGGGAGAGAGGTAATTTTTTATGTTGTAATTTGTTGATTAATGACTAGGACTAATGACGACGTAGCGTACATGCGTAACCGGCCCGAACTGTTAAAGTGGACAGAATAAGACGGAAAATGTTAACGAAGAGTTTAGTTAATTACGATTCAGATCATTTTGATGAAAAACATGACTTTAGAACTGTTAAAAAAGGCTAAAGTTAGAGACTTTTAAAGTCGATAGCCCGTAAAAACCAAAACAAAATCATTATTCATCTTCTTCTCCATCCTTTCTTACTCTATTTTTTCCTTTGCGGCTTCAGTCTTCCTCTCTCAAGGCGCCGCTCTGGCCATTGCGGCCATCGAAACTCTCTTCAACCGCCTCCAGTTCTTTTCTCAAGTTGCATGATTCCCTCATTCTTCTCAATTCCTCACTATCCTCAACTCAAAGCTCTTACAAACCATCACTTTGTTGATCTCAACTGTTCCATTTTGATATTTGAGCTCCGTTAAACTTTGATCTTGTGCAGGGATAAGCCTTCATACAAGAAGGTTGAACACTCCCCACTTCTCACCCCTCAAGGGAATTTATGATTCAAATGCAAGACCTCTGGGTACGTAGCTACACTAGTCGACAAACTTAACTAACTGGGCGAGGAACATTTGGATAGCTACACACATCTTCATTGAAATGATTTCGCCTCGCCTCAACTCAATTCAACTAGTTCAGCCCAATGGGCTCCCAGTTTTTGCGTAGGCCTTATGCTTATTTTCAAGACGATTTGGGACTATTTACATTGTGTGTATAAGAAAAGTTTTGTTTGTAAGGCTAACCGCAACCCTCCATGTATAATAGAAGGATGATAAATGTGGTTTTAGCATTTTAACCGCTTTGAAAACGGCAACTGCTCCAACCCAAGACATGCTATATTTTTTTAGTTTCATATTTGTCTATCCTCTTTTTGTTAAATGTCACTTATGAACACTCAACATATATTTTTGAGTAAATGTTTTTATATTGTTTCATGATAAATTGATACAAACATGTCGATAAAATTTCGTAAAAATTTGAGTTCAAATTTATTTGATTATTTTTAGACTCCTTCTATTCTTCAATTATTGTTCACATGTTTTTATGAGTACCACTTGATTATGTAGAGTGATGCACGGATCGTCTTTACTCAATTTTGTCCAAGAGTACAGTCATTTATAGGTCTTTAGGGTGAATGACAACACAACAAATTATTCATAGTGTAGTCATCTAGGGTTTTAATGTGACACTCCGATTTCGGGCCGTAATTTGATTCTAGGTTTAAATCTGTGTTCTATGAATTCTAGAATTGCAGATGAATGGAGAGTCACGGGCGTGGTTATCAGATAGACAACAATCGTTGTAAAAAATCAGTCACGGGTGTGACCATCCAGAGATCACTGTCGTAACTTCAGTAGGTCACGGGCGTGGTTGCTTGGCAGCAACGAGCGTGGTGGTAATTAGGCCACGGGTGTGACAAAATTATTATATAAGCAGAGACGCGACCTGCTAACTTAGAATTACGGAAACCCCAATCTTTCAATTGTATGTGACGACGGCGATCGATTAAAGGAAGAGGAGAGGACCAAGTCGATCGGTCCCAAATTAGTAGGAGAGGCCCGGAGATTGTAAAGGAAGCTTCAGAAGGTAATATATCATCTTCCTCCATTCTCAATCCTTTGATTTGAATCCTATGTAGGAAAATCCTGACAGGTTTTGGGGTTTTGGGATTTAAATCCTATGATTGAATCTCTTCAGGTCAGACAGACTTGGATGCTTGAGCTTGGAAAGGTGACTTCAGATTAGACTCTTCTAGGAAAGCTAATAAGAGGTGGGGATTTAGGATTACTTTTATGCTTTCAGCGTAGAATTGTAATTAGATTGTTAGGCATCCAATGACTGGATTCGCATCGCACAAAAAGTTATTTAATTGTGAGCATAAGTTCCTAACAGATGAATTGTGGCGTGTGATCCATAGTTCTTGACAGTATAATTCAGGATAGGCCTATTAGGTTGACTCATGATTATGTTCCATAGGTCACCCACCCATGGACTACGCAATCCCCCATGTTATAATCAGGCTCAAGTAGGACGTGATGAGTATGTCTTCAGTTGCTATTCTCACGATAGTCAGGATGGTTTCATGGTCTGATCCACCATGAGGTTTTCCACTCACAGTTAAGGGTGGCTGTTGCTAGGTTGATGCCTATAGGACCACATGGTCATATTATTAGATGCTAGTTCAGTTCTTCGCGAGACAAGCTTAGTCACTCAGTGTTTATCACTGACCCCCCTTTTCACTTATTTTCTTGTATGATAAACTATGGAATCTCAGGAGAAAATCCCGCCTAAGAGAGCTATACAAGCAACGACACCTCGACCGAGTGGCTTTGGGAGTCATAGAGAGAGGTACCTTGGAGGACCTCGATTAAGCCTTTTTCATTTTTTAGATTTTTTCACATTTCCAGATTTATCGGATGGTTTTCAGTTGTTTTATAGACTTATCTCTAGATGTTGATTCCCTACATTAGAATGTTTTCATATTGTTCTTTAGTACGGGATTTGAGCCTTAGATGCTCTGTTTTCTTTCCGCTCCCATTTACTTATGTTATGAGGTGTTTTAGTTTAGTGTCTTATTTGTATGTCATGATTATTTATGTGATGAGTGAACCCGCGAGTAATGCATGGGTCGGACCGCGTGGTTCGATCAGGTCGTCTAGGGTGGATTCCACAACCTGTATAAGAGCCTAGTTATTTTCTACTGTGTGACCGTGTTGGGTGGTACCGAGGGATCATGAACCTCGAAGCAACCCGTGCTCACAGAAGCTCAGTACTGAATAACCTGAGGAGATGCTTCTTCTGTGGTAGGGGTCTGTAAGTTGATTGTTTCTGTGAAGTTTTGAAATGGATAGTAAGGCACGGGCGTGGCGGAAAGTACATCACATGCGTGATAGATCGACCACCACGTGCGTGGCGTGTTTTGGGTAACAGCCGTGACTTAGTTATGATCACGGGCATGGTTAGTCATTGGCCACAGCCAGATACCAAGGCAGCGGCTTGGAGGGCAGAGCACCTTGAGGGTATGAAAAAGGAGAGCGCCAGGCCTCGAAAGAGGAGAAAGGGAGGAAGGAGGCTTCAGACGGGTCGTAGCAGTTGCTAGCACCTCAGATGAGGAGCATTATGGTGGTCCTGCATCACAGACTCACTTCTCTACCTCTGTCACCCCAACAACGCAGCAGAAGCAGTCCACTGCAGGATTTGATCATCCTTCTTGCCTGGAGTGTAGGATGCGGCACTGGGAGCGTGTCTGAAGAAAGCGGGAGTCTGCTTCTGGTGCGGGAAGCCGGGGAATTTTGCTCGGGAGTGCACCGAGATGAGTAAGCATGCAGCATCAGAGGTGATGGTGCAACAGGGATAAGCTCCGTTTGGGAGTAGGATCAGGGGTGGAGGCTCTAAGTCACGGCCGTTACAGGCGCCAACATAGTTCCCTTGGGACACGGTATGCTGCAAGGGAGGAACACAAAGGCACATAGCAGAGTGTATGCCATTAGAGTTGAGGCAGAGGTTGCCCTAGATACCATCACGGGTACAATTTTCCTTTCTAGCAGATCCTTTCATGCCTTGTTTGATACTGGTGCTTCACTCTCTTTCATATCTTCTTTCGTCGTTTGTCTATTGCCCTTTATGCCTACTATGATGAGTAGATCATTTAGAGTTAGTATCCCAGTAGTGAAGACTCTGCTAGTGGAGTCTTAGGTAGAGGGAGCAATTCTGCTCTTTGACGATAGGGAGTTCCAACGAACCTTATCATTCTTCCTTTTGATGAGTTCGATTTGATTTTTTGGATCGTTTGGTTGGAACACCATGGAGCCATGGTGGATTGTAAGAAGAAGATGATCAGGTTCTCTACACATGAGTAGGACGATGTAGTCATCACTAAGACACAAGGGCAGATGCACCATGGGGGTCCTTTCATTTTTACCTTGAAGAAAGAACGATGCAGGATGACTCGTACTAGGGTTAGGCTGCGTTCTGATGCGGGATGCCAGTGGTGGCATATGCATCTCACCAGTTGAAGGTGCATGAAATGAACTACCCAGTTCATGATTTGGAGCTGGCGACTGTGGTTTTCACACTGAAGCTGTAGAGACATTACTTGTGTGGCGAGACTTTTAGGATCAAGACTGATCAAAAGAGTCTCAAGTACTTGGTCGATCAGAAGGAGCTAAACAGCAGTAAGAGGCGCTGGGTAGAGCTCCTTCAGGACTGTGAATGCATGATATATTATCACCCATGGAAGGCTAATGTAGTGGTTGATGCCTTGAGCAGAAAGGAGAGATTGACCGAGTTGGTTGAGATGCGGAGCATAAGAGCTGAGTTGGAGATCGATTCTGATAAAGGATTACTAACGATATTGGTAATACGAACCTTTTTGCTGGATCGGATTTTCAAGGCTCAGTCAACAATTGAGCTGGTTACGAAGGCGCAACTGCTTGTGTCGGCTAATAAGGCTACGACCAGGAAGGAATGTGTGATGCTTTCCCAGGAAAGGATGTATGTACTTGCTGGGTCCAAACCGAGGGAGGACAATTTGGATGAGGCGCATTCATCCTCTTATGCCAAGCACCCAGGTGAGAAGATGTACAAAACACTTCGACCTCACTACTGGTGGCCAGGCATGAAGAAGTAGGTGGTGCAGCACGTGGCGAGTTGTGTGGTATGCCAGAAGGCGAAGGCCGATCATCGGGCATTGAGAGGGTTGCTTCACCTCTACCAATACCGGTGTAGAAGTTCGTCAGTGGTTTTCCCTTGGTAAATGGGAAAGATGCAGTTTGGGTCATAGCGAACCAGTTGACCAAGGTGGCTCATTTTCATAGCCATTCTATTTAAGCCAGATGTGGAGGAGTTAGCAGGTTTGTATGTGGAGCACATTGTGAGGTTGCATGGAGTACCCAAGATGAGTATCGGATTGGGACCCCAATTTTACTTCACATTTATGGAAGGGCTTACATGCAGCCTTGGGGACAAGCTGAATATCTCTATCGCTTATCACCCACAGACTAATGACCAATCGCAACAGACCATCTTTACCTTGGAGGAGTTGCTTTGCTCATATGTTTTAGAGTTTAATGAACCTTGGTTGAAGGCCTTATCGATGATGAAGTTTGCTTATAATAACTCCTATCATCACAACACCAGGGTAGCTCCATTCGAGGCCCTAAATGGCAGGAAGTGCCGGACCCCACTCTTTTGGGATTGGGAGAGGAAGAAATAGCTGACCAGACCTCAGATGGTTCAGGAAACGGCCTCTCGACTGTGAGTGATTCGATAACATATGGGTGTAGCTCAGAATCGACAGAAGTAGTATGCAGACACAAAGGCTAGAGAGGTCGGCTTTAAGGAAGGGCATAAGGTTTTCCTTTGAGTATCTCCATGGAACGGGGTGATGCGGTTCGGCAAGAAGGGAAAGTTGGCTCTCGGTTCATTCATCACGATATTATTCCGAGGATAGGACCAGTATCTTACAAGTTGGCTTTACCAACTGGGTTAGATCGAATACATAATGTATTCCGTGTGGGTTTTAGTGTGCTTTGGGCTTACATTCATAAGCTAAATTAGGTGATCCAACCAGATGAGATTCAGTTGGAGAGGGACCTGAGCTTCGTGGAGCAGCTAGCTCGGATCGTGGATAGGAAGGTCTGCAACATGAGGAGTAAGGAGACGCCTATACGGAAGGTGATCTAGCAGAATCAGGAGTCGAGGCTGCAACCTGGGAAACCGAGGCTAGCATGTAGGAATGCCTACCCAGAACTCGTGAAGGATTACCTAACATGTAATTTCTTTTCCCGTGTTATGTTTTCACATTCAGGTTTAGGGAGGAACCTTTTGTAGGAGGGGAGAGTTATGAAACCCCAATTTCGGGCTGTTATTTGATTCTGGGTTTAAATCTATGTTCTGTGAATTCCGGAAATCGCTAATGAATGAACAGAAAGTCACGGGCGTGACCGTCAGCCTGTCATGGGCATGGTTGTCAGATAGACAACAATCGTGGTCACCAATCAGTCACGAGCGTGATAGAGATCACGATCATGAACTTTAGTAGGTCACGAGCGTGTGGCCTGGCAGCAACGGGCACGGTGGTATGTCGGCCACAGGCGTGGCAGACTGATTATATAAGCAGAGTCGTAACTTGCTTACTCATAATTATTGAAACCCTAATCTTTCAATTGTCTCGAACGACGACGATCGATTACAGGAAGAGGAGAGGACCAAGATGATCGGTCTCAGATTAGTAGGAGAGACTTGGGGATTTTTATAGAGGAAGGTTCAGAGGGTAATCTATCTTCTTGCTCCATTCTCAATCCTTTGATTTGAATACTACGTAGGAAAATCCTGACAGGTTAGAACTTGGGATTAAGGATTACTTTTCCGTTTTAAGCATAAAACTGTAATTAGATTGTAAGGAATCTAATGATTGGATTATCAAGACTGTATAGTAGCGCGTGATTGATGTGCATTTTGGGCGTTATCAAAATAATCCGGCTAATAAATTAACCGAAGTCGAATCTCCCTAGGGTCTGTTTTAATAACTTACTCAAAGTTGTAATTAGTAGTAATTAAAGTATCAAGTATTGTGGTTTAGGTGCCACGAGGATCAATCAAACAATCAAAGTGGAAATGAAAATTGCTTTAAAGTAATTGGTTGCAAGACTGCACGATAAGAGTTTAGACTATTAGAGATGAAACTGCTTAGATTTTGAATCCACCTAAGCCATTCTAATTCGCAAATGACAGAAAAATTTCACGATTTACACAAAACAAGATAGATCCAGTAAACTGTCGCAATACTTCTCTAATCAAATTATGCCCTTTCAGGATCAATAATTTGCTACATATCTAGTATCCTATTCCACTCTTGCAAGAATACGATCTAAAACCCGTTAGGCAATTTGCCGATTAAGAATCTCTCACACGACAGACTAGTTCATTCGCTCACGGATGACTATTAACGTTTAACCTTGTTGATATGTAAGCCTTCACGTGTCTAACGCGTTGTTTGGATGAGTTATTTTGGATATGTAGTATTTTGGAATAAAATGATGGGTAATTTGAGAATGTGGTGTTTATGAGGTGCATTGGGTGTGATAATTATCTTGTTTGGGTAATGGGTTATGCAATGTGGTATTTTGTAACGAAAATACCACATTCTCAAAATAGTGAGGTATTTCAAATACCTAGGTCTTTGGTGAGGTATTTCAAATACCTAGGTCTTTGGTGAGGTATTTGAAATAACTCAAAAATGAGTTATTTCAAATACCACATCCCAAACTACCACATATTTTGGTTTGGTTGCTAAACGAGTCATTTGATGAGATATTGGAAATAACTCAAAAGTCAGTTATTTGAAATACCACAATCCGGAATACCACCGATTTTGTGTTGATGCCAAACGAATTTGACCGAAATAACTCAAAACGAGTTATTTCGGCGAAAATACCTCACCCAAATACCTCATCCAAACAACCCATAAGACAAATCTAATATAGATTCATTCAAGTTGATCAGGTAAGAACAAATTGAAAACTAAATACAACATATACTGATTTCCATCCAATTCACATAAATTGTCAAATGTATCAAATCATTCATTCATATGAATTAACATAGGGTTCATGTAATCTAAGCAAGAGAAGTTTAGCTGCTCATGGTTTCGAAAGTCAAATCAAAATCAGAAGAAGAAATCATTGAATCTAGGTTTAATGATGGACGCTTTTTAGGCGTTAAAAAAATAATCCGATTAATAAATTAACCAGAGTCGAGTTTCCCTAGGGTCTCTATGTCGTGACTACTCAAAGTTATTAAAATTGGTAATCGATTAAACAGGTTTTGTGTTGTAGGTTCCACGAATTTCTAAGCCTACAAATTATTCTAATAATACAAATGTTAGGGAAAATAACACAAGGCTGCAAGATTGCACGATATATAGGTTTGAACCAAATGGGAGAAAATGGCTTAGACTTCGAATCCACCTACGCTATCCAAATTCACAAATGACAGAAAAATTCAACGATTGAAGCAAAACAAGATAGATTCAATTCACCATCGCAGTTCTTCTCTAATCAAATCATGCCCTTTTGGGTACACTAATATGCTACCTATCTACTATCCCAGTTTTCCTCTCTATTGAGACAAAGATCTGAAATCCACTAGGCGAAAAACAAACAAGAACTGCTCATACGATAGACTAGTTTATTCGCTCCCGGATGAGGGTTAACGCCTAACCTAGTTAGTTAATTTCGGTGTCCTAGATATGCAAGCTCTTTCGAGACGAAGAAAAATCTAACAAGGTTCTATTCCAGATGGCCAAGCAAGAATAAGAACGAATATGAAATTAAACATAAACCAAAATCCATCCAACTCACATAAATCGTCATAGTCAAACAATCATCCGTTCATAAGGGTTCATCTAATCCAAGCACATGGAGTTTAGCTTCTCATAACTTTGAAGAACAAATTAAAATCAACAAAGGAACACATTGGAATTAGGTTTACAAGAAGAAAATTGAAAAACCTAATTTCGCCGAGAACCGTAGAAGAAATCGATCCATCAATCTCAATTATGTCTTCCGATCTGAGCTCCTTGAAGTCGATGCCTTTCTCATCACTCTGAATTCTCTGAACTATTATCTAATTTTCATCCAAAAGGGTCTGTGGTCTATGAGGGAGAGGTGGGCTTTTATAGAGAAGGATTCCTTAAGCTGACGGACTACTAAAAGTGTGTTGGACCAAAAGTGTGTCCCACAATTCTGGTCATTTTTACAGAAACCTCTGAATTAGAAAGCTGTAGAAAATTGAACTAGATTTCCAAAGCTGTCGTCCTTGCATCAATCCAACTTTTGAGCTAGGAGATATGTCCAAAATACGAAACTGTTACGTTTTCTGACCAAGTCGAGATTTAAGCCCATTCAAGATGTCGAAATGCTTCTCATTCCTTGTCCTAGATCATTCATGCATTCCGTATCACTCTGATTAATGCCTCAATGTCGTTATGAACCTGAAATATATTAAAAACACTTCAAAACAACATCAAATGAACCCCGACCGGGTTTGAGACACTAAATCGAGATAAGACCTTAATATGCATAAAACATCCTAAATTTCTACATATAACAATACAATTATGCATGAAATCTCATTTAAATTAGGGCTATATATGTGACAAATCTAGTGTCATCGTTTACACAAGAAACTATGAAGAACCTAATTTCGTCGATCTTCCCGAAAACTTGATTCCCCATCTTAATCCTTGTGCCGATTCCAAGGTCCTTGAGGTTGCCATTTCGTCGCTCTCAAATCTCTCACTAATGCTCTCAATTTTATCCAAGACAGTCTGATTGAGATGGGATCCAATTGGGCTTTTATAGAGGTGCTTCCGTATGTATGACGGACTACCAAAAGTGTGCCATAGATGAACCAAAAGTGAGTGACACACTTTTGGTATTTTTTGCGTGCACTTTCAGTTATAATGTTAAACACCTGAACTGTGAAACCCGCCCCTAGACGACTCGATCCAACCACACGGTTCGATCCATGCATTGCTCATGGGTTCACTCAAACTTAAATCATAACAACTGATATACATAGTAACTGAACTAACAATCCTCAATACTTAAGTAAAACGACACCAAAAAATAAACAGAGCATCGTGGCTCGAATTCAACATCTAACATCACTGAAAAACATCCCAATCCCAGGTAAACAACCACAGTAACATAAGTCTGAAAAACAACTTAAAACATGAATGTCGATATGAAAACTATGAAAACACTGAAAGAGCTAGCTGAGGTCCTCCATGGTAACTCTCTCTATGACTTGCAGAGTCACTATGAGGTGGTGTCTCTGCTCATGCTCCCTTCTTAGGTAGCATTGGCTCCTGAACTCCCAAGGTTGATCATGCATGAAGAAACGTAGCGGGGTCAGTGATAAGCATTGAGTTGCTGAGCCTGAACATGAAGAAATGAATAAGTATCTAGTAATGTGATCCTGTTGTCCTTTAGGAATCATCCTAACGTTAGCCACCCCTAGCTATGAGCGGATGAACTCATGGTGGATCAGACCATGAAACCACCTTGAATACCCTAAGCAGCAACTAAAGGCATACTCGTCACGTCCTGCCTGAAACTGAATGTAACCTGGGGGATCGCACAATCCATGGGGTGGGTGACCAACGTATATTGCGAGCTAGTCTATTCTAGTCCTATTTCATAATCCCAACATGAATGGTGAACATGCACAGTTCCTCATTGTGAGCTTATGCTCGAATCATAAACATCTATATGTGTAGTAGATCACACGCTACTACACAGCCTAAAACTCTTAATTGCATAAAAAATCTATCTGTATAGTAGATGGTACACTACTTTACAGTAGATCGCACACTACTGTATAGTTATGAAGATCAAAATAAGGATTCTTGACAACTAATTCCAATTCTTCGCATAATGCAGAAAAGTAATCCTAACCCCTACCTCTGAAAGCTTTCCTTTGAAGAGTATGTTCTGAAGTCGTCTCCCTAGAGTTTGCTTGCCTGATCTATATAACTTGAAGGGAACAATCATAGGATTGAAATCCCAAAACCCAAAATCCAAACCTTTCAAGATTTTCCTACGTGGGATTCAAAGCAAATGATTGATTGAGAAAGGAGGAAGAAGGTAGATTCCCTTTTGAAGTTTACTCGACGATCTATAGGCCTCTCCTAATAGTCTGGGATCAATCAACAAGACTTTCTCCTATGCTTGGAACAATCGCCACTCGTCAAAACTTTACGAGGAAGAAGAAAGTTAGGTTTCTATGTTTTTGGAATCGCTACTCTGCTTTTATAAGCTGTCCACCACGCTCGTGGCCTACTACTTACCACACCCGTGGTGACATGGAAACCATGTTCCTGATCTACTGATGGCCACGACCGTGATCCTCCTGCTCCCTCATTCGTGACTGTCACTGGCCACGGTCGTGATCTACCTGATGATCACGCCTATGATAGACTATCCATCAAGGCCATGATGGACCGTTTGATAGTGATTCTCGCGGATTCACAGAAACCAAAATTATCCTAGAATTAGATATCAAACCAAAATCGGGGTGTCACATGAACTTTGATTACAGACCAAAAGTGCACTTATGGTTCAGCGCCCGTACTTTGAGAATTTTCCATTCTTTGATGCATCTAGCTCCACCTTGCATATCATACAGTTCTGAATAATTCCCCAATGTCACTGTGTACCTGAAATCGATAAAAATAATACGTAACAATATCCAATGGACCCCGAACAGGTCCAAGACACCAAATCGAGATAGAAGTTAGAAATGCACGAAATGTTGGAAATATGCACCATGGACTTGACCTCGGTGTGATACCGAAGTTAAGAAGGATGCGTGAGTTCACGAGAAACCTCAGTTTAGGTCCAAGCTAGCTGACACTAGCTGGCATCAGCTCCTCTGTGAGCTAGATGAAGCTAGGGACTAACACTGAAGCTCGTTCAGCTCAACTTTGAGCTGGATGATAGTGTCACTAGCTGCGGTATTGAGTTGAGCTAGAGTTATGGTGGGGAGCTAGGTAGTTGGACTGATAACTCTCTCTCCTAGGATGAATGGGCACACACCCTTTCGTTTGATTCAAACACTTTCTGAGTTGTTTTCCCTCCAAAATCCGTTGGACTTCAAGGTAGTTGCCTACAAGTCTATCCTTGGGGATGATGACACCTCTTGGTACAAGGCATTCACACCTTTTCGTCCCTGGACCCCTTTGCCTATATAAAGGAGGCAGTAGTGTGGCAGAATACACACAGAAAACAGACATCTATCCTAGCCTACGATTCTAAAGTGACTCGAGTATCCGAAGCCTAAGAACTTGAGTGGAGACGGTCTTATCCTTGGAAGGGATTTCCTGATACCCAAGGCTTATAAGGGTGGAAATACTCTTTTCGGAAAGTGGTACCCACGATTCCGTCTTGATCCTAGATCTCATCACCTATCAAAGCTTGAAGCATTGCTACTTAGAACCTCCTAAGCTAATACGAAACATCCTAAACTTGCCACACATCATCATACATGTTACACCAACCATCTTGACTTATTCTCAAGGGAAATCAATTTAAAGATGAAACCAATAATGAACTCACTCACTGTGTCTTAAGGATAGTGTTTATGCGCTTATTATTAGCTCTGAAGTGTTCTTCCAATACTTGCATATCAACCTACTCCTACTCATCACATCAAGGCACTTCAAACACAAATAAAGAGGTCTTTTATTTGGCTTTGTAATGTGGACAGAAAAGAGAAGAGAAGGTGATATGACTTTCGATGGTGAGTGTACATAGCGACAAACGAGTCAATCTACTCTATTATGGACCTGAGTTACTAATCACAAACAATGCTATGCAAGGATCTATTTGTACCAAGAGCTTCAAATTAGCTCGTCTATCCCTTATTAAAACTACTACTTTGAGCTTTTCTGCTCAATTATTCAACTAACTCGAGACCTTTTGGTCTTATTTTTGTTTTCCAATTTTCTTCTCTCGAGACTGGGTTTTTTTTACTTATGTCCTTCCTTTTTTTGAGATTTTGAAAATTTTCTTTTGGTCATATGTTCGAGATTTGAAAAATATATCACGAAAATCAAGGGAAACTGTGTAATCCTACATTAGATACAATTTTAGCAACTTTATTAACTTCTACACTCGACTCAGTTACATGCGACTAATGTACACATGATTAAATGAAGGCTTGAAAGAAAAGGGGATATGATATTATGGAGGATATGAAAAAGTCTTTTTGGCTATGATTGAGTTACCTAGGGGAAAATATAGGGACATGATGGATACTTTTGCGATTGAGCTTTTCTAAGTGCCTCTATCATTTTAGTGAATCAGTGCCTAGTGAATTCAGATTGGTATCTGGCAAGCATCTGATTAACATCAAATAGAGAAGACCACTCAAAATAATTTAAGAACAAATCTATTAATGAAGCAGATTATCTATATTACAACATGGTCTTTAAGGCCTCTCATTATTTTACTAGATGGTAATTAAATACCATGCATGCCCGGTCACATCATGTTGGAGAGTCCATGCTACTTTAAACATATCAAAGTAACTCTAAAGAACGAATCAATAGACTTTGATCACTTGCCAATACTCCTATCAAATCAGGTTCACAAGTAAATCACCAATTGAAGTGCGCAAATCACAGGGATATATTCTAAGAATGCCAAGTAATCGATTCAAAGATGGTTCCAACAAGCTTGTGATTAGGATTAATATGCAAGACCACTACCCAACAAGACTAGCATACACAAATCATATTCAAACCCACCCTACACTTAGTTTGGATATTGTCCTCACCAAATGAAATAAACAGTTGTATAGGAAAACCTGGATGCTGATACATATCCGAGACACTCAATACATGATCCATGAAGTTTTAATTTGGTGGCCAAATAGCTCCTGAAACAAACTCAACCACACACACAAAACCAAAAATACAAGTAAAAAGGGACCAGGACAAGTGTGCAAGTCCCACACATAATAAGGTGGATATATCATCCGAAAAGAAAAAAAAAAGAAAAATTACAAGATAGAGCGATGTTACTCAATCAGTTGTCCTCGGGAGGAGGGGAGGGTGGAAGGAAGTACGATTCGGTATGGTGGTAGGAGAAATGCCTGAAGTCCGGTGAAATTGCGTGGGCTGCTGAACTGGGGGTGGCTGCTCAAAAACTAGCACCTCATACATCTCTTGATTTGCCTCCTCTGTCTCCCATGCCTGCTCTATAGCTCCACGCCTGCGCCCTCGACCACATCCTTGCATTTGAGCTCTTTGTGTTAATGGGTGGTCCCACTGAGGATGGCGAGACTGGATAGCAGCTGTATCCAAGGAAACGACATCGAGATTGCTGTTCATGGACTCCAAAATCTTCACCCCAAGATACTTCATCAGAGGAGTAGGTGGCACATCCACTCCATCCAAAGCGTGGTCCAACCCTTTCTGGTGCATAATCCTCCTAAGGAAATGTTCATCGGGCAAGGGGGCATATTCGTACTCTGTCGAAAATGAAAGAACTTGTCGACCACCCATCCCAAGTAAAGTGGGTGGCTGTTGAACATGGCACGAACAAATATCATTTCTTCCTTAAGACCATGGTGGATCCCCTCTCCTGCTTAAATCTGTAGGCGAGACCGTAGCGAATCAACGGATGGAACATGTGGGAAAACGGGTCGAGGATCTGAGTGTAGGAAGATGTGGAAGTCTTGAATTTCATCATGGTGTCCTCATTAAATGTAATATTACTCCACACAAAATCACAGGAGTTGCGGCCCATGACGGGGTCGTCACATTCTTGGTAAGGTTGCGAGAGTTGATCCATGTTGACAACCACAGTTCCTGCAGCTGGCAGATCCTGATGCTCCCAATACCTGGCCCAAGCCTTAGTGTCCATTGAAGTGAAGATTGGTGCACATTCTGTTGTATCCTCGGAGCCGGAACATGTGCAGGGCGCTCTGCTTCTGACTCCAAAGATGATGATGATGGTGGTGAGGGAGGCGGACGTGCTCGACTAGTGGAAGCTTGAGAACCAGCAACAAGTTCACGCTTAGTACAAAAGGAGAACACCACATAACAAAAAATTTGAAAGCCACCCCACACTTATCTCGTTATAGCACACAAATCAATCACGGGGTGTCTACCAAGTCCAATTATCCATTCTTCACATCACAAGAACATTTCACTAGCAATTCATCACATCACACCAATCAATATAATCTCTGGGCCACTTTCATCATCCATAATTCAACAATCAAGAGTAATTCAACTCAATAGGGCAATATCTCAAGAACACTCTAATTTTTTCGACCAAAATCGCAATTTTCATCAATCACAACTCATCCAATCATGGGACAAATCATATCAACATAATCCTATCATACCCGATTTCAGAATGGCACAATCAATTTTAAAAAACCCCCAATTTCGAAAATTAAGATTCTTCACAAAATTCATCCTAAGATCAATCCAGGAGCAATTCGACGAGGATCAATCAAACAATCAAAGTGAAAATGAAAATTTCTTTAAAGAAATTGGTTACAAGACTGCATGAGAAGAGCTTAGACTATCATTGATGAAACTGCTTAGATTTCGAATCCCACTAGGCAATTCTAATTCACAAATTCCACGATTTACACAAAATAGGATAGATTCAATAAACTATTGCAATTCTTCTATAACCAAATTACGCCCTTTCAAGACCGCTAATTTGCTACAAATCTAGTATCATACTTCGATCTTGCGAGACGAAGATCTTAAACTCGCTAGGCGATTTACCGATTAAGCATTTGCTCATACGATAGACTAGTTCATTCGCTCTCGGATGAGGGTTAACGTCTAACCTAGTTGATTGATTTTGACGTTCTAGATATGAAAGCTCTCACGAGTCTAAGCCAAATCTAACCGAGATTTATTCAAGTTGATCATGAAAGAACAACCATATAATGAAATCCATCCAACTAGCGTAAATCGTCAAATGTATCAAATCATTCATTAATATGAATTAACCTACGGTTCATCTAGTCTAACCAAGAGAAGTTTAGCTGCTTATGGTTTCGGAAGACAAATCCAAATCAGAAGAAGAAATAATTTAATCTAGGTTTACACAAGAAACTATGAAGAACCTAATTTCACACATATTCTAGAGAAGTTGATTTATCGTCTTAATCATTGTGCCGATTTTGAGCTCCTTGAAGTTTCCCTTTCTTTGCTCTCAAATCTCTCACTAATGCTCTCAATTTCTTCTAGGAAAGTTTGATTGAGAATGGGTAACAATTGGGCTTTTATAGAGGTGCTTCCTTATGTTTGTCGGACTACCAAAAGTGCGCCATCGACGAACCAAAAGTGCGTGGCGCACTTTTAGTATTTCTTAGGCGCACTTTTGGTCATAGTGTCAGAGGCCAGAACTTGGATTAGAGACCAAAAGTGCGCTATAACCAACCATAATTGCGCCGCAAACTTTTTGTCTAGCTTGGGCGCACTTATGGTTCAAAGCCCGTACTTTGTGATTTTTCCATTCTTCGATGCATCTAGCTCCTCCTTGCACATCCTAGAGTTTCGAATACTACTCTAGTGTCGCTGTGTACCTGAAATCGATAAAAAAAACTATGAAACACCATTAAATGGACCCTGAACGGGTCCGACACACTAAATTGAGGTAGAAGTTAGAATGCAAGAAACATCCTAAACTTCTACCCAAAATTATATGAATATGTATGACATGTCACTTAAACGCGACAATGAACATGACAAATCGAGTATCATCAATGATCTACTGTACATATGCTGTGAATCAGAGTTGGGTTCTCAGGTTGTATAGTAGCATGTGATCTACTGTACATATAGTTTTTAATTATGAGCATACGCTCCTAACAGATAAACGATGGCATGTGATCAACAGTTCCTGATAGTATAGTTTGGGATAGACCTACTAGACTGACTCATGATTATGTTGCTTCTTTCACCCACCCATGAATTGCGCAATCCCCCGGGTTATAATCAGGCTCAGGCTGGATGTGATGAGTATGCCTCCAGTTGCTACTCTCACAAGATTCAGGGTGGTGTAATGGTCTGATCCACCATGAGGCTATCCGCTCACAGCTAGGGGTGGCTGATGCTAGGTTGATGCCCACAGGACCAAAGGGTCACATTATTAGACGCTAGTTTAGTTCTTGACGAGAAACGCTTAGTCACTCAGTGCTTGTTGCTGACCCCCTTTTCTATTATCATCTTGTATGATCAACTATGAAACCTCATGAGCAAATGCCACCTCAGAGAGCTACACGAGCAGCAACAGCTCGATCAAGTAGCTCTGGGAGTCCAAGAGAGACGTACCTTGGAGGACCTTGATTATCCGTTTTCATGTTTTCAGATGTTTTCACATTTCCAGATTTGTCGGATGGTTTTTAGTTGTTTGATAGACTTATCTCTGGATGTTGATTACCTTGTTTTGGGATGTTTTCATATTGTTGTTTAGTGCAGGATTTGAGCCTTAGATGGCCTGTTTTCTTTCTGCTACCATTTACTTATGTTATGAGGTATTTTAGTTTAGTTTCTCACATGTATGTAATGATTATTTATGTGATGAGTGAACCCGTGAGTAATGCATGAGTCGAACTGCATGGTATTTTGGGTCGTCTAGGGGCGGGTTTCACATTTAATGTTGTATAACATCATTTTTATACATAGTGTAGTCCTCTAGTGTTTGTAGTGATGCATCTCATCATCTTTAGGCATAGTTTTCCATTACTCCACGCCACTTGATAGTCCAAAAAGCTCACACCACACATTGGTTATAAAAGAAGTTGTGAATTGGAAAAAATCACTCTATTCAGCCAATTTCGAAAACCTCATATCAACAAAATACCATGTCTTCACCAAAGTCCGATTCATCAGATGAGCGAAATGTTCAAATGTTTGAAATGCAATATCAAATACATCTCAACATATAAGAGCTAGCAACACATGCATATGATTTTAGGCAAACCTAAAATAGTGGGTATACTAGACGCGATAGGGAAGCTTCACATGGACGCTCGATGGATGATTACTTTGGACGTAAAGAACGGACGCCAAAGTATGAGAAGTGCGTTTTTAAAAGGTTTTTTCTTATGTATCTGACCTTGTTTTGCAGGATTCTCAATGGGGTAGTGGAAGCTGACCCAACCTTTCAAAGACGTCGTGATGGCTTTGGTCACTTGTCACTATCGCCTGAACTGAAGATCACTGCTACGGATATTTTGAGGAAACTCGGCATTTCTATTGTGTCTGTTTACAGAGCCGAGTCTCTCCATGATCCAACCCATGAAAATTTGGAGAAACTATTGGCAAAAGTATCTCAACGTGGATTTCCAAGCATGATAGGTTCCATCGATTGCAAGCATTAGGAGTGGAGGAATTGTCCTGCTAGTTGGGCAGGTAATATACTAGTCATATGCATCGACCAACAGTAGTCTTTGAAGCGGTAGAAGGTTACAACACCTGGATATGGCATGCATACTTTGGGACAGCAGGTTCGAACAACGACATCAACATTCTTGGTCAATCCATTGTATTTGATCGTATTCTGAATGGGTCAACCCCAAGTCTAAGGTTTAAGGTAAATAGATCATGGTATGATACATGCTATTATCTTAATGACGAAGTATATCCTGTGTGGTCTACTTTGGTTAAGATAGTTGCAAATCAAACTGATAACAAAGAAGCTTTATTTGCTAAACGCCAAGATGGATACCAGAAGGATGTTGAGAGGGCATTTGACATTCTATAAGCTCGATTAGGCAATTGTTTGCAACCCTACTCATTATTGGGATGTCCCGATTCTATAAATATAATGCTAACTACATAGTATGATAATCGAAGACAAACAAGTTAACGAGTTTGATGAGGTGCATAGTGACCTTGACAATGAATTCACCAAGACGCATATACAACCAACCATGCTACCACTTCAACAATACTTTGCTAGAAATGAACATAAGAGGCTTAAGAAAGATTTAATTGAGCATCTTTGGAAGGAAGTCGAACGTTCAAATGTTTAATGTTTAATTAAGTATTTAGATTTTGTTATGTGTTTAAGTGTTTGTGTGAGTTTAAGTGTTTAAGTTTGTCTACGTGAGTTTAATTGTTTCTTGAGTGTGCTTACATATGATAACTTATGTTATAATAATAAAAGCTATGTTATTATTAAAGTAAACGGGAAATTCAAATTCAAGTTGAAACTCAAATTTAAATTATAATACAAAATGAAATGAAAATTCAAACTACAAATTGAAATACAATGCAAATTATTTAATCAAGCAAAGAACAACATGTGTTCGCGAACATGAGACGCAACCCATCACCATCTTGATCAGGCTTATTGTCACCTCGAAAACCACTACTAGCAGTACCGCTAAAATTACCCCTTGCATATATTTAGGCCTGGAAATCCGATTTCGGTTTTTCGATCAAAAACTAAATTCCTATCGGAATTTAATCAAACTGAAAACAAAACTCATGTTCAATTCGAAACCGAAATCGAAATTGAGACGTAATTTTAACCCGAATGAAAACTCGACAAATTCCCTTGATAACCAAATTGAATTGATAACCGAATTGAAGGACTTAAAAGGGGAAATTCCCCATGTTCTTCCTTGTTTCCCCTTTTTTGTTGCTCGATTCTCATCAGTCATCTCAGATCATCCCAAATTAATTTCTTTCTTTGATTTTCTCTAACTTGAAGACTTAACTTACCATCCTTTTCTATTCTTATTCTTTGATCTCCAAGTTCATTATTTTCTTTAAAAATGAAGAGAAAGGTCATTGACACCCCAAGGCCTTCCAAGCGACTCTCACCAGATCCAGTAGCCACCGACAGCCACTACTTCCGCTGGGTTGTGGTTTCAATTTCTCACTCTTCTTCTTCTTCTTATGTACTTTATTACCAGTTCATCCAGTTCATCCCAAATCATCCAAATCTATTTCTCCAGTTCATCCCAAATCATCTAGATCTATTTCTCCAGTTGCAAGATAATTTCTTCTTTGTGATTTTTTACATCTGTTTATCGAGTTCCTTGTTATTGGAATCGCGAGGTGGTGGTGTTGGAAACTTGGAATCGTCGGTGGCGGTGTCGGAATCATCGGTGGTGGTGTTAAAATCGTGGGTGACAAGTTATTCCTGCAGAAGGGGGCCAGTGGCTACGACGGAAAGAATTTCAGTTTGAAAATTGGTTAATCGGCACACTGTTTTCGAATTTAATTTAAATTTGGCAAACTGAATTGAATTCGAAACTGAAATCGGTAATGATGTTTTTGAATTTGAACTTGGCCAAATTCGAAATCAAAATCGAGTAACCGATTTCGACCAAATTTCTAGTCCTACTATATTGTATCTTGACGCTTATTAGAGTCTTCATCTTCCTTGGTGTTAACTTACTTAGGTCCCTTTCCAAAATCTCTATTTCTCTATCTTTGATAAACATCTCTCGTTCCCTCATAGCCAATTATTTCTCCTTCATAGCAAAGTCCTTCACCCACTTTGAACATTCTCATCGTTCTTTCTCTACCGTCCATTTCTCCCTTTGATGTTCCATGTTTTGACTTCAAACAAAGCCTTTGACTTATTCCTCTCTTGAAGTACAAAAGATTGAAACATCAATAAATCCATTTTGCTCTGGTGATCTTTTGTGTTATTATCCCTTGCTTTACTCTTATTTCAGTTCCTGTGTTTATCACTTCCTTCCGGTCTAGACAAAAGCGCAAGGGGAGTTTCAACATTCGGGCTCCCTTGATCAATATTAAGAATTATACTGGATTGAGAACCCATTGACCAAACAGGTGGCACATTGAGAGACAGATCACAACATCACTTTGGACACCAAGGAAGGAGTTTGGAGGGAAAACAACTCAGAAATGAGTTTGAATCTCACGAAGAGGTGTGTAACCATTCGTCCTAGGAGAAGGAGTAACCAGGGTGTCGCTATTGATTGAACTCGTCTACTCATTTGAGTATCTGAACATAACATACACAAGAGATTATCCTATCTATTCTAAGATACCCTGACACTATTGACCACCATGTGTCCTAATCCTCTCACGAGCACACACGAAAATTCCAAGTTTCTCGAAGCGGCTCCACTCCATGCTCGCATATGTTAATTCCTTTCTTGTGTACCTGCGTATACACTTTTTTAAGGAATCAATTAAGATTTGAGATACAGCCATCCCTGTGTTGGGCATCAACTTCACACTCGGGTCAAATGGAGTTCTCAATTACCAACATTCCTTACTACCAAACTTAGTAAGCAACTTCTCAATGCAGTGCATTGACTCAACAAAATTTTCTTCCCATTTCGTTTGATTCTAATACCAAGAATCACATCTGCCTCCCCCATGTCTTTCATGGAAACCTTTGATGATAGGAAATCCTTGATACTGTCAACTCATTCTTGATCAGTTCCAAAGATGAGCATGTTATCCACATACAAACAGATGATGACTCCTCTACCGAATTCATCAAATTTTGTATATACACACTTGTCTGCCCGATTTAAACGAAAACAATTTGAAAAGACAACTTCATCAAACTTCTGATGTCACTATTTTGGTGCTTGCTTAAGCCCATAAAAAGATTTAATTAGCTTGCACACCCTATGCTCATTCCAAGGCATAATAAAACCTTTCGGTTGTTCCATGTACACCTCCTCATCGAGGTCTCCATTCAAGAACGTCGTCTTGACATCCATTTGATGAATTACCAGATCATGGATGGATGCTAGAGCTATTAATAACCTAATAGTCGAGATCCGAGCCACATGAGCATAGGTGTCGAAGTAATCAATCCCATGTCGTTGCTTAAAACCCTGAATCACCAACCGAGTGTTAAACTTATTGATAAAACCATCGACTTTCAACTTTTTTGAAGATCCACTTACTTCCTAACGGTTTACATCCCAATGGGGGATCCGTTAGTATCCAAGTATTGTTTCCCAAGATGGAATCCTTTTCCTCATCGACTGCTTCCTTCCAAAAGGCCATATCTTGCGACCGCATAGCCTCTTCATATGTACTAGGGGCATCGTCAATATTGTAGTAGTACAAGTATTGTGATCTTAGTTCCATCCTGGATCCCTCGATCAATATACTTTGAAGTTGGCATTCAACGGACTCTTCAAGGCCAGCCTCTTGCTCCTACGAGGCAACTGCTCGTCCATAGGGACATACACAGACTCATTTGGTGACAACATGAAATCTGATGTTGACATCAAATCCTTTGGTCTTTAGTTCGACGAAAAATGATTTTCATCAAAGATGGCAACCCTAGACTTAATTACTGAATGCATTGAGTGAGCATCGTTAGGTTTTATGTTGTTCTATAACATATAACCTATATGACTTTGAATTCTCAGCATATCCAACAAAAAAGCAATCAATGCCTCTTTCACCTAACGTCTTTCGCTTAGGATCAGTGAGCTTCACTACAGCCCTACAACCCCACTCGAACGTAACTCAAGTTTGGTTTCCGCTTATACCACAATTCATATGGGGTAGTCTTGTTCCTCCTGTTAGGAACTCGATTTAGTAAATAACAAGCCGTAAGCATGGCTTCACCCCAAAATCCGTTATTCAAACTTGAGTATGACAACATCTGGTTTACCATCTCCTTAAGAGTTCGATTCTTCCTCTCAGCCACACCATTCTATTGTGGTGTGTATGGAGTAGTGGTTTCATGAATGATTCTCACACTTTGGAAGTACGTTGGATCATAGAACTCCCCTCCTTGATCGGTTCGAAATACTTTGATCGAGACACCTTATTGCAATTAAACTTTGCACTGAACACATGAAATTTCTCAAGTGCTTCATCCTTTGCATGCAACAAGTAAGTATAGCAAAACCGAAAATAATCATCAATGAAGTTGATGACATACTTCTTTCCTCCGATGGTCAGAGTACTATGCAAGTCACACAAATCTTTGTGTATCAACTCAAGCATCACTAATTTCCGTTGGATATTAGTGAAAGGATGATGAGTAATCTTAGTGAGCATACACGTCTTACATCGTTCAACATTGACATCAAAAGAGGGCATACGCCCTTCTTTCGACATATCTCTTAGATGTTTATAGTTAACGTGTCCTAACCGAGCATGCCATAAGGAAAAGTCAGAGGAACCAAGCTTGAAAGCATAATCATTAATTATAATATTATTAATATTCAGCATAAACATGCCATTGTTATAGTGGCCGAAGCCTACAAACACACCACCCTTAGATAATACATATCTATCAGATTCGTACACTTATTTGTAGCCATTTCAATTAAGCAAACTACACGACCCTAAGTTCTTCCAAATCTTAGGGACGTGAAGTACATCTCTAAACTATAGGCATTTTCTAGAACTAAACTCCAACAGCACCGATTCACGTTCAATAATAGGGGCCGTTGACTCGTTGTCCATGTGAAGTACAACATCGTCATTCAATGCCTTGTATGTTTCGAACCAGTGACGATCCTTGCATACATGTCTGTTGGCACCCGAGTCAATCCACCATGCCACTTCATTATCTGTCACATAGAATGCTCCCGATATTAGTGAAACATAATTCACATCAATATATAAACCAAGGTACAAGAACCGACCTTTAGAAGTGGGAGCACCTTGATCTTTCGATCCAGACTTCTGATGCTGTTTGTTGTCGTGATTCAGACTCTTCTTGGTGGGACAGTTACGTTTGAAGTGACCCGCTTTCCCACACGTGCAATAAGAAACTTTCATTTTCTTGTTAGAGACTCCTTTGGTATGGTTCCAAGGGCGCTTCTTCCCCTTTTGTCGAGCAGATGGCTCTCCTTCTTCTGTCATATGAACATATGAAGAATCCTTTGATTTCTCACCTTCTTGCTCACGTAGAGACTCCTCTATCCGCAAGTGGCTTTCAAGTTGGATCAGAGACAATTCCTCCTTCCATGCTTAAGCGTGTGCTTAAAGTCCTTCCATGAACGAGAAAGCTTTTCGATTATACACGACACCGAGATGGCCTCATCCATCTTCATATCATGTTGGGTAAACTGTCCCAAAATCTGAAGCATCTCATTGTATTGCTCCAACCGGTCTGGTCTCGACCATCTTGTAATTTAGGAAATTACTAACTAGGAACTTGTGCTCGAAGCATCCTCAGACAAATACTTTGACTCCAGCGCATCCCACAACTCGTGGGCCGATTCATAATTTTGATAGATATCAAATAATGAATTCGTCATGCCATTTAGAATATAGCCACGACATATGTAGTCGTCATTGTCCCACTTATGTTGCTTCCGTACCCTTTCCTCCGTCTGTCTCTGTCTCCTCCTCAGGCTCCGAAGGATATGGTGTAGAGAGAACATACACAACCTTCAATGTGGTGAGAAGAAAGTGCATCTTCTTCTGCCACCAACAGAAATCCACACCTTCAAACTTCTCAAACTTGCCAAATGACGCTGTCATTTCCTTAATTGCTGCAATCTTGGACATGGTAAATACTCTTTTCGAATGTTAGATCAGGAGGATCCAAGTAGCAATGCTTCAATCTTTGATAGGTGATGAGATCTACGATCAAGCCGGAATCGTGGGTACCACTTTCTGAATTGTGGGTATCAGGAAATCCCTTCCGAGGATAAGACCGTCTCCACTCAAGTTTTTAGACTTTAGATACTAGAGTCACTTAGAATCGTAGGACTTTAGATACTAGAGTCACTTAGAATCGTAGGCTAGGATCGATCATTTTTGTGTGTATTCTCCCACACTAAGGCCTCCTTTATATAGGCAAAGGGGTCTATCACTGAAGGGGTACAGATGCATGCACCAAAAGGTGTTATTATTCCCATGGATAGAGTTGAAGGTAATCACCTTGAAGTCCTACGGGTTTGGAGGGAAAACAACTCAAAAATGAGTTTGAATCTCATGAAGAGGTGTGTACCCATTCGTCCTAGGAGAAGGAGCAAACACCCCAACTACCTAGCTCCCTACCATCACTGTAGCTCAACTCAGGACTGCAGCTAGTGACACTAACATCTAGCTCAAGGTTGAGCTGGACGAGTTTTAGTGTCAGTCCTTAGCATCATCTAGCTCATAGAGGAGCTGATGCCAGCTAGTTCCAGCTTGCTCTGAGCTAATGTGAGGGTTCCTGTGATTTCACGCATTCATCCCAAATCCGACATCGCACCAAAGTCAAATCCATAAGGCTGCCATCACACCAAGGTCGAACCCAAGTGCATATTTCCAACATTTTTTGGGAATAATCAAATTTTTATTTAATTAAATTTTTGTTTATAATTAAAATGCTGACATGGCGGCTGATATGGCATTCATTTGGACGGTCAACTGACGGTGTTAAACATTTTGACGGAAAATTTAGTCGGGCTAGAATTGTCGGAAGACCGAAACTATTGGCTAGATAGTGGTCATCAAAATAGTTCGAACTAGATTGACAATTCGCTCAAAATTTGGACTAGATTTGAGTATTCGGCCTAGGTTATTTAATAAAACATTTTAATTGTTCAAAGTGGTATAGCTGTGCATAGATATTTTGTAGGTTTCAGATAAGTTCCGGTTTCGAATCTAGTTATATGCCACAATTTATTCTTGCAATGTTTAATTGTTGCTTTTTTATTGAGTGAATCTACCAATTTTGTATCGCTTCGAATTCTTCCGTATAGATTGTCTCGATCGGCATATGATCCATTACAAACTATGTTTGCTCTCCAGAGATCTGTTTGGTGCTTTTGACAGGGTTTAACAGGTGAATATTGAGGGAACGCAAAACAAATGTTTGATTTGTGTTTGTCATCTCGATTTCTCTCAGCGGGAGTTATCTATATCCCGAAAAAGAAAAAGTAATTTAATTATTTTTTTTCAAAACATCTTGCCGAAGCCACCACCAACTCGATCCAGTGAGGATCTGACGACCTGCCAACAGGAAACCGATGAAGGGACCGTCGGACGCGGGCAAGAATCCGGTCATAGTCCGGCCAAATGCAACTATTTCCTTTCAACAGCAGGTAAGCAAATCTTAGCGTAGTTGTTTAGTACTGGTCACTTTTCCTTTAAAAATCACTGTACCGTGTAGAGATTATCAGAACATATATTGTTTCTCTATGGAATTCCAAAGGATAATCCTGATGTTGCTCGGTTCACCAAAAGCATTCACACTGACACTTGATGTTACAGTACTGGGGTGGTTAAGAATAATTGAGAAATCGGTTTCTGGACACATGTTATTTGCAGATTTGAGGGCCTTCTAACTTTAGAGTTGGTTCTGAGGTAAAAGTGAAGCGGGAGAACAAGACGAATTGTTACTCCTGTTAGGCTCGGGCCGGTTCGTGCACACGATCTCGTGTTTGCTGACTCCGGTTAGGCTCCGGCCGACCACTTTTTCATAGTTTATTATACTTATCTGTAACTTGTAACAGTCTTATATATACTTGTATTTCTATAACCAGATATAGTTACTTGTAACTAGCTAGTTATATTTACCGGTAAGGATCTGTCACCTTCCATAAATAATTATAATCACTATTCACTTGTAGCTAGTAAACACTTGTAACTAGTTCGAGACATTCATGTATTTGTAACTCATAAATGAAACAAAAATTAAAATAAAGAAAGGTGGAAATATGGGTGGAAAAATAAAGGGTAAATATCAATTTTAGTATGAACTTTGAGCGGATTGTTAAATCTAATCAAAACTATTTTAAATTTTGAATTTGTCTTTTAACAAAATTTTGTTAATTTTTTTGTCCAAATTAAAGAAAACTAAGAGCGTCAAAGTGACGTGTCAGCTGACATGGCTAATGTAGTCATGTCATCATCCCTAAATTAAATAAAAATTATAATTAAGAAAATTAATAAATAACAAAATAATAATAATAATTGTAGGGTTTGATTTTTAATTTTATTTTTTGGGAATAATCAAATTTATATTTACTTAAATTTTGTTTTATAATTGAAATGCTGACGTGGTGGCTGATTGCGAATGTCATGTCAATTTTGTCTGCCTTATCACTAACGGTGTTAAAAATTTTAACGAAATTTTTTGTCAACGAGCTAAAATTGTCGGCGGACTAAAACTATTGGACAAATAATAATCATCAAAATATTTCAAATAAAATTTCAAAATATACTCAAAGTTCGGATTAAATTTGACTATTCGGCCAACAATAAAATACAACATTAAAAAGAAAAAGTCATACCATAAATATAAAATATTTGGGCTATCTTTTTGGTTATTCTATTTGTCATGTGGACAATTTGTTTGTTTGTCTCTCCCTTATGTTCTATCAACATCATCCCTCCTTCCTAACTATGAACGTAACATCATTTATGTTTTTTTCCGGTGCCACATCAGCTTTTTTAGAGTTTTTTGCCACGGGTTTAATTCTAGAAATCAAAATAACTGTCTTTAAATTTTCCTTTATTTTTTTTATTTGAATAAAATTTTTAGTAACAAACATTTTAGTTTTTTTTACAACACCAATTGCATATTATTGATTAGCGAAACATGAAGAATACTATATGGATGATAATTCGAGAAGTGCAATCCGCAAAACAGATTACAACAGAAAAAATAGTTAACCTGACCGTTAACTGACTCTGCAACCTAACTCTCCTTAATACTGCAGACATCCAGTAAATCACAGGGGTCTAGACCAAAAGCTCCAGACAAACCCAACTATCAACTAGGAAATAAACACAACGAAAGGAAATAATCGATACAGTTCAAAGGAAAAACAAAATAAAAATTTGAAGACCTAGATGATCGAGAAAAAGGGAGAGCACGTTGTCGGAGATGATCCGGTCTGCATAACCCATGTACGCCTTTTTATCAATGGGTGGGTTAACGAGGGCAAACCCACTTGTTTCACTTGTACATTGACCAGTGTTATCTTCTTTGGGATTTCTCAAATCTTTCATCCGTCAGAGATTCCTGTTCATTCTCCGACTCCGGTCCGATAGTACTACGTCTTTTCCTGACATCTAAGGTTGCTTCTTTGCCACCAGTTGTGTGGGTCTCTTCCTTCTCTAGGCTTATATTCGTTCTCGCAGTCAGGCCCGGTGGAGGATCGAGACATGAATTTCCTCCTGGAAGCTTTGGGTGGTGGGGTGGAAGACATCGTAGCGTTAATAGCCCTAGGTATGATGGGGGCTGGGTGGGTTGATGTCACCCCTTCCTCGGGCTCGCACAGGCATTTGGCCGCCAGCGCTGCCTTTGCATTACGTGGTGTTACTCGGATGGAGTCATCCCATTTACGAGTAATTGACTTCGTCAATAGTTTGAACAAGAGATCGCAGTACTTAGCTTGTCTGTATGCCGCATTATGCCACAAATATAACAAAAACGTTCCAGTCGTTCATATTTAAACAGACATTTCACACTTTCGTCATTATGGGGAATGACTTTCTTCCCAGTCGGAGTGATTTGCTGGTATCAAGTCCCACCTGAATGCCAAATTCCACATGAATGCGCATATATTGATTTGTCCATGAATTTTTATTGTTTGCCGGATCATAATTAAGGTATTTATCTGTGTAGTCGCCCAGGATGCGCCCGACCGCTTCAGAGACGTACTCGATAGGCAGTTCGTGGAATCAGGAGGCTGTGGTCATAGTTCTTGAGGTCTTCTCCGATCTGTATCCAAAAAGGCACTTGTATCCAAAAAGGGGCACAATTAAGCGGAACCTTCTTGGGGTCTTCTCCGATTTGAGTTCGCGTAGAATCAGAAGGCTGTGATCATAGTTCCATGGACCCGCCGTCATGATGCGTTGCAAGTCGACGTCATGGTGAAAACGAAACAGGTATCGGCCTTCCTCGAGTTCGTTGACAATCATCGCGCGGTCTTGTTTCCATGCGAGGGCCATGGTACGGTTCATCCCTGTGAAGTTAGCATCCCGATCGCCCCAGATTTTGCCGACGATCCAAAGCGGGTATTTGTGCGGGGAGGTTTTGGTGTAACCTCTTAGGGAGATACGCTGCTGTCATCCAAGGATAGGTCTCGTAAAGCCACGAGTTTAGTGCCGACGTCTAGTTTTCGGTCTCCCGTTCGGCCGCCGCCGAGTTGGTGTTGATGGTGTCGATGGTTGAGGACATCGTCGTTACAGTGGTGATGGTGCTGGTTCGGAGGTCGGTACTGGGAGCGGCCGGTCGATGAGTAGGCAGTGACGCAGTGATGTGGTTGAGCGGATGGGAAGGAGTGGGTTGGGGTATTTGGGGAGGCGGCGCTGCAAAACAGTGCACAGATCGTGTCCCAAAATTTGGGAGAGTTTCGCCTAAACCCTGGGCAGTAACCCTTTGTCAATCGAATAGTTATTTTTATATTTTAGTTTGTTTACAACTGTTATATTTTCAATCTAATTTAATTTGTTAATACATTATTTTTTTTATAAATTTGTTAACACATTGTTATATATAACAAAGACTCCGTTAGATGTGTGTACACAATACATTTTAACTATATATTATTTCACATCTTTCTCTTATTATTATAATCTCTTCATGTCTCACAGTCATTGTTAAATTAACTTTTGGATGTAAGTAATAAGTTTTATTCATGAATATTTTAAAATTGGTAGCGCGGTTGATTAAAATCAAAATTGGGGTAGCGCTCGGTGTCACTAAAAGCGAGGTAAAATATTATCTTCATTGACGGTTTGATGGATAAGAAAAATTTTAATACTTTATTTTTCTAAGATACGATTTTATATATTATAAAAGGATAGATCGAGCGATTTGAGTAAAAAATTAATTTGATAGAGATTATGATATATCATTTTAATTACAAATGTACCGCTAAAAGAAAATTTGAAAAACATTAGATGCAATCTTATATTATGATGACTAAAAATTTCGACAAAATTTAATTTAGATTTAATAAGATTAAATGTATTGATTTCAAGGTGTGATTAATAATAAAAAAACCTCGCTAGAAAGAATAAATATCAGTGGGATAATGTTTATCCTATTTCGTGCATCCACCTTAAAATTGACAATGCCGAATTAAAACATCAGTATTTAAAAGATAGTTAAAAGTAAATCGATCAAGTTTGAATTATTACCTAGGCCGTAATAAACCAGTAAATGCGGATTTTAACTAGAGAGTATATTAACGGCAGTTTTTAACTTTTAAGCAACAAAATTCTTCGATCGAGTTGGCGCCGAAATTCCATGCTGATCAGCTAGCATTTCAATTTTCACGAGTTGGACCTGAAGGAGATTGGTCGGATAAAGGAGGATAAAATGACAAAAGAGCAGCTGGAACAGTGTGTACTACTGCTTCATTGGTAGGCAAGTTCAATGAACATTTACACTTGTTATTTAGCTAGTCACCCACATCTCATATAAGATTTATTCACCGACTTGCTTTTCTTCTTGTTTTGTCTTCTTCAATAATTATTTACCTTTACGTGGGTAATGAACCAACATGCGCACCACCGTCTTCAATTTTGTTTTTTTTATTGTTAGGAATCGTTGTATTTAATAATAGTCCATATTTTGTTGCGAGAAAAATGATATAAACGATTATTATGAAGATTATCGAGAAAAAGAAATGAAGAGATAAGTTATTGTTTGTGGTATAAAATTGCATGTATAAGTAGGGAGTAATTGCTTTGTATATTCCATACTAATGGAGAATGAGACTGTAAGTAAAGTAGAGATCATGTCAATTGAAGAATTTTATCTTTTCTAATGGTATAAAATAGTTTCTTAACTTATAATTTAATTTATTAATCACTAACAAACGAGTTCATGAAAGACAAAAGTTATAATTGTGCTCTCACCTTAACTAACGATCTAGGACTCACAATAGAAATAGAAAAAGATGCAAGTGAATCCGGTTGGAGGAAGTTATTACCCCTTGATATTGATGTTTGGAGATTTTTTGTGACGGTGGAAATAAAAAAGAAGGGCGCAAAAAACACCGCACACAATTGAAGACACGTGACTCTTTTAAAATAATTAAAAATAAATTAATGAAGAGAGCTCACATAAAAATGGTTGTAGGAAAACTTACTCTTATCATGCAACACTATTGAATCAATAATAAAAAATTTACTACTAGAATGTTAAGAGTTTGGTTTTGGGATTTTGTTAATTTTGTTTTATCATATAATCGACCCTTGTTAGTCGCAATCATGATCAATGATCAAATATGTGAAACCAGACTTGTATTTCAATTTTTATAACATCTGATTCAAATAATTTGTATGTCAGATTAAATTAGACCGAAACTAGACAAAAAATATATTTACAAACACTACTACAAAATAAGAATACAAAAACAAAAATTAAATGTCTTTATATGATTTTAATAGTTTCTATAATTTTGAAGACAAATATTTTAAAGATACCTTTATCGTTAAACTTTTCTAAAGAAAAAATATAACATTTGTCATTAAATACATAAATATGGTGAGAATGTGTAATATAAAATGATTAGGAGACCAAATGATTTCCCCCACGTACGGTCCTATGAAGATATTTATGCGTAGCGTTGATATATCAAATGGAGGAGTTGTGAAAAAAAGAGCATTCGAGTGTTACGAAATATCTGATCAGTGATGCCACATTTGTACGGTGAAAGAAACATCAGTGGTAAGTCTGGCCACAGTAAACTAAACGACCAAACTCAATAGCTCATCATCGTTTACCTTTTGTCGCTCCATCATTCATGCTTTTCCGGAATTTACCCACTCAACCTACCCGACGCCGTTTCGAAGAAATTCAACGTGGAGAGTACTAGTGCAAGAAGAGTTTGATTTTGGAGTCAGGGGAGCTAGATTCTTGGATCCCATCTATGATCAATTTGAGCTTGAATCTCTAAATGATCAAAAAGCCTAAGATTAATTAAGAAATATATGATTATTTTAAATATTTTCGTTGGATCTTATTTCTGGTCACATGAAATATTTTTTGTAAAATTTTCTAATGATTTTGACCTTTGTTGACAAAATATTTTGCACCTACGTAATCACCATCGTCCTGAAAATAATTATTTAATGATTACAACTTTATACGGATCATACAAATATGTACAGGTTTGTACAACCCGTACAAAAGTGTACACACATTTATATGGATCATACAAATTTATATGACTGTGGAATGTCAATATTACCCCGTATTTTTAACCGTTAAATCTAAAATAAAATTTTTATACGACTGAGATTTATAAATTTTCTTTTAAATCGAATCCAAAAACCATTTCTCTAAATTCCAAATTCCTACTCGTACAAGAAGAAATAAACTCTTTAGCGAAGAAAAAGAAGAAGAAATGAGCCGAGTAGTTTGGTCATTGAAGCCCATGAATCTGGCCCATCAAGGCCCAAATTCATATTGTTAATAATCCTCCGCTTGTCTAGCTTCGTGTTGTAAAGACCATTAATGAAGGATTGATGGGTAGAGAGAGGTTCATTAATTGATGAAAGCAGCTAGCTAGGTTGATGATGTACTAATAATAACTGGCAGACGTAGTGACATACGGGTCTTGAGACTGAATCAGAAGAGGACTCTCTGTTGGAGACATAAATGTGAGTGGATCATCATGAGCATTAAGAGTGATGTAATTATTCTGCAGACGATCGATATATGGAGCAGAGTACGTAGCATGGTACGGTATGAATCCGTAGGGGAAAATGGTAAATGCATATATAGTAGTAGTAGGAGGAGGAGGAGGTTGAAAGAAAGAACACAAGTGATAATGATGGGACAAACCAGCTAGCTAGCACCCCAAAAAAATGACTTGACATTTCTTCCCATGTCGTTCCCACCTGTAAGGTTCTGCAGGTTGGGGTGGGGAATCAATCAGTTTTTAGTTATTCATAATCGTGCATGCATGCACTTCCTTAAGTACTGGTAATACTGCTGCAAATCAATGCAACCGTTTTTATTTTGTTGCTTTTTAGTGTCTTTTGTATAATTCTTTCTTTTTTTCTATGCTATTTGCTTTGGCTTCATCACCCATCACATTACCTCCACTGGTCTGATTTCGAGGAGCAAAGCCACCTACTATTCAACCAATTTGGAGGAGCAACTACTTCCTCTTTTTTTAATCTCGGTATCCGATTTACTGGGCCATTTAATTCAGTCGAAGTTGATTTTGGGTTAAGATATTACTCCTCTCCCAACGTTATTGTGAAGGATCAAACATTAATTTGTCGGACTAAATACGGCTCCCGACACTACTGCCCAAGGACTCATTAGTGAAAAACAAACCACTACTGATCAGTTGCAACCGAACATAACTGCGTAACTAACAAATGTGGCCCATTAAAAATCTGGCCCATACGGCCCATCTTTTTGCCCTTTCACCACATCTACACGGTTCGTTCCCAGCAGGGAACCAAATGACTTGTAGAACAAACAACCATCATGGTAAATTGAAAATTGTGAACGTAATAACATTTTAAAGACATTGTTTTTAAATTGGAATGATTTTACGGTTATAGATATTGTTTTAAACACTTCAGAATTTTGTAAAATTAATGATCTTTTATATATTTTACGATTTCTACTTTTTAAGTAAAAAATTTTCATTTGTCATTTTGTCTCACTTGTTTGACTAAAAATAAAAAAATAAGTATTATTAGCAATTTATTTATTTATTAATAGATTTTCATTATTTTAGTAATAAATAAAAATTAAAAGAATAACAATAATCTAAACTTAGAGCATTTTCTTCTTTAAATTTGCTATTATAAAAAGTTGATTGTTATTTGATTTTACAATTACGATTTCGTTTACAAAAAAAATTTTATTTTTACAATTTTACTATTCGATTCTACGATTACTGTTTCATGTTATTTTTCATCTCATACTGATTCGACGAGTTTACTATTTTGCTTGTACCCTGATTCATATCCAACCAATGTAGACTAGACGGTCCGGGTACTTGGCAATAAAAGCGTCCACCGTCTCGAGATAACTGCATCCCTTTCTTGTTTGATGCGCCGAACTGGTACCTCGGTAACAACTCGGAGAAGACTGGGGCCAGTAACTGCCACAATTTTTAAGAGGGTTACTAAACGACGCCCTGGTTTTCGAATTAAACGACGCCCTACATTCATAATGACCTAAACGTCCATTCCGTAAAAATGAAAAAACATGAAAAACTTACTAGTTCAATCCAAAAAACCCTTATTTAGTATGTTTTAGTATGTTTTAGTTGGTCGAAAACACTCTCGACGAATCACGGCTCAAAATTGGAAAGGTACGAAATTGAATTTTGGACTGGAATTTTATTTTTTCGGACGGACCGGCGTTCCGTCCGATTTTTTGTAATTAAAATTTTTAATTTTTTTAGTTTCTTTAATTTTATGTTGATTGATGAACTGATTTGGATACTTTAAATATAGGGTTTATGCACGCGACATGTCAACGAGTACCACGGTAATTGTTTGGCCAGTTTCTTTAGCATTATCAATGAATAGGGTATGTAAATGATTCATTTCGGTGTTGATATTCCGTAGGAAGTGGATGCCGGTGATGGAATTGATTACTCCGACTGGTTCTTATCCGATAATGTGTACGACACTATCGGTGAAGCGGCGCAAGCAGCAAAACAAATTGCTTTGACGCTTAATTTCCATCTGATCAAAGGGTCAAATAAAAGCAATGACTCGGAAAAGGAGTGTCCGGTGTATCTTTATTGCTCACGTGGACCAGTTCGCAAGTCTGGGGGTTCAGATCGGCCAAAACGTGCTACGAAGTCAAAGAAGTGTAATTGCCCATTCAGACTTGCCTTCCGATCAATGGTGGTAGATTGCGAGTGGAAGTATTTTATTGACGGAGTCGGAGACATAAAGACCCTGATAAGTCGAAGGGGTACCACAATCATCCTCTGATTCATTTCACTAAAGTAAGCAATGAAAGCAATCCGTTATCAGATGAGGAGAAAAAAGATATTCGGGATATGGTGGCTGTTCACACACAACCGAATAAGATCAGGTATTCTTTGAATAAGAAGTTCAACACTCGTCACAATATGAATCAGATTTATGACGAGTCATACAAGATTAGGAAGGAGAAATTAGATGGTTTGGATCCGATGGAGTGGACTTTGCGTGAGGCTACAACAGTAAGTTATTTCGTTCAGTAATTAAAGGATAATGATGACAATCTTATTCATCTGTCTCTTAGCCACCCCGAATGTGTCCAGATGGTTAGCTCATGGTATTTTGTGATTATGATTGACTCGACTTTCAACACCAACGCTTATAGGAAGCCAGTGATCCAGTTGGTTGGTGTGACTCTGGTGCGGAAGAACTTTAGCATCAGGTTTGCATTTGTTGATAATGAAAAAACAGAGTCTTATGTTTGGGTGTTGGAATGTCTGGAGTTGATGTTGGGTTGGCGGCAACCTACTGCATTTGTGACTGATAAAGAGCGAGGTCTGGCAGCGGCTCTCCGCTCCGTATTTCCAAAGACTCCCCATTTAACGTGCATTTGGCACATGAAGAGGAATATCGAGGCAAAAATTAAGTACATCACGAATAATGTAGAAATGGCTGAGGCTTTCGTGCATGGTAGGTGGAACAAAGTGTTGTATGCAAAAACAGATGCAGAGTTCTTTAAGGAGTGGGAGGATATGCTCATGAGTAATTGGGCTAATGTCGGAGGATTGATGGAGTACTTAGGAAGCGAGTGGTTACCGTATAAGACTCAGTGGGGCCATTGCAACACTAACGAGGTTTTCCATATTGGGTGTACGAGTACGAACAGGGTCGAGTCCCAACACTCGTCTCTCAAAACATGGTACAACTCTTCCAATCAGAAACTTGATACACTATTTGAGGGATATCATGCATCGATTGAGGGTCAAGTCATAGAAGTGCAGCGGGCTATCGATGAATCACGAAGCAAGGTAATGTATTGTTTAGATAAGTATTTAGTTAATCACTAGTTATTTGGTTTTGTTGTACGTAACTAGCTTTTTGGTTTGGTGTAGACTCATCGTTTCTCGCATAGACGACCGTTTACGTATCTGAAAAATGAAGTCAGCCTCTGGGGTATTGAGTTGGTGAATGAGGCGTTATCAAGTAAGGACGATTGTGATTGTGTGATCAAAGATACGCATGGCCTGCCTTGTACTTGTAGGCTCAAATCTATGGAGCGCGATGGGGTCGAGCTGAAACCATACCACCTCCATCACTTTTGGCGATCGTTGGAATACCGTCTTCCTGTAGATAGTGAGAAGTGGGAAGACCATGACGCGACAGACCGCGCCATCCTCAGCGGGATGGTACATACGATTTGTGATAGAGGTGGGCCCGCTGTACGTGCCTTGACTTCACTGATGCGGTCCCAGTATCAACCAGAATCTGACGGAGTGAAAGAGTTGAAGAAGTCGGACGCGCCTAAGGGCAGGCCTCGTGCGCGAAAGACGGATGACCGGAACCCTTCGTACCACAAGCGGCGGCGGACGGACCCGCCGTCCGTCTGGGTCAAAAATCAATTTTTTTTACACGCATTATTGAGGGTTACCTGATCGGAAAGTCGTCGATCTTTAAGCTCAGAACTTCAATTTCTCGTCGAATCTTCGAGTTAGGATCTTCAACTTCTGCCAAAACTTTGAGCTTTTGTGTTTTAGATTGAATGTGTTTGTCGAAGATTGAACTTCTTATAAATTTTCAATGTTTACGGAAGGATAACTTAGTAATTCACTATTTTAGGGCGTCGCTTAATTCGAAAACTAGGGCGTCGTTTAGGGATTCAGATTTTTAATTGCGAGTTTATTAATTTTTAGTTTTTGATTTAATTAATTGTTATAGTTAAAATTATGAAACTCATACCAGGACTTGGTTGTTCTCGATTAACAATTCATTGCATTTTGAATAAACGTGATTTTAATTCAACCTTGACTGCTTAAGCAGTTTGATTGTTTTCATAGGTGTTACAACCATGTTAATAAATTTTAATGTTGTGGTACCGAGTTATAATTCAGATCTGGAAATTTCAAAGAAAAAAAACTAAATAAAAGTTGAAATAATTTTTATTATTAAATTTGAGTACAAAATAACAATTTTTTAAAATGACCTAAAGGTCCAACTAATTTAAACTATTCGATATAAATTATAATTAATCACATAAATAAATAATTTAAATTAATATTGTCATTATGTGATAATAAAAAAAGTAATGCTAAACCAAACTAAATAAGAGACTTGGAATCCGAAAATAAACTAATCCTAATATAATAATGGCGGCAACAGTAATGCTAAACTAAATTAAAGAAGGATAAGGTAGGACAATAATATATGTCGACGGAGACAGAAAAAAAACTAAATAGGAAAAATAATAAGTTAAAACCTCTGTTGTAGTTCATGAATAGTAATATTTTAAAAGAGAATCTTGTCATATTATACTTGAGTTTCCGTTCCTCAATAGGAATATTTGGTTTTATTTGATGGGCTTATGTTTTTCATTAGTAATATAAATATACACATTGATCTAATTAATATCTGCAATTAAAGAGTAGAATCTTGTCACAAAAATACACACTTTATAAAATGATCGATTGAGTTAATTTCCTACTGCAGTGTAGAGAATTAGGTCGTCAGAATTCTGAATCGAAGCAGTCGTACGTGGAGGGCAGCGATGATGTATTTGAAACTTTTGAAGATATCCTCTGACAATTTGAGGTGGTCAGATTCGGACCAAGTCATAAAAGAATTCGCAGACCACATTTACGATCTTCTCTTAACAATCACTACGGAGGATGACTAGATTTTTTTCGACGACTTTCTCAACAAATCTATAGAAGGTTTTGCTGCCCGCCTTCTCACATTGAATCCCTCCTCATATATGCTACACATGCACATGAAGAATTTGTTCGTGCATTTTGGTAGTTTGGTTGGTAGCCACCTTGATTGTACCCACCTTGGTTGTAACCCCCTTGCTGGTGGTAACCCCTTTGGCATAGTCAACTTGCTCAATGTTCTCTTTTGGAGAAACTTCTTCCTAAAAGACTTGACATGTCGAGACATTATAACCCTCATGTCCACAACACAGAGTAAGACACCATCACTGCCTTCCTTGGTTGAAGTTTTGTAGGTGGTGCTGCCACTTTGCTGGGCATCTTGTTCAGTGCTAGGTTGTTTATTTGATTCACCTTGGAGTGTAGAAAGTGGATGGACTGGTTTGAGTTGTCATCGAGAGCTTGTTGTGGCTTGTCCGACAGAGGTGTGAGAGCGAATTTATTCCCACTTGATGTTTGTGAGCTCCTTGGCGCTTGTTGGCGGCCCAACTCTTGGTCTTTACAGCCATTTCCCAAAATAGCTGAAGACATCTTTCAGGGGTAAGTGACTTCACGTCACCATTCGAAGCTTGATTAATCATTCACGTGTTCTCATAGTCGAGAGCACGCACGAAGATGTCCGCCAAAGTCCATTCCTCCATGTTGTGATGGAGCACGAGTACAATAAGGACTGGAAACGGTCCAAGTCTCGTAGTAGAGCTCCCCATTCAATTGCTGGAAGTTGCCGATTGGAGACTGGATTGCATCCGTCTTGTATGGCGGAAAAAATTCCTCAAGGAACGCTTTAGCCAAAGCGTCCCAAGTCCGGAATGAATTGACGGGCTGATTATCCAGCCAAGCGTTTGCCTTCCCCTAGAGTAAAAAGGAGAAAAACTTCATGGGGACGGCGTTTGCATGAACCTCATTGAACTTCATGAGCTCCACAATCTCATTAAAGTGCCTTAAATGTTGCCTCGGGCATTCATGATCACTGCCAGAATAAGGACTGTGCTACACCATCTGGACAAACGGGGTCTTGACCTCAAAATTCCGGTTGTCGATTGTCGGAGGGACTATGCTCGACATTGTGTGGGTTTAGCATGGTCCCCTATTGTCCAAGGTTGGTCTCCCATTCTGCTGGTGTCTTTGGGAGGTTCTTCTTCACTTAATTGAGAGGAGACTGTTGCGGACGAACTGGATTATGAGGAAGATGCTGAAGGTGAGGAGTGAGGTGGTGTAGGCGGTTGTGATGAGTGAGGTGATGAAGGAAGTGGTAGGATAGCCTCAAGGTTGAAGATTGGGTGAGCTTTTGACCTTGAGGAGGAAACAAAACTTGAGTGGTGGTAGATTATTCCGTAGATTTCATTGTTGTCGTTCACAAATTCGACTGGATTGTCTCATGTACCCACCTAAATCCTGCACATCCAAAAACAACAAGGCAAAGAGAAACCCAAAAAAATAAGAAAGAGAAAAGGGAAAAGCAGAAACTAAAACGGAGTCAAATGGCTAAAACGGCGCAGACTAAGTTCTTTTGAAGGAACGAGAGAGAGTCCCTCGCAATGGCGCCAATAACTTTATCGCCAAAATAAATTTTAAGTTATCTCAACAACACAAGTGTCGTTTGTGTCCAAGGGTTCCTCTCGCTATGCTTCTACTCAAAGTTAACAACACGGTCTAGACTAAAATAATTGAGATTGGTTTCTAATTATACTACTGGTAGCACGATTATTCGTTGCTGATTTGACCACATATTGACTGCTTGTTGGCCTAGTTTGACCTAGTTTTGACCCTCCTTTGTGATTGGTTGGAAGAAAGAAGTGTTTCTTGTTTCATTTTCTCAAACAAACCATTTTGGTCTGTTCGACTTGCTTTCTCATTATATATGTGAGGTTGTAGGTATCCGATGGATAGAGGACAACGAGACGATTCTAACCAGAGCTCAAATGGAGGTCGGGCGAGGGAGATATGTGCGATCGAAGAACGAAGTCCTGGGCTGGAAATGAGTCTACACGACGTGTGGAGCCCGTGTGGGCCTACACGATGTGTGGACCTTGTATACATGCCTATTTAAAGCCTTATTGGAGAAGAGAGGAGGCATAATTCACACTACAATTATAAAAATTGTCGAGACCCGACTCCTCTCTCAATTTCCCCCCAATTTGAAGCCCTAGAAGATCAACTGAAAACCTTGAAGAAGCTTGGGAGCTATAGAAGATCAAGGATTGAAGGAATTGGAGTTCTAGAGATTGGATGGAGGCTCTAATCAAAGCACTTTCTTTGGCTCAACCGATGGTGAGACCAACTGCTACTCCACCTCAAAAGGAAGAGGTGCAAAAACCAAAGGTGAATCAACCAGTTGTGCAACTCTTTATTTGTGAATATTGTGGAACGAAGGGCATGACGCTTCTACTTGCCAATCCTTTGCTCTCGATTTTGCGCCGGGGGGAGAGAAATTCATTGAAGAATTTGATTATGTTCAAGAGAGCTTCAATGGAGGAAGCCAAGGTTATAGTCAAAGGTAAGGGAATCAAGGTGGAAATCAAAACTACCAAGGAAATCAAGGTAACAATCAAGGGTAAATTATTCATGGTTACAACCAAGGAAGTCAAGGGAATCAAGGTTAGAATCAAAGTTACAACCAAGGGTACAATCAAGGGCAAGGAAGCCAAGGCCAATTGATAGGGCTAGAATTTGTAGCAGTTATCTACCCTTTTTATGCATGCCTTTGAGTGATTATTAGTATGTTTGCACTTCATTTCTCTATGATTCCATGTTTTGGCATCATGTCTATAGATCCGTTCATTTGGACCGTTTTGGTCCATTTGATGTTTTCTTTGTAGTATTTGTCACCTACAGGTACTATGGAGATAAGTGATCTGACTATGAAGCCAAGGACGTGGTGTGGAGAATGATTGGAGTTTGAATGGGAAGTCGAGAAAGAAATTGGCGCAGTAGAGAGACTGCACGCCGTGCAGGGCTGCACGTCATGCAGTCCATGAAAAACCTCAAGAGCTCGACCTCAAAACAAGGGCACGACGTGCACCTCTGAACGCCGTTCCTCCCTTTTTGCAACGCGGGATCTTGAAGAACAGAAGATGCGCGGCATGCACCCCTGCATACCGTTCCCTGGTTTGTGGTACACGGAATGGAGGGTATAGAAAGGTGCACGGCGTGCACCCTCCAAATCCGGCTGCAACTATAAAATGGGAAGTTTTGAGGAAAGAGAAAGACAACTTCCCCAACTTCTTTTTCCATGATTTTTCCCGAGTTCCTTCTGCAGAAAACAACACCAAACCTCCATTAGAAGCTCAATTGAAGATCCAAAGGAGTTTCCCTAAAGGATTGAAGCTTGGATTGAAGATAGGAGACCGAAAGCATCGATTGGAAGAAGAACAAGCCAATATTTCTTTGCAAGATGATGGTTAGGGTTTCTTTTCAATTGCTTTCTTCTAGAACTATGAGTAGCTAAATACTTATGGATTCTTGGTTGAGATGTAGAAATTAAGCTATGAAACCTGTTTTGAATGTGTAAGATCGACGTTTGTGGAAGATTGAATTGCAATGAAAGTTTTTCTTGATTGTTTGGTGTTCAACCTAATTCTTGTTATGGCTAGAATTAGGTCAAATTCATGAAATCCTTTATTCGTGAAAGACTTAGGAATTCGTTAGATTGACAATCGAGGATAGAATTAAGTTATCGGAGGGGTAAACCGATAACCTAATTCTACCTTTTGTGTTTCTCCCGGTTTTAATATTAGTCATCTTGTAATTGGCGGGCGCTCTGGTTTGCACCCAATGGACCAAGTTGGGTGTAGTTGTCAGTAGCTTAGGCGATGATGGAGCAAGTTAACACTATTTCCAATTACTCGTGATTTCTTTTAATTCCGGTAGAACACCCTATCACTTTGTAGAACTTCTCGGTGTTCGTTACCGGCTAGCCTGATTAAGGGGATTTCTACCTTAGTTGGGAAGCTAGTATTGGTAATCCGCGTGCATGATCGTGCCGTGAATTCATACGAGTGATAGGAGGATTCATTTTATTCAATTCAAATCCACATTTGCATGTTTTGAATGCATTTAGGCGGTTGAGTTTAGTGACTCTTCTCTTCCAAGAACTCAATTTCTCTATTTGAATCAACTCTTAATTTTTAGTTTAATTTAATCATTAGAGTAATTAAAATTCAAAACCAATTAGCTTAGTCTAAACCATGTTGACAAAGTTGAGTAGAGGCATAACGAGAGGACCCTTCAGACACAAATGATACTTGTATTGTCGGAATAACTTCACAGTTATTTCGACGATCACCAATATCAATACAACCAAGGAAAATCTCAAAAGCCTAACAACTACAATCAAGGTCAAGGATTCAATCAAGGGAACTTCCAAGGGCCTAACAATTACAATCAAGGCTAAAACTACTACCAAGGGAACAATTAATGGTTCAAGAACTTCAACCAAGGAAGAGTTTACAATCAAGGCAGAAATCAAGGTGATTACAACCAACAAGGTTCAAATCAATGTTCTAATCAACAATGGAGTAATCAAGGAAGTCAGGGAGACTTCCAAGCTACCAATGCTCCTCCACCCAGATTTTCAAATCCGTCTCCTCAAGTCCAAGGCAACACCTACTCTAATGACAACTCAGTGATAGCTCAAATGATGGAGAATCAAGCTAAGTTCTTCCAAGAGTACACTAAGGTGACTCAAGAGCAAAGAGCATATCAAGACACCCTCAATGCCACCAGTCAAGCTGAAATGGCATAGCTAAGGAATCAAGTGTGATACCTCACACAAGCTAAGTCAAGTCATCCACCGGGTACCTTATCCGGGAATACCAAAATCAATCCAAGGAACAATGAGACTTGTGGAGCTATCACAACTAGAAGCATGAGACACTATGTTGACACAACTCCTAAGGTAATAAATCCTCCTATTTATGTACCCAGTGAGCTTGTGCATGATGATGAATTGCTTATGGAAGATGTTAATGAGGATGAAGCATTTAGTGATGAAGAGGATGAAGTGACGGTCGAAGAAACTGCATCCGTTCCGCATGCATCGGTTTCGAAAGCTCCAAAGGGTAATGGAAAGCCAAACATGCCAATTGAAGCTGGTTCCAATAAGGCTACAAAGAGTTCAACCGATGCTCCTTCTATCTCTAAGCCAGCATTGGCTTCGTACAAGCCTAAGCCTTCTTATCCCAACCGATTGGATAAGGATCTTCTTGAGAAGATCTTCAAGAAATTTGTGCTTCCACTCCGTAATATGAACTTCATCATTCCTTTTGCCGAGGCGATTGAAAAGATGCCTCAATATGCCAAGTTCCTAAGGAAGATCTTCACCAACAAGCGAAGGCTCATGGAAGCTTCCAACATCACTCTCAATGAGTAATGCTCGTCAATCTTCTCAAGGGACCTCCCTTGCAAACTCAAAGATCCGGGTAGTTTCTTTCTCCCTTGTATGATTGGTCAAGTTGCGATTGAAAAAGGTTTAGAAAATCTAGGTGCTAGTATCAATGTCATGCCATATCCATTGTACAAGAAACTAGGCCTAGGTGAACTTACACCGACTAAGATGTGCATCCAACTAGCGGATAAATCTACCAAGTTGCCTAGTAGTGTAGTTGAAGATGTTCTTATGCATGTTGGAAAGTTCGTGGTTCCGGTGGATTTTATTGTGATTGACACCGGAGACACCAACGTTTCGTTGATTTTGGGTCGACCCTTCCTCAACACGTCTAAGGCAATCATAGATGTGTTTGAGGGTAAACCTACTTTGAGAGTGGGTTAAGAGGAAGCCACAATTCAATTGATATGGGGTATGGAGTACCCAGATGCCCAAGATGATAATGATTTTGGTGAGTCCGTTGAGATCACTTCGGTCTATGCTATTAATGATTCTCTTCATCATGATGCCTTGGATCCTTCCTTGAGCGATTGTGTGAAAGAGGATAATAAGAAAGCTGAAGCTATCTCGATCAAGGGAGTGCATGATAAGACGAGGAACATGCATGAAGAACCACCAGACGTTAAGCTCAAGAATCCTTCTTCTCACCGAAAAAGAGTTCGCAAGGTCAAGGATGAGACTTGCAAGAAAGAGATCAAGAAACTCTATGATTTGTACCTCCCCATCAAAAAGGCACTCAAGGAGGGCGCTCATCTCCGGTCCCTTGATGGTAACAAAAGTCCTTTCCTTAGGAGCGATCGAGGTAACCTACCCTACTTGTCTTGATCCTCTTATACTTCGTGGGATACATCTTACACATTACCAAGTTGGTGATACCATGGGTATCATCAATTAGGGAATGTGTGATCCCGGCTGATGTCTCCTCATGGTATGTGTAGTTTAGGAGTAGGAAAAAATGAATAAAACTTGCTTGATTGCATGTTTGTTATGTGTTTGTCGTGTTTTGTTCTTATGTTGTTGTGATGATCGAGTCGAGAGAATGAGTGTTTGGAGAGTTGCATGACCACCTCATGGTATGCCTAAGGTTGGTAGAAATTGATGCATTCAGAGTCCATTTGATGCTCGAAAATGTTAGTAGAAAGTGCTTGATGTTTGATTTTCGTGTGGATGAAATGTCCACTATGCTCATTGTTTCTAATACTTGAATTTTGATAATGCCATTACTCTTGATTGACCATATGTGCTCATTGGGTTGGTTAATGATTCTGGAAGAATGATGCATACTACTAGTCCATTGAGCTCACCATTTGATTAGATTTGAATGATGCATACTTTGTTCACTTGATGTTTTGCATACACTCTTTATGTTCATTCTTGTTCATTAGACTTGGTAACATTTGTAATGATTGCTTTGTGGCAATTGATGCTAAATGAGTTAAGATGGTTCGATAAGTTTTGCTCACCCTTGTCTTACTCATTTGTTTAGGATGCTCTTGTTTAGGATTGCTAGTTAGTCTTGCTTGAGAATAATTAGTTATCTTCTTCATTGGTTTTTCTATCTTATGCATCTTGCCTCTTTCATATCTACTTGTGAACATTCTTGCATACTCTTGCCTAGTTAGATTGAATTCTTGTTGAGACAGTTCCTCGGTGGCCTTGAGATTTCTTCTTTTCTCTTGACTCGACCATTATTTGTGGTTGTTTCCGTGTTTCTTGATCCTTCATCTTCTCATCCGGATTCACTCCTTACCCCCGTTTGGTACCCCTCTTCGCCTTATATCTTTTCACATTGAGGGTAATGTGTTGTGCAAGTGTCTGTGTGTTTGTGTGTGTGTGTGTGTGGGGGGGGGGTTGTTGATACTGTTCGGGTTTGAGACCTTTCGTGCATATCTTGGTAGCATTTTTTGTGCCTTGCTATTGCATTTCAAAACTCCCTCTCGAATTTGAATATGTGGTTGTCTTTGGATGCATACCAAGTTTGTTCATACTACTTGAGGATGAATAGGTTGTTGAGTAATCATTTGTGGACTACCTCTCATTTTCCTTAAATTAGTTTGCTTCGAACTTGCACATTGGACGTTATGAGTTTTCACCTTTACTTGTTTGATATGTAGGATTGATTCTATTTTTCAAAATTTTCTATGGTATTATGAAGTCAAAATGGGCGGGACGGATCCAGATGAGGTGCTAAAAGAGGCCAATGTGCCCCTAAAAATGATCGTGAGAAAGGTTGTGATTCAAACATGCAAGGCGGATTTTGATGTGCCGCCCGTATGCTCGCCATATTGGGCTTTTCTTCTCAATCCTTCGAGGCGTGAATTGGGGTGCTGGTGCCCGGTATTAACCAGATCCGAGCCTGATTAGAATCACAACCTCCTCATTTGAAAAAAGTAGTCATGCAGAAAAAAAGAGATGGAGAAAAGCTAGTTGAAAACCAAATACAAGAGAAAGAAAAGCAAAATAAAAGAATAGGGGGATGCTAGTATACTTGCTGATAGTTGTATTTATGTTACGATTAGGCATCCCCTCCCTCAGGTTGGGAAAAATACCCGACCAGGACCGTCCATTTGTTCATTTCTTCCGCTAGTACCATAAGACATAAGTGCATTGCAGGAACTTTGGTACATTCGCTTGTTTAAGTGTCTAAATCATAATATCTATATGTTAGAGTTTGGTGTGAAATTTTTCAAGGGATTCAGTGTCTTGTACATAATTGAGTGTTTTGGTGATTGACTTGTAATCTTGGCATCGGGAAGTAGGCTTGAAATGTTAGGCAATGTTTTCCTTTTACTATGTTTCGAGTTCTCTTTGAGTTTTATTTGTAGATTTGTTTGAGGACAAGCAATGTTCAAGTGTGGGGGGATTTGATAGCACGATTATTTATTGCCGATTTGACCACATATTGACTGCTCGTTGACCTTGTTTGACCTAGTTTTGACCCTCCTTTGTGATTGGTTGGAAGAAACAAGGGTTTCTTGTTTTACGATCCGTTCGACTTGCTTTCTCATTGTATATGTGAGGTTGCAGGTATCGGATGGATAGAGGACTACATGATGATTCCAACAAGACCACTCGAAGCTCAAACGGAGGTCGGACGAGGGAGATATGTGATATTAAAGAACGAAGTCCCGGGATAGAAATTAGTCCAAACGACATGTAGAGCCTTTGTGGGTCTACATGGCGTGTGGACCCTGCAAACATGCCTATATAAAGCCTTTTGGAGGAGAGAGGGGGGATAATTTACACTACAGTCATAACAATTGTCAAGACCCGACTACTCTCTCATGTTTCCTCCAATTTGAAGCCCTAGAAGATCAATTCAAGACCTCTAAGAAGCTTGTGAGCTAGAAAAGATCAAGGATTGAAGTAATTGGAGTGCTAGAGCTTACCCTCATCATCTTCTTCATACTAGTTGATTGATGGTGATTGTATCCCTTTCTCTTAGTTTTAGTGTCATGACAATTGGCTAAACTCTTTAGTTGTTAGATAGGGTGTTGATATGTACTCAGATGATCGCCTCATGATGAGGGGTTGGATACATGTTGGATATGGTTTATGATATATGAGAATTCTTGGATTATGGTTTTAACAACTTAGAATGTGCTATGGCTTGTTTGATGTCAAATGTACTCTTTCAATTACTTTAATTGTGCTTGAATTGAGTTGGTTTATAGTCCATGATTGAAGTAAGGTGTGTGTGGACCAAGCACACACCCCAATTCAACCTTAGTGTGAGGATTATCTTAGTGGCATTTTATCGAACACTTGGCGTGCATTCCCCATATCACTCAATTGGGTTACACAATTGAGGGATGGGATGTTTGGGGTGTCAAATAGTGACTTAGCACCCTTGTCAAGTGTTTGTGATGCCATTAAGAGTCCCTTAGCACCTAGGAATTTTGTCGAGCACTTGGTGTTCACTACCAATTGGCTTGATCACTTGTCAATTGGTAGTGGCAGTCCAATTTAAGACCTTAAATTGGACTCTTATTAATGTTTAGAGGATGATCAAACTATAACCTTTGTCCAATGTGTCCAATCTTTCTTCTGAATCAGATTTGAGTGCAAAAACAACACCATAAGTCTAGCAACCCTCCTCTCCTTGTGTTCACCCTCTTCACTCTCTTATTTGCTTAGCTCGTTAGCTTAAATTAGTTCTAATTACTCTTGTGGATGATAAGTAATTTAGTGGATAACCTAAAGAACTAGCATTTTGAACCTTCGTTAGCTTAAACCGTGTCTTAAATAGTTGAGTATAGGTTGGTGATCCGTTCCTCATGGAATTCGACACTTGAGACCTTGAATTTGGGAGTAGTACAATTTTCTTGTCGATCAAGTTTGTTTGGTTCTTTTTATAGAGGATCCACTACTAATTCAATTATCCCTAATAATAAAAACAAAGAACTAGGTTTGAACAGGAAGAGAAGACAAGTTCTTGGAAGGGGTGATTCATCAAGCTCAACTTCCTATTAATATAAGGTTTCAGACGTTGGACTTGGATTGAATAATAAAACTCCTCTTATCACTCATATAAATCCGTGGCACGATCATGCATGCGGATTACCGCCACTTGCTTCCCAATCAAGGTTGAAATCACCTCAACTAGGCTAACCAGTAATGAACACCGATAAGGTCTACAAAGTTATAAGGTGCTCTCTTTGAATTAAACTAAATCACAAGCAATTGGAATTAGAGTTAACTTGGTACATCAACACCTAAGCTATTGATAACTACACCCAACTTGGTCCATTTGGTACAAATCAGAGCGCCCGCCAATTACTCGATGAACAACCTTTAAAACGAAAAGAAGCAGAAATGGTAGAATCAAGCTATTGGCTTACTCCACCGATAACTTTCTTGTATCTTAGGTTGTTAATCATATGAATTCCTAAGTTGATCAAACAAAGGGTTTCATAAATTTCACTTAATTCGAGTCAAAACAAGAACCAGGTTGAAAACCAACAATAAAAGCAATCTTCATTCAAATCCAAATATCCAACAATCGCCGACCCTATAATTTTAGCGAGAGTATCATAGCTTAATTCATTACATCCCAACCAAAAAATCTAAAGTTTTAGCTACTCATAACTCTAGTGGAAGAAAAATCAGAAAAGACCTAAACACATCTTGATGAAGAGAAGATGAATCGATCTCGCTCCAATCTTCACTTTTAGCCTTCTAGCTTCAATCCTAGTTTCAATATTCAGTGGGAACTCCTTCAGATCTTTGATTAGACTTCTAGGGATGAAAGTAGGGTGTTTTTACAGGGAAAACTCAGGAGAAAAATGATGGAACTTTGCTGAAGAAGACTCTCTTTCTCTTTCCTCAAAATTATGCTTTTATATGGCAGCTGCTGGATCCGGGAGGTGCACACCATGCAACCCCTTTAACTACGAAGGTAAATGAAGTTCCAAGGCTTGCATAACATGCATTGATGCATGCAGTGCACCCCCTTTAGCTATAAGGGGTTCTTCAAGTTAAGGGACTGCACGACGTGCTGTGGTGCATGGTGTGTAGCCCTTGTTCTTCACCAATTTTTGCACTGTCCTTCCGTTCGAGCTCCAAACGTGCTCTATTCCGCATCTGTAGCTTCATAGCTAGACCGCATGTCTCTAAAGCACACGTGGATTATAAATACTACAAAGAAACACATCAAATGGATCGAAATGGTCCAAGTTAACGGGTATAGGGACACAATGGCAAGATGCAAAACTACACTAAATTGAAGTACGAAAAAGCTAATATTCACTTTAAAAGCATGTAGATAGGGATGGATAATCACTACAAATCCTAGCACTATCATGATGCATTTTTTATACCAAAAAAAAATAATTACATTATAATTTTTTTAAACTCTAAACGAAATAAAAAGTCAACAATATAATACTCAACATTTAAAAGGAATGAATTAGAAATTAAGAATTCAAATTAGGAATTTGGATTTCGAGAAATAATGATAGATTATTCTTATAAAATAACATATGTGTATGTGTAATAAATCTCCAAACTTGTCCATCGGAGATTGTAGGTGTGATGCTTGGAATTAGTTTTAGTATGCATAAATAGTGTTTAAATGGAGTGTATGCATAATTGTATTAAAGATTATGAAAAAAGCTAGCGTCAACGTCCTAAGCTCCGATCATGGATTGTGGAAGCATGGGATTCAAGTGGGAGGCAGACGACGAAGATGAGAATAGCCCGCTATGTTACAAAAATTCAAACGTGAGCTAGAGGCACCAAATCAGACTTCCGTAGGAGGATTGAGAAGAAACTAGCACTGATGATTAGTTTCCATTCTATGGCCGCAATGATTCAATCTAACGAATTACGAACTTGTCAACATGAATTCCTTCAATTGCTTAAGGAAGAGGAAGGCCATTGGGCACATCGTGCAAAGAAGAATTGGTTAGTCGAGGGAGACATGAAGTCGCGTTTCTTCAATGCGGTTGCCGACGGTAGAAGGAAAAAGAAACAATTAACAGGGGTGTTGGACGACCAAGGCGTATGGAAAGAATCAATTGATGAAATTGGAGAAATTGTAGTAAGCTACTTTAGCGAACTGTTTACTGCTCAAGGTGGAGCTTTGGGGGAGGTGACTTTGGGTATCGAGAAATTGGTCACGGCCACCCAAAATCAGCGGCTTGTAGCTCCGATAATCGATGGAGAATTCAAAAGAGCAATTTTCGAGATGGGTAACACTAAATCTCCAATGCCGGATGGCTTCAATCCTGCATTTTACCAAGACTTTTGGGATATTGTGGGTCCATTAGTGAGTCAAGACTGTCGGGAATGGCTGGTAACAGGGTCGATACCACAAGATGTGCAAGCTACAACACATCATATTATTACCAAAGTGACCAATTTGAAGTCAATGAAGGAATTACGGCTGATTTCCCTATGTAATGTGAGGTACAAGATTTTAGCTAAAGTACTTGTCAATCAGTTTAGAACCACGATGTTGCACCTAGTTCAAAAAGAGAAGTCAGCCTTTTTACAAGGACGATCAATTGTAGACAACATCATGATAGCGTTTGAATCTTTACACAGTATGACGACTAAACCAGCGGCAACTACATGGAGTGTCGCACTACAAATCAACATCTCTATAGCCTATGATCGGGTGGAATGGAATTATTTGGAGGCGGTATTGAGTCGACTAGGCTTCGATAAAACATGGGTTCGCTGGATGATGCTATGTGTTCGATCAATAAGATATTCGACTATGATAAATAATCAGTCTTTTGGGAATTTCCGACCTAGTCGAGGACTACATCAGGGATGCCCACTCTCCCCTTTCTTGTTTATCTTGTGTACAGAGGGCCTCACTGCAATGATCAGAAGGGCATCACTTGATGGTAATATTCACGGATATCGGGTTTGTCAGCGGGCACCGAGATTTTCTCATCTCCCGTTTGCAGATGATGTCCTATTTTTCTATCAGGCGACGTTAGCAGAGGCATACCATTTACGAAAAATTCTCCAAGCTTACATAGTCGCTTCTGGCCAACTGATTAATTTTGATAAGTCAGGGGTTCTTTCCAGTAAGAAACTGGAATCGGGGATAAGGGCAAGTATCTGACCTAGTTGGATTTGAGTAAATACTTGGGCGTTCCTGTACTTGTGGGAAGAAATAAATTGGTGGTGTTTGAGGCTCTGCAAAAGAAAGTTCGGGATAAACTACAGTTTTGGAAAGATAAACGATTATCTAAAGGTGGGGAAGGAGATTCTTCTTAAAGCAGTCGGAAAGGCACTACCTATGTATAACACGAATGTGTTTCTACTCCCTCACACGCTTACAGAAGATCTTGAGGGAATGCTCAATTCTTTCTGGTGGGGTTCGAAACGCTTTTTTCGGTAGTGGGATTCCATGGATGAAATGGGAAAGGCTGGCTATTAGGATGCAGCCGGAGGTATGGGATTCGGAGATCTACCCGGTTTCAACCTTGCGCTCCTAGGTAAACAAGCGTGACGGTTCATAAAGAATCCTGACTCACTAGTAGGGCGTATCTATAAGGCTAAATACTACCCTAATGGTGATTTCCTCTCATATAAGCTTGAAGCCACACCAAGTCTTATCTGGCATAACATATGGAGTTCGCAAGCGTTAGTGAAGGGAGGGGCTCATTGGCGGATTGGAGATGGGAGATCCATGAACTTTTGGGTGGAGCCTTGGCTCCCTACGGAGGATGGGGAATTCTTGGTGGATACGATGATGATTCTAGGTCAGGAAGAAGCACGGGTAAAACACCTGTTTGTGGAACAAATGCAGGAATGGAATACTTCTCTCATTACACATCTCTTCTCTGAACGAGATAGAGAGGCCATGATGTCCATCTTAATCTCAATGGAAACGGGGAAAGAAACTCTCATTTGGCATTATGGTTTGAATGGTAAGTACACGGTCCAGTCCTCTTATCACCTTTACATGGAGAATGTATTTGATCAAAGTAACCACAACCATGAGGGCGATTGGCATAAACTGTGGCGGTTACACTATCCACCGAAGCTGCTACATTTACTTTGGCGCACAACTCATGATGTGACTCTAAAGAGAGGAAGACTACGCCACAAATTACCAAATATTAAATGTCTCGGGTGCATGTGCGGTGTGCGATTGTGAGTTCAAGGAAGGGTGGCATATGTTTTTAGAATGCCCTTTCGCAATAAAGTGTTGGGAGGAGTTGAGCATCAATAATAATATCTCATTGGCGGTGATGGTTGACCATGAATTAAAGGGTAGGATTTTGAACATTTTTGCAAACCAAATAGCAACGACTTGTCAGAAGGTGGCTGTCGGATTATGATGCATCTGGAGGGAAAGGAATAATAGAGTTTGGAATAATCGACAACATCCCCCAAGCTTGGTCAGTGCGGATGGGATGCAGTACCTGCAATAGTGGCAAGGAGCTCGACAGAGACCAAGTAAGCCGACCAAAATTGTGACATATTGTCCAAAATGGAACCCTCCCACTACATGTACTATTAAATGTAACTTCGATGTTGCTGTGTTCAAGGAATCATGCATAATGTGAATGGGAATGGTACTCCGGGATGAGGCTGGTTCAGTTCTACTCCACATAGTGCAAACTCGACAGGGAGTGTGGCAAGTTAAAGTTGGAGAGGCAGCAACGCTTCTAGAGGTTATCCGATGGGTCATCTGCCTGGTATGGAGCATGTCGAGTTCGAGGGAGATTCCGAGATTGTGAAATATGCGCTGATAGGACTAGAGGATGATAACTCAGAGTTCATATAGATAATTCGTATGTGTAGGGCTTATTCAAAGTTTGGGAGGGCTTTATGTTTCATTTTGCTAGGAGAGAAAGGAACATGGTAGCTCATGAGTTAGCTAGGAAATCATGTTTCCATGCATCCCCGCATGTGGGGAATGCACCTCCGGCGTGGCTTATTAATGTTGTTCAAGTAGTGTGCCTTTTGGCACAACATTAATAAAAGTGGACTGTCGGTTGATTCGAAAAAAATAATATTAAAAATTCATACAATTATAAAAGAATAGTTCAAAACGCCTCACCAACAATAAATTTCATATCCTAAAAGCATTGTAGGCCATATTACTTGTCCAAACTAACACAAATTGTGTTCTATATATGTCACCAACACCTCATTCATCATCGCATGGCGACTGTGCTGGCTCCGATTGATAGAAAAGAAGATGGAAATCATAATTAGGGATTTGGGTTTAGGTAGGAACCATGTAAGTTTTAGGACGGATTGGTAGTTTAAATTTAAACGTATGCTTATAATTAACAAGGGACTGTTCTAGTTGATATGGTAAATGTGTAAGCTATTCTCATCTTCATCTTGGTCTAGAGTTCGTCTCCCAGCTCCTACAAACTCAGGTACGGTTTTTTGCAATTTTTCCAAGGGGCTGCAGCCCCCTTCCATGAACGTAGCTCCGCCTCTAACTGAGACTGGTGCTCTCTTGGCTAAATATGTCCTTGAAATTGTACTAAATGTCGAATTGGTTACTAAATTTTGTACGCTGACATTGGATTTGTATAAACAACATATTTATGGGGATGATTTATTTCAGGTACGGTGTTTTTATTTTATTTTATTTCCTACATATTTTTACGATTGATTTTTTCTAATTAATGATTCTTCTTTTTGGTTTGTAGTTCTGTTACAATATATATGATTTAATTTCCGTAAACTATGGGAAAAAGTCATGGCTTAACTGCAATACCTTAGAAGAAATTTTGAAATTTATTCCCCGACGTGAGAGTGAGGTTGGAACTGTAAATTGGAAATTGATCAACTTTGTGTCCTACTGTGCAACGCACTGTAAAAAGTTGGACACTGTGTCTTGTGGGATTGTTGCCATGTGTTTAGATAAATTAGCTTAGTAAGTATCTTCTGTTAATTATTTATATGTTTTTTTGGAGAGCAACCTTCTTATATTAGTTTACACACTTAGCTTGACGAGCTAACCTAACTTTTTAATTTTCATTATCATTATTGAATTTGTTTCACAGCATATAACAGTCACTAGCCGGTTATCACTCACCTATCCGGTTACTATTCCACGTGGAGGATTGGCCTTGAAATTTTAGATGGTTACTATTTGACGCCCTACCTTTTGAATAAAACGACGTCCTAAACTTCGTAAAGACAACATTGTCCAAATTTACTCTGTCAAAAAATTCTCTCACGGTACATTTCTCTTTACAATTCGGTACAATTTTACCGCTCCAAAATTTTGGCCAAAAATACCATCTGGCCATTACTCCTGGCCAAAACAGCCGGCCAGTTGGGCCTTCTCGGCGGCCAGAATCTGGTGCTAGCCGGATGGTCTTTCTGCCAGAATTTCGGTCCGGCCGGTTTGAGTTTATTTTTTGGTTAATTTTTTAATAATCTCATTTAGTTTTTTTTTTCAGGTAATCACTTTCGTCGGATGGTTTTATAGTTTTGGATGCACTAACTCGTCATGAGTAATTCGGTAAGTGGTCGTTAATTTTGTTGGAGAAATAAGTGAATGAATACGAAGATGTGTAGATAGTTGATAAATGTAGCATACGTTTTGTGTGTTTATATTGTAGGGAGATTCATCGGTGAACAAGGGTGACATAATCAATTAGACCGATAGATTTTTATTCGACAACGTTTACGATACTTCAGAGGAAGCTTGTGAAGTTGCAAAGCGAATTGCCCAGTCGCTTAATTTCAAGTTGACTAAAGGATCCAACAAAATAAACAAGACAGAGTGCAAGTACCAGGTGTATCTGTATTACTCTCGCGGGTCTGCTTGCAAATCCTTGGGTTCTGACCCATCAAAATGGATGTCGAACACCAAGAAGTGTGACTGCCCCTTCAAACTGGCAGTGAGGTGTCGTGTGGTAGAAGGCTAGTGGAAGTTCTAGATTGACGGTATAGGCTACACTAACAATCCTACACAATCGAAAAGATACCACAATCATTTTCCGTGCCATATCCTGAAGCTAACACATAAACCAATGCTCTTACAAGTGAAGAGAAGAGCGGTATTGTGGACATGGTTGCGACTCACACAGCCGAATAAGATTAGGTACGCTCTGAACAAGAAGTTCAACACTCATCACAATATGAATCAAAGACTGATTGTACATTGAGAGATACTTCATGACTAGAGTACTTTGTTCAGTCTATGAAGGATGAGGATGCAAATTTTTCCTACCTTTTTCTCATCCACCCCGAGTGTTCTCATATGTTGGGGGCTTGGTATTATGTGATTCTAATTGACTCGACGTTCAACACCAACAAGTATAGGAAGTCAGTGATTTAGTTGACTGGCCTGACTCCGGTGCAGAAGAACTTTAGCATCAGATTCAAGTGTTGAATGCATTTTAGGATGCAGAGTTATACAAAGAGTGGGAACGCATGATCTATAGTGATTGGGCCAACATATGAGGATTGAGATCATACCTAGCGAGTCAGTGGCTACCTTATAAGACACAGTGGGTCCATTTTATTTTCACACAAACAAGGTTTTCCATATTTGAAACACGAGGACTAATAGGATGGAATCCTAACACTCGTCACTGAAGACATGGTAAAACTCTTCAAATCAGGAAATTGATACACTATTTGAGGGCTATCCTGCTTTAATCAAGGGATATGTTATTGAGGTTCAAAAAGCCTTGGATGACTCTTGGGCAAAGGTATTAACATCAAGTTCGATAACTTGTTACTTATATTATGTGGGAATAAATAGTTATATATACACCATTGTTATAACTAGTTATTTATACACTGTTGTCGTAACTAGTTATATTTACATGGAATCAGTAACTTGTTTAACTTGTTTTGTTTGTATGCACCTAAGCATACCATTATCCGTAGAGACAACCATTTGTATATCTCAACAATGCAGTCTTGGCGTGGGCGATTGAACTTTTAACCAAGGAGCCGTCGAAGGTTACATCGTGCAAATGTGTAATTGCGACAACCCATGGAATCTAGTGCAAATGTGCTATGTACTCGATGGAGGAACACGAGGAGGAGATGAAACCATACCACTTGCATATTTTTTGGTGTGCATTGAAGTACAAGGACCCACCAGACCGTGAGATCTTTGACGATCATGATGCTACAAATCGTAACATCCTAAGTGGGATGGTTTAAACGATTTGTGATAGAGGTGGTCCGTCTGTTCCGTCATGCGAGTACATTAGTTTTGTCGCAATTCCAGTCCATGTCTGAGGGCTTGAAAGAGCCTAATGTTGCTGATGCTCTTAAAGGTAGACCTCGTGGCAGAAAGACAGATGTTCGGAATCCTTCTTGGCACAAGCATGCCAGTGCGCAGTGTACTCCTCCCAAGAGTAAAACTAGCTCGACTCGGTCAACACCTTCGAAGGGTACACCTTCGAATACTAGCTCGACTCCTACAAAGGCAGTTCCCACTAGAGGTATGTTAAGCAGTCGTCAGGTTTCAACCGACCTTCATGTACTGTAACGGTCTAACCCAAATTTCTTTCCTTCACAGTTAGACGGTTTTGCGTTGTACGTCCCTCGCATATTGAGTGACGTGCTGAAAGACGTGTTTGACCCGGAAGGTGATGGACATTGTGGATTTCAGTGCATTTCCTATTTAGTGAACCCCAGCGACGATGGGAATTATGTTGAGATGGGTAGAAAGCTAATGGAACACGTGAAGGTCAACCGAGGAATTCTACGATATCCCAACGGGTATGACTCGGAATCGAACGACGTCATACCCCGGTTGGGTTGGCTCTAGGAGACTCGATGTTAGGAACCGTGGTAGTTCTAAAATGTGGATCTAATCGGGTACGCTACTATATACAGTTGGACTTTCGTTATTTTTGCATTCCGAACACGTGGGGTACTGTTTGGGGTGACATATTTAGTGTGTACCAGAACCATTCGGGCGTGCTTACCTTAGAGGATGACATCAAGGTCTTACCAATTTCGGATATGTCTCTGATGTGGAGGTATTATGCTACCCCTAGAGCCAAAGAGATGTGGGAAAATAATTTGTACATGGCAGAACGCGTGAAGTACGACAGTATGTTATGGGTGTATTTAGGGTTTCTTGGTGTCGGATTATGTTGGGAAACTATGTTATTATGGATTATTTTGTCAGTTTCTATGCTATATATTAGATTATACAAAATTTTATGTTAAGTTTAAGGATTACGTTCTATTACAATTCAAGTAACCTCTGTGAAATTTTATAAAAAGTGTAAGGGCCCGACCGGTCGCATGTTTGGGCTGTTATTAAGGCCAGACCAGCCGGCTCCTTGCGCTAGCCGAAACAACTGGCCGGCTGGACGCTGATGGCAGCCAAAAAAATGGCCAGCAAGGCCCTAATGGCAGCCCAAACGGGTGACCGGATCGCTGTCCTACTAGGCATCTCGACAGTGTCCCATTTACCAGCTAACGCAAGACCGGCTCTACGCTCCTGTTGCACCATCCTAACAGGCCTAAAACTAGGAAAGTACTCGTAAACCCAAGACTGGAACAAAGTAATACAACCTGTCATCCCCTTCGCATTTGCACGACTAGCCTTGCCGAGCTCGCGGTACAACCAAGCTAACGGACCAGCACTCTAAGCGTACTCTCGTACCTCACTGGCAGCCCCATGAAGTACTCCAAACCCACCAACGGAAATGATCAATAGACCTGTCCTGAAAAAGAGTACCCCCGAGAAGATAGAACATGAATACCTTATAGGCAGTCTCGTCCCCTAAATGCTTCTCGATCTCGGTCATATGCTTTTCGTGCATGGCACCACGATCGTACAACTTGGGTCCACGACCGGGGCCCCCATGGACTCAAACCCAAGCGATTCAGCTACTCCCACCCTCAGCATATTAAGATCTCGAGGCTGATGAAGTGCACGTCTGCTAACCAGGATATAGAGTATGTGGAAGACATCGTGTAATGTGATCGTCATCTCCCCCCATAGCATGTGAAAGGTGTTAGTATCGGTTGCCACCTCTCAACAAATGCCTTGAGGAGAGGCTCATCATAACGGGTCGACATGCAATCTCCCAAGTGAAATAGTCTGGAGGATTTCATAGTCGACCAAATGTTACTGGTCTGGATGTCAAAGTCGCTCACATTCACTCATTGTTTAGGGCGCTTCATGAATATAAAGTTCTTCATATCTTTGTATCCCTCCGTAATCCGCCACAGGTAATGAGCAATATGATCACCAGAATTGGGGATCACAGTTGTCTTTGTTGGTCCACCATCTGGAAGCCGCCCCATAGTAAGATCCCAAGTAAGATTGAGTCCCCCCGATGTCCACTCTAATGGCGACTTACTCCTCTACCCGCACAAGTCAGCTAGGTTTCCCTCCTCTAATCCCAGCACTCGCAGAGGCATGAGACGAGCTTATAGAAACCAAGTGTGGAGAAGCCATGTGCGGAGAAGCTAAGTGCAGAGAAGACAAGTGCGGAGAAGCCATGTGCGGAGAAGGAAGTAGATCCCCATACTCAAAGGAGAGCGGTGGGCCCTCATCCTCGTCATCATCCGGAGGAAAGGTCCTAAACGGGTACGTAAAAAGAGGGTACCGGTTTGGGGAGTCGTAAATTTACGTGTTCTTTTTCTTCTTCGAGATATCTGTCTCTTTTCGCTTCGAAGCGGTGATCTGTCGTTCTTGCAACCGATCTAAAGCGGCCGCTTCTTTCCTTTATCTCTCATTTTCTGGATTCTATCTGTTTCTTCTTCAACTAGATAAGTACTTTACAATTAACCTCCACCCTTTGTCTCCGCCATTTTTTCAACAAACTACATTTAACCAAATAAAAAACTACTTAATTACACGTTAATGTTGTAATGTAGTTTATTTCTAAAAAAATTCGTATTCTGCTAAACTAAGTTCACTTACTACACAATTTACTCAAACTAATTACTAATTCCTTAATTAATTTAAGTAATAGATTATCTACACTAATTCAATTAATCACTAACAATTATATAATTACACTAATTAGTAATTCCTAATTAATTCCAGTAATAGATTATCTACACTAATTCAATTAATCACTAACAAATATCTAATTACACTAATTACTCACTAACAATTTTCTAATTACCCTAATTACATACATTAAAAAATTGAAATTTTAAAAAAGGGACATAGGCCTAGCCGGCCGCCGGTTTCGGCCGAGGCAGACAACAACCTTGAAGCCGTTCCGGTGGGCCCTACCTTGGCCGAAGCCGGTGGCCGGGTGGGTGGGCTTCCATCCCAAAAAGGCGGCCGACTGGTCCTCAACCCCTTCTTTCGCTTTTGTACCTGAAACGGCTGCTCATGATATTCGATTTTTCCTTCGGATCTTCGTTTAAGAGTGTTTGAGTTAGTCAATATACACAAGTTCTTATATGGATATCGATTTTCATTTTCCTACCTAAAACGACCGCTCCAGATCTTCGATATCTCCTTCAGATCTTCGTTTGAGAGTGTTTCAGAGTGTTTGAGTTAGTCAATATACAAAACGTTTTATATGGATTTCGATTTTACGAAAGGACAATAGTATAATTTACTCAATTTAGAGTGTTGTTTAATTCGAAAGCTAGGACGTCATTTAGAGATTCAAACTGTTTATCAAAACAAATATTAAAGAGGCATATAGTAAACACATCTCTTCTTCTTCTTCTTCTTCTTCTTCTTAATATGGGAATAAAATGATTAATTGTTTTAAGGTTGGAAATAAGATGATAAATTATTTTAAAGTTGGAAATAAGATGATAAATTATTTTAAAGTTGGAAATAAGTTGATAAATTATTTTAGAGTTGGACTCGAGTCTCGAGATCAAAGTCCACGTAATTTGATTTGAAAAAGTTGATTTGAGGTGGTACTGAATAGTTGCGGTTTGTTTGGTAATTTTTGAAATTTTTTATGAGTTATATTTCGAGAATTTCACGTGACTTTAATAGCGTAATACCCGATGATACTATTCTCATTTTATGTTTATTGAAGAAAGAGTTTTGTGGTTTAAATTTTATTAGTTAAGAATGATTTGTTTGAAGATAGTGGATTCGCGTACTTTCCTCTTGAGAAAATTTACGCTACTATTCAGGGTTTTTCACGGATTTTTGCTCAATTTTCCAGTTGCAAGTTCATTTATATACATCAACACTGTTGTCAGCTAACTTGATAATTGATTTGCGAATGAACACGGAAAGTTTCAAACAAATAAGGAAAGTTTATGTTTATGTTTTAATTTTTTGAAAAACTTGAATTATTCATCTGGACAAAATTACCTTTGCTGAGATGTGATTCGTTAGATTTAATTTTCAAAATGGACGGACTAGGTGCCAAAAACTTGATCGCCAAAATAATTTCACAGTTATCTCGACAAAATAAGTGTCGTTTGTGTCCAATGGTTCCTCTCGCTATACTTTTACTCAAACATAACAACACCGTCTAGACTGAAATAACTGAGATTGGTTTTTAATAATTCTATTTAAACTAAAAATTAAAGTTTGATCAGAAGGGGAAGACAAGTTCTTGGAAGGGATGATTCATCAACCTCAACTTTGTAATAGTAGTCGAATCGAGAAAATATTGGGTTTGGATTGAATATTATGATTACTCTTATCAATTATGCTCAAAATAGATGGTCCTGGCCGGGTATTTTTCCTGTCTTAAGGGAGGAAGTGCTTACTTCAATAAGGTAGGTGAATTACTCAAAACGTGTAAACGCATCTTTCAAATATTTGTAGAGCTTTTGAGGGGTATCTTTCCAAGTGGGGGTAGTTGCGACCCTGATCGGGCTAAGGCTCTCTCATCCACATAAATCGAGTTTACCCCGAAAACCCCGACCCATAACTAGGAAGAGGTGATAAGAGAACCCTGAAGGGACTAGCTTACAGGCGGCATACTCAAAGTCGCCATGAGTGTTGAATCACAACCGGAACCTCACGACAATTTGGAAATATTGGCCTCATTTACACCTTATTCGGACCATCTAGTCACATATGACTTTAAATAACTAGAGCGACTCGATAGGTGAATTAATTGTTTATAAAGTGGGTAGACATCAAGACCGATTAACAAAGTGCATAAATCTCTTCTAAACTCGTTTCGAGAAAAATGAGAGGCGGTCCCAAAGTGATCTTTCATGCATCCTATTCACCCTCAAGTAGCAATACTACACTAAACATTCATCCACGTCATTCAAATTTTTTAAGTTTAAGAGGGAATTTCAAATGTTGAGTGACAAGGGTTCTATTAAAGTACAAGTGAATCAACTAACACCCTAATTCATCCAAGAAAACCACATCATTACCCCCAAAGAGATCACATAAGAGAGGAGAAAAGTTGATACCGAATCAAGTTGATGAAATGGAGTTTGGTGGTGAGATGTAAGAGAAGAACCATTATTGAGACCTGCCAACCATAATAAAAATAACGTACTAATGTTAGATGTAATAAGTGTTATCATCCGTTAACAAGGGTCCAATTGAAGTATAGAAGTTGACCAATTAGTAAAAACCAATCCTCCCCACACTTAGAATTTTTGCGTCCTCGCGAAACAGCTAATGTGGAAGGCAGGGAAACAAACTCAGGGTAGTTGGTTATTATTATTATTATTCCCTTTTTTTAGATTGGGGTGTGCAACATGCCTAGGTTCACGTCGTGCATATCAATTTTCGAGGCTTATTTCACCATCTAGCTATGCATTGTGTGTAGGCGTGCGTGACGTGCATGCTAGATTTCAGCAACAATTTTGATTTTAACCTTCAACGACACTCAACATTCACAACTCCCTAGCATTCATTTGGAAACAACAATCAGATGGACACTTTCAACGGGCTCATAACTCGACTCAGTCACAAGACTGGCATAAAAGACATACCATAAGTCACACAAACCGACAATCCTTGGTCTTTTATTCCCTATTCTAACAATGGATATGCAAGGGGTGCCTCCCAAGAGCGTTGATTATTTTTTGTTTTTGAGCTAGACCATACCCGAATTACGCTCCCCAACTTAGAAACTCCTTGAATTCCATTAGCTTTTTCAAGGATTGGAGTTGAATACCAAGTAGCACCCTTAGAGAGAGATGGAGGAGCCGAAGCGGTTGTGAGCGCCAACTCTTTCCTCGTTGCGGCTTCCTCCTTGTAAATGTGCATGCTTGAGGAGGATAGAGGTAGGTTTGTGAGTGAACATCGAGCTCTACAACGCTCCCCAAGCTAATGTGGTACTCGGTCGGTCGGTGAGGTCATCCAAGGGTGGTCCAGAGATGGAGGAAGTCCGTTCTAGAACGGTGTGGGAGTACTCCTTGTGAGTTTTCTCACATAGGTACTTCAAAACCAAACATTAGTTTTGAAGGGTCTCGCTTGGTCTCATTCAAACCAATACTCGAAGAAAACGCCAAATGATGGGTTGCTCAATGGGAGGTGTAATGTCAAATTTGGGAGGCCCTATATCTTCATGTACTTTTTCTTTCCACTCTCCACCAGCCTTCCTTTCAGACTCTTCTACCCCAACATCAAAGAGAGGTAGCTTGCCGTCAAGGAAGGTTGATGCCTTCACTTCTTCTTCATCCATTTCCTCGGATATCACACCCAAATCATGATCATTCATCTCAACCTCCTCCAATTTTGGTAGGAGAGGAAGTTCCTCCATAAATCATATCGAAAGGCGAGTTTGTTCGTTTAATATCTCTAGTTGGTGGCGACCCTCCTCAAGTTGTATAAGAAGTTGCTCATGCACATAAGCAGGGGATTGATATGACTAATTGGGTCTTGAGCATTGATCTTCAAAAGGTGGATGCTCTTGAATGTGGCCTTGGTGGGAGTAGATTAAAGGTTAGACTTGGTGATAGTAAGTTGAATGTGAGTCTGGGTAGAAAGGTGTTCGAGATTGGTGTGCACCCCAACCTGGCATTGCTCCTGGCCCAAAGCTACTCAATTGTTATTGCTCCTTCATAGCTAGGTTGATAGTAGTTCAGTGGACCTTGATGCTCATAATGTTGGTGTTGGTTAGGATATGAACTCCAACCTTCATCTCCATTACTTGCACCATAGAGACCTTGCCACTCTTCATTCCAACTATAACCTTGCATATGAACTCAAACACCAACAACCCAAGTAAATCAAGTGAAAAAAGAAGACAATACATGGGAGTCGAATGTCTAAAGCGGCATCGACTAAGTTCTTTCAAAGGAACGAGAGATAGAGAGAGTCCTCGGCAACGGCGCCAAAAACTTGATCGCCAAAATAACTGTGAAGTTATCTTGACAACACAAGTGTTGTATGTATCCAAGGATTCCTCTCGTTATATTTTTAGTTGAACTTATCAACACGGTCTGGACTGAACAAATGGAGAAGGGTTTCTAATTATGCTACTAATTCAATTTAAACTAAGAATTAAGCTTTGATCACAGAGAGAAAACAAGTTCTTGGAAGGGATGATTCATCAAGCTCAACTTCCTAATAGTAGTTGGATCAGGAAAACGTTGGACTTGGATTGAATAATAAAACTCCTTGTATCATTCATATGAATCCACGACACGATCATGCATGCAGATTACCACTACTAGTTTTCCAATCAAGGTTAGAATAACCTCAACTAGGCCAACCAGTAATGAACACTGAGAAGTTCCACAAAGTGATAAGGTGCTCTTTAATAATTAAAGGAAATCACAAGTAATTGGAATTAATGTTAACTTGGTCCATCAACACCATTAGGTGCAAACCAGAGCGCCCGCCAATTATTTGAGTAATAACCGTTAAAACCAAAAGAAACACGAAAGGTAGAATCGAGCTATTGGCTTACTCCACCGATAACTTGTAGATAGCCAGGCCACATGTATCTAACGTACTTGTAGATAACAAATACTACAAAGAAACACATCGAATGGACCGAAACGGTGCAAGTGAACGGGTCTAGGCATACAATGCTAAAACAAAAAATCACACGGGATTGAAGCATAAACAAACTAGTATCCACTCAAAAAACATACAGATAGGATAATCGCTACCAATCCTAGCACTATTGATCTGCTCCTAACAAATACTCTTTTATTTGCCCAATAAGAGAAGATAAACTAAATATTATTTGATAGACAACTTGATAAGCTTTGCTAGAAACTCCAGCTTACGAAATTAGCAGTGAATGACATAGAAACACTCGTGATCAAGTTCTTCCAATGAAATCTGACTGACATGATGACAAGAGTACAGCCTTTCCTCGTCTCGCAATTTTCAAATGGTCCCGGAATTGATCCTTCCAAAATAATGCAGGCGACCAAGGTCATTGATGCTGCAACATTTGGCGAGAAACTCAACTAGAGTGGAGATGATTGTTGAGTCCGACCCGGTGGTGATGATCATGACGAGGATGTAAATTAAATAAAGGTGCCGTCTCGGCGGTAGTAGAATAACCAGTGGTCGGTTTTGGATCCTTGAAAACTATAAGCGAGTAAAACACCCCAAAGACATGAGAACCATGCTCTTGATGCTTGTTTGAGACCATAAACGCAGTTTTTGTAAAAGGCAGACATGATCGGGGAACCGAAAATCTGTGGAACTTGGTGCTGTTCCATATATATAAACAGTTTCATCCAAACTGCCATGCAAGAAGGCATTTGAAACATGCAATTGCTTGATAAGCCAATCATGAGTAACAACAACAGATAAAATGAGTTTGACACAAGCAGGTTTAATAACTGGACTAAAGGTTTCGGTATAATCCACACCTTCAATCTGATGTAAATCTTTAGCGACGAGTTGGGCTTTGTATCGAACAATGGTCCAGTCTGGATTTCGATTGATGCAGAAAACCCATTTGTTGACGAGAATATTTTGGTGGAGAGGCCGGGCACAAGCTTCCAATGTGTCCATCACAATGATTTCCTCCAGATAATTCCTCCTTGAATCTATCCCTTAATCAACGCTTTGATTCCTGATTCAGATTCTTCTCAAGGCTATTTAAAGACCAGCACTGACATAGTAGAATCCACCGATGCAAACGTGCAGAAATTAGTGAGCCAGTTTCGATCAAGAGTATCAATCGCGTTGTGTGTGAAAAGTCCTGAGATTGGTTTAAAGGTTCAGGCGTTACTGATGTCACAAGAACCAAACTGTGGTTGCTTGTCTGTTATAGCGAATCTAAATAAATCAGAGACATCTCGAACAGAGACGTAGATCAGAAACAATTCTGGTTGAACTTCGTTTCCAAACAATCGTATCCATCTCTCCCTCTCTCGCACTCTCTTTTCTTTGATGCTGTGTTCTCGCACTCTCTGTCTTTTGGAAAAATCATCATTATTGGCGATATGATGAGACAGAACTGGATATCAATGATGATACCCGAAATCTTTTAACAAGCTAGCTGGCTTAGATGATGGATGAGCTTTGAATTTGAAAACTTAACAAGATAACCAATAAGCTTGTAAAGGATTCGTGGCCGATCCAGAATAGTGCAATGCAAATTATTGGATCTTAAATACCTTAATATAAGCATAAAACCACAATTAATGTTCATTCACCAAAGTTCCTAGAAACCAAACAGCTCAGCTATTGCCAGAGGATCATCTACCAGAGATAGAATTATGAAGGGACTGTATAAAGTTGATAAAAAAAGCTTCAGAAACAGACATCATATTATATGCAACAGCCAATAAGCTTATAGAGGATGAGCAATGCTTCCAGCTTCAGCAGCGCCATCCTAATCATCATCCTCGCTTCTTTCACTTTCATCATCATCATCATCAGAGCTTGTGCAAAGTTGAGCAATCTGTTGGACAGAAACAAATAAACAATCTGTTCCATACTTACAACATATATAATGCGGATACAATCTCCAAAATGATTATTACCTTCCAAGAATTTGGCCTGATCACTGGAATCTCATCATCACTGAGATCAAGGTCGTCCTCAACTACTCTCTTCCAAATCGAAAGGAGGCGATTGATAGTGCTAGAATTTGTAGCAATTATCTACCCTTTTTCTACACGCATTTGAGTGGTTATTAGCATGTTCGCACTTCATTTCTCTACAATTTCGTGTTTTGGCATATTGCGTATAGATCCGTTCATTTGGACCGTTTCGGTCCATTTGATGTTTTCTTTGTAGTGTTTGTTACCTACAGGTATTATGGAGATAGGTGATCTGACCATAAAGCCAAGGGACGTTGTGTGTAGAGCATTTGGAGTTCGAGAAAGGAAGTCGAGGTTGGAGTTGGCGCAGCAGAGGGACTGCACGCCGTGCAAGGATGCACGTCGTGCAGTCCATCAATTATTCCAAAGGCACGGCTTCAACACAGGCGCACGGCGTGCACCATAGCACGCCGTTCCTTGCTTTTGGAGTCGAAGAATTATGAAGATTTGAAGCAGCACGGCGTGCACCACTGCACGCCGTTCCAACCTTTTGGCGTCGCAACTTGGAGAAGGATTGAAGCAGCACGGCGTGCACCACTGCACGCCGTTCCCTTTTTTTTAGTACGCGGAACGGACAACTTTGGAAGGTGCACGACGTGCGCCCTCCAAATCCGGCTGCTACTATAAAAAGGGAAGTTGGAGGAAAGAGAAACCATTCTTCCCCAACTCGATTTTTCCCGATTTTTCCCGAGCTTTTCCTGCAAAAACCAGCACAAAAATTCCATTAGAAGCCAAATTGAAGATCCAAAGGAGCTCCTATTGAAGGATTGAAGCTAGGATTGAAGATAGAAGATCAAGAGCATTGATTGGAAGGAAAACAAGCCGTTATCTCTTTGTAAGAAGATGGTTAGGTTTTCTTTTCAATTGCTTTCTTCTAGAATGATGAGTAGCTAAATCCTTTGGGATTCTTGGATGAGATGTAGGAATTGAGCTATGAAACCTGTCTTGGATGTTTAAGAAAAACGTTTGTGGATGTTTGATTTGGAATGAAAGATTGTCTTGATTGTTTGGGTGTTCAACCTAATTCTTGTTATGGCTAGAATTAGGTCAAATGTTTGAAATCCTTTGCTTGTGATAGGCTTAGGAATTCAATAGGTTGGCAATCGGGGATAGAATTAGGTTATTGGTGGGGTAAACCGATAACCTAATTCTACCTTTTGTGTTTTTTCCGGTTTTAAGTGAAAGCCATGTTGTAATTGGCGACCCAATGGACCAAGTTGGGTGTAGTTATCAGTAGCTTAGGCGTTGATGGACCAAGTTAACGCTATTTCCAATTACTCATGGGTTCTTTTGATTCCGGGAAAGCACCCTTTCACTTAGTAGAACTCCTTGGAGTTCATTACTAGTTAGCCCGATTAAGGGGATTTCTACCTTAGTTGGGAAGCTAGTAGTGGAAATCCGCGTGCATAATCGTGCCGCGGATTCATACGAGTGTTAGGAGGATTCTTCTCATTCCATTCAGGTCCACATTCGTTTGTTTTGAAAGCATTCTAGCGGTCGAGCTTAGTGACTCGTCTCTTCCAAGAACTCAGTTTCTCCTTTGAATCAACTTAAAGTCTTTTAGTTTAATTTAGTTATTAGAATAATTAGCATCAAAAACCAAATCTTTTAGCCTAAATCGTGTTGACGAATTCGAGTAGAAGCATAGCGAGAGGGACCTTCGGACACAAACGACACTTGTGTTGTCGGAATAACTTCGCAGTTATTCGGGCGATCAAGTTTTTGGCGCCGTTGCCGGGGACTTATATCGTTCCTTCGAAAGGACTTAGTCAGCGCCGCTTTAGACATTCAACTCCATGTATAGTTTTATTTTGTTTTCATTTTTCTCCCGCTCGATTTACTTGGGTTGTTAGTGTTTGAGTTCATATGCAGGGTTATAGTTGGAATGGAGAGTGGCAAGATCCATATGGTGCAAGTAATGAGGATGAAGGTTGGAGCTCATATCCTAACCAACACCAACATTATGAGCATCAAGGTCCACCAAACTAGTACCAACCTAGCTATGGAGGAGAACAACAACAATGAAGTGACTTTGGGCAAGGAGCAATGCCAAGTTGGGCTGCACATCAATCTCTACCATCTTTCTACCCAGACTCACCTTCAACTTACTATCACCAAGACTCACCTTCAACCTACTTCCACCAAGACTACAATCAAGATCATCCACATTTTCAAGATCAATGCTCAAAACCTGATTATTCCAATCAATCCTCTCCTTCCATGCATGAGCAACTCCTTATGCTACTTGAGGTGAGTCGCCGCCAACTGCAGACATCAGAGGAACAAAGTGGCCGTTTGACACGACTTGTGGAGGAACCTCTTCTCCCACCACAATTGGAGGAGGTTGAGATGAATGATCGTGATTTGGGTATGACATTCGAGGAAATGGATGAGGAAGTGGAAGCACCTTCAATCACCAAAGAGCAACCAACAATGCATGATGACAAAGTAGAGGGGTTCGAAGAGGAGGACGATTCCTCCTATGAAGACCACCTACTTGAATGGTATTTGGGATTAGAGATGTATGCACGAACTAATGGAAAAGTAGGTGAATCGACAATCTACCTTGAAGACTTCTCAATCCCAAAGGACAAATACACAGATCTTGATGTTGGGGTAGAAGAGTTTGAGAGGGATGATGATGGAGAGTGGAAGGAAGAAGTACATGAAGATTTGAAGCCTTCCAAATTCGACATTGCACCTCCCATTGAAAAACCCATGGTTTGGCGTTTTCCTCGAGTTGTGGTTCCAATGAGACCAAACGAGACCCTTCAAGACTCATGTTTGGTTTTGAAGTACCTATGTGAGGAAACTCACAAGGAGTACTTCCCACATCAGTCTAGAATGGACTCCTCCATCTCGGGACCACCCTTGGACAACCTCATCGATCGCCCGAGTACCACCATTAGCTTGGGGAGCATTGTAGAGCTTGATGTTCACTCACCAACCTACCTCTACCCTCTTCAAGCGTACACATCCACAAGGAGGAAGCCACAACAAGGAAAGAGTTGTCACGCACAACCGCTTCAGCTCCTCCATCTCTCTCTAAGGGTGCTACTTGGCATTCAACTCCAATCCTTGAAGAAGCTAATGGAATTCAAAGAGGTTCTAAGTTGGGGAGCGTAATCCAGGTATCGTCTAGCTCAAAGACGAAAATAAAAGAGTGCTCTTGGGAGGCACCCCTTGCGTATCCATTGTTAGAATAGTGAATAAAAGACCTTAGATGATAATTTGTGAGTCTTGTGGTATGTCTTTAGTATCAGTCTTGTGATTGAGTCGAGTGTGGAGTACGTTGATAGTGTCCTATATGATCGTTGTTGCCGAATGAATGCTAGGGAGCTGTGATTATTGAGTCTACCCAGAGTTTGTTTCCCTGCCTTCCACATTAGTTATTTCGCGAGGATGCGAAAATTCTAAGTGTGGGGGATTGGTTTTGATTGATTGGTCAACATTTGTGCTTCAATTGGACCCTTGTTAACGGATGATAACACTTGTTACATCTATCACTAGTTTGTTGTTTTTGGTATTTGTGTTATGGTTAGCGTGTCCCGAATAAAGGTTCTATCACATCTCACTATCAAACTTCATTTTATCAGTATCTCCTACTCTCTTCTCTAAATGTGACTTCTTGTGAGGATAATGTTGTGGTTTAGGGAATGAATTAGGATGCTAGTATTTCACTTGATTGCTTAATTGAATCTTTGTCATTCAAATACTTGAAATTCCCTCTTAAACTTTAAATTTTGGTTGAAATTGGAACACATGTTTAGCGTAGTAATTCTGCTTGAGGGTGAATAGGATGCATGATAGATTATTTTCGGACCACCTCCCGTTTTTCTTGAAACGAGTTTAGAATGGATTTATGCACTTGGTTATTCGATCTTGATGTTTGCCGACTTGTGTACAATTAATTCCCCTTTCGAGTCGCTCTAGTGGTTTAAAGTCATAATTGACTAGATGGTCCAAATAAGGTGCAAAAGAGGCCAATGTGCCCAAATTGTCATGGGGGTTCGGTTGCGATTCAACACACCGGCGACTTTAGGTCTGCCGCCTATAAGCTAGTCCCTTCAGGCTTCTTTTTTCACCTCTTCCTAGTTGTGGGTCGGGGTTTTTCAGGAAAACTCAGTCTATGTGGATAAGAGCCTTAGCACGATCAGGATCGCAACTACCCCCATTTGGAAAGATACCCTCTAAACTATACTTAAAATTGTGAAAAGTGAGCTTGCAATTAGTTGAGTAACTCAATTGACTCACATGTGTTTGATATGTCTTGTATAGTTAAATTGTAAAAGAAGAGGGGAGTGCTTTTGATCAAAACATATTATTTAAAGTAAGCACTCCCTCCCCTAGGACAGGAAAAATACCCGGCCAGGACCATCTGTTTGAGCATAGGTGATAGGAGAAATATTTCTTGTCGGTGGATGTTGAGTGGTATTAACCATATGCATAAGTTTGTTCTTGATTTGGATTAGAGAACTCGGTAATTATAACTGCGTGGTTTGGTGATTTAAAGTGCGTTCTTGGCATCGTGAAGTAGGTTTGAACTGTTAGCATGTTGTTTCGGTCTCTCCATGTTTAGAGTTTGTATAGAGTGTGAAAAGTAAAGTTGCTTGAGGACAAGCAAGGTTTAAGTGTGGGGGGTTTGATAGTGCTAGAATTTGTAGCAATTATCTACCCTTTTTCTACACGCATTTGAGTGGTTATTAGCATGTTCACACTTCATTTCTCTACAATTTCGTGTTTTGGCATATTGCATATAGATCCGTTCATTTGGACCGTTTCGGTCCATTTGATATTTTCTTTGTAGTGTTTGTTACCTACAGGTATTATGGAGATAGGTGATCTGACCATAAATCCAAGGGATGTGGTGTGTAGAGCATTTGGAGTTCGAGAAATGAAGTCGAGGTTGGAGTTGGCGCAGCAGAGGGACTACACGCCGTGCAAGGATGCACGCCGTGCAGTCCATCAATTATTCCAAAGGCACGGCTTCAACACAGGCGCACGGCGTGCACCACAGCACGCCGTGCAGTCCATCAATTATTCCAAAGGCACGGCTTCAACACAGGCGCACGGCGTGCACCACAGCACGCCGTTCCTTGCTTTTGGAGTCGAAGAATTATGAAGATTTGAAGCAGCACGGCGTGCACCACTGCACGCCGTTCCAACCTTTTGGCGTCGCAGCTTGGAGAAGGATTGAAGCAGCACGGCGTGCACCACTGCACGCCGTTCCCTTTCTTTTAGTACGCGGAACGGACAACTTTGGAAGGTGCACGGCGTGCGCCCTCCAAATCCGGCTGCTACTATAAAAAGGGAAGTTGGAGGAAAGAGAAACCATTCTTCCCGAACTCGATTTTCCCCGATTATTCCCGAGCTTTTCCTGCAAAAAACCAGCACAAAAACTCCATTAGAAGCCAAATTGAAGATCCAAAGGAGCTCCTATTGAAGGATTGAAGCTAGGATTGAAGATAGAAGATCAAGAGCATCGATTGGAAGGAAAACAAGTCGTTATCTCTTTGTAAGAAGATGGTTAGGTTTTCTTTTCAATTGCTTTCTTCTAGAATGATGAGTAGCTAAATCCTTTGGGATTCTTGCATGAGATGTAGGAATTGAGCTATGAAACCTATCTTGGATGTTTAAGAACAACGTTTGTGGATGTTTGATTTGGAATGAAAGATTGTCTTGATTGTTTGGGTGTTCAACCTAATTCTTGTTATGGCTAGAATTAGGTCAAATGTTTGAAATCCTTTGCTTGTGATAGGCTTAGGAATTCAGTAGGTTGGCAATCGAGGATAGAATTAGGTTATTGGTGGGGTAAACCGATAACCTAATTCTACATTTTATGTTTTTCCCGATTTTAAGTGAAAGCCATGTTGTAATTGGCGACCCAATGGACCAAGTTGGGTGTAGTTATCAGTAGTTTAGGCGTTGATGGACCAAGTTAACGCTATTTCCAATTACTCATGGGTTCTTTTGATTCCGGGAAAGCACCCTTTCACTTAGTAGAACTCCTTGGAGTTCATTACTAGTTAGCCCGATTAAGGGGATTTCTACCTTAGTTGGGAAGCTAGTAGTGGAAATCCGCGTGCATAATCGTGCCGCGGATTCATACGAGTGTTAGGAGGATTCTTCTCATTCCATTCAGGTCCACATTCGTTTGTTTTGAAAGCATTCTAGCGGTCGAGCTTAGTGACTCGTCTCTTCCAAGAACTCAGTTTCTCCTTTGAATCAACTTAAAGTCTTTTAGTTTAATTTAGTCATTAGAATAATTAGCATCAAAAACCAAATCTTTTAGCCTAAACCGTGTTGACGAATTCGAGTAGAAGCATAGCGAGAGGGACCTTCGGGATGGAAGAAGCGAGCTTCGGGCAGATGACTCCTGATCAAATCCTTCGAGGAAAGCTATTTTAGAGGTAGGGGTTAGGATTACTTTTCTGGTTTAAGCGACGAATTCTAATTTACTTTCAGGAATCCATTATTGGATTTTTAGGACTATACAGTAGCGTGCGATCTATTGTACATGTAGTTGTTTTATGCAGATTAGTGTTTCAAGGCTATGCTGTAGCATGTGATCTACTGCACAAACAGTTGTTCAGTAATCGAGCATAAGCTCACGCGCCGAGGAACTAATGCGTATGTTCATAGTTCATGATTAGGACTAGGAATCAGAACTAGATAGACTAACTCACGAAACAAGTTGGTCACCCTCCCCATGGATTGCGAGATCCCCCAGGTTACTTTCAGTTTCAAGCAGGACGTGATGAGTATGCCTTTGAGCTGCTCTCACGATATTCAGGGTGGCTTCATGGTTTGATCCACTATGAGGCTGTCCGCACATAGCTAGGGGTGGATAATGTTAGGATGATGCCTACAGGACCATCAGGGTCACATTGTTAGTTCAATAATTATCATCTATCTATTTATAGTCACTCAGTGTGTATCACTGACCCCATTTAGATATTGTAATTCTTGGTGTATTTGTGTGTTCAGTCATAGTTACTGGAGTTGATGGTCGGGAGAGAGCTGGTCGGAGTTTTGTTAATCAGTACTATCATTTGATGTTTTTGTTTTCAGACTGGAGTTGCATCTCCACTTGTCTTATTTTCAGTATGCTTTTAAGAATTCAGAATTCGTGTCAGTCAGTATTAAAAGGGTTGAATGAATGATTTTCACGTTCAGTTTCAATGTTGCTTTATGGTTTGCTTAGTCTTTGTGGGTTGGGTTTTGGTCAAGTTTACAACCCATGTAGAGTCCCTGGTAGAACCACTTGTTCGACCAGGACTTCTAGAGTGGGGTTTCACACAAACCATGAAACCACCCTGAAATACCATGAGAGCAACACAAAAGGCTTGCTCATCACGTCTTGTCTAAACCTGAAAGTATCCCGGGGAATTGCGCAATCTGAAGGGTGATTGACTGATGCAACATAGTTATATACTAACCTAGTACGTCTATCTTGGACTGTACTACTAGGAACTGTGGATCACACACAGTTCATCTGTTAGGAGCTTATGCTCGAATCATGCTACCTAATGTGTATAGTAGATCACACACTACTGTATTGCCTGAGAGTCCTACTCTTAAATCACAACACTTATACAGTAGTTCACACGCTTCTATACAGTCCTGAAAATCTAGTAATTCGATTCTTGATAACCTAATTATAGTTCTACACTTAAAGCAGAAAAGTAATCATAACCCCCCTACCTGAGATAAGCTTCTCGGAAGAGCCTGATCCGTTACAGCCTGTCGGACATTCGTTCCTCCTATCCTGTTGTACCCGAAGAGACCAATCGAGGATTAAATCTCCAAACCCTGTCTGTCAAGTTTTTTCCTTACGCGAGTTTCAAACTATGGGATTAAGGGATCAAAAGGAGTATTGATTACCTTCCCAATAATGTCAGAGCCACTCTAATATTATACCTATGATGCTATACAGAACAACCCTGATTCTTCCTAGCAATTGATCTTCTTCATTTCTTTGAGAGGGCCGTTGTCGAGTCCATGTATTCTTCTCCCAATTTTGCTGAGTTATTGATCCTGATCCTGACTTATATAATAAGTCCACCACACCCATGGTTGTCATACCACCACGCATGTGGTTGCCTAATCCCCATGCCTGTTACATACGGATGGTCACGCCCGACTTACTATCTGTTATGCTCGTGGTTAACTGTTGATCACGACCGTGATCAGTCTGGCCACCACGCCCGTGACTGACTACCAGAAGTCTGATTGATGTAAGGCCAGCGACATTAGAAAGCTCGTTCACTTTCCTACAACTTTAATCGGGAGTTTTGTCAAGATTACCGCTATGGATCTGTCAAATTTACCGCTATGCACATAGCGGAAAAATTGATATTTCATAACGGCAAAATTTACAACCCTCTCTGGAAACAGGTCAAGTTTGACGCTATGGGGGTGTCAACTTTGCCACTAGGCGCATATCGGCAAGATTGACCAACCATAGCGGCAAAGTTGACATTCCGGAAAACTGACGGATTTTTGGGAACGTCTGTTTAAAGCCCGGTCCTGCCTCATTCGAAGACAGACTTCCCTGGACGAAAATTGAGAGCATTAGAGAGAGATCTGAGAGCAACAAGAAGGCGACTGCAAGGAGCTTAGGATTGGCGAAAATAATCAAGACGGCGAATCAAGTTCTCGACAAGATCGGAGAAATTAGGTTTTTCATAATTCTTTGTGTAAACCTAGATTCAATGTCTTCCTCTTCTGATTTTGATTTGTCTATTGAGATTATGAGAGGCTAAACTTCTCTTACTTAGATCAGATGAACCCTAGGTTAATTCCTATGAACAAATGATTTGCTACATTTGACGATTTATGTGTGTTGGATGGATTTCATTGAATATTTGATTTCATTTTTGATTTATTCTGGCCTGATCAACATGAATGAATCTCTGTTAGCTTTGTTTTAGACTCGAAATAGCTTGCTTATCTATAACATAAAAATCAAATAACTAGGTTACACGTTAATCCTCATCCGGGAGCGAATGAACTAGTCTATCGTGTGAGCAATTCTAAATCGATAAATCACCTAGCGAGTTGTAGATCTTTGTCTCAAATGAGCGGACTAGAATACTAGATAGGTAGCAAATTAGCAAATAAAAAGGGCATGAGTTGGTTAGAGAAGAATTGTGATAGTGTAATGCATCTATCCTGTTTCGTTTAAATCATGGAATTTGTCTATCATTTGTTAATTACAATTGCCTAGAGGGATTCAACATCTAAGCAGTTTCATCTTTGATGTCTAAACTCTTATCGTGTAGTCTTGCAACCCTGTTTACATTAAAGAAAATTTTCATTTTCTTTTGTGTTTGATTGATCGTTGTGGCACCTAAACAACATTCATTGATATCTCGATTTTGTACTAATTAGAACTTTGAGTAAGATACTTAAAGAGACCCTAGGGAAATTCAACCCGGTTGATTCATTAACCGGTTTATTTTGAGAACGAGTAAAATCTGTCCATCAGGGGTCGACGTAAAGAGTCGAAGGATCTTCTTCAACGACTTGGACAAGGAGTTGGGTCGTGGTGTGTAGTGGGTGATTTCAACGATATAGTGCACCAACACGCACTATAGAAAAGGATAATGGTCTTGAGTCAAGATTAGATAGGGATATGTTCAATGCGGAATGGATCTCAAACTATGTGCATGGTAGGTGATACAATCTGGTTGCATCCATTTCTGATCATTCGCCTATCGTTCTCAATACTAGACCAGAGATTCGAGAGCGAAGGAGATGGAGGTTTCGGTTTGAGAATGCGTCGAGAAGGTAAGCTGAGCTACGGCCGTTTGTCGAGTCACAATGGAATTCAATTAAAGATAGATCGCTGGTCGAGAAGTTGCAAGGTTGTGTGAATATGATGGAGGAATGGGGTTGGGGAATCTCGAGGCGTTTCAGAGATGAGATTGCTGGCAAGCGAAATTTTTTGGAGGAGCTCCGTTTGGATGTGGGAGAGGAGGCGGAAAAAGCGGAAGAGAGGTGTCGAGAGGTGTTGCTAAACCTATTATTAAAAGAGGAGTAATACTGGAGACAAAAGGCAAAGCAATTTTGGATAAAAGATGGTGAAATAAACGCTAAGTTATTACAGACAATAGCGAACGGGAGGAAGAAGTGGAAAGTTCTTACATGACTTGAAAGTGAGGCAGGGCAAGAGGTGGAGGACGCTGGGGAGATGCGGGAGATAGCAAGGCGTCACTTTGCGGATTTATTCAGAGGGGGTGGAGGAGACCCGGAGGATGTAACTAATGATATGGACAAATCACTAACGGAAGCGAATAATGCTTTTTTACTCTCTTCCTTTTAGAACGAAGGAGGAGTTGAGAATGCTATTTTTTCAAGGGATGGAGATAAGGCACCGGGACCCGACAGATTCAATCTAGACTTCTATCAACACTTATGGTCGTTGCTTGGGGATGACGTCTTCCAAGCAGGGAGGAGTTGGCTCGAGGAAGGCGTATTCCCAGAGGAGATACAAGAAACAAACATTGTGTTGCTGCCAAAGGTTGATGATCCGAAAAATATGATAGAACTTTGTATAATGTGCTTTACAGGATTGTGGCAAAGGGAAAATAGGTTGAAAAAGCTGGTGCCGAAGCTCGTTTTAGAGGAACGATCGATGTTTGTAGCAGGGCATTCTATTATTAATAATGTTATAATTGCTTTTGAGACTATCCATAGTCTGAAGAAGAGGTGGGCAGTGAAGTCGGGAGAAGTTACAACCAAGATTGATATATCAAAGGCTTATGATCGAGTGGAGTGGGGATTCCTGAGAGGATACTTTAACGTTTTGACTTTGATGACAGATGGGTGCATTGGATGATAATGTGCGTGAGGTTGGTTCATTCAAATTTTCTTGTTAATGGGGAAGGAATTGGTCTGATTCTGTCGGGGCGGGGTCTCCGACAAGGATGCCCATTATCACCCTTTCTCTTCATCCTCTGTATAAAGGGTTGTCGGCACTAATGAAGCAGGCGGTGCAAGCTAGAAGGCTACAGGGCGCACGGGTTTACCGTGGAGCACCATGAGTCACACATATTTTATTCACCGACAATAGCTTTCTCTTTCTTAGGGTTACCATTGTCAAGGTTAGGGAGTTGAGGAGCATCTTGGGCAGGTACGTGGGAGCATCTGGTCAACTTATTAATTATCAAAAGTCATGTATTCTTTTTAGTAAAAACACCTGTGATATGTTGGGTAATAGTAAAAACACCTTTTGTTGACAAGAGGGATGATTGATGAGATTGAGAAACTCATGAACAGTTTCTGGTGGGGAACAAAGGGGAATGGAGGTGGTGGAATCTCATGGATGAGATGGGAGCGAATAAGTATGTGGGAGAAGTTCGACAGTATAGGGTTTAGAGACCTTCTCGGATTCAATGTGACAATGTTAGGTAAGCAAGGGTGGAAATTTCTTACCGATCCTAACTCTTTGGTTAGTCGTGTTTATAAAGCTAAATATTTTCCCAAAGGGGATTTTCTATCAACAGCTGAGGGTGCAAACCCAAGCTTCATTTGGCGAAGCGTTAGAATCACTCAAGCACGCTTTGGAGAGGTTTGAGGTGGCATCTCGAAGATGGATGTTCCAAAAAGTAAACAAAAACTAACGGTCTGGATTTCTACATATATATGTTGGTCTATACAAAAATCCTCAAAGTCCTCCGAAAAGTAAATCAAGTCAACTACAGAAAATTACTTATTAGCTGAAATTGTAGGAGTCTCTATTGAGGTTTTCCCACATTCTTCCACTAATGGTGATCCGCAAATATCAATGAGATCATCCAAAAGGGTGGCTTCTAGAAAAAAACTGACTATACATACCTGTCTCTATTCCCCTGCATAGACAAACAAATTAAAAAAAAAAGAGAAAAGCAATGTATACACTAGCAAAGTCAATCTCTGTCAAGATTGTTAGTATCTCAATCTGCTAAATATTAAAGTGACGATCCCAGTGAATAAAAAAAACTCTTATAGATAGAGTTTTATAGAGAACAAATAAGGTAGTAAAGGAAACTTCCTAATTGTTATTAATGTCATAAAAGCACACACCATTTTTATTATTTATTAATGTCAAATCAATAGTTTATTTTCAATTGATTAACATCGGACGAGACTGCTACTCATCTTTTTCTCAATTGTTAAGTGGCGCATAAATGTTGGCAAGCTGGTGGACTTGGCACGTGGGTCGAAAGCATTGGAGGCTTCTAAGAGGACTTTCGGAGATAGGCGTCGGAGTAATTGTGTCGGGTGCCGAGTTCCGCATACAACAGACCTTAGCAATACTTTGGGGTCTATGGCGTGACTGTAATGAGCGAATTCTAAAATGACCATCATCTACGTCGGATGCAATAATGTGTTGATGCCTGGAGGAATTGCATGATTGGAAGGACGCAACCAAATTCGAGGCACCCCCAAGTCAACCACGATCAAGTGTTTGCCCTAATTGGCATCCCCCACCAACTAGGTTGTCAAATGCAATATTGATATTGCTACTATTCTAGGGCGTTATGCAGTGGGGATGGTAGTCCGAGACGAGCACGGAACAGTTCTACAATACCTTATGAAGAGCAACCAAGGAGGGCTCCCATTGAGGGATGAGGAGGGCGAGGCAGTGCTCATGACCATCAGATGGATACAAGAGATGGGATATGAACGATACATCTTTGAGACGGACTGTCAACCTGTGGCGCTGACAATTAATGGAAGCGATGTAGACCTCTCAGAGTTTGGTACTACTATTGCTCCAACTATGAGACTAGTAAAACGTAAAACGTAAAACACATAAACTTCTATTTCAAGTTCAATAAATCTGACTTATACATAACTAAATTAACATGTTTATTTTAATCTTTATATATTAGTTCATCATAATTAAATACGAACATTTCGATAAAATTTTAGTAAATTCTGAGATAAATTACATGTGCTAATTTTCGAGACGAAAGAAATACGAAAGACAAATTAATGACCAAATAATAACTTTGATTAACTATGTAGAATAGAAAAAGGAAAAGCTTACAAAGCTAATTTCTCCGCTTCCAAACGAACTTACAAGGCCTTGATCAAGAACGATGAAACAAAAATTGAACTACCAATTTTGCAATTGGAGGTTCAAGAGAAACTCACCGTCATCATCTTGATCTAACATACTCCGCAACATCATTTTCCAGTAAATTGTATCCCATAAATGTTTTGAGAGATTGTTGTTTCGCTAAACACATTTGAAACATCTTCTTATCTGGGGTGATTTCTTCCGTCGAGTTTGCAAAAACGGAGGAAGTTTGAATGGCTAACAACATTCGAAACCCTATTCATTCGCTTGCTTTTTCTGTGGGTTGTTGGCTTCTTTGGCAAGCAATGAATAACCGCATCTTTAAACAAGCTACAAACTCGCCTTTGGAGGTGGCCCGCCAGTGTGATTATTGGGTAGTTCTTATTACTTTGAGCTAGAAGATGAGTCAATTGGGTTGATAAGCACCAAGCACGGCTCGACAGTCCCAATTGATTGGGTGGCGGGTGGGTAATGAGGGTTGGTATACTCTTAACACCGACAGAACACTTCACTCGAGCTTGGGAAATAGAAGTCTTTGTTGCAGGAGGTATTGTTCGAAACCACACTGGTTCTTTCATTAAAGCCTTTACGATGAACATTGGTTGCTTCATTGTGCACGCTGAAATGAGAGGGATTGCGGAAGGTCTCGATCTGGCTTGGTCACTTGGGATTCAACAAGTTCGGGTGTAACCAGAATCCAACGCCGCCATTGCTATTCTCTCCAAGTCTTCTTCTCTCAATCATTAACATGCTATTATTGTTTTGTAGTTTCAAGAACCTCTGTAGCAGACAATGAGACGTTGATATCTCCCACATTTACCTCAAAGCTAATAATGCCGCAGATTATTTGACCAATTTAGGCCATTCTTTTGCTTATAGTTTGCATTCTTTTAATTCTCCAAATAAAGACTTGTCTCACTAGTTGAACTATGACAATATTAGCGTTTCTCTACTACAGCGTGTGTCGATTAAATTGAATAAGGGATAATAGTATTTTTTCCCCTTTACTTTACCAAATTAACAACAAGGCCCCTTTACTATTAAATATTATTTATACCCCATTCTACTTTACCAGCTTGCTAAACGTCTATTTTTGTTACTCCATAAGTTATCTTGCCGTTATTTTTTGCATAATCAACATTGCCACGTCATCCAATATGACATGTGGCTTTTTAGTATGATAATTATGCCTAATTTAATTTTAATTCTTACAATAATTTTCAGTGGGCAAGATTTACCCGAATAAGAATCTTTCTCCTTCATCTCCAGGCAATTCATCTTTGAGGTTAAATTGCAGCAGCAACCCCTCAGCCCAAGACCGGGGAGGCGGCCACCTTTCATCCAATTAAATCATATTCCTCCTCCACTAGTTTCTTCTTCATCTAGTTGAATATAAGCATCTTTCTCATTCAAGTTGAATATAATTATCTTCCTCCTTCATACCAGTAGAATTAGTTATGTCGTCAACCATCAACCAATTCGATTCCACCCACCTTCAACATTAATGCACTCGGCTCCACAAAACCCATGCTCTGTTTTGAAAATTGACTCAAAATAAATTTGTTGACTCCAATCTTTGGAGCTACCCTATTAATCAAATGGTGAACCCTCTGTGCAGCTTTCCTTCCATGAACGATTGTTACGATAGGGGGGTTAAATATTACTGTTTATTTGTGTGGGGAGATTTCTCTGATTCGACCAAAATTTTGGAAAGGTTAGGGATCGGAGGAAGATGAAAACGAATATAGAGCTCCCAAAAATTTAAAAAGGTTATAGATTTGATTGAATGAGGATAGATGATAAAGAATGGTGGGATAGAGGGTAGAAGGCTGATTCCAAAGTAAAATGAAGTCGGAGGCAGGCGGGAGATGAAACACACACGGTGAGAATGAGATGTAGGAGGGGGGAGAATGGTACCTAATCTGATAAGGTAACTTTACATTAGGGTTAAAATAGTAATGACCACAAATATGAAATTTTTGATTAAAAATTAATTAGGTTAATTATCACATTCATTATCCACGTGTTATCAGTATGATGTGTGACAATGCTGATTAGGCGAGAAATAACGCTAAAATAAAAAATAAAGTTACATAAAAAAACGTTTAGCAAGTTGATAAAATAAAAAGGGACAAAAACAATTTATAATAATAAAGAAACCTCTTTATTACGTTGGTAAAATAAGGAGAGTAGAAATAAACAACTAAGGCGCTCACTTTTAAGAAAATGAAACGAGGAAAAGCCCGTATCTGGGCCACGGGGGTGGATTTGTAAAGCCCATTCAAGATCAGGCCCATACGGTCCGAAACTGATCGTGGGAGGTTGTTTCTTTCTCTCTCCTCACCCACCACATCTAAAAGTTTCGTTGCCAGCAGAGAACCAAAAGGAAAAACCCCTAGAAAATTCTGCTCCCCAATTTTTACAGGCGGAGGAACGAAGCTAGGGTTTTCTGACAGAATGGCGAACGTCGAACCAGAGGCGGTGGACTTCGAGCCGGAGGAAGATGATCTGATGGACGAGGAAGGAGCTGTCGACGCCTCCTCCCCACGCGCGCAGCAGCCGAAGCTCAAGTCCGCCATCACCGGCGGAGCATCCACTTCTCTAGCTGCTCCTAAGAAAACCAAAGGCCGTGGGTTTCGCGAGGAAGGTGACGCCGAGCGTCAGAGTCGCCTCACTGGACGGGACTTCGATTCTCTTGGCTCTGAAGTTGGTCCTGGTCCTCAACGATGTTAGTCTCCTTCAACTCCTTGAGTAGCCTCTGAGATTGTTGATCTTTCATTCTGCGCTTCTTTGTGTCTTAGGTTAGGGCTTAGTTTCTGTCTATCATGAATCTATAATTGGAGATTTTTAAGGGGCCTGTTTATCAAGCTAGGTCTGACAGTGTTTAATATTTATCTGACCATATAAACCATAGGTTTAATTTAGAGCTCATTTAGTGAAGAATCAAGGAAGTTCTGTGTCTTATATTCGAATTGGACAACTTGGGAACTATTATCATCTTCTTTATGTGAGCCTTCTATAAACTTATGGTCTTTCTGAAATGTGCAGCCATCGAGGGGTGGATTGTTTTGGTTACTGGTGTCCATGAAGAGGCACAAGAGGATCATTTGCAAAATGCTTTTGGCGAGTTCGGGGATATTAAGAATCTGCACTTGAATCTTGACCGTCGTACTGGTTTTGTTAAGGTAAGAACAAATTCCTTTGATGCTCTTCTTGATCAAACTGTATTTCATTTCGTCACTTCCATCTATGATAATGGTACACATGTTTCTTTCACTATGATTGAGGTGAAATTACATTATTTTATTTAGGGATATGCGCTAATTGAATATGAGAAATTCGAGGAAGCACAGAATGCTATAGCTTCATTGAACGGAGATCAGATTCTTGAACAGACTGTTACGGTTGATTGGGCCTTCTGCAATGGTCCCAGTACCGGCTCTCTCAAGAGGAAGAATGCAAGGTTTGTCCTTTTTTGCCATTCCACATTTCGTCTTTTAGTTTTGAAAAGGGAGATCCATGACTGTTGAACATTTAGTTTATTTTTGCACTTGAAAAGACTCTTTAAGTTGGGATGATTAAGCTACTGACAGTTGTTTACTGTTATTTCTAGATACAATTGAAGAATGATCTGTGATTAGACCGCTAGTGAACTTCTGCTTATCTTTTTCTGACTGTTGCTATCTGCAATTCAGAAAATGCTAGTCTCTTCTCTACTTTTTTGGTGGTCATATGCAAATAAATCCAAGTGAAGCTTATGTAGGTTCCTTACTAGAGCTTTCCATTCAGTTTGATGGTTTTTTTATTGCCTAAGCATACAATATCTACGCAATGAGAGACTATTTACCCGGTGACTTTCTGAATATAGTTATTCTACCTTTATCGGTCAGGCTAGTACGGGTTGATAAATGAATAATTCAACTTCAAAATCTATCTGATGGTTGTTTTGGTGAGGCCTTGGTTTTTCTACCATGATTAACAATCCACTGGAAATGATTCTTTCTTCTTGTGCTGCCTTAATTTTAATTAAGTATAGATGAGTACATCTATAATAGACCCGGAGATCCAGGTCTATTATCTTTCATGTTTTATGGCTGGGATATTTCATGGCTTGTGTATAATCATTTTGTAGGAATGGGCGAACACATCGCTCAAGGAGTCCAAGGAGGCGATATTAGTCGAAGTTCCACAGCTGTGTTCTTCTGGTGTGGTCTGCTGAGGGTTGCTGGTTGTGCTGTCTGTATTTGGTAGGCTAGATTGCAGCGGATGAGTGATTGTGCCGAGCTTTGTTTATGTTGCTGCAACTTTTGTTTTTCATCGTTTTGCATTCGGCAGATACGGTTAGGTAATGCTTTGTTCATTCAAGGAAAACTCTCTTATTTATGTGCGAAACTATTTTTCCCCTTGTGGTATTGTAACTCCTAACTTCGATATGTTATGTAAGATCAATGCATCAAAAGGTTTGAAAACTCCAGAAAATTGCAGATTGTAAAAAGAAACAGACAAGGGTCTGAATTTTCAGCATGCTGCAACAGACACTGATCTTCACTTGGAGCTTATGTTTATACTACAGTAAGAAGATGACTGTCTTATTTGCTTTGTTAGCTAAACTGTACAATATTAGTATTGGAGTTAACTTTGTATACGCTATCTGTGTCCTCCTGTTGCTATATATGCGTCTGTATCTTTTCTCATGATGCTACAGCCGTCCAATAATTTGAGATGCAGTAGCTTGTAGGTGTTCCAATCGTGCGCGACCAAACCCAACGACTCCCCTCCGATCTTTTCATTTCTGCCAACTGCCACCGAAAACTGTCAGACACCAAACCTTAGCCAGTTTGAAGCCCAAAATATAATTGTTAATTTCCTTACCCTGCCATCTCTTAGCTCAAAGATCACACTATCATCAGAGAACGGAATCAGCCTGGTTGAAGCCACCTGTTTGTCCTAGTCGTAACGAAAACCTTCGATTCTAAGCACATTGGTCTTGAAACATTGATAAACTATCAACTCAAATTAGGACATTTAATTACCTTTGGATCACAGTGTTGGTTGTGTTCATGTAAGCTTTCCTCTTCCTTCTCCAGCTTTGCTGCGAAATCTTTGTCCATGCATGATTCGTCATCACCATCCTTCCCTTTCCCGACATAAGGGAACCCGCAGTTCCTCCACTTCCACGTCATCTCATCCAAGTACCTTATATAAACCTTCCCATCTGTGCCTATCAGAAACAGAAGGTGTTTTTCAAAGCATGGGCCTGGAGACGTGGCAAAGCTCACGCCTTTATTTGGCGTCCCGTGTTCAATCCAGTTCCATCCTTCCCCCGTGTTCCAATGGTACTCGACTAGTCCACCTTCCTCCGACACCATGAATAGAGAGCCTGCAAGGGATGATGATCTAATCGCTGTTCCTGGTAGTCTCAATAGACTCAAATGCCGAGACTGGTAATGTTCATGCCATAGTTATATTACTTTGTTGTACTGATATAACCTCCCATTCTTTCCAGTCACAAAGATTATGTTACGCCTGAAAAGCTCCTGATCTATAATTGTGGCTACTTTGGTGTTTGGTGGGCTACTACAGTCTTTCCACTTGAACTTCCTTAGCGCAACCTGCAAATTTCAGCAGCAATTTTGCCTGACGATAAGCTATATGTGTAAAGGAATGCTAGAATAACTAGTTATAAACATTTCCCAACAACTCGAGTTATTGGGATGCAATAGTTCTTCATCAGAGCATTCTCACTGTCCCAATGATGAGTTAAAGTTACTTACTGTGAACTGAACCAATCTTCCATTTTTGCTAACGAAGAAGATCGAGTCTTTGGGTGTGGCTCTCATAGGTTTTCCTGGTATGGAATCCCATGGAGGCCCTCCAGTCACCTGTTTACCTCTCCTCATTGCTGTGCAATTGATCCATGCCAACTCATTCCCACTCCTCTCTCTAATAAGCAAGCTCCCATATGTGTCTACCAAGAAGAAGCTCCCATTGTAGTTCCCAAGAGCACCTTTAATGGGCGTCGAATGGTCATGTCTGAGCCAAATCCAGACGTTTTCGTTGTATAGATACTCGAAAGTGAATCCATTTTCCGTTACGAGAAAGAATGATCTCCCTCCATGCATCACCCGCAGTCGAAAATTAGAGTTGATCCAGTTGTCAGGGACACTATTATCTTCTACTGTTGGATTCACAATAGTAGAAGAAGAACCTGCCGATAAGTACTCTTGTTGCGCTTGGCTGTCCTTTCGCCTCCTTATATTCGATCTTGTTGCGGTTCTTGCATCGTTCTGCTCGTCTTTTATCCCCATGATGCAATTTGTAGGCCCTCTATCTTCCCTGCAATACTCTAGATTCCATCCTTCGGTCTCGGGGGGCATCTATCGTGGACCACACGTATCGTATGGATGGCTTTCTTCGAACATTGGCTTGGTAGTTTGGTCCTATAGTTTCTCCTCCTTGTCCTGGGACGTGTAGCTCTGCAAGCCTTCCATCATCTAGTGGGAAAAGATGTCTCCCAACTTGAATTTGGATCCCAGCATTTCCTCTTGCAGCTTTTGCATGCTGAGGGTGTAAATGGTTCAACCATGCTTCAGCATTGTTGTTGTTTTCTCGAGTAATGCCTGTCTTACATGGCGAAAAAGCATTGGCCTCTCACAAAAGGGTTGAGTAAGAAAATGAAATCAAGAACCATATCATCTCAATAACTCGAGTTGTTGGGAGAACGTCCAGATTAATTTTTATATTATCCACTAAACACCAAAAGCTTCTAAACTCACCGAAATGTTTTGCTATCCGGTATTCGATTACTGATCCAGTAGCGGTTGTGAGGAACAACGAGAAGAACTTGGCATTCGATTGGTCCTGTTGAATTTGGGTAATGGATGTCAAGTGATGATCTTTTGGACTTGCATGTGCTATCCATCTCCACCTCCTCTGATGCAGCCTCCTCTCCACCAATTTTCCTGCCTGTAAAGTAGCATATATGATAGGTTATGCCACTAATCTACGAACGCATAAATGCGAGCCAAGTATACTCGATGTATGTTAACTATGAAAAGTTCAAAGGAAAACCCATTTATTCAGATGTCACTAATTCTTAGTTGCGAATCAGACAAAAAGATTATCTCAAGTGGAAGCACCTTAGTTAAAAGGAAGAGGGATATGGAGTTATCTACAGCCATTCCATGCAAGGAATAGCCCATTGTTGAAGCCAGAGAAGCATCAGCTACTGCTCCTTCATTCCATATGTGCTTCTTCCATGATGGCTTTGACATCCTATCGTATTCGTAAAGATCGCCCGTCGAACTGCACACCAAGGTAAGAGTTCTCATTACTCTACATTGCAAATCAAAATATTTTGCACTAGAGCATCCAACCACACCTACCTTACAGTGTATAGAACATCTGTTCTTACAGTAGCTGCATCAGCAATTGCTGCAACATTTCCACCCGAGGGGCTTCCATGATTAACCCACCTGTTCTATTTTTATGCATCAAAAGGTGACAAATCAGTGAAATAATTTGACAAAGTGAGGGATTCTGTCATTCTGCAATTCTTAGCTGTGATTGTTACCTAGTAGGCTCAATCTCACTCAGTTCTAGCAAAGACCCACTCTTTGTGCAGAAATAAACTTTTCTGTAAAAGCAAAGACAAACATTCTTAAGGGAAAGCTTTTGACAGTTGAGAGAAGAAGCAAAGTACAAAAAAGTACAGAAATGAGAAAACTATGCACACTCACACCCCATCATGTGAAACAACACCAGACTTGATCATGATTGTGGAACCTTTTTGCATCCCATCATTGAAGGAAATCTCTACCCAAATTGGCTGTGCAATCTCAGTGAGTTGTATCTAAGAAAAAGAGGATCAAAGGGGCAAAGCTAAGGTACCAACAGCCACAAAGCTACTTGTTTTTTGGTACCTGGTACAACCCTCCTGATTCTGATAGAGCAAGAATGGTGCGATTCACAATGAACACACCAATTGCATGTCCAGCAGACATTGGAAGGTCATGGGGAGCTACCACCCACTGAACTCCATTCCAAAACCTTTCATAGATAGACCCACTTTCCCCAGTGACCCAGATGGATGTTTCTGACATCTTAGTCAAAGAAAGCCTCTTTCTTTGTGGCAGAACAGTTTCATGATCATGTCCTTCTTCTTCTTCTTCCTCCAAGATGACAACTTGATCAGACTCTGCTACTGATTGGTCATCATCCATCCCCCACCAATGGAACCCACTTCAGTGCAGTTTTCATCAAGACAAGAGAGCAGATCAAAAGGGAGTTTCAGCTCAACCCATGTGTTGGAATCCTCCTGGAATTGCCAGAACCGGTCACTCATCTGCTTGAATTCCTGCTGCTGGTTGCCTTGTTGGAGATAGTCAAGAGTGCACCAAGTAGGATTAGGAGGAGAAGCAAGGATAATTAGGAAACAGCTTGTGGACATGACAACTCATATCATCAAAACTGTCAAATTGAACAAAGACATGTTTCTTTTTTTGTGTATTGGTGGGGGGTAGAGGAACTAGATAGAGAGGGTCCAGTCCAGGGTGAAAGGGTTGCGGAAAAAGGGCAAATGGTTTTCAATACAGAAACACTTTCAGAAGTAGTAAGGTATGCATATTGTTGTTTGGACAACCTGGGTGAGTTTCCTCTGCCTTCTTCCCTGTGGTTCCATATTTAGTAGAACCATTGCACAAAGGAGAGAACATGTAGATATCTTGTTAAATGAGAAGAGATTCATTCTTTTGAGGGAGAATTTGTGGGTTTGCCTTTTCCAAAGTAGCCTCCTTTTGTGATGAAGGTCCATGTCCTTTACTCTCAGTGACTTGGGGGAATAGATTCACTTCTTCATGTCTTTGTCCAAATTGAGGTACAAAGTAGTAGAATGTCATCTTAGTGGTATGATTATAATTGGAGATAGAGATTCTGAATTTGTATAAAAACTACACGTGAAAATAAATATGGAAGATCCAAGTGTTGATAGTAACTAATTATCTAAGATTTAGTTTAGCCAGTGGAGTTTGGAAAGTCGGATGGAATTTAGATGTGGAGGATTTTGCTCTGCAAAATCACTTTGTCGGATTTAATATTTTTGTTCGTCTGAAAAAATATTTAAATTTTAATCAGAACTGGCCCCATCAGCCGGACTAGCTCGAAATCATTAGCGGTCTAGCCCGGTAGTGATTTAAATAAGGATCGAATGTTTCATCCATTAGCTAGATTTTAATCTGCCGCTTTCGCTGTTTTTATGGTGTGACTTGTTTCCCTTTACCGGTTGTCCGTTGCCGGTGAGAAAGAAACGCGGTTGCCGCATGCGCGGAGTCCCGCGTTCCATACAGCTCCGCATGTGGAGTCTATACCTCTGGTGGGCACTTTGTACGCTCGTTCACGATGAATGAATATCAGGGATTTATTTTTTAAAAAAAATAATATATTAATGGGGATTATTAATTATTTAAACTTAATGGATGACTTATTAGGATAATTATTATTATATCAAATTAGGCATCTGAGTCAATATAAAATAAAATAATAAAATAAATATTATATAAATATTGATCGTCGTTCAAAACATATTTTAACTCATGATCGACAAACTCTCGACCAACATGACCGACTCCCTAACCAACCAACAACTCACCCTCCACTGACCGTAACCCTACCTAACCAGTTGCCACTCTCTTTTTTTTCTGGTAGAAATCCAGTTGCCACTCTCAATGTTCACCCTCAAACTCTCCTGGTTCCCTTCTAACCTCAAACCCAAAACACAAACTTTGATTTTCAACTTCCTTGACTTCCTTCTCTCGACTCGTTTGTTCATCGTCTCCCGCTCACGCATCTAACATCAAGGTTAGAAGAGATGTGTGGAGTCCTTCATAAAACTGTATTGGTACAACATCAAGTGACCGTAGAACAATCATCAGGATCATCCGATACTTCTAATATACGAATGAAAAAGGAGTAAATGGCAAGGCTGGTGATAGTGGGAGTTGCTGCATGAGAATGGTGGCAATCAACAACCTCACAAGTCATGTGCAAGAAGTCGCAAAAGCAAAGCCTTCTCCTAATCGTCTTTGTGGAAAAACTAAGTAATAATTCTGAACATGCATTTCCCAAGTCCTGTGATGTGTGCATATTCGACACATCTTTTTAACTATAGAATGAGGTTTTTTATGTGTCAAAAGGTGTTTAATTCTGGGATGTTTAGCACATATTTGTTCTTTTCCCCCGTGGGGGTTGTATTATGTTGTTCGGTGTGTTTTGATGCAATTTCAGGCAATATACGCGGTTTGAGGATAAACGGGAGTGGAAATGGACGGATTTGGAGCAGCTGGAGAGGAACACGGCGTGTTCCAGGTGCGAACCAGGGCAGGAACTTACAGGGGAGGACACGGCGAGGAACACGGCGTGTTCCAAGACGTGTTCCAATGAACACGGCGTGTTCGGGATTGAGCACGGCGTGTCCTGACAGGGAAAAATGGGTGAAAACTTACAGAGATGGAACACGGATAAGAACACGGCGTGTCGCTAGGCGTGTCCCGTGGAACACGGCGTGTTCCATCAGGAACACGGAGTGTTCCATTCCTGACAGATTATTTTGTCCTTTTCCATCCCGGATTAGGAAAAGAAGCCTATAAAAGTCCTTGCACCCCTTCAGACGGATCATGATTTTTTCCACGGACATTCTAGAGTTTTTAGAGAGAGAATAAGTGTGAGGGACCGGTTGGAGCGAGAGGTTATAATCAATTGGAAACGGAACGAAGATCGGCGAAACGATTGGGAAATCTCGACGGATCATGTTATCTTTCCGGGTTGTTCTCATTCCTTTATCCTTTCTAAATTCCCGAACCATGAGTAGCTAAACTTTCTTTGTTGTTTGGATGAGATGAAGCTTTAGCTAAGCTTTGTATGGATGATTTGATTTGTTATTCTACAGTTAGACGAAATAGATCCTTAGAGGCGCGAGAGTGATCTAAGACTACGTTAGGAAATTGCCGAGCCGTTGTAACCTGAATAACCGAGATAATTAATCTTTCATCCGTACATTGCTAGCTTTAGTGGATTCGAATCTGAGCAACCTTCATTCCTATCTGAAACTTAATCTCTCGAATTCGTTTACCTTTTAATTGCATTATTAGTTGTTAATCAGTTACTTAAAACAATCCAAAAATAAATTCAATCTGTTACTTGGTTTAGTTTGAACATCAACTTGAGTAATAAGAATAGAAAGACCCTAGGGAGAATTACGATCCCACTAGAGCAATCTAGTGGGTATTTGAAAGCGGGGTAAAATCCGTGCATCAAATTGGCGCCGTTGCCGGGGATATTTCTATTTTTAGGAAAATTTTGATTGATAACTATTCCCTCATCCATAATATCATTACTTCATCTCCCACATTTTCATATTACACGGTTTTGTTGTTTCCTGTTGTGCAGGCAAAATTGCGGACTCAACATCTCTCCGGAAGAGCAAACGTCTAGCTAACAAGGGGACAACTTCATACACTCACCTAGGCCCTAAACCTTGCAAGAAGCTAGTATTAGAAGCTGCTCTCGATCACCCTCCACCAGTTATACACCCAGACAAGGCAGAAGAGGAGGTCAAGATGGATGAGTTCCATATTAATGAAGAGGGGGACAACGACAACCATAATCACAACGATAATCACAACCACCTTCTTAACAACCACCCTAATCACAACAATGGAGGGCATGACGCACACATCCCACTCATACCCCAGGAGAGGCCATTGAGAGACTATGGTCGACCCACTCTCAGAGGAGCTGCTTCGAGTATTCTCGTGTCCCATAAGGGGAGATCAAGCTTATCAAACTCCAGTACTTCGATTAATCTCATCCAATCAAGGGCATTTGCGGGAGGACCGGATGAAGACCCCAATGCTCATCTTAGGGATTTTGTGCGTCTAGCCGAGACAAACAAGGCACGAGGAGTCCATGTCGACGATCTTAAACTCGGCCTATTCCCATTTTCTCTCAAAGGGGAAGCGCAAGAGTGGTTGTATGAGCACCCGGCGGGGTATTTCACTACGTGGGATGGACTAGCCACGGAGTTCTTGGAGGAATTCTTCTCCCCCTCCGGGACCGAAGCATTAAAGGCAAGGATTTCACAGTTTAAGAGTCCTTCCAACGAAACATTCTATGATGCTTGGCAACGATTTCAGAGTCTTCTTCGCTCATGTCCTCACCATGACATGGACGCCCATGCTAGATTTCGAACCTTCATCAGGGGTCTGGATTACCACAAGAAGAAGGATCTCAGCATGTCAGTTCCAGGAAATCTAACAGATCTGACACCAACACAGGCTCTAGAAGCATGCAGGGCTTATGCTCAAAAGATGAGGACCCTTGTCCTCACCAACCGAATCGACATCGAGCTCAATGTGCCCAGAAATCAGGTTCAACAAGTAAAGTCTACAGGAGCAGCTAGAGAGGAATCTTCATCAACTACTGAATTTCAGCAAGCCCAACTACTTGATCAACTACAATTGCTCACTAAAAGCCGGACAAGATAGAATTAGCTCGGAAGAACAGCTTTGCATTCCCAAAGGCCTTCTAATACACCTACTGCTTGTGTGTATGCGTGTGAAGGATGTGGAGGAACCGATCATGACATATCCAACTGTATGGAGGAGTTCGAACAGGGGATGGAGCATGAGCAAGTCGACTATGTGGGCGGACAACATCAGAATCCCTACCAGCAGCCTAATCAACAACCTCAAAACTATAATAAGGGTCAGAATAATTACCAATCATCAGGGCAAAATTTCAACAAGGGTCAGAGTAATTATCAAGCCAGAGGACAGCTAGGACAGAGCAACTACAGAACTCCGGGTACTGAGCCGCCACAAAACCCGAATACTTATAGAAATCAGGGAAATTATCAGCAGAATCGTCCAAGACAACCGATATACTCGGACACCAACCAAGCAGAGATATGTCAACGATAGCTATGGAGAGAAGGGTCAGATCACCTATTCGTCTAATCAAGCTCCCCCGGATTCCCCCCTCAACGACAAGAATGTGCAATGCTCGAAGCTATTATGCAGCGGCTAGATGCTAGTGAGGAAGCTATGCGAAGTATTCAGGCGCAGTTGAATGGACCAGGCAACACCAGTGTGCCTAGTAAACGAAGTGGTATGCCTAGTTCGACAGTCCCGAATCCACGACAAAACGAAGACGTAGGAGCAATTGAAACAAGGAGCGGAAAGCGGCTGCAAGATCCTCCGATGAAGATCATCACACCAGTAGTGCAACCTCCACCCCTCTTGGATGACGAAGACATTCCCGCACAAGAGCCGCCACATGCCAACATTCCCAATACAACGGAAGCATACCTTCTCTCTCGCACTCCTACTCCCCCACCGGTGGAGAATCCCTACAAGCCTAGAGTTCCATATCTCGCTCGACCGAACAAGGAATTGTATGACAAGCGGTTTTTGAATTCATGAAGGTGTTGAATACTGTACATGTCGACATGCCTTTTGTGAAGGTGGTCAAGGAGATGCCTCACTATGCAAAGTTTATGAAGGACTTGGTGACAAATAAAAGGAAGCTTCCTGAACTACTAGCTCTCGCTGAGGAAGAAACCACACAGCTGAACGAAGAGGTCGACATGGCAGCAAGCTACGACGAGATTGACTTCGGGACTCTACCACGCAAACGACGAGATACAGGTCCGTTCACTCTACCTTGTAAAATTGGTAATACGCAAATTAGTAATGGTTTAGCAGATACAGGGGCTAGTATTAATGTGATGTCCTATAGCTTGGCTAATTCTCTAGGGTTGATGAACTTTAAACCTACACGCATGAATATTAAATTGGCCGATAAATCAGCGACTGTGCCTAGAGGAATCCTAGAGGATGTACTGTTGACAGTGGGAAAATATACTTTCTTGACTGATTTTGTGGTGATCGATGCTCATTCTAATATGTCTTTAATCCTAGGTAGACCGTTCCTTAATATTGCCAAAGCTATAATTGATATAAGTAATGGTACTATCACTCTTAGGGTTGGATTAGAAAGTGTAACATTTCGATTAAGTTCTGCTGGCACTAGACATATGGCATATGATGATTTGTGCTCTTTTGATGAACCGTGACCTCTCTTTCAACCGCTCGTTTTCACTAACCTAGTGGGGCAAGACCCGCTAGAAAAGAGTATGGTTTCTGGTATGCAGGATGATAGTACAGGTACAGGGATCAATGAGGAAGTAGCTTCTATGACTATTTGCCAAATGGAAGGAGTACTAGCACACAATCAACCTATTATGGTAGCACCAGTTATACCTTTCAAGACGTCCTATGAAGAACCTCCAAAACTGGAATTAAAAGAACTACCCCCTACTTTGGAGTACGCATTCTTGGAAGAGGGTTCCAAACTCCCAGTGATCATCAACTCAACTCTCTCTCCACCGCAGAAGGTCCGCCTCGTTACTCTCTTGAAGCACCATAAACAGGCAATTGCATGGAAGGTGACCGATATTAAGGGAATCAGTCCCAACTATTGCAAACACCAAATATATCTAGAAGAGGATGCCAAGCCAATTCGTCAACCCCAAAGGCGACTTACTCCACCCTTAATGGAAGTAGTGCGCAAAGAGACTTTGAAGCTTCTAGATGCCGGGATTATCTATCCCATCTCGGACAGCAAGTGGGTGAGCTCTGTGCATTGTGTTCCAAAGAAAGGAGGGATGACTGTCATACCTAATGCTGCTGGCGACTTAATTGCTACACGGGCTGTTAGTGGTTGGCGAGTGTGTATAGACTACAGACGGTTGAATGACGCTAAAAGGAAGGATCATTTTCCCCTTCCTTTCATTGATCAAATGCTGGAACGTTTGGCGGGGCACGAATACTATTGTTTTTTAGATGGTATGTCTGGATATTACCAGATTCCTATAGCCCCAGAAGATCAAGAGAAAACGACGTTCACATGTCCATTTGGAACATTCGCATACCGCAGGATCCCTTTCCGCCTATGCAATGCTCCTGCGACCTTTCAGCGATGCATGATGGCTATTTTTGAGGAGCTCATCGGAGAGATTATGGAAGTATTCATGGATGACTTTTCTGTCTATGGTGATACTTTTGAGCAAGGTTTGCTGAATTTAGAGAAAGTTCTAAAAACGTGCGAGGCAACAAATCTAGCTCTTAGCTGGGAGAAGAGCTACTTTATGGTGAGAGAAGGAATTGTGCTCGGTCACAAAATTTCAAAAGAAGGAGTTGCAGTGGATTCGGCGAAAATCGATACTATCTCTACACTGCCACCTCCTACATCCGTGAAAGCAGTTCGGAGCTTTTTGGGACATGCGGGTTTCTATAGGCGTTTTATCAAAGATTTCTCGAAGATTACACTCCCCATGACTCGCCTGCTAGAGAAAGATGTTCCGTTCATCTTTGATCAAACATGTCATCAGGCATTTATTACTCTCAAATCCAAACTTACCACGGCTCCAATTCTGATCACACCACAGTGGGATCTCCCGTTTGAGCTTATGTGTGATGCGAGTGACTTTGCAGTCGGAGCTGTCTTGGGGCAACGAATTGAGAAACGCTTCAGACCTATTTACTATGCCAGCAAGACTCTTAACGACGCTCAAAGAAACTACACCACTACAGAGAAGGAATTTTTGGTTGTGGTGTATGCATTTGACAAATTCAGATCATACCTTCTGTTATCTCATGTTGTCGTCTTCACTAATCATGCCGCTATCCGATATCTCATGAGAAAATCAGATGCTAAACCGAGACTAATCAGATGGGTGCTCCTCCTTCAGGAATTTGACATCGAAATCAGAGACAAGAAGGGTTCCGAGAATGTAGCTGCTGATCATCTTTCTCGACTAGAACAAACTGTGGACGCACGGGAAGTTACACCTAACATCCGGGAGACTTTTCCGGAGGAACACCTCTACGCCATCATGATCTCGAAAGCTGAAGGGCCATGGTTTGCAGATTTTGCCAACTATCATGCTAGTGGGGCGATTCGAAGTGACCTAACTCGTCACGAACGGCGGAAGTTCATGTCCGACATTAAGAAGTACTATTGGGAAGATCCACATCTTTTCCGCATCGGCTCTGACAATATCATTCGTAGGTGTGTAACGCTCAGCGTGGCTCACGACATTATGAATCACTGTCATTCGGGACTAACAGGTGGACATCACGGCTCGGAACGTACAGCTCGCAAAATTCTCACCTCTGGATTCTTTTGGCCCACAATTTTTCGAGACTGCAAGGATTACGTCAACAAGTGCGATCAATGCCAAAGAGCGGGGAAAGCTCTCTCGACGAGATGAAATGCCTCGACTATGACTCGTTCCCATTGAGATTTTCGATATTTGGGGGATAGACTTCATGGGCCCTTTTCCTGCTTCCCATAAGAATAAGTATATCCTAGTTGCAGTGGATTATGTGTCTAAATGGGCAGCGGCTCAAGCTCTTCCCACCAACGATGCTAGGGTGGTAGGAAGATTTTTGAAGAAGTTGTTTTCCAGATTCGGAACCCCACGGTCCATCATCAGTGACCGAGGAACTCACTTCCGCGGACAATTCGATAAGGTGTGTGCTAAGTATGGGGTCACCCACCGTGTTGGAACGGCTTACCACCCTCAAACAAGTGGACAGGTCGAAGTAACGAATCTAGAGCTGAAACAGATCCTCGAAAAGGCCACATCACACACCGATTGGTCTATACGCCTCGATGATGCCTTGTGGGCGTATAGGACAGCCTACAAAACTCCTATAGGCACTTCCCCTTACATGCTAGTCTATGGGAAGGCCTGTCATCTACCGGTGGAGTTCGAACACCGAGCTTGGTGGGCTTTGCGTGCGCTAAACCTGGATCTTGGAGTTGCGGGCGAGGAAAGGCAAATGCAAGTACATCAGCTGCAGGAGTGGCGTGAGCAAGCGTACGAGAGCTCCAAACTATATAAAGAGCGCACCAAACGGATCCACGATTCGAAACTGAAGGGAAACAAGGAGTTCAAGGCAGGAGATCAAGTGCTTCTATACAACTCCCGTCTCCACCTCTTCCCTGGGAAGTTGCGATCTAGATGGTCTGGACCATTTACCGTAACTCAAGTTTTCTCTCATGGCGCTGTGGAAATTACTCGCCCCGATGAGGAGCCTTTCAAGGTAAACGATCATCGCCTGAAAATGTATGTCACTGGGGCTTTCCTCAGAGTAGTCGAAGAGATGAAACTCGATCCTACTACGGTCGAGGGCGCTGACCCGTAAACTCCAGGTATCGTCTAGCTCGAAGACGTAAAACAAAGAGCGCTTTTTGGGAGGCAACCCAAATTTCAAGTCTTTCTTTTCCTAAATTTTTCTCTTTCGGAGTCAGTAAGTTTAGAGTCGAGTCATTGAGTCTGGATATCACGATTATAGTCTGGAATGTTTTGGCAGGGTTGTTGTTCGTTTCTATTATTGCAGGGTTGGAGAAAACCAGGAGTTCGGAGCTTGGGACATTCAGTAAAGAACACGCCGTGTTCCATCCGTGTTCCAGTTTGAACTCAACTTCCAGTGACTGGACACGGGCGTGTTCCACGCTGAACACGCCGTGTCCCACAGAACACGCCGTGTTCCTAGTTGAACACGCCGTGTTCCTTCTCCAGGTTAGTACCATCTCTTCCTCTCTCCTCGGGTTTCCTCCATTTTTCCTCCCCTCTTCTCTTCTCAACCGCCAAGTCCTACCTCCAAATTGCCCTCACCCCACCCTTCCTCCCTATTCCTTCATCTTCACTCTCCTTCCGTTCTTCCCCTCTTCTTTTCCCCTTTTCCTTTTCCGCCACTCTCCTCCCTGTCCATTGAAGCTCCTCTCGCGGGTTCCTCCTCTTCCATTCAATTTCAATCGTGTGTTACGATCGTCTCTAAGGTACTCAACCATTCTATTCTTCCTCTCTTGCCCTTATGAATCGTCATTTACCCATTTTTAAGTCTAATTTCAGTTTTGTTGCAATGGGGGATTCTCCTCTAAGAACCCTAATAATTTGATGATGTGCTTTTCTGAAATTGGACTTGGATAGATGAAATTGATGTCCTAATGAGGTTGTGTGCTGATTTTGATGTTGTATCGCCTTGGATTATGCCGTCCATTGTTCGAAATTTGTCTACTCTTAGGCTTGCTCATGAACCCTAATTTTCTCAAATTGGGGATTTTTGTTTATTTGCCTATCTTATGCTGAAATTGATGATTGTGGAAGGACCGTCGCCCATTGCACGTTGATTGCCATATTACGTTACGTCTCACGATTTTACTTTGCGTGAGTAGAACTTTCCCCCCTGTATGATGATCCTAGTTCTATCTGATACTCTTTTAAGTGTGAGGTCACCCGGCGTGTTTGAGAACGTTATGATGAATTATGCCGTTATTTTTGTTGGTTGGACTGTCCACATTGTCGAGAATTTGCCCTTTTGCGGTTGGGAGCTGGCAATTATCTTCCTTGTTTTTTTTTCTAAGTGCAGGATGGAATCTATTCGCAAACGGGGTCGGGGTATGCTTCAATCCACTTCCTTCCAGGTCCAAGGCATGCCAACTGCCGTTAAGACACGGTGCTTCACCTTCTCCGATCAAGCGGATCAGCAGGTTTGGACGGAAATTTCCCAGAAGGCTATAGCCGCTTCTGGTTGGGTTGATTGGGCGGAGTTGTCCACAGCTGGCATAGGGGAGCAGTTCGCTTCCGCCATTGATGCCGCCGGCCTTCGCCCTCTATTTGACGTGAAGGAGGACGCTCAGGAGTGGGCAACCAAGGAGGTCATCACCTCCATACGGGTCAAGGTCACGACGGATCCGCAAGAGGCTGATGCGGTCCAGCTCCAGTGTGGCGGGGTCCGCTATTCCTGGTCGTTCAACGAATTCGGGGTCTACCTCGGATTCTACACCATGGCGGAACTCACATCCGATCAGCCGTTGACAGTTTTTGCTGGCACTACTTGCAGGGCACATGAGGAGTTCTGGAGCGAGATTGCTCCTTCTGAACCCATGAAACAGCTCAAGGGCGGCCGTTGGAGCTACTACAAGTCCAGCACTTCTAAAGCCGCAGCGATCGAGGTGCCTCTTCTCCGCCTCCTGCACCATTTTCTCCGTGCCACCATTACTCAGCGGGGAAACTCGGGAGGTGTCTGCACCGCCCGTGACCTTTTCCTCCTCTACAGCGTTCACATCAAGGAGCGTGTCCATCTGGCTCCCCTGGTTGCCAAGCTACTGGCGGCTCAGCGGTCTCGTTCCGCCGAGACAACAAGCAAGCTGTACGGAGGTTCGTACGTCACCCGTCTGGTGAAGAACCTGCGGTGTCAGTCCGCCTTCGGGACCTCTCCGCCGTTCCTCGAGTCTCCCCTCATCGCCTCACCAGTTCTCTCCTCCGAGCAGCCGGGATTCTGGACTTCTTCGCTGATCGCTGCCCCGCCGGAAGAGAGAGAGAGCCAGTTATGGAGGAAGGTCCCTCACAGGGCCGTCAACCTCCTCCTCCGGTTGCACAGACTGATGATTTGGGTGCTCAGGTCGCCAGTCTCGCAGGGCGGGTGGACTCTCTGCAGGTTTCCATGGCCGAGATGTATGCGTACCAGCAGTACGCTTTTCAGGAGCAGCAGCGTTTCTACACCTTCACTCACCCGGAGTTTCCCCCCTGCGCACCATTCCAGTATCCTCCACCGTCTCCCCCGCGGGACATGGATGACCAGTAGGGGCTGCCTATTGTGTCATAGTACTATTTTTCGTATCCAGAACTCTTTTTTGTTTTGCTTTATTCTAGTTTTTTGTTTGGGTCTTGTGGTTGACATATTGTGTTCATGGGTGTTATGTTTCGCTACTCTAGATTGATATAACGGATCGGCACTGGCCTTTCTCCTACTTGCTTTTTCATGTCTTTTTGGTTGTAGGCTTCCTCCTATTCTCACCGCCGTTTATTGCCTTTCGCCGGCCTGGTCCTCGTCCAGGCACCATCGTTGCTCCGTTCCCACGTTCTCCAAGTTAGTATCACGCTTTTTGCCCGTTCTTTCTCGATTGTTTGGTCCATTGGGGACAATGTCCTGTCTAAGTGTGGGGTGGCTTCGGCCGCTTTTTTTAAATTGTGGGATACATAACTTGTGAGAACCTATTTTTGCGTTGCCTCCCCTTTGCTTTTCGAAACTCCCTCTTGCGCTTAAATTGTGGATGTTAGTGAATGCATGTTAGGGTTTTCAATCTATGAGTGGATGTCGTGGATGCGAGAATATCATCTTTGAACCATCTGCCGTGTCACCCACATTAGTATACTAGAGAGTCATATATATGTTAAGAAAATGAATTTTTACCTTCCACTGTTTTGTTCTAAGTCGCAGTAGAGTGTATTTGTATCCTCCTACAAAATTATCTAAGTTGTTATGAAGGGTAAAACAGGCGGGAGGAGTCCGAATGAGGTTGCTAGTAAAAAATGTCGTGGGGATTTGATTGCAATCGAAACACGCAGGGCGACCCTAGTGGTTTGCCATCTTTCCTACCTTTATGAGGCTTGGGGCGTGGGCTGGAGACTGGTTACTTCCGAGTCCGGCTGAAGTTGTGATTAAGACCCCCATTTGGAAAAAGCCGCTATCTAAAAAAGCAATAAAGAAAGAAAAGCAAAGAAAGAAGTAAAAAGCAACATCGAATTATGCAAAGCATTGTTTTCAGTAAACTGTAGAGGTAGATAGTCGAGTAAGCAAATCAAAATAAGAGGGAGGTGCTAGCATAACTTGAGTGCTATTAAAAAAATTGAAGCACCTCCTCCCTCAGGACGGAAGAGAAATCCCGGCCAGGACGAGCCGTCGGTCTGTTACTTCCGCTACAACTAGAAGGTATACGTGTTTGGAGGATATGGATACATTCCGGTGATTAGGTGTCAATTTATTTATATCATATCTATGAATCTATCTTATGCTAATTCGAGGAATTCGGTGTTATATGCTTAAATGTGTGGTTTGTGATTACCTTGCATTTTTAAACACCATGATAGTTTGAAAATCCGAGCTTTAAATTCCAGTCACCATATGCTGAGCCTTTATAGAGTGCGATTACTAGATTTGCTTGAGGACAAGCAAGTATTTAAGTGTGGGGTGATTTGATGTGTGCATATTCGACACATCTTTTTAACTATAGAATGAGGTTTTTTATGTGTCAAAAGGTGTTTAACTCTGGGATGTTTAGCACATATTTGTTCTTTTCCCCCGTGGGGGTTGTATTACGTTGTTCGGTGTGTTTTGATGCAATTTCAGGCAATATACGCGGTTTGAGGATAAACGGGAGTGGAAATGGACGGATTTGGAGCGACTCGGAGAGGAACACGGCGTGTTCCAGGTGCGAACCAGGGCAGGAACTTACAGGGGAGGAACACGGCGAGGAACACGGCGTGTTCCAAGACGTGTTCCAATGAACACGGCGTGTTCGGGATTGAGCACGGCGTGTCCTGACAGGGAAAAATGGGCGAAAACTTACAGAGATGGAACACGGATAAGAACACGGCGTGTCCCTAGGCGTGTCCCGTGGAACACGGCGTGTTCCATCAGGAACACGAAGTGTTCCATTCCTGACAGATTATTTTGTCCTTTTCCATCCCGGATTAGGAAAAGAAGCCTATAAAAGTCCTTGCACCCCTTCAGACGGATCATGATTTTTTCCACGGACATTCTAGAGTTTTTAGAGAGAGAATAAGTGCGAGGGACCGGTTGGAGCGAGAGGTTATAATCAATTGGAAACGGAACGAAGATCGGCGAAACGATTGGGAAATCTCGACGGATCATGTTATCTTTCCGGGTTGTTCTCATTCCTTTATCCTTTCTAAATTCCCGAACCACGAGTAGCTAAACTTTCTTTGTTGTTTGGATGAGATGAAGCTTTAGCTAAGCTTTGTATGGATGATTTGATTTGTTATTGAGGTTTATTCAGACTTATGATGCGTTCTTCCTAAAACCTAATTTACGATTCAATTATGTCTGGCCGTCTTGATTGAGTCATCGACATTAATTTGTGGGTCCGAGAGGAACATAGGTTGATAGGTCGCTTAGGAGGAACCCTAGATTATTCGTTAGCTCGAGAGAGGAGCGAATCGTTTAAGCTCTTTGCACGTTTATCGTTGTGGCATTTCATCGAACATAATTAATGCGTTTTGTTTAGGTGTAGATTAGCTCGAGAGAGGAATCTACAGTTAGACGAAATAGATCCTTAGAGGCGCGAGAGTGATCTAAGACTACGTTAGGAAATTGCCGAGCCGTTGTAACCTGAATAACCGAGATAATTAATCTTTCATTCGTACATTGCTAGCTTTAGTGGATTCGAATCTGAGCAACCTTCATTCCTATCTGAAACTTAATCTCTCGAATTCGTTTACCTTTTAATTGCATTATTAGTTGTTAATCAGTTACTTAAAACAATCCAAAAATAAATTCAATGTTGTTACTTGGTTTAGTTTGAACATCAACTTGAGTAATAAGAATAGAAAGACCCTAGGGAGAATTACGATCCCACTAGAGCAATCTAGTGGGTATTTGAAAGCGGGGTAAAATCTGTACATCATCCTGCATGATCCAAACTGATAATAATAAATTCTTAGTTGCCAATAAGCCAAATTCCATGATCTTGATGCATGTCAGATTCTGTGAAGGCAAGATGAGCTGGATGAGGAACAAACAACAAGAGGAGATAATTGAGGGACATGATGAACATATATACAGTCTTTGTCATTTTCATCTTTACTTGATAGTTTTATCCCAATTCGTGGGTTGGGTATCTTCTGGTCTTATATACCAAGTAATTTGATGATTCCAATCCAAATTGTACCGAGTTTGATAATGTAGTGTTATTAAATTTATCGTGGAGGATGACACTCGAACCCATTTATAAATCTTCATTAAGTTTCTCATACTAAATGTATAGAAATATCAAAACCAAAATGTCAGTTTGACTTAATGTGTCCATTTCTACCACTATATATAAAAATATAAAAAATTAAATTTGCCACATAAACCTTTGAAAGTTTCTCTTTATATTTTAAAATAATTTTTTTCAAATAATTTTTTTTTCTTACACACAAACCACTTTGCAACATAAAAAACTCATTACTTGTTTTGTAATCTTTTTTTTTTCTCATTTTAATTGATTTTTCTTTCAAAACATTTTATATATTACTCAAAATAAATCGTGACCTTCACAAATGTTGTTCGTTACATTTTTTTGAGTCCAATGACATCAAATTAATTTTATATTTTACTGACTTTTTTAGGGAAATACTCCATTTAATATTGAATTTTATGACGTTTTGGGAAACATAACCAACATACATATCACATTCCACATTTTCAAGTATATTCAATTATATTGTTCATAGACATTACAAAAACGAGGCTAATATGTTGTTCGTTTTTAAACTATATAAAATCATATTGAATCAATATAATATATGACAAGTAAAATAATAAGTGGGCTTAAAAAAATTCAATTATCGGATCTATGAGGTTACATTGTAACAGGCCTAAGCATATGTCATAATATGATCATTTTTCAATATTGTTTTAGCACCACAACTGAGTTGCATTTTTTTAATTTGAGAGTTATCTATTCAGAAACCTAATCACGTTAAGTTAGTTTGAATTAGACATAAATATCAAACTTAAATACAATCCATATAACACTGTCATTCTTTCAATATTTTTTTAACATGAATAATTCAGAATAGAATACTAATAGAGTTGAGTTGGTTTGAATGAAACATATCACTCAAACCCAAGCATAACTCAATATGATCCTTCTATTAATAATTTATAATGGGCCAATTAAGTTTACATTTTTTCTTATTAATTATCACAATTTAAAGTTACAACTTAATTTCAAACATATCTATTACAATTAGCATTTTGTTTCAGGTAATTGAAAAATAACATGGAATAAGAACGGGAATACCAGGGAAATGACATTATAGGTATATCTAGTTGCTTCTTAATCATATATTTATTTTTAAATTTATATCATTCCATCAATTATTTTAAAGACATCCATGTTTGCACAAATTTTGGAAAAAAACATGACAATCGTCATCTAAATCATGAGTATATAAGCGTACATGGTCATAGGTCTCAAGTTAAGGAGGCTACAAGTCATTAAATTTTGACCAATTTAGAACACTAATCGATTTGAGTCTGTTCCAGTCAGACCACATTCATTAATCGTAAGTATATTTTAGATAACATATCCTTGTTTTCAAGATTCTTCTAACTAGCCAATCAATATTTTATTTTTAATTATCTTATATTATCTCTTGAGGGTTTGAATGAAATATATCCATAACATATAAGCATACTTCATATAACATGATCTCTTTTCAAGATTCTTTTAACGGTCAATAGATGTTACATTTTTCATTATTGTCAACTATTTGTAAAAAATATTTATTATATTTTTTATCTCTACAACCAATCATTTTAATTCATTAGCATTATAAATTGGAGGTTAAACTTCATTTGGTAAATTTTAAACACATTAAAGATTAAAATTAGCATAAACCGACCGACTGAAAATTGAGTACTATGGGTTTGTTGGTTGATTTTAACGAATGTTTAAAACATTGTTTTTAATTTTGAAAAACTTTGGTACTTATTGATAATTATTTACGATTCAGTTGAATTATTTATGATAAACCGACCGACAAAAACCGGTTGGGTTGCCGTAATCATCGATTTACTTCGCAAAAGAACTCAATAACATCCCGGTCGCCGGAGGCACAAGCCTCTTGTCCTAGTTCATAAGCCCTATCAGAAGCAAGATAGCGCCGAGAACGACCATGGCAGAGACAAATTATCCTCGTTACCTGAAATCTTCCCACAAGATTCTGCAACATTTTTTGGTCAGAAATGAATTACACCTGATGAAAACGTTCTTCGGCGGGACGGCGGAGGAACGTCGCAAGAGTCAAACCGATTATTAGCCATTAATGAGTAGTGATTAGTGCTGCCATTAATGAGGGAGGGTGTACAGATAGAAATGAGACAGCCAGCCAATACAGTAGGATTGAAGAAAGAAGGCAATTGTCCCTTCTTCTTCCATAAACATGAACCAAAATCTTGTCATTCCTCTCAGAATTTAATTCTCTCCTACTTCCCTTCCCCACCAGTATTTCCTTTTTCTTATCTCTCTCTTCCCTATTAATTTTCTTCCTAGCAAACACTTTTCTGTAATAAAATGTATTAAGTTTACCAAACTACGTATAATCTTGACCAAACTGTCTTATTAGTTATTAGACTGATTGTTTAATCACTGGCCATGGAGATGATAAGATCAATTGCTTACCTCACTCGTTCCTCTGTAGTTGTCTGTTCAGAAACTGCAAAACAGTGACAGCCAGAATCTGTTAGATACATGTTTATGGTTCATAACTAACTCTAATGAAAGGTCTGGACTGTGGTGATTAGGTGCATTAGAACTGCGTAGGGATTAATTTTCTGTTAGCACTTTTACCATTATATATGAGAAGAAAGTATCATGTATACACTTTCATTTGGACAACAACCGTGTGAACATGAAATGAAATTGGCATGATGAGTGTGGGACGGGCGTCCCATGAAAAGGCATGCCTTGGACACTTGAATGTAATAAATGTCTTGTCTATCTTTCATTTCTCCGCTACACATGTAAATAAATTTCTACCTTGAGCTCTTTTAACTGATGAGGTGGTACGATACTACTGGTTCAATCTCTGTATCTAATTGCATGCCATTACTCTGCAGTAGATTCAATTTCTCCTTCGTTTAGTTTCAATTTCTTTGAAGAAGAATTGTTATAGTAGTCAGATAGTACCAGAAGTCGATTTGTTCAACTGAACTTAAACCCGAAATTCAGCTTCGAGCCTTCGATGATACTCGGTTTCACACAGACCGTAACAGATATAACAGATATACGTATCAGGAAGTTGGCTAGAGCTATCATAAAACTGATATGAAAGTGTCAATGTAAAAGAACTATGCCAGTCACAAGGCCATGACACCACATTTATTGCATTCATCTCCCACCTATACTCTTCTATCTCTTCATATGCACACCTATTAACTCCTCTCTTTCTTTCTCTCTCTCTCGTCTCCTTTGCATTGACCATACCCACCGTATGGTATATGACAACTCCACTATTCGTAACAGCATTCATTTGTTCTGGTTAGTTGTTTGGTAATTGTTGTTTCATTCCTACTAGAGCTGCCCAATAGCAGCAGCAGCGGCCTCTTTCTATTCTGTGCATCTCCCCCAACCCAAGTTGGCCATTGGCATGTTCCATTTCTCTCCTCTTTTCATCACCGTCCTCGTCCTCCACTTGCACTTCAGGTTTCTTCTTTGTTTGCTATGGAGATAGAATCTGGTTCCGCTGGTAACGACTATAACGGCACCGTTTCTGGGGAGAATGATGGTGGTTTTCGGTCCTCGGATCACGGTCGAGGTATGCGCGGAACATATTTGGTGTGGGAAGATCTAACGGTTGTGTTGCCAAATTTTGGTAACAAACCAACAAAGAGGTTGCTTCAAGGGCTGAGTGGGTATGCTGAGCCAGGAAGAATCATGGCTATAATGGGTCCATCAGGTTCTGGGAAATCCACACTTCTTGATTCTCTGGCAGGTAAAAGATGGCGCACTGTCCGGGTGCCAATGCTTAAAAAGTAGTTGGCTTTTCCTTTGGAAATGATTCCAACTTCTATGGGTTTGTTTTCTTTTGTTATAATGGATACTCGTTCTGATGATGCCTTTTGTTGAGGGAACAACTAAATCTGGAAATTTCTTTTACGGGTCTTATTCGCTATTGTCCTGGAATCCTTGTTTTTTATACTAGATATGTTCCATTTTAGGAAATTGGTCATTTTCAGGTGCCTGTTCCATTATGGAAATAGATCCATTACTTGAATTCATAACTCAAACATGTTTCCAGTTTCAGTAATTGTTATTATTACCAGCCCCTTGTTTTCCAGTTCTTTTTGCAGCCTATGAAGGAGTTGTTTGTGAAATCTTCACTTTTAACTGTATACTTTAATATGCAGCCACTGATTGGTTCAATGTTAGTTTTGTATGGACTTGAAGTAGAGTTTTAAGAAACAGATCTGCTGCAATAAAACTAAATTATGGAATAATTTCTGAACTTTCATTGAAAAGGGTTCACTGATCTTATTACACAGGTAGACTATCGAAAGACGTGATAATGACTGGAACAGTTCTGTACAATGGCAAGAAGAGAAGGGTGGATAGTGGTGTTGTAAGTAAAAACCTGTATATCTAAATGAAAATGGATTAATTTTCCTTCCTTTTCATGTTGCTGTTCTTCAGGTTTACGAAGTTGAGTAATATTATTATATTTTTCAGGCATATGTGACACAAGAGGATGTACTTCTAGGAACTCTTACAGTTAGAGAAACCTTAACGTACTCAGCAATGTTGAGGCTTCCAACTAGCCACTCAAAGCAAGAAGTTTCAGATGTTGTGGAAGCAACCATAACTGAGATGGGGCTTCAAGATTGTAGCGATACTTTAATTGGAAACTGGCATCTGAGAGGTTTAAGTGGTGGTGAGAAGAAGAGGCTTAGCATTGCACTGGAGATCCTTACGAGGCCACGCCTCTTGTTCCTTGACGAGCCAAGCAGTGGACTGGATAGTGCCTCTGCTTTCTTTGTGGTCCAGAGCCTTCGGAACATAGCCCGAGATGGGAGAACCATCATTTCTTCCATTCACCAGCCGAGTAGTGAAGTATTTGCTCTTTTTGATGACCTCTTCTTGCTTTCAAGCGGTGAACCTGTTTACTTTGGTGAGGCTAAGAAGGCTGTGCAGGTAATGCTTGTGTCCTAAACCCAGAGTGTTCATTCGTACCACCAGATAGATTAACATCTTGTGATATGTAATTTGCTAAATGTGTTTGATCCTTGAAGTTCTTCGCTCAAGCTGGATTTCCATGCCCGAGTAAAAGGAATCCTTCTGATCACTTTCTACGCTGTATAAACTCTGACTTTGATACTATTGCCGCCACTTTAAAAGGATCTCAGAAAATACATGTAAGTTTGAATCAAAATTATCCATATAAGTGGTTCTATATCACTTCTGCAGTGGTTCCTAGTGGATTACCTAAAATTTCACTGGAATCTTGGGTGCTACAAGTAGAACTAGAAGGATCCTGTCAAATTCTTATTCAAGTCTTTGTTGATTCCGGGTTGCAGGATGCTCCTGCATCATCAGACCCCTTCATGAATATGGCAACGGCAGAGATTAAAGCAAGGCTGGTTGAGAAGTACAAAAGGTCCAACTATTCCAAAGAGACCAAAGCTCAGATTAAGGAGATATCAGCAATAGTGAGTTTTGTTCATCACATTTGTAGCTCTTGGGGATCGGATGGAGGATTGATGAGGGTTATTTTTGCATGTTTCAGGAAGGACTGGAAGTTCAACGAAGAAAAGGCAGCCAAGCGAGCTGGTGGAAGCAGCTCACGACTTTGACCCGAAGATCATTCGTCAACATGTACAGAGATGTGGGATATTACTGGGCCAGGATAGCAATCTACATTGTTGTCTCCGTTTGTGTTGGCACCATCTACTACGATGTTGGAGATGGCTACACTGCAATCTTAGCGAGGGTGGCCTGTGGTGGGTTCATCACAGGTTTCATGACTTTCATGTCCATTGGAGGCTTCCCTTCCTTCATTGAAGAAATGAAGGTTTGGTTTTCACTCTATGTTTTGTTAAAGTCTAGTTCATTTACATGAGTAACATGTTATAATCGCTTGTAACTAGTTACACGACTTAGTAACAAGTTACAGACAAACTGAAAGAACAAGTATCACTGATTACTATTTTTTGCTTTCTCTTCTGGAAACAGATCTTTTACAGAGAAAGGCTAAATGGGTACTATGGGGCGGCAGTCTACATCTTGTCCAACTACCTATCTTCTTTCCCATTCTTGGCTGTCATTGCTCTTCTCTCTGGGAACATATGCTTTCACTTGGTGAGATTTCGGCCAGGCTTTTCATACCTGGCCTACTTCTGCCTCAACATTTTTGGCTGCATTTCGGTTATAGAGAGCCTGATGATGGTTGTAGCTTCACTGGTTCCCAATTTCCTGATGGGTTTAGTCACTGGAGCAGGAATCATTGTAAGTACTTTGATCCTAACAAACAGTTCGTTAGTTTCCTTAACGTTCATTCTTTCTTTCTTGACTGTGTTTTTTGCTTTCCATTCTGCCTCAGGGAATCATGATGATGACTTCTGGTTTCTTCCGCTTGCTCCCTGATCTACCCAAGGTATTCTGGCGTTACCCAGTTTCATACATCAACTACGGCGCTTGGGGACTCCAGGTACATTACAAATCTACTCGAAACTGTGGAGAACCATTATGTCCCAATAATTCGAGTTGTTGGGAGAGGTTTTTAATTAGTTTTTATAACATATTCCTTCACAAACCAAGGATAGTCCAAAAATAGGGATTAAAGTTTGCTTAGGTCCACCACGCCTTGTGCGTATAAAATTGTTATATCGGGGGTTAGCAAGTTTCGATGTCAAAACTTTTCAGTCACCAAAGGTTCTAATATTATGTTAACGGGGAGAACCATTATACTATGTTGAGTTATCAATATAGAAAGGTTCTCCATATGGTATCAGAGTCTTATTTGACCAAGAGGTCTCTGTTTGAAATCCTGTTAGCACCAATCCGTACATATGATTTACCGAAACAGCGCAAACTTCATCTACCCTACCGAATATCTTACTTACAAGCATATCGGGACCATGGAGGATCTATAAATAGATAAATTCATGATAGATTTACGCCAAATTTGCAGGGTGCATACAAAAACGACTTCATAGGGATGGAATTCGAGCCACTGGTACCGGGGGACCCGAAACTAACGGGGGAGTTCATCATCACAAACATATTCGGGGTGTCACTGAACCGTTCGAAATGGTTCGATCTATCGATGATCTTTGCGATCCTAGTGTTCTACAGGCTGCTGTTCTTTGTGGTTCTGAAGTTGACGGAGAGAGCTTTGCCACTAATGAAGGATGCTTACTCGAAACGAACGCTGCAACGGTTGGAGAAGAGGCCGTCTTTCCGGAAGGTGCCATCGCTTGGTTCGAGAAGGCATCAGCCCCTTTCTTCTCAAGAAGGCCTCAGCTCTCCTCTCAACTAAAAATTAAAGCTCACCCAGTTATTCTCTTCCACATAATTCATATATAAAATATTCTATACAGAAATGCATTTTGAGTTCTTGAAAAAAGTCAAAATTTGATTGGTGCGGGAAATATACAATTTGTGGTGGGATGGATCATTGTTGTGTTTGAGTGCTTCTTCCTCTATACAAGACAAATAGACAGATGATAAAACTGTTGGTTGGCCAAATCACGGATTTGAGTTGCAGCAGCAGCAGTAAGGCTAACCTGTAAATTAACCCCTTATTGTTCATCTTTCTGCAAGTCTAGTATCATCTGTTTGATGCCGACTTTTTATTTCCCATCTAAGCATCTAGTCTTTGGTATTCGATCGGTCCACTCTAGTCTTTGGTGTTCGATCTTCATTGTGGCATATTGTATGTCCGTACAAGCATTTATTGCACTTATTGCAACTTCGCCTCTGCTGTCCTCTGGTTATCCCCCTTAAGTATTTTCTCCCATTACGATCACCATCCAGTAATTTCCACAAGATAACTGGCCGATTTTTCAATTGATTTAACGATTGATGTCTTTTTCTTTTTTGTGGGAGATTAAACTTTTAAAAAATGACGTACGATTCACAAATTTTTGGTTGACTTGTTTTTGTACCACTATATGTTTAGTCTGTGGGAGATTAAGGTCTTCATTGAGATGACGTACGATTCACAAACTCTTGGAAAAACACTGTTCTTTTGACCTTTGGAAGATCCAGTTCTCCAATTGAGATGACGATTCACAAACACCCTTGACCGACATATTTTTATTGTCCACTGTACTACTCACCTACGTCGGGATTTGATCGTCTCTCATTTCCACTATACTATTCTTCCATAATTTTGTGACATATAGACATCCTATGAATCTTGATTATACCTTGAACATAAAAGTTTCCGTAGCATAGCGCGAGCTATTTTTAGTCCTTTTTATGAAGGAAAAAACAGTTAAGACACTTTTGGTTTTGAGTTGGGCCGGTCCCCGAGTCCCTACTAAGTGCAGCTCGATGGAAACATACAAATTCAAGAACATTTTTCCTTTATCAACGAGTCGTTGGTGCAATGGTGTTAGGCGTTGCACTTGGAAAGGCGAAATAAAGTTCGATCTTCCACAACAACATTAAAAGAATGATAAAATCTTAAACTCAAAACCATTTCTTGATTGAATTAGTCGGCCAATTAATCGAGTAACCTAAGTTAGAAAAGAAGAACGTTCTCCCTTTCTTAGCCAAACCCAACTCAGGCCTTGATATATGTGCTTTCATTTGCTTGTTGATGGACCAAATTTGGGCCCAAGGGAGTCCACCTTCCTTCCCACACGGCAACTAGTTTTATTTTTTTTACTGAATACGGCAACTAGTTGATATGGGCATATATGAGCCCAACGGAGTCCAATTTGGGTGCTTATTGTTACACTGTTAATTCAAAAGCATTGAGTTATACGTAAAAAGTAAAATAATTAATCTCTAAGTATAAGTAAAATTCCATAATATTAAAGGTCTAAACCTCAAACTGGATTGAGTCTTAATCTAGAGGAGGCTCCCATATATTCGTTAGTGTTTCTATGTAGCAAGTTATGTGATATCCCGTTCTAAACTGACAAAAATTTAAATAAAATTTTTAAATTCAAAAATTTTATTCAATGTGTTCTAAATTTTTGTGTTCTTTCAGTCTCTCTTAAAACTAAAAATCTTGTTCAAGACCTCCACCATCTTGTACTGTACCGATCTTTATCGCATGAAGCACCTAGATATTGTGGATAGGTGGAGAGTAGTATGGTGAAGCAACACAAAATGTGAAAAATAAATCTAACCACCTCTCTAAGAAAAAAGTGGTTTTTGCAGCCAATTGACAGTTTTTTTAAACTTAGAAGAAGACATCCATAACGTTATTTTTAACCTACAATTCAAAGTCACTTCCCTTCGATTTCTTCTACTTTATTCCAGCTACCTTCCTACCAATAAAAGTCCAATGGAAAACAAATAAGTGACTCTGTTTTGATTCTTGGTCAATACTTGCTTTCTGTTCACATGATGTCTCTTCAAAAGAAGAAGAACGTATGATTATAGACTGTAGATGGTTTCAAACAAAAATACTAGTAACCTAGCAGAGACATAGCCTGTTCACGATAGTTTACCATAGAGACTGAGACCTGAGACATCTATGAATACGCATCATGCACATGTGAATTAGATACAGTCAAGAACAAAGATTTCAAAGCATTCATCATAAGTTCATAACCCTTTTCCTTTTTTCTCCCTCGATGCTATCACTCTTTCATCGTTACTCATCAGGCTCCCCCCCCCCCCCCCCCCGCGCTCTATCTATCTCTCTCTTTCTTCTCTGCTGCGAATTTATGATGCATTGAATGTAGGTCTCAGTAAATGCATATGTACCTTTTCTTACTGTTTCAGCACCGGCCACTTATAAAGCTTAGCAGAAACACCACTTATAGGTCCTCATTTATGCCTCTTATTGTCTGTGGTTTGTTAGCTGTAGTTATTTCCGCAGTACACTCTATTCTTCAGTTAAATAGGCCAGAGTCTACCAAGTGAAAGTATAAAGAACACAGTTTACCTTGTCTCCCCCTCTCAAAGTTCTTTCCTGTAATTCTCCACCGCTTTTTGCTGGATGCAATGGAAATTGAGCAAGTTGTGGATATTGATGTCGAAGCTTGTACTAGAAGCAACCATGTTGAGAGTGGTGAATCAAAAGGCAGAGATGAAGTGGAAGCTGCTGCATACCTTGTGTGGGAAGATTTGACAGTGGTGCTTCCAAATTTTGGCGATGAACCTACAAGGAAATTGCTTTATAGGCTCAATGGATTTGCTGAGCCTGGTAGGATCAAAGCTGTCATGGGTCCATCCGGCTCTGGGAAAACAACTCTTCTGGATACATTAGCAGGTTTTTTCTTCTTGCCTCCTCTCTCATGCTCTACCATGCTTTTTTCCGAAAGGGAAACAAATGGACACAAAGTTGGCGGTGAATATCATCAACTGTTTTCTAACCACTTTACAAGTTCAGGTCGTTTAGGAGATAAAATCCGTTTTCTAACCCCAAAGTACGCATTTCTCTGTCAAGGGCATCACTATTTCTCATAACATATTTAAATTTTGCACTATCTTTTCTTCTCATACATGGGCGGTTAAAATAACGAGTTAAAAATTCTCAAACCTGAAGGTCCTTCCATGGCTTCAAAACATGGTTTCTCACTTAAAACCAGATATGTATGGATTCAATACAAGAAAGGGTAGGGTTTAAGAACGTCTAGTGTAGCATTTAGTACCCGACAATAAAATTTTATAAAAGAGCTTCTCTATTGAGAGGTTGTCAGGGAAAGTATAAATGTCAATGCCAGAAGACTGGTTAAATCCACTCCCCTTTATTCGTTCTGTCAATCTCTATATGTGACCTAATATTTATGGTCATACTTCCCCATGCAACCTGGGTCCTGAATAATTTCTGACTTCCATTACTCAGGACCAAGAGTTCAGCTCATAAAGGTCTTCATGTACTGTTTGCAAATTGCAGACAAGAATTAATAGAAGAGGCATTCTGACTAGAACTACACATGTAGGGTAGTTGGTGACTGGTGAGTGGAGCATTGAAGGCAAAAGATGGGAATTCCTAGGCAAAAACTCAGTTTTCCACTCTTATTAATCTTTTCCTGTCCTGTCCGGATTTATTTAAGGTAAATAGGAAAGAGAGGGTCATCAAATCTAATATCATGCTTCAAATATAAAGTTTCTATTACTTCACTATACTAGCGACAAGTGCTTCTAACAAAACCCAACTCTGCATGGTAAATTATGGAAGTTCAAAGTTGAGAACTTCACCATGCAACACTTGAATGGTGCAGGTAGACTACCAGGGAATGTCGTCATGACCGGGAATATCCTGCTTAATGGAAAGAAGAAGAGACTCGGTTCTGGTGGTGTAGTAAGTTGTTTTATGCTCTCTCTTGAACTTATTACTGCGTTTACTTTAGATTTCAATAAAATTTTATTCAGAAACTGCTCAAACTTAAAGAAATTCGTCTTTAGAACTGTTTGCTAAGAATCAGTCACAAGGCAGAGGTTTATAAGCCAAGTATGAAAACAAAATAACACCCTTACAGGCACTATAGTCCTTCAAATTCTTGATTTTCTTTGATTTAGAATAAGCATTTAACTTAATCCTAGTTTGATGCCAGTTTTCATGCTTGTTTTCTTGCACATGGTGTCTTATGTTTATTCAGGGTTATGTAAGACAAGAAAATACTCTACTGGGAACTCTGACTGTGAGAGAAACTATCAAATACTCAGCTTGTTTGAGGCTCCCAAGCACAATGACCAAGGAACAAATTGATCAGATTGCCGAAGGAACTTTAATGGAAATGGGTCTCCAAGATTGTGCAGATCGATTTATTGGGAACTGGCATTTAAGGGGAATAAGTGGTGGGGAGAAGAAAAGGCTAAGCATTGCACTTGAAATTCTCACCAAGCCTCAGCTCTTATTCCTAGATGAACCTACAACCGGTCTACACAGCGCCTCGGCTTTCTTTGTGGTTCAAACTCTCAGAAACATTGCAGTAGATGGAAGAACTGTCATAGGTTCCATTCATCAGCCAAGCAGTGAAGTTTTTGCACTTTTTGATGAACTTCATTTGCTTTCTGGTGGTGAGACTGTCTACTCAGGGGAGGCTAGAAGGGCAACAGAGGTGCTTTTATCTAGACACAAGAAATTGATTGTTTTTGTTACTTTGTGTGACAAGCCTAACCTGAAGTGCATACTTTTTTCTGCAGTTCTTTTCTCAAGCTGGATTCCCTTGTCCGATCCGAAGAAACCCTTCTGATCATTTCCTACGTTGCATTAATTCGGATTTCGACCAGATCACCCTGCCTTTAACAGGATCTAAAAGGGTATGCAAAAGAACCTTTAGAATGGAGATGCCCTAGCTTCCTTCATCGGAATCTTAATCACTGCATACAAATGCAGTTTCAACTTTCAAGTCTATAACTGCAGTTTCAACTTTCAAGTCTATAACTGAATTTTGAAGGAACAAGCTTATTTTTTTAATCTTTCTCAACTCATCTCATCTCATCTCATCTATGTCAGCTGTCATTGTTCATTAAACATCTTTAACTGTTTTTTTCTAACTTCTTGGACTCCAGGATACTGATGAACAGCTAGAATCTTTGAAATACTTACCGACGGCAGAAATCAAGGCAATGCTAATCAAGGAATACAAGCAATCCAACTACGCACTCAGGGAAAAATAAAAAATCAAGGAAATCCTTGCTACTGTAAGAACTTGAAAACAGCACTAGCTGCATCTAACACATTAATTTACCATATATCATCACATCCGCTGTATATAAATGGACGAAGACAAATATAGCATGGAATTGTATTTCTATGAGCTCCTGAAAAATCAATCTAACCTCAGCTAGCAGTAAATAATAAGCATATACGAGAATTAGTGCCTAGAACATAGATCAGCTTAATTCAGACTAGAAAGAAAGTAGTCACTAATTCAGACATTTTACGAATAATTCATCATCTTGTGAAATCATGAACATGGTCGTGTTTTATGCAGAAAGGAACAGTTTTAAAGAGAAGAATGAAACGGCCAGTGACTTGGTGGAAGCAACTCTGCACATTGACACAGAGATCGTTTATGAACATGTGCAGAGACTTGGGTTATTATTGGGTCAGGATAGGAATCTATATAACCTTGTCCGTCTGTGTTGGTACCATCTTTTTTTATCTGGAGAAAAGTAGCTCACTCTTGGCAAGAGGAGCCTGTGCCGGATTCATTTCCGGGTTTATGACATTCATGTCAATTGGGGGCTTCCCTTCTTTCATTGAAGAATTGAAGGTAAGACCTTCTTTTTTAAGATACATTACTAACCACTCCATGCTTTTACTGAGCTGAACTTTTTCGCCACAGGTTTTCCATGAAGAAAGACTGAACAGGCATTATGGGGTTGGGCTGTACATTCTATCAAACTTCCTCTCTTCATTCCCTTACTTGAAACTCATGTCACTCTCCACTGCAAGTATTACCTTTTACAAGGTGAAACCCCGAGGAGGTTGTTTCTCGTGTTTTGTGTTCATCTGTCTCGACCTTCTAAGCAGTATTGCAGCCGTAGAGAGCTGCATGATAACTATAGCTACACTTGTTCCCAACTACTTAATGGGAATCGTTACTGGAGCCGGATATATTGTAAGAAACCAACTCTCTCTCTTTCTCTGTCTCACTGTTACTTGAATATTGTACGATGGATTATACTTATTTTCATATTCATTTTGTGTGTGCAGGGAATCCTTATGATGACTTCAGGATTCTTCCGTTTTCTGCCTGATCTTCCTAAGGTTCTGTGGCGCTACCCAATCTCTTACATCAACTTTGCTGTTTGGGGACTACAGGTACTTTATGATAATAAATTTACTAAGGTTTTTTTGTTTGAATCATTATCCAAGTAGCATCATATATTACTACTACCTACAACTACTGCTCAAATCTGGGGGATGCAGGGATCCTACAAAAACGACATGATTGGGATGGAATTTGAACCATTAATACCTGGTGGGTCGAAGTTGAAAGGCGAAGTTTTCCTGACAACGGTACTTGGTGTCAACCTTGAATATTCAAAGTGGTGGGACTTAGCTGCAGTTGTGGCCCTCCTTGTAGCTTTCAGACTTCTCTTCTATGGCATCTTGAAGTTAAAGGAGAGATCTTCACCTGTGTTAAGGGAGATTTATACCAAGAGAACGCTGCATCATCTCAAGAAGAGGCCATCTTTTAGGAAGAACTCGCCTTTTCCTTCTCAGAGGCATCAAGTCATTCCTTCTCTGTCTTCTCAAGAGGGTCTATTGTCTCCCATCCACTAGGTGCCAGTAATACGGCAAAGTCACGGTAGCTTACCAGGAGAGACAATTAGCAACGAGTGAAATGCCATCCGCCAAATAAATCCCATACATTACATCAGCATCAAGTTTAGTGTTTATCTTGTGGTTTTGTGATACCAGATACTCCAATGTGATCGGAAATATTCAGCAGTTTCCAGCTTGAAGAACCAGCATGCAAAATATAGCTAGTTCATTTCATATATAACAGTTTATAGCTTATGAACAAATGCAGATGTATGTTTTTTAAGCTGATGGCCCTGAACTTAAGCTTAACCGAACGATAAATAATGTGGTTCGTGTACTTTTATATGAATTGAGTAAATAGATCAGTACTTCAGATGATGTGCTCAAGAGACAAACCAAGATCTTTAATATATTGTTGCTCATATCATTTCAAGTTATCAATTTGCGAATCCAATTTGTAGGAGAATGGTATAAGATTTATAATTAACCATTCAAAATATTAAGATACAATAGTTCATGACACAACTCGAATCTCTCCTTGTTTAGAACTCTGTAAATGTATAGTATTTTTTAGGTGGAATAGAAGGGTAACCACATGTCAGAAGTTAAGTGCAGTACACAAGGGGAAATGAATCTAGGATTATGGTTGTTTCCAAACAACCACCATTAAATAGAACTGTACAAAATCCTTAGCAGCTTGAAAGCAATGGACTGGCACAAGTGACAAAGCCTAAAAAGCAACAGAGAATAACACATGTATTAACATTTAGCATCGCCACATGCAACCAATTGTTGAAACAACATTCAGGGAGCGAGTCCTAATCCATTTCATGCAAATAATAATGGCATTACCAAGATGCCAAAGCCAGGGACAGCAGCTTCAAGGTCAATATAACCAGGCATACAGTTCATCCTAAAAGAAATAAGAAGAGACCTCAGATTCCCAGCGATGGATAGGATTTCAAGTTTTGCTTAGATATGTACCTAAGTCCTGCGTCCAACATTGATATCTGACAATTTATCAATCAGAATGATTTGTCAAAAATCAGATAAAAGAAAATAGGGTTCAAGATTCTAATCAGTGGAAAAGTAGAGAAAGGTATCACAATGATGATATTGTATTATTTCTTCAAGTGACGTACGGATTAATACCCGTCAAGAACAACGTACTGACTAAAGCAACCAAAACACGAAGTGTCCCAATACTTAAATGTTCCCTTGTCCGTTTCACTAAGTAGGAAAGTCCAAATTCTAAAGTACTCTAAAGTACACACATTAACTCCCTGACAAGGAATTTATTAATCACTTTTCTACTAACGGCCATCTACCAAAATGCAATAGTAGTCCTTCTGTCGGTCACATCTGCGGCTCTCCTGATAAATCATTAAATCAAGTCCAATGCAGCTAAACAATCATTAACCATAAATGACAGAAAATATGGGAGTTACGGAAAGATCGTGCATAGCCAGACACTTCTTTCTATGATCTCAAGTCCTCTTTGCAACTGATGTTCAAGTGCTAAAGAACTTCTTAGTCATTTTTAACTAACTGCTACAGCACATGCATTTTCCGTTCTTCTCTCAGCAAGAGTTTGGTGGACATAATGGTAACACTCGTTCACTAGTTAATAAGCCAAGGCTCCCTGAGCTGCCAACTCAAACATGGTATTCGTCATTCGATAAAAAGAACATGGTATTCATCATTCGATAAAAAGAACATGCCATTCATTATTCTACAGGTGCTCTGACTCAGTTATTTCTTCAAACTGGGTTGCATGTCGTGGAGATTGCGCAAGCAAGCACTGGTAGTAGTGATGGTGAAGATCAGGGACATTATCGTGGAGGAGACGATATTGAAACAGGTGCATCAAAAGGAAAAAGAAAACAAGAAGGAGAGGCTATGTCTGGGAAGATATAACTGTGCTTGTTCCTCATTTGGGCAATGGACCGATCAAAAGGTTGCTTAATAGGATTAGTGGATATGCTGAACCTGGTAAGATCAAGGCAATCATTGGTCCCTCGGGTTCAGGAAAAACAACTCTTCTAGATGCAGTAACAGGTTTTCCCTCTTCTTCTTGTGACATTGTCCTACTCGTCTGAATATGTGAAGAGACTGAAGGTGACCTAAAATAGCTGTACACTCTGTAGTGAACATCAGAATACTGAAAAATTTAGCATGAATTTTAAGCTATTCACCTCCAAATATTTTGGAATCTTGCAGGTCGACTATCAAGAAGTGTAGCAATGACTGGGAGGATCCAAATAAATGGACAGAAGAAGAAACTCGACAGTTGCGAAATTGTAAGTTGTCGCAACCCTCCAAATTCAAGAAATCTTGCTGCTCAAGCATCTTTAGTTTCTAAGAACTGAGAAACCTTACTGTTTGATGTTCAATGTTCGTGACATTCTTATAATGTTATTAATCTTTATCAGGGTTATGTAACACAAGAAAACACACTTTTGGGAACACTCACTGTGCGAGAAACAGTAACATACTCCGCACTCGGAAACTGCCTTCTTATCTATCTGATTTCACTTGCAGCATCAATACTCCTTATCCAATTTCCAAATTTGTGTCAGCTGATCAATTATCTTCATCTTATCATCATATGCTATTAGCATTTCACTCAATCAAGGAACCCACTTCTTATAAAGAAGCAGCAGCTGATCCTAACTGGCATAAAGCCATGAATCAAGAGCTTGGATCTCTAGATGCTACCAACACCTGGTCGATAGTTTCCAAACCTCCTGGGGTCAAGATCATGGGCACTAAATGGGTTTTCAAGGTAAAAAATCAAGCAAATGGATCAATTGAGCGTTACAAAGCTTGATTAGTAGTACAAGGATGCACTCAAACTGCAGATATTGACTATATTGAAACTTTTGCTCTAGTTGCAAAGATGATTACTTTACAAGTTTTATTAACTTAAAGGGTGCACTTACATCAGCTAGATGTGAATACTGCTTTTCTTCATGGTGACATCTAAAGATGTCAATATAAAACTGTTGAAGAATATTATATTTTCCTTATTAGTATAGGAATAAGTTTTAATATTTTTTCTTATTAGTATAGGAATAGTACTTAGAGTTTTCATAATTGAGGAAGGATTCTCCTATCCTACCTCTATATAAACCTATGTACCCCTTATGTAATCCTTCATATCATAATACAATTAAAAGCTTTCTCTCATAAATTCAATATGGTATCAGAGTCGCCCCTACATCTTCCGCTGCCTTCGGTGTTAATCTCACCGTTGATTCACCATGACCACGGACAACGAGACTGCTCCACCTTCTTCCTCTCCAAAACACTCTTCTTCTTCTTCTATCATTCATCCTTTTGCTGCCGTCTCTGAAACTGAGATGGCAGCCAACAACAACAACAATTCCGGATCTGAACCAGGCTCTAGAGGAGCTTCCATTAGGAAATTCAATGGAAAAAACTACCTCCAATGGTCTCAGTCAGTCCAGATGTTCATCACTAGAAAACGAAGGGGAATATCTTACCGATATTGCAAGCAAACCGAAGAATCCGACTCGAGTTTGCCTTCACCAAGTGGGACAATGATGACAATCAAGTTCGGTTCTGGCTCATCTCAACGATGGAACCAGATATCGGTGACAACTATCTTCTACATCAATCTGCAAAGGAGCTTTGGGATGATGTGAAAGAAGCCTACTCCATGCAAGACAACTCATCTGCTTTGTTCGAAATTGAGTCCAGACTCTAAAATTTCAAGCAGGGTAACTTGAGTGCAACAGAGTACTACAATTGACTGGTGCGAACCTGGCTTCAACTTGATTTGTATGAAGCTCAGAAGTGGGATACTCCGAATGATGCAAAAACATTCTAGACATTCATAGACAAGAAGAGGACAATTCAACTGCTTTTTGGACTAAATCAAGACCTAGATCTTTGTGAAAAGCGAGGATTATGGGAACAAAACCCTTTCCAAGTCCGAAGGAGGCGTTTGCCGAGGTTTTGAGAGAAGAAGATCGGCGTCATCTGATGGTTACAGAGATGAAGACAACCTCTGAACCCAACAGTTCAGCCCTGAAAACTAAGACTTCAACCACGGCTCTCTTTGTTAAGAACAACCATGACAAGGGGAAACAAATTCCTACTTCTACTGCCTCTTCAAAATGGTGTGATCGCTGTCGACGACCCTTTCATACGAAAGAGGAGTGCTGGAAAATAGTTGGTGGACCACAAGGATGGAGACCCAGACTGAACTTGAATAAGCAGAAGTCTCGTGCAAACGCAGCTGCCACCAAAACTGATGATATGACACAGTTTTCAACTAGACAGTTGGAGACTCTGAAGAAAATGTTTGCACAAGTCATGAATACTGAGAAAGTCGACCCCGAGAAATCTTACATGTCTAGTCTGTTCGACAAAAAAGGTACTTCTGCTGCTTACACTTCTAGTCAAAACTCTCAGAATATTTGGATCCTTGATTCGGGAGCTACAGACAATATGACCGGTTGTAAGGAGTTGATATAACACTTAAAACCTTACCCTAGAACCTCATGTGTCCGGATTGCCGATGGCTCAATAGTGTCGTTAGAAGGAATATGCATTGTTAGGGTTACTAAAGATCTTACTCTATGTCCAAGTACTTTATGTGCCTAAACTTGACCGTAATCTTCTCTCTATTCATCAAGTAACGCATGATATTTAGTGTGAAGCTAAGTTTCATTCTCCCGGTTGTGTGTTACGAGAGGTTGAGGCGGGAAGATGCTTGAAAGTGGGGAAATGCGTAATGGTCTTTACCTTGTTGAAGGGAACTCGGGATGAGGCCGGTTCCAAAGTAAAGCGCATAGTAGTAGTAGTGCCGATGTTATTTCTAGTATTGAACACATTAAGAATCAAGCCATGTTATGGCACTTCCATCTTGGTCATCCCGATTTTACTTATCTTGAAAAGTTGCTACTGCATTATTTCAGAATAAAGATTCAAAGGATTTGAGATGTGATGTGTGTCAACTTGCAAAGCATACGCGTTCTTCCTATCCTGGAATCGGCTATCGACCTACCACACCTCTTAGTGTAGTTCATAGCGATATTTGGGGACCTATGAAAGTCAAGAACATCAATGGAGCTAGTTGGTTTATAACATTTATTGATGATCACACTAGGATGACTTGGACTTTCTTAATGAAAGAAAAGTCTGAAACGGTCCATATTTTTCAGCTATTTCACAAAATGGTAGCTACCCAGTTTCAGACTCACATCAAGGTTATGAAAACTGACAATGCCCACGATTACTTCAACAAAGGCCTTGGCTCCTTTCTACACCTTCATGGCATCATTCATGAAAGTTTGTACGTCGACACCCCTCAACAAAACGACATTGTTGAACGCAAAAATAGACACTTACTCGATGTTGCTCGCTCACTCATGTTTACACACAATGTTCCGAAGTATTTGTGGGGAGAGGCTGTTCTTATGGCCACATACCTAATCAATCGCATGCCCAGTAGGGTCTTGGACTTCAAGACTCCTCGGCATGTTCTTCTGGCAGATTTTCCCCATATTGCCAGTATCTTAGCTGATCTTCCTCCCCGAGTATTTGGTTGCACGGTTTTCATTCACAACTCAGCACCCAACCGCTCCAAGTTAGATCTGCGCGTCTTGAAAAGCGTGTTTATAGGCTACTCTTCAACCTAGAAGGGATATAAGTGCTACCATCCTCTGACCAAACGAGTTTACACCACTCGAGATGCTACCTTTTTTTAATCACATACCTACTTTCCTACCACTGTGATTCAGGGGAATTAGACAGATAATGATGGCAGTCATAGCCTCGTGGATACGATTTGTTTAGAGGAAGAGGACACTCCATCCAAAGTTGTGAGTCAGGGGGAGCTCCCAACTGATGTTGTAAGTCAGGGGGAGTCTCAAATGTCATCAGAGGAACCATTAAAAAAACCTCTTCTTGTTTATCAAAGAAGAAAGAATACTGTGATTGAGAATGATACTCTTAAGATAGGAAACAATGGAGGGGGAGTTATGAATGCTGATCGAGAAGTGAGTTGAAGAGATTGAAGAAGAGGGTGATGATTTGAGTGATCTAGAGGTTCCTATTGCTTTAAGAAAAGGTGTAAGAAATTGCACAAAATATCTGATTGCTCGACAAATCAGCTATGATGGTCTTAGCAATTTTCACTGAGCATTTATATATCCTCCCGACGAGGAACAAATACCTAAGAATATTGAAGAAGCTATGAAACATCTAAAATGGAGAAGTGCTGATATAGAGGAGTCATGAGCTTTGGAGAAAAATAATACATGGGAGATTGTCTCCCTTCCGAATGGAAAGAACATAGCTGATTGTAAGTGGATCTTCACCATTAAATATAGAGCATAGGACGGGTCGATTGAAAGATATAAAGCTAGGCTAGTGGCTAGAGGTTTCAGCCAAGCATACGGCATGGATTATGATGAAACCTTTGCACCATTGGCAAAGCTCAAAAGTATAAGAGTGTTGTTTACTCTGGCAGCAAACCTAGACTGGCCGTTACATCAACTTGATGTGAAAAATGCATTTCTTAACGGAGAACTTGAAAAAGAGGCCTATATGGTGTTTCTTCTGATAGTGAACAATCCAAGAGAAGGGGAAGTTTGTAAGCTTCACAAGGCCTTGTACGGGTTGAAAAAATCTCCCCGAGCCTGGTTCGACAAATTTACCAAGGCGGTGAAGCAAGGAGGATACTATCAATGTCAGACTGATCACATCTTATTTGTGAAGCACTCACCTACAGGGAAGATTTCCATATTCATTATGTACATGGATGATATTATAATCACTAGAGACGATGTAGAAGAAATTAAGAGACTCAAGGATCAACTGGCAAAAGAGTTCGAACTCAAAGACTTGGGAAACCTTAAATACTTCCTAGGAATGGAGGTTTCGAGATCTCAGAAAGGTATCATAATCTCTCAACATAAATATGTCTTGGACTTACTAAAGGAAGTGGGAATGCTTGACCGTAAGCCTATCAACACTCCCATGGAGTTAAAACTCTTAACGAGGAAGGAGGATATTCATGCGGTTGAAAAAGGTTAGTATCAACGATTGGTTGGGAACCGATTTATTTAGCTCACACTCAACCCGATATAGCTTTTGTAGTTGGGATTGTCGGCCAGCACATGCCTTTGTCCTAATGAAGAACACATGGGAATGGTTCACAGAATCCTAAGGTACTTTGAAGAGTTCACCTGGAAAGGGAATCTACTTCAAGAGAACAACTCAAAGGGGAATTACTGTCTATACTGATGCAAGTTGGGCTAGTGAACTCACGGATCTAAGGTCTACAACCGGTTATTGTAGTTATGTCCGGGGAAATCTTGTGACATGGCGAAGTAAGAAACAAAAGGTTGTGGCTATAAGCGGCACGGAGAGGCTGAGTATCGAGCTCTCGCACTTGGAATCCGTGAGAGTATCTGGTTGAAGCGCATCATGAATGAGCTGAAGATTGAGATTGATGGTCCTATGCAGTTTCTGTGTGATAGCCAAGCAACAATCAACATAGTCCGCAATCCTGTTCATCATGATCGAACTAAAAATGTGGAGGTAGATCGTCATTTTATAACTAAAAATGTTAGTTACGGTGTGGTTCGAGTGGAATATGTTCCTACGAAGCGACGGACAACGGATGTTCTTACGAAGCCTTTTTCAAGAGATGTGTTTGAACACTTCATCGTCCAAGTTTGGGTTGATTAACATCTACACCAAGCTTGAGGGGGAGTGTTGAAGAATATTATATTTTCCTTATTAGTATAGGAATAAGTTTCAATATTTTTTCTTATTAGTATAGGAATAGTACTTAGAGTTTTCATAATTGAGGAAGGATTCTCCTATCCTACCTCTATATAAACCTATGTACCCCTTATGTAATCCTTCATATCATAATACAATTAAAAGCTTTCTCTCATAAATTCAATATGGTATCAGAGTCGCCCCTACATCTTCCATTGCCTTCGGTGTTAATCTCACCGTTGATTCACCATGACCACGGACGACGAGGCGCTCCACCTTCTTCCTCTCCAAAACACTCTTCTTCTTCTTCTATCATTCATCCTTTTGCCGCCGTCTCCGAAAGCGAGATGGCGCCAACACAACAACAACAATTCCGGATCGAACCGGGCTGCTAGAGGAGCTTCCATTAGGAAATTCAATGGAAAAAACTACCTCCAATGGTCTCAGTCAGTCCAGATGTTCATCACTAGAAAACAGAAAGGGGAATATCTTACTGATATTGCAAGCAAACCAGAAGAATCCGACTCAGCTACCTTCACCAAGTGGGACAATGATGACAATCAAGTTCGGTTCTGGCTCATCTCAACGATGGAACCAGATATCGGTGACAACTATCTTCTACATCAATCCGCAAAGGAGCTTTGGGATGATGTGAAAGAAGCCTACTCCATGCAAGACAACTCATACGCTTTGTTCGAAATTGAGTCCGGACTCTAAAATTTCAAGCGGGGTAACTTGAGTGCAACAGAGTACTACAATTGAGCGGGTGCGAACACGGCTTCAACTTGATTTGTATGAAGCTCAGAAGTGGGATACTCCGAATGATGCAAAAACATTCTAGACATTCATAGACAAGAAGAGGACAATTCAACTGCTTTTTGGACTAAATCAAGACCTAGATGCTGTGAAAAGCAGGATTATGGGAACAAAACCCTTTCCAAGTCTGAAGGAGGCGTTTGCTGAGGTTTTGAGAGAAGAAGATCGGCGTCATCTGATGGTTACAGAGATGAAGACAACCTCTGAACCCAACAGTTCAGCCCTGAAAACTAAGACTTCAACCACGGCTCTCTTTGTTAAAAACAACCATGACAAGGGGAAACAAATTCCTACTTCTACTGCCTCTTCAAAATGGTGTGATCGCTGTCGACGACCCTTTCATACGAAAGAGGAGTGCTGGAAAATAGTTGGTGGACCACAAGGATGGAGACCCAGACTGAACTTGAATAAGCAGAAGTCTCGTGCAAACGCAGCTGCCACCAAAACTGATGATATGACACAGTTTTCAACTAGACAGTTGGAGACTCTGAAGAAAATGTTTGCACAAGTCATGAATACTGAGAAAGTCGACCCCGAGAAATCTTACATGTCTAGTCTGTTCGACAAAAAAGGTACTTCTGCTGCTTACACTTCTAGTCAAAACTCTCAGAATATTTGGATCCTTGATTCGGGAGCTACAGACAATATGACTGGTTGTAAGGAGTTGATATAACACTTAAAACCTTACCCTAGAACCTCATGTGTCCGGATTGCCGATGGCTCAATAGTGTCGTTAGAAGGAATATGCATTGTTAGGGTTACTAAAGATCTTACTCTATGTCCAGTACTTTATGTGCCTAAACTTGACTGTAATCTTCTCTCTATTCATCAAGTAACGCATGATATTTAGTGTGAAGCTAAGTTTCATTCTCCCGGTTGTGTGTTACAGGAGGTTGAGACTGGGAAGATGCTTGAAAGTGGGGAAATGCGTAATGGTCTTTACCTTGTTGAAGGGAACTCAGGATGAGGCCAGTTCCAGTAAAGCGCATAGTAGTAGTAGTGCTGATGTTATTTCTAGTATTGAACACATTAAGAATCAAGCCATGTTATGGCACTTCCATCTTGGTCATCCCGATTTTACTTATCTTGAAAAGTTGCTACCTGCATTATTTCAGAATAAAGATTCAAAGGATTTGAGATGTGATGTGTGTCAACTTGCAAAGCATACGCGTTCTTCCTATCCTGGAATCGGCTATCGACCTACCACACCTCTTAGTGTAGTTCATAGCGATATTTGGGGACCTATGAAAGTCAAGAACATCAATGGAGCTAGTTGGTTTATAACATTTATTGATGATCACACTAGGATGACTTGGACTTTCTTAATGAAAGAAAAGTCTGAAACGGTCCATATTTTTCAGCTATTTCACAAAATGGTAGCTACCCAGTTTCAGACTCACATCAAGGTTATGAAAAACCGACAATGCCCACGATTACTTCAACAAAGGCCTTGGCTCCTTTCTACACCTTCATGGCATCATTCATGAAAGTTTGTACGTCGACACCCCTCAACAAAACGACATTGTTGAACGCAAAAATAGACACTTACTCGATGTTGCTCGCTCACTCATGTTTACACACAATGTTCCGAAGTATTTGTGGGGAGAGGCTGTTCTTATGGCCACATACCTAATCAATCGCATGCCCAGTAGGGTCTTGGACTTCAAGACTCCTCGGCATGTTCTTCTGGCAGATTTTCCCCATATTGCCAGTATCTTAGCTGATCTTCCTCCCCGAGTATTTGGTTGCACGGTTTTCATTCACAACTCGGCACCCAACCGCTCCAAGTTAGATCTGCGCGTCTTGAAAAGCGTGTTTATAGGCTACTCTTCAACCTAGAAGGGATATAAGTGCTACCATCCTCTGACCAAACGAGTTTACACCACTCGAGATGCTACCTTTTTTTAATCACATACCTACTTTCCTACCACTGTGATTCAGGGGAATTAGACAGATAATGATGGCGGTCATAGCCTCGTGGATACGATTTGTTTAGAGGAAGAGGACACTCCATCCAAAGTTGTGAGTCGGGGGGGAGCTCCCAACCGATGTTGTAAGTCGGGGGAGTCTCAAATGTCATCGAGAGGAACCATTAAAAAAACCTCTTCTTGTTTATCAAAGAAGAAAGAATACTGTGATTGAGAATGATACTCTTAAGATAGGAAACAATGGAGGGGGAGTTATGAATGCTGATCGAGAAGTGAGTTGAAGAGATTGAAGAAGAGGGTGATGATTTGAGTGATCTAGAGGTTCCTATTGCTTTAAGAAAAGGTGTAAGAAATTGCACAAAATATCTGATTGCTCGACAAATCAGCTATGATGGTCTTAGCAATTTTCACTGAGCATTTATATATCCTCCCGACGAGGAACAAATACCTAAGAATATTGAAGAAGCTATGAAACATCTAAAATGGAGAAGTGCTGATATAGAGGAGTCATGAGCTTTGGAGAAAAATAATACATGGGAGATTGTCTCCCTTCCGAATGGAAAGAACATAGCTGATTGTAAGTGGATCTTCACCATTAAATATAGAGCATAGGACGGGTCGATTGAAAGTAAAGCTAGGCTAGTGGCTAGAGGTTTCAGCCAAGCATACGGCATGGATTATGATGAAACCTTTGCACCATTGGCAAAGCTCAAAAGTATAAGAGTGTTGTTTACTCTGCAAAGAAACCTAGATCGGCCGTTACATCAACTTGATGTGAAAAATGCATTTCTTAACGGAGAACTTGAAAAAGAGGCCTATATGGTGTTTCTTCCAATAGTGAACAATCCAAGAGAAGGGGAAGTTTGTAAGCTTCACAAGGCCTTGTACGGGTTGAAAAAATCTCCCCGAGCCTGGTTCGACAAATTTACCAAGGCTGTGAAGCAAGGAGGATAGTATCAATGTCAGACTGATCACATCTTATTTGTGAAGCACTCACCTACAGGGAAGATTTCCATATTCATTATGTACATGGATGATATTATAATCACTAGAGACGATGTAGAAGAAATTAAGAGACTCAAGGATCAGGCGGCAAAAGAGTTCGAACTCAAAGACTTGGGAAACCTTAAATACTTCCTAGGAATGGAGGTTTCGAGATCTCGAAAGGTATCATAATCTCTCAACATAAATATGTCTTGGACTTACTAAAGGAAGTGGGAATGCTTGACTGTAAGCCTATCAACACTCCCATGGAGTTAAAACTCTTAACAGGAAGGAGGATATTCATGCAGTTGAAAAAGGTTAGTATCAACGATTGGTTGGGAAACTGATTTATTTAGCTCACACTCAACCCGATATAGCTTTTGTAGTTGGGATTGTCAGCCAGCACATGCACTGTCCTAATGAAGAACACATGGGAATGGTTCACAGAATCCTAAGGTACTTTGAAGAGTTCACCTGGAAAGGGAATCTACTTCAAGAGAACAACTCAAAGGGGAATTACTGTCTATACTGATGCAAGTTGGGCTAGTGAACTCACAGATCTAAGGTCTACAACTGGTTATTGTAGTTATGTCTGGGGAAATCTTGTGACATGGCGAAGTAAGAAACAAAAGGTTGTGGCTATAAGCAGCACAGAGGCTGAGTATCGAGCTCTCGCACTTGGAATCTGTGAGAGTATTTGGTTGAAGCGCATCATGAATGAGCTGAAGATTGAGATTGATGGTCCTATGCAGTTTCTGTGTGATAGCCAAGCAACAATCAACATAGTCCGCAATCCCGTTCATCATGATCGAACTAAAAATGTGGAGGTAGATCGTCATTTTATAACTAAAAATGTTAGTTCTGGTGTGGTTCGAGTGGAATATGTTCCTACGAAGCAGCAGACAACAGATGTTCTTACGAAGCCTTTTTCAAGAGATGTGTTTGAACACTTACTGTCCAAGTTTGGGTTGATTAACATCTACACCAAGCTTGAGGGGGAGTGTTGAAGAATATTATATTTTCCTTATTAGTATAGGAATAAGTTTCAATATTTTTTCTTATTAGTATAGGAATAGTACTTAGAGTTTTCATAATTGAGGAAGGATTCTCCTATCCTACCTCTATATAAACCTATGTACCCCTTATGTAATCCTTCATATCATAATACAATTAAAAGCTTTCTCTCATAAATTCAATATGGTATCAGAGTCGCCCCTACATCTTCCATTTGCCTTCGGTGTTAATCTCACCGTTGATTCACCATGACCACGGACGACGAGACTCGCTCCACCTTCTTCCTCTCCAAAACACTCTTCTTCTTCTTCTATCATTCATCCTTTTGCTGCCGTCTCTGAAACTGAGATGGCAGCCAACAACAACAACAATTCCGGATCTGAACCAGGCTCTAGAGGAGCTTCCATTAGGAAATTCAATGGAAAAAACTACCTCCAATGGTCTCAGTCAGTCCAGATGTTCATCACTAGAAAACGAAGGGAATATCTTACTGATATTGCAAGCAAACCAGAAGAATCCGACTCAGCTACCTTCACCAAGTGGGACAATGATGACAATCAAGTTCGGTTCTGGCTCATCTCAACGATGGAACCAGATATCGGTGACAACTATCTTCTACATCAATCTGCAAAGGAGCTTTGGGATGATGTGAAAGAAGCCTACTCCATGCAAGACAACTCATACGCTTTGTTCGAAATTGAGTCCGGACTCTAAAATTTCAAGCGGGGGTAACTTGAGTGCAACAGTACTACAATTGAGCGGGTGCGAACCTCGGCTTCAACTTGATTTGTATGAAGCTCGAAGTGGGATACTCCGAATGATGCAAAAACATTCTAGACATTCATAGACAAGAAGAGGACAATTCAAGCGCTTTTTGGACTAAATCAAGACCTAGATCTTTGTGAAAAGCAGGATTATGGGAACAAAACCCTTTCCAAGTCTGAAGGAGGCGTTTGCTGAGGTTTTGAGAGAAGAAGATCGGCGTCATCTGATGGTTACAGAGATGAAGACAACCTCTGAACCCAACAGTTCAGCCCTGAAAACTAAGACTTCAACCACGGCTCTCTTTGTTAAAAACAACCATGACAAGGGGAAACAAATTCCTACTTCTACGCCTCTTCAAAATGGTGTGATCGGCTGTCGACGACCCTTTCATACGAAAGAGGAGTGCTGGAAAATAGTTGGTGGACCACAAGGATGGAGACCCGGAGGCGAACTTGAATAAGCGAAGTCTCGTGCAAACGCGGTCGCCACCAAAACCGATGATATGACACGGTTTTCAACTAGACGATTGGAGACTACGAAGAAAATGTTTGCACAAGTCATGAATGCGAGAAAGTCGACCCCGAGAAATCTTACATGTCTAGTACGTTCGACAAAAAAGGTACTTCTCGTCGCTTACACTTCTAGTCAAAACTCTCGAATATTTGGATCCTTGATTCGGGAGCTACGGACAATATGATTGGTTGTAAGGAGTTGATATAACACTTAAAACCTTACCCTAGAACCTCATGTGTCCGGATTGCCGATGGCTCAATAGTGTCGTTAGAAGGAATATGCATTGTTAGGGTTACTAAAGATCTTACTCTATGTCCAGTACTTTATGTGCCTAAACTTGGTTGTAATCTTCTCTCTATTCATCAAGTAACGCATGATATTTAGTGTGAAGCTAAGTTTCATTCTCCCGGTTGTGTGTTACGGGAGGTTGAGGCGGGAAGATGCTTGAAAGTGGGGAAATGCGTAATGGTCTTTACCTTGTTGAAGGGAACTCGGGATGAGGCCGGTTCCGGTAAAGCGCATAGTAGTAGTAGTCTTGATGTTATTTCTAGTATTGAACACATTAAGAATCAAGCCATGTTATGGCACTTCCATCTTGGTCATCCCGATTTTACTTATCTTGAAAAGTTGCTACTGCATTATTTCAGAATAAAGATTCAAAGGATTTGAGATGTGATGTGTGTCAACTTGCAAAGCATACGCGTTCTTCCTATCCTGGAATCGGCTATCGACCTACCACACCTCTTAGTGTAGTTCATAGCGATATTTGGGGACCTATGAAAGTCAAGAACATCAATGGAGCTAGTTGGTTTATAACATTTATTGATGATCACACTAGGATGACTTGGACTTTCTTAATGAAAGAAAAGTCTGAAACGGTCCATATTTTTCAGCTATTTCACAAAATGGTAGCTACCCAGTTTCAGACTCACATCAAGGTTATGAAAACTGACAATGCCCACGATTACTTCAACAAAGGCCTTGGCTCCTTTCTACACCTTCATGGCATCATTCATGAAAGTTTGTACGTCGACACCCCTCAACAAAACGACATTGTTGAACGCAAAAATAGACACTTACTCGATGTTGCTCGCTCACTCATGTTTACACACAATGTTCGAAGTATTTGTGGGGAGAGGACATTCTTATGGCCACATACCTAATCAATCGCATGCCCGGTAGGGTCTTGGACTTCAAGACTCCTCGGCATGTTCTTCGCAGATTTTCCCCATATTGCCGGTATCTTAGGCGATCTTCCTCCCCGAGTATTTGGTTGCACGGTTTTCATTCACAACTCGGCACCCAACCGCTCCAAGTTAGATCCGCGCGTCTTGAAAAGCGTGTTTATAGGCTACTCTTCAACCTAGAAGGGATATAAGTGCTACCATCCTCGACCAAACGAGTTTACACCACTCGAGATGCTACCTTTTTTTAATCACATACCTACTTTCCTACCACCGTGATTCGGGGGAATTAGACGGATAATGATGGCGGTCATAGCCTCGTGGATACGATTTGTTTAGAGGAAGAGGACACTCCATCCAAAGTTGTGAGTCGGGGGAGCTCCCAACGATGTTGTAAGTCGGGGGAGTCTCAAATGTCATCAGAGGAACCATTAAAAAAACCTCTTCTTGTTTATCAAAGAAGAAAGAATCTTGTGATTGAGAATGATACTCTTAAGATAGGAAACAATGGAGGGGGAGTTATGAATGCTGATCGAGAAGTGAGTTGAAGAGATTGAAGAAGAGGGTGATGATTTGAGTGATCTAGAGGTTCCTATTGCTTTAAGAAAAGGTGTAAGAAATTGCACAAAATATCTGATTGCTCGACAAATCAGCTATGATGGTCTTAGCAATTTTCACTGAGCATTTATATATCCTCCCGACGAGGAACAAATACCTAAGAATATTGAAGAAGCTATGAAACATCTAAAATGGAGAAGTGCTGATATAGAGGAGTCATGAGCTTTGGAGAAAAATAATACATGGGAGATTGTCTCCCTTCCGAATGGAAAGAACATAGGCGATTGTAAGTGGATCTTCACCATTAAATATAGAGCATAGGACGGGTCGATTGAAAGTAAAGCTAGGCTAGTGGCTAGAGGTTTCAGCCAAGCATACGGCATGGATTATGATGAAACCTTTGCACCATTGGCAAAGCTCAAAAGTATAAGAGTGTTGTTTACTCTGGCAGCAAACCTAGACTGGCCGTTACATCAACTTGATGTGAAAAATGCATTTCTTAACGGAGAACTTGAAAAAGAGGCCTATATGGTGTTTCTTCCAATAGTGAACAATCCAAGAGAAGGGGAAGTTTGTAAGCTTCACAAGGCCTTGTACGGGTTGAAAAAATCTCCCCGAGCCTGGTTCGACAAATTTACCAAGGCTGTGAAGCAAGGAGGATAGTATCAATGTCAGACTGATCACATCTTATTTGTGAAGCACTCACCTACAGGGAAGATTTCCATATTCATTATGTACATGGATGATATTATAATCACTAGAGACGATGTAGAAGAAATTAAGAGACTCAAGGATCAGCGGCAAAAGAGTTCGAACTCAAAGACTTGGGAAACCTTAAATACTTCCTAGGAATGGAGGTTTCGAGATCTCAGAAAGGTATCATAATCTCTCAACATAAATATGTCTTGGACTTACTAAAGGAAGTGGGAATGCTTGACTGTAAGCCTATCAACACTCCCATGGAGTTAAAACTCTTAACAGGAAGGAGGATATTCATGCAGTTGAAAAAGGTTAGTATCAACGATTGGTTGGGAACTGATTTATTTAGCTCACACTCAACCCGATATAGCTTTTGTAGTTGGGATTGTCAGCCAAGCACATGCACTTTGCCCTAATGAAGAACACATGGGAATGGTTCACGGAATCCTAAGGTACTTTGAAGAGTTCACCGGAAAGGGAATCTACTTCAAGAGAACAACTCAAAGGGGAATTACCGTCTATACCGATGCAAGTTGGGCTAGTGAACTCACGGATCTAAGGTCTACAACTGGTTATTGTAGTTATGTCCGGGGAAATCTTGTGACATGGCGAAGTAAGAAACAAAAGGTTGTGGCTATAAGCGGCACGAGGCCGAGTATCGAGCTCTCGCACTTGGAATCCGTGAGAGTATTTGGTTGAAGCGCATCATGAATGAGCCGAAGATTGAGATTGATGGTCCTATGCGGTTTTCGTGTGATAGCCAAGCAACAATCAACATAGTCCGCAATCCCGTTCATCATGATCGAACTAAAAATGTGGAGGTAGATCGTCATTTTATAACTAAAAATGTTAGTTACGGTGTGGTTCGAGTGGAATATGTTCCTACGAAGCGACGGACAACGGATGTTCTTACGAAGCCTTTTTCAAGAGATGTGTTTGAACACTTCGTCCAAGTTTGGGTTGATTAACATCTACACCAAGCTTGAGGGGGAGTGTTGAAGAATATTATATTTTCCTTATTAGTATAGGAATAAGTTTCAATATTTTTTCTTATTAGTATAGGAATAGTACTTAGAGTTTTCATAATTGAGGAAGGATTCTCCTATCCTACCTCTATATAAACCTATGTACCCCTTATGTAATCCTTCATATCATAATACAATTAAAAGCTTTCTCTCATAAATTCAATATGGTATCAGAGTCGCCCCTACATCTTCCGCTGCCTTCGGTGTTAATCTCACCGTTGATTCACCATGACCACGGACGACGAGACTGCTCCACCTTCTTCCTCTCCAAAACACTCTTCTTCTTCTTCTATCATTCATCCTTTTGCTGCCGTCTCTGAAACTGAGATGGCAGCCAACAACAACAACAATTCCGGATCTGAACCAGGCTCTAGAGGAGCTTCCATTAGGAAATTCAATGGAAAAAACTACCTCCAATGGTCTCAGTCAGTCCAGATGTTCATCACTAGAAAACAGAAAGGGGAATATCTTACTGATATTGCAAGCAAACCAGAAGAATCCGACTCAGCTACCTTCACCAAGTGGGACAATGATGACAATCAAGTTCGGTTCGGCTCATCTCAACGATGGAACCGGATATCGGTGACAACTATCTTCTACATCAATCTGCAAAGGAGCTTTGGGATGATGTGAAAGAAGCCTACTCCATGCAAGACAACTCATCTGCTTTGTTCGAAATTGAGTCCAGACTCTAAAATTTCAAGCAGGGTAACTTGAGTGCAACAGAGTACTACAATTGACTGGTGCGAACCTGGCTTCAACTTGATTTGTATGAAGCTCAGAAGTGGGATACTCCGAATGATGCAAAAACATTCTAGACATTCATAGACAAGAAGAGGACAATTCAACTGCTTTTTGGACTAAATCAAGACCTAGATGCTGTGAAAAGCAGGATTATGGGAACAAAACCCTTTCCAAGTCTGAAGGAGGCGTTTGCTGAGGTTTTGAGAGAAGAAGATCGGCGTCATCTGATGGTTACAGAGATGAAGACAACCTCTGAACCCAACAGTTCAGCCCTGAAAACTAAGACTTCAACCACGGCTCTCTTTGTTAAAAACAACCATGACAAGGGGAAACAAATTCCTACTTCTACTGCCTCTTCAAAATGGTGTGATCGCTGTCGACGACCCTTTCATACGAAAGAGGAGTGCTGGAAAATAGTTGGTGGACCACAAGGATGGAGACCCGGAGGATCGAACTTGAATAAGCGAAGTCTCGTGCAAACGCGGTGCCACCAAAGGCGATGATATGACACGGTTTTCAACTAGACGATTGGAGACTGCGAAGAAAATGTTTGCACAAGTCATGAATGCGAGAAAGTCGACCCCGAGAAATCTTACATGTCTAGTACGTTCGACAAAAAAGGTACTTCGCTGCTTACACTTCTAGTCAAAACTCTCGGAATATTTGGATCCTTGATTCGGGAGCTACGGACAATATGGTGGTTGTAAGGAGTTGATATAACACTTAAAACCTTACCCTAGAACCTCATGTGTCCGGATTGCCGATGGCTCAATAGTGTCGTTAGAAGGAATATGCATTGTTAGGGTTACTAAAGATCTTACTCTATGTCCAGTACTTTATGTGCCTAAACTTGACCGTAATCTTCTCTCTATTCATCAAGTAACGCATGATATTTAGTGTGAAGCTAAGTTTCATTCTCCCGGTTGTGTGTTACAGGAGGTTGAGACTGGGAAGATGCTTGAAAGTGGGGAAATGCGTAATGGTCTTTACCTTGTTGAAGGGAACTCAGGATGAGGCCAGTTCCAGTAAAGCGCATAGTAGTAGTAGTGCTGATGTTATTTCTAGTATTGAACACATTAAGAATCAAGCCATGTTATGGCACTTCCATCTTGGTCATCCCGATTTTACTTATCTTGAAAAGTTGCTACCTGCATTATTTCAGAATAAAGATTCAAAGGATTTGAGATGTGATGTGTGTCAACTTGCAAAGCATACGCGTTCTTCCTATCCTGGAATCGGCTATCGACCTACCACACCTCTTAGTGTAGTTCATAGCGATATTTGGGGACCTATGAAAGTCAAGAACATCAATGGAGCTAGTTGGTTTATAACATTTATTGATGATCACACTAGGATGACTTGGACTTTCTTAATGAAAGAAAAAGTCCGAAACGGTCCATATTTTTCAGCTATTTCACAAAATGGTAGCTACCCGGTTTCGGACTCACATCAAGGTTATGAAAACTGACAATGCCCACGATTACTTCAACAAAGGCCTTGGCTCCTTTCTACACCTTCATGGCATCATTCATGAAAGTTCGTACGTCGACACCCCTCAACAAAACGACATTGCTGAACGCAAAAATAGACACTTACTCGATGTTGCTCGCTCACTCATGTTTACACACAATGTTCCGAAGTATTTGTGGGGAGAGGCTGTTCTTATGGCCACATACCTAATCAATCGCATGCCCGGTAGGGTCTTGGACTTCAAGACTCCTCGGCATGTTCTTCTGCGATTTTCCCCATATTGCCGGTATCTTAGCCGATCTTCCTCCCCGAGTATTTGGTTGCACGGTTTTCATTCACAACTCGGCACCCAATCGCTCCAAGTTAGATACGCGCGTCTTGAAAAGCGTGTTTATAGGCTACTCTTCAACCTAGAAGGGATATAAGTGCTACCATCCTCCGACCAAACGAGTTTACACCACTCGAGATGCTACCTTTTTTTAATCACATACCTACTTTCCTACCACCGTGATTCGGGGGAATTAGACGGATAATGATGGCGGTCATAGCCTCGTGGATACGATTTGTTTAGAGGAAGAGGACACTTCATCCAAAGTTGTGAGTCGGGGGAGCTCCCAACCGATGTTGTAAGTCGGGGGGAGTCTCAAATGTCATCGAGAGGAACCATTAAAAAAACCTCTTCTTGTTTATCAAAGAAGAAAGAATCTCGTGATTGAGAATGATACTCTTAAGATAGGAAACAATGGAGGGGGAGTTATGAATGCTGATCGAGAAGTGAGTTGAAGAGATTGAAGAAGAGGGTGATGATTTGAGTGATCTAGAGGTTCCTATTGCTTTAAGAAAAGGTGTAAGAAATTGCACAAAATATCTGATTGCTCGACAAATCAGCTATGATGGTCTTAGCAATTTTCACTGAGCATTTATATATCCTCCCGACGAGGAACAAATACCTAAGAATATTGAAGAAGCTATGAAACATCTAAAATGGAGAAGTGCTGATATAGAGGAGTCATGAGCTTTGGAGAAAAATAATACATGGGAGATTGTCTCCCTTCCGAATGGAAAGAACATAGCCGATTGTAAGTGGATCTTCACCATTAAATATAGAGCATAGGACGGGTCGATTGAAAGATATAAAGCTAGGCTAGTGGCTAGAGGTTTCAGCCAAGCATACGGCATGGATTATGATGAAACCTTTGCACCATTGGCAAAGCTCAAAAGTATAAGAGTGTTGTTTACTCTGGCAGCAAACCTAGACTGGCCGTTACATCAACTTGATGTGAAAAATGCATTTTTTAACGGAGAACTTGAAAAAGAGGCCTATATGGTGTTTCTTCCGATAGTGAACAATCCAAGAGAAGGGGAAGTTTGTAAGCTTCACAAGGCCTTGTACGGGTTGAAAAAATCTCCCCGAGCCTGGTTCGACAAATTTACCAAGGCGTGAAGCAAGGAGGATACTATCAATGTCAGACTGATCACATCTTATTTGTGAAGCACTCACCTACAGGGAAGATTTCCATATTCATTATGTACATGGATGATATTATAATCACTAGAGACGATGTAGAAGAAATTAAGAGACTCAAGGATCAACTGGCAAAAGAGTTCGAACTCAAAGACTTGGGAAACCTTAAATACTTCCTAGGAATGGAGGTTTCGAGATCTCAGAAAGGTATCATAATCTCTCAACATAAATATGTCTTGGACTTACTAAAGGAAGTGGGAATGCTTGACTGTAAGCCTATCAACACTCCCATGGAGTTAAAACTCTTAACAGGAAGGAGGATATTCATGCAGTTGAAAAAGGTTAGTATCAACGATTGGTTGGGAAACTGATTTATTTAGCTCACACTCAACCCGATATAGCTTTTGCAGTTGGGATTGTCAGCCAGCACATGCACTGTCCTAATGAAGAACACATGGGAATGGTTCACAGAATCCTAAGGTACTTTGAAGAGTTCACCCGGAAAGGGAATCTACTTCAAGAGAACAACTCAAAGGGGAATTACCGTCTATACCGATGCAAGTTGGGCTAGTGAACTCACGGATCTAAGGTCTACAAGCTGGTTATTGTAGTTATGTCCGGGGAAATCTTGTGACATGGCGAAGTAAGAAACAAAAGGTTGTGGCTATAAGCAGCACGAGTAGGCTGAGTATCGAGCTCTCGCACTTGGAATCTGTGAGAGTATTTGGTTGAAGCGCATCATGAATGAGCTGAAGATTGAGATTGATGGTCCTATGCAGTTTCTGTGTGATAGCCAAGCAACAATCAACATAGTCCGCAATCCTGTTCATCATGATCGAACTAAAAATGTGGAGGTAGATCGTCATTTTATAACTAAAAATGTTAGTTCTGGTGTGGTTCGAGTGGAATATGTTCCTACGAAGCAGCAGACAACAGATGTTCTTACGAAGCCTTTTTCAAGAGATGTGTTTGAACACTTCATCGTCCAAGTTTGGGTTGATTAACATCTACACCAAGCTTGAGGGGGAGTGTTGAAGAATATTATATTTTCCTTATTAGTATAGGAATAAGTTTCAATATTTTTCCTTATTAGTATAGGAATAGTACTTAGAGTTTTCATAGTTGAGGAAGGATTCTCCTATCCTAACTCTATATAAACCTATGTACCCCTTATGTAATCCTTCATATCATAATACAATTGAAAGCTTTCTCTCATAAATTCAATAAAAACCTCATACTAGGTTACATCTTTCTGATCCAAATCTTGTTTCCAAGTTAAACAAATCTCTATATGGCTTAAAACAAGCCAGCAGGCAATGGAACTGCAAATTAACTGAATTCTCATCAGCTGCAGATTCATTCAATCCAAAGCTGACTATACTATGTTTACTAAACAACGATTTGATTCTTTCCAAGTTGTATTAGTATATGTAGATGATAGTGTCATTGCCGGTGATGATCTTCCGGGAATTGAATCCCTGAAACAAGCCCTTCATACTAAATTCACTATCAAAGATATTGGTGAACTCACTTTCTTTCTTGGTCTTGAAATTGTCAAAAATTCAACTGGTATATTAGTTTGTCAACATAAATATGCACTTGACATACTTGCAGATTCTAGAATGTTAGGTTGTAAACCAGATACTACTCCTTTAGACTCTACAGTCAGTCTCTCTCTCAAATCAGGACTTCCTCTGCCTAATCCAGAAGTATACAGACGTTTAGTTGGTCGATTAATATACTTATGTACCACTAGACCAGATCTTTGTTATGTAGTAAATCACTTAAGCCAATTTGTCAGCCAACCAACTAATAAACATCTAATGGCTGCTCATAGAGTGGTCAGATACATCAAAGCAACCCCTGGTCGAGGTATTTTCTTTCCTACCACTTCAGACCTTCAATTAAAAGCTTTTCAGACAGTGACTGGGCTGGTTTCCCCGATTCACGAAGATCTACTACTGGGTTCTGTATTATCTAGGTAATTCTATAATTTCTTGAAAATCCAAAAAGCATCAAAACTGTATCTCGTTCTTCTACTAAAGCAGAATATCAAGCTATGGCTGCAACTACCTTCAATGGCTAACTTACTTGTTTTCTGATCTCCACATTTCCTTCCCTAAATCCATTCCCATCTACGGCGATAGTGTATCAACAATAAAAATGGCTGAAAACCTTGTTGCACATGAGGGCACCAAACACGTTGAACTAGACTGCCACCTAGTTCGAAACAAAGTCACATAAGGATTTCTCACTACCATTCATATACCTACTGCAAATCAACTTGCATACTTGATGATGAAACCTCTAGGTGTAGCTATCTTTTGAGGATTGGTATCCAAGCTCGGACTAATTGATATCCATAGTCCAGCTTGCAGGGGGGGGGTGTCAGGATGAATTTGAGTCAAGTATTTTATGCTAGGATGAATTTGTATCAAGTAGATTGTATCAAGACCTTTATGTAACTTTTCCTCAGACTAGGTATTGATAAAAACTTGTTCATTTATTAATTAAGCACCTTTTGATCGTAATTCTTACATGTTAACACACCGGGCCGGCTTGAGGAGCAGTGCATTTTCCCGTCTATCGGTCACAATGGTGATGTTGCCTTGGGAGAAGGGAAGTACTTAATTATGTATCTTTGCCTATTTTCATCTATTCTTCTTCCCTTCTTTATATTATAATATATTTTACTGTTTGTCATAATATTGTATTCGTTTTCACTTAGTCCCCAACTTCCCTTCCTTGTTGTTAGGCTCCTTTGGCTGCTTCCCAGTCATAGGTTTGCACCAGGAGCCTTTCCTTTATGTTTTCGCACAGTTGAACTTGCCGCATGTTGGTACGGGAGGAATGAAGTTCTACGATAGCCAATAAAGGCGATAGTGGCGACCCATATCCGCGCTAATCATTCACAATCCCGCAGTTCTCACCCCATAAGCCATGATAGGGTCCGCCTCTGGACGATTCGTCGGTCAAATGGGTTTAAACTTTTGCACTACAAGTCAAGTTTTCAAGTTAATAGTGTCCCACAACAATATCAGGCATATCCAGTTGGCCACAAGAGGAGCATTTATTTAAGAGATCCGCGAGTTCCTTGCCTTCCCTCCAAAGTCCTATAGTTAGTATGGTGGGCAGGTAACAGGGTCGCCCATTGCGTGGCTCGCATGGCCCTTAGATATCTCCCCAGAGTGTTGCCGGTAGTCTTCATTCGATAGGTTGATTAGGTATTTTTAGTCTTTGTGTGCTATCTTCTTGTCTCTGTGATGAATGGATTTTACTCATCTTCAAATAAATCGGTTAATAAATTAACCGAGTTGAATCTCCCTAGGTTCTCTTTAAGTATCTTAATCAAAGTCGAAATATCAATGAATGTGGTTTAGGTGCCACGAGAATCAATCAAACAAAAAGAAAATGAAATTGCTTTAAAGTAACCGGGTTGCAAGACTGTGCGATATAAGGTTGACAATCAAAGATGAAACTGCTTAGATGTCGAATCCCCCTAGGCAATTCTAATTCACAAACGACAGACAAATTCCACGATTTAAACGAAACAAGATAGATGCATTACACCGTCGCAATTCTTCTCTAATCAAATCACGCCCTTTTCGGGTATGCTAATTCGCTACCTATCTAGTATTCTAGTCCGCTCTTTCGAGACCAAGATCTAAAGCCCGCTAGGCAATTTACCGATTTAGAATTGCTCACACGACATACTAGTTCATTCTCTCCCGGATGAGGGTTAACGTCTAACCTAGTTATTTGATTTCGGCGTTCTAGATATGCAAGCTCTCACGAGTCTAAGACAAATCTAACATAGATTTAAATCAAGTTGATCAGGCAAGAACAAATCGAAAATGAAATCAAATATGCAATGAAATCCATCCAACTCGCATAAATCGTCAAACATATCAAATCATTCGTTCATAGGAATTAACCTAGGGTTCATCTAATCTAAGAAAGAGAAGTTTGACCGCTCATAATCTTGATAGACAAATCAAAATCAGAAGAGGAAGACATTGAATCTAGGCTTACACAAAGAATTATGAAAAACCTAATTTCGCCGATCTTCTCGGGAACTTGATTAGCCGTATTGATTATTTCGCCGATCCCGAGCTCCTTGCAGTCTTCTCCTTGTTGCTCTTGAATCTCTGAATTTCTCTCTCAATTTCGTCCAAAAAAGTCCGAGAATTATGACTTTTGGTACATGTTAGGCGCATTTTTGGTCTTTTAATGCTGATTTGGTGATTTTCTCCATTCGTCGATGCATCCAGCCCTTCCTTGTACTTCATATAGTTCTGAATGATGCCCCAATGTCGCCGTGTTCCTGAAATCAATAAAAAATACTACAAAACAACATCAAATGGACCCCGAACGGGTTCGAGACACTAAATCGAGGTAGATGCTAGAAATGAAAGTATATGAATATGCATGAAATGTCACTTAAACGAGGGCGATGAACACCACAAATCGAGTATCATCACTCCGCAAGGAGCCTATCTATGCAAAAAGAAAGGTAGGGGTCTACAACGGCAAGTTATCATAGACAAAGTTTTATTAAGATAGAAGATTAAAATGAAACACAAATATAGCTATCCATTCTGTGGGATGTAATGGATTCAAATTTGGGACCTTCAGGTTACCAGACACACTGATCTACCATCGGAGCAACTCGTAGACATATTAAATGTTGAAATCTTGAAATATGTGTAGTATTTGACTATTTGGTAGCCACAAGCTCCATTCTGCTGTGTAAAATGGTTAAAAAGTCATTCTTCAAGTCTTAAAGTCTTTGAGTAGACTAGTGGGTTGGTATTTCTGTGACGGAAAGGAAACATGAATGAGCTTCTTCTTTGATCTTCTTTTGTTTTATAAAGAAGTCAATGGATGTGGAAAAAAAACAATGGTTCTCAAAAGATTGAGAACAAATACTTACATTGCCGTCATTCTTGAAACACATTTGTCTTGAGTTTTGATTAGATTGTATTTTTATGTAAAGTATTTTTTTCGATAAATTTTAAAGTATTATTCGAGTTAATGATATGTGAGTTTTTACGATGGATATCTCTTAAGTTCAATGGGAGTTTTTGATGAGGCATCTTTAGGGTCATCATCTATGAGGGAGGAGGATTATTCAATTGGAGGGATCCACATCAAACCGGATTATGAAGAATGCACACTTGGAGGTTAGGAACATGTAGACATAGCTTACTTGGACTACGAGGGCCATTAGAAAAATCAGAGTCATTATTGGAGACCCTATCCAAAATTTGGATCCAATCAAGAAAACAACGTTAATTGTTGAGGCCACCATTTTACGAGTGACTCTAGGCGATCCCACCACTCAGAAGTAGCCCTACTACATTTTGATGCACCCGCTAGACCACCAACGAGACCAGTGCACATAGGCCACAATAACAATCTGCCGCGAGTCTAGCGTCGAGGCTAGCACTGCATGCCCCTGCAACAAATATGTGGATTTCACATCCTTTTGACCCATGCTGATATTTTCTCGCACTAGTCGAAACCCACACATCCTATACCCATTTAGAATGTGTCCATGGCTTGAGACAAAACATGCTACCATCCACGTCATTAGAGCCACTTTATGCTCTCGTTGACATAACCTTGAGTAGCCCAATGTGCAAGGTTAAAGACATCGAGCATAAAAAAGATATTTTAGCACATGTTTTTATCAAGTAACAACATGATGCCTACTTTAGCACAGTAATGAACTTCTATTTACATCATCCATCTTACTTAATCACCCTCGACTAAATTGAGGGGGGTGTTGTAACGAGCTAGATATGTCGCAAGGTCCACGACGAAGTAATTCAATTTTATTGTGCTACCTCCTCGAATGACTGAGTACTAGCTAGCATGCGTCCATGCCTTGCGATTTTTTGAGGAAAAAAGTATTCTAATGGAATCGACAAGTACTTGCAGCTTCCGAACAATGTATTTAGTAGGCGATCGCCTGGAAATGCCGGCCACCGGCCGTTCCCATGTGCCGTGGCCGCAGTGGGTGGGAAGGTTAGGAGCCGCCGCGAACATGGCGGATTTCTTCATCGTGCCAATTAATCGAGAGAAATATTAAATTTATTTTATAATATCCCAATCCAACAATTTCAAAATTGTAGCTGAAATTTAAAAGCCTTCTGACTTTGCCACGCGTTTATTTCCCAAGTGGGTCCAAACCAAAATCTCTCTTCCTTCCTTCCTCTCCGTCTTCCTTCCTCCTGTCCCTCTCCCTTGCAGCTCGGAATGAACCGTGGAATTGAGTTCCAATTCAATTCCTCCACCTAACCTCTGTCCATTATTTCCATTCTTCCCACTCTTCCCATTTATAAGAGAATCTTCCTGCTGAATCTCTTTCTCGTTCCCTGCAAACCTCCTCGCTCCTCAGTCGTTTCTTCAAACTCTCTGTTGGTTACCGTTTTGATTTCATTCAACTCAGTCATGGCTCCCAGCCAGCTCAATTCCACTGTAATTATCTTCTCCTTCTCTTTCTTCCCCATTCAGTTTTCATTTTTTCTCAATTGGGCTCCGTTGAATTTTGCATGCGGGTGATTGGCTTTGGTGTTCGTTGACAATTTACGGAATTGAGTAGTTTTGATCTGTTGGTGCGTGACGTGCTTGTCAATATTTTTTCAATGGTTGGTTTAGTTCGTGGCCACCTGGCTCTTCCGAGAGAGTATGGTGTGGTAGACGCTTGAAAGTCTTTAGCTTTCAGGTAGAAGGTTTGCTTGATAGTGTTTGTTGGAGCTTTTGATTTGGGAAGTTATAATACTTCTAGGGTTTACTTATGGAGATGGATGAAACTGGAGACTGAATTGGTAACTGAGAAAACTATCACTTGGCACTACAAAAGATCACAGTAGAGTTTTTGTTCTTCATCTTAGCTAGTCCTCTGGCTCCAGCAATCCATAATTATGGCTTGGTTCATATTGCATTGATGTTTCATTTTTCCTATAAATTTGATGTTCTTTTGATGCATGAAGTGGAACTGGCGCAATCTATTTTGATCTCTACCTCATTTTTTGTTGTTGTTACTTTTGTGATGTAGGATGCTTCTGGAGATGTCAACTGTCCAAGGCCCCGTCCGGAGAATGGGGTCATTGATAATGGTGATTCACTGTCTATATTCCATTCTGAGAAGGCGGTGCAGGAGCTTCTTCAACAGACTCCACTCCAGGGAAACGATGATCATCTTGTAGAGTTTTCTGAGGCTCTAAGAAGTAAATTGTTTGTGTCCTGATCTATCTTCCTTCTTCTACTATACAAGTGTGGATCTGATATGAAAATTTCTACATTAGCTGTTGCCAAGGCGCTGAGGCGAGCAGCTGAAGGAAAGGCTTCTGCTCAGGCTGAGGCAACGGAATGGAAGCGTCGATATGAACTGGAGATGGCTCGGAATCGTAAAGGTTTCTATTGGTTACATAATGTGCATAGTCATCTTTTCCCGTTAGTTCCTACCGTTTGTGAGTGAGTAGGTCACAATTTTTGGACGAGAACCATCTAATTGAACATTAGACACTTTAGGTAAGGTTTGGCATAATAGAAACATGTTTCCTAGCAAAGTTGAGCTGAAGTTAGTGGGAGTAAGTTGAGTTGAGGTTGAGAGGCCTTGTGGAAGGAATGTTGAATTAAGAGATATAAAGATTAGTCGATCACTTTAAGATATTGGTGTAAGATATTTCATGGATTGATGCATTGGTATAAGATACTTCATGGATTGTTTTTACGCAGTTGCTTCATCTAGGGTCACTTTAACTCATGTTGCTTGCGGCATATTAATTGGAAAAATGTAGTCTTCATAGAGTTACCAGCAAAGGCCATTGATCTGTGTTTTTTTTTCTTTTCTTTTGAGTTCCTGATCTGTAGAAAACCGTAAAATTGATGTCAATGAATTGGTAGATCATCTCTCCAGTTTTTTGTGTCCCTTATTAGGGAGCTGCGATTAGCATGCCATTCATTCCAGAAACTCTAAACTTGAACCTGGCAGTTTAATGATTATGACTTTGCTAGCCTGCACTATTTTAATGTTTGACCCATTCATTTTTACTGATCATCTTCAGCTTTTTTGTCCTTTTGTTAACGACTTGGTCCATTCGTCATACTGTGATAAGGGGTTTCTTTCCTGGTCTTCCATAAAGTCAGCATACTTATAACAACTCTCAAGTATTGTAGCATTAATGTGGTATTTTTTTCAATAGTTAACTTGTTGTAGTGTGTCCACTTGTCCTGGTTTCATATTCCATGATGTCAGTGTACCATCCTGTTTGGTGTTGCTAAGGCCTGAGATGGATGAAAATCAGAGACGTATAAATTTTTTCAAACCAAGTTGCCTTTGAATGGTTTTCATGTTTATGATAAATCTAGTTATAAATTATGCTTGCTACGTCAGTACTGTTTTAACTGGAATGAAATGATCCTTTTTAACTCAAACGGAACTAGTCAAAGTTAGAAATAATCCTTCTATATAATGTATAGTTGATCTTCTATTTTCTAAACTTGTATAGTTTTTTTTTCTACAAAAGAGTTTTGTAACCTTATATTTTATTTGTCATGCATGAGCTTGTCTTTTAGTTTTTCCCAGTCATTTTCATGATATAATTATTCCAATAATTAATCAGTGAAGACAGGGATTATTTTGTCTAATCAAATTTGGACTCATTATTATCAGATTATGGCTATTCCACTATCAGGCTACAGTTTGTGTGAAATGCTTCAGAGGTGGACTCAGCCATCTGTTTTAAGTGCAATGGACATGATAAGATTAGTGCTTCAATGTGGTTTTTGCTGCAACGTTTTGAAAGAACAAAATATGAGTCTTTCTGAAGGTAGTTGCCTTGATTTGACTGAAAATTAACAATGATTTCGTCGGAAAACATGGTCGTCATATATATTGTGCCGACTGCTTTCCAATTTTAAAAAGGCAACATTTAGGTAGTTCTTCAGAGATGCATTTTTCTAGCATCGCGAATCCTTTCTCACTGGAAAAATATGTGATGGATGTCTGTGAGTGCTGGTTGTTATACTAATCATTCTCTTGTGTTTTGAATTTTTGATAAGTGAGCTAATGGTTGCGATTTTTACAAGAAATTTTACGAAGGGCGTTGTAAATGTGTTGACCTGAACTCTTTTCCTGTAGCATGTCTTATTTAGAACTAATTTAACTAATTATTACCTAGATCTTTCTTCATTTTTCCAATCTTTGAATCATATCTCCTTAATTTCTTAAGCAGGATACTATCTGGGGCGATGGCTATTGAAGTATCTCAATTAGTACATGCAGATGTTTGCTTGAATGAAGAACATCATTCCAAAGAACAAATGATAGTTTTGATAGGGATGTGTGCTATGATTGTTTAGTCAGGGATTTGGTTGGTTCCTTAATTGAGCATGATAATAGAGACCATAGAATTGCTCATCGTGTTAGTTTCCTTCTCTCTTTAGTAACGAGTTTGACAGGTTGTACTGCAGAACCATCTCACAGGGAGCTGGATAATGATATTGATGATCAAAGGATAGAGGTACCAGCCATCGTATCTTTGCCGGGAAATCAGGTAAATGGACTATCTGAAGATTTCTTGGTAAATGGGATTTGCTCTCACGAAATTCTCCAGGATGGAGAGGCTGGCCCTGATCCAAATGCTGTTCGAAACAGAATGTTGAGAAAGGTAATTTCCCCGTGTGTTCCCAGGCGGCTGATATTAGAATTTCATTTCAGTTTGTCCCTTTGTTCAGTTGACGAACATTACATGTAATCTATCCTAAACCAATTGACTGGAACTAATTAACTGTTAGATTACTGTGCATTAGCTGTTGCTGACTAGGAGATCACAGAAGATAATTAGGAGAAGATTAGGCTGATTAACTTCACTGATATAGGATTGATTGAGGTATCAGTGATTGTGATATCAGGCTCATATAGTAAGTAGTATCTCGTAAATTATAGTGATAGCCCTATTAGTGTTAGCAGCCTATGTGTATATATACTAGCTTTTATTAACTAATAACTAGTATTGTTCTACATATAACTAATAATACACAGAATTCAAGTTTACCTCTGAACTTTTATTAACTAAACCAGTCTACCCTGAAACAGGCATCTTTTAAACTTTCCTGGTGGTGCAAGGGTGACAATGGTGATCAGCACAAACATGATATTGTATCATTTGAAAAAGGAAACATCACAACTGCAGGACGCACCAGTAAACAGGTATCCCTTCCCTTTTGCTTTTCACTGTTATCCTTGATTTAGTATATAGTTACCTTATAAACACATAGGGGTCCTTTGGATGAGGTATTTTGGATATGTGGTGTTTTGGAGCAAAATGATGCGTTATTCGAGAATGTGGTGTTTATGAGGTGCAAAAGGCTTGTGGCGTGAGAATTACCTTGTTTGGGTAATGGGTTATTCAATGTGGTATTTGATAACATAAATACTACATTCTCGAAATAACACGGTATTTCAAATACCGAGGGGTGGGGAGGTATTTGAAATAACTAAAAAACGAGTGATTTCAAATACCACGGCTTGAAATGCCATAGATTTTGTTTTGGTTGTCAAACGATTTATTTTGAGAAGGCATTTGAAATATCTCGAAAATGAGTTATATGAAATACCACAATCCGAAATACCACAGATTTTGTGTTGGATGCCAAGCGAGTTATTTTAATCCAAAAAAAAACTCAAAACGAGTTATTTCGGCCACAATACCTCACCCAAATAACTCATACCAAAGCCCAATTCTTATGTGTTATGTGGAAGTATCACTGCAATTACAGATATTCACATTCTCATATATTGATATGAATGCTACAATCCCTGTTTTCCCCCCAGATTTCTTTGAAGTGGGAGTCCAAGCCGCAGACTGTGCTTATAATGAGCAAACCAAATTCAGTTTCTGTTCGGATTCTATGTGCACAAATGGTCAGGTCTGATTACACGCTTCTACATGTTAAGCATTTTGAGTTTCCAAAAGCTACTTCAATTATTATTTATCAAACCATTTTTGTGAGTTTTAGCATCAATACCTTTTTTGAATTTACTATCCAGATGGTTGAAAGAACATCAAAAGTTGAATATTTTTGTGGAACCACGTGTGAAGGCTGAACTTCTAGCCGAGTCGTCTTATTTCAAGTTTGTGCAGACTTGGAAAGATGGTAAGCCCTGTTGTTTTCTTCTTTCCATACTGACAAACACTGCTTCTGCTGTTTGAAACAGTTTTTAAAAGCATTGTGATCTTGAAGATGATGGATTTTCTCATGTTGCATTTGATAGCTGACGAATTAGCTGTTTACTCTGCAGACACTGAGATTTCACTCCTTCACACAAAGATGGACCTTGTAGTGACTCTCGGCGGTGATGGTACAGTTCTTTGGGTACGTGATTTGTATCAAAATGTATTGTCTGATCTATTTGGCCCTTTTCGGTCATAAAATTCTTATGTAAATTCTCTCTGCAGGCTGCATCAATGTTCAAAGGACCGGTTCCTCCCATCGTCCCGTTTTCTTTAGGATCTCTCGGCTTTATGACACCATTCCGTATCCTTCAAACATGATTCAGTCATCTTCTTAAATCACATGAATGAAAGGAACCAATGCAAAACTTTTCCAGTAAAGTCGTTGTCTTTAACATATTTCTAGACAGCGAGCACTACAGGGATTGCCTTGATTCAGTTCTGAGGGGTCCGGTCAGTATAACATTGCGGCACCGACTGCAGTGCTATGTTATTAGAGATGCAGCTAAAAATGAGTATGAAACCGAGGAGCCAATACTTGTGTTGAACGAGGTAACAATTGATCGTGGGATATCGTCGTACCTCACGAACTTGGAGTGTTACTGTGACAACTCTTTTGTCACATGTGTCCAAGGAGACGGTTTGATTCTATCAACTACATCTGGCAGCACCGCATACTCGTTAGCAGCTGGAGGATCAATGGTTCATCCACAGGTACACATTCCTTCCTCTAAACAGTTCCTTCCATCACAAACTCTTATGGTTTTACGATTTCATTGGTGTCTAACGATTTTGATTCCACGCAAAATCGATGGTTTGTGAAATCATGTGAAATCTAGATTAAAATCTTAGAATCTTATAATATCAACGATTTTTCCTGTATTTTACGATTTCACTTTCTCAGTGCAAAATATCCATTTTCTATTTCTGATTTCAGCATCCGAAATTGTAGGTGCCTGGGATCCTCTTCACGCCAATTTGTCCGCATTCCTTGTCATTTAGGCCTCTGATACTTCCCGAGAATGTCACGATACGAGTCCAAGTTCCTTTCAATAGCAGAAGCCCTGCTTGGGCATCATTCGACGGGAAAGACAGGAAACAGTTGGAGGCCGGTGATGCACTTGTTTGCAGCATGGCGCCCTGGCCTGTGCCAACGGCATGTTCAGTGGATTCTACGGGCGATTTCCTCCGCAGCATCCACGAGGGTCTTCATTGGAATCTGAGAAAGACTCAATCTTTCGATGGCCCTCGTGAATCGTGATAAAGTAAGTAGTTTATGTTTGGCATCATTCGAATCTTCTTGATGCACGTGATGATGACGAGAAGAATATAGTAGGGAATGCAACAATGTACGTCAAGATGTTGATTTTACTTCAGATGACGACGAGAAGAATATAGTAGGGAATGCAACAATGTTTGTAAACGTAGAGAATACAAACAGCTGATGAATGAGGATATGCTACGTAGAAAGCAAAGCTAGTAGAAACATCTCTTATGTGAGTTGTATTACTTCAAAATTGGTGGAATTGTAATTGAGAGGGATGGAAGTACAATAAAGAGCATTATACTTGTTGAGTTGAATATCTTAAGCTCTGTGTACGGTAACTTTTTATCAGAATTTGTCCTGCTTCTGCTGTCGTGCCAGATTGGGAAATTGTACTAGTTCAAATTGAGCTTGGAATACTGCGTTGTAACTTCCGAAAACTTAAGTGGCCGCCGATTTGTCATCTTTCCTTACTGGCCAAGTACTAAAATAACAAAGCAGTCATCAGATTTCACCCTATACTTCTGGATATTGACAATGTCACCGGCGATCCTCAACTATCACACTTTCCAAAGGTTAATGACCATGGGGGCAAAGTTCACAAGTACACGGATTGTTACTAATCATCAACTGTGATACACTTCATACTTCAGCTGATTGATTCACGTCTCCCTTGCAACTCATCACCTTATCTAGCCTATCCAGAGCTTCAGATGTGCATTACAACGTTAAGCTTGTAGATTCCATAACCGTCGTAACCCCAACCTTTTGGGCTCCTTTGATAAACCATAGTTATACGAGCAAATCCATCAACCTTTCACATTGTACATGCATGATGTCGCCTTGTTCCCATCTAATCCTCACAATTACTTATTCGTAATCTAGATAACTGGGTACTAACTAATAAAATTTTATGAAAATTCGAAGGTTCTGATTCGGATGAAAGTTTATAAAAATTCTTGAAAGTAAAGTTTATGTTGATAGTTTAAATGTGTTATTGTCTAAGATCTTCGTTCACAAAGATAGTCATTTTGTCCCTGCTTAGCCACTCTTCAAGAAACACTTTTCGAAAAGTGGGAGTTTGAGGAATAGAAACTACACTTAATTGGATTGAAATTTTTAATATTTTTTCCATATATGTCTTTTTTTAATTAACAACCTTACCCTAAATTAAAGACAAACAAGGAAGTATATCCAAACCTTAATTAGCAACATAATGACACCTTAATAGATGTTGTAGGTTTGTCATTATTTAATGACCACTTCAATGTATTTTAATTTAAGTTATTGGGTAATATTATATTTAAAAAAAAACATGAATAATGTCATCGGTTCTCTTGAATGAACATTCTGTGATCTAATCTCAAATATTGAACCACTGACACTTGTCCTTATAGAACTTCAATCTAATTGTGTTTTTTGTTTAAAGTCCCTTTAGCCTCAAATTCGCATGGTTCGATCCATCTTCGACATGTATTGACAAGCGGACACCACCAACCACAAGGGGCTGAGGTGGTTCGTTATGTGCGACGATGACACATTATTTTTGGTAAACAACTTGATCGGTGTCCTGAACAAGTTCGATCACACCAGATATTAGTACATTGGAGGGACTTCATAGAGTATAAAGTGTAATGTCGATTTCTCGTTTGAGATGGGGTTTGGTGGAGCTGGATATGCCTTGAGCTACCCTTTAGTTGAGGCATTGTCGAGTAAGCTTGATGATTGCATTGAGAGATATACAGATGTGTTTGTTAGTGATGCCTTGGTTCAGTCCTGTTTGGCTGATCTTGGTGTTGCTGTTACCCATCAAAAGGGGTTTCACCAGGTAAGGTAACTTTTAAGTTACTTCATTTTCAGACACTTAAACTTTGTAAATCTATCAATCTTAAATTATATAACTCAAATACTCGATAATTTCATGAAATAATTAACTATTCTATACCTTAAATTAAAAAACATCATTACGTAAATATTTTACTACACACTTAACTTGCCGGTTCAAGTTCGGTTCATATACTTCACATACTCTATCCAACCTGACATATAACTATTTTCAGTTTAGGTTTACCCATACTGTAAAAGTATCCGGTTAACTCTAATTTTATCATGTTTGACCTGATCGAATTCAGCCTAATAACCGTAATAACCAGAATGACTGTTTGACCCTTGCAGTTTGACCTTCATGGTGACATCTCAGGCATCCCATCAGCACATCCACAATCCCCCTTAGTAAGCCTCCATCACTTCGACCACATAGACCCAATCTTCCCCTCTATGGACCGTCCTCAAGCAATCCAACACCTCATGAAGGCTGCCGAAATCGATCAATCTCGTATCTCGCAGCAGACAATCTGCTACCAGAGACAGAGCAACTGGTCTATCTCAGTGTCCTGGGGATACTCTGCATACATTTACGAGAACATCATCCCTAGAAGCTCGCTGATCAAGCCGTCGAGACATTTAAGCCGTGACATGCTGCAAAGTACCCGACTTTCATGTTCAATACGGGGGGACTCAGCTCCAATACTTGTGAGTCCCCTCATGTGTTTTTCTTCAAGTCTGTTGTTGTTGAGAAGAAGAAGAAGAATGTCTTTACAGCGGAGGATCGAGTTGTTACTACTACTTATTGTCGAAAATCAGGGCGGGACTTGGAGCCTTGTTCGATGGCTTGGAACCACTCTGCTAATAATGTGGATGTGATTCAGGTCTCTTCTCCAGCAGCAAGTCCTAAGATGGTGAGTTCTTATGTGTTGTTCTTTTTTTTACGTTTCAAGTTGGGCTGTTGACGAGGCGAGCCGAGCTCGAGCTCAGCTCGTTGGGTTGCAACAGCCGTTCAAGCTCGGCTCGTTTGAAAGTTTTAACAATTCGAGTTAAATTTTGAGCTCAATTTGAATAATTTTTTTTTTTAAATATTAATATTCTAGATACTTATACAGTCTAATTAAGTAAATAATCGTTAAGGTAACATGATTCTTTTTCTTCACTATATTCTTGTTTTTTAGATAAAATAAGAACATTCATTAAAAATTTCTCAAATCTCGTGAGCTACACTAATAGAACCATCACCCAGAGCCTTAATCAAGCTGGTAATCAAGCCTCAAACGAGCTTCACTTGTGAGTCAGGTGAGTCAGGGCAGGCCTGAGCTCGGCTCGCCAACAACCCTAGCTCGGCTCGCCAACAACCCTATTTCAAAGTGTTTCAGAGAGGAAAAGACTCAAGTTTTGATGTTAATCTTGTCTGTTGTTGATTCACAGGATGGTGAAATGGAATGTTGTGATGTGGATTACAAGGCTGGGAGCAGTATAGTATCATGGATATCACGATAAGGAGTTGCCTGAAAGATGAAGTCATCGCCTAGAAATGACCCGACCCGACCTGAAAGATCTTGCATATAGCTGTAGTTTTTTTTTGTTTCATTGGCTGTTTTTCAACTGTTAAACAATGGCAATTTTTCTAAGCGGCGGACATTGAGTTTTATCCGCTGGGCGGATAGCTTTATCAGTGGTTGGATCAACTTTCTATCTGATCTAACGGTTCAAAGAATAAATAAGATTTGAAAACTTTCTGCATGCACTAAAATCTCAAATTAATTATTAATATAAATGTATAATACATTTCTGTCAAAATTGTGTTATGTCACTTATATCCACAAAACAAACAAATTTGTTATGTTATCGTTATAACCGTTTCATATTTATGTTAGGTCAATGTTATAACCATGTTACATGAATGTTATGTCACTGTTATTTACTATAAATCTGATATGCCTATATTATGTTTTATAAATTTATTATGCATACATGTTATTTATAAGATTACTCTAAAAATATGTCCATGAACGGTATCAATAAACAGTAATCAATAAAAAATTTCAGCTTTATTTACATTCTGAAATCAAAAGTTCATGTCATTTCATAATCGACCGTTAGATTGAAATTTGGACGATCCAACGGCCTAGAAAATATTTCTGTGCCAGCGGATAGAAGGTGCCATCCGCTGTTTAGAAAAACTGAAACAATGGATCGGAATGCTGGTTTATTGTTGTTGTATGTTTCAGCTAACCAACTGCACTAGTTAGTGTACTAAGAGGTGTGATTTGTACTGATGAATGAAAACAGATTCAAAGCATGACCTGAAGCAACAAAGCAACTGTACCTGGAAAACATGTACCAAACTTCGATCGAGTCGGTCCTTAGCATCTCGGAGAGTCCTGTTCTACAGCAGATCCGAAAAGGGTTCAACAAGAGACAGTAATCAACATCATAAGAGCTTTTTAAGAACATCACAGCCATTTTACCAACTGAGACTGAAACAAAATACACCAAACCTCCCCTATGCTTTTTATTGTACTCTCGATATATAGCCTGTTTTTCCAACTACAACCATCAAGCTGATAATTCCATGGCTGACTGAAATCAATACACTCAAAAACTTCAACAACTATGAGCCCTATCGACTAATTGTAGAAAATGCCAAATCTCTCAGCGTGCCTCAAAAAGCTTGAGGGGGAAATACCGATTCATATAACCTACTCTTTATGCTCTACACCTACCATGGAGTCAAACAAAGTAAAGAAGCTTTTCACCAATAAGGTCCTGCTGCATTTGCCTAAGCCAGTTCCTTATGCTCTTCTGGAGATTTTTGAAGCCCCACCATCCGAGCATAATCCACCCACCTGCCGAAAAAACAAATTGCATCGTTACAACAAATGATCGACATGCCATTAATGCAAGAAGATTGCTGGAGACAAAGCATGGAGACTTACAACAGTGAGCCCAAGTATGTGTTGCCTGTTCGGACAGCAAAACAGAGTCCGCTGAGCATGAGCTTGTGTTGGTGGAGGACTGGCTCCAAGATCCTTTGTTCAATAACACCAGCCAATATTTGGTACCTGTAAAGTTTGGTGGACATGGTTACAAGATTTTCACTTTTTTAAGCAGGTGGGAAGAAACAAGTTCAGCACCATGAGAAAAAATCTCTTATCAACAAATGTGAATAGAAGACCAGAATGCGAGGAAGAAATCGAGATAACGAACCTCAGATTGCTAGAAACTGCCATGTAGACACCATATCCAACACTGGTGGACAGTATGGGTAAAGTTTCAACTTCACCAGTGTTATCCACAGCTTTCTTTGCGTTGATAAGCGCATTTATCACCGACGTCCCAATCTACATCATTTCAACCAACCAGAACAAATTGAATCTGCATTCCTCAAAGAAAAGCACCAGGTCGAATTGCTACTCTAAGTTCGCTCCTGAATCAATTTTAAGCCTGACGATATATGTTGCAGATTGATCCATAATCCTGGTCTAGAAAATATCCTCTGATTTCGTTCAAACACTTCTCCCACTTAAGAACGGAACAACTTACCAGGGACGACGCAGTGCCAACAGCGAAGAGCTTCGTCCCGTTACGCTGCAAAAATCAGAGACAATGATGAGCGAATTATTGATAACAATGAATCTCGAGTAATTTGACTTGATGATTCAGAAAAGGATATTTCTTTACCAGAATAGAGCCTAGTCTCTGCACGAACGAATATGAAGTTCCAGCAATAGCAACCTGCACACAAGGTTTTCGAGCAACAGACAAAGAGAGTCCATTAAGTTTCTTCCCAATTTAAAAACAGTTACTGTGATCAGACACCAAACACGGTAAGTAAAGCTACATTCATATTTTTTTTCACCTGGAAAGCATTGTCAGGGCAACCATGGAAGAATCGAGCAATAGGTCCAGCAGTTCCTGCAAGAGCTGGCCGGAGAGACACGGTAGGCGCAGGAAGGAACACCAGCATGAAATCTGCACATATGGCCATAACCTAACAGGCAAAAGAAAGACACACAAGTTAAGAGGACTGACGAATGAATACCAAATTAAGTAATTCCATAAGAACAAGTAGCAGAGATTGTACCACATCAGCGAACACAAATTCCAGCTCCTTTGAGAAATTCTCTTTGCGCTTCTCGTACTCCGCAGCAGTCTATAACCATCGGCCAGGACCAAACAGTAAAATGGGAACCAAAGTTAATAAAAGTTAAACTACGGCCAGTAAACTGAACTAAGGTAAAATCTTTTTACCAGAACAGCTCACAGATGCCAAATGCATAGCCAAAGCCACTTAAACCAATTGGGAAACAAGCCAACTTTCGAAAAATGCACTCACGAATAAACATGAAACGAAACAGAGGAATTTACACCAGTTGTCGATGGGGCAATTAAGCAAATACTTGGAGTGCATTCCACAGATCGCAGATTTTTACCTACCTTGGTGAAGAGGCCGACGCCGCATTCGATCCCGATTTTAGCCAAGAAAAGATCATCAGCCAACAACCGCTCCTTAAACCCGCCAAACTGAAGCAGCCACCGCATAAACCCTGACTTCTCCAGCTCCAAAAACCTCGAAACCACCGCCCCAGGAATCCTCCCGTCGAAGATCGCAGCCGCCAAGTCCTTGGGCAAACTGTCGATCGACCTCTCAACTTGAGCCAACACTAACATCGCCTCTTCTCGATTCTTATCCCCTGCATTCTCATCTCCGTCCTTCCCCTCGTCATCATCTCCTCCGCCTCCGCCGAAGCGATTGATCCCGCCGTCATCATCGCCGCCGCCGTAGGATGCGGCTGAAGGGACGAAGAGAGGAAGTAGGCGTTGTTGATTGATACGGCGAATGGAAACAGAGGAAGTTGAGGAGGAGAGGCGGAGGCTGCGGAATGGGGAAGGAGAAGATGATGTGAGGGGAGGAAGGTTGAGCTTGACGGTGGTGGAGGAGGTGGCGCAGAGGGAACCGGCTGCGAGGAAGCAGGCGGCCATTGCCATTGTCGATGGCGGAGAATCAAGAGAAAGCAAAGCGGAAAGTGGAGATTCTTATGGGAAGTTTGATTCTTTTCCCCCCTTTATGCTTCTGTGTGAGGGTTTTTATGGAGTGGGTTCTTTCGATACACTTTTTGGCCGTTGAGAGCTGTGGGCTGGCTGTCCAGGTATGAGAGCTCTGGCCATTGGCTTTTGATTTGCTAGTTATGTTTTTTTATTTTGTTTTATGGGCAGTTTTTTTCTGTTGGTTTTAGCTATGCAACTTTTGGCAGCTTGTGTTTCTTGTCTTGTTTACTTTGAGTGTAAAGAATTTGGTGGGTGGGTGGGTTGATAAATTACTTTTTGCTATCTAAACCAAATTCCATGCATATTATGGATATGTTATATGTTTACGATCTCGGTTGATTTATAATTTTGATAATTTATATGTAATTTATTTAGTGGATGTTGAATATATAGATATGAACGGCCTTGAATGAATTGAATGGTGAATGGTAATGAATATGTGAGGATCACCAATCGTTAATGTGTAGAAGCTAGTAGAGAGTGATCATTGTAGTATATATGTTGATGTAGTATATATGTTGAGAGGTTGATGGGATATAATGAAAGATTCGAGTCATTTGATTACGTGATTGCACTCACTTAAAGTAGGAAATGTTTAACAAATAAAAGCATACGAGAGTTTCCCCTTAGTTTATCGAGTAGTAATCTAGTTAATTTAATGTCCGGATGAGTGAAAATGAATGAGAGGCAAATTTAGAACTGATGAGGTACGTAGTTTATCGATTATTATCTCATTAATGACAAAAAAACCTCTTAAAAGCTATATTTTTAAATGTGAAGTGGACAAGCGGATTGAGTAGAGATGATGATCATGATGCAACGAAAACGTGGATTTGTTTTTTGGATCGCGCAACATGGACTTACTCGACAATTGATCGTGCTCGTTTAGTTAAAATTGAGCACGTATTTGGACCAACTTAGTAATAGAGGTGTTGTAAGGGTGTTAACTGGTAGAAAAGGGTAAAGTTGGTGCCCAATAAATGAACAAAGTTATAAAAGTCAGGTGGAAACCGTAGCAATTAGTAATTACTAATTAGTACACGAATTAGGTGGGTGTTGGTTGCGAGGAAATGGAAAGAAAATTAAAAGCAGGAGGAGGCTTTCCTGGGAAAATCCGAAGTGGTTTCTGTCTATTCCTTCAAGTCGTTCCCCAGTTGCAAGTGTTTAAAACCAGGAATGGTTTGGTATAGATTAAGTTTTGAGTTTTTTTTGGAGACGGTGACTTTACACAGCCGTAATTTTTTAGGTTGCTAATGTTTGTGAGTTGTTGATTTGAAATTGGGTGATTAAAGTTGATCATATTTATTTAGAAGGTAATCGAGTGGTTGCGTGTTTGGTCTGTTTTGGTTATAATTTCTTACTTTATCATTACATTTGTTGTATAACTTATATGGGGTATCTCAATCTTACTTGATTATGAATGAAAAATATTGGTTGATATGCATGAGCTTACCAGAAAAAGTATGATTTTGTATTTCGAGATATATTTGTTTATTTATTGGTAATAGTATTGAATTTGTGTATTTTAAAAATGATTTTAACATATTGTATAATATAAATATATAACATTATTTTTTAGATATTTATTTTGAAATCAAATGTTTTTGTGTTTGGTATATAAAAGAATTCACTTTTAATTCTAAATTTTGAATTCTGTAAAATTGAGATTAGTGTTAGAAATTCCTGTTCTGGCGCAGCGGATGTGAATCTAGTAAATATATTGAAATATTAAATCACACCAAGTAAATACCCAAAAACGATGAGCGTAAAAACCATCGTAGGGACGGGATGCTACATCCACCACAGCTTCTCTTAACTCCCGCAACTTAGCCAATAATTTACTTTAGTAATTTAACACCACAATATACCACACCATTCACAAAATTGCCAAGTGCAAAACGGTAAGTAAATAACACCAAGATTTGCGTATTTCCCCTCCAATGCGGAGAGTACATCTACGACAGCAGCGCCAGCTACGAGCACTTCTTCACTAAAACAAGGTAGCTACAAGGTGATCCGAGCCGAAAAAATAGTGTCTCTCAAGTGTCTCCCAATCCCAAAAGACCTATCTCACTATTTTATCGCTCATAAGAAAGTAATCATACCATGATAAAACATTTACGGAGACTTTCTATCATTCACCTATCTACCCAATTGAAATAACTTATCTCAATTATAGAAGTAAAAAAATTCTATCACTACACAAAAAGAAAGAAGAAGATGTACAGAGAAAAAAGATTGGTGACTAATAATTCAAATGAAGGCTACTGCCTCCATTTTATACACAATTTCAGAGAGGAGCCAAATAAAGAAGGCAGTTCGGAAAATGCAAATGAAGGCAAAGCAACCAATTTTCAGTGAAAAAACTCTATTTCTTTATTTGGAGCCGGGACCAACAATTCTCTCCCTCCCGGCTAGTTTCGACTCTCCGTCATCCCTGTTGTTAATCAACAAAATTCAAAATTTTCTCTCTGAAGACTCTTCGTGCATATGTCGGATCCATTCTTATAAGTATGGATCTTCTTAAGTTGTAGTTTCTTCGACTCCACCACATCCTGAATCCAATGATATTGAACGTCGATATGTTTGGACCTAAAATAAAACGTCAAATTCTTTAAAAGGTGTATGGACCTCTGACTGTCACAGAATAGCTGCGGCCGTTCCTATTGGAACCCAAGTTCGATCAAAAACTTCTTCATCCATAACAGCTCCTTGCTAGCTTCCGCTGGGGCAATAAATTCTGCTTATATAGTGGAAAGAGCTACACATTTCTGTAGCCTTGAGTGCCAGGACACAGCTCCCCCTAAAACATAATCAGGTATCCAGAAGTGGACCTCCATGTACCAACGTCACCTGTCATGTAGGCATCTGTGTAGCCAACAAGTACATGATTAGACTCTCCAAAACAATGGAAGAATTTGGAGGTACCTCGAAGGTATATGAGAATCCAATTCACAGCTGCCGAGTGTTCCTTTCTCGGGTTTGAAAGAAACCTGGTGACAAAAATTGTGTGAGCCATATCCGACCATGTACACACCGTAGCGTACATCAAACTTCCCACCACATATGGAACACATTCCATCTCTGTCTTCTCTGCATCAGTAGACGGACACTATTTGGTGCTAGGTTGAAGGTGATTAGCAAGAGGACAGCTAACCGTTTTCGCACCGACCATGCTGAATCGTTGAAGTACTTTCTCAATGTACTTCTCCTGCGATAACCAGATCTTCTTGGCAACCCTGTCTTGTGCAATCTTCAATCTAAGAATCTGCTTCATGGGCCTCAAGTGTTTCATAGCAGAAGACTTGTTCAACTTCTTCTTCAAGTTGTTGATTCTGGAAACTTTCCAGCCAACAATCAGCATGTCATCAACATAGAGCAACAAAATGATGAAATCATCATCGATGAATATATTCACAAACACGCCATTGTTTGAAGTCGTCTTGTTGTAACCCTACTCCCCCATAACAGACTCAAACTTCATGTACCATTGTCATGGTGCCTGCTTCAAGCCGTCAAACTTTTGTTGAGTTTGCACATGAAATCCTCGCTTCCCTTCTTCTTGAAGCCTTGCAACCAAACATTTGGAGATTTTTGTATGATACATCTCTTCTCGACCAAATCTTCTCTGGTGCTTCGAAATCCAGTGAAACGCTAGGTGAAAGGTTTCACACATGCACTACTTCTAGTAGCGCTTCTCCCCATAAAGAGTGGAAATTTTTAGTGCGAGAGTAAGCACCTGACTCTCTCCATCAAGGTTTTGTTCCTCCGCTCCCCATAAAGAGTGGGGCAATTTTGAGTACAAGATCCTCATCTTGCTTCTCCAGATATGAAAGTTTGTACCGGTCAAACTAACCATCTTGCTTGGTGTTGCCTCCATGGGTACTGGGGTCATATACCACTGTTGGGGCGCATTGGATATGAATCGAGTGAATATATTAAAATATTAAATCACATCAAGTAAATACCCAAGAACGATTAGCGTAAAAACCACCATAGGGATGAGATGCTACATCCACTTTAGACCCACTACAGCTTATCGTAGCTCCCATAAGTCAGGAAACAATTTACTTTAGTAATTTAACACCACAATATACCACAACATTCACAAATATGCCAAGCACTAAACAGTAAGTTAATAAGACCGGAATTTACGTAGTTCCTCTCCAATGCGGAGAGTACATCTACGGCAGCAGTGAAATTCTATCACTACACAAAGAGAAAAAAGAAGACGTACAGAGAAAAATGATTGGTGACGGATGATTTAAACAGAAGGCACCTTCATTTTATACACAATTTGAAAGAGAGAGCAAAATAAAGAAGGCAGTTGGAAAAATGCAATTGAAGGGAAAACAATCAATTTTTCGGTGGAATTAATTTTGGCAGTGGAAAAACTCCATTTCTTTATTTAGAGTCGGGACCAACAATTCCAAGAAATTATGTTAAAGAATTTTCAATAAAATACACATAAATTTACTATTTGTAATAAAGTGACATGCCTATACTCAATTAATAATGAAATGAATATTAAATGTCTTCACCGCTAATTATTAATGAACATAATATTTATTTATTTTCTCCTCCAACTCTCGGTGTGCTCTAACCCAAAATATGAGTAGGCTTCAAACATGAATTTTAAGGTAATTTATATCAATTACTCCTTAAATTTGATGCATACCAACTGTAGTCCATCATTTTACAAATTTTATCCTAATCGCGCCAACGTGGATTTTAAGGTATCAATTGCTCCTCAAATTTGATTACATACCAACTTTAAACTTTCACCTTTATAAATTTTATCATAATCGCTCACTAAGTTAAATTTAATATAAATCGATTCCTTAAATCCAACCCACCCATAATCAATATAACATTAAAATTGGATGAATAAAAAATGCAAATCCAAGTCTATCTAAATGAACATAGTAGCAAAAAAAACCAGTATTCATAATTATTCTTATCGCTGGACATCAAGGTTCTCTTCACAGTTCGTATATAATCCTAATTTATTGACCAACAATAAGTATTATCTATCATAAAGATAGATTGTTTCACAGTCTACAACTAGGGTATTTGTCAGGGTTGCCATCCCATTAAAAAATAAGGCATAAAGATAAAGAAACCTCATCAACAATCATAATCGATAGAACGAGATATAATAAAGTGACATAAGTTGTCGATATATCAAGCTGACAATATAACAACATGATCATACACATAATATTCCTTATGTCCACATATATTAGAAACTAATGCTTGCCTATTCCTTTACAAATTATGTATTATGGTTATATAATTAATATGGATTGAACATGAAACCAATTCTTATAGATTGATTTGCATTTGGATGGATCGAATATGAATATGAATTTATAAATTTTAAGCGGTCTGATATTAATCAAAATCGAATTTGACCAAAATTCTTACAATAATTTTTCCCGTCTATCAAAGAACTTTGAGTTCCATCCCCATCTATATCTCAAAGGCATTTCAAATGGAATGCCTTCCCATACCATTACCAAACGTTAGTTTAGGTAAATCTTTAACCATAGATTTGCGTAATATTTTGGAGTGAAAGTTCATAACTAGTCACAAGAGAAACATAGCTAGTTACATTTTTGGATAACTAGATAATAACTAATTTGGTTACACAAAATTGTGAAATTCAATATTTAATTACAAATTTGATCGACGAAAGGAAAGGTCATAAGGGAAAACAACAAGGTTAGCTACACACTATTGTGAAAATAACTAATTCTACATCAATTTTATAATTAGTGATTTAATCGTGTAACTGATTACAGATAATTATAACTAATTATTTTTGTGTAACCAGTTATACTACTTAGCTACATCAAACACAACAATTGTTGTTGGAGTCGGTGCCTTGATTTCGACGAGTTCGATTGGAATTGAGATGACGACGTGAGAAGAGAAATGTTTGACAATGAGCTTTCTTGATCTCCTTCCGCTAATGATCTCCCACGCACTTGTCTTAATAGATAAGATCAATTGGTCTTTCATTAACTTAAGCCCAATACAATCAAAAAAATAAAAGCTTTAATAGGAACTGCTCCAAATGTAAAGAAGTCTTCTTCTTTTTCTTCCTGTCGCTCAGCAGAGTACAGAGAACGATGAAGCTTCAGTACTTCAACGGAGGAAATCAAATCCTTCCTCCCAGCCAGCTTAAAATGATCCATGATGGCGGATGAGTTCCTTTGCGACCCGAAATTCGAACTCAAAAGCAAACTTGGTGGGGATTATGTATGCTCAGGATATGTAAAATCCAGCTGGAAAAAACCTTTGAACAGCCAAACAAGATTCTAAAATGAAAATCTCATCATAGACCAGTTTGAATATGAAGAATTGAGAAACTTGGATGATTATCAAATAATGGCGAAACTACGATGTCGAAGCAATGGCATGGTGCAAGAAATTTGCACAAGTTTGGAGGTTTAACACAATAAAAAAGATATAGACGAAACGTGATTCCAACTAAGAGAACTTTGGTGTCCAACGATATAAGAGTCAGTGACCAGAGATCTGCATAACTGGAAATCAAGGATTGGATACATTCTGATTTCTGAACGTATCGTGATACAGAGGAAGGAAGAAGTATGGAGACGAAGATCATAACAGTGAGTTTGCTCAGTGCGTGAAGGATCGTGAGGCTGCTGGGAATTTTTTTTTTTGACAGAAAGGCTGATGGGAAAAAGAGGAGGATTGTTTTGATTTCTGCACTGGTCGTCTTAAACGTACCCAAGCAAAACTACAAGGCCATCGTTTCCAAGTTGTTGTTGAAGGTGCATAATAGCCTAATAGGACATGGCTGACACACTTAAGGATTGGAGAGTAATTAGTTACAAGTTCTTTTATCTTTAAACTTAATCGTTTGAGTTTGGATTCTTGTGATGCCTCAATTGAATGTTATATGAGATTATGTTATATCTATCTCAATTGTTCGTGTTGATGGTATAATAGATTATTTGCACTAAATGTGTTAAAAGAGTTTTTTTTCATAGAGTGAACTAGTCTGAGAAGCTTTGTGTTATGGTTATGAACGTTTGGTCGAGACTTAATTTAGGTTAAGTCTAAATATATGGTTGGGACAGGATAAATTTTGAGGAAAAAAATGAGAATTGGAAACGTATCGGGGGAATATTTTTCTTTTGGTGTAGTCTGTCCTTGTATAGCTTCTTTAGGTAAGGCTCTCGTAACCTTTTTTTGGACGGTGAATCTTTGTTGGGTGATCTGAATCAGGGTGATGTTTCTAGGGTCGAGGCTATAGTCAAGCTAGGGCTTCTTCTCATCGACTAGCCCATTGTTGGGTAGGTGCTCTAAGAGTGTGAGGCTCATTCCTTAGGTGGGAAGCCTTTTATCATTCGTGTTTGTATCGATTTAGTTCATCCCATTCTGTTTACACCAAAATATATTTTTAGTGAAATAAAATAAAAAAGGAATATATATATAATGTGAAAACAATGAGATAAGTTTAATGAAAAATAATTACGGATCATGCCATCATATTAGTGTAATGGTAAATAATTACGTTTATGCCATCATGCTATCCTACTGGTAAATAATTACGATTATTGGCCATCGTGTAATTCTTGTCTAATGGCGATATTTTGGTACTACCATCTAGTATTCTATCCAAGTGCCATACATAGCACTACTGCCATCCAAGATCATCATCCTATTGATGACTCATGTTCACACTCCAGGGTATCTCACCAACAAGATAATACTAAAGCCAAAGAGAAAAAAGAAACCGTCAACGCACGATCCAATAGCAGATGAGAAGGAGAGGAGATCGTGCCCATGATTTACGATGTGGGAGGTAACTTCCATGACAATTTCCTTCTCCAGTGGTAGTAACTTTTTACGACGTCCTATAAATACAATAAAGCAATCAATGGAGAAAGAGAGACAAAAATCTCATCGAGCAAACACTCTGCCCAATTTATGTTTCATCATAGTCATAGTCTTTTTGGTTTAGAGCTCTATCAGAACCTCCATAGAGTAGTCGTAGATAGAAGTAGATAGCCATCATAAGCATCAAACACTGTTGTTCGAACTTTGTTTGAAGATGTGTGAATCGTGAGTATTTAATCCATTTCTAAGAAGTCAAAAGCGCATTTATTGTGTTTTAGATCACAAGAACTGTCCTTCTAGAAACACATTCATTGAAGTTCATTTCCTATGCCACTATTTAGTTTAGTCAACTTGGGTTCAATGACGAGTATGTCATCTACAAACAAGACTAATAATGCTATTTTACTCCCACTAAATCTCTTAAAAACACTAGCTTCCTCTCTCCATATGATGAAGTCAAAATTCTTGACACATTAATCAAATCAAAGATTCCAACTCCCTTATGCTCACTTAAATCCATACTAGATAGTGTTTCGGCACGTTAGTCGACTTTATATTTTTCTTTCTGACTTTACTATTGACAACCTAAATAAATAAGCTGACAAATTTTTGGCCCGTTGGCCGATTTGAAAATTCTCTTATTGTACTACTTTTAACATAAATAATTCAATTGAATCCTAAATAATGGTCAATAACTATTAAAGTTTTCCAAAATTAAGAACACTAGTTTAAATATTCATTGCAATCAACCAACAAATTCATAGTACTCATTGGTATGTTAGTCGCATTATGCTAATTTTAATCTTTAATGTGTTTAAAATTTACCGAATGAAGTTCAACCTCTAACTTATAATGCTAATGAGTTAAAATGATTAATTATCGAGATGAAAAAATGTGTATCTCCAAATGTCAACACTATACTTCAATTTAGTGTCTACTATACAAGAAGTAGTATGAATGTCTATAACCAAAAGTATTCTACTAACAGTAGAAGCCTCTTCCTTCTAAAATCCATCTTCGATTAAAGGGCCTAGCCTATATGTAAGTGCTTTGTGTGTATAACACATCTCTTTCCTTTATTTAATACATAAACATTGCTACCCTTATCACCATATCCGACGTGGTTCAACAAGAGGTGAATGCTCCACGCATGCACCTTGCACCATCCACCTTGGCTTGATGCACATATACTATGCACAGTGCACCTTGGTATGGTGCATTTCCAACATGCACCGTGCAACTTTGAACAGTGCACTACCACCATGTATAATTGATGACGTTCGATTTAAATAATTTATCTCCCTCATTTAAGAGACATTTCATGCACAGTAGTATAAATTTAGGTAGAAGGTTAGGGTGTTTCTTGTATTTTATACGTTTATCTCGATTTAGTGTTTCAGATCCAGTCGAGGTCCATTTGATGTCGTTTTGGAGTGTTCTTGATAGATTTCAGGTGCATTACGGTATTCAGAATTAAAGTAAGAATCAATTCTACATCGCGGGACAACTTGGAAAGTGCAAAGATATCTACTTGGTCGGAAAACGTTGCAGTTTCATATTTTGAAAATATCTCCTAGGTCAGATTTACTACAACTAGAAATACAGGAGATTATGCGTTTTAGGTCAAAAAGTGCGGCACACTTTCTGACTATCTTAGGCGCACTTTTGGACGACCGTCAGACATAAGGAATTCTTCTCTATAAAAGTACATCTCTTCCTCATAATTAAAGAGACTCTTTTGGACGAATTCCAGAGAAAAATTAGAGATTTTTGAGCAATAAGAAGATAATACTCCAAGGAGCTCGGATCGGACAACATAATCAAGATCGATGATACCCGTTCTTCGAAGATCTTCGACGAAATTAGGTTTTTCTATATTTCTCTTATAACCCTTGTTTTTCATGATTATGAGTAGCTCAACTCCTTGTGCTTAGATTAGATGAACTCTAGGTGATTTCCTTATGAACGAATGATTTGTAGACTTTAACGATTTATGCGAGTTGGATGAATTTCAGTTTATGAATGATTTTGATATGTTTTTTCCTGTTCAATTTGAATAGTATCTTGTTAGAATTATGATAGCCCAAAAAGATCTTCCATTTCTTAGAACACTGAAATTAAGCAGCTAAGTTAATCGTTAACCCTCACCGGGAGCGAATAGACTAGTCCATCGTGAGTGTAGTTCTCGTTTGTTTTATCGTCTAGCGGATTTCAGATCTTTGACTCGAAAGAGCATACTGGGATAGTTGATAGGTAGTAGATTAGCAAGACCTTAAAGCGCTTGATTCGATTAGAGAAGTACTATCACGGTGAACTGAATTCATATTGTCTTTGCATAAATTGTTGAAGTTGTCTGTCATCTGTGAATTTGAATAGCCTAGGGAAAATTTAAAATGTTGGTGAAACCTTGTTTATATGATTATTATTGTGTAGTTGGAGGGAAAGAATGGAATGCTTTCGAAGATAGTGAGCTTATAATAGGTATTAAGCTATGGTTGGTTCCGAATTGGGATGCTATGAGAAGGGACCAGTCGATCTTAATTGATCCGACTCGGTGAAGGAGTGCGTTTGCTGCAAGGTGGAGGTTTATGGTTTTACTTTCAACATGCTGGAGTTGCTAAAGATGCAAACTAACATGCTATTCACCTAGCTGCTTTACCACCTCTGAATCAACAACTTGGCGTTGAGAATGAAGAACATCAGGATGAAGGAGGTGTAATTGAACATCTGGACACTAAGAATGGAGGTATACTTGTAAATGGTGGTGAAACCTCAAGTTTTATATCTTAATCGTTGATATGTTTATTGTTTATTGGCAGTCCTACAAGGACATGTTGTGGTTGAAGGAGGCTTAATTGAACTACTGTATACTGAGAATGGAGGTATAATTTCTTTTTTGTTATAGATGGTGGTGAAACTTCAAGTTTTATATCTTAATTGATATGTTTATGATTTATTGGCAGTCCTACAAGTACATGTTGTGGCCGAAGGAGGCTTAATTGAAGTACTGGATGTTGAGAATGGAGGTATACTTCCTTTTTAGCTTTTTTATCACTAAATGGTGGTCAAACTTTCAGTCTTAATCTTAATTGATATTTTATGGTTTATTGGCAGTCCTACAAGGACATGCATGGCCGAAGGAGGCTTAATTGAACTACTAGATGCTAAGAATAGAGGTATACTTCCTTTTTAGTTTTTTTTTATCTATAAATGGTGGTGAAACCTCGAGTTTTATATCTTAATTGATATGTTTGTGGTTTATTGACAGTCCTACAAGGATATACTGTGGCCAAAGGAGGCTTAATTGAAGTACTGGATGCTGAGAATTGAGGTATACTTCCTTTTTAGCTTTTTAGCTGTAAATGGTGGTGAAATCTCAAGTTTTATATCTTAATTAATATGTTTATGATTTACTAGACATGCTGTGGCGAACCAACAAGATTAAGATCAAGCTGTGGAGAACCAACAAGATTAAGATTAAGCTGTGGAGAACCAAAAAGATCAAGATCAAGCTATGGAGAACCAGCAAGATCAAGATCAAGCTTTAGAGAACCAACAAGACCTACTAGAAGAGGGTGTGCAGAACCCCGTTCAAGATCAAGGTATAACAACATCCTATTTAAGCTGAACCTTGAGGTGTATATATTTATTGCTTATGAAACTATGATATAAATGTTTTATTATGTGCTTTTTGATTTAGTGCTAGGACAAGCACATCAAAATGCTGAAGGATTTGAAGCTAAACTTTTTGCTGCTTTTGTTGCTCAGCCCTCTGTGCACGATCACGTCAATGCCATTATAAGGAATTCAATTGTGTCATCATGGAAACAGAAGGTGAAAAACAAGATCAATGCTATGGAGCTGAGCACTATAGTTGAGAATAGTGACTTTTGACGGTTTGAAAAGATAATTACTTGGTAGAGAGTAGTAATAAGATTGCTAACCTCTTTAATAGTCCTCTTGTTTCCTCACTTCTTTTTTCTCTTTTTGTTGTAGTTTTCCCCCCGATGTGTAATGGAAACAGTAAACAAGAGAAAATCCTCTAATAAAACTTTCGTAATAACGTCGGGGAACCAAGAGTGCAGATTAGTTAGAGGCTCCCGCGGAAATGAGACCAAAACATAGTTAAAAGTAAGAGAAAAGAGTGAAAATCAACGGAGGCATTAATGACAAGTAGTTCATGTACATATGAGCGTGAGAAGTAGAGGGGGTGGGATTATACCAACACTAATGCAGTGGATCCCATCATAACTCTAAAGTTGAACGTACTTGGTAGAGAGTAGTACTAAGATGGGTGATCTCTTCAATAGTCCTCTTATTGCACCGCTTCTCTTTTCTATTTTAGTTGCAATTTTTCCACCAAGGTGATATGGAAACGAGACCAAAATGTAGTTAAAAGTAACAGAAAAGAGTGAAAATCAAGGGAAGACGTAATGACAAAGTAGTTCATGTACATATGAGCAGGAGAAGTAGACGGGTGAGATCATACCACCACTAATGCAACGGATCCCATCATAACTATGAAGTTAAGTTTACTTGGTCAAGCATAGTACTAAGATGGTTGACCACTTGGGGAGTTCTCTGTTGCGCCCCTTATTTTTTCTATTTTTGTTTCTATTTGTTCCCTGAGGTGGAATGGAAATGTTTAACAAGGCAACATTTTTTAATAGAACTTACATAATGACGTCGAAGAGACGAAAGTGCTGGTTAGTTAGAGGTTCTGTTGGAAACGAGACCAAAACGTAGTTAAAAGTAAGAGAAAAGAGTTCAAAACAAGGGTGGAAGTAATGAAAAAGTAGTTAATGTACATATGAGCGGGAGAAGTAGACGAGTGAGATCATACCAGCACTAATCAAGAGGATCCTATCATAACTATGAAGTTAAGCTTACTTGGTCAAGAGTAGTACCAGGATAGTTGACCACCTGAGGATTCCACTTTTTGAGCCCCTTCTTATTTCTATTTTTGTTAGTATTTTTTTCCAAGGAGTAATGGTAACGTGTAACAAGACAACATCCTTTACAAGAACTTAAAAAATGACGTTGAGGAGATGATAGTGTGGGTTAGTTCGAGGTTCTAGTGCAAAACTGTCCAAAACGTAGTTTAAAGTAAGATATAGGAGTGAAAATTAAAGTAGGAAGTAATGAAAAAGTAGTTTATGTACATATGAGCGGGAAAAGTAGAAGGGTGAGATCATATAGGCACTAGTTCAGTGGATCCCATCATCTCTCTAAAGTTGAACGAACTAGGTCGAGAGTAGTACTAAGATGGGTGACCTCATGAATAGTCTTGTTGTTGCACCGCATCTTATTTCTATTTTTGTTGCAATTTTTCCCCCGAGGTGTAATGAAAACGTTTAACTGGACAACATCATTTAATAGAACTTACATAATTACCTCTTGAATAGTCCTCTTGAAACGTGATCAAGACATAGTTAAAAGTAAGAGAAAAGAATGAAAATCAAGGGAGGAAGTAATGAAAAATTAGTTCATGTACATATGAGCGGGAGAAGTGGACAGGTCATATAATAGCAACACTAACGCAGGGGATCCCATCATAAATTTATAGTTAAGCGTGCTTGGTCAAGAGTAGTAACAAGATGGTTGACCAGTTGAGGATTCCTCTTATTGCGCCCCTTCTTTTTTTCTATTTTTTTCTATTTTTTCCCCAGAAAGTAATGGAAATGTTTAAAAAGACTACATCGTTTAATAGTACTTACATAATGACATCGAGGCCAAAACGTAGTTAAAAGTAAGAAAAAGGAGTGAAAATCAAGGGAGGAAGTAATGACAAGGTAGTTCATGTACATATGAGATCATACCAGCACTAATGCAGCAAATCCCAACATCACTCTAAAGATGAACGAACTAGGTCGAGAGTAATACTAAGATTGGTGACCTCTTGAATAGTCCTCTTGTTGCACTGCTTCTTTTTTCTATTTTTGTTGCTATTTTCCCCCAAGGTGTAATGGAAAAGTTTAACAATATAACATCCTTTACAAGAACCTACATAATGACCTCTTGTTGCACCGCAATTTCCCCCTAGGTATAATGGAAACATTTAACAGGACAACATCATTTAATAGAACTTTCATAATGATGTGGAGCATCCGAGAGTGTGGGTTAGTTCAAGGCTCTGGAGAAAACATGACAAAAACGTAGTCAATAGTATGAGAAAAGAATGACAATCAAGGGAGGAAGTAATGACAAAGTAGTTCATGTACATATGAGCGGGAGAAGAGTACTGGTGAGATATTACCAACAATAATGCAGTGGATCCCATCATAGCTCTATAGTTAAGCATGTTTGGCCAAGAGTAGTACCAAGATGGTTGACCATTTGAGGAGTCCTCTTGTTGCGCCATTTCTTTTTTCTATTTTCGTTGCATTTTTTCCCCCGAGGTGTAATGGAAACGTTTAAAAAAACAAAATCCTTTAATAGAACTTACATAATGATATCAAGTAGACTATAGTGCGGGTTAGTTTGAGGATATGGTGGAAAGAGAGCAAAGCGTAGTTAAAAGAAAGAGAAAAGAGTGACAATGAGGAGAGGAAGTAATGACAAACTAGTTCATATACATATGAGCGAGAGAAATAGACAGGTGAGATTATACCAGCACTAATGCAGCAAATCCTATCATAACTATGAAGTTAAGCTTACTTGGTCAAGAGTAGTACCAGGATAGTTGACCACCTAAGAATTCCTCTTGTTGCGCCCCTTCTTATTTCTATTTTTCTTGCAACTTTTTACCGAAGGAGTAATGGAAACGTTTAACAAGACAACATCCTTTAATATAACTTACATAATGACGTCGAGGAGAAAATAATGCGGGTTATTTCGAGGTTCTGGTGGAAACGAGACCAAAACGTAGTTAAATGTAAGAGAAAGGAGTGAAAATCTAGGGAAAAAGTAATTCCAGAGTAGTTCATGTACATATGAGCGAGAGAAGTAGACGGGTGAGATCATACCAGCACTAATGCAGCGGATCCCATCATAACTCTATAGTTAAGCGTGCTTGGTCAAGAGTAGTAACAAGATGGTTGATTAGTTGAGGATTCCTCTTGTTGCGCCCTTTCTTTTTTCAATTTTTTTTGCCATTCCCCCCCCCCCCAAAGAGTATTGGAAACGTTTAACAAGACTACATCCTTTAATACAACTTACATAATGACCTCTTGAATAGTCCTCTTGTTGCATTCCAATTTTCCCCCTAGGTGTAATGGAAACGTTTAATAGAACAACATCATTTAAAAGAACTTACATAATGATGTCCAGGAGCCGATAGTGCGGGTTAGTTTAAGGTTCTGGTGGAGTCGAGACCAAAACTTAGTTAAAAGTAAGAGAACAGAGTGGAAATCAAGGGAGGAAGTAAGGACAAAGTAGTGGATGTACATATGAGCGAGAGAAATAGACGGGTGAGATCATACGAGCACTAATGCAGCGGATCCCATCATAACTCTATAATTAAGCTTGCTTGGTCAAGAGTAGTAACAAGATGGTTGGCCAGTTTGGGATTCCTCTTGTTGCGCCCCTTCTTTTTTCTATTTTTGTTGCTATTTTCCCCCCAAGGAGTAATAGAAACGTTTAACAAGACTACATCCTTTATAGAACTTACATAATGACCTCTTGAATAGTCCTCTTGTTGCACCGCAATTTCCCCCCTAGGTGTAATGGAAACGTTTAACGGGACAACATCCTTCAATAGAAGTTACATAGTGATGTCGAAGAGACGATAGTGCAGGTTAGTTCGAGATTCTGGTGGAAACGAGAGCAAAACATAGTTAAAAGTAAGAAAAAAGTGAAAATCAAGGGAGGAAGTAATGGAAAAGTAGATCATGTACATATGAGAGGGAGAAGTGGACAAGTGAGATCATACCAGCACTAATGTAGCGGATCTAATCCTAACTATGAAGTTAAGCTTACATGGTCAAGAGTAGTACTAAGATGGTTGACCACATGGGGTGTCCTCTTGTTGCGTCCCTTATTTTTTCTATTTGAGTTCCTATTTTTTCATCGAGGTTTAATGGAAACGTTTAACAAGACAACATAGTTTAATAGAACTTACATAATGACGTGCAGGATTCTAGAGTGTAGGTTAGTTCGAGGCTCTGGCGGAAACGTGATCCAAACATAGTTGAAAGTAAAAGAAAAGAATGACAATCAAGGGAGAAAGTAATGACAAATTAGTTCATATACATATGAGCGGGCGAAGAAAAATAGAATTTATGATACAAATTTGAGGTAATGATATAGTTAGTTGAGTGTTAATAGTTGTGTATAGAGGATTAGAAACATTCTTTAGTACGGTAGGTATCGAAATATACACCGCATAAATATATCTTTAAGGGTGTGAGAATCGGTACAATTAAAGACTCCGTAAATATGTTGCAGCTAACAAAATCTACTAGAAGGGAAAAACGACAGAATTTTTTTCAAAATTTCTGTTTGGTTAAAATTTAGCAGTAGTCTTCATGCAAAGTATATGCAACGTAGACATGAAAACCCACAAAAAAAAAGTGTAAAGGAACAAAATGGCCTTTGTTGTGACACCATATTCTTCACCGTTACGTTCAAGTCATAAACATTGAAGTTGCCGAACGTACAAAACCAAGAGGGAACGAAATAAAAACAAAGGACATTTCATTGTCGTTTACCTAATGTTTATATTGTCGTCTCATGCATATTTTAATCTGCTTGACCATTGCCACGAACTTTAATTAGCTTCTTCATATTCTTGCCGTTCGATCGGTAACGCTGTTACTGTCTCCACTTAATTTGCACCTTCATATATATATATACACGTATCAGTACTGTTCCGTAGTATCCAATAATTAAAGGAACTCCAGCAACCCAAACTTCTTACAACTACTCTCTCTATCACCTTTGACTATGTCTAAATTGTATTTGGTGTTTGATGCATGCATTTCTGCATTCAACGCGGAGGTTAGCCGGCGTCCGTACCATCGTAACTGCGACTGCGCTCTTCACAAGAACAAGAAGGGTTACCGTGGCGTTAGAAAGGAGAGCAATACTATTACTCGACCGTGTTTGACGAGGTCTGTGACGTTTCCGATCGACAAGAAAACGGCGACCAAGATCAACCAGCGTTGTCGACCCCACCAAACTCATTGTCTTGAAACCAAAAAGGAGGCGACTAGTGACATTATGGCGGCCGGATTTTGAGGTCGTTGGTGATGGTTATTACAAATTATTTTGGAGCTACTTGTTACTATATATGTACTCAAAACATTCATCGTTGATTCTGGAATCCTATAGCTGGGTTTCCATTTTGATTAGGACTCCGCAGGGTACATAGTCGGATCTAATTACTATATACTCAAGCATTCATCATTGATTTTGGAATCGTATAGCTGGGTTTTTCTTAGGAGCTAATTACTATATACTCAAACATTCATTATTTATTGTTTTCGAGGTATTTGAATTTGTAAATTTAATTTGTTTGGGATGAATGATATGTTTCATTTCAAATATATAAAAAATTCTGCATGGCCGTTTCTGAATGTGCTTGCTACGTTCTTTAATGTGGTTTTCAACTCTTGTTGTTGGTGGACATGGAAAGAAAATACCCAAAAAACTGAAAAATGTCACTATCTTCAATCACCACATTTTCGATATAAATTTTTTATTACCACCTATTGAATTTTCCATTAAAAATATCATAGGTGGTAATAAAAAATTTAATTGGTTTTCTCATCCTTTTAATCTCCACATTAATCTCGTGGATCTACCAACGCCGGAAACATCCGCCTCCGCTAACATCCACCTGATGCATTACTCGCCGCCGGAATTTCTCGTCGGAAAGGTGAGATATGCTTACATTCTCGTTGGAACTTGTCCTAATGATGCATTACTCGCTGCCGGAATCCGTCGTCGGAAAGGTGAGATATGCTTATATTCTCATTGGAACTTGTACTAATCGGCGGATATCTAGAGTTGCAATTGTAGGAATGCATAGTTCCTAATCCTACATCCACCAAAATCAAACGAAACACACAAAAACACAAACAAATGAAGCAAACAAAAAATCTAACAAATAGAAAAACGTGGAATCGAATTTAGAACGGAAGAAGAAGATGAAGCTGAGATAATCGAGTCGTCAATTTGCCGATGAAAGAAATAAGTGTAACGAAGAGCAGATCAGAGGATTGAGAGAAGCTTGTATGATTTCTGAAAGAATAATAATTTGCCACAAGATTTGTGATGAATAATAATTCGTGGGGCGTATATGATTGTAATCCTTGTATATATAGATTTGTGGTGAATAATAGTTCGGGTTTGATTGGGAGGGCAATCATCGATTAACATCCTTGTATGTCTCTTTGCCCAATCGCCATTGATGGGGTTTTTGGTCCTTGTTGGTTGCCTTGCTAATAAAGCTTACCAATTGCTATTCGTTGCTCAGGTTATAATGCTAGCTAGTGATTCAGACTCTGATATGTTGGTGAAAATTCAATCAATAACTTCAAAACAATGCAGTATCATTACTAAAGTTGATGCACTGCATTTTGTCTATTCAAAATCCATTCCCTGGTCTAATGGCTACTTGTGGATCAACGGTGTTCCAGAGATCTAAGAAGACCTGATTTCCAGGAACGGTTTCTTCCCACTAATCCGATCTGTTGTTGATGATGATGATCACAAGGAGATAGGGCGATTACGGTGGAGAGCTTTCAGAGGCTGCTGCTATAAATAGCAGATCAGCAGATCAAGCATCATTATCGAAAATCATACAATTCTTATCTCCCTGAATTCTGAGTCTCAGTTCTTTAGATTAGTTTCCAACTCTCGAGTTGTTCTACCACATCTGGAGGGATTAACCATCTTCAGTTGCAAAGGGTATAATTTGTATACGGGAAATTTTGACAAAGTGCTACCAACAAAGTAAAAATGCCAGACTCATCGCTTCTAGGAAGCTCCAAGTCAAACGGCCAAGGAACAAAAACTACTAACTATTAACATTCTACATATTGATACAATCATCAAGCCTCTTCTCATCCATTATCGCATTAACTTTGACAGTAACTTTCTCCGTTATAGTTCTAGCAGTAGTAGCAGCTGTAGTGTGAGATCCATCAAAAACTCTTTTGCACCGTTCTTTCCAAATAGAAAAGACCACCAGACACCATATAAGCCTCTTAGTCTTATGCAGCATAGACTTACTTTTCCACAAACTACAAGCAGCAACAACATTTTCCTCCCAATCAGACTTACTGGAAAGTTTAGGAAGGAGCATACTAAGAATTTCCTGAGAGAAGCTATAACAGAAAAATAAATGATTTCTAGAATCAACCCCATTGCTGGAAAGAACACAAGAAATATCAACAGTAATCACCCAGGTTGCAAGCTTCTCACGAACTACAAGGTGATCATTAAGAACCAGACGCCTAATGACACTGGAACTGGGAATCTGCCACACATTCTAGATGAAATTACTCTAAGGCACCATATCCTACTTTGGCCTAATGACATCCAATACACGACGAATACAAAACCGGGACATAAAGCATTATTCCAAAGAACCAGATTCCCTTCTTAAACAGTAATATGAGTTCTAGAAAACTTACGTATTTTCACGAATAGAGGTTTTTTAGACCAATTCCCCATCTGCTTTGGGGAAAGTCGTAAATTTCCAAGTCACTTTGCAATGCCCACCATCGAGTTTTCCCCACAAGAATTTATTGCATAGATGCTCGATGTCTTAAAGGAGAGTCTTAATAACTGAACTGGACGAAAATCCTTAGCCTTAGTAGCATTGATCTTCTTAGGAATCAAAATCATACTAACTGAATTCACAAAATTTGGCAATTTCTCCCCTTCAAAGAAGTAGATTACTACATCAGTAACATCATCAACAACTATCTACCAACAACTTTTAAAAAACCTAGTAACCATCAGGTCCTGGAAATTTATCATTATTCATCTAAAAGAAGCTTGCTTCACCTCCTCCCTAGAAACAGATTCAGTTAGTTTATCCCGCTGCTCCTAAGTGAGCTTACGCTGAATAAGATTGTGAATGTCCACTTTGCTAACAACTGCACTGGTTCCCACCAAGGTAGTATAAAGCGAGATAAAAGTACTACCAACGCTATCAAAATCATCCACAAGAACTCCACTTTATGATTTAATCTGTCTAATAGTGATTCTCACCTGCCTGGATCTGACATGATCAAAAAAGAATTTCGTACACCCATCACCAGCTTGAACCCAATTTATACATGCTTTCTGCCTCAAGTAACTAACTTCAGCCTCTTTAATTTTCTCAACTTCCATAATACTCCTCTTAACTTCTTCCATTCGATGAAAAGAAGGGTCAGAAAAAACCCTCAACCTTTTCCTTTCAAGACTCAGGTCAGAGAGAGGTGGTGAATATAGCTCCACTCGCAATGGCCAGCCGCCACCGGGCACGAAAGAAAGAGATGGCAAGCCATCTCATCACTAGCACCACAACACTCGCAACACTCTGCCCCTACTTTCAAATGTCGTTCTCGCAAGGACACCCTACTGGGCAACACCTCACATCCCAAATCTCCACGCATGGTGTTGGTTGAATGCTGACTTAGGAGGACAAACATCAACGTTCAATTCATTTAATGAAACGTAGCGTTTGATTTTAATCTCTAAGTTTGCAATAGCTAGTTGAAATCTCGATTACTGGTTTCATAATTCGACTCTCACCAGTATCTTCGAGTTCCTGGAAATCAGGAAGGTCAACAAGATGTTCTTTCCTCCCCCAGATCTGCAGCACGTTGATGATGATGATCTGAGAAGAGTAGATTGAGGCTTTCTATTAGCGACTGGAGTTCTTGATGAGTATAAATATCCTCATTTCCTTGAATGTATCGATTAATTCTCCTCTTCTCAAATTCTGAATCAACTAGTCTTACTTCTATCTACTTCCAGTACTCAATTAAATCACCATTGATTGAGTACTTGATGTGATCATCCTTTAGTTGCTAGATGATATCAGGATATTGCTTCGAAGACAGTGGCTCTGGACCCAATCACAATTGTTGTTGCCTTCTCTGTTTGTTCATTATAGTTTGTGTTTCCAGTTCGTTTCACAGTTCTGTTCTAGTTCTTTACAGTTGGTTTGTGATTAGTATATCTAGAACTCACTTATTCTAACAATTTCAAAGCAATATTATGAGTTCTAATGCAAGGATCATTGCCGACCTAATCAAACTCGAGTCATTGGAAGGAAGGATCCCCTCATCACTCATGTTGCCTCATCAGCATCGATCTCCATCATTGACATCACTAAAACTGCTGGAGACAAAGATGCTACTGGAAAGCCTACTGAACAAGACAAGGTCACCAAGTATGCCAAGGACAACAAAGCAGCCAGAGGCCAAATTCTGAATCACATGGTCAATTCCATCTTTGATTTGCTGGTTAACATGAAGTCTACAAAGGAAATTTGGGAACTACTACGAAGCAAGCATGGTGTAGATGATGCTGGATGAAAGAAGTATGTTGTGAGCAATTGGCTGTGATTTTCTATTCAAAGAGATAAACCAATCATGGAACAGGTTCACAGTTTTGAAAATCTGACCTCTGAGATTCTGTCAAAAGGAATGAAGATGTGTGAAGTGTTTCGAGCCAATGCCCTTATTGACAAGCTACCTGACTCCTTGACTGAGTACAAGCAGAAGCTGAGACACAAGAACAAAGATCTGTCACTAGTGGAACTTATTGGACATCTCAAGATTGAAGAAGCTAACAACTTGAAGGAAAAAGGTTCATCATATCAAAACCATTTATGTCAAAGCTCACCTTGCAGAATCCAACAAGCCAAGAACTTCATTTACCAAGAAGCCACACCGGAAAGAAAAGAGAGCTGCTCCTACAAAACGCCAGAAAAATCAGAAAGGTCAAAAAATCTCTCAAGAGACTGGACAGAAGGTTGGATTATATGTTTACGAGAGACATGGTCATTGAGCTTACCAATGTCACTTCAGAAAGACCTTTGCACCAAAAAAACCTCAAGCCAACCTAGTAGAGAAGGATGAAGACGATATCATTGCTGTTATGGTGGAGGCGAACGTTACTGAGAACAAAGTTGAGTGGATTGTCGACTCTGGTGCCTGCAAGCATTTTTGTTCATCCAAGGAGCTCTTCCCAGGACTGGAAGAATCAGACACTAGAGAATTGGTGTACATGGGGAATGCTAGCAGTGCTCTTGTCAGAGGAAAAGGGAAGATTCCACTCTCTCTTATCTCTGGAAAAACCTTGATGCTGAGTGATGTGCTGTTTGTGTCTTCTATGAGAAGCATTTTGATCTCTGCTGCTCTTCTTATTAAAGATGGTCTTATAATAGTTCTAGAGGGAGATAAGCTTGTGTTAACTAAGAATGGCATATTTGTTGGAAAAGGGTATCTTTCTAGAGGGTTATTTGTTGTTGTTTTTTACGAATTAGTAATTTTATTTCAGCAAAAAAATGAATGAAGCTCAAACATCATCCAAGTACATGCTACCACATGTTATCAACTATACTACTATAACTAGGCTAGTTGGCCGAGAAAGACACGATCCGCTCAATAATACTACTAAAAATATCATATGGAGACAACGATTGATTGTAGAAGACCCTAGAACATCGTTCCCTCCGGATAGAACTCACGGTGAAACACCAGATAAGCCTCTTCAACTTCAAGATATTGAAGCTTCTTTTCCATCATCCACAAGCAACATTAAAACAGTCATCCCAATTCACAAACCTACACAATTCAGGAAGGACACGCTTCATTACTGACTTTGAGTACTGGCAACCGAAGAATAAATGATCCCTACTTTCTTCCACAATTTCACATAACGGGCAGAAGGGATCACCTAAAGGATCCCATTTTGAAATTTTCTCTTTTGTAGCAATCTTCCCATTGATAATCAGCCAAGCAATCAAACTATGCTTAGGAACTCTGCAACTAGACCATAATAAGGCAGACCACTTTACATTAGCGGTTTTAGGTCTAATCGACTCCTAAACAATGCTAACCTTGTACTTCTTCATTAGTTACCTCCCCACAAGCCATTCTCACCACTGTTGTCATTTGAGACGTAATTGAACACAACATCTCAAAGCTTCATAATGTGAAGCTTCATTTGACACGTAATTGAACACAACTCCAGAGATCCCTTGTCTTAAGGCGATATTTATAAGCCCATACAACCCACAAAGATCCACTTTTAACAAACAGATTCCATAAATGCCTAATCACATTCGCATCATTTCAGCTCACAAGATCCTTCAACCCTAATCCACCTTCACTTTTTGGGTAAACCAAAAGGGTCTATGCAACCTTTGATCTACCCCCCACAAGAGTTTCCCAAAGAAATTTTGAGCAAATGACTTCAACTTCCTTAAGCAAAATTTTAGGCAACAAGAAAATCAACATCCAGTACTGCATAATGTCATTAACAACCGATTGAGTAAGTTACAACCTACCAGCATAAGAGAGCATCTTAGCTTTCTAGTCAATGATTCTACTTGTGATTTTATCAGTTAATTCACAGCAATCTTTTTTTCTTGAGTTTGCTAGCACTAAGGGGTACTCCAAGATATTGAAATGGCATTTTCCCCAAACCAAACCCAGTCAGCTGCACTAAATTATTAATCTCCCCTTGATCAACACTAGCAATAAACATCTCACTTTTTTCTGCATTATAACTCAATCCCGAATATGCCTAGAACTGAGCAAGAGTTTCCTTAACATCATCAATAGAGTTTCCATTAGCTTTAGCAAAGATTGTTAAATCATCTGCAAAGCATAGATGAGTAATCTTGATACTCTTACAATGAGGATGATAGTGAACTTCCCCTAAATAGAGTTTCCATCAGCTTTAGCAAAGATCATTAAATCATCTGCAAAGCATAGATGAGTAAGCTTGATACTCTTAGATTGAGGAGGATGATACTGAATTTTTCCTTGAATCGCAACTCTATCCAAAAGGGCAGATAAAACTTTCATAGATATCACAAACAAGTAAGGTGAAATAGGGTCTCCATGCCTGAATCCACACTTGGCAAGAAAGTAACCACATAGAGTACCATTAAAACTGAATGAAAGCATCGCTGATTTGAAGTAAGATTGGATATAATAAATGAAATTCTCAGGGAAGTGCATAGCTCTCAAAACATCAAGAATAAATTGTCATTCCACCGAATCAAAGGCCTTGCGAAGGTCAATCTTAAAGGTACACCTCGGTGAGACAGTTTTCTGATGATAACTTCGAATGATCTCATGAGCAAGGATGATACTATCACAGAAAAACCTCTCACGGATGAATGCCGACTGTGATGGACTAATAATGCGAGGAAGGACACAATGCAATCTGTTTGCCAACACTTTGGATATAAGCTTGTATACTACATTGCATCAAGATATGGGCCTAAAATCACTCATGTTGGTGACATTAAGGGGATCAAATCAAGAACCAACGAATTTACACCCTTAGGCAGATAACCACATTCAAAAGAACAGTTAACTACATCCATAATGCCCCTACCAATAATATCCCAACATTTTTTGAAAAAGAAGACAATATAACAATCAGGCCTAGTGCTTTCTCATCAGCCATAGCAAACAGTGCATTCTTTATTTGTTTATTCGTCACCCTTTCTACAAGTAAATCTTCATAGTCTTCACTAACGACTGACCAAATTAAACCACTAAGCTCACATGGAATAATGGCATAACTGCTACCCAACAAATTCTTATAATAATTAACAGCTTCATTAGACATGTCATCATGATCATCAAGCATATACCTAGCTGAATTAATAAGATGATGAATAGTATTCCTCACATAATGGGATTTAACATAGTTAAAGAAGAACCTAGAATTTCGGTCACCATTCTTAATTCCGAGCACTCTAACCTTCTGTTTGAGAATTCCTTTCTTCAGCTTTCTAAAGTTCATCATGATGCTGAATAGTCTTCTTAACATCAGTGAACTTTTCAACACTAGGAGAATTGACCTCTCTAACTTTAGCATGTTCAAGGGAAACAACAGCATTACTGACCCGATTATGAATATCAGAGAAATAACCAGCATTCAGCTCTTTTAAATGAGACTTCAAAATCTTCAATTTCCTATAAAGTCTAAAAAAACTAGTACAACAAATTCGTACATCCCAATCATCCCCCACCATGTCATAGGATGATTAGCCCAACATGAGAAGAATTTCAATGGCTTGGGGTAAGTGGGTAAGCTAACTTCAGTTTCCATCTTCATTGCACAGTGATCAGAAATACTTCCAGGGAAAGGCAACACTTTACTTGAATTAAACAAAATTCCGCAATGAGTGTTAACCAGAACCCTATCAAGACGTAGAAAAATAGGGTCATGCTCCCTATTGTTAATCCAAGTGAATTTAGGACCTGAATAAGGATGATCATTCAGTTGGCAATCACCGACACAGCTCAGAAATTCATCCATTCCAATAAACGAGGAAGGGGAATTTGAAGCTTCATCCAAACTAAGTATAGCATTGAAATCTCTTGCAACCATCCAGGGTTTAACAATAGAGATCAACGAAACAAGCTGAGCAAATAAATCCCTTCTCCCCACCAGACTTGTATCAGCATAAACGAAGATATAATAGCCTTGATTCACCGACATATGAATCATCTGAGAAGTCTTACACAGCATATGAATCATACCTTACCTCCAACTCAACCAGATTTTACCAAGAGTCCGATGAAAACATAACTCAGCCAGCCAGTCAAGAAAACGGGAAGAGAAAAGAGAAGCAGTTTTTTTTAATCTAACTCTAGACTCCAAAATTGCAACTATATCTATATTTCACTTACTAATTGTAGACTGGAGAACTTTAAATTTTTGCTGGGAGTTAAACCCATGCACATTCCAAACTAGGAGCTTCATTTATCCTTCTTACTCCTTTTACCTCCTCTACCTCGACCACGCTTGGGTAAAACTTTGCTATGACTTAGGTAGTCACCAAAAGTGGGTCTGACAGCAATATAACCAGTATTAGTAGAGCAAGCTATAGAGTGTGAAGGCGAATAAGTGGCCTGCTATCAAAAACTACTGATTCCAACTTAGAAATACCCAGATCAACCACAGGCTGAGGGATATGGAGCACTCCATCAATGACAACTTTCAACGATTCTGCAATGAATTCCACATCTGATTCAGGATCTGAAACAATAGCCGACCAAGACTTCTTCAGAGCTTCCGCTTGGGTTTTAGTCACCGGAATTGTAGAGAGAGAGGGAGGGATGGAAGGAAGGGATGATGAAGAAGAATGTGACTGTGTAATTCTTGGAATGTCGGAGGGAGGAGGAGAAAGAGCGAACACCATGAAAATAAGCAAGGGATGAAAACACTAGACATGAAAAAGAAACCAGAGGTCTCAGAGACCCGTTGACAAGACACCACCGTTGGCACGACCCTAAAGGAGTGCTCCCACAGAGGGGAACCTTACCGGTGACGGGCTTGAGAAAAAACACGAAGAACTCTCTTCAGGATGACAGGATTCACACATGGTCCACGCGCTAGCAATCGGAATCTTGGGAGATAAGGGTCCAGTTTGATTTTATTTGTTGTTGATGCTATCACTATTCTGAATAAAAATTGTTTTGCTTCTTCTTACTTGGCTGAGTCATTTGATCTGTGGCATGGTAGATTGATGAAGAAAATGAACATAATCCCTAGTCTTTCCCTAAATGCTTCGATCCCTAAGTGTTATGTGTCCATTGAGGCGAATTTTGTCAAGAAACCCTTTCCATCTGTTCTTTATGGAGACACTGTCTTGCTTGAGTTGATTCATTATGATCTTGCGATGTTTATGGACTTAGAAAGTAAAGGAGGAAAATGATACTATATTACTTTTGTTGATTATTTTTCCAGATACATTAAAATCTACCTGCTAAGGAGAAAGGATGAAGCTGAGCAATTATTCTTAACTTACAAAGCAGAAGTAAACAATCATCTGGAAAAGAAAATTAAGAGGCTCAGGACAGACATAGGTGGAGAATACAGCTCAAGCTTCCTGAAAGAAGTGTGTGAGCAAGTAGGAATCATACACGAGACAACTGCTACTTACTCTTCTAAGCAAAACGATTAATGCCATGCTCATTAGTTTTGGTTTGCCCTCTAATCTTTGCGGAGAAACTGCTCTTTCAGCTAACCATATTTTAAATCGTGTACTATCACAAGCTTAGTAAGACTCCTGATGAGCTTTGGAAAGGGTTCCCTCCTAACTTGAAATTTCTGAAAGTGTGTGGGTGCCTAGCTAAGGTTGGTTTGGTGGATCACAAAAGAACTTTAATTGGTCCCAAGACCTTTGGTGTAGTGTTCATATGTTATGCTACTAACAGGTTGCCTATAGGTTTTTAAGACTAGATGATAAGTCAATTTATGAGTACAGGGATGTGGAGTTCATAGAAGAAGTTTTCCCTTGCAACTCACCTAGTAATCTGAATGCTGAGACTGAGGAACACACTGAAGCATTAACTATAGATGAATCTGAGGAACAAGAAGACACCTTCTTGAGAAGAAGCAAGAGACAGAAAATCTCCAAAGACTTCTTATTTAGTTAATGCCAACAACTTTTACTTGCTTAATGATCTTTCTAATAATGTGTATTTTTCTGAACTAGAACCAGAAACCTATGAAGAAGCCATGAACTCACTGGAGGCAAGCTTCTAGAAGGAAGCTGCTGTAGTGAAATTGACTCAATTAGAGAAAAACATACCTGGGAAATTACTAATTTTCATAAAGGTTGCAGAGTAATAGATGCAAATGGATCTTCAAGAGGAAGCTAAAACCATATGGATCTGTGGACAGATAAAAAGCAAGGCTAGTGATCAAAGGCTACACACAAAAACACGGTTTGGACTTCTTTGATACCTACTCACCTGTGACAAAGATTTCTACAATTTGTATGCTATTTGCTCTTGCTTCCATTTTCAAGTTGCATGCGCATTAGATGGATGTGAAAACTGCCTTTTTAAATGGAGAGTTAAATGAGGAAATTTATATGGAGATTCCTCCAGGTTATTCAAAATATATGTCTAGGAATAAGGTATGAAAATTGAAGAAGTCCCTATATGGTCTTAAACAAGCTCCTAAACAATGGTTTGATAAGTTTAATAAGACTATTCTGGAGTTTATCATAAGTCGCTTGGTTCTGCAGAAGTTATTCTATGTCTATACGTTGATGATATGTTGATTTTCAGTTCTGCTATTGATGAAACCAAACGTTTCCTCTCTTCCAAGTTTGATATGAAATACATGGGAGAAGCAGATGTAATCCTTGGTATCAAGGTTTTAAGGTCAGAAACTGGATATAATTTGAACCAACATCATTATGTCAATAAAATAGTTCTATGTTATTAGAAGAGAACTCAGTTCCTGCTAAGACACCTTTTGACTCTAATCTCCACCTTAAAAAGAATGGAGGTGTTGCTTTAGATCAAACAAAATATGCTAAGACCATTGGTAGTTTGATGTTTCTAACAAATTACAGTTAACAGATTAAGTAGGTATATAAGCAACCCCAATGATGAGCATTGGATAGCTTTAACACGAGTACTCACATACCTGAAAGGAATAGCTAGTTGGGGAATAATATACTCTGGTCATCCCTCTGTACTAGAAGGATATTGTGATGCTAATTGGGTCACAAGCAAGGATTATGTGAGGTCCACCAGTGGTTTTGTCTTCACACTTGGAGGAGGAATTGTTCCATGGAAATCAACCAAGCAAACCTGCATTTCCAGATCAACTATGGAAGCAGAGTTTATAGCCTTGGATACTGCAACCTCAGGAAGCTGAGTTGTTGAGAGCTCTACTATCAAACATATCGTTAGGAGAAAAACCATCTCCCTCCATTTCATTGTTGTAAGATTCTCAGGCTACAATCTACGTTGCCAAAAGCTTAGTATAGGATGGAAAGAAAGGCATCTAAGGATTCATCATGAATCAGTAATAAGCCTATTAGAGACAGGGTTAATGTCAATGGACTATGTAAAGTCTGAGAAAATTTTGGCAGATCCCTTCACAAAGGGAATGAATAGGAAATCTGTTGAGGAAATTGCCAAAGAGATGGGATTGTGTTCCTAGTGTTGATGAATTCATGATGGAAACCCGTCTGTTTATTCAGAACGGTCAAACTAAGTCATGGAAAGAGTCAAAAGATTCCTGAGTAGATGCAGGAGTGGCACTACTGAATCTTCAGAATCTGAATGATCCCAGAGAACATGCAAGAGTAGCACTTCCGGATTCACAGATCAAGGTTCCTGAACCTGCAGTTGAGCAATAGGCTCCTGAGAGGCTGGCTGAGAAGCACCTCTGAGCCTAGAAGAAGTGAGGGTTGAGACAAACCAACATCAGTTCAGCTTAGAGATCATCTAAATAATGGTCTAACTGAAAGGATTCACAACCATAGTTACAGTAGTTTTATGGATTTGTTGAGTCATACAAACCACGAATGATGTTTGTTTTGATCCTAGTAATACTGGATTCCTAAATCTATCAAATTTTGTAAAATTGAGTGTTATTTAACTCCTTGAGGGATTAAATAAAAAGGACATAGCTTGATTGGTAATCATCTAAGAAGTCTCTACTTAGTTCAAAGCCAAGCTAGTAACTATATCTCTTCTATGATGAATACTATATCAGTATAGTCAAGTTCAATCCTCTGGATACTTGATTGTGTTCTTGAGTTAAGTCTACATTTGTGGGGGATTGTTGGCTGAATGCTGACTTAGGAGGACAAACGGCAACGTTCAATTCATTTAATGAAACAGAGCATTTGGTTTTACTCTAAGTTTTCAACGGATAGTAACGGCTAGTTGAAATCTCGATTACTGGTTTGATTCTTCGACTCTAACCAGTATCTTCGTGTTCCTGGAAATCATGAAGGTCAACATGATGATCTTTCCTCCCCAAAATCTGCAGCGCGTTGATGATGATGATGATCTGATAAGAGTAGCTTGAGGCTTTCTGTTAGCGAGTGTTCTTGATGAGTATAAATATACTCATCTCAGCTCCTTGAATGTATCGATTAATTCTCCTCTTCTCAAGTTCTAAATCAAATAGTCTTACTTCTATCTAGTTCCAGTACTCAATTAAATCTCCATTGATTAAGTACTTGCTGTGATTATCCTTCAGTTGCTAGGTGATATCGGGAAATATTGCTTCGAAGGCAGTGTCTCTGGACACGATCATAGTTGTTGTTGCCTTCTCTGTTTGTTCATTATAGTTTGTGTTTCCAGTTCCTTTCATAGTTCTGTTCTAGTTTTATCCAGTTGGTTTGTGATTAGTATATCTGGAACTCACTTATTCTAACACATGGTACTTAACTTTCGATTGTCAATGCCGCCATCGATTGTCGGTCAACGTTGTCGACGCTGTCGGTCTTCGATCTCCACTGCCATCTACTTCCCATCTACACTCACTGGTAGTGGCCGCCTTCGATTTTTGGTAGCTGTTGGAAAATTTTCAAGAATTTCTACTGTGACCGAAAAACTTGATGGAAAATAATGGTAGGAAATAACTTCTTGTTGAAAATGGAAAAAATTTGAAAAATAAATTATAAACCAAAATGTCAAAACAAACATTAGAATCATAAATTTTCATTTAAAATTGGAAAATATTTTGATCCCATATAAAATTTTCACCTCCCAAACATATCATTAATTAGTTTGATCTCTATTTTGTTTTCTTCCGTTTTCCCTTCTAGCAATTTGACTATGTGTGTAACGTTTTCACGGCGAACTTGCTGGTACTCTCGGAGTATCAATATTTCGCTTATATGGTATCTTATGAGGCGCTTACTAGATGACACATATACGACATCTAATATATATTTTTAAATATCCTTTTTAGTCTTTATAGTTTAAAATATATTAAAAAATAACCATATCAATTTTATATATTCAAATCAATAATTTAAGTAAATACTAAATTCAAATTTATTATGAAGACAGATCCAAATCTTCACCCAATACTAAAAAAATTCAATTAAAACTCACTATTTGCTCCACTTCTCCTTCTATAAAAATTAATCTTGCCCTCTCTAACTGTTCCTTCCATTTCCCTCCCAACGTACCGCTCCTTCTCTCCTCGAAGATTTGCCCTACAGCTTTTGACATAAGAATTAATTAATTAGACTTGTTCTGTTCCATCTTCATCATATTTATCGTTAAAAGCAGTTCATGGTCTCAGGCACTTCAATTTCATCCCCATCAATCCTTAGTGAATGATGGTAACCTGAGTTTGTAAAGATTTTGATCAGATCTTTTGCAGGCCATTCGATAAAATAATCTTAGATGATTCTCATTCTAGAGAGTTAGAACTTATATTTTCTATAGGGAGGATTCTGATTTTTTTAACATCTAGTCTTCTCGTTTTATTCATAAAGAATAATTTATTAGGGATTATATAGGTTGAGATGATGAAAATTATTTATAATTTAGATAATCGATTTTAACCATTCATCTACTATTTTATTTAAGTGAATAAATAATTAATTAGTATGTAATATTCTCTTTCTTTTTAATTGATGTTTATCTTATTAACTTCCATATTCTCTTATTTTTTAATCAAAAATATTTTTATTAGGTCATACTATTATTAGTAGCTGAATTAGTTCACTCCTCCTTTTTTAGGTCATAACCTCATCAGTAGCCTAAACTAATTTACTATATTCTACAATAGTTTGAACTAGTTTATTATTTTTGAAGGTCATAACCTCATCCATAGTCTGAACTAGTTCTCTATATTAAATAGTAGTCTGATAATTTTGTTTCAATAATATAAATGATTTATAAAAAGGAAGTTTTCATTAAAATCAATTAAAAGGAAGTTAAAGGATAAGAAACACTTGAAAGGATAAAGAATATTAGATGATAATTAATTATCTACAAACCTAAATAAAATATAAGATTAATGGTTAAGATTAATCATCTAAATTAAAGATGATTTTCGTCATCTTCTTCTATAAATTCCTGTTTATTATTTATTTTTTGGATGTCTCTAAAATCGTATAATATTAAAACAGATGCAAATACTTCCTTCCAAATTTAAAGCCCCACATCATACAAAATCAATTTATAAAAAAGAAACCCAAAATCAGATTCAGGAATTAAGCAACATTAAACATTTCCCTTTAATTTCCAATCCAATTGGCTTCTTCCTTTTCAAATTTGAAATTTCATCTCAATTTTTCAATCCTGGACTTGATTATTCAACCTATGATACTCACTGACACCAATCGCCGACCATCTACTTCGTCGACACAATTCAACAATTGTTTTCTAAATTCATTGACCGGAACAGTTTCCTTAGATACACTCCATCTTCTACTTTCTCCGATCATCGATCTCTCCTCGCCCAAGAAGTGGTAACTGTGGAAGACAATGCCTTGGGAAGGAATTATGGAGAGAAAGCCAAGGGAGAATATAATCCGAGTTGTATAGATGCTTACACGACATATGGCGGGCCTCGATTTCTGACTTGGTAGGCTCCTTGGCACATGTTTTCTGATTTTTAGCTACGAACATGATGAAGATCCGATCGAGAGATGCTTGGACGATGAAACATAGCAGGTCCAACTTATTCTTGTGATATAATCTGTCGGGGAAATTTTTAGGTGAGAAGGAGTAATGTCTTGAGAGGATAATAAAAGGAACGGTTAAAGAGGGCAAGATTAGTTGTGATCGGAGGAAATTGTCGGAAGAGAAGTCGGAGGAAATAATAAATTTCACACGCGTCGGGGGAGGGAGGGGGGAGGAGAAGGTAAATCAACAATTTACTTAGAAGATTCTCAATCACAAAGGACAAATACATGAATTATGATGGTAAGGAAGAGGAGTTAGAAAGAGGAGAAGTCCCTTCCCTTCAAGACCACCTACTTCGATTTTTTTCGGGATTGAAGTGTACGGTAGATGGTGTGGAAAAGAAGTGGAAGTATAAACTTTCCTTGAAGACAAGTGATGTGCTTGATTATTGACATGCTTTTTCTCATTTTAAATTATATTTTTGTGTGTCTAAATGTCTAATGTGTTCAAATTAAAGACTTCGAGTGCATGATTAGTTTCTCTAGGCCTTTGAGGCTGTGTTACGTTGTTTGTAATGTTTTTGATGCATTTCAGACAATGCATCGCACTTTCTTATTTCCCGAACCATGAATAGCTAAACTCTTCATGTTGTTTGGATTAGAAGAAGGTTTAGCTTGCTTTTGTATGAGTGGTCCATGGAACTCATAGACGAGACGCGTCCCCCCCCCCCAGCAGACCCCACCTCAAAAGCTATAAAGCAGCCCAAACCCATCCATTATTATGTTTTGTATAATTGTATTAGAATTTGCCCCCTCCCTCCCTCCCTGTATTAGAGTTTAGTAGTTTCTACACGTACAAATATACGGTTCATATAAAACAATTAAGAGGATCGGATGACGATGTGGATATAAAAATACTATCATATATATATTTCCTTCTTGCATTTTTTTAATGAATATTAGGATGAGCTACATGCATGACTCGGGCATCTTAGACCAAGTCTAATATTGTTTGTCCTGTGTTTTTATAAAGAAGAACAAACAAATAAAATATAACTCTGATGTTATACGGGAAACAAATATCTATCCTAGGACTGCGGAGATACAAGGTGTCGAGTTGCTGCTTTCTAGGAGAGCTGGATGCGAACTCTTTAAAAGAGTTATTTCACAACCCTAGTCGCCGCTTAACCCTAATCATCTTCCATCAACAGACAATCATGCTACCTCCATCTTAATGTCGAATCCGCACAGAACACCAAACATCAAGGATGACGAGTGGAACGGGGAACGGGATCGATGGTGAAGGCCATCGCACAGCAAGACTGCCGCCACATCAAGATCGATCAGTGACGGCTCGAGGTTGCGAGGGCAGACGCAACTCGGGGGAGCTGCGTCGTACCGTGACACCAGAAGCTGGGCAAGGGGCAGCATCGGCGAACGAGGAACAAAGCCAAGCAGCCCGACTTTCAGCGGCGATTGCGGTGCTCACTCCATCAGTGAAGGCTTTATCTCTCGCAGATATTGTCGACGAACCACTGCCATGGAGCTATGACCTATGCATCATGGGTACCTTCTTAACCAAGAAGGAGAATCAAGCACGTCGTAGTCTTCCGAATACTTGGCAACCGGAGGAGGGTGTGGAGATCACCACTATGGAGGATCGTCGAATCCTTTTCCGCTTTGCTCACAAGATGGACCTCCGGCATGTGAGCGACAATGGATCTTGGTTTTTTTATAATCATATGCTAATCATGCATGAGTTGTGCCAAGGCGAGGAATCAGAATAAGTCCCGCTACAGAAAATTGACTTGTGGATCCAAGTGCATAATCTGCCGCATAGATTCTTCTCAGAACCGGTAGGAAGAGCACTAGCGGATTCTGTAGGAGCGTATATGCGTTATGATGAAAAGAATAAGAAGTTCTCGCCCCCGGCCTATTTGCGTATTCGCACCACCCTAGATGTGAACAAACCGCTGTTAAAGGAGAGGCTAGTATGCTTACACGATGGTGCGAAAATAATCTGTAAGTATAAGTATGAACAATTGTCTTGCTTCTGTTATATTTGTGGCATAATGGGACATGTAGAGAAGAAGTGCCCACTTAGGTTTCGATTCCCGGAGGTTGAATTTCCCTTTCTTTAGGATGATTCGATTAAGGTTCTTTCATGGAGGTAGCTTCAAGTTCAAAAAACATCACAATTGAGAATCTCTATAGAAGCTGACAAGATGACACAAGAGAATGCGGAATAGAGCCCTGACCCAAAGCACTGTCCACAAGGAGCTGCAAAGGAAGAACAATAAGCTAGTGGTATATATAGTGGAGAACGACACCGAGGAGGAAATGAGGCTGGCAATCAGCAAACGTCGTCGCTGCGAATAATACACCGTAGAGCCAATGGATACATCTGATATTGCAGGACAGTCAGCATACAGAACTCTTGGGATACTTGGTTCAGGAGAGACTCTGGAACCCACAGCCGGCCAGCCAAAGGCGGCCAGTCAGTCCAAATAGCTACCGTTCGGGTTGCCATTGGATGAGCACTATGGTTTACCAATGAGGACATGTTGTCCATTAGCTAGGTTTTATGGCTTTTGAATTTGACATTATATTTGTTTGTTTGTGGACAAGAGAGAACGGATTGAGGTCAATTTGTTTTATAAGGACTCGCGATTCATACAGATTCGCTTGTGATAACTATACTTTCGATTGGACATTTGTGCGATTTCATCCTTTAAAAAGAATATGATATGAGATTTTGTCAAAATATCTATCCTAGGCCTAGAACTGCTGCTTCTTTAGAAGAACAAGTTCAAAGAAAATGGGTAACATGTATAGTGAACGAAAATGATTACATGCATTATTTTTTAGAAAATTTCCTCACACATATTATGTACGTACACTGTTACAGTACGTTCATATTTATGAATTCTTCAAAAATCTATCAATGGTTAATAATTATAATCATCAATTAAAAGATGCTCAATCGAAAGAAGTACCAAGTAAGATAGCATTGGATTGGGTGTTCTCAACATACAAATAAGTGTTAAATCACATGGGTGAACATTACAACAAGTTTGTACGTAATACTCGATGAGTTTCATATGTATGTAGGCAGTTCATTGAGTGATGAATTTTTCACTGACAATATATATGTATTAAGTTCAAAATACTTGATAATTTTTAGTTTGAACGCTATATATATTGTCAGCTCTCAAATATCCCAAAGAACTTATGTGTGTAAGGTTAGTTAAATATGTAATTATTTATGAAAGTATGTATCGGGTGCATAATTTCGTTCGGTTTAGTGCAACTTAATTATCAACTATATATTGCCCCGCTCGGACCAAATACCTAGTAGTCCAGTACGAATCATGCATGCAGTAGCATTGAATAAAGTGGTTGATTCATCATCAGATACTAGAAACTAGAAAGCATCTAGCTTGTTCCAAGTATTTACCAGTATTTTGGGTTCCGTGAGATCCCTAGCTAGACTTGAACGTTCATCGAGTTGGAGGCTAGGCTGAATGAATCCGGAATCCATCAAACGCGAGCTAGCGGTTAAACATTATCCTAACTTTCAAAAAAAATCGCCCTAACTTTAAAATTTTGTATATAAAATTTCAAAACTGCCCCTGACATCGGCTTTAAATAAACAGAGGATCAATAAAGTCCATTCGTATACCATCTCTTCTTACTTTCATCCTCGTGTCGTCGGAGATTCGCCGGAGTTTCGTCGGACCACCGCTGCTGATAGAATTTTGCGGATATGTCGTCTCCGCAGTACGATGAAGGTCAGTATGAAAAAATCGGAAAAATTAACCCAGCCGCCAAAACCGGACGACCGGTTAAGAAACCAGCCGTCCTAATTGGATTGCCTCGTAGGCGGAGGGGGGAGGGGGTCGACTAAAAGGGCTGGGTGAAATGGAGGATCATGCTCGTCATCATCAAGCTGGTCATCGCCCGAGCTTTCCGAGTCACCTCGGATGTCATCGATGTTCGGTGATGATCCTGCTGCGATGCTATCTAGTATCTGATCTGCACTCTGATGTGTCCCACCAACATCCGTAAACCCAAAGTTGAACACAGGCCTAGGAATGTTAAACTGCAGCTCTGGCTACATGAGGCTAGGCTCACCATCATCCGCACCACGTTGCTTCTTCTTCTCAACATAGAACTTCTCGAGTTGTTCTTTCCGATCGGAAGCAGAAATGGCAAGGTTCCGACATCTTGATGAACTATCTATCAAATTTAAATTATACCAACTACTATTAGTATAGCAATCACCTATAACATATCATGAAAACTACTAATTCACATAATACACTACTTATCATTAACAACTCATAATTAACGTAATATTAGTACGCACTTAACGCCACTAATATACACTAATATTCCATCCAAATCCCAATTTGAACAGTTGATTAATTTCATATTTTCTACGAATAAAATTACCAATTTAATTCTTTATGCTCAAAATTCGTATAACCTTATTTAATTAGTCACATTTACATAAATTAACATAATCATCATATTTAAGTATCATAATTTCACTACTTAATTATTATTTTAAATTGTCATCAACAAATTTCATTCACTATAATTACTAATTATTAAAATAAAAAATACTTTTAAAATCATTCACTATCACTTTAAATTGCCTTATTTAATTTCCCACATTTCGAAACAAGTTTATTAATTTTATTTAATAATTAAAACAATTAACAAGTAATATGACAAAAAATATTGATCATAATTTTAAATAAATCAACTTATTTAATATTAATTACTGTATTAATTTATTAATTAAAAAATAAATTAAATAATATTAAAATTAAAAAAGTGTTCAGCCATCCAAAACGGACGGCCCGATTCAAACCCACCAGTCCAAATCGGATTGCCGGTTGAAAAGCCAACCGTCCGGTTTGGGCGGCCGGTTCTTCAACCGGCAGTCCGATTTGGACGGTTCGGTTTGAATTGGGCAGTCCATTTTGAATGGTTAGGCGGCGGCGGTTGGGGGGCGCGGTGGCGGTGAGGCCGGCGGCGGTGTGAGGGTGTGGGCGGCGGCGGGGCTGATTTTTGGGAGAAAAATTTGAGTTGAATGGTGAAAATAGTGATGAATGATTCTGTTTGGCTGTTTTTAATACGAAAATGAAGGGTATTCGCATAATTTTATATATTATATTCAAATCTTAGGGCTATTTTTTCCGAAAGTGATGCCATGTTTAACAGTTCCAATATATAGCAATTGTAGTGTTGTAAAAAAGTTCACTAGCTAGCTAGCTACAACTACTCCTTGCTTTGTAATAATTAATGTGTTGTGTTGTGTTGTTAAATAGGAGGTAACGTAGCGTGCCCCGTGGGTCGTAGTCGAGAACATGGTTCCAGGCAGCCAGCCAATAGTAGTGCTTATAGTAGTGGTCCCCTGCGGTTATTGAGACCACTTAGCTTAGCTTACTGGTCCCGATCGAAAGCAATTGCAACTAGTGCAGTGGTGTAGTGTGGTGGTGGCTGAAATAAGCCACCACCGCGCGCAGAGATAATATATAATATCCCAACCCTTATAAAGTAGTCTATTAGAGAATGGTCCCCCCTCCCTCCCTAAATTCTGCTTCGTTTTCATTCACACTGTGAGCTTCTGCAATATTTCTTATGACTGTGGTAGCAGCAGCAGCAGCAGCAGGCCAGCCCTAGGGAACCCTCGTTTTCACTATTTTTTCACTATTCTTTTGTTTATAGGCACACCAGTTATATGTTATTTTTTTCAAAATGCAGATAGAGTAAATTTAATGGCTGCGAAACATATTATAATGTTGGAGTACATGTGACTAATAACGTCGGAATAACTGTTCTCTATCATCATATAATAACATTGGAATATGTAAGTGACAATGGACTAAAACAAGATTAATAGTTAAATAATATTTAACTAGTATTAATTAAATTAACAACAAAAAAACATGTGACATCGATAATGGTGAAATATAATTAAATAAAAAAATAACATGAGTCGTAAATATACTTGAATCAAAATTTAAACGCAAAATGTGATAATCCACCTTGCAAAAATTTTACCCCAATCGGAGTTCTTTTATTATTAGGGTACCCATAAATCTGAAAATCTGTGTCTAAGGACATACAATGCAGTAGGTTATGATTATGGTTGATAACCCTCATGCTTACGTAATTTCAAAACCTATAATTTTATAGTTTTTTAATGTTTTAATAATTAAACCTTTCTTTTTAACGTTTGTATTAAATTGGGGTACCTAGTTGAGACAAACTTGTTTCTTTGTTTTTTTTGTCAGGATTCGAGACAAACGGCCAGGATTAACCCAACGTGACAACCTTTTTTCCCTATACTTTTTCTTTCGATTTTTTTATTTAATTTGAATCCATAGGTGTAATACTTAGCCGGAAACTCCAGCGTCGCTCAATCTGATCAACGACTTCTCCACCATTACCAAACAAACATAAACATTAGGTTGGAAGGTGGAAACAGCCGGCAGGCCGACCCATTTATTTAACATAAAAATATTTAATTTGTACCTACTATACTCTCCTATCCAATTTATTTAAATAATTTCTCTTCCAATATCTTATCACCAACAATTGAATGAAATATATACAGCTTTCGGATCAATTCCCAAAATTTATGGTTGTCTAAGACTTAAGCTTGATTTGTTACTTTTTAAGCAAGGTTAAATTTGAGTTTGATATTGAAATTTAAGATTCATGTCGAACTCCAGCCTACTCAAAGTTAATCTTAAATTCAATTCGAACTTTGTTTGTTATAATTCTTTAACGAGTCTTAAATTTGAGTATGAAAGTTTGTTAACAAACAGATTTTACCCTGCTATTAAATACCCACTGGATTGTTCTAATGAAATCATATTTTTCTAAGGTATTTCTAACGCTATTACTCAAATTGATTATACTAACTAAATCAAATAACAGTGAATGATTATTTATTTGTATGTTTTTGTAACCAATTATCAACTACTAATGCAAATTAAAAGTAAATAAATGTAAGAAATTAAGTTTCAAATATGTGAATCAGGGTTGTTCGGATTTGAATCCACTAAAGCTACCAATGCATGGATGAGTAATAAGCAATCTCAATTATTCAGGTTATAATGGCTTGGTGATTTTCAACGATAGTCTTATATCACTATCGCGCCTCTAAGGATCTATTCTGCTCGACCGTAGACTCCTCTCTCGAGCTAATCTACACCCAAGCAGAACACACTAATGGTGTTCGATGAAATGCCACAACGATAAATGATACAAAAAGTCTAAACGATTCGTTCCTCTCTCAAGCTAACAGATAATCTATAGTTCTTCATAACCGACCTATTAATCTATGTTCCTCTTGGACCCACAAATCAATAACGATGATTCAATTAAGGTGACTAAAAAAAATTGAATCAGAAATTAGGTTTAGCAAGAACACATCATAAGTCTGAATAACCTTGATAACAAATCAAAGGGTTAAAACCCCATCATCCATACAAAACTAAGCTAAAGCTTCATCTAATCCAAATAAATTTTGAGTTTAGCTACTCATGGTCTCAAGAACAAAAATCACAAGGGAAGAAAAGAATAACCAGAGAAGAACACATGATTCTTCGAGGAAATCCAATCTTGACGCTGCTCTTCGATCTTTGGCCAATCAATGACCGATCTCTTGCTTCCAATCGATCTCTCTTGCTCTTCGTATCTCAAAACCCCCTTTTTCTCCTCTCTCTGCTCGAATTCTGATCTCTATTTGGTATGTTCTCCTTTTTCCTAAGTCAAAAAGGTCTTATATATGGGCCATGAAGGATTGCAGGCCCGATCTTTGAAGAAGTGCTCTCTGAGCGAATTAGTGCACGCACTCTTTAGTTCAAGGCGCACTAATTCCCCAGCTTCGCCAGCTTTCACTGTTTTGATGATTCCCGCTTCATTTGAGGTCCAATGTAGTCCCTGTTCGCTCTCAAATGTCATGAAATGCCTGATAATACATTAAACACATGCAAAACAACGTAACACGACCCAACGGCTCAAGAGGAACCAAATATGCACCATTCGAACATGTTAAGACATTCACACATCCAAAATGTCAATTAAAGAGAGAACAAATATGCTAGTAATCGAGCACATCATTTGTACACTAAAAAAAGCGACGTGTCATGTTCTTAAAATCCGCAATAACACTTCATTTTAAAATAATAATCCTAAACTATATATTACTTATATTTTCATTAGCACAATTATAAATTATATTTATAATATAAGGTATTCTAGATTAAGATATAAATTGCATTGTTCACCTTACTGAGCGATAGTATTTGAATTAGCTCCCTTATTGAGAATTTCGAGTTTACAAGTCGTGCGATATATTGTTGTTCAATCAGATTGTTCTTCTTTTTTACATGTGCAGGTTGCTCTTGATAGAATATAATCACTGCTGGAACTGAAACCTGGAGAGCTATAAGATTTTGACCTATATATACAGGAAAATTCTAACTGGTTCATGAATATGTTATTGCTAGCTAGCACGTGTTGTCGTGTTGATATTGAATGAAAGTATTCTAATGGCCGAAGTTTGTGATTAAGTTTTAGTTGAGCAGAAAGTGTAGCCACTTCGTTTGGAGTTTTAATTTCTACTAATGATAAATAAAAAGAAAGCCAAGGATTGGCCAAAGTCTCCTGATCTTAGAATGAAAGTAGTCTTGGGTTACGCGACTTAACACTAATTGGAACATATATAGCCTGGTTAACTAGAGATCATATTTGGACAGTTAGGTATGTAATTAAGTACCAAGCAGGTTTGGGACGGGTACATAGATCAGTATTCGTATACATTTTAACAATTTATCCTCATTAATTCCTGTTTTGGTCTCCCTTTCCATTCCAATACTCATATGCCAAAATCCTTGTCTCCGAAAAATTTGATATAAAAATTTCATCTTGTGGATAGAATATGTGTATATGGATATATGTATGAGTATGAGTATGGAAATATTTTCTGTTTTGGGTCTAGATCCTTATAGATTTACTTCTAACTGCATCATTGAGATTTTTTAGGAGGTTACCTATTTAATTGACGATTAATGATCTTGTCATTCTCAATCTTTAGATTTGGGTACGATGAGAAATGTTATCGCTCTTTTTTGTTACAAGGACGTGACCGTTTTTCTTCTGTGGAAATATTGGTGCCTTCATATGAAGACGATAAGGATATCCGTATATGGCGGTTGAGTACCGAATGAAATTATGTCGTGCAGTCCGTATATCATTTAGCCTCGCAGAAATGGGTGGATAATCTTGGGTTGGGGGGGGGGATTTCTCTACGATCCAACCTAGAGGAATGTGGTTTTGCTATCCCAAATGTTTGCGGAAGTTGCAGTCATCCCGACGAACATCGACACATATCTTCTAACACTGCCCGCGGCTGGCTCTAGATGTTTGGAGGGAGGGCACGGCTCTTCTCTTGGGTGAGCTCCTTCTATGCCAAGTTTTATTATTGGGGCCACTATTTTTGAGAGAATTTTCATTCCAATGCCTCGTTCCTCAAACAAAGGTTCTTCACCATCATTTAAAAGCATTTGGCATGAACATAAGGACCACATCTGGAAGCAAATCTCCTATATATAATGTTTCGTTGCTCACTTAGGCCTTGATTCACTGGAGGGATGGAAGTTGTCCTTTAGGACTATCGTACTACTCCCATGGCTCGTGATCATGGGTATTGTCCATCATGACATCTACCCCTCGGTTCTATAATGAAGTGTAATGTTGATTATGCCGATTTTGTTGACATCTCCAAAAGTGGATTCGATATGGTTATTAGAAACTCTTTTGGTGCCATTCTTGATCAATATAACACTCTGGTTGTGCCATGCTGGTTCGACTTATGTGAAGGAGAGCCTCGAGCGCTGGCTAATACTTTATCGTGAAGTGCTGCTCTGAGCCTTCATGGTTTGATCTTCGAAATGGACGATCAAGCTTGCTTGTCAACTCATTCATAACATAAAGTTTGGATATCACTAAAAAAAGTGATGTTGTATGTCAGTGTTGATTTCACCTTATTTTATCATTGTAAATTATTTTTTGAATAAAGTTACTCATAAGCTTACTCGTGAAACTTATTTCCTTGTTCCACCCTCTACAAGAGAAACTGCTCCCGGTTGATTCTCACATTCTATTACATGTTCAATTTGAATAATTAATGTAATTAGTTTGTTTCGGAAGAAGAAAAGGAACGGCAACCGGTGAGGGGGAAATAAAAGGCAACCGGAGGCAGTTTACTGTTTGTTGTAGGCGTGGACAAAAATATATTTTTTTTATAATAATTCTAATTCCTCAGCCTCCTCAAATCATTGGTGGAGTATTCTTTGTGGACAATTAAATTATTAATATAAGCTCACCAAACATACACGTGTCTACCGATCTGGCCGTCCGATCTCCCACCAAAAGTCCAACCAACAATAGGAAAAATAATAATTAAAACATTAAATAAAGCCCTTATTTTCTCCGAATATTAAATTCTCCTTCATAATATTGTAATTTTCTCCCTTCTTCCTTCTTCTTTCTTCCTTTCTTTCTACTCCTCCATTGTAAACATCTCAAAGCAGACTTCTTCAGAGACTCCGCTTCTCCCGCTAAACAACCCCCCCCCCCCCCTCCTCTTACCCATCTCTCCTCTTGCCATATAGGTTTCTTCCTCCTTCTTTAGTTCTTCGAAATTGATTATTTCTCTCTAGATTTGACGGGAAATTAATGTTACTACTGCACCTGTGAGACTTTCTGCTTTCTGCCCCCCTTTTAACTTCCTTTGATTTGTATCCTCTCGGGAAAAATTGTGAAAATAAATGGCGTTCCAAGACCACATGTCTCAAGAAATGGGCTTCCAGCCGGCGCTATCGGCGGCTGGCCCGTCCTGGCTGAGCAACGCCGTCCTCGGCGGAAGCAGAGGCAGCGACAGGAGCGATAACGACAGCAATACAAACAACAACAACAACAACAATCACCTCAACGTCGGCGGCGGAGACGAGGAGCTGATAGACGGCGGTGGTGGCGGAGGAGGAGGAGGCGGAGGAATCGGGGATTGGGAGCGAGCGAAATGGAAAGCGGACGTACTGTCTCATCCTTTGTACGAGCAGCTGTTATCTGCACACGTGGCGTGCCTCAGAATCGCCACGCCGGTTGACCAGCTGCCGAGGATCGACGCCCAGCTGGCGCAGTCGCAGGAGGTGGTGGCGAAGTACTCAGTCGTGGGCAACGGTCCCGTGGTGGACGAGAAAGAGCTCGATCAGTTCATGGTTAGTCCCGATTTCTCAATTTCCTTTTGTCTAATTTTGCAAAATCCTTGGGATTTCACGACGACTGTTTAACATAGCAGATTAATTACGAGTATGGGGGGGGGGGTGGTGGGGTTGTGCTTAATTGCGATTTTGTTGTTTGCTTGATGAATTCCGATGGCTGGCTGATATTGCGGGAAATATGAGATGTGTTAGTCTGCTGTGAATGTGTAATTGGTTAGTTTCTTTGATTAAAATTTTGGTATGAAATGTTTCCTTTGGATGCATTATGTTAAGGGATTTGGTTGAGAGGAACTAAGGAGGATTTTTTAGGGCATACGTCATGGTAACGGATGATGGACTACCTAGAGAGTAGAGAGTAACTAAATAAATTTTTATTTGTTGTGAAACAAATTGAACTGTTGAGGCTGATGATTACAATATAATGGTGATAGAATCATGATAGACTTGTAATGTCTGTGTACTAACTAGACTATAGTGTGTAACAAATTGGACTGTTATAAACCAAAACTGATTTCCACACCCTTTCTCCTCAAGCTATACTTGCTACATGCATATGAAGTCACTACATCAACATAACCTTGTTTATACATCATATTGCTGCAAGTAGAGATCATATAGTAATTCTGCTAAAGATGATATCTTTTTGTCGGTTTGGGATGCACCTAAAAGCCAAGTTTCTCAATGGTTAGCTGAGATATGATTGAAAGAGTTATAACTCAGAATCGACGTATTCTCTACTGGTGTCAGTATTATATTGTTTGGTTAGATTTTGGGTTGCCTTTGATGTGTGTGTGCTCTTTCATGTGGCCGGGGTCAAGTGACAAAGTTGTCCTTTGAAGTTCTGTGTATGGGATGTCTTATTTGCGTCTGTAATTCCTTACTTTAGGTTAATGTTTGTCCAAGAATGTGGGAGGTTTGAAAATTGAAATTGAATGATGAACAATATGGTCTGATCATAAAACAATTACCATTGCATGTTGTTTGTATGTGTTCGACAGCTGGTATTGGATTGATGGCTGCCTGATAAGGAATTCCACACTTCAATGCTTTGTTATGAATTTTTATAACGACATGCATGTCTCTATGATGTCATCAATTATGTCCCCTTTTTTCCTTCCTTTTACACCCCGGATGATGGAATGGAATCATCTTCATTTTATAATCATCTGAGTCTCGTTTTTTTCTTGTCTCTCTTGCTCTTCATCTTCTGATGTAGACACATTATGTTCTGTTACTCTGTTCATTCAAAGACCAACTGCAACAGCATGTTCGAGTTCATGCTATGGAGGCGGTCATGGCTTGCTGGGAGCTCGAGCAAGCGCTTCAGAGCCTCACTGGTAATTACACCTAAACATCCTTTCTGCACTTCAACTAAAACAGGGTTCGACTTCTACCCTCCTGAAGTTCATGAATAGTCAGAAACCATTTTTGAAATTTGCAACACAGCAGCTTAGAACTAAATAAACAATGATCAATGGCAGGTGTATCTCCCGGAGAGGGCACAGGTGCAACGATGTCTGATGACGATGATGACCAAGTTGATAGTGATACCAACTTGTACGACGCAAGTATGGATGCCATGGATACAATGGGATTCGGTCCCTTAGTCCCTACTGAAACTGAGAGGTCACTTATGGAGCGTGTAAGGCTAGAACTGAAGCATGAACTCAAACAGGTAACAAGTGCTCTTAAGATTTCGACCTTGTGGTAGATTTTGAACACTTGTTTGTTCCTTAACTAACTAACTAACTAACTAACCAACCAATGTCCTTGCTTTTCCAGGGTTACAAGGAGAAGCTAGTGGACATCAGAGAGGAGATCCTCCGCAAGAGAAGAGCAGGAAAACTGCCTGGCGATACAACATCCGTTTTGAAATCTTGGTGGCAATCACATTCCAAATGGCCATATCCAACTGTAAGCAACACCATCATGCTCTTCTCCAAGAGCATTACCTGGTTAGACCTATTGAGAAATGCTCCTAAATTACTCTGTTTTTTACCATGGCATTTCCCAAGGAGGAAGACAAAGCAAGACTTGTTCAGGAGACAGGACTGCAGTTGAAGCAGATAAACAACTGGTTCATTAACCAGAGAAAGAGGAACTGGCACAGCAATCCTTCAGGATCTACTGTGAAGAGCAAAAGAAAGAAGTAAAAGAAAAAAAAAACTCAATTCCCTTTTTGTTCAGACTTGCGTAGCAATTAATGGAACCCACCCTCATCAGCACCGCCTATTTCTATAATGATGCAGGTAAACAAGGACCAAACACGACCTTGTTGTGCATATTATCAGAAAGGTTTCAATGTGGACGCAGCATTTTGCTAGACGATCCACGAACAGGACATGAATGTGTTAGGAGTGTAGTAAGTAAGTAGTATTCTCTGGTCATCATAGAAGAAATGTTGGGAAGTAATATTTTGTTGTCTAGTAAAATGATAGGTGGATTATAAACCTCACCATATGTTCATTTCTAGTTCACAGATGATGCTGGGGAATGAGGTATATTGATCTCTGTTGTTTATACTACTTTGTGTAAGGGTAACGATCGAGAATGAGACGATTATGTGCGAGTCAAATGAGTCTGGCTACTCTATAGCTTGTCTCTCTTCTTAGCGTCAGCAGCTTCCGTAATGTTTTGTTTAACCAAAATTTCACACTGTTAATGTTGGTTGACTGCTTACATTGTTTTGGATTGATCAACTTAATTAATTACTATTACGACGATGATTAAGAGAAATAGTTTTGCATATCGGAACATATATGATGCGTATGGAATAACCTTAGTTACCTGATGTTACTTTTTGTTACCTTACGGCTCTCAATTCAACCTAACATTAACTGTTCAATACAACTTATGCTATAATGATTTTAAAAAAATACATGCATTCTACTCGAAAAGAACAACACTCAAAATAGGTGATATAAAAGAAGGTGGGTATCTAACAAATATATATGCAACCTCATTTCTAATTCTCCAACGTTATAAAAATAATGAACTAGCTCCCAACACACACAAACAATATCTCCAAACTCGTATTCTCCTCTGTCCAACTCTTGAGTACTTGGCAGACAACATATGAGTGAGTGAGTCTTAACGATGATATTCTAAAAAGTTCGAGATAATCAGTAATAATTTTGATGCAACAACTTCTCATTACTCACCCCAGAGTTTCAAACCTGCGCCCCTTACACGTTGATATGAGAATAGGACCCATTTACATTGCATTTGATTCAGTTGCACGTTGGAGATTTTTTATTATGATATTGTCCATTCGGATTGGATTTCCTCCTCAAAAAGGTTCATACTAATTTAGATTATAAATACTACATACAAACTTCTCTTAATATATTAATGTGGTACTTGAGTTGTTTTCCCAACAACCACTTCGGACAATACACTGTTGGCTTCTCCTAGTTTCCTCTCTAGTACTAATCATACACCAAATACATCGCCATCCTAGGCATCTCTTATCACTGATGGCTTCTACTCCTGACTACGCACTAAAATTGTATGCGATCCATCGAAATATGAGATACTAGTATGTAATCATTTGTCGGGTTTACCAATCCTCTAAAAACATCTCATCATACTTTAACATATTTGAATTCGGACAACTTACATTCCTAAATTTTTTAACAATTTCTATTCATCATTTATGTTATACTTAATAATATTTTTTCACCGATAATAATACATCATTCATAATATAAATTTTAATGATAAATATTTTTTTCTTAAACGATGGCCCATTAACTATGTGACATTGCTAATTAACTTTACAAATCAAATCATCATCATCCATACAATTCCTATATGCTTTTAAAAATAATCCCACTATCACATTATCATACCACTCTCATCCATGCCATTCAAAAATATTTATAAATTTAGAACCCAAATATATTATAATTCTATCATCCCTATTATTTCAATAACAACAACACTAATACGAATAATTTTTATTATTATATAAACAAATATTAGATTCATGAAAACACCATAAACGAAGTATAAATTTTAAAAGTAATTGATTATTTGATTAACACCATTACACAAAGCATAAAATTTAAAAGTAATTTCATATCTCTTCTATCAAATTAGATCGAAGCGGTTATTTATTGACCGATTACGGTTCCTTACATTATTTCATAGATACTCTTTAATCTTCATTCTTCAATCTTCATACTTAAGGCGACGAGTTTGAGAAACTGTTGCCATAGATACGTTGAAATTGACTTTCAATTTATCAGTTAATGAATGAGACCCAACATGCACTACAAGAAATCTATAACTTGTCGTCGGTTAGATTTTCCGTCGGTTAATGATCGACGACAAATTATTTAACGCCGGTCATAAAACGACTATGATTTTTGTGACATTAAATTTTTTAGTGTCGGTTATTAAGGGAGCGAGGGTAAATGCAATGCTAAAATCGTGGTCAACAAAATTTTACTTTTTATTTAGCGTCGGCTACAACTGACAGTAAAAACCGACGCCAAACCGAAGGTTAACTTCTGTTTGACCTGCCATACTGTTTCCATTAAAACCGACGGTAAAGTCGACACCCAATTGGAGGTCAACTGTTGTTTGACCCGCTACTTGGCGTCGCTTGCAATCGACGGGAAATAGAACAAGCGACGCCATTACAGGGCCATATAGTGTCAGTTGTTAATCGACTCGAAATGGATCGACCGACGCTAAAAAAAATTACAGAACCTGGATTCTGTCTATTTTCAAAATTTCTCATACCCTTCATTCAATGCAGTAAACCTACACCAATAACATACCTACAAACAGCCCCATTGTAGTAAGTTTATACCACATCTTGCACCCACATCATAGTCACTTGTAACTTTATATGACTGATATAATATAAAATTTAAACATTGAAATTATCATTCAACATTCCATGGCTCCATACATTCTAGATCACCGCTATCTAAAACCCTTGGTAATCAGCAAAATCATCATCAGAACCATTGTCACTATTCTTGTTTTGTTCTTCTTCCTCATCGTCTTCTTGTTCTTTTTCATGCATCAGTTTCTTTTCTCGTGCCATTTCAGCCCTCAACAAGTGAATTTCTTCTTCCAAAGCATGGACACAATCTAGTGTTATCGATGCGATAATGCCCTAGGAGATGAAAATGTGGTTGGCTTTTTTCCACTAGACTGTCGAATGCCTTTACCCTTCCTACTTAATCCAACCTATTAGTGTAAAAGTAATATTAACACTTGATTATTTTCTAATTAACAAGTAGCAGAAATAAAATATACGCAAGAGGGAGTCATTCCATATCATACTCCTCGCACTCGACCACCATGCTCGGCTCCTTTGACACGACCAATAGAATCACAACGGTTGAGTGTTTGGGAACTCCTAGAGTCCTCTCAAACTCCAGAATTTGAGGCTGCGAAAGTAAATTTTAATATTACCGAAATAAACTACTAACTTAGATCAGTATTTTCTAAGATATATTCTCAAACTACAGTATTTTAACTAACCACTTGTGGATCAGCATATTCTCCACTTTTCTTCGGGTAAGTTTGAGCATAAAACTCACCCCTACTTGGTGCTTGACCGGTTCTTTCAATCTGCCTAGACTTGGATGCAATACAAGTTGCTTCGGAAGCTTGTGCAAAGGGTGGTTTTGGGATCTTATTATTTTTCAGCACTTGATCTTTTCACATCCAAACTCAATAGTCTCTCCATTTATTCACAATGTCACCCATGATATACTTTTTAGCCGCTTCAAATGTTGTATCCAGTTCATTTATGATGCGATTCTGCAGTTAAACTCAAATTAAAGTTAGTAAATAGTGTAATATAAATGACAAATTGATCAGAAACTATTGCTTACCGTAAACACAACTAGTGTTGCTGCCTTCAGTGTGTCACACACATATGGCCATCCATCATAATGGACGTGGAAGAATGTCGTGATCCTTTGCAATCATCCCAGAAAACTTACCAAAAAGACAAGCTAGCATCATCCATACCGTTGGGCAATCTACCTTGAAATGGAATGATGACCTTCATTCCAACACCAAGGGAGAGCATCTGTGTGCTAATAATAAACAACCTCTCCCTGCCGCCCTCAGGAGTAATTACTTCAACATCCCAAGTCTTCTTGTGTTCTACCATCCTATCTGTAAAAAGAATTAATAAGTAATATATGCAGTAATATGATACAAGTACAAAGGAATATTCATTATAAATAAGATATTTTAATTACCACGATCTGTTATAAAATATAATACTCAAACTCTTCAACAACACCAACTCTACATAACAGAAAAGAACTGACATCAAAAGAAGACAAGTCTCACGTTTTAAAGGCCTTGTCTTCAGACATAGTACTCATTTATGTATCACCCATATCATAATAATAAACACTAATTATAATAAATAAATCAACTAAAAACCTATTTCAATGTATACATTATCTAATGTTCAACCTAACTACACAATTTAGGTAGCAATATCAATATATCAATTCAATAACTAGATGCATATATGTTATTAATCAAGTTCATTACAAACTACTACAGTGATTAACACAATGAAACTAAGTAAATGAAATTTCATACCTTACATCAATGAAAATTGAGATATTAATGGAGCTTCACGCGGGAGAAAGAGCGAACAACTTTAAACCTTGCATCCAAGAGCCACTAACAAGGATTAAAAAACCTTTTCACTAATTATCTTAAATTTTACCAAAAATTAGGTCGAAGTGAAAACCTAACACGAGTATCGATTTGTACAGGATCTGATTAATCTGGGTAGGATGCGACAACGACGACGGCGGCAACGGTGGTGACAAAGGCGACAGACGAAGGGACAGCAACATCGGTGGTTCACAATAGTCTAGTTGAGAGGTTTGAGAGTTGAGTGGATTTTCAAATCTAAAAGGATGTTCAAATGACTTGGCTTTCTTAGATATGGAATTTTATATTGACGTTACTTAGCATCGGTTGGCGGTCGCCAACCGACTCTAAAATGAAGCAAGGGGATGCGAAGTCGCGGGAAAAATACATGACACATCGCGTCGGTTCTAAACGATGGGAATACAAACCGAGTTAATTGGATCACGGTCTTCCTGGTTCATTTTTTTTGTCGCTCGGTCTATCAACCGACATTGTTTCGATAAAAAAATCAACGATAAATTGGCGCCACAATTTTGGAGAATTGATCGGTCAAAATTTTGGCATCGCTCTTCCGACTATGCAACGCCATTTTGAACCCAAACGGACGGTAAATTGGCTTCAAAAATTTTCAGCATTGACTGGTCAAACATTTTTCTTCGGTCTCCTAATACGTGACACTAAAGCGACGACCAAGAGACGAAAGACTTCTTGATGCTGTTGACTGAAGATATGACGTTGGTTTTTGCCGTCGGTGGTTGGTCGACGGGAAGTTGCGGGGGCCTTAACTTCTCGTCGGTTCTGAAGCGACCGTCACTATTTTCTTTCGCAATAAGTGATGTTAAATACATAATTTCTTGTAGTGATGTTCGACTATTGATTTTAATAGGAATGTAACCAATTAAATTATAAGTTAATCTAATATTGTAATTATTATTTTTATTTAGTTTATTATTAACTTGGTATAAATTAAATAGGAGGATGATGATATATTTTTTTCACTAATTACATGACATACATTAAGTACCATGGACTAATTACCTATATTTAGTTTGGACCATTAAATGCATTAAGTTTGTAAAACAATTAAAAAAATTGATAGGCCACGGATGCCATGTCGTTTTGTAACTTTTGTCATTCATATGGATGGAAATTTCCTTATAGAAAGTTTGCTAATTTTTTTTGCTTATGTGGATCCCTAATTAATGCTAATTAGGTGTTACGTACATTAAAAATGGATAAAATTTGAGGATGGAGATGCCCTTAATTCAAGTGTTTTCTTAAGTGAACTTTAAAGGAGAGATGTTCTTCATTATATGGGTAGAGCTATAATCTTGGATATACTCAATTTAATCTTCACACGTTTGCATCATTTTCTTCTCATATCATAAAGTGAGTCCTTAAGAAATCTGAATTTTTTTTTCTCTCTATTTTCAAAATCCTCTAACTTCTCTCTAACCTCTTTTATCCTTATCCTTTTGTTGTCATCGGTCGCCGGCACATCTGATGACCAACAGTAGCTCTTTTCTTTAATTAGTTCCTATTTTTCTTCTCTCTATCATGGCCTTCATTTGTAGGTTTATTTCACTTACTTTTTATCGATTTGTCTCCAGATCTGGAGCTTGGTGATTCTCCTTTTTAAAGCTTTTGCCTTTTTCATGGAGCTTTGTGTTCTCTTTTAAGGAGCCTTGTTCTTCTCTTTTTGGAAGCCTATCTTAGCTTGGATTCAAAGGGAGTTGTTTATCAGTTTGTTTCTCCTCTTTTTTATTCTCATCTACCTCCTTGCTTTACCTATTGTGTTGGTATTTCGGAAATGTTATGGTTTCTCATATGGACCCGAGTGCACTTTGTTGAGTTCGCATCAGAGATGATCTTCCAAGTGCGCTTCCATTTTGATCTTCTCTCCTTTTCCGGCGTTTATCATCTTCCCCGACGAGTTGTGGCGGCGTGGTTGGCTTTGGCGACAGAGGTGTTGAAGGTGTTGGCGGCGGTTGTTATCTCTAGGCTTATGTAAATAGGGTTTGAGAGTGTCTTGGGTTTCAGTGTATCTTGGGTTATTTAGACCTTTATTTACCTTATTATGTTTGTCTTTTCTTGGGATTTTTTAGCCCATCTTTGTATTTTTTGAGTTTTAATAAAACTAGCATTTCTAAAAAAGTGAGTCGTTAACCTGAACGATGGGCGATTTCAACAAATGTGTTAAAAAAGAAAGTTCCACATGCTCTCAACTCCTTTTGAATTTTCTGATTTCCTTTCCTCGTCAAAACTACTACACCCATGCATGTAATCTCTCGCTTTCCAATGTCCATGTATTTATCATTTACTTATAAACGTCGGGCTCATTATGAGTTCTTCCACCTTCCATTTTCTTATTTATTCGAGCTTATAATAGGGGATTTTCATCAAAGCAATGATATTGCATAAGTCATAGAAACTCCCAAAATAATAAACATTCCTTCAATGGAAGCTTTAAATGGAGGGGGAGCATCTTCCTAACCATCAAAACAAAAAAAGCAGCAGGTTCATAATACAGAGGACATCAGACACAATAGTAGAAATATTCATAGTTCACTCCCAACTACCTCAAAGATACTCACCAAAGATGGAAAATTTGTTAATAAACTGTAATAGTACTCATTGAAGCTTTGCTAGTAGAGATCTCGGGAAAAGATAGTCTCAATTGGAGAGGAATCTCGAGAAATAGAACTTACCTTCTTATCCACCATACAATAGCAGTGTTACGAACTAAAAACCACAAGCTGCAAATGATTGTGTAGAATTCAGAACTTAGTGCTCAAGTTTTGGGGCTGAATTCCCTCGTCTTATTGACTCAATAACCAAGCCTTATATAGGCAACGTTGCTCCTGAAACCAAGGAGAATTTATAGCCCATGATCAAATCCATAAATCCACTAACAACTAACAAACTTAAGTGGGCTGACTCAGCTAACAGAACACCTGACAACTAGGAACTAAATCAACAACATATTTTAACTATCTAATAATCCCTCCCTTAAACTGATGTTTGCCAACAACCGTTTATGGTTGGGGTTTTTCAATCATTCCTAGCATTCCTCTGAGATTCTCAAACACTCCAATCTTCAGAGCTTTCGTGAATAAATCTGCAAGTTGTTCTTCACTTCTACAATACTCCAAACCAATCTGACTTTCTTTGCACAAATCTCTCAGAAAATGATACTTGACATCAATGTGTTTGCTTCTCCCATGTAAAACTGGATTTTTGGATAGCTTGATTGTGGATTGATTGTTACACCATATTGTAGTAGCTTTCTCTTGCTTGTTTTGCAGCTCTTCCAACAGCCTTCTCATCCAAATAGCTTGACAAGAACAAGCTGTAGCAGCAACAAGTTCAGCTTCAGTGCTTGACAATGTGACTATTAGCTGCTTTTTTGAAGACCAAGCAACAACTCCTGATCCCAGCATGAAAATGTAGCCTGAAGTGGTCTTCATATCATCCAAGTCACCTGCAAAATTGCTATCTGTGAAACCCAACAATGGTTCTTTGCCTCCCTTCTTGTAAAAAACTCCCAAGCTTCTTGTTCCTTGCGAATAACGAAGGATTCTCTTGGCTGCCAGTAAATGCATCTCAGTAGGATTCTCCATGTATCTGCTAATCAAACTCACAGCATACATAATGTCAGATCTTGTAGCCGTGAAGTACATTAAACTTCCCACAATTTGTTTGTACATGGTGCTATCAACAAGCTTCCCTCCCTGATCTTTGTGTAGCTTCACCCCAGCTGCTGCAGGTGTTGTTGCGGGATTACTTTCATGCATCTGAAACTTCTCTAAAACTTCATTCCCATACTTCTTCTGACAAAGAAAAATCCCATCTTCTGTTTGTGCTACTTCTATGCCCAAAAAGTAATGCATCAAACCCAAATCTGTCATCTCAACCTCTGAATTCATAGACTTCTTAAACTCATCAAATATGGCAACACAATTCCTAGTAAATATTAGATCATCCACATACAGGCAAGCAATCAAAATCTTGCCCTCCAATACTTTAACGAACAAAGTATGCTCGTAAGGACATTTTGAAAAACCAGACTTCAAAAAATATGACTCAATTCTATTGTACCATGCTCTTGGCGCTTGTTTTAATCCATAAAGTGCCTTTATAAGCTTGTAAACTTTGTGTTCACTACCATGTTTGATAAACCCAGGGGGTTACTCGATAAATACCTCTTCTTCTAGGTAGCCATTGAGAAAGGCTGACTTGACATCCATTTGATGGATTAGCCAGGAATTTTGAGCTGCTAATGCCACTACTAGTCTGATTGTGTCGTGCCTGGCTACTGGTGAAAAAAATTCAGTGTAATCCACACCATATTCTTGCTTGTAACCTTTTGCAACCAGCCTCACTTTGAACTTGTCAACTTCCCCGTCTTTGTTCAATTTGGTTTTGTAAACCCACTTCACTCCAATAGCTTCATGCCTTTCAGGAAGTTCAGTCAGCTCCCAAGTTCCATTCTTCTCAATTAATTTGATTTCTGCAATCATTGCCTCACGCCACTTCTCTTCCTTTTTTGCTGTTTCAAACGTAGTTGGATCACAATCTGCAAAGAGAGCAAAGTATGTGATTGGATCCTCATCTTCAGGTTCTCTAAACCTTGTCCCAAGTTCAAATATCCCATCAATCATCCAAGCTGGCCTTGTTTTTTTACGAGTAGGTCGTCCTGTTGTCGTAGTTGCTGTCACAGTTTTCGTTGTTGTAGTTGCACTTGCTGCATTAATAACTTGTAGGCTTTAGAGGATTCGCTTACTCCAAGAAATATGCACTTCTGACTCTTTTTATCTAACTTCTTCCTTTGAACATCTGAAATGTGAGCATAGGCCAAGCATCCAAAGATTCCGAGGTGATCAACTGCAGGTTTCTTTCCTCTCCAAGCCTCTTTCGGTGTTTTGTTCAAAACAGAAAAAGTGGGACTTTTGTTCAGAATATGGACACTCCAATTGACAGCTTCAGGCCATAAAGGTTTGGGAACCTTTCCCTTGGACAACAAACTTCGAACCATGATGATGATGGTTCTGTTCTTCCTCTCCGAGACTCCATTTTGCTGTGGAGTGTAGGAAGCCATAAGCTCTCTCTTAATTCCATGTTCTCTGCAATAAGCTTGAAATTCGTTGGAGCAATACTCTCCTCCTCTATCCGTTTTGAGAATTTTAATTGGTCTTTCTGCTTCTTTCTCGACCAAGGCTTTAAAGGTTTTGAAGGTGCAAAGAGTTTCTGATTTTCTCTGCAAAAAATATACCCAGCTTTTCTTTGAAAAATCATCAGTGAAAGTGATGATATTTTTTTTTCCTCCATTGGATTCAGGTGTGATTGGTCCACAAATGTCAGACTGAACCAGCTCCAGAACTGTCGAGGCCCTCCAAGCTTTGCCTTTCGAAAATTTGGCTCTGTGTTGTTTGCTAACAACACAATCTTCACTAATTTGAGTTGGTGTTGTGATTGCTAGGAGACGAGTGACCATATTTCTCTATTTCAATGTTCTTCAACCACCAAAGTTGAGGTGACCATAACGGAAGTGCCATAGCTATGATGGATCCTCCACATTTGCCAGCAAAGAACAATGAGTGCTTTCAATCTTCATAAGGAACAACCTGTTAGAGCTCATAGGAATCACAACAACCGTTCCTCTTGATGGCTCATACATTTCACAAACTCCATTATGAATGGAAAACTCGTAACCCTTTTCCTGTAAGTGACCAGCACTTAACAAATTGCTTTTGAGGTCAGGAACATACAACACATTGGATACAGTTTCGATAAATCCGTTATGAGTCTTAATTTGTACACTACCTTGCCTAGGACTTTAACACTAGAGCAATCACCAAACGCAACTGTAGAATTAAAGGTCTCATCAAGTTGAAAAAATGGAGACTTACTTCCACACATGTGATTGCTGCATCATGTGTCCAAGTACCAAACCGAGGGGTTGGTCTTGCCTTCTCCTTGAACTGTAGCCATCAGCAAAGTCTCCTCCGCAACAAAATTTGCAACTCCTCCTTCTCTTTGATGGTTGTTTGATGGCAGCTTTGAGTGACATTCAGAAGCATAATGGCCCATTTCAGCATGCGGGCTTGCAGCTCGATCTTTTGAGCTTCAGTCAGGATGATACCTTCTGCTGGTTCGGCAACTCCTGTTTCAACGACAGACCAGAATTCCTTAGATCGCAGGAAATTTTCCATCAACATGCTCCAATGATTGTAATGACCATCGAGCTTGGGAATGGCAGGCTGCACAAAATTAGATTCTGCTATTCTTCACTCCCTCACGTGTTTACTCTCTAGCTAGCTCGTGGTCAGGCTCTGATAGCACTGTTACGAACTAAAAACCACAAGCTGCAATTGATTGTGTAGAATTCAGAACTTAGTGCTCAAGTTTTGGAGCTGAATTCCCTCGTCTTATTGACTCAATAACCAAACCTTATATAGGCAACGTTGCTCCTTAAACCAAGGAGAATTTACAGCCCATGATCAAATCCATAAATCCACTAACAACTAATAAACTTAAGTGGGCTGACTCAGCTAACAGAACAGCTGACAATTAAGAACTAAATCAACAACATATTTTAACTATCTACCAAGGAGGATACGAGCAACTGTCCAGCATAAAGAACTATCTCTGCCTCTTTTATGAAGAAGGGTCCCTCCCTTTTAGTAACTAGCCTCAACAGCTGAATCACCAAACTCACTCTCTGCAATCACCAATCAAGGAAAAAACAAGCATTCTATATATTCTGTTTGCCAAGAACATTATGGATTCCAACATGAATTTCCTTGTTCAACAAACAAAAACATGGAGCTGAGAGGAACCTGTTTTCAAACTCAAGCCGAGAATGCTAGTGAGTGCGAAAGAAATTTTGAACGCGTTGGTGGGAAAGCTACTGGTAACAAGAAAGACCCATGCTTCAACTTTTTGCTCACCTACATGTGGGGCCTGCCCAGAGAGCAGAATCATAACATCTCTGTAACAAGCTTTGTGGAGGAAGCACAAAACAGGCCTTGGAAACTCTTCGATGCTTTACTTTTGCTGAAAAGTTGGAGTAGTATAGTGAAGCCAGAAAGCTTAAACTTCTCTTTTTAGTGAGATGTGGATGCAACTGCATTGCCTTCATATGCCGTGTAAAACTTGGGATACCACTTCTACCATATTCGAATCTTATTATAGGGAAATAGAGGATATCGATACCAACAGGTTAGATTCCAAAGAGTGGGTGAAATTCATCAAGGTTAGGGTGATTGTTGAGGTGAACAAACTGCTCCCAACCGGTTTCTTTGTTGATGATTAAGAAGAGGCTATCTAGGTTAGCTTCAAGTATGAAAAACTCTCGATGATTTTCTACTACACCTATGGAAGGCTAGGTCATGGCCATGTAACCCGTGGCTTCAAACGGGAGCGAGTGTCTGGGCGCTATAGAGAGTGGACTAGAGCAGGGCTTAACTCCCCTCCAACGCCAACCCCTAAGCATCTTATGAGGGTTCATGGTGATGGAAGCGGCCCATAGAGGAATTTGGATGATTGTGCGAGCAGACGTAGGGAGCTGGAGAAAGAAATTACCACGGAGGGGACAACTATACGATCACGAGAAGCGGTGGATGGGAGAAGGCTCAGGGAACCTTGTCAAGGCTTGGTCGAGGTAGTCAAAGGGATGGGTGGCAGAGATCGGCAGATGGCGAAGGGTTTCAGCTTCAAAAAATGGTAGGCAGCGATGGAGATTCTTCGATGTGGGTGGCCCTCAATGGTAGTAATTCAGAGGGTTAGGCCGGAAACGGGCTCGTTTTCTCAACTCCGACCCGCAAATTGCTGGCTGAGTTTAAGGTAGCAAAATCTGATTCATCTCTTCAGATTATATTAAACACAGAAAGTCCAATTGGTGCTAGAGGTGGTGGGTCAGGATTAGTTAGCCTAAATATGGTAATAATGTTGGGCTCTCTTTAGAACATCAAGCTTTGAGCCCGTTTGATGTCCCTCAACAGAAAAAAAAGAAAAGGTAGCCCAACAATAGGCGCCAGAGAAGAAAATTCAGTACTCATGCTACCAGAGTTTAATCTCAACTTTAATCCTTACTTTCCCAATCATATTCTCAGTATTATGGCAGGATATGAGTATGACGGGGCTGGGTTGATAGATGGAGGAGAGAGGAGTGAAGACTTTAGTCCAATTGTGGGGAACGACATTAGTTCTGAGGTATCTGTGACTAGAATTAAGTCAACTAGCGAGCCATGAAGATATTAGTGTGGAGTTATAGGGATCTTGGACAGTCCCATACAGAAGATCATTTGAAGGATCTAGTCCGAATTTTGCAGCCCTCCATCATCTTTTAGATGGAAACAAGATCATTTGTTCACATCCCACTGGGACAAACACAAGTTGTGGCGGTACGTTTGTTTCACTGCCTCATTCAAATGTTTTGTTCACGTCACCTAAAAGAATGCATGACGTGATAGTTCATTTGTTTTCACTTGTCGATACGAACTTTGTGTTCACGATCCATTGGGACTAACGTAGGAGTTGGTGGTACGTATGTTTCATTGCCTCATACGAATGTATAGATATTTGTGAGTTTGTTTATATATATCTTCTAGGTTCTTCGTGTTATTCATGTCTCTTGTGTTCTTGATGAATTCACAAGAAAGTATTGATAAAACACAAAGATATAGATAGTTCATACTTGTGTATGTGTTATATATGTTTACATAACGTATGATTATATTGATGAGTTTGTAGGTTTCGCTCATACGAACTTGCGAACTCATTAAAGCGTTCGTGTGTTTGAGTTCATCATCCCCTTTATGTTTTTGAAAAATTCCTACGTTTGTATAGATAAAACTTACAAACCTAATGTGTTTCTATCTAACAAGTTTTTATGTTTCTTTCCATGTTGCAGGAGTACCCAATTAAAACGAAGTGTTGCGTTTAGAGAATTTTAAATGGTTGTTTGATAAATGTACAAGTTTTATTTATGAATTTATAACTTGGTGTATCAATTTTGATGACATTTTATTGTTTCATCTTGTTATATTCAGATATGGAATATGTATATTTTTCTGATGTATAAATTGAAGGAAAATTCATACATTCGTGTCATCAATTATACGTTTGTTAGTTTTATCACTACAAGACATATGAAATCATCCTAATATACAAAAATGATAATGGAATAACATGAACTTTCATATGAATAACACAAACTTCCATATGAACTGCGAATTCATATGCTCGTACATTTCGTATGGATAACACGAACTTCCATATAATACAACATACACGTTTGTACATATACTTTTCTATGATCTATACGTTCGTTTACTTCATCAAAACATTGGTATGGATAATACGTCATTTTCATATGATTAACACTAACTTCTTCATATATACATTCATACTTTCCAAAATTACATTCGTATGTATAACACGATATATCGTATGGATAACACTAACTTTCGTATAGCACAAATACAAACTTTCGAATGAATACAAAGTATAAAATTATTAATTTAATTTTTACTTAAAAAACCATCAAGACTAATCTTGTTGGATTTGTCTTTGAATAACAAACATTTTGGTGCAAAAATTAGTGAAATTAGATTTTAAATACAACACTTAATTGAGTTGAATTGTGAAAACTAAGAGAGAGAACATTAAGTTTTGTTTATTAATTAAATTTGACACCAGTTGTCTCTCTCCTCAACATTTTCACCACCATACCAAAATTACCCATAAGAGCCTCAAACATATGAACGTATACTTCACGACTCCGGTTTTTCATTAAATGATGTGGCCTCCTGTGATTGGCTTTAGCCCCAATTTTAGCCTAAAATGGCTTTCGTCGCTAATTTTTCTCGATCGACAAGCCATAATCAGACCCCACATGGCCTATGGAAATGTCTCTAGAATCTTATCCTTCCCTTGAAGATTAAATTATTTATATGGCAAATAGTACATAATGCTTTAGCTATGAAACCATTCTTATTCTTCTGAAATTGCTCGCCTAACCCCAGATGCCCAGTTTGTGAAGACCATGAGGAAGACGTTGTGCAATGCCTGTTCTCTTGTTCTCATCCGAGAGTTATTTAGACGGAAAGGCTTCCAGGGACCGTTCTTTTGACCTCGATCGAAACAATGTGCAGTTGGCTGGACTCATTTTCGACAGGTTGTGGAACGTGATACCATTGTGTCTTTCTTTGTGATTTGCTAGTGATTGTGGAGGGATAAGAACAAATGTGCGTTTCGACAGACGAAACTCCCAAATAGAACGAGGATCTGTATTTCCTAGTTTATTGATGATTGGAGTGTTCTACGTTATACTCCTTTCGACTCTAGTAGGGTCGTTAATAGGGCCAACCCACCTCAAATCAACTTGCCAACTGTCCAACCGCCAGTGGGATTCAACAGGAAATTTTCTATGATGGTTCTTTCAATGGAAATGTTCTTACGAAGGCATATGAGATAATCATTAAGGATTCCCATGAGAGAGTGTACAATAGTATATCCGGCCAGTTACTTTCTTCATCACCGGTTGTGGCAGAAGCTAAGGCGCTATAGACATCGATACAATTTGCAAAAGATTTTGGATTCCAGACAATTATCAAGTCAGATTTGCTTACTCTTATCCAAGCTATCAAGGGACAGGTCGAGACGTGGCCTAGGCAGTGCTATGCTTGGATCGGTCGTATGAGGGACATCGTATCGCAAAGTGATCATATTGTTTGTTCGTTTATCACTAGAAGGTTGAATTAACAGGCTGACTGGTGGTCAAATCATGTCGTGTCGAATCTCTTCCTTTTGATTGGATATTAAATCTTATGTATATTCTTTATGTAATGGCTTTGCCTTTGGTTGATGAATAAAAGTTCCAACATTTCGTTTCAAAAAATAAAAACCGAACGCTGCTCACCACAAGCTTGCCAAATTAGACACTCCACCTTCTCCCAAGTGATTTTGGATCCTGAATTTGCTATCCTTTTTGATGCCATAATCGCCATAATAATTAGGGTAGAAGTAGCGTTGAACTGGGATGAGTCCGCTCCCGATTCGTGTTAGAGAATCGTATAAGATCCATTATTAACCCTCTTTTAAAAATTCGAGTTATTGGGATGCAACGGTTTTGACAATTCATAGTACCAAAATTCTCCACGTATGTAAGCTTTTTCAAATTTGGTTCAATGCTATTTCAATTTGAATCGGTGCTTATACTAATATAATATAAAATATCTATCAAGAATTATTATATCCTAATAACTCGAATTGTTTGAAAAACATTCTAATTAACATTTATATTATTCACTAAGAGTATCATGATTCTGATTGATATTTAGTGACCTTCTCATTGGATATTGCAGCAACATTATCTATTAGTAAAACAATAATTTTAGGTCTTTTCCAAATTGGATTTTATTTTGAGTTCAAAATAATCTCCCTTGTGTGTATGTGTATTAAATGTTTAATTTCTAATAATTATTTACTATTAATCGTAATATTCGTTTGAAAACTACCTACAAATGATGATTTCAACTCATATTTAAGTACTAACATTGTGTATAAATTTGAATAATTTTTTGAACTCAGATAACAAGCCAGTCAGGGAGGGATTTCGACGTCTTCTGGGTTTGTTCCAGTTTGTGATTCAATTCCTATACCAACACATCATTTTCTGTACCGGTCATTAAGCCTAGGGCGCATGATGTTCACAGTAACCGGCCTTGGCTCAGTTGGTAGAGCGGAGGACTGTAGTGCTGGCAGCAAATCTTTCAAAAACGAACCAAACAAACAGAATACTTTACTTAATTACCCGGCAATCAAGTTCAAATCTTTTAAGAAGAAGAAGAAGAATGAATGAATTAATTGTTTACGTGAATCTTCTTTACAACCCGAGTGGTTGATCATGAATTCTATCTAGTAGGCACAACAACATGAGGAGGAACAGCAGCGAATCTGGAAGAAAACCCACGAACATCGTCATGTTCATTATCGTCGTCCTCTTCACCACAGTCGAAATTAAGGGCGTAGCTCTCGGCGTTGTAGTAGAATCCCTTGTTATAATTCTTCCTATGCTTCTTCCTCCTTATGAAATTCTTCCATTTGGGCCCTGCAACCATCTCGGACAACTCCTTCACTTTCTTCAGCTTCTCCATCACCCACGACGACGACAACGACGAGGACTCTGTTTTCTGCTGCGTAAGAAGGTAGCTGTTGCTGCTGTCGTTGTTTCTCCATTTCGAGAAAAAGGAGCCGAAACAGTTGCAGCCTGAGAAGGTTGATGATGAAGATCCTGATGATGATGTACCTTCTTCTTCATTACAGAACTGCTCTGTTTCCATTGGGGGTTACAAACAGATGGAATGGGGAAATGAGGAGTTTCCTAGGTGGGTTATGCCTAAGTTTTATATGAAGGAAAGTCCAAAGTGGGAGATAAGATAGTTTGAGAAGGAATATAATTAATTTGGTGGGGAAACTTCAAAGAAATGGACGGACAATCGACCCTTTTTTTGTATGAGAAGAGAAATTAAAATGGGTTTCTTCTTTTGGTTTGTGTCAATGACTAATGGGTTTGTGCCACTTGTCAACCAAGTCAAGAGTTTGTGTAAAGTTTAGTTTTGAGTTTCAAATATGCCGGCTCCTTGTTCACTGCTAGCTGTTTTTTGGTAGGTTGGTTGGTGGGTTGCTTTACGCGGACAAGTAAACGAGTCCCCTAATTAAATCGGCCATTTCAGGACAATTATCAAACTCTAATTATCTAAGTTCCCATATTCACCATACTAGAACTGGGTTCCCAAAAACTACTCCTATTTTTGCTTCCAATCTATTGATGATCCTAATAGGTAATATCAAAAAGTTACATTATCAATTATCGAGCACAAACAGTTCCAAGAACAACACAAAAAGTTTCTCTTTTTTTAACCCAACAACAAGCAAAATATAAAACCACACTTTTGACGAGTCTGATCACCTCTGATATCCGGCAAATTCATATCATTTTTTACCCTGTGGTTGTGCTGCTGAAGATGGTTGTTGTTGAGTTGGAGTTTGTCCCCTCCAAGGTATCTTGGCTGCCATTGCTCGCAAGTCATTTGCGATTCCTATGAAGCTTGGTCTCTGCGACGGCTCTGATGACCAACACCTCTCCATCAATGACTTCCATTCCAAGTCACAGATCTCCGGCACAGGTGGCCTCAGAGTATTGCTGACTATACCGCCTGCATCAATGGTTCATTCTGTCATCTTGGCAATCTGGCTTACGATTTGTGAGATGACTAATTGTGGCGAATAGTGATAGATATGTAGTCATATGAAGAAATTGAAACATACCTTTCATTCTTACGCAAAGCATTCCGCAACGAGCCATTGATCATATATTCTGTCACAGTCGCTACTGAACTTCCAGGGCCATCGAGAACAACACCGTAGAAAGATACCACATTTGGATAGTGCAAGTCTGCAAGCGTGATGGCTTCATTCCAGAAATCATCCATCTGATTATACTTTCAATTAAATTCAATAGCAGTTTGGGGGACGAGTACATGGAGCACAACTCGATCAGCATATGCAAAGGGAAATGACAATCATGTGTTCTTGTTCAGAAGGTTTCCCTGCGAAACACCTGTCATTGATACGCTTAATTGCAACATCCGTAGCCCTCCACTTCCCACGATAAACAGTGCCAAAGGTGCCAGACCCCAACTCTTTCAACTCTGCAAGGTCACTACTATTTATAATCTGATAGAAAAATGGAGGTCAGAACTGATTAAACCTCATAGACTAATACATAGCTGAATCTTCCAACCTGTAGGCGTCCTGCACCTTCTGACATCGGAACTCCCATGTTCACCTTCTCTTGCTGTTTCTTCAGATCCTGATGAAATAAGAGATCAGAGATTATGATGGAATCAAAAGTGGAAATATGATTATCATAGAAGACAAACCAACAGTAGCATAAACAAGGAATGGCAGTACATGAGAACATAACTGTCAAAGCTCACCTCATCTGTAGCTTTATGTTATGTTTCTACATCTTTCATTAGGACCTTGTTATGAAGAGCGTTTGTGAGGGATCTCGTCACGGGCATTCGAGAAGGTTGTGATGAACTCGAATGGGATGATTTAGCTATGGTTGGAGGTGGGTGAGGGATAGATGGAAAAAGATAGATATGAGTAGAGTTTTTTTATTGAGAACTCCTAACTTCCTAAGACTTGATCTTTATGTCAAGTTCCAAATCAACTTTCTATGCCTCTCTTGTCCTCGTCCTATTAAAAATGTTCTAAAAAGTCATACAGCAAAAGCAAGTCACCTATCTAGAGCCACTTAATCAAAAACCCCAATTCAAGGGAGGGAAATCACCCATAAGAATTATTAAGCACATTTGGCAAGGCAAATGGTATGCAATTCAATTCAAATTCATTCCACAATCCTAACATATCATCAATTTCAGCAAAGCAAGGTCAATTGCTGATGAACGGATTTTACTCGTCTCAAAATAATCCAGTTAATCAATTAACCGGGTCAAAGTTCCCTATGGTCTCTTTAAGTATCTTACTCACAGTTGTAATTAATACTAATCAAGATATCAATGAATGTGGTTTAGGTGCCGAGAATCAGTCAATCAAAAAGAAAATGAAATTTTCTTTAAAGTAATCAGGTTGCAAGACTACACGATATAAGGTTGACAATCAAAGATGAAATCCCCTTAGGAAATTATAATTCACAAATGATAGAAAAATCCACGATTTCAACAAAACGGGATAGATGCATTACACTGTCACAATTCTTCTCTAATCAAATCATGCCCTTTCGGGTTTGCTAATTTATTACCTATCTAGTATTCTAGTATGCTCTTTTGAGACAAAGATCTAAAACCTGCTAGGGTATTTACCGATTAAGAATTCCTAACAAGACTCTAGTTTATTCGCCCACAGACGAGGGTTAACGTCTAACCTAGGTATTTGATTTTGGGGTTCTAGATATGTAAGCTCTCGCGAGTCTAAGATAAATATAACATAGATTTCATTCACGTTGATCGGGCATGAACAACTCAAAAGCGAAATCAAATATGCAATGAAATCCATCCAACTCGCATAAATCGTCAAACGTATCAAATCATTCGTTCATAGGAATTAACCTAGGGTTCATCTAATCTAAGCAAGAGAAGTTTAGCAACTCATAATCTCGATAGAAAAATCAAAATCAGAAGAGGAAGACATTGAATATAGGTTTACACAAAGAATTATGAAAAACCTAATTTCACCGATCTTCTGGATAACTTGATTCGCCGTCTTGATTATTTCGCCAATCCCAAGCTCCTCGAATCTCTTTCTGAAGCTGTCAATTTCTTCTTGATGTGTTGCATATTCGACACACCTTTTTGATTGTAAAATGAGCCTTTTGTGTGTCGAAAAGTGTTTAAACCTTGGATCTCTAGTACATGTTCGTTCTCTTGTCCCTTGGGGCCGTGTTACGTGTTCCGGGTGTGAAAAAGGGCGAAAAACTTACAGGGGAGGAACACGGCATAGAACACGGCGTGTCCCAAGGCGTGCTCCATGGAACACGGCGTGTCTTGATGATGAAAAATGGGCGAAAAGTTACAGGGGCTGAACACGGCCAGGAGCACGGCGTGTTCCACGCCAGACGGATTTTTAATCCTTTTCCCCCTTGGATTGGGACGAGAAGCCTATAAAAGCCCTAGCAACCCTCTGGACAGGACATCATTATTTTTACACATATTTTAGAGCTTTTAGAGAGAGAAAGAGTGCCGGAGACCGATTGGAGCGAAAGGTTATCATCAATTAGAAACGGAGCGAAGATCGGCGACACGATTGGGAATTCTCGACGGATCATGTTATCTTTCCGGGTTGTTCTCATTTCTTTTTCCCTTCTTACCTCCCGAACCATGAGTAGCTAAACTTTTCCTGTTGTTCGGATGAGATGAAGCTTTAGCTAAGCTTTGTATGGATGATTTGATTTGTTATTGAGGTTTATTCAGACTTATGATGCGTTCTTCCTAAACCCTAATTTCTGATTCAATTTTGTCTGGCCGTCTTGATTGAGTCATCGACATTGATTTGTGGGTCCGAGAGGAACATAGGTTGATAGGTCGCTTAGGAAGAACCCTAGATTATTCGTTAGCTCAAGAGAGGAGCGAATCGTTTTGAAAATGGTAATAACTAGCTATATCCAATCAAAAAAGGTCTTTTAAAAGATCTCCACGGTGATTTTTAACCCCTTAATCACTAATTTGAACTTGAATAATTGGTTGTGATCTCTAATTATCCACTTTTTCTAGCTACTTCCATTCATTCTAACGTTCGTTTATAAGCTAGTCAACTCATTTTATCACATGTCAAGAATAAGCATCATGCTATACCAAACCAACATTAAAGGATTAGGGCTAAGGTTAGTAATACGTTTAAGTACTAATCTATCCTAAATCCCACATTTGAATTTCAATCATGGCAAGTTTATGATAATGATGATATGTTGTATGATCATGTTAAGTAGCCACTTTAAGTGTTAGTTGTTTAACTACCTTTCTTCCCTTTGATGTTGTTTTGGTTTGCTTTGGATCATTCTAATTGTTGATGCTCTTCTCTTTTCTTTTGAGGTCACTTGGGAAGTGCTTATTTCGGAAGGTCAAGGGGTTGATGGCCTTGATGCCAAGGGTTTGGTGAGGTGAGAGGTTAAGTAACGGAGAGTGGCAAGGATGTGGATTGAGGGCAATAAGGGTGACGAGCTTGATTCGAGTGGGTTTTTAGTAAGGGTTTGAGAGTGGAATTCGGGTGAGATCGAGTGATGTGTGAGTGGTAAGGTTTGTGACTGATTTCGGGAGTAGGGATTGTGATTCGGGTGAGGTGGAGAATTGAGTGTGGTTTTGGGTGAGGGTCGAGTGTGGTTTGTGACTAATTAAGGGGCTTTTTTTTGTATTTTTCTCTTAATGACTTGCTGATTTTTGTGATTACTAACTAATGTACTAAAATAATTCCAGCATTTCTGCCCCCTTCATTCTCCTTTTGAAACCTTCCTTTTATAAGTAGAAAATTAAGGGGTAAATTTCCTTTTTACCCCTAGTATAGCCTACCTTTCTTCTGAATTGTCTTATCAACCTTCTAGGCTAGTTGTCCAACTTGTTCCTAGTGGGCCGGGTCTAGCCCCTTTTGTTTGGGTTCAAACTAGTTCTGGCTAAACCAAACCGGATACATATTTATATCGTAATTTCCTCTGAATTAATCCGATAGAATCCTAAATCCCTTCTAAATCTTCTAAAATGAACATAGGGATTTTGATAGAATTCGACACATCTGTGAACCTTCTTATCTCAAAAGAATTGGATTTTAAAAGAAGAAAATAATCCTCTAATCTTTGTCTTACTATCTAACCTATCCGATATGATTTTGAACCAACTCCAGTTTGACCAGTCAGCCTAACCACCACTATTGACCCACAGATTTGGTTTTGAATCGAATCGAGTTTGAATGGTCATCCGGCACAATAAATAATCGGGGCAAAATCGTCTTTTACACCGAATGACACCTAAATCGATCCGATTTAATTGACTTTTGCCCAGAAATTAACTTAATTGGATCGCAATTAAATCTAAACTTTTCTCCTCGAACACTTATGAGCAGTCCACGTGATTAGGTTAATTAAACTTGATATTATGCTAAAAAATTTCACCAATTGGCCTAAACTGGACTAAACTCCAACGATGAATTCAGACAGGATAGACCACCTAGTAGAGTTTGATCTCAAATTCAGCCGAAATTCCACATAAATCCTCGTGTCTAATTCTATCATCCTTATCCCTATTTCAAACACTCGAGCTCTACTTTCTCGGTTTACCTTAACAATCTATCGAATCATAGAGCGGTACCCGTATAGATAAATAATAAAAATCAATTTATGTCCGGCCCAGACAAAAATCTAGGTTAGTGAAACAGCAGTAGAAACAGAGGTCATAGTTTCATCAAAGGAACACGTATCATCATAAGCCACATGTCGGATTCAAAAAGAACTCAATTGAGAAGTAGCACTCTCTGACCCGACTCTAATAGTAATAGTATCATTACTGATATCTATAATAGCCTTTGTAGTATTCAGGAATGGTCTACCTAGGATAAAATCCATATTAGCATGTGCATCTATCACCATAAAGTCTGTCAAGAAAGTGTATCTACCCACAGTCAAAAGCACATCCTTCAAACTACATCTGGGAACAGTTGCAGATTTATCAGCCAGTTTAATATTTTATACGTGTTGGCTTAAAATCTATCAATCCTAGTGAATTAGCTAAGGCATATGACATCACATTAATACTAGCTCCTATTTCAGCCAAACCATTGCTACTTTGAGTATTGCCAATCTTACAAGGTAGAGTGAACGGTCTTGTATCGCCTCGCTTGCATGGTACGGTGCAGAAGTCTATCTCTGAATAGCTTGCACCCATATCCACTTTTTCATTCAACTCTGTCATTTCCTCCTCAGCAAGAGCCAATAATTCTGAAAGCTTCCTCTTGTTATTTAGCAAATCCTTCATAAACTTGACATAATAGACATTTCCTTCACCATCTTCACAAAATGCATATCAACATGCATAGTATTCAGCACATTCATAAAAGTAACAAACTACTCATCATACAACTCCTTCTTCAGTCGAGCAGGATATAGAACCCTTGGCTTGTAAGGATTCTCCATGGGCGGAGGAGTAGGGAAGCATATATAAGGTGTCTTCTCCGCTCTATCCGGTGAAGCGATCTTTTGTGGTTCCTCTACTTGAATATCTTCTTCATCTTGAAGGGGTGGAGGTTGCACTACTTGTTTAACCATCTTCATTAGAGGATCTTGCAGCTTCTTTCCACTCCTAGTTTCAATTTCGCCCAAGTCTTCTTGCTTGCCTGGATTTTGAATAGTTGAACTTGACATTCCATTTGGCTTTGCATTTATCAATTCGGCTAGTTTCCCAAATTGGCTCTCTAGATTTCTAATTGCTACTTTTGTTGCACTTTGTTCTGCCTGATTACTCACTATGAATTTTTGTAAAAGAGCTTCCATTGATGATTGTTGTTGTTGAGGAGGGAATCCTAGGGGAGCCTGATTCGATGAATTGGTGATTTGACCCTTTTCACCATAGCTCTCATCGACATATCCTTGTTGATTCTATTTATTGAACTGGTTCTGCTGTTGATGTCGTTGGTTATTCCCTGAATAACTCGGTTGCCCCTGTCATTGTTGCTGATAATTACCCTGGCTTCTATAGTTGTTTTGGCTCTCCTACTAATAATTCCCTTAATTCTTGTAAGTATTTTTGCCTTGTTATTGATAATTACACTGAGCTCTCTAGTTGTTCTGCCCTTGCTGCTGATAATTACCCTGATTCTTGTTGTTGTTTTGTCCCTGTTGTTGGTAATTACCCTGAACCTTGTTGTATTTTTGACCTTGATTACCCTACTACTGATAATTATTCTGGCTCTGCCCGCCTACATAATCAATATGTTCTTGATTCACTCCTAGCTGAAAATCTGCCATACTGTTTGAAATATCATGATCAGTTCCTCCACATCCTTCATAAGCATAAATAAAAGTTGTAGGTGCATTTGCATTATTGTTGGAGCGTTGGTTGCGTTTCTAAGCTAGATCCCAAAACATCCATCTTCTTTGTTAGGAGCTGCAGTTGATCAAGTAATTGAGCTTGTTGAAATTCAAGTAAGGACAAGTCCGCTTCTCCACTAACTGATTTGGACTTCAATAGCTGAACTTGACTCTTAGGCACATTTAACACCATCTCAACTGGATTTGTGAGAACAAGAGTCGTCACTTCTGAGCATAGGCCCTACAATCTTCAAGGGCCTGAGTTAGTGTCAAGCCTGAAAGATTTCCCGGTATGGACATACTGAGTTCCTTCTGTTTGCTATAGTCCAACCCTCTCATGAAGGTCTTAAACGTGGTGTGCACATCTAAATCATGTTGATGACAGGAATAGAGGAGACTCTGGAATCTGTGCCAAGCATCATAGAAAGTCTCATTGAAAGGGCTTTTGAATTGAGCAATTATAACTTGCAGTGCTTCAGTTCTAGACGGAGAGAAGAACTCCTGCAAAAACTGTAGCCAATCCATCCCAAGTAGTGAAGTGCCCTGCCTAACACTCATACAACCATTCTAAAGCATTCCCTTTGAGAGAAAATGCAAAAAGATTAAACTTGAGGTTGTCGATGTTCACTCCTCTTGCTCTGTTTGTCTCATCTAGACGAACGAAATCACTGAGATGGGCATTTGGGTGTTCAACCGGTCCTCCAGAAAATGCTCTTGATTGAATGAGGTTGATTAGCTGGACTCGAGTTTGATAAGCTTGATCTCCCCTGATTGGAGTTTGAATGCTTGAAGCAGCTCCTCCGAGAGTAGGTCGGATATAGTCTCTCAACGGCTTCTCGTCACGAATGAGAACAAATTGTTCTTTATTGTTGTTTTTGTTCCGGTATTCATTGTTGTGGTGGTTGTTGTTGTTGTTGTTGTCATTGTCCTTCTTGTTGATGGGATCATCCTCGTTCTTTTCTAACTCGTCCATCTCTGTAACTTTACTTCTTCGCTATTTCCTACGGTGGTATGATATCACTTTTGCGCCTCTAAGGATCTATTCAACTTGATTGTAGGCTCCTCTCTCGAGCTAATCTACACTCAAGCAAAACGCACTAAAGGTTGTCACAACGATAAGTGATGCAAAAAGGCTAAACGATTCGTTCCTCTCTCGAGCTAACAAATAATCTAGAGTTCTTCCTAAGTGACATATCAATCTATGTTCATCTCGGACGCACAAATCAATGAAGATTTGATAGTGCTAGGATTTGTAGCGAATATCTATCCCTGTCTGCATGCTTTTTGAGTGAATACTAGCTTGTTTGTGCTTCAATCCTGTGTGATTTTCCGTTTTGGCATTGTATGCTAGACCCATTCATATGGACCGTTTCGGTCCATTTGATGTGTTTCTTTGTAGTATTTTTTATCCACATGTACTTTAGAGACATGTGGTCTGGCTATGAGGTTATGGACGCGGAATAGAGCATGGTTGGAGCTCGAACAAAGAACGGTGCACGAATTGATGAAGAAACAAGGCTACACACCGTGCATCTTTGCACCCCGTGCAGGATCTCATGCTGCAATTACCCTTGTAGCAGAAGGGGGTGCACGCCGTGCACCTCCCGGATCCAGCAATTTCCATATAAAAGGAGCGATTTGAGGAAAGAGAGAGATCATCTTCTCCAACAAAATTCCTTCGATTTTCCCCCGCATTTCCTCTACACAAACACCATATTTCCATCCCTAGAAGTCTGATTGAAGATCCGAAGGAGTCACCATTGAAAATTGAAGCTAGGATTGAAGATAGAATATCAAAAGTGAAGATTGATTCAAGTATGGTTCATTGACTCTTCATCAAGATGGTGGTTAGGTCTTTTTCTATTTTCTCTTCCTCTAGAGTTATGAGTAGCTAAATCCTTAAGAGTTTTTTTTTGGATGTAGGATATGAGCCATGATACTCTCCCTAAAAGTATAGGGTCAGAGATTGTTAGATATGTGGAATTGAATGAAGATTGCTTTGATTGTTGGTTTTTCAATCTTATTCGTGTTACGACTTGAATTAGGTCAAATCTATGAAATCCTTTATTCGATCGATTCTGAGATTCATATGATTAACAATCTATGATAGAAGAAAGTTATCAGTGGAGTAAGCCAATCGATTATACCTTTCATGCTTCTTTTGGTTTTAACGGTTGTTCATCGGGTAATTGGCGGGCGCTCTGGTTCGCACCTAATGGACCAAGTTGGTTGTAGTTATTAGTAGCTTAGGTGTTGATGGACCAAGTTAACACTAATTCCAATTACTTGTGATTTCTTTCAATTCTTAAAGAGCACCTTATCACTTTGTAGAACTTCTCGGTGTTCATTACTAGTTAGCCTAATTGAGGTTATTCCAACCTTGATTGGGAAGTTAGTAGTAGTAATCCGAGTGCATGATCATGCCACAGATTCATACAAGTGATAAGAGGAATCGTTTTATTCAATTCAAGTCCAACCTTTGCTCGATCCAACTATTATTAGGAAGTTGAGCTTGATGAATTATCCCCTCCAAGAACTTCTCTTCTCCTATTGATCAAACCTTAATTATTAGTTTTAATCGAATTAGTATAATAAGAAACCAATCTCAATTAGTTTAGTATAGATTGTGCTGTTAAATTTGAGTAGAAGGATAACGAGAGAACCTTTGGACACATACGAAAGTTATATTGTCCAGATAACTTCACAGTTATTTTGGCGATCAATGATTCAATTAAGATGATCAAACGAAATTGAATCAGAAATTAGGTTTAGACAGAACACATCATAAGTTTGAGTAACCTCGATAACAAATCAAAGAGTTAAAACCTAGGGGGATTTGAGACTAGTAAAGTTCGTTCATCACAAACAGTGTTCCTCTTTAATTCAAGTAAATCTTTACTCTGAGCAGCTTAAATCGTCCGCCTTAGTTCACGCTTATCCCCAAACGACGTAAATCGCTTGAAATGGATCAAAAACATCCCAAACAACGTAACACGGCTCCGAGGGGCAAGAGAACTAAACATTTACTCAAAATCTTTAGTTTGAATATACTTTGACACAAAAACTATAGTTTATAACGAGAATATGTGTGTCGATAATACAGCACATCAGTATCCTAGGCTTATAAGGTTAGTCTGGGACGACCTCTTCGGGAGTTGAAGCTGCAACTTTTTCTTGTATCACCAATGGCAATGGTTCCATTGGATAGTCAAGAAGTTCCTTTCCACTCCTAAGTGTCAATGCTCCCGCGAACTCTCCTTGTTTCGGATTGGGGATAGTTGTGCTTGGCATCCCCTTTACTTTATTTGTGAAGAGGTTGGTGAGTGCTCCAAGTTTGTCTTCCAAAGCCTTGAGTGATATATCTGTTGCATTGAAACATGCTTGATTTTATGCTTGAGTAGCTGTACTTATAGCTATGAATATCTCGAGGAGTAGTTCTTTGGAAGACTATTGTTGAGGTGGAAAACTTGGGGGTCCCTGGTTAGATGAATAGGTGATTTGACCCTTTTCATCATAGTTCTCATTGGTATACCTTACTGATTCTACTGGTGGAATTGGTTCTATTATTGATTATGTTGGTTATTCCCTGAATATCTTTGTTGCCCCTATGGCTGCTGCTAATAATTGTCTTAATTTCAGTAGGGGTTTTCGCCTTGCTGCTGATAATTACCCTAATTTTTGTAGGTGTTCTGTCCTGACTGCCCTCTCTGTTGGTAATTATTCTGGTTCTTACCACCTAAGTAATCAACATGCTACTACTAGCTCGAAATTTTCCATACAGTTGAGCTTGTTGAAACTCAATTATGGACGAGTACGCTTCTCCTGCGACTGATTTGGACCTAACTAGTTGAACTTGATTCTAGAGCACATTTAGCTCGATGTCAATTGGATTGGTGTGAACAAGTATCCTCATCTTTTGAGCATAGGCCCTGCAAGCTTGAAGGGCCTGAGTTGGTGTCAGGTTTGAAAGACTTCCCGGTATAGACATACTAAGATCCTTTTGCTTGCTATAATCCAAACCTCTAATGAATGTCTTGAATTTGATGTGCGCATTCAAGTCGTGGTGAGGTCATGAACGAATGAGACTCTGGAATCTGTGTCAAGTATCATAAAAAGTCTCATTTGAAAGATTTTTTAATTGAACATTTCTATCCTTCAGTGCCTCTGTTCTAGACAGAGAGAAGAACACCTCTAGAAACTCTGTCGGCAATCCATACCATGTAGTGAAGTGCCCTGCCTAATGTATTCCCGTTGAGAGAAAATGCACAGACTAAGCTTGAGGTCGTCGATGTTCACTACTCTTGCGCTGTTCGTCTCAACAAAATCCCTGAGATGAGTGTTTGGGTCTTCATCCGATCCTCTAGAGAATGCTCTTGATTAGATGAGGTCGATTAGCTGCACTGGAGTTTGATAAGGCTAATCTCCCCTTATTGGAGATTGAATGCTCGAAGTACCTCATCCGAGAGTAGGTCGGCCATAGTCTCTCAATGGCTTCTCGTGAGGAATAATAATAAACTATCCTTCATTATCGTTATTGTGGTTTCCATCCTTGTGATTTTGGTAGTTGTTGCGGCTGTCGTTGTGGTTGTTGTTGTGGTTTTTGATGTGGTTGTCGTTGCGGTTGTTGTGGTTGTCTTTGTTGTTGTTGTTATTGGGGCCATCCTCATCAATGTGTACCCCATCCATCTCGAATTCATGCTCTTCCTCTTCTTCGCTTTCAACAATAGGAGAAAGGTTGAAAGGAAGCTCTAACACTAGCTTCTTGCGAGATTTGGGAGCGAGATGAGCGTAAGAAGTTGTCTCCTTTTCTGCTAGTCTTTTACTTCTTTGTGAAGATGTTAAACCTTCAACTGTGCCCGCACAACAAGAAACAAAAAACCCGTGTAATGTGTGGGAGGAAAAGTGATGATAAGATGAATGAGGGAATTGATAACAATCAAAATCTTTCCTAGTATTAGAAAAGTTCACCGGTAACAACGTCAGTTTGATGAGCGGATTTTACCAAGCTATCAAATACCCACTAGATTGCTCTAATGGAATCGTATTTCCGTAGGGTATTTCTAACACTATTACTCAAATTGATTATGCTAACTAAACCAAGTAACAGTAAATGATTGTTTGTTTGAATATTTTTGTAACCAATTATCCACTAAGAATGCAAATTAAATGTAAATGAATGCAAGAAATCAAGTTTCAAATATGTTCGGATTTGAATCCACTAACTAGCAATCCATGGATGAGCGATATGCAATCTCAATTATTCTGGTTATAATGGCTTGGTGATTTCCTACGATAGTCTTTGATCAGTCTAGCGCCTCTAAGGATCTATTCTTCTCGACCATTGACTGCTCTCTCGAGCTAATCTACACCCAAGAAGAACGCACTAAAGGTGTTCAATGAAATGCCACAACGATAGATGATGCAAAAAGCCTAAACGATCTGTTCCTCTCTTGAGCTAACGGATAATCTAGTGACTTATTAATCTATGTTCCTCTCAGACCTCAGAAATCAATGACGATAATTCAATTAAGCTGATCAAACAAAATTTAATCAGAAATTAGGTTTAGCAAGAACACATCATAAGTCTGAATAACCTCGGTAACAAATTAAATGGTTAAAACCCCATCATCCATACAAAAACTAAGCTAAAGCTTCATCTAATCCAAACAACACGAAGAGTTTATAGCTACTCATGGTCTCAAGAACAAAATCACAAGAGAAGAAAAGAATAATCGGAGAACATGATTCTTTGACGAAATCCAACCTTGACGTTGCTCTTGGATCCTTGGGCAATCGATGATCGATCTCTTGCTTCCAATCGATCTCTCTTGTGCTTCGCATCTCCAAAAGCCTTTATTATCCTCTCTCTGCTCGAATTCTGATATCTATTAGGTATGTTCTCCATTTTTTAAGTTGAAAAGGTATTATATATGGCCCATGAAAGACTGCAAGCCCGCTGCTGAAAAAGTTCACTCTGGCCGAATTAGTGCGCACACTTCTTCTTCCAGGGCACACTAGCTCTCCTACCTCGCCAGCTTTCACTGTTTTGATGATTCCCGCTTTGTTTAAACTCTAATTTGGTCCCCGTTTGATCTCAAGTGTTGTGGAACGCCTGAGAATGTATCAGAAACATGCAAAACAATGTAACACGACCCAATGGACCAAGGGGAACCAAATATGCACCAAACGTCATAAGTTCAAACGTGTTAATGCATCTAAACATCCAAAGATGGAAATTAAAGAGGGAACACATGTGCTAATAATTGAGCACATCACATAGCCATGTGCATTGTAGGAATATAGTGATGAGGACTCATAGGAGCACTAAAATCTTGAATTGAACATTGGGAGATCACCGGCCCACTAGAAGATGCCAACATTTGGGATATTTGATATCCCATTTGGGGAGGGATATACAAATAATCCAAGTGTGTGACAACGTCCTAGCGAGGATCCCTATAAGCATGCAGATAACGTGCATTTTTTATTGTCATAGATAGCTCCCAATGGGAGAGATCAAGATAGGAAGCCAGCAAATATAATCTAACAATCAACCCATGCTATGAGATCACAGTCTGAGAGATATTAAAGAGTCTTTCATGCACCATTAAGTGGACAACCCCATTAGCAGACCGTTGAACAACCTGCACATGGAGCCAAAGACAAGTAGTCAGGGAGGCCAAGACCTTTGAGTTGATGCATCGCTACCCTCCATAACGCATGCACCAAAAAACGAATAAGGAGAGAATGACCTTAGCATTTCCCTTGATCTCCACATGCCCTTGGGAGGCAACTGAATTCACTTTAGGGGAAATCACCAATTGATGGAGGTTGACTAGCTTCCCCTTGTCCATAGCATGAGATGTCTGCCGCTTTAGCGTAACTTACATCAGAATTCTAAGTTGAAGTTCGACTTGCCTTACTTCCTTTGCTTGATATCACACTGGTGGAACCATAAAAAATCTTGTTGACTGTAGCAACGTACCGTTGTCCACTTTCCTAATTATCTACCAATTGTACCATACCCGACACATCAAGCTCTATGGATGAAAATAGGAAGACCCTTAACTTAGCCGATCCATCTGAAGCTTTCTCTATCAACTTGTGATACTCAACCAACATATTATTAAGATCTTCAGAACACGAAACTGACACCAATGCATCCAAATCCTCCCCGAGATGCTGGTTTTGGCCATAAGTTTCCACCATATTCTACATTACCTCACCAAATGTAGTTTCTCTTATGATGCTAATGATCCTAGTCTGCCCTCCAACGTATCTCAAGGTACCATTGCTAGGTCTAGGCAGAATCTTACCCCTAAAGGTACACAAAAGCTTAACTTGCTTCCCAGACGCAGAACCATCACCACCATCTTTGCTAGTTCAATACACCCCACCACTCCCCTTAGCTGAATATAGAGTGTAAGCATACCCAGGAAACGAATCATCATGACCATTAGCAATAGCATTAAATTGTGGGTTAGAACCAAATCCAACCATCACCTCACTACTACTTAGCTCAACAGCAGTATTGCCCACTACCATATTCCCAACACCAGCAAGATTAACAACTAATCCAACGGTTGATGGTTCCCTCACACATATAAGTACATTACCAGTTCCCACGGAACCCGCAGTCCAATTGTTTTGGGTACGTTAATATTCCTATACCCTACACCGACAAACCCTCGTAATCTGGCAATCCAGCCAGGTAGACTACCGGGATAGACCCTTCATGAGTAGAGAAATACTCAATGGCCTCCGATGTAACTGAATTTGGGGCAGTGTTGCTCGTCCTAAAGCCCAGTGAACTGTAGGGATCATTGATCACCGACCGAGCATCGTTCAACAGCCTCCGATCTTTGGAAGCCAAGTTTTGATCAAATTCCATCACGACTAAATCACATGCCTAAGGACTTTGTTGATTCGGGGTAACTCTGCTACCATACATTCAACTACAATTTCAACAAATTAACAAAAAATTGATTAACCAATTCTTCGTTAGGAATTGGAAATGCAAGGACTTTGAGCGCAACAAAGAGTTGAAAGAAGAGAATGAAAAAAAGAAAAGATACCCCCAAAAGATTGGAAGACGTCGAGCGAGTTGGTCCCAGCTGAGTCAGGTAGTTAGAGTTGGGTTGCCGAGCAGTGAGAAACATTTATCAGAAGAAGGAACGTTCTTTTTCCAACTTCTAATTCTGGGCACCAGTCGATTCTTATTAATTCCTTATTCTCTTTATAACCCTTTCAGTAGAATATATATGTACATCTTTTTCTAATTCTATAACTAGAGTTGGAAAGATTACTCCAGAGATTATGATTTCTATGTTTGGAGAATTACTAAATAACTCAAGAAGGTGAAATGAAAAGGAAGAAAAAAGAGGAACAAAGGAAGAAGAAATTAGAAGCGGCGATTGTATTTGTCTGTTGTTTTGTTTAGAATTATGGTTTTTGGTGTATTTCTTCTCAGAAATTCTTAAGATTTAAGGAAATATATAGGATTATGGAGCAAGGCATATGGACAGTTTCCTATATATATTTGTTTTTTTATGTCCAAATTTATGTCAATTAATACACTTGAAAACAGAATGAGGAAGGCCCAATAAAGGATAACACCCAAAATCAAGAGAGAGACTGTGGTGAGCAAGAGAATCCGCAAGACGATTGCCTTCTCAAAAAGGTGTGTAATGTACACACTCCAATTACGATTCAGAAGCTTATGCGCCTCTTGAATACAAGAACGGTGACCAGAGTCCTCGACCGAGGATCCTTCAATGCAAGGGATAGCCGTTTTAGAATGAACCTGCAAGTTGACCAAGCGGAAACCCATAGCCCACTCAATATGTAGAACAAATACTTATGCACGAAATTCAACCCTTGTAATAGAACACTAACCGAGATTTGCTGCAAAGGAAGCAAGACAATGACCCTAGCTATTTCTATTAATACCTCCAACTGTCGCGTATTTGGATGGTTGTAAAACCGAGCCATCCGTATTAATCGTAACTCCATCTCCATTAGCTTTCTCTCGAATGAATGATAGATTCATGTTGTTGAGGATTCTTCCTAACACAAACCATACTTCCCACTCTCATTATCTCCCGAATCTCGGCGATCCAATACAGGACACGGAGGTTAAGCTGATTGCAGGAAGTGGAGGTTTGGTTAAAAATGGTCTCATTGCGCTTCTTCCACAACACCCAAGCAATCATGTCAAATTCAAGGGCATAAAAACTACTACGAACACCTACCAGAAACCAATCTTCAAAACTAGTACTGAAAAAATTATCATCCAAACGAGATCCGAGCACTGCCAACCACAATTGGCGGGCTGTAGAACAATCCCTTAACATATGCAGTGTCGATTCTGATTGAGTTCAAAAATAATACATTGATCCGAATCTGAAATATGACGTCTTCTTCTCCTTGTTTTCATCATCAACTTGTTATGAAAGGCTAACCAAAGAAAATGAAAAACATGGTCTGGACATTTCCATTTCTAGATGTACATGGGTTGATTTTGTGAGGCTTTAAGCCCAGCAAGTAAATGTATGCACTCTTAATAGTGAAATTACCTTTAGCTTCCAGACCTCAAAGTTGAGAATCGCAATCGCCTCTCGTAGGGTTTATCCCAGCAATCAAAGCTTGGGTCGTGTGAGGGAAAAGAGTATGAAGGTACGGCCAATCCCACTCACCCATCTATTAATGAAATCACGAACTGAAACATCAATGGTGTTGGCTAGAACGGCTGGATCAACAAGCTCAGCTAGAGTGGTACCACCATCTAACCACTGATCATGCCAGAATGAAGTCTCCTTGCCGCTTGCTATGGAAGTCTGGATCCCTTGATTAACCAGGTCCCACATACGAAGAATACCATGCCACAACGGAGAGGCCAGACCTTTATGAACAAGGCAGTCACCGTCTTGGTCCTCTCTGGTATATTTCCCAAGCAACACTTTGACCCAAAGAGCACCAGGATGAGTAATAATGCTCCATGCAAGCTTCATTAAATATACCATAAAATCAAGTGGGGTTTCCTCACATCCGGAAGGCTACCCCACACAAAGTTAGAAATACGTTGATCAATTTTCAGACAAATGTCAACAGGTAAGATAGAGGTATGCATAGCATAAGAAGGGATAGCATTCAACACAGAGGTAGCTAGGGTAAAACGACCCACTAAAGAAAGGAAATTAACCTTCCATCCAGTAAGTTTTTTATCCATACGATCAAGAATATATCTATCAGTATTCTTAGTGACTCTACCATGCAAGACAGGCACACCCAGATAAATCCTAAGATTGAACGTCTAATTAAAATTCAGATTCGCGCAGATATTGAGATGACAATGAGAAGACACATTCTCAGAGAAAACGATACGAGATTTGTGATTACTTCCCAACTGACCAGAAGCAAGACAAAACACATCCAAACACTCCTTAAGGACACTACACTGAGAGAGTAGCATGGCTAAACAACACCAGGTCATCAGCCAAAAACAAATGAGACAGGTAAGGACTATTTCGACTAAGAGGAATTGGCAACAAATATCCCACATTAACTTTATCAATAATCAAATTACTCAAGCGTTCAATGCATAAAGTAAAAATATAAAGGGAAAGAGGACATTCCTTCCAAAGACCATGACCTGATAAGAAAGGTTCCGTAAGAGCTCCATTCCATTGAACTTGGGTAAACACTGTAGAAATTCAAGCCATGACTGCATCAATAAAGTTCCTTGGAAAGTTAGCCCTGTGAAGGGTATCCTCAACAAAAATCCATTCCATGCGATCATACGCTTTAGCAAGATACAGTTTGATAGTGAAAAGATCCTTCTTTCTTGTTTTAATACACATAGAGTGAACCACTTCCTGGAGAATGATAATATTATCTGAAATTTGCCTTCCTGGAACAAAACTACTCTGATTCGCTCCCACCAGCTTGGACATACATCCTTTAGTTCGAGTAGCACGACACTTGGTCAAGGTTTTGTAGACCAAACAACACAAACTAATTGGCTGGACATACATCCTTTAATTTGGATCCTTAATCCATGCTCCTGTGGTATCCTTAAGACATCAAATAATGTTGTGACTTCTCCATCTCAAAGTGGTTGCATGGAAAAAGTGGGTATTACGATCCCCATCCAGCGTCCAATTAACCTTAGCTTTTTGACGCCAGAGAAGATCTTCCCTCCAAAGAACCGTCTCCAGCTCCATACAGATCTTTTGTTCATCCACTCAATGGGCTAGAGAATAAGAACTTTCATTCAACTCCTCCAAATGCACCGGCTTCCTTTGGAGAAAATGTTTTTGTTTAAAATGTTTCCAAACATCTCCTTATTCCAATTAACCAGTTGCTCTCGAAGATCCTGCCGAGACAAATTCACACCTTTCTCACATTCCCAAGAATCATGGAGGAGCCTAGGAAAGTTTCCATCGCTAAGCCAAACAGCATTAAATTGAAAAGGTCGAGAAATTAAGGATGAGGCAAGGCGGAGCAAGTACTTACCTGGACGGGACGAAGGTCCGATCGAATTTTTGATAGATGGAAAGTTGTCGAGTCTGGGAAATTGAAAAGCCATTCTTCATTAATAAGGGTTCGATCCAGTCAAACCATTGTCTGCCCACGTCTCCATGTGAACTTTGGGCCCAAAAACCCAAGGTCAAAGAGGTTGTAGCGGTCCATACACAAGGAAAAATCTTCTGATTACAGGATGTGGAAAGCTGCACCCCCTGTTTGTCTACAACACGCAAAGTAGCGTTAAAATCTCCCAGAATGAGCCAGAAACAATCAACATTGATACTAAAATCTGTGAGATCATCCCACAACCCAACACGTTGGGAACGATGAGGGAACCATAAACAAAGGAAATAAAAATAGAGTATGATATTGAAATATTAAATATTTGATAAGTATGATATTTATAAACATTAATTTAAGATATAAAAATTAGATTAACTCATGATATTTATAAGTAAAATTATAAGTATGATATTTATGATATAAAAATCATGAGATGGTTCAGGTTTGTTGGGAAAACAAAGGTGGAGGATTATGTGGTATATCCAAGAATCTAAAATATGTGAAGTGAAAACTTAAGCAACTCAATCACCAGGAATTCTCAAATATATCCCCATTGAGTTACAGATGTTGATGCTCTTCAGAAAGTGTAAAGAGAATTTTGGATAAATCCTACGTCAGGAAACATGGAAGATGAGCATAAAGTTAAAGGTTTGTTTGAGGGATTAAAGAAGGCAGAGGTGAGGAAGCCTTATATAGGCAAAAATCTAGATTTGTTTGGGTTGCTCAAGGGGATTTCAACACCAACTTCTTTCATGACTATGTTAAGGCTAAACAAGCTAGACATACTATCTGAAAGATGACTATTGATGCAGGTGAGGATCTTACTGATATTGAAGCCATTGCGGATCATGCTGTGGATTTTTATAAAAACCTCCTTGTGGAAAGGTTAACCCTGATATTAAAACGCAGTCTGGAGAGTACTATGAGGACCTTATTCAATTGAGTCTTGACTCCCCAGGTGCCTTGTGCGATATTCCCACTGATGAAGAAATCAGGATGGTGTTCTTTGCCATGCCAAAAGACAAGTCACCTGGTCCTCACAGATTTACTACTGAATTTTTCCAGGTTTCATGGGCTATCATTGGTAAAGACGTGATTAATATAGTGAAAAGTTTCTTCCATTCAGGGAATATTCCAAGTGAAGTCAACTCTACCATCATCACTCTGATTTCTAAAGTTCCTAGTGCTGACAATATGCACTTTTTCAAGCCTATCTCCTACTGCAATACTCTATATAAAGGAATGGCAAAGACCATGACTAATAAGTTGAGTCAAGTTCTTCCCCACGTTATTAGCCATAATCAATATGCTTTCATTCCTGGAAGATTCATTGGTGGCAACATCCTTCTTGCTCACGAATTGGTTAGAGGATACCACAAGTCCAAAATCACTCCTTGCAATGGTAAATATAGACTTAATGAAAGCCTTTGATTCTATTGATTGGAGATATCTCCTTGCACTGATGAAGGCAATGCATTTTCCTAAGAAGTTCATTAGCTTGACTAATGTTTGTCTGAGTACTGCCAAGTTTAGTGTCAATCTTAATGGAGGATTGTGCGGGTACTTCCTTGCTCGAAAGGGTGTCCGTCAAGGTGACCTCCTTTCACCTTATTTGTTGACGATTTCCATGGAGGGTCTATCCTGTCTTTTGAACAAAGTTATTAAGGCTAAGAAGATATCACTCCATCCTCAATGGATTCAGCAATCGATTTGCCATATGTGCTTTGTAGATGATCTATTAATCTTCACCAAAGGGACTGTTAAGGCAATGAATGGGGTGTGTAAGGTTATGGGGACTTTTTACTCCTTTTCGGATTGCAGTTTAATCCAGCAAAATGCCAGTTGTTTGTGGCAGGTAGGGATGATGATTTTAAGAAGCAAATGGCTCAGGATGTTGGTTTCTCGCTAAGTGACTTGCCTGTCAAGTACTTGGGAGTTCCTTTGATTCCTAAAAAACTTAATGAAGCAGATTGTAAACCTTTGGTGGAGAAAATTGTTGTAAGGATTAGAGGATGGCAAGTCCTAAGCAGGTAAAGTGCAGCTTATTAACATTATCCTTGCTGAAATGGCGAATTATTCGATGACTATTTTTCAACTCCCTCAACTTGTCGTCAAGATGATTGAAAACAGTGTTGTGACTTTCTTTGGGGAGTTGCAAATAAGATGTGTAGTAAAGTGAAAATTGCTTGGAAAGAGGTTGCAAAGCCTCAATCGGAGGGAGGCTTGGGAATTTGATGTTTAAGAGCTTGGAATCAGGCATGTGCTGTCAGGCATGCTTGGGATATCATGTCTTGCGAGAAATCCCTTTGGATCGATTGGTTGCAATCTTACAGACTCAAACGAAGAAATTTATGGGATGTTAAGCAAGGTGCTGGGACGTGGATTTGGAAAAAATTGTTGAAGCTCAGGGGAAGAATCCAACATCTTATCTCCCTATCCAGTGAAGGAATGAAATGGAATAACAAACTCATGGCGAAGTTTTCGGTTAAAAATGTTTGGCAAGATTTGAGATTTTTTGGAGTAGTTATGGAGTGGCATGCTCTTGTATGGGGAAAGCCTAACATCCCAAAAAACAGCCTTCCGGCGTGGCTTGCAATCAAGGGAAGACTCACCACAAAAACAAAATTTTTGAAATGGGGAAAGCTCAAGATGATTGTTGTGAACTATGTAAGAGTCACTCAGAGATGGATCATCTGTTGGTGGACTATCCTTTCACTAGGGAGATTCTCAATGATGAAGTGGAGAGTGTAGCAGAAGCATTTGGAAGGAAAACAGTAAAATATAGGATTGGTCATTTTATCAGGTGTGCAGGGATCAACACTGTTTGGCGTGAGAGATGCAGAAGACTTTATGCATAAAAAACGCAAACTGCTGGGATGATCAAAGAGTCGATTTTGGGAGATCTTCTAGGTCTTAGTGTGCATAGTACAAAGATAGAAAGTGATTTGAGGGAGTTGGTGTACATGTAGAGTATTGCAGGGTTCTTGTTTAAAGTTTTTTTGTGTCTTTATGTTGTTTGTTCAGATTAATTTGTATAAATTGGCTATAAGTTTTATGTGTTCCTGTACTCTTGTTTCTCATTTCCCCACATTTGGGGTTGTGATGCTCAGTCATATAAAATTAGATTCATCGAAAAAAATTAAGTAATAACAAGCATATTAAGTACATTACACTTACGCAAAAAAATAATATTAACTTTACACCCTTAAGTATTCAACTTGTGATCATTCATATTCATACATTTTGTATACATGGAATTACCTTCTTACTTTGAATTGTAGAATCAATGAAATCGTAAAATCCAGGCTGAACGATTTAAGTGACTGTAAAAGTTTTTTAATGGTTCAATATCAAACCAAAATTCATAAGTAGTTTTTTAAATCGACTAATTAGCTAGACTGATCTGGTAGAAAATGTTAGGACCGTTAGTTAAACTACGGCGTTTTAATAAAGGACTCAAGTTAGACCGTTAGTTAAACTACGTCGTTTGATGTTAAGGTTTTAAGTTGTTAAGTTTCAATCACTGTAGTTCTTATTAGTTGACAGTTTAGTCCTTAAGAGATAGGTTGTTAGTCGTTGCTATTTTGCAGGAGACTGGGCATGGATCATGGCTTCTGTTAACATATCCTCCAGATCTTCAGGTCTGATTGCTGTACTTATCGTGAGTCATGTTCATCTGAATACAATGTCAGTTTGCACAAGCTTAGAACCCTTTTATTATGGTATCAGAGTGATTTGCAACCTGTAACCAAATTGAGTGAGAGTTAAGGTACTTGGAGAAGTGAGGTGATCTCTAGACAGGATGAGTGAGGCCAGTAGCTTTGCATAGGTGTGCATACCAAAATTTGATGGTGATTTTGATCACTAGAGTTTGTTGATGGAGAACTTACTCCGTTCAAAGGAATATTGGAAGGTGGTCAGTGAGGGATTCAAAGATCAGGCTGAAGGGAAGTCACTGTCTGAGGCAGAGACTAAGAGTTTGGATGATTTGAGGTTAAAGGATCTGAAGGCTAAGAACTATCTGTTTAGTTCGATTGACAAGACTATTCTAAAGACCATCACAAACAAGGGCACGGCTAAGGAACTGTGGGATCCTATGAAGACCAAGTTTCAAGGCAGTGCAAGGGTTCAGAAATCTCAGCTACATGCGCTGAGAAGGAACTTTGAACTGGTGGAAATGCAGGGAGGAGAAACAGTCACTGACTACTTTGGTAGAGTCATGATTGTTGCCAACTCCATGAGGGGCTGTGGAGAAAATCTGACTGATGCGCAGATTGTGGAGAAAATATTAAGGACATTGACTGAGCAATTCAACTATGTTGTCTGTGCAATAGAGGAGTCAAAGGATATAGAACTACTATCGGTTGATGCACTGCAAAGCTCATTGCTTGTGCATGAACAGAAATTTCAGAGGAAATTTAAGGAGGGTGAAAATCATGCTCTAAGGGCAATGCATGATTCTGCAGGAAGAGGAGGTAGAGGATATGGAAGGAACAGCTATGCTGTCAAAGGAAGAGGAAGAACTGGTAGAGGTTGGAGCAGGGAGTCAGTTGAGTGTTTCAAATGTCACAAATTAGGACATTACAAAATTGAATGTCCATAATGGTACTCAAACCAACAGGCTCACTACACCTCTTACCAACAATATCCAAATCAGCCACCAGTACAAGATAGATCCTATGGAGATTTGAAGGAGGATGTATTGCTGATGGCATCGATTGATCAAGTGGAAGAGTTTGAAAATCATCATGCCTGGTGGTTCTTAGATTCTGGCTGCAGTAATCATATGAGTGGAAACAAGGACTGGTTCACCTCTATAGATGAGAATTTTAGGTGCAGTGTGGGATTGGGAAATAACTACAGGCTGAATGTGGTTGGAAAGGGGACAATCAAACTCTCAGTGAATCAAGTGTCTCTGGTTGTGCAGGAAGTGTTTTATGTACCAGGTTTGAAAACCAACCTCCTGAGTGTTGGACAGTTACAAGAAAAAGGAGTTGCTTTCTCAATTAGGGATGGCTACTGCAAACTAGTCCATGAGCAGAAAGGGTTGTTGCTAACAACTCAAATGAAAACAAACAGGATGTTTGTTCTACATGCTGATGTTAGACAAAACAAAGATGAAAGGAAGAACATTCAATGTCTACAAGTAGAAGGGACTACAAATGCATCTCTACTGCTATGGCATCACAGGTTTGGACATCTGAATCAGGACAGTCTGGTACACCCGAGCAAAGGAAAAGGGGTACAAGATATGCCAAGTCTTAAAGGAACTCTTGGAGTCTGTCAAACTTGCCTGGTGGGCAAGCAACAGAGAAAGAGTTTCCCAAGGAAAAGTCACTGGAGGGCTGATCAGAAGCTTAAGTTGCTTCATGCTGATTTATGTGGACCAATTACACCTTCCTCCAATGGAGGTAAGAGGTACATTCTGACTATCATTGATGATTTCAGCAGAAAGCTGTGGGTGTTTTTTATGGAAAACAAGGTAGAAACCATTGAAATATTTAAGAGCTTCATGGCTCAAGTAGAGAAGAAAACTGGATAGTCCATTGCATGTCTCAGAACTGATAGGGGAGGAGAATTCATGTTGCATGAATTCTGTAGCCTGTGTGATGAAATTGGAATCAGAAGGCAGCTTACAGCTGCAGTTACCCCTCAACAAAATGGGGTGGCTGAGAGGAAAAACAGGACAGTGATGAATATGGTAAGGTGTATGATTAAGGACAGCAGGGTTCCATCATTTTTTTGGCCTGAGGCAGTTGCTTGGACTGCACACATTCTCAATCGTAGTCCCACAACAGCCAACAAAGAAAAAACACCACAGGAAATCTGGACAGGTACACCACCATATGTTGCTCATCTGAAAGTATTTGGATGCCTCGCTTATGTTCATATACCTGATCAGCAAAGGAAGAAGCTTGACAGCAAGAGTATTGCATGCCAATTCTTAGGCATTTTGGTGGAATCAAAAGCTTATAAGCTTTACAGTCCAGATACACAGAAAGTCATAATAAGTAGGGATGTGGTTTTTGATGAGACAAAAGGATGGCACTGGGAACAAGATATTCAGCCAATTCTCACAGACATAGCATGGGATGGAAAATAAGATGATGTACACGACACTGATGAGGAAGAAACTCAAGAAAATGCACAGGAATCAAAGGAGGAAGAACCTCATACACCTACTGAATCTCAGCAGTCAGGGAGCTCCACTCCAAGAAACACTCCACAAGGTGACACTGGAGATGTTTCTGTTGAATCCATGGAAGGAGGTGACGGTATTGGGCAAAGAATAAGGAGACTTCCGTCATACTTGAATGAGTATGACTGCAACTAGATGACCACTGACTGCTGTGCCATGGTAGCAGTCTCAGAAGATCCTCAAACTTATGAGGCAGCAGCACTTGAACCTAAATGGAGTGCAGCGATGCAGGTGGAAATGGAGGCAATACACATAAACTGTACTTGGAAATTAGTTTCTTGTCCCATGAACGTTGTTCCTCTTGGTCTCAAATGGGTTTACAAAACCAAACTCAAGGAGGATGGTTCAGTTGATAAGTACAAGGCCAGATTGGTGGCTAAGGGGTACTCACAACAATATGGGATTGACTACACAGAGGTGTTTGCCCCTGTTTCTCGTTAGGACACTATTGGATTTTGCTAGCTTATGTTGCATTTCATGGGTTTACTGTGTATCAACTGGATGTCAAGAGTGCTTTCTGGCGAGCTTTCTGAGGAGGTTTATGTTAAGAAACCTCTAGGGTTTGTGGTTGCTGGGGAGGAATCAAAGGTGTATAAGTTGCAGAAAGCTCTCTATGGACTGAAACAAGCTCCAAGAGCTTGGTACAACAGAATTGAAGGGTATTTTCTATCAGCTGGTTTCAAAAGAAATAACCATGAACACACCTTGTTCATTAAAAAGAGAGATAGCTGTTGTTATTCATTCAACTGTGCTTAGTGGGTCTAAACCGGCGGACTGCACTGAGAAATCTCTCTTTGTTCCTCTCACTTTGTTCGAGCTACCTCCGACTCCCTAAACTTGGTGGGTGTGCCTGCTTCTTCCGACCTCTATCCAAACAACTCCACTGCGACTGAGCGATCTCATCGATCTGACCTTCCGCGCTCGGTATGGAAGGACTCTTACTCTGAGACTCAGTCTTCTTACTTGGATTGGCATTTACTACAGTTCTGTCTTCCATCCCAGACTTCGCTACACCTTGACTTGACATACAACTGGTGAGGAGATATTGATTGTGAGCTTATATGTGGATGATCTGATGTATGTCAGCAACATCAGTCAGCTTATTGAGGAATTCAAGGTTTCAATGAAATCTGAGTTTGAAATGACTGATCTTGGAAAAATGAGGTATTTTCTGGGAGTTGAAATCATACAGGAGAATGATGGAATCTTTATTGGGCAGCAGAAGTATGCACGGGAGATATCGAAGAAATTCAATTTGATGGAGTGCAACATGGTGAGAAATCCTATGGTTCTCGGTGCAAAACTTACAAAGTTTGGAGATGGAGTGGCAGGCAGTCCTACTGACTATAAGCAACTGATAGGGAGTCTGCTGTACATGACAGCAACTCGACCTGACATAATGTATTCAGTGTGCACTCTTAGTAGGTACATGGAGACACCAACCAGGCAGCATATGCTGGCAGCCAAGCGTGTTATGAGGTATCTGAAGGGGACACTCAATTATGGAATCTGCTACAAAAGGAAGAGGGAGATCAACGGTTGCTTGGATACACAAACAGTGACTATGCAGGTGATCTGGATGATCGAAAGAGAACAAGTGGTTACTTGTTCTTTATGGCTGGAGGAGTTGTTTCCTAGTCTTCAAAGAAGCAACCAGTGGTAACCTTGTCAACAACAGAAGCGGAATTCGTAGCTGCATCATTATGTGCAACTCAATGTGTATGGATGAGAAGGATTCTGGAGCAGATTGAGTGGAAAGAGAGTATTGTGACATCAACAACTATTCTATGTGACAACAACTCAGCTATCAAACTGTCAAAGAATCCAGTGTTACATGACAGGAGCAAACACATAGACGTCAGGTTCCATTTTCTGAGGGATCTAGCAACTGAAGGAGTAGTTAAATTGGAGTTCTGTGGAACGGTGAACAGGTGGCAGATATCATGACGAAAGCATTGAAGTTGGACACCTATGAACTGCTGAGGATAAGCTGGGAATGATCGACCTCCCTGGAAATTCAGCAAGCATGAACTGAGTTCTTCTGTTGAAGATTGGTGCTCAGTTCAGGGGAGGATTTGTTAGGACCGTTAGTTAAACTACGGCGTTTTAATAAAGGACTCAAGTTAAACCGTTAGTTAAACAATGTCGTTTGATGTTAAGGTTTTAAGTTGTTAAGTTTCAGTCACTGTAGTTTTTATTAGTTGACAGTTTAGTCCTTAAGAGATAGGTTGTTAGTCGTTGCTATTTTGCAGGAGACTGGGCATGGATCATGACTTCTGTTGCCAGATCCTCCAGATCTTCAGGTCTGATTGTTGTACTTATCGTGAGTCGTGTTCATTTGAATATAATGTCAGTTTGCACAAGTTTAGAACCCTTTCAGAAAATTCAAATATTGTTGAACTGTATAAGATCATCTGGTCCTATTCTAACACCACTAATTTTATATTGAATGGATTACGTGAATCTCACTAATCATATTAATTAACAACTCATTCTGATTATCTCGTGATTCCCTTGCAAGGACCAAGGTGTCTAGAATTTAAGTTTAGTAGGGAGCTTCTGAAAACTTAATTAAAATTGATTTATAGAAAAAACAAGTACTGTATCCCAATTCCCCATTCCTTATGGTGAGTTCATGCATGCATGCATGTAATTCAAACTATAGCCTGAAATGTAAGGCAAATCGTGATGAATAATAACATGCACACTACACTTATGTGTATATGTATTCATTTTGGATCTTACAATTCGAATTCGAATTCCAATTAAAATCCCGTACGTTTGCCCCGTTGAGGATGGCAAATTAATTAAAGCTACATCCCATAACTACATCGTTGCGCTCCTCTTCCCATCAATATTTTTTTGGTTTTTTTTTCTCCTTTTCAAACATTTATTTAACGACAAAGTTATCCAAATTTAGAGTAAAATGTTTTGGAAGTATATGAACACTCAGTATTGAATCCTGCGAACTTCTGATTCCAATAAAAAGGAGAAAGTTGTAACAGGGTAAATACAAAATAATCCAGTTGGAAGGCTCGAAATCACGTCCAGATTACTATCAATACGGACGGGTCGGCACCCCAAATAGCGACACTGCAGGAGGTGGAATCCTACGAACTCCATGGGCCGGGTATTTGTGCTGCCTTTGCAGTCCATTTTGGTAAATGCACGATCACTTGTGCAGAAAATCTAGCAGCGCTGTATATACAGCATCCCGATTGCATGGGATTTGGGATATCGTAACCTCAATTTGTAGGTTCATTCAACTTTTGTGGTTGCTAGCTCTTATCCACAACACTAAAATTGGAGACATCCGTCATCAAGCTTGTGTAAATAAATTTTGACAGATAATTTGGGCGCAATTAAGCGGTGCACGTGCATATTTAATAAGAAGAAAATCGTGTGGCGAATCGACTTGGATATTCCTTTTTTTATACATTTTATTTCTTCTATAAGATAATTGATTGTATTAAAATAAATATAATTAGAGTAATCTTTCTATGTTCCATTATAATTAATAATATTTAGGATTATCGTCCGCCCCTTTTATAAAAAAAAACAATTCAGTTTTTGTTTTGTTTTATTGGCGCTAACAATGCATATGTACTTATGTGTCTATTGAATTTTCTATCATGGTAAATTTTTTTACCTTGGGAGAAAACAACTAGGCATTGAGTTGAGTGAATTAGGTTGGTTGATCCATAATATATATATATATGAGTTGTTGTGCTGTGGGTTCATTGTCAATTAATCCAAATGCATGCCGACAATATCATCATCTCAATCTTTGCTAAACTACCTATTATTATGTTATTATAATTAATGAATACATATATATATATATATATATATATATATATATATATATATATTGTGTTTAAAACCAAATTAAAAGTACTTCCATCTGCCATTTCAGTTGTTGGTAACGTTATAACTAAGAGGGCTTACCGAATCTGTTTCTCACATTAATTTGAAGTAGCTCCGAATCTGTTTGATCCATCTTTGTATTAATCTTTCTGTAACTATTTAATTCGTTTTCAAATTAACTGAACCATCCAAGTCAAAGGATGCCAGATTTTTTTTAGGTAAGATTAAATCGGACATTATGTAGGTAATCAACTCGAAACGTAAATTACACGATTTGGCAATTACCAGGACTTGCACGCCGCGCGTTCTATGGTTCCTCCAACAGTTACTTTCTAACGGCTATTTACCAACCATATATAAATCGTGCATTTTGTGGTGAAACAACTCACCCCTCCTACCAATTTCTCTAATCCTCACTTCCTCCTACTCTTCGTCAAAATGTCTTCAAGCAAGTCCAACGAGAATGTTATGAACAAATTTCACCGCCCCGATGAATCAAAGGATTTGTTCACCTACTTTGGAGAAGAAGTGAAGTGTGATTGCGGATTTCGTGCAGCAAACTAATAACGATGAAGTTTGAAAAATGCTTCCATTTTCATTTTTATAAGTTTAGGTTCGAGAAGAAGTTGGAGGTGGTGTTGGCTGAGAACTCGGTGAGGTGCGAGATGAGAGCTACAATTGAGGTGAAGCTTGCTGAGCTGGATGCTGAGATTGAGTTATTCGTGCTGAACTGGCACATGATCGTTCTGAATGGCAACGTGAGAGGATAGGCATCATACGGTCAAAGGATAGGTATATCGAGGCTCTCACTGAAGAGTTGAAGGAAGCAAATATGAAGTTTAGAAGGTTTAAGGTGGTGTAATATTTATGTACTTGTTATGCAATGTTGAATAAAAGAATTGGTTGTTTTAATAAATTGGTTTTGTTTCAAATTGTTGTAGTAAATTAATTTAATTGGATCCAAACTGTCAAAAGCTGAGTGCACGATAAAGCTGTCTGAAAGTTGCATGAAGTTGTATCTTTTTGGCCGAAACCTGTACAACCCGTGGTCCAAAGCTGCCACAGTTGCCTAAAGATGTAGCTCCATGGTTAAAAGCAGTAGACAGTTGTGTATGGCTGGGAATCCTACAGATGAGTGGAAAGAATATGTTGTGGCATATGCTGGTGGAGGGAATATGATGTGGCATATTCTGCAGTATTATTATCCCTCCCATCTATTTAATCACAGACCTCCATTACAGGCAACTCACAAATTCTGAAATCCCTTTCTTCACTCTGTCTTCATATTCTGCTTCTCTTCTCTGTCTTTCTCAATATATAATGGTTGAGTTCGCCTTCATTCTCCAATGGGGGCATCATTTGTACTCCAAATCGGAGTTCAGTATGCCGGTGGTAACTCTCAGAGAGTAAAGATGACTTCAACCGCCACCTTTGCCCGTGCGATTCCTATTTTTTGAAGAAAATAAAGATCCCAGGGAGGCCATCTTCCGGATCATATACTATCGTCATCCTATGGTGGCCGGCGATACTATTGTTGGGTACTGTCTCTGGCCGTTCACCGACGAAGAGTCTTGGGGAGCTATTTACTACATGGTAAATAACTTCCCTATTTGCAACAATCTGGAGCTGTATTTTGAGTACGAAGGTCCAATCACCGGTGTTCATGGCTCTATTGGTCAATCCTCAACGACTGTGTACTTTGAACCTATTGGCCACGCATCCTAGGATGCACCGTGCGTTGTAGCTGGCCACCAACGGCTAGTTTCTAACGGTCACGTAACGGTCGTTAGAAAGTAACTGTTGGAGGAATCCTACAACGCACGGCGCACTATAAATCCAAATAATTGTCAAATCATATAATTTACATTTCAACTTAATTATATACATACGTAATTTCCAATTTTCTCTTACCTACAAAAATATTTTTCAACAAATACCTATCTAAACAATACCAATTTTCAAAAAATTTACACCTCCAAGCATATTCAGAAATCTGATCTTTAATACAACCGTCCACCATAAACATCCATCCACATACCAGATCATTAATATTAATATAGTATAAAAAGAAACTGAAAATCAAAACCGTATGCATGGTTCAAATTTAAACAGAGGTCAGCAATAAGAAAAACTATATATAATGAAGATGACGTCCAAGTGTGTACATCCATATATTATTATTTAATGTGGAACATTAATTTTTGGGGAAGCAGTTAATAATATTAAGTGTAAATACTGAGGGACATCGTACTATATATTGCCTGGATTTTGCCCAAATATTAAGTAAGCTAATATTGTACGTGTAACCAAAGCTTCCCAATCTATATATATTGATACCACGGACATGCACATTTATTTAACGTAACTAATTAAGCCAACACGCTAGTGGTCTTAAAGAGATTATTATACTTCAACTGTTTTGTCTAATTATTGTTGTAATTATCAGGTTAATGTACGGATATCGACAAGGTGGAGTCAGAAATTTTGATTACGAGGAGCCGATATTTATAAAAATTTATAATATAATAGTAATAATTAATTATGATAATAATATATACCTATGTTAAAAAATGAGTGATTAAATATAAAATTTGCAAGAAAAATATATAACCATCTTTTAAACTTTGAATGATTAAATCAAAAAAATTAAATAGGTGGAAGGTTGTTTATGAAATAAAATGCAAAAGTTTAATAAAATTGGTGGGGTTGTACCTCTTTATTGAATTAGGTAGATTTTAATCGCTACGCCACTAGGCAATTTTTAATTTAATGATGCATTTTGGAAAGTCCAGGGGGGGCATGACCCCTCCCAGCCATCATGTAGCTTCACTCTCGGATATTGCTAAACTTTAATTTATAGTTACATGTAATAATTACTTAATCAAATACCACTAAGTTATAGTTATGTTCCCTTATTTATCATTATGTTATTTTTTTAAAAAAATGTTGATGTGACACAACCAATATTTAGGGAATGAGTATTACAAACTCATCATTTCATCAAAACTGGGCATTTAAATATTTTACAATTTTTGTCGATTTTAAAAAAGGCTACCAAAATATATTCAATAAATAATCACTCACCTTTTGATTAAAGCAAAGTGATTAGCAAAAGAATCAGAGCAGTTTATCAAGCTAGGTTTTTAAAATGATGAGTTGACAATTGTCTCATCCCTTACATGCCGACTTGTTGAGCCACGTCAACATTTTGTCGAAAACAATAACGAAATGGTAACTAAGAAAACTGAACTATAATTTGGTAGTATTTGATGAACATAATTTAGTTTGGTGATTATTGTGACTGCAAACTAAAGTTTAATTATATTTGATATATTTAACTATAATTCTCATTTCTAGGCTATTAATCATCTATTTTTTATATTTTTACTAGTTAAATTTTACAAAACTATATCTTTGTGAATGATACATATTTGTAGGTATACTGTATCTGGAGCATTGCATACTTAACCTAAAATCGAGAGTTCTAGTATCTCAAAAATTGGTTTCTTCATCGTACCCAAGATTCCCATTTGGAAAAATTGAGTATTATATACAAATTATAATTTGTAGACTAAGAGTTAATTAAATTGAATAAGATGTATGAGTTAATTAAATTGAATAAGAAACAATAAGATTAAAAAATTAGGTTGTTGTTCTATTTGAGAAGGTGAGAGAGTAGTTTGTCAGTTGGGGGGGAATTATTTTGTCAGCAAGTGTTGTTGCCGTTGGTGTGTCTTGGAAAGGAAACATTAATTAAAATTAAACAGCGACCAAAGAACAAGGAGAAAAAGAATCACTCCCAGTCAGTCACTCAATTCTTATTATTAAACAATTAACCCCTCGACACATTTGAACTTTAACGGCACGTAGGTCTCTCTCTCTCTTCTCTCCTTTTAATTGTTTGAATCATTAAAACATTAATTAATTAATTCACAGTAATTCCACTAATATATATATATAGTGATCACTGCATGCATTAATACATACAAAGTCGCATCAGTATTAATTAATTAATAAAGTTAGCACACATGCAACTTGGCTAATACTCTTGGACTACTGTCTGCACCATTAATCATCATGATGGAATCTGATCTTTGTTTGAATTGTATTTGGCCTCTTAATTATTATACATGGAGATGTTCAAATTAGCATCATTTATCATTGTCACATAATTATATATTTTACTAGATTTCATGATATTGAGTCTAATAATTGCAACTCAATTAGTAATTGGTTTGCGGGTGTACTCCATTTTTTTTTGTAAAAATCAGTGTTCTAGCGCAAGTAGAAATTATTTAAAACTCATCCTTGTCTAGTGGGCGAGACACTAATAACGTCATACGGCAACCAACGAGAAAGTGCCCGATCTGGTGAATCAAAATGATGTAACCATAAGGAAAAGAATGGCCCAAACTAACCAAATAGTCTGCAACACATTTCGCTTCACGGTAAATGTGGGAAAGACGAACCTCCCATTAATGACGGCAAAGGTCCTGAAATTTCATAACGAAGATTGCGTGTTGATGATCGATATTTGAATCATTGGAGAGGATCGTAATAGCCGTCATAAAATCTGATTGGACTATGAGCTTCCGAATCCCTAAAAACCACGCAATTTAACAAATGTATCAATTAGAAAAGAGGTATATATTTACATACTCTAATATGAATGTTATATTAATATTTTTTACATACTCCAATTAACAAATGTATCAATTAGAAAAGAAGTATATATTTACATAATCTAATATGAATGTTATATTAATATTTTTATTAGAGAATGTTATATATTGAGAACCAGAATCGATAACTATCGAATATGATCAAAAATCAGAATGCCAAACAAACGTTCGAATCTCTAAAACCAACCGGCACGAGTAAAAAGATAGACCAACACATGAGTTTGCCCACGTCATTAGGGAAACCCCACCTTTCTAGCTAACCGAGACTGATCGAAATGGGTAAGGATCATATTTCAACAGTTATATTAATATTGAATAAGCATATTTAATGAGAAGTTAAAACTAGCCGTAGAAATTTGAGACACTTACCCCTCTCCCGGCTGTAGATTGTTATGTGCAAATATGAGATCCAGTCCAGCCTTGATATGTGTAATATAATCTGTGAATATGTGATGATGTCTTCCAGCCAACAGTAACTTTTTTTATAGTTTTTTTTAATTGGATAGTGAAATTTTCAAAACTTTGGCTACTTACTTGTAATTAAATAAAAGGGGCGCTGATGATCATCATGTGCTAATGTGCATTTTTATTTTATTGAATGTTTTTCTTTTTACAGTATTGTAATTTATTGAATGTTGAAGTCGAAAGCACAGCATGCATACGCAAAAACAAAACACGTCATTTCGTTTTGGTATAAACAAAAATTGAAGCTTTGAAGACTGAAGTTGCTCACTTTCCAGTTTCAGTACTGTTTTGACTGTGACGTCGTTACTGTTTTACCATCATTTCAAAAATTATAATAATTAATTAAGCTCCTCTAAGGCTCCCACGTATGACAAATTACAAGTATTTATGATGCATGGCATCCCAACATGGTTCTAATATGTGTTGTGAGCCGGAATTTTTCAATCCGAAACGTAATGGATATTTGTCAAGCAGGCTTTGTGGCTAATTTTGGTATCTGCACCATCACTCGTGCAACACTTCATGGCCTCCGGATTGTATGGGATTATTTAGGATATCGCAACTACAATTTGATACACAAGTGGTGGTTTACCGAAATAGGGGACACTCGCCACCAAGTACATGTGTGTTGATGAATTATGACAGATTATCGATCGGCAGCAATTGTACGTCGGTTCATGTAACACATTATATTCAAGTCATGAGTTTAATTGATCTGGGAGTTGGGACCGAATCAATTGAGCTATTTGTTTTGGTAACCTTTTGAATGTAATTTGAGGAGGCAAAAGGGGAGTTCCTATCCCCTCTACCCATTTATGGGATGGTGGGTGTACATGGGATACGTCCTTCTTATTGTCCAATGGAAATCAGGTAAGGAAGCAATGGAACTTTTAATTAATGGCTTCTCTGTTTTCAAAGTGGTTAGTACAGAATGAAAATGGTGGTGGAGACAGACCTGTTACAAGAGAAAGACTAGTACACTGAGTCGAGCATTCAATTAACTACATCTCTCTCCTTTCCTCTAGCATTTTCCAATGAGGAACAAATCCAACGGTGGAAAGTTGATCCAATTATTCGTGTCACCCTTTGTCATGGCATCCATTCAAAATAGAATGGGTTATGTTAGTTAGGTTGGATTGGTTGTTTCAAATGGGTTGGTTGTTTTCAAGTAAGTTGGGTTTATTGCGTCAAGTTTAGAATAGGAGATATGGCAGGGGTGACATTAACAACAAAAGTGTTGAGTTGACCATTATTAGACAGAGAATTTGGCGGATGACCACGTTGTTACAAATGGAGTAGATTAGTGGCTTATATGTTACATTTTAAGAGTTGATGACCAAATTGTTACATATCCAATAAGTTGATAACCTCAATGGACAATAAGTGAATTTTCAAAATCTCCACTGTTCTATTTGAGAAGATTCCATAAGAATTAGACCTTGGTACTCTCAGAGTGTGTATTGAATTAGACTTGTTTGTGTACTTTCGTGATGCATGGCCGTAATGAAGCTATCTATCTATCATAGATTCATAATCTAATGTTAACCAATACCTATAACCACATCACTACACAAGTACATTAGATAGCTTGATATAAATTGCCTAACGACACATATAATAACCACTAGAGATACTGCAAAGGAGAAATAAATACACAGATGACAGAACACAACACAAAAACAACAGTGAGAGAGTGAGAGAGAGACACCCAAAACGACAGCTTTCATTTGATTTGAAAAAAAATCTCTGTTCCTTTCACATAAACGAGGTTGCACGCCTTTCCCATAACACTTAATTAAACCTCCCACTCTCTTCTTCTTCTTCTTCTTCTTATTCCCCAAACTCTGCCCTTTACCTTCTCCGAATAACAATAAAAAAGCAACCTTTTTTAGTGTATGAACTCATCAGCTACTTCAACTTCCATAGCCTCTCCCTCCCTACACAGTCAATCCATTCTTTCTAGCCCACAAAAAGAAAAGATCCAATCTTTTTCAAAGGAAACAAACAACACAAGCTAGATTTTCCCCGACTTCTCTGTCTTCTTCTTCTTCCTCTTCTTCTCATCTTCTCTGGGTATGTAGTTTTGTTTCCTTCCTGTTTTTTTTTCTCAATTTTGAAATCAAGACGGAAAGTGTGGATTCTCTCTCTCTCTCTCTCTGTCTCTGCAGGCTGCAGCTATCTATCTATCTATCTACTCATTTCCCTTTCAACTGTAACTCATTCAGTCTGTAAAAAAAACTGTCCCCACCGTATCAACAAACTCTCTCTCTCTCTCTCTGTTTCTTCAAAAAAGATGGAGAAATCATCTACAGTAACGCCATTGACAACGAGGAGGCCGAAATGGAAGTACCCACAACCGCAACAGACTCCGCGAATCCTCCACTTGCCACGCAGGCATCGCCGGAAGAACCTTCCGCCGCCACCTCCGCCGCCGCCCTCGGTTGACAGGAGAGGTAGGCTGGATTGCCTGTTTGACCAGGAGAGGGAGTTTAAAAAAGGAGGAGCTATCCCGATCGTGACGGTGAGCCGCGGAATTGAATTGGAGAGGAGGAGAGAAAGAGTCCAGGAGAGAGAAAGTTCGTCGGTGGCTGTGGTGGAAGAGGAGAAGTGGCGGTTTCAAGCTGAGATGTTGAGAGCGGAGTGTAATTTGCTGAGGATGGAAAAAGAGATTGGCTTGAATAAGATTGAGAGGAGGAAAGCTCATATGGAGCGGACTCTGCAATCTGCTCTTCACACTCTGCTTTCCGTCAGTTCTTTTTTACTCTGTTTTTTAATTATTTTTTCTTTAATCACACTCTACTGGAAAGTGAGCAAAGATTGGATCTTTTTGGTGTTCTGAATGCAGGGTAGGGAAAGGATATGCAATGGGGAGGATGGGAGGGTGGAATTGGGGGAAGAGATTGGGAGATTGGTTGTGAAGCTTGAGATATTGCAGAGGAGATTATCATCAAGGACGAGAAGAGATTGTAGTGTTAAAAAAATTCAGGAGATGGCTGAGGAAAGCTTGTGTATCAGAAAAGATGATGGGAATGGCGTCTCATCACAGACCAACAACTTCAATGTATGTATATATAACTAGTTATTTATAGCTAATTTGGAAGTGATTACTTGCTCTGTTTTGCTGTTACTGATTTTTTCTATGAAAAACAAAAAAAAGGTTGTGCAGATAGAGATACTGAGGAGGAAGATGGAAGGATTATCGAGAGGAAGATTGTTGGAGAGGATGGAGGATGAATATGGATCAATGCTTTCAACGGCTAATAGCTCTGCACCTAGCTCTGCCTCTAATTCCAGGAGATTTGAACTCCCTCCTCCTCCTGAAAAGAATATGGCTTCTGTTAGAAAACAGCAACCTTTCAAGGTGAAATTTCTTGTATTCAAAGGTTGTTTGGATGAGTCGTTTTGAATGTGTGGTATTGTATTATTTGAAAATGTGAGGTTTATGAGGTGAAACGTTTGTTGTGTGGAAATTATCATGTTCGGCTAATGAATTATTTCATATTACCATAACTCAAAATGTTAGGGATTTTATTTTAGATGCTAGACGAGTTATTTTGGCGTGAGTTATTTGAAATATCACAACCCAAAATGTTAGAATTTTCTTTTTCAGGATGCTAGACGAGTTATTTTGAGTTATTTGGATGAAATATTTGAAATAACTCAAAAGTGAGATATTTGAAATACCACTAGCTGAACTCGAAAGTGAGACATTTGAAATACCATTGGCTAAAATATGATAGATTTTGTTTTGGATACCAAACGAATTATTTTGACGAGGTATATGAAACAGCTTAAAAATGAGTTTTTGAAATACAACCTAAAATATTACATATTTTATTTTGGACATCAAACGAGTTATTTAAAATAACTCAAAAAGTGACGTTTGAACCACCACCTGAAAAATTACGAATTTTGTTTATGTCAAACGAGTTATCTTCACATCCAAACCAACCTTTAAGTGATTTGTATGGGAAAATTAAATGGGAAGTTTGCCATAATGTGCAGGAGAATAAGAAGAGCAAGGAAGAACAGCAACAGAAAGAGTGTGGAGGAAGCTGTAAGGCAATAGTAAGGAGAGTGATGGAGCAAGTTAGAGCAGAGACAGAACAATGGTCACAAATGCAAGCAATGTTGGGGCAAGTTAGAGATGAGATGGAACAGCTTCAAGCTTCCAGACAGTTTTGGGAAGATAAATCACTTGATTCCGATTCTAAACTCCAGAATCTACATTCTACTGTAACTATTCCAAAAAACCCTTTTTAGTTTAAAACTTTTTCAAACAACTTTAACCAAGTACAATATGCTGCAGGTGGAGGAATGGAGACAGAAAGCAATTTCTTTCGAGGAGAAAGCAAAGGAGCTTGAAAAGGAGATTCATGGGCTGAAGAAGTTGAAATCTAAAGATAGATCCACCAGGGGAAGAAATGTGCCTGCTACTAGTCCGAAAAACGAAACGGAGGAGAAACGGGTTCTGGTTTGCAGGATGAAGGAGAATCGCGGTGGTGGTGAAGAACAACAGTTCAGGCTGAAGGATATGTTGAGGGAAGAGATGGGAAAGTCGATCTCAGGGTTGAAGAGATCGCCATTCCGAGATTTGGGTAATACTACTCACGGCCGTTAACAAAATTTGAGAGACAATGCTTGCTTGCTGTAGGGTTCTGTTTCATATGTGTATACGAAAATTAGCAGGCAGTGGTTCTGGTGTTTCTTTTCTAACATGAGACCATTTCATTCATAACAATTTAGCCTCATAAAAAACTAACATTGTTTTAACCTTATAATTTTAAAACATTTAAGAATATTTCCATCTCCCATTTTTAGCAATTACTAAAGCGATTTTGAGGGTGACATAACATTTACTTCGCAGTTGTTCGAAAATGCTTATGATCCGATAGGCTTTTCTATTGGATGCGTCAGACAGAAAATCCAACGGTTCAAAATCATTTTCACCAATTTTAATCTAATAGTTGAAATTTTACCAGGCTATAAAAGGAGTTTAAAAAATATTCTCTCTTTCATCTTTTCTTTTTCTCTCCTCTCTACTATTCTCACGTAAACTAGATATAACAATTTACATATGAAGTCGACATAATGAGTCTATTAAAAGGACATAATAAAAATGCACATACTCGTAAAGTATATATAGCACCGATATAAAACAGTGGTAAACCGGACATAACGATGATGAATTCAACTACTCGTAAGGTGGACGTAACAGCGAAATAACGAGCCTATAAAATGATCGTATTAGCGACTTAACATGCTTGTACAATGACCCACAACAATATAGTTTTTTCCATTTTTTGTTCCAAAACTACCCTCATTCAAGTCAATTCATTTAACTCATTTTCAGCCGGTGGATGAATGTTGGCCCAAAAGTGACTTGATCCAACGGCTATAATTTTTCAGATGCATCTCTCAGATGCACCTCTCGGATCGATAGCCACGTTGCAATTGTTAGGGATGTTGACATGCTTGCTAATTAACAAGCTAGCTAATTTAGCAAGTCAAATTAGCAATGTCATAAGCTTCTAAAAAAAAGCAAGACCACAAAAGAAAATTGCTACATTTTTCAAGAAATGTATTTATGAATAGAAAATAATTTGAAGATAAATAAGATTTAATGATTTTTTTATTGGTTAATATTTTTGTGAAAATGATGAATAAAAATTGGGTGATGCTATATACAGTACGTATTTTTACTTTTGTGCAGTCCATATTTTACTATACATGGACTATAATACCCTTAATGAAAAAACATTATCAACTTAGTTCGTTTGATTTTGTGTAGTTCTTTTTTACTAATGCAGTCCAGTTTTACTTTTTTTGCAATATGTGTTTACTTCATGCAGTCCGTTTTTTATAAATAAATATTCTGAAAGTTATAAAGAAATAGAGATAAATAAATATAAAATATGTTTAAGAAATAATTACAAACATTATAAATAAAAATTCAATATTTATATCTTCCGTATATTCTAATAATATGAAATTTAATTTGTAAAAATGGATAGTGTAAAGTAAAAGCGGTACGCACGAAGTAAATACTAATTGAATGAGTAATTTTTTTAACTAAGGGTATTTTAGTCTATTTATAGTAAGACATGGGGCTAAAATTAATAATCAATTGATGGGATGTAAAAGATTAGAAATTGCCGAATGACATAATTGCTAAAACTATTGATGTGGGGATAAAGTTCCTATTAGAATTCCAAGTGGAGTTGCTCCAGTGGTAGAGCGTGTGTTTGGTTACCCGGAGGTCCCGGGTTCGAATCTAGTATACCCAACAAAATGGACACCTTGTTGTATTTACTTTATGTCTCCTATCTTATATTAACCAAGAATCTCGGCCTACTATGACAAAAGAAGAATTTCCTATCAAAATTTTTTTTATCAACGAAGGGAGTATAATATTATTAATAACAGGAAACTGTACATGTGGTATTAAACATAATAATCCCCAGGCTCAACATCCTTAAGAAACATAGAAACAAAGTGATTGTAGAAACATAAAAACAAAGTGATTGCAGAAACACAGAAACAAAGTGACTGCAGAAACCCCACCTTCAAACATGCAGCCAAAAACCAAAAACCGGCTAGAGGCACCAAAAATCATAGCCCCGGGGATGCAACCAATGCACCAATCCAAAAAAACAAAACAAAATCAGTCAACAACCTGTAAACAACACAAATCATTGCCGCGCGACAGACCACCCCAGTTGCCTTGTAAAACCCCAAAAAAGCACCTGGAGCTCAACCTAATCAGGGGACAGGGAACTACAAAAAAAAATGGAGCCAAGCATTCAGCTCAACAGCAGACAACAAACAAGCTGCTCTCACCCACGCTCCGACTAAAGAAACATTTCTAAGCGCGACCGCGATCGGTGACCGAGCAGTGTCCTTGAAATTCCTCTTGTTCTCTCCTCCCAAAGTGACCAGACAACCACATGAAGCAAAGGAATGCGGCAAGCGTCGAAACACGTCAGCAAACCCAGTTCCATTCTTTCCAAGCAAGAAAATTTCCTTTCACTGAGCCTGGTTATGGTCCAAACAAGGAAAGTCGTGAACTAAGATACAGCAAAACCCTTGAAGCAAACGAGCAATCCCATAATAGGTGATACACCGTCTCACCTTGTCTTTCACACATCGCACATCAATTCCGCATCTGTAACCCTGTGTGAGTTAGGTTGTCCACCTTCGACACCTTCTGATGCCACACCTGCCAGACCAAACCCCCAGCCTTCGAAGGAGCAATTTTACACCACACCACCGGTACCGAAAACTACTCAACGCCCCGAAAGCAATCCCCAACAAGCTGTCTCACCAAAGACTTCACGGAGAACGACTCGGAAGTTTCCAGTGGTCAAACCAAGGAGGTGGGACCTGCCGACACCTGATTAGAGGAAAGAGAATGAAGGAACTGCAGAAGATGCAACCTTTCGACTTCAACGCCGCCTCGGAAGGAGAACCGGAGAGGGATCTCCCAATCATACCTGTCAAAAGGAACTAAGTTAGTAACAAAAGCTTCCGGGAATCGTGAAGCAGCCGCAATTCTCGGAAGCTCCTCACACAGTCTCACCCATTTAGCCCAAATATCATACCAAAAAGAAACCCAACCCCTACCCGGATCAATTCGGCCGAAATTCCAGACAAGGGCTTTCTTTGACAATCCACCTCTACACTGACTAGGCCGCCGACATCCCCTCCCATCTGACCATCCAATCGCTCACACCCATTTTACACTTAGTAACAATCAATTCCCTCCACCACGCATTCCTGTCCACCCCGAATCTCCAGCTCCAATTGCTCAAGAGAGCCGAGTTCATGGAGCGCAAGTCCATCCCTCCCAGACCGCCATAGGATCTTGGAGCTTTTAGCAGCTCCCACCTAACAAGATGCAACCTTCGCACATCCGATGCTCCTTCCAAAAGGAACCAACATTGAATTCTCTCTAGTTGCTTGATCACCAAAGTCGGGGCCTGGAACTGGAACATGAAGTAAATAGCAAGACTCGACAACACGCTATTTATCTATCTCTTGACTCGATGACTCGAAATGGGAGCAGGTTTGAAAAAGGATCTTAGAGTGTCTAAGGTGGGGCCAGGAGGGTCTGTTAATCTTTTTTCTTCTCATTGGAGTTATTTCAAAATTGCCGACGGATTTTCCTCTTACTTCAAGTTTCCTTGTTCTCAATACTGAGACGTTAAGAATAACGAATCAACGTCGACTATAATCCCTAGCCTATGGTTAAATTCTTCATAACTTATCAATGGATATAATCCCTTTGGAATGAATAGTTTATCGGTCTGGGCGTGCTTCTAGCGCTCAAGCTTGTTCTTTCACCTCTATTCCTCCTTTTTCTGAGTCGCTTCTAGGTAACTCTGTTTATGTCAATTATGTTTCCTCCCCGTCTGCATCCATTTGGGTATTAGATACGGGGGCTACATACCACATTATTTCAGACATCTCCGTTTTTTGTTCCTCACACCATTGCTAAAAATGTTTTTGTTTATCTCCCTACGAAAGAACATGTTGCCGTCACTCACGTGGGTCGTGTTGTCTTCTCTGCTGGTATACAACTTGAGGAGGTCCTTCTGGTTCCTGATTTTTCTTTTAACCTAGTGTCAGTTAGCAAACTGACATATGGGTCTCGTCTTTCTCTTATTTTTTCCGATGGTATTTGTCAGATTGAAGACACTCATTCCCAGACGAAGATCGGTACAACTAACTTGCAAAACGGACTCTATCATCTAGATCCTAGCTTTCACATGCTGCTCCTGTCTGCCAAACTCATGTTGCTTTCGACATTTGGAACTATCGGCGAGGCCATCTTCCTCATGACAAGATCAAGCTTCTTCAATCTTTTTCGTCTGGTATTCATGCTGTCTCTGATGATCATTGTGGGATCCGTCCCTTAGCCAAGCAAAAAAGACTTCCTTTTGGTTCCAGTTTTACTATTACAGACTCTCCTTTTTCTCTAATCCATGTTCACATTTGGGGTTATGCATCTGTTGCTTCTGTCCAAGGGCATCGATATTTTCTAACAATTATGGGCGATTATTTTTGTCACACATGGATCTTCCTGCTCAAGCACAAGTCTAAAACTCGTGCTGTTATGCATAGTTTCTACAATTATGTTCTAACTCAATTTCAGATAAAGATCAAAAACATTTGGACAGACAATGGGCAAGAGTTTAAGGATCCTAATTTTTACTCCGATCGTGGCATTCTACATCAGCGTACCTATGTTCAAACCTCTCAATAAAACAGTGTTGTTGAGAGGAAACACCAACATATCCATTCTGTAACCCGTGCTCTTTTATTTAAGGCTAAACTTTCAGCTACCTTCTGGAATTTTGCAACCCTTCATGGCACCCATCTTATTAATAGAATGCCTACCCCACTACTTGATAATTCCACCCCCTATTTTTTACTTACAAGTCTCATTTTGATTAATTATTCCCATATGAAGCTTTTTGGTTCTCTTTGCTTCTACTTTGTCACATAATGGATCAAAGCTCGCTGCTCGAGCTTGTCCTTGCCTTTTTCTTGGTTTTGTGCAGGATATCAAGGGTTTTAAGTTGATGAATCTTACAATTCGATTTTTTTTTATTTCTCGTGATTGTGTTTTCCACAATAGAGTTTTTCCTTCTGTTTCTTAAGAAACGGAACCATGCCTCCCCGATTGTCCTCTTATTCCCCTCACAACAGAGCTCCCGCCAACATCGTCTTCCTCTCCTCCGGACCGTAGTCTGTGTCGAGGATCTCCTTCGTCTCTTTCAGAGATTGATGCTTCCACAAATCCTATTCGTCCGACTAATGTCTCCATTCCGGTTACAAACTCTTCTCCAACACTCACCTTAACGAGCCAACCCATTCCCTTGGACCTTCCACTCGCTCGCGATAGACTCATAGCTACCTACATGACTATCACCATCAACTTCTTGCAGCCACCACTGATCCTCCATCATCTAGCACCTCCCACTGTAAGTATCCTCTTTCTAGTGTTATTGGCTATGGCCGTTATCTTCTGTCCACAGATTCTACTCCTGCATTGTTAGTATCATCAAACAATAGAAATCCTATAAACAAGCCTCCCTCTCACCTGAATGGAATGCTTCTGTACATATTGAACTAGCAGCTCTCATCAAAACAGTGACTTGGCAGATTATATCTCTTCCCCCTCTCAAGAGTGTCATTCCTCCTAAATGGGTCTTTCGAGTTAAATATCACGCCGATGGCTCGCTAGAAAGATACAAAGCACGACTTGTTGTAGAGGCTACAATCAAATGGAGGGCATCGATTATTTTGACACATTTTCTCTAGTTTCCAAGATGACTACAGTTCGAACAATATTGTCTCTCGTTGTCATCCACAACTGGCATCTTTCTCAATTGGATGTAAACACGACTTTTTGCACGGTGATATAGAAGAAGAGGTCTACATGGCCATACTCCATGGTTTCCAAGTTCGTCCTAATGCTCCTCCAAATCTGGTATGTCGTCTTGTTAATTCTTTATATGGTCTGAAATAGGCCAGTCTTCAATGGTGTAGTAAGCTGACTTCGACCTTACTTACCTCTGGTTATCAGTCAATGCAAGTTTTTCAGTTCTCTCAATTCTTTCTAATAGCCATATTCCAAGTAGTGGTTGCCAGCCATTTCCCTTCTTCAACGGCGTACTCCCCTTCCTTCAACCCAACCATTATCCTATATGCTTGCTTATACATTTTGTGCACCACATACGAATCACTCTTGTCAACACTACTCATCACCATTATTAGTCTTCTTATCATCACAACGATGTCAACGTAGTACAGAGAAGGGAGCGATGAGAGGCCTGATAGCGATTCTTTTAGAGCAAATATGGCTACCTCAGGGTTACACCACGAACCCTCAGATGCTGCAATTCCAATCTCGGAAAGGGCCATTGGGTTACAGGATTTTAAACTCGCAAAGGCCTTAACTAGCTTGAGTTGTTGATGCTTGCTTCCTTAATGACACCTCGATTTCAGGTTGATATCTGATTCTGGGATAATTTCAAGTTTCTGTTAGTCTATGAGAATCACTGTCAGACTGTCCATCATTAGGTAGATCACAACCGTGGTCAATGACAGTCCGAACGTGGCAGTAGGAGGATCACGATCGTGACCATCAGTAGGTCACACACGTGGTTGCCAAGTCACCATAAGCGTGGTAATCAGTAGACCACATGCATGGTGGAAAGCTTATAAAAGCATAGTCTCGATTCCAGAATCACAGAAACCTAATTTCCTTCTTCCTTGCAAATTTCTGACGAGCGGTGATTATTTCAGGCAGAGGACAAATTCTTGTTGATCGATCCGAGACTAGTAGGAGAGGTATAGAGATCGTCAAGGAAGCTTTAGAACGTAATCTACCTTCTTCCTCCTTTCTAAATCCTTTAACTTGAATCCCACGTAGGAAAATCTTGACTGGTTTGGATTTGAGGTTTTGGGATTTCGATCCTATGATTGTTCCCTTCAGGTTATACAAATCAGGCAAGCAAACTCTAGGGAGACGGCTTCATATCAAACTCTTCAGAGGAAGGATTTCATATGTAGGGGTTAGGATTTCTTTTATGATTTATGTGAAGAATTTTAATTAGCTGTCAGAAATCCTTGTTTGCATAGTAGCGTGCGATCTACTGCACAAACATATGTGTTATGCAGTTTAGAGTTTCAGGTGGTGTAGTAGCGTGTGATCTACGACACAGAAAGATGCTTATGATTCGATCATAAGCTCACATCGAGGAACTGTGCATGTTCACAGTTCATGTTGGGATTAAGAATCAGGACTAGAATAGACTAGCTCACGATATACGCTGGTCACCCAACCCATGGATTATGCGATCCCCCAGGTTACATTCAATTTCATGCATGATGTGACTAGTATGCCTTCAGTTGCTGCTCTCGCGGTATTCAGGGTGGTTTCATGGTCTGATTCACCACAAGACTGTCCGCTCATAGCTAGGGATGGCTAACATTACGATGATGCCTACAGGACCATATGTCACATTACTAGATACTAGTTCAGTTCTTCATGTTCAGGCTCAGCTACTAAATGTTATCACTAGCCCTGTTACATTTCTTCATGCATGATAACCCTTGGGACTTCAGGAGCCAATGCTGCTTAAGAAGGGAGCACGAGCAGCAAAACCACATCAAAGTGACTCTGGGTGTCGCAGAGAGAGGTACCATGGGGCACCTCAACTATCTCTTTCAGTGTTTTCATATTTTTCAGCTAGTCTTTCATGTTGTCAGTTGCTTGTCAGACTTATTTTCCAATGGTTGTTTTCCCCTGTTTTGGATGTTTTTCAGTGATTTTAGTTGTTGAATTCGAGCAATGATGCTCTGTTTATTCTCCAAAAGATTTATACAGGATGTTATGATCTCGTTTATGCAAAAGCCTAAAACTAACCCACACTCTCGTCATCACAATATCATTATGTAAGTTCGATTAAAGGATGTTATCTTGTTAAACATTCCCATTGCACTTTGGGAAAAAAGAGCAAAAAATCGAATAAATAATGGGCACAACAAGAGGACTCTTCAAGTGGTCACCCATCTTAGTACTATTCTTGATCAAGTATGCTTAACTTCACAGTTATGATGGGATCAGCTGTATTAGTGCTGGTATGATCTCACCCGTCTACTTCTCCCGCTCATAGGCACATGAACTACTCCATCATTACTTTCTCTCTTGATTTAACTCTTTTCTCTTAGGGTCAACTACATTTTAATCTCGTTTCTACAAGATCCTCGAACTAACCCGCATTACCGGTTCCCCCATATCAATACGTAATTTATATTAGAGGATGTTGTCTTGTTAAATTTTCCATTATGCATAGGTGAAAAAAAACAACAAAAATAGAAAAAAGTTGAGGTGCAACAAGAGGACTACTAAAGAGGTCAACCATCTTAGTCCTACTCTTAACCATGTACATTTAACATTAGAGTTATGATGGGATGCACTGCATTAGTGATGGTATGATCTCAACCGTATACATCTCACTCTCATAGGTACATGAACTATTCCGTCACTACTTCCTCCCTTGATTTTCACTCTTTTCTATTACTTTTAACTACATTTTGGACTCGCTTCCACCAGAACCTTGAACTAGCCTGCACTATCATCTCCACACATCATTATGTAAGTTCTATTAAAGGATTTTATCTTGTTAAACGTTTACATTATGCCTCGGGAAAAAATAGCACCAAAAGAAGAAAAAGGAAGGGGCGTAACAAGAGACTCCTCAAGTGGTCAACTGTCTTGGTACTACTCTTGACAAAGTACGCTTATGCTGGGATCCGTTGTATAAGTGCTGGTAGGAACTCACCGGTGTATTTCTCCCGCTCGTTTGTACATGACCTACTCTATCATTACTTCTTCCCATGATTTACAGTCTTTTCCCTAACTTTTAACAACGTTTTGGTCTCGATTCCGTAAGAGTCTCGAACTAACCCGAACTCTCGGTTCCCCCGCACCAATATGTAAGGTATATTAGAGAATGTTTCATTGTTATAAATTTTCCATTACACCTCAAGGGAAAATAGAAAAAAATAGAAAAAGGGGTGCAAGAAGAGGACACCTCAAGAGGTCAACCATCCACTTCTCCCGCTCATATGTACATGAACTACCTTGTCATTACTTCCTCCTTTGATTTTCACTCTTTTCTCTTACTTTTAACTACGTTTTGGTCACATTTCCACCAGAACCGCGAACTAACCCACACATTCGCCTCCTTGACGTCATTATGTCACTTCTATTAAATGATATAGTCTTTTTAAACATTTCTGTTACACCTCGGGTAGAAAATGACAAAAAAATAGAAAAGAGAAGGGTCGCAAGAATAGGACTCCTCAAGTGGAAACCATCTTAGTAGTACTCTTCACCATGTATGCTTAACTTCGGAGTTAGGATGGGATCCACTGCATTAGTGCTGGTATGATCTAACCATAGTACTTCTCCCGCTCATATGTACATGAACTACTCTGTCCGTACTTCCTCCTTTGATTTTCACTCTTTTCTCTTACTTTTAACTACGTTTTGGTCACATTTCCACCGAACCGCGAACTAACCCACACATTCGCCTCCTTGACGTCATTATGTCACTTCTATTAAATGATATAGTCTTTTTAAACATTTCTGTTACACCTCGGGTAGAAAATGACAAAAAAATAGAAAAGAGAAGGGCCGCAAGAATAGGACTCCTCAAGTGGAAACCATTTTAGTAGTACTCTTCACCATGTATGCTTAACTTCGGAGTTAGGATGGGATCCACTGCATTAGTGCTGGTATGATCTAACCATAGTACTTCTCCCGCTCATATGTACATGAACTACTCTGTCCGTACTTCCTCCTTTGATTTTCACTCTTTTCTCTTACTTTTAACTACGTTTTGGTCACATTTCCACCAGAACCGCGAACTAACCCACACATTCGCCTCCTTGACGTCATTATGTCACTTCTATTAAATGATATAGTCTTTTTAAACATTTCTGTTACACCTCGGGTAGAAAATGACAAAAAAATAGAAAAGAGAAGGGCCGCAAGAATAGGACTCCTCAAGTGGAAACCATCTTAGTAGTACTCTTCACCATGTATGCTTAACTTCGGAGTTAGGATGGGATCCACCGCATTAGTGCCGGTATGATCTAACCATAGTACTTCTCCCGCTCATATGTACATGAACTACTCGTCCGTACTTCCTCCTTTGATTTTCACTCTTTTCTCTTACTTTTAACTACGTTTTGGTCACATTTCCACCGAGAACCGCGAACTAACCCACACATTCGCCTCCTTGACGTCATTATGTCACTTCTATTAAATGATATAGTCTTTTTAAACATTTCTGTTACACCTCGGGTAGAAAATGACAAAAAAATAGAAAAGAGAAGGGCCGCAAGAATAGGACTCCTCAAGTGGAAACCATCTTAGTAGTACTCTTCACCATGTATGCTTAACTTCGGAGTTAGGATGGGATCCACTGCATTAGTGCTGGTATGATCTAACCATAGTACTTCTCCCGCTCATATGTACATGAACTACTCTGTCCGTACTTCCTCCTTTGATTTTCACTCTTTTCTCTTACTTTTAACTACGTTTTGGTCACATTTCCACCGTAACCGTGAACTAACCCACACATTCGCCTCCTTGACGTCATTATGTCACTTCTATTAAATGATATAGTCTTTTTAAACATTTCTGTTACACCTCGGGTAGAAAATGACAAAAAAATAGAAAAGAGAAGGGCCGCAAGAATAGGACTCCTCAAGTGGAAACCATCTTAGTAGTACTCTTCACCATGTATGCTTAACTTCGGAGTTAGGATGGGATCCACTGCATTAGTGCTGGTATGATCTAACCATAGTACTTCTCCCGCTCATATGTACATGAACTACTCTGTCCGTACTTCCTCCTTTGATTTTCACTCTTTTCTCTTACTTTTAACTACGTTTTGGTCACATTTCTACTAGAACCTCGAACTAATCCACACGATGTTCTCCTTGATGTCATTCTGTACGTTTTATTAAACAATGTTGTCTTGTTAAACGTTGCCAATATACCTCGGTGGAAAAATAGCAACAAAAATAGAAAAGAGAAGGGGTGCAAGAAGAGGACTCCTCATGTGGTTAACCATCTTGGTACTATTCTTGACCAAGTACGCATAACTTTAGATTTATGATTTAATCTACTGCCTTAGTGCCGGTATGATCTGACCCATTCACATCTCCCACTCATATGTACATGAACTACTCTGTCATTACTTCCTCCTTTAATTTTCACTCTTTTCTCATACTTTTAACTACGTTTTGGTCACATTTCTACAAGAACCTCAAAATAACCCACACGATGTTCTCCTTGATGTCATTCTGTACGTTTTATTAAACGATGTTGTCTTGTTAAACGTTGCCAATATACCTCGGTGGAAAAATAGCAACAAAAATAGAAAAGAGAAGGGGTGCAAGAAGAGGACTCCTCATGTGGTTAACGATCTTGGTACTACTCTTGACCAAGTACGCTTCACTTCGGAGTTATGATGGGATCCACTGCCTTAGTGCCGGTATGATCTCACCCATCCACGTCTCCCGCTCATATATACATGAACTACTCTGTCATTACTTCCTCCCTTGATTGTCACTCTTTTCTCTTACTTTTAACTATGTTTTGGTCACATTTCCACCAGAACCGCAAACTAACCCACACTATTGTCTCCTTGACGTCATTATGTAGCTTCTATTAAATGATGTAGTCTTTTTAAACATTTCCATTACACCTCAGGTAAAAAATAACAAAAAAATAGAAAAGAGAAGGGCTGCTAGAAGAGTAGTCCTCAAGTGGTCAACCATCTTGGTACTACTCTTGACCAAGTACGCTTAAATTTGGAGTTAGGATGGGATCCAGTACATTAGTGCTAGTATGATCTGACCCTTGTACTTCTCCTGCTCATTTGTACATAAACTACTCTGTCAATACTTCCTCCCTTGATTGTCAGTCTTTTCTCTTACTTTTAACTAAGGTTTCCTCTCGTTTCCACTAGAACCTCGAACTAAGCCCCACTATGTTCTCCTTAATATCATTATCTAACTTCTATTAAATGATGTAGTCTTGTTAAACATGTCCATTCCAACTCGGGTAAAAATGGCAACAAAAATAGAAAAGAGAAGGGGTGCAAGAAGAGGACTCCTCAAGTGGTTAACCATCTTGGTACTACTCTTAACCAAGTACACTTAACTTAAGAGTTATGATGGAATCCACTCCCTTTGTGCCGGTATGATTTCACCCATCCACGTCTCCCGCTCATATGTACATAAACTTCTCTGTCATTACTTCCTCCCACGATTGTCACTCTACTCTCTAACTTTTAACTACATTTTGATCACTTTCCACCAAAACCGCGAACTAACCCACACTATTGTGTCCTTGATTTCATTATGTAACTTCTATTAAACAATTTAGTGTTTTTAAACAAATCCGTTACACCTCGGGTAAAAAATAACAAAAAAATAGAAAAGAGAAGGGCCGCAAGAAGAGGACTCCTCAAGTGGTCAACCATCTTTGTAGTACTCTTCACCCAGTATGCTTAACTTTGGAGTTAGAATGGGATCCACTACATTAGTGCTGGTATAATCTAACCATTGTACTTCTCCCGCTCATATGTACATTAACTACTCTATCATTACATCCTCCTTTGATTTGCACTCTTTTCTCTTAATTTTAACTACGTTTTAGTCACATTTCCACCAGAACCGCGAACTAACCCACTCTATCGTCTCCTTTACGTCATTATGGCACTTCTATTAAATGATTTATTCTTTTTAAACGTTTTCGTTACACCTCGGGTAAAAAATAACAAAAAAATAGAAAAGAGAAGGGCCACAAGAAGAGGAATCCTCAAGTGGTCAACCATCTTGGTACTACTCTTGACCAAGTATGCTTGACTTTGGAGTTATGACGGGATCCAGTGCGTTAGTGCCGGTATGATCTCACCCATCCACATCTCCTGCTCATATGTACATGAACAACTCTGTCATTACATCCTCCCTTGATTGCTACTCTTTTCTTTTACTTTTAACTATGTTTTTTTCTCGTTTCCACTAGAACCTCAAACTCACCCGCACTATGTTCTCCCTGATTTCAATCTGTACGTTCTATTAAACGATGTTGTCTTGTTAAACTTTGCCATTACACCTTGGTGGAAAAATAGCAATAAAAATAGAAAAGAGTAGGGGTGCAAGAAGAGGACTCCTCAAGTGTTTAACCATCTTGTTACTACTTTTGACCAAGTATGCTTAACTTTAGAGTTATGATGGGATCCACTGTGCTAGTTCCGGTATGAACTCACCCATCCACATCTCCCGCTTATATGTACATGAACAACTCTGTCATTACTTCCTCCCTTGATTTTAACTCTTTTCTTTTACTTTTAACTATGTTTTGTCTCGTTTCCACTAGAACCTCAAACTTACCCGCACTATGTTCTCCTTGATTTCAGTTTGTACGTTCTATTAAACGATGTTGTCTTGTTAACTGTTGCCATTACACCTTGGGGAAAAAATAGCAACAAAAATAGAAAAGAGCATGGGTGCAAGAAGAGGACTCCTCAAGTGGTTAACCATCTTGGTACTACTTTTGACCAAGTATGCTTAACTTCAGAGTTATGATGGGATCCACTGCGTTTGTGCCGGTATAATCTCACCCATCCACATCATCCGCTCATATGTACATGAACAAATCTGTCATTACTTCCTCCCTTGATTGTTACTCTTTTCTTTTACTTTTAACTATGTTTTCGTCTCGTTTCCACTAGAACCTCAAACTGACCCACACTATGTTCTCCTTGATTTCATTCTGTACGTTCTATTAAACGATGTTGTCTTGTTAACTGTTGCCATTACACCTTGGAGGGGGGGGGGAATAGTAACAAAAATAGAAAAGAGCAGGGGTGCAAGAAGATGACTCCTCAAGTGGTCAACCATCTTGGTACTACTCTTGACCAAGTATGCTTGACTTTGGAGTTATGACGGGATCCAGTGCGTTAGTGCCGGTATGATCTCACCCATCCACATCTCCTGCTCATATGTACATGAACAACTCTGTCATTACATCCTCCCTTGATTGCTACTCTTTTCTTTTACTTTTAACTATGTTTTTGTCTCGTTTCCACTAGAACCGCAAACTCACCCGCACTATGTTCTCCCTGATTTCAATCTGTACGTTCTATTAAACGATGTTGTCTTGTTAAACTTTGCCATTACACCTTGGTGGAAAAATAGCAATAAAAATAGAAAAGAGTAGGGGTGCAAGAAGAGGACTCCTCAAGTGTTTAACCATCTTGGTACTACTTTTGACCAAGTATGCTTAACTTTAGAGTTATGATGGGATCCATTGTGCTAGTTCCGTATGAACTCACCCATCCACATCTCCCGCTTATATGTACATGAACAACTCTGTCATTACTTCCTCCCTTGATTTTAACTCTTTTCTTTTACTTTTAACTATGTTTTGTCTCGTTTCCACTAGAACCTCAAACTGACCCGCACTATGTTCTCCTTGATTTCAGTTTGTACGTTCTATTAAACGATGTTGTCTTGTTAACCGTTGCCATTACACCTTGGGGAAAAAATAGCAACAAAAATAGAAAAGAGCATGGGTGCAAGAAGAGGACTCCTCAAGTGGTTAACCATCTTGGTACTACTTTTGACCAAGTATGCTTAACTTCAGAGTTATGATGGGATCCACTGCGTTTGTGCCGGTATAATCTCACCCATCCACATCATCCGCTCATATGTACATGAACAACTCTGTCATTACTTCCTCCCTTGATTGTTACTCTTTTCTTTTACTTTTAACTATATTTTTGTCTCGTTTCCACTAGACCCTCAAACTGACCCACACTATGTTCTCCTTGATTTCATTCTGTACGTTCTATTAAACGATGTTGTCTTGTTAACTGTTGCCATTACACCTTGGGGGAAAAATAGCAACAAAAATAGAAAAGAGCATGGGTGTAAGAAGAGGACTCCTCAAGTGGTTAACCATCTTGGTCATACTTTTGACCAAGTATGCTTAACTTCAGAGTTATGATGGGATCCACTACCTTAGTACCGGTATGATTTAACCCATCCACATCTCCCGCTCATATGTACATGAACAACTCTGCCATTACTTCCTCCCTTGATTGTTACTCTTTTCTTTTACTTTTAACTATGTTATTCTCTCGTTTCCACTAGAACCTCAAACTAACCCGCACTATGTTCTCCTTGATTTCATTCTGTAGGTTCTATTAAACGATGTTGTCTTGTTAAACGGTGCGATTACACCTTGGTGGAAAAATAGCAACAAAAATAGAAAGGAGATGGGGTGCAAGAAGAGGACTCCTCAAGTGGTTAACCATCTTGGTACTACTCTTGATCAAGTACGCTTAACTTAAGAGTTATGATGGGATCCACTGCCTTAGTGGTGGTAGGATCTCAACCATCCACTTCTCCCGCTCATATGTACATGAACTACTTTGTCATTACTTCCTCCTTTGATTTTCACTCTTTTCCCTTACTTTTAACTACGTTTTGGACACATTTCCACGAGAACTACAAACTAACCCACACTGTCGTCTCCTTGACGTAATTATGTCACTCCTATTAAATGATGTAGTATTTTTAAATGTTTCCGTTATACCTCGGGTAAAAAAAAACAAAAATATAAAAAAGAGAAGGGCCGCAAGAAGAGGACTCCTCAAGTGGTCAACCATCTTGGTACTACTCTTGACCAAGTATGCTTAACTTTGGAGTTCTGATGGGATCCACTGCGTTAGTGCCGGTATGATCTCACCCATCCACATCTCCCGCTCATATGTACTTGAACTACTCTGTCATTACTTCCTCCCTTGATTGTTACTCTTTTCTTTTACTTTTAACTATGTTTTTGTCTCGTTTCCACTAGAACCTCAAACTAACCCGCACTATGTTCTCTTGATTTCATTCTGTACGTTCTATTAAATGATGCTGTATTGTTAACCGTTACCGTTACACCTTGGGGGAAACTAGCAACAAAAATAGAAAAGAGCAGGGGTGCAAGAAGAGGACTCCTCGAGTGGTTAACCATCTTGGTACTCCTTTTGACCAAGTATGCTTAACTTCAGAGTTATGATGGGATCCATTGCATTAGTGTCGTTATAATCTCACCCATCCACATCTCCCGTTGTATGTACATGAACAACTCTGTCATTACTTCCTCCCTTGATTGTTACTCTTTTCTTTTACTTTTAACTATGTTTTTGTCTCGTTTCCACTAGAACCTCAAGCTGACCCGCACTATGTTCGCCTTGATTTCATTCTATACGTTCTATTAAATGATGTAGTCTTGTCAACAGTTGCCGTTACACCTTGGGGAAAAAATAGCAACAAAAATAGAAAAGAGCATGGGTGCAAGAAGAGGACTCCTTAAGTAGTTAACCATCTTGGTACTACTTTTGACCAAGTATGCTTAACTTATGAGTTATGATGGGATTCACTGCCTTAGTACCGGTATGATCTAACCCATCCACATCTCCCGCTCATATGTATATGAACAACTCTGCCATTACTTCCTCCCTTGATTGTTACTCTTTTCTTTAACTTTTAACTATGTTTTTCTCTCGTTTCCACTAGAACCTCAAACTAACCCGCACTATTTTCTCCTTGATTTCATTTTGTACGTTCTATTAAATGATGTTGTCTTGTTAACCGTTGCCGTTACACCTTGGGGAAAATAGCAACAAAAATAGAAAAGAGCAGGGGTTCAAGAAGAGGACTCCTCAAGTGGTTAATCATCTTGGTACTACTCTTGACTAAGTACGCTTAACTTCAGAGTTATGATTGGATCCACTGCGTTAGTGATGGTAGGATCTCAACCATCCACTTCTCCCACTCATATGTACATGAACTACATTGTCATTACTTCCTCTTTTGATTTTCACTCTTTTCTCTTAGTTTTAACTACATTTTGGTCATATTTCCACGAGAACTGCAAACTAACCCCCACTATCGTCTCCTTGATGTAATTATGTCACACCTATTAAAGGATGTAGTCTTTCTAAACGTTTCCGTTACACCTCGGGTAAAAAAAACAAAAAAAATAGATAAGAGAAGGGCCACAAGAAGAGGGCTCCTCAAGTGGTCAACCATCTTGGTACTACTCTTGACCAAGTACGCTTAACTTTGGAGTTTGGATGGGAACCATTGCCTTAGTGCCAGTATTATCTCACTCATCCACGTCTCCCACTCATATGTACATGAACTACTCTGTCATTACTTTTAACTACGTTTTGGTCACATTTCCACCAGAACCTCGAACTAATCCACACGATGTTTGTCTTGTTAACTGTTGCCGTTACACCTCGGGAGAAAAATAGCAACAAAAATAGAAAAGAGAAGGGGTGCAAGAAGAGGACTCCTCAAGTGGTTAACCATCTTGTTACTACTTTTTACCAGGTATGCTTAACTTCAGAGTTATGATGCGATCCACCGCCTTAGTGCGGGTATGATCTAACCCATCCACATCTCTCGCTCATATGTACATGAAAAACTTTGTCATTACATCCTCCCTTGATTGTTACTCGTTTCTTTTACTTTTAACTATGTTTTCTCTCGTTTCCACTAGAACGTCGAACTAACCCACACCACGTTCTCTTTGATTTCATTCTGTATGTTCTATTAAACAATGTTGTCTTTTTAAACTATGCCACTACACCTCGGGTGAAAAATAGCAACAAAAATAGAAAAGAGAAGTGGTGAAAGAAGAGGACTCCGCAAGTGGTTAACCATCTTGGTACCACTCTTGACCAAGTACGCTTAACTTCAGAATAATGATGGGATCCACTGCCTTAGTGCCGGTGGGATCTCAACCATCCACTTCTCCCGCTCATATGTACGTGAACTACTTTTAACTACGTTTTGGTCACATTTCCACGAGAACTACGAACTAACGCATACTATTGTCTCCTTGACGTAATTATGTCATTTCTATTAAATGATGTAGTCTTTTAAAACATTTCTATTACACGTCGGGTAAAAAATAACAAGAAAATAGAAAAGAGAAGGACCGCAAGAAGAGTACTCATCAGGTGGTCAACCATCTTGGTAGTACTCTTCACCAAGTATGCTTACCTGCGGAGTTATGATGGGATCCACTACATTAGTGCTGGTATTATCTAACCATTGTATTTCGCCCGCTCATATGTACATGAACTAGTCTATCATTACTTCCTCCTTTGATTTTCACTCTTTGCTCTTACTTTTAAGAAACGTTTTGGTCAAATTTCCACCAGAACCGCGAACTAACCCACACTATCGTCTCCTTGACGTCATTATGTCACTTCTATTAAATGATGTATTCTATGTAAACGTTTCCATTACACCTCGGGTAAAAAGCTAACAAAAATAGCAAAGAGAAGGGCTGCAAGAAGAAGACTCCTCAAGTGGCCAACCATCTTGGTACTAGTCTTGACCAAGTACGCTTAACTTTGGAGTTATGATGGGATCCACTGCCTTAGTGGCGGTATGATCTAACCCATCCACATCTCCCTCTCATATGTACATGAACAACTCTGTCATTACTTCCTCCCTTGGTTGTTACTCTTTTCTTTTACTTTTAACTATGTTTTTGTCTCGTTTCCACCAGAACCTCGAACAAACCCACACGATGTTCTCCTTGATGTCATTCTGTATGTTTTATTACATGATATTTTCGTCTTATTAAACGTTGCCGCTACACCTTGGGGGGGGGGGGGAAATAACATAAAAATAGAAAAGAGAAGGGGTGCAAGAAGAGGACTCCTCAAGTGGTTAACCATCTTGGTACTACAATAGACCAAGTACGCTTAACTTAAGAGTTATGATGGGATCCACTGCCTTAGTGCCGGTATGATCTCACCCATACACGGGTCTAGCTTATATATACATGAACTACTCTGTCATTACTTCCTCCCTTGATTGTCACTCTTTTCTCTAACTTTTAACTACTCTTTGATCACATTTCCACCAGAACCGCGAACTAACCCACACTATCGTCTCCTTGACATCATTATGTAACTTCTATTAAATAATTTAGTCTTTTTAAACATATCCGTTACACCTCAGATAAAAAATAACAAAACAATGAAAAAGAGAAGGGCCGCAAGAAGAGGACTCCTCATGTGGTCAACCATCTTGGTAGTACTCTTCACCAAGTATGCTTAACGTTGGAGTTAGGATAGGATCCAGTGCATTAGTGCTGGTATGATATAACCATTGTACTTCATCTGCTCATATGTACATGAACTACTCTGTCATTACTTCCTCCTTTGATTTTCACTCTTTTCTCTTACTTTTAACTACATTTTGGTCACATTTCCACCAGTACGGCGAACTAACCAACATTATCGTCTCCTTGACGTTATTATGTCACTTCTACTAAATGATGTAGTCTTTTTAAACTTTTCCATTACTCCTCGGACAAAAAATAACAAAAAAATAGAAAAGAGAAGGGCCGCAAGAAGATGACTCCTCATGTGGTCAACCATCTTGGTACTACTCTTGACCATGTCTGCTTAACTTTGGAGTTAGGTTTGGATCCACTGCATTAGTGCTGGGATGATCTAACCATTGTACTTCTTCCGCTCATATGTACATGAAATACTTTGTCATTACTTCCTCCCTTGATTGTCACTCTTTTCTCTTACTTTTAACTAAGTTTTCCTCTCGTTTCAACTAGAACATCGAACTAACCCGCACTATATTCTCCTTGATTTCATTTTGTACGTTCTTTTAAACAATGTTGTCTTGTTAAACGGTGCCATTATACATCGGGGGAAAAATAACAACAAAAATAGAAAAGAGAAGGGGTGCAAGAAGAGGACTCCTCAAGTGGTTAACCATCTTGGTACTACTCTTGACCAAGAAAGCTTAACTTCATAATTATGATGGGATCCACTGCCTTAGTGCCGGTAGGATCTCAACCATCCACTTCTCCCGCTCATATGTACATGAACTACTTTGTCATTACTTCCTCCTTTTATTTTCACTCTTTTCTCTTAGTTTTAACTACATTTTGGTCACATTTCCACGAGAACTGCAAACTAACCCCCACTATCGTCTCCTTGACGTAATTATGTCACACCTATTAAAGGATGTAGTCCTTCTAAACGTTTCCGTTACACCTCGGGTAAAAAAAACAAAAAAATAGATAAGGGAAGGGCCGCAAGAAGAGGGCTCCTCAACTGGTCAACCATCTTGTTAGTACTCTTGACCAAGTATGCTTAACTGCGGAGTTAGGATGGGATCCAGTGCATTAGTGCTAGTATTATCTAACCATTGTACTTCTCCCTCTCATATGTACATGAACTACTCTGTCATTACTTCCTCCTTTGATTTTCACTCTTTGCTCTTACTTTTAACTCACGTTTTGGTTAGATTTCCACCAGAACCGCGAACTAACCCACACTATCGTCTCCTTGACGTCATCATGTCACTTCTATTAAATGATGTATTCTATTTAAACGTTTCCGTTACACCTCAGGTAAAAAATAACCAAAAAAAATAGAAAAGAGAAGGGCCGCAAGAAGATGACTCCTCAAATGGTCAACCATCTTCGTACTACTCTTAACCAAGTATGCTTAATTTTGAAATTAGGATGGGATTCACTGCATTAGTGCTGGTATGATTGAACCATGTACTGATGTTCCATTGGACCATGTTCCAATATCCATGTTGGACTCAAGTTAATGTTTTTTGTTGTTGTTAAAGCATGATTTAGAGTTTGAATAGGGTGTGAGTAGATAGCCAATTCATTAGAATATACCCAGATAGCCTTCCCAATTTTTCCTTACGTGTCAGCCATAAATCTCACGGTGGTAAGTTCCTGTCTCACCCCATTCTGTCTCGGCCTCGGCGAGTATCGTCCCCAGGATCCGAACCCAAAACGAAGAGCAAACCGGAAAATAGGAAAGAGGAAAACCAGAGACAGAGCTTAGCAATCGAGAGAGAGAGAGAGAGAGAGATCTATCGAACCTAAAGGAAGAACAAAAGAAATGTGCCGGAGAAAGGAATCAACCGAAAATCGGGAACCTGCTACGGATGGGTGAAAAATGGGCGGAAGAGGTAAGAGAAGACCAAACAACAATGGCAACAGAAGCGATACGAAGAACAAGAGTGGGACTGGTGGTGGGAGGAGATCGAATTCGTCACATAGAGCGGGAACTCCATATTAATTGATGGCGGCATCTTATCGGATTGGCAAGGTCCTTCCTTTTTTGGTTGATATTGAATCACTGAACTGAATGATCTGATCCAATTTGAGGAGTTCCATTTTGAGGTTTCATATGCTTTGGTCGGTATTTTAATCGGTTTCTTTTATTTGCAGAATGGAATCATCATACGGTGAATTCAAAGTCTGCGTCAAGATCAGGGAACCGTAACCGAACCAAGGAACCTTCGACCTCTAACAAAGGGATCCCCATTTCTGCGGGAAATGCTATTGGTTATAGCTATCCTGTCGTTGAGCAACAGGTATCCCTCTTTCGGTGGTCAAGGTTTCGTGACTCTGGCTCATGCGTATGCATATGCTGCAACTTACATCTATTATCATTATGTTGTGAACAATTGTTCTTCCGTTTAGCTAAGTGGGATTCGTGAAACATTTCTTCTTGCAGTTGTGGCTGAATGAATAGAAATGCTGGACAGTTTTAGTCTTTTTCTTGTTCGATTCCATCTGATGAAATCGTGTTCAGAAAATGAACTTGTTTTTTGGATGTCATAGTTGTTTTCCCTGTACCAAAACCAGGGTTTGTTGCACTTATTAGCTCCAGAATCACTACGGTTATCCATGTAGCTGTACTATCACACAAACTATAACAGAATTATTGAGTCATTCGCAGTTTCACACTCTGAATTAATGTGTTCATACTTCAACGTGTATGCCTTAATCTTTGAGACAAGCATGTAGTACCATCTTTTGAAACACAATGTGTACTGGGTTTCTTTCTATTATAAATATGCTGATACAAAATACATATAAAATGGCAACTTATTTTTTGTGTGATGAGTAGTTGTTGAATTGCAGGGTTTTAACTTAAGATGCAGGATTTGCCAATAGGTGACTCTCAAAGGCCTTGAATATACCAACAAACATTAGCCAGATTCCATCCTGAGCAGCCTTGATTTCTTCTTCTCGAATTCCTCCATTTTCAGCAGTAAAGAATTTGCTAGTGCGCTTACATTTGGTTCCTCCCTCCGCAGATTCCTCCATGGTGATCCTGTAAGAGATCTTCTCCACTCCGCTCATCAATGCATCTCCTCCGATCACCGTGTACCCGTACACCAATTTCTCCTTGTCTAGTTCATCAACTACTTCCTTCACATACTTGAACGGGCTCCCTGCACAAATAGAACTCCAGCTAAGTTGAAAGATTCAAGTTCATCCAATTTGCTGCTAAATTATAGTGACTGGATTTTGTCAATGTTAAAGTATTGATTTCTATTACCTTCATTGAAGTGGACTTGTTTGATTGTTCCAGGGCCGCCGTCACCTTCAGAAGAGACACTCTTGATGGCCTCCGGGAAGATCTGGGAGGCGATCTTCTCGCCGTCGAGCACAAAGGCCTTGAATATCTTAGCAGGCTCGATGGAGGTGGTGACCTCTGCTTCAAAACTAAAGATTGCCATACCAATTTGCCAAAGATCAGAAACGAGTTGGTTAGCTTTAGACTAGTATAACTTCATCTCCTGGAGTAAGACTTGATTATACTATATATAGCCCAACTACTAACTAGTCGTTCGTTTGTGTTCAGTCATCAGTCCGCAGTCGCCGTAATTGAATCTCATTTTTCTTGTGAAATAACCGAGAAGAAAATTGTGGACGCCATTTTTTCAATATTTGACTGCGGACATTTTTTGTTTTAATTTGGTGGTCTTTTGACCGTGGCGGCACACTAACAAAGGTTGGAATTTGTAATCTCAAAATTCTTGTAAATTGCAAATAGAAAAGGTGTTTTTTTTTTACTTCAAATCATCATCATCAGTCTTATTGATGCCTGCTCTGATAACACGTTAATAAAACCAAATTGGACGTGAAGTCCACGCAAATGGATTTGCATGAATTAAAAATTGTCTTTCCGAAAGGTGATCAATCCGATTTCTTTCTCTCATCACACAAAACAAGAATGACAAATAAGAAAAACCAATATCCGACATGAGATTTCCACTACTCGAATGGCCTGAGGTTGGTCGAATCCTGAACAGTTTCAATGTAAAGTAATTATGAGATTCAATGCTCCTAGCGGCAGCTTGTAAAAGTTGTCGATCCTGACAGTCGTAAGTTCGAATCCTAACTTCTCTTTAAAGGAGAAAAGAAGGAAATTAAATTTAGAACTAAAACTAGAGTGGACCTCTTGCTCCTCAAATAAAGAGTTGACTTAGACACATATGATATTGAACCTGATAGGGGCCAGACTCACTATGTGGTGGATCTAGATAATGCTACCAAGCTGGAGATGGAAGATAACGTAGCATGTCGTTCTCGGAAGAACAGTGATCAACCGTCCTATATAGGAGTCTATCCCTTCACAGGATTGGAGTTTAACCGAACTCGATGTCAAAAGTTGACACCCTGACTCTGGGTTCTCCATATGAAAAAAATAAAGTAATCATGAGGATTGACAAGTAACTTCTTACTTACCTGCATGTACCAGGTGTCTCATATTAGTATAGGATTTTTCTCTCAAGCCAAGAGTGGGGATTCTCTCGTTTGAAAGCGGCCCTGATTAAGGTTTTTTTTTCTGATCCAATTGGAGCTTTATGATGACGCGTGAGGAGTGGATCGATCATTTCGTGGCGTATTTGACTTTAGAGGACATCGATGGCGAAGAGATATTGCAGGCGAATCTAGTACCCACTCTAGCAGTTACGTTGTACCCACTATCGACCGTTGAGACTTTCCTCGACGAGAAGAAGATTAACTTCCAAAGGATGTGGAAGAGGTTGTCGGTGATCTGGAAACCGGTATGAGGTGTGGAAATCGAAAATCTGGGTGGTTATCTCTTTCAGTTTCGGCACGATATTGATATTCGTCGGGTGCATGACAAGGGCCCGTGAAATTTGGATGTGAACTTATTAGTGTTTCATGAGTTACAGGTGAGGGAGGAGACGAAAAGGTGCAGATACCCTTTTGTGACAACTGAGATATATGTTGTCACATGACAACACTAATCTAAACCATTCATCTATTTATTAATTAAGGCTTAAAATCTCATAAAGGTATGGGCTATCGGGTAATTCCACGTTTATACACGACCTTTATCAAATTTCAGAAATGACACAAACTACCCAACTTTTCAAACCGCTTGGCACGCTGTTGTGTTTCATCCGCTTTTGGAACGGCTTGATGGATGGAGTTTGCTGACTATGCATTTTCTACATGCGTGGATGCCCACTTTATCTAAAAATGCTCTAAAAGAATTAATTTTTTCTTTATAATTTGAACAATATTAAAAAAACAAAAACCTAAAATTCTTTATCACATCTCTTCATCTGCCCCTCCGTCGACCTTTCTTCTTTTTCTCTAGATAGGAATCTGCCTAATATTTTTGAAAAATCAAAGCGACGTTGAGGTAGACGAGTTGGGTCATGTTTCCTGGTAAGATTGAGGTAGTGATTCTACTCAAGTCCTTTTCTCGGCGAGGTTGACGGCGACATCCCAGTTCCTCGATTTCAAACGAAACCAAACTCCGATGACTGTCAAATTCAAGTGTTACATCTCGATCTTAACGATCGAAATTATATTAATGAATTACTAAACTACTCCTTCAAAAGTCTAGTATAATAAGCACGATATGGAAATATTAGTATTGTTATGAGAATTATGGTATTAATTCGTGTTATGTATTTAGTTAGATCTAAGTTATGCATTAATGTTTGCAAAATTGGAAATTATGTTACGTTTAATTTGTAGTCATAAATAAGTGTATTGCTTAGTTTTTATGTTATGTCTAATATTGTAATAATTAGAAGTGATTATTAAGTTTAGTTTCCAATTCAAGATTGGAAGAAAAAAAATTTCGATAAATATTTGTATTTTATTCATCAAAAAGTACAGTTTCACCAAATCGGTAAAACAACCATGAAGCTCGAACAAAAAGGGTATGCTTACAGAGAAGAAAACAAAACCAAAGACAAGCTATCTACAGTTACGATTTATGACAAGAAAATGTAAATCACGGGTAGTCTTTGCAACTATCTCTGAAATACTCAAGCTCCAATTTCCTGCATTCCGACGACAACGCTCATACCAAATATTACTAATGACACATCTCTAAGTCCATCTCCATTTGCTCGTCTTCACCTGGGAGGCAAGGCAAATCCGGAATTTGTCGCCAAACTCCAACAATAAAGTCAGTCACCAAAAAGATGGTTAATGTCATCCATTCCATTTTCACACATATAACAGGAGATGTCAAGACTAATCCTAAAATTTGCCATCTGAACCTTAGTGAAAAATCTGTTGACAATGGCCAACCAAGAGATGAAAGAATCCTTGGGGATGAGGATGACACTAGACTAAATCAGACTAGGGGACCGCTATATGATGGGTCCGGATAGAGTTCCAAATCAATAAAACCGAGTATCTCTCCAACGGGTTCCCATCCCAAAGGAGGATCCCATCATTAGTAGTAGTGATAAACGATTGAGCAACATTCCTAATCTTCAATATACGTCGCCATATCCAAGAGTGATAGGGTTGGGAACGACGGCTCCAAATGGACTGCCTCCTGAGTTTCTGAAGTTGAGTCCAAGCAATCTAAAGAGAATCGGATTGAGCCATGATCCCCAAATGTGGCGAATCACACATACCTAATTCCAAGTGAGGAGATCGGATATCGAGACCCCCCTCATCTTTGGGGAGAGCAACTTGATGCCACCCAACCTTTACCCTCTTTCTCTTCCCCTCTGACACACTCCACAGAAAGTTGCTACACTCAGCTTCAACAGTAGAGATGACTGCTTTCGGGAGAAGAAAAACTGCCATCCAAAACTGACTCATGGAGCAGAGAACAGTCGAAACAAGCTGCAATCGACCAGCATAACTCAAAGTTTGTACCCGCCATCCACTAAGTTTTGCAGTGATGCACTCAACAAGAACATTGCACTCCCAAGCTGATAGTTTACATGTAATCAGTGGTCCCCGAAGGTATCGAACCGGAAGTTTCCCTTCCTCAAAACCTGTAACAGCTGCAGCTTGAAGTCGGATATCCAGTGGGACAGAAGCAGAGAAAAAGATTTCTGTTTTTTCAGGGTTAAGCTGCAACCCTGAGCACTTATGGAAACGATCCAGAACATTTGATATGCCACTAATAGCTTTCACCTTTCCATTAGTAAAAACCAATAAGTCGTCTACAAAGCATAATTGAGTAATAGCAAGAGGCTTACATTTTGGATGATAAGGAATGTTCCCACTCTGCGCCTCCCGATACATGAAACAATGAAGAATCTCGATAGCAATAACAAAGAGGGAGGGGGAAAGGGGATCCCCCTGCCTTAGGCCTTTCTTCGCTCATAAGTAACCAACAACACCTCCATTGATCCCAATACTAAGCATAACGCTGTCCATGCAACTTTTAATCCAACGAATGAAGAGAGAAGGGAACCCCATAGCAGCCATAACCGTTAAAAGGAATTGAATATTAACCGAGTCAAAGACATTTTTCAGATCCACCTTGACAGCACATCTGGGAGTGGTATGTTTCATGTGATAGGAACTTACGAGCTCGTGGGTCATAAGGATGTTATCTCCTATCTGACGAACGCCGATCGGCTGGAACTGATGACTGCTGGAAGACAGACAACCAATCTATGGGACAGAACCTTTGCAATGCATTTATATAATACATTGCAACAAGCGATAGGTCGGTAGTCAGAGATATTTTGCGCATTCGACTTCTTTGGGATGAGTGCCAACAAGGTAGAGTTGACAACACGAGAGAGGGAACCAGATGCAAAAAATTTCAGAATCGCCTCCATGATCTCATTCTCAATCATCTCCCAGGACTGTTTAAAGAAACAAGCCGAAAAATCGTCGGGGTCATGACTTTTGTCATCAGATATGGAGAACATTGCCTTTTTGAGTTCTGCACCTGTCACCTCACCACACAGATCATTTTCCAATTCAGAAGGTAGCTTTTTCAAAAAGGGATCGGAGAGAATGCCCATAGAGGGGGAACAGAGCTGATTCACCTTCCCAAGAGATCAGAGTTAAACTTGACAGCAATAGATTTGATGGAATTTAGATATGTGGCTAAACTCCCATCAGGAAGCTCAAGTTGAGTAATGCAATTTCTGCCCTTCTTAATTTGGACTGATTGATGGAAAATTACCATGTTGGAATCACCTAAGTGGAGCCAGGTATCTCTAGACTTCTGACTGAAAATAGACTCCTCCACGAATTTCAGTTCCCCAAAGGTCATGACTCTGCTTTGAGGTACTAATAATGTCAGAGGAGGGAGCAGCGAGAACATTAATCTGATCTGACTCCATACTCTTTTCAGCTTCAGCAACCCGATGACTAATATCAGAAAGATGATGAAGGTTAAATTGTCAAAGTGCAGCCTTAACATTACGAAGTCTGGCATAAATACGTTCAAAACCTTTCTTATGCATCTCCGCACTAGAAAGAGACCAAGCAACTTTGGTAATATCAAAATAACCATCCCACTTAGTCAGTTGAAAATTTTAAATGGTTTCTGCAAGGACTAAAGTTGAACATCAGTATCGACCATAATACCGCAATGATCAGAAACGTCAGGGCTCAATAATTGGACTCTACTGCTCGTGAAGTGGGAGAACCAATCAAGATAAATAAAGCATCTGTCCAACCGACAAGCAATTGGGTCAGCAGCCTGGTTGTTTTGCCAAGTGAAAAAGGGGGCCAACAACATAGTGGTCAGAAAGACAGTTACAGTCAAGCCATCCCCGAAACTCCAACATACTAGGAGATATGTCGATGATATTAAAAGCTTCAGAGGCAGAAGTAATGGCATTAAAATCGCCAACAGTCAGAGGCGCACCAGCCACCCTGAGCTTACTCTGAGTTGCACGGTAAAGCTTCAAACGGTCAGCAGCTTTGTTTACACCATAAACCACACATAACAAGAAGGGGTAAATCCAATCAACTTTTAGATAAATATGTTGTTAAGAGTAGGAGAGAACCTGGATGGAGATGGATGATCTCCATAGAATCCATATCTTTCCCAGAGAACTAGTATTATAAGTAGTAAAAGAATTCCAACCAGGGAATTTATCCTTCAAGATATCAGAAGCATTCAAACGGGAGACTCAAGTTTCCAGAATTCCAACTATATCTATACTAAGTTTATTAATATAACTGGAAAGAAAACTATCTTTATTAGGGGAATTAAAACCCCTTAAATTCCATATCAAAATCTTCATGTCTTATGATGACCCCTCCGCTTTTTCTTACCTCCTCTAGCGGCAGGAGTGACTTTGGCAACATTAACATGGTCAGCAAGGGTAGCAACACCAGGGATTGTGTGAATCAAACATGGTTGTTCCATCATTATCTCTTCATCGACTGATTCTTCATCAACATCTTTTTGGCTTATAGTCAAAGGAATTTCCAGGACCAGTTTGTGGCCTCGAGACTCAAAGGACACAGACGGGAAGTCTCGACCCCCGAAGAGGCTTCAACTCTCCCAGCCTGTTGAGGAGTAGCAACAGTTTTGCCTAACCAAGCAGGCTGTTCCGTTGATATTCCTCCCCCTTCAACCGGTGAACTATTGATGGTTGAAGGTGCGACCTCCGCTCACAATTGAGCCTCAGCCACATTGCCTTCAGAGTCAACATCAGTTCCCACAAGTGAAGGCTGGGAAACAGGCCTCCATTCCTGTCTTTGTACTTCCAAACGACTATAACTTTGAGTTTGCAGAGTCACTATAGTAATGCTAGCCACACCATTTTCAAGTTGAACATTGACAGAGTTCGGGACAGCTGTAGCATGTTGTATCAAGAGACAGATTTTGACATTTAGACCCTCCTGTACAAACTGGTTAAGTGGTTCTCTAATCTTACTAAAAATCCATCCAATACCTTCATACGTTACCATCTGGGGAGAAACCCCCTTCGAAGTGATCCAGGTAAGGGAGCCCTTATCAGTTAAATCAAGTGGATGGACGTTCGCACTCCAACGACGAAGAACAGGAGTAGAGTGGTGGATGTGCCACGCACGAGACAGAACCCAATCGCAGAGACGAATAGACGACAACCCAATGAGGAAAAAACCCTCGGAGAGGGTCGAGAGAGTGACTTCCCCTTCAAATCCCAGAGACGATTGATCATGGCGGAAAACACTCGCATCGGAGGGGAAGAACCAACGAATTGAGCGACAATTGCATATCTTAATTTCTTAAGACCTACATCAAGAAACTCCGTATATGAAAGAAGAATCTGGAACCTCATAGAACTTAGCTCTTGCTTGGTAGAGGGATTTTAAAATCTATGTATTTGATTAAATAGCATGTATTTGTAAATGTAAGGGATTTAAAGTAAGGATTTTAACAAATTTTTTGCTTGGTATGCATGTTAAAGTGAGATTTGATAAATTTGCATTTTATCGTTAAAATATTAATATGCATGTTAAATATCAAATTAACCTTCCAAACTTTGGTAAAAATTAATATACCCATTTTTTATAATCACCAAAACTAACCTACCAATCATATCAATTGAAAAAATCTCTATCCTCAATTGAGCCCTTTCTGTTCAAAAAATTATACAACGCCCAACATATTCATTGACATTAGATATTCTCAAAACCTCCTGAAATTTTCATGAACTAATCCCCTGCAAGCATAAAATATCCATATTTCTAACATTCATTCAATAAAATGACAAAAAATAAATAATGAAAAGGTAATGAAATTTAACTTCCATACGTAAGTCATTATCAGCACATTGACGAAGTTTAGAAACATTGAAATAAAGATGACAGACAAACTATTTTAAAGATGTCATCCACATGCTTCTTCTAATACTAGTTACTGAGGGCTTACAAGACAAGTTCATAAGGAACTCCAATTTCTCCTCATCTGTCTGCAACTGAAAAAAGGCTGCTGTTTCTCCTTCATCTTTGATGAAGAATCTCATTGCTTTCATCTTGTCAACTCGAGTTAGGTCTGAGAACTTCTCCATCTCGCTGTACAGCGTTTTTTGCTACATTGTCGTCCATCATGTATGCAGAAAGTATTTGTCATCCTCGCAATGTTATGCGCAGTTTCAACAACGATTTTGGTCATCTTGTCAATCTTTCCATCAATAGAAACAAGAACAGAATCGTTTGCTTGCTGCCTAGTTCGTTTCTGGCTAGACGATGCAGATGATTGCTTTCCTTTTTCTTTACAACTTGCTTGAACTCCAGTTTCCTTCAAGCTTGTAGCATGGATGTCATAGCCAGCATTTAGTAGGTCTTCTTGTGTCTGATTAGTTTCGCCACCGCAAAACTCATAACCCTCAAAACATGTATTGTCTTCTTCCATAAGATCACCAGTTGTGGTGTTATTTTTCATAACATTTGCAGCTATATTCACAGCATCACCCATTTGGACAGCATCTGAACCATTAGCTCTGGACTCTCCATCAATTTCAGAAAGCTCTTCCCAATACTCCAAAGGTGTGTTGTTCAACCCATGAGCCTTAGGATGATGCTGTCTAAAAACATCATATTGTCATGGACTACTTTCAAACAACGAAGGCAAAGTATATATCCACAAGAAGTACAAAGAGAAGCATCAGATCTTGTAATTATAAAGGCAAGCATTATACTAATTGAAAGTCTTAGTATATGAAAGAAGATACCAGTAGCCATTCACTAAATTTTCCTTCCTCCATTGTAACACATCCACGTGCATCATCCCATCCCATCCCGCTTGCATTCTTCAAATCGTTTTGTGCACAAAACTTGTCTTTCCACCACCGATGACGAGACTTGATGCGAGGATCAATTTTAATATCGCTACCAGGAATTTCAATATTCATTAGTCGTTGCAGCTCTTTATACCGTCCAGCTTGAAAGCTCCCATCTACGATATACTTTTCACGCACCAATTTCAGCATGCATTGTATGAATGCCTTATCCTCCTCTTTGGTCCAATTTTTGTACTCTCTCACTTTTCTTCTCGAAACAAGCTAGATTACACATACAAAAAAGAGCCATCACTTATGAACTCGAGCTTGAACAAAGAAATAAATAGAAAACACAACAACTTACCTTTGCACCAGATCTACTAGCAGATTTGTTTGCCTTATCCATCTCCCCAACTTACCTCTTACTTGTGAAGAATTACTTGTGAAGAAGTAAGACACTTATAAAGAAACGAAAGAACCCAAGCAATAAAAGGTATGAGAAATTAACAACTTTCAATCAACTTAATCATTAATAGCACCCAAACATTGAATTGGCCTTCAAATCAAAAGTCAAATGCATATCACATTGCATCAAATATTAACTTCATAATATTAATTACTCTACATATCAACTTCAGAATATTAACAATAAAATATACTCATGGATTATTTGTTCGATTACCCCGATTTGCCCACATTTCATTAGCCATGTTAACTCTAAACTCGGTCCATTCTGGAGATGTCTCCACACTTGACATGGCAACGTCATTAGCTTCATCGCCAACCCCATTACCAACAGGTGGCACATACGCTGCCTCGAACACATCAACCCCACCTTCCTTCCGAATTAAGTTGCGTAGAAGGAAACAAGCATTGAGAATCAATGATACTGTCTTAGGCGAATACCAGGAAGTGTCACGTAAGAGTGCCCACCGGAGTTTCAGGACGCCAAAAGCACGCTCAATTACATTCCTTGCTGAGGCGTGCTTCATGTTATAATATTCAAGTGGTGTCCTTGGTCGACTTCTACCCATCCCCCATTCTTGTAGATGATATCGTTGTCCTCGAACAGGTGAAAGAAATCCTCTTGCATTCGTGTATCCTGCATCACACAAATAGTACCCTCCTACATGATATCGTAAACAAACAAATAAGTCCACTACTTACCATCAACCACAGTTAAGCAGTAAAAAGCTATGATTTTACAAGAGAGATCGATACCGACGGGAACTCGAAAACCATTAGGCCTACTTAATGCATCTCTAAGCACTCTGCTGTCATGCGCGGAGCCTTCCCATCCGGCCAAACAGTATGTGAATTGCATATTTATATTACATACACCAAGCACAGTGATCGTAGTTGTACCCTTTCTACTTCGATATCTTGCTTGCAGCTTCTTTGGTGCCCTCACATTAATTAACGTTCCGTCCAATGCACCATAACATCCCTATAATAATATAAACAATATGCCTGCTTACTCTAAGGTCTCTTTGATAATAAATAAATAAAACAATAATACGACACCTTGAAGACTCACCTTGAAGAACTTCAATCTAGCATCTGTGCAATCATCGGGAACTCGAATAGGGTCAGCTAGTAAAATATGGTGTAGCTTCAAAATAGATGTTAATACTGCTTTAATGGTACGACTGATTGTTTCAGTAGATCGGTGAAACAAAACTTGTGTTGTCCTATGCTTAATGTTATGCCCAATCGCACCAAAAAAATTGCGACCATCTCATCTATTTCCATATTTTCGTTATAGACCACCTATATCCTTAACTAGACCACACAATATCATAAACACATATCGATTCATGCGTAACATATTGATGCAGTTCTTATTTGTGGTCTTCGTAGAAAAATGTAGGAACCCTTCTCTGTAAACTATCCGAGGTAATGGAAGTGTTAGCGTACGAGGTCGTTCTCTAATGGATTCATTCGCCACTCTTCCAATACAAGTTGCCATTTCTAACAACAACATCAGATATTGTTCAACTATGCCAATCCACATACTGATAGTGCCTACTATGACTTTTTCCCTTTGTTGTCTTTTTGGATTTCTTGGCATAATGGAATTCTGCAAACAAACAAATTTCAATTCACAAATCAAACTAATTATAATCGTGGGCTGAAAAATTGAATATTGATGATTTGTGAGGGATGAAATCGAAGAACACAAATAAAAATATGACTACTTACAAGACGTCGGTGGGATGGATGAAAGGGTTTTCGTCACAATTGAATATTGACGATTTGCAGCGGATGAAAGGTTGTTCTTTGTTGGTTGATGAACTGAAGATTTCCGGATGATAAACTGACGATTTCCCGACGATGAGCTGAAGATCCCAATTTTTTTTCCAGAAGAAGAAGAAGAAAGAATATGGTAAACTGTAGAAGAATTTGGAAAAATTTAGGGCAAGAGTAAAATGGAGATAAACTAATTATAAATGAATGTGGGCCTTGGGCTGATTTTTTCTCCCTCTCAAATCATACCTATATTGGTGAGATTTGTAATCCCCCGTTATCATGTAATTGGGTTTGTCAATTACATGTATTTGCCCCCTTTTTTCATACCAAACAATGTATTCATTCAAATACATGTATTTTTAATTCCATGGCTTAAAATCAGCCCATACCAAGCAAGCCCTTAACCCCAACAATCGACGACCAGGTTACCGGCCGAGGAGTAGCCATCACCTTCTTCAGAGTATCCGCAGCAACCACAGGCTCCTAGGATGAACTTGGTCTGGCGACAGAAACGCCGACCAAGGGCGTGGAGGAGGGGAGGGTGGAAATGGAGAACATCGAAATCAGAAAAGAGAAAGGTGAGGAGAATTGGCGGCACGGCGTGCCTCTAGCGACAAAAAACCAACTAGGCGACTATCGTAACCGGCCAAGTTAAAATGGGAGAAATTAACTTTCATCTCATCTAAATCCTTGACTAGATTTAGCTCGATTTTGGTTAAGCAGTTCGATTTTTGGTTCGATTAGAATCCCACTCGAATAGTGGAATCAAAGGGTTGATGCTTAATTTAATTTACTAACTCGAGAAGTTTGACTCGTTGGTTGACCGAGTTTAAGAATTAGTAAAGTTCGTTGAGGTTCAGTTTAATACCAGATCTGCTAGATAATAGGAGGTGGAGTGAATACCTTATTTTAATTAGTTATATATTAGGGGAGATCTGGACTGTTGAATGAATCCTACGGTGAGAGATGGAGGCTTGTTGGAATAATGTGGTGATTGAAATGTAAGGAATGGAAGTTTGATGATTGATATGTGAAAAGATGAAATTGGGTAATTATTTTGTAAAGTAGAAAAATGTTGGAAATGTGTTCAAGAGAAGTAGAGGAAGCAAGCTACTTCTTTTTTTTTATTTTTTTAATGAAAAGGTAATTTGACAAAGGAAGTTTAGAATTTGCCGAGAAGTTTTTTACTTCACCTTATTTCGGTTGAAGCTGCTTCTGCATTTTTTACTCTTGTTTTTCATTGATCTTTGGTTGAAACTTGTAGCTTGAATGATACACAAATACATTAGGCTTTATATAGCCTTTACATATGAGAATACAACAAGAACATATTAATTGCAATCTTCTCTCATCCAACTAATTTAAAGGCTAATTATGAACTTTGTTGGTGGCTTGATTTAATTGCATGTTGGTGGTTTGGATATGATATGTTGATGGCTTGTCTTCAAAAATTATTGAAGATGAAAGTAACTTGTTGAAGCTTCACTTTTCAACACTCCTCCTTGAAGCTTCAACTTTGCATTCCAAGCATGGTTCGAAATTGTTGAAACTTGTTTAGTGGAAGAGGTTTGTGAATTTCTGCAACTTGCTTCGTTTGATCCGCTGTGAATCAACGAAACTTGATGTGTTTTTTTAATGTCTGATAAAATGATATTTTACCTTGATGTGCTTGGGTTGGTGCTTGGTTTGTAGCATAGATCCGGTCTGGTGGTTGTGAGATAGAGTAAGCTTCCCGCCAAACTTTTGTCTTTCTTCTTGTCGGTTGATGTATAGTTGTCTTTTTTGATAGTTTGAGGTTTACCTCCGGTGCTGTAATATTGCATTCTTTGTATTGAGATGCTTGTTGACGTTGTTGGCTTTGTTGTGTTGAGATTGTATGATTAGATCCCAAGTTTAATTTTTCTCGATCTTATTTAACTCCTCCTCCTTGGTAGGATTTTTTTATCTTGTTGGGGAAGGACTATCTCATCTTTAACGATCTTCCAAAAGATCGCTGGCCATGGAAAAAGCTTTCATTCGGACCGCCCAATAATCGTAATTTTCACCTTTGAAGATTGTAGGTGAAGGTAAGGAAATATTTGTGGAGGACATTTTGGTAATTTTGGGTTAAAGGTAATTTTTGGTGAATAGTAAATAAAGGTAAGATAATTCTTATAGAAGTGATATTTGGCCCGTAAGAACATTAGGGCTCTGATACCATGTTGGAATAATGTGGTGATTGAAATGTAAGGAATGAAAGTTTGATGATTGATATGTGAAAATATGAAATTGGGTGATTGTTTTGTAAAGTAGAAAAAATGTTGGAAATGTGTTGAAGAGAAGTAGAGGAAGCAAACTGCTTTTTGCTTTTTATTTTTGGAATGAAAAGGTAATTTGAAAAAGGAAGTTTAGAATTTGTCGAGAAGTTTTTTGCTTCACCTTATTTCGGTTGAAATTGCTTCTGCATTCTTTTCCCTTTGTTTTTCATTGATCTTTGGTTGAAACTTATAGCTTGAATGAACACAAATATATTACGATTTATATAGCCTTTACATATGAGAATACAACAAGAACATATTAATTGCAATCTTCTCTCATCCAACTAATTTAAAGGCTAATTATGAACTTTGTTGGTGGCTTGATTTAATTGATGTTGGTTGTTTGGATGTAATATGTTGATGGCTTGTCTTCAAAAATTATTGAAGATGAAAGTACCTTGTTGAAGCTTCACTTTTCAACAAGGCTTGATCCATTCAAGGAAGGAGGAATCTGTCACTTAAATAAATTTGGAAGAGATCTGAGTCGTTAGATCGCCTCTGCGGTCGAGATGGCCTGAAACTGAATTCAAGTTATGGTGACGGATATTTTTGAACTGTTAGATTGATCGAACGACAAGAAGCAAGGCTTGACCCATTTATGGGAGAATGGCCCAAGACATATTTGTATCTTCATCTTCTTCTTATCGATATCGAGTTACAACTCTGGGTGATTTTGATCCTTATGTCATTCTGTTGGAAGGGGGGGCTAAATCACAGAGAAGAGAGATGGGAGGGGGGGGGGTGGTGGGGAAGAGAGCCGCCGCTGGGCTTGTACGACGATCGACGTCACCACAAGAGGAGGCTGGAGACTCGATGATGGGATCCAGCCCTGGAATCAGTGAGCCAGAAAAGAGAGGGAGGCCGGAGGTGCCAGTTCTTGGGACGACGGGGGCGTTGCTGTGGGCAGGGAGACTCGCCGGAAGTATGGTGGTGACGTTCAGAAGAGAAAGGAAGCCTTGACGGCGGATGTAGAGGCATTGAAGCATTAGAGGCCTCAGTGAGAGCTACTACGTTGTCGAAGAGAGGAGGAGAAGCGATTGGCAGCAAGAAATAGCGATACCAAGAAGTTTTGAGACTCACCGGATATTGGTTTTCCATTGCCGGCGGCGAGCTGTTTATCGGAGAAGAAAGGTGACTGATATGTTGGAAAAGTCTGGTGAATAAACTGTGAGGTAGGAAAAGTCTAGTAACCAAATAGCAATTTTAGTAAAGTTCAATGACTATTTTGTAACCTAGGAAAAGTTGAGTTACTAAGTGTGCTTCAATTTCTAAAGGAGTAATTTGAGCATAACTCGACCGTTTGAGCTCCAAACGAAGCGCCGTCGAAGTCGTGAATTCATGCTAACAAGGGGAATCTTCGAGATTTCGCCCCATGAAACAGGTGGGTGTTTTAAGGGGATAAAATCTTATCGTTGCATTAGGTTAGAATATGTTTTAATTAAGTTCGATGCACGTGTTTACATGCCATGAATCGGTGATTGAGTGATATGTTATGTTATGTTATGATATTGCTTGATTGATGCATTTTAATTATGTAAATGATTCCATGATTAAGTGATTACCTTATGGTAGGTAACTCAGGTGATGGTTAAGTGACTATGTTATGTTAGGCTACGTTATGAATTACTTGATTGACTAAGTAGTTACCTTATGTCATGTTATCCTTGTAATGGTTAAGTAACTATGTTTTTTATGCTACATTATGATATTACTTGATTGATTAAGTGGTTATCTTATGTTATATTATCCTTGTAACAGTTAAGTGACTATCATCAGTTAGGCTACGTCATGAAATTATCGAATGATGCGGCTAATCGTATGTCAATGTCTCTATGATTAAGTGGATACCATCTGTCATGTTAGTTATGTTATGATTAGATAACTATGTTATGTTAGGTTAAGTTAGGTCAGGTTACCATATCCCTGGGCATGTGCAAGGTATCCCTTTTAACTACGTTAAAGCAAGTCATGTTCCGTAGGATCAGTGCTTACGTTCTTGTCCATCATATTCATGTTATGATTGCATATGTTGCTGCTTGATGATATGTAAGTTTGCCCTTTCAAACTATAGTTAAGTCATATCATGTTCCCCAAGATTAGTGTTTTACATCATGTTCATCTTGTCTATGTTATGGTTAGAAGGTTATGTTCATGTTATTACTTGATGATGTGGAATTTGGTCGTGTTCTTACTATGATAAGACATGTCATGTTCTCCAGGAATATAATGCTTACATAATGTCCCTAGTCTTGTTATGATTAAGTGTTTATGTTATCCCCCAATGACGCTTAAGTTATTAAGTGTTTAGATGATTACCTGATGAGGTTTAAACTTTGCTCTTTTAAACTATGATAAGTCAAGTCATGTCTCCTTGATTAGTGTTTACCTCAGATTCATGTGATTCACGTTACGGTTAAGTGGTTATGTCATGATATGATATGTTATTACATGATGATGTGCAAGTTGTGCCCTTGAATTAAGATAAGTCATGTCATGTCTCTGTGATTGATGGTTATCTCATGTTCTTGTGATCCATGTTGTAGTTAAGTGGTTATGTGATGATGTGTTAGGTTATTACTTGATGATGTGCAAGATGTGCCTTGAATTATGATAAGGCTACACTACTTCAAGGTTAGGGTATGATATATCTAGATGACTAGCGAGCAGTGAATAAGTACACGTTACTTAGACTAGCAATAGGTGTTTTAGAAACATGTAAATCTCTAGCTAGCCCACCACCCACATGTTATGACCTCATGTTATCGTCTGGTGGATACGTACTCCCGGACTCTCACTTTCACATTTGGTTATGTTTGTTGATGAGTTGCCTAAGATGACAAGTTATATTTATTTGGTTACTTAAATTGGAGTAGTAATCTAGATGTTTATGAAAAAACTTTATGTTTGAAAAACTTGATTATTTACTTTTTTTCAAAAAAATTCAGCAACATTATTTGGCCGAAAAGTCCATATTTTAGCTCGATTATACTACAAGTTTCATAGTTCTTTAAGTCCTTGGTGCGAAAATGATGAAAGAGGGCCATAGGTTCCTTTGTTAACATGATTTCCAGCAACCTTCATTTGATTTTAGAAGTTTATTTCACTCATTGGTTGGTTGTTTGTTAAAATGAATCGTTTCTTTGCTTAGTTGAAATGATCATTGGATTCAAGAGTAGTTTAGATGGTGACTAAGCGATATAACATAACAGTGTGTATGTATAAATGATATGTGAATGATTTCGAATAGAGATGCTTTGAATGATATACCTTTAATATGAAGCTTCTCCTTTTTTGTCGTGTTTCAGGTGGCGGCGCCCTTTGTGAGTGGCGACAAGATTCCTTTGGTGGCTTCTACTTGGATGACGACAGAAGAGACTTCCAAAAAATTTATTTTTTAGTGTTTTGTAGTGTTTTATTTTTTAGTGTTTTGTAGTGTTTTTGCTATTTGGGACTTTGCGGATTCAGTTTTTGGGGAGATTTGGGGAGTTTTTGTAATAATTTTTTTCACCTTTCTTACCATTTCTACTGTCCTTTTAAATGCATAATTGGTTGCGTCCTCCCTTCTAAACCAACCAACACTTTACAACACAATTTGACACAAAAGGGAGGTGGCAACTCCCTAATTAATAACAACAACGGGCCCGAAATTGGGCCTGAAATACGCATAAACTGTTTCGAGATAATGGATTTTGCTGAATTTTGAGATATCGGACCTGAGGTCCATTCATTTCGGCCGTTCCCGTTTAGAAGGATCTAAACCAAAACTGGCTTAGAACAATCCATATCGTAAGAAGTACATCTTGAAAACATACCACTCAATTACCAAGTTCGCCCTAACACACACTTTAATTACATTTAACCGAGTAAAGACTTTGAAACAAGTAAAATCTCGACGCTAAATCAGTGCTAGAGATGCTATGACTATTTAGTGAAATGATATTGGCATGAATTCTACACCCGGACGACATTTGGTTACTACACATCCTTCTCCTCCTCGTCCGATGATGGTGGGCTATACTCGGCGTGTCTTTTCCCTTTGGAAGTTGCCGATGATCCGGAAGCTCCAGATGTGTCCGATGCAGATCCTTCCAATACTTGAACCATCGCCTGCAACTCGGGGGAGCGAGTACCAGTTTGCTTTTGAAACTCTGCAAGCATAAGTTTCTCAAACTCTCGCATGACCGGGTCCTCGACTTGAACTGGTCGAGGAGGAAAAGGACTTTGTGTGTTGCTTGAACTTGAACCAAACAGTTTTCATACATGCCAGATTCACAAACAAGCCAACAATCACATAACATGTTCACTAGCAAATTCACTAACCCATGACAAGTCGATTATATTATATTTTTCTTCTAACTAAAACATAGATGGTTTATATTGAATTTTTTGGTCCTAAATTCCCTAATTAGTCAAATTGTGAGCAAGTAATTAGTACTCATAATTATCTATATTGAATTAAAGAGTATAAGTATAAAAGTATTTTTGAACATTTTGGCATGACCCATTCATTTATACTTGTATACTCTTACTCTTCAATTTGAGAAAATAACATTTCACTACATACTACTACTTTCTAAGCAATCTCATTTTTTTACCATATTACATTATCATTTTTAGCCACATTACATTATCAAGTTACCAAATTCTAGTTTGGATATCAATTACCCAATTATAACACATATGTTAATTAACCAAGCATACACACATTCCAATAAGCACCCTAACTATCATCAAATTTATGTAATATGGATTAACATATGTTTCTAAGCTATTTATAATGCTAAAAAATCTCACCACATATATTCACTAAACTAGATTCTAAAGTATCATTAGTCTAGCAACCTTAAAGTAGAAGGAACTTAAAGTTTAATGGATGAATTTGGAAGATCTTCTTTTTCAAATCACCTAATACAACAAGGTTAACCAAATACAAACAATTAACACATGAATATCAAACATACAAAAAAAATCTCAAATTTCTTTATAACAAAAAATATATACTAACCTCAAATTAGATCCTCCTAATCCAATAAAACTCGATGTGTGCTCGATTTCTTTGGAATAACTCCTGCACAAGATCAATAACTATCATAACCCCAAAACTTTCAAATCAATTTGAAGAACCCCAATTCGAAAAACCCTAATTTACTCTTAGCTCGAACATCCCCAATTCAAATAACCCTAATCCAATCTTAACACTAAACACTAAACCTTACAAGTTGTTAAACCCAAACCATTGAATCAAAACCCCCAATTTCTTACCTAAATTAAAAATCCCCAATTCTCTAATATATTGACCTAATTTTAACAATACTCACTTGTTTGAGTTGGGATTCGATTGAAGGAGATGATGGAGAGGTGGGCGGTGACCGGCGGCGATGGCGGGATGATGCAGAGTGTTGTTGATTGCAATGGCAGTATCACTGGAGTGGAGAAGAAAGAAAATGAGGAAGAAAGGGCTGATGGGGCTGATAAACCCATATTTTAACAACACTTTTAAACCGATGTTAAATAACCTAACAGCGGAGATAATCCCCTGTTAAATAGACTGCTTACGTCGTCTTTTTAGTTTGGCGAGACTTGGGGCGTGTTTTTGGTGGCCAAAAAATTTACGGACCAGTTTAATAGGATATTTATCTGCCGTAAAACTTAACGGCGGTCATAATCCGCTATTAAATTATTATTTTAAAAGTGGTTGGTCATCCGCTGTTAGAGTAGAAATTATATGCCGTTAAATAATGCTTTTAATGGCGGTTTCCTGGCCACCGTTAAACATTGCTGTTAGAAAGGCAGATTCTTGTAGTGTGTGTTCCTCATCTTCCAATGTGTCTGGGATTATATGATTAGTTATGACCAATTTTCATTCAATGACGTATCCCATATATTACAATTTTTCTTGGATTGTTGACCAAATTAGATAAGTGTTCATTTAATAATGTGTTCTTCATGTTTTTATGTTTTTCTTCATTGGTAATGACCATGTTACTATGTATACTTGCCATGTTAAGTTCACACGTGTTAGGATTACATAAAGATTACTACTTTATGTAATATGTCTATTCAGTTAGCATTAATGATTCCTTATACACTTATATGTGCTTGTCTTTTCTATATTCTATCATGATGCTCATGTTATGGTTCTACATGACTAAGTCAGAATACGTTTTGGATAAATGACTAGAAAGCATGTTCTTAAGTTCAGGTGATTATTCAATCATTCAATAATATGAACCTGCTTTAGATAACTCTTGATTCTAGTTATGTGTCATGCTAGGATCTTGAACCATCTATGTTATAACCATGGACCATTAGAGACCCATGCCTAGCTAATGATTCATTAGAAACTTATAATTTATCCTAAGCCCGCCAAATGAATGTTCCTTAACAATAAGATGATTGAATAATATGATCAGTGCTATTATAAGTTTAACAACTTTAGTAATGGTTACATAGTAAGAAAATGAATATGTATCCCTTAGTGATAAGGTGATGATGAATATGGTGATGTCTGGAAAATTTTGATATTGATAAAGGTAAGTTAAAAATCATATGTGTTATATTTAGTGCCCGATAAACTAACCCATAACCACCCACCAGGGTGTTTGTAAGTTTGATGCAGGAGTAGAGTGGAGTTGATTCGGATGTGGAGTGGTGGACTTGGTTTTTAATGTCGGATTTGATTTTCAAGTGTTATACTGAGACTTGGTTCGTTTCATGTTTTCTTATGTTAAGAAAGTTTGGTTTATTTCATGTTGTTCATTATTCAATTCCAATAAGATTTTGAAATTCCTTTGAGTCGAGTCTTTGTAGGGCAATTTAGTCATTTAATAAATAGAAATTTTTTGGGCTGTTTCATCTTTGTATCAGAGCCCAGTTTCCCTCTATTTCGTTGGGCAACTGACGTGAGACTGGGAGTCGGTCCAGTTTCAAAGGATTTGAAAGGTTTTGAAAGTGTTTATGTATTTTACAAGTCTCAAATCCACTCCACCGAATCAGCAACTCCAGCAAGTAGGTATTGATAGTTGAGTATTTAAGATAATTGAGTGTAGTTGTTGTATGTAGACAACCTCAATTTGAAGGACAAAATTCTTTGAAGTATGGAGTATATGTTACATCTCGATCCTAGTGAGCATAATTATATTAATGAATTACTAAAATACCCCTTAGAAAGTCTAGTATAATAAGCACGTTATGGAAATGGAGTGGAGCTACGTGGACGCCATGTCAAAATTCCATTGCTCGAACTTACATCTATTAAGTGGCCGTCACTTTCTATTTTAAGAAGTAGACCGGAGTTGAAATCCGTGCCACAAAAAACATTACCAATAGATTGTGCCATTTTCAAGAAAGTCGTAATAGGTTGGGCCTTCTATTATAAATAATCATTTTTATGAGGTGTGTTATTCACCGCCCTATGATTTTTGAAAAAGACGCCCTAACTATTAAAATGACGTAATTGCCCTTTTAGCAAGCAAACAAACTCTAAATCCTATTCTTTGAACACATCACCTATGATCATTTGTCGATCAGCATTGTTATTCGAGTTCCCGACAATCATCCACCGATCCCAACCTTCATCGCCGTTAGCACAAAAAAACCCAAATCCATCTTGTTTATACGAATACAGTCGACCATGCTTATAGCTTAAGTAATGGATTATAGTGTAAAGTGGATTATGATGCAATGCTACTGTAACTTATTTGAAGAAAGGCAATTGTGATAACAATTGCCAGCGCTGGCGTAGCGTACGACACCGGCCTCGTCGCAGGCGATGCACAAATTGGTGGCCGCCTGCGACGAGACCACCGCTTGTATGTCAACGCCAGCGATTATTACCACAATGTTTATCAGTAGTAATTTTATGTTTATTATTAATTATTAATAATTGTATGTTTTTGTGATCAAAAGGGTAATAGTGTAATTACGTGTTCTCGGGCGTAACTTAGAGTGGCGAATAGCAATTCAGTTTTTTATGGCGAAAGACCTCAAATTGGCATGCACTTTCCTGAAATTATACGTTTATACACGACCTTTCAAAAACTCCATGAATAACCACAAACTATCAAGAAATTAACATATTTTTCAAGCAATATGTTTCCGCCCAATATCGTCCATTGTTGTTAATGTGACTTGGCGCTTTATAAATTCTCCCATTTATTTTGCATCTGTGGCTAGTCTGGGAGTGCCACATCAGCCACGTTATCGCTGATGGGGAAAGGTGAAAAAAAAATTTAATATGGGCTATAAGATTTACATCTATATCTCAACCTTGTCACCACGTATTCTTCCTCATATATTCTACCTCATCCCTGTTCCGTTTAGCACTCCATCTTTTAGTCATCGTGTAGATTCGCCCACCGCTAGTTTTTCCTCCATTGCATTTGACTTGGCACCATTAGAAGCAACAATAGCCGTTTGTTGATCATCTTCCTATTTCGTTCAACACTCCATCTTTTGATTGTCTGCTTTTCAACCCATCCAAGGAAGTAGGGGAAGGATCACCATGGCCTCTTTTTTCAACGATAATTACCAACAGCGTCTTCGTCACACTTCAACTCAGTCTAATCGTGTAGTAAAGATCAGACCAGATAGTGAACCACCTGTTGACTTCCCCTTTCGAGAAAACGATTACTGCTTATTGGAATACACCAGAGAAGGGTGATGACAATAAGCAACATAATCAACATCGTACGATGATCCGGGCCAGACCACCCAGTTCTTGGATCATAGATGGGAATAAGCTTTGTAGAAAACAGGGAAGTTCGGTACCTTGGACTTCATGTATTTCCATAGCTCCTCAACAGTTAACAGATAAGTGCTGCCTTTGCTGATTGTGAGGCATTTCAAAGAATGGCAGAGATAGAATGCTTCCTCGAGAGATAGCCGAAACAATTTCTTATAGTCTTTGTCGGCTGTCGTGATGGGTGGGCAAAAGCAGGTCCGGTTGAGAAGCTCAGCTTGGCATGGTTCAACTGGTAGGAGCACGGTGATTCCTATGAGTGAGTTGTGAGCGTCTGCTTGAAGGAGACAAAATTGAAGCTTTGAGACTGTTTCAGACATGGGATTTGCCAGAGCTTTTGCCTCGGCTCCTTTGCCTTTCCATCTCGGCGACATCTCTGATAAAATGTAAACATAGTGTACTAGGTCTTCTACTCAGGCATCATCGAACAGTTGGAATACGTTCTTGTAAAACTTGGATTAAGCTCCTACTTCCCTTTTTTCAGCTCAAATCTCATCGCTGCTTGCTTAGATGCTCTCTGGTAGATCTCCACTTCGAAACAATAAAAACCTCGCAAACTCAATTTGTTACCGGAAAACGGAAGGAAACCGTCACAGATGTGAAATTGGGGGTAAAGAAACAGAAGGGCAGACAAAACTGTTAAAAATCGAATGGGGTTACTCCTTATCGCCTTACAGAATTCGTAAGAAGCTTTAGGATATGAGCTGCCCAAAAAATTCATTATGTTCTTATTTCCAGAAAACCATTAAATACTACAACTATAGAGTTTTTGCAGCTATAGTGATAACGACAAAAACAGAAAATTACAAGATAAGAATGGCACATCATTCTCCATTTTCGTAGTGGAAAACTGCTAACTGTCTTATCCATTAGTTTTTCTATCGTTAGACATTTGCTCTTCCGTTATCTTACTTGATGCCCTCCCACAAGTTGGCAAGTGCAAATCAAAAACTCCCAACTTGTCAAGAAGAAGATGTAGGCGTCTCCGGTGTAGTGCCTTAGTAAACAAATCTGCAAGTTGAACCTCTGTGTCAATATGCTCCAGTTTAATCAGCCATGACTTTACTCTGTCTCTAGTAACATGACAATCAATCTCAATGCGTTTAGTTCTTTCATGGAACACCGGGTTTTCAACTATATGTATAGCTGATCTGTTGTCACGGAACACTTGAATCGGTGTTGGAACTGATACTCCAAGTTCAGTCATCAATCCCACAAGCCATTGAATTTTGCATACCAAATGTGCCAAGGATCTGTACTCTGCTTTCGATGAGGATCTGGAAACTGTACTTTGCTTCTTTGATTTCCAGGTGAGGAGGTTGTTCCCAATGTAAGTGTAATACACTGTGGTTGATCTTCTTGTATCAGGACAAGATGCCCAATCTGAATCGCAAAAACCACTAAGAACCAATTGATTTTTGCCTTTGAACAAGAGACCTTGAGTTGGAGAGGTCTTCAAATATCATAAAACTCAATGTACATCATCCAAATGATCACTATGTGGATTGTTCTGGTATTGGCTCAGCTGCTGAATAACAAAATCAATATCTGGTCTTGTGATGGTGAGATAATGTAGTTTCCCAATTAGATTTCTGTAAATGGAGGGATTTTGCAGTGGTTCTCCAAGCTCAGCACTGAGCTTCAATGTCAAATCCATGGGACTCTTTGTTCCTTTTGATTCAAGGAAATCTGTGTTGTTTAACAATTCGATGCAATACTTTCTCTGATTTATTGCAATACCCTCCCTCGATCTAGCAATCTCTAATCCAAGAAAGTATATCAACTCCCCAAGATCCTTGACTTTGAATTTGTTTTGTAAATAATCTTTGACGTGTTGCATCTCATCAAGGTCAGCTCCTGCTAAGATAATATCATCAATATAGACAAGAAGGATGACCTGAGAGAAGGCTTGACCCTTGATGAAAAATGAATAATCAGATTGAGTTTGTATGAAATCGTGTGAGAGAAGAGCTTCTATCAGTTTGGCAAACCATTGCGTGCTGGCTTGCTTTAATCCATACAGTGACTTTCTTAATTTGTAGCACGTCTCGGGTGGCGCCTTCAATCCAAATGGAATAGTCATGTAAACATCTTCAAATAAGTCTCCGTGTAAGAAGGCATTAGAAACATCCATTTGCTGCAAATGCAGACACTTAACTGCTGCAAGTGCCAAGTGGGTTTTCACGGTGTTGATTTTAGCCACTGGAGAGAAAGTATCCAAGAAATCAACCCCATATATCTGATTGAAACCTCTTATAACCAGCCTAGCCTTTTGTCTTTCAATATTGCCACCTGCCTTGAATTTTGTCCTGAAAACCCATTTACTGTCGAGTTTGTGAAAATCTGCAGAATCGGGGACTATGTCCCATGTATGATTCTCTTCAAGTGCCCCAAATTCATCCGCTATGGCATTATTCCATCTAGGATCTAGATAAGCCTCTTCATATGTAGTGGGGTCCTAATCAGTAAGAACACTTAAGGAGAAATGCCTGTACAGATTGAATAAATGATCATAAGAAACAACAGATGCCAGAAAATGTTTGGCAACATTGGCATTTAAATGGTAATCATTCATCTTGTAGACGTCTAACTCGTGTGGAGCGATGTATATCATCACCATCCAGTATGGACTGCACTCCCTCCCCTGCTGGATGAAGCTCAGACGCATGCTCATCCTCACTCTCAGATGGTGCATTTTGGACATGAACTGTTTGATTTAAAGACGGGAAAATAGAAACCGATGCATCTGATATAGTTGGAGCAGAGGTACTAGGTGAGGAAGAAAGAGAGGTATGTGGAGGAGATATGAAAGGTTGGACAGAGACAGGAGTGGAAGGAGAGAAAGACAGGTGGAGAGCAGACTCTACTGAGTTGGATTGAGAAAGATTAGCAGAATTGTAAAAAGGTAAAATTATTTCATAGAAGTAAACATCCCTAGAAATGAAGACATGTTTGTTGTTTAAATCAAGGAGCTTGTAGCCTTTGATGTGAGGAGGAATACCAAGCAAGACAGATTGACGAGATCGAGGATGGAATTTTGTGCGATTATGGGACAATGTTGATGCATAAGCCAGACACCCAAAAACTCTGAGATTTTGCAGGTTTGGATGTTCATTGTAAAGCCTTTGATATGGTGTTTGATTTTGAAGAACAGAAGACGGAGTTATGTTAATGAGATAGACAACATGAAGCACAAAATCACTCCAATACTTTAAAGGAAGACCATATTGAAATTGTAAAGCACGGGCAACATTCAGAATATGTTGATGCTTACGTTCAACTCTGGCATTTTGTTCGGGAGTTTGAACGCAAGACATTTGATGTATGATTCCATGTTTGGCATAGAAATCGATCATATGAAACTCTTTTCCTTGATCGGTTCTAATGGTTTTGACAGGTGTGTGGAATTGTGTGTGTATCATGTTATGGAAGGTAACTAAGAGGTCTCTAGCTTCAGACTTATGCTTCATTAGATAAACCCAAACGCCTCTGGAGAAATCGTCAATGATAGTAAGAAGGTATGAGTAACCATCATAAGATTGTGTGGATAGGGGACCCCAAATATCCACATGAAGAAGGTCAAAAACAGCAAGAGATTTTGATTCACTATTGTGGAAAGGCAAGCATTTTTGCTTTGAGAGATGACAAACTTCACCAATGAGTAACCTTTTCAGCTACTACGCTACTATATATACTCTGCAACAATCTACTTTTTTCATTACTGGGATGCCCTAGACGCCAATGTCAGAGATTTATTTCTTGAGGGCTGAAATTATGAGTGGCTGCAATTCGAGGTTTATTCTCACTGATATGTTGTGTAGATGAGTTGTATGGGTGTATGTGATAAAGCTCTCTACTCTAAGTTGCTAAACCAATCATCCTGTCGTTTGTAAGGTCCTGAAGTTGACATTGATTGGAATGAAAGGTTAGGGAAATAGGAAGCTTGCTAGTTAGTTTACTGACGGAAATGAGATTAAAATGGAAATCGGGAACAAGAAGCACATCATCAATAACAAGTCCATTTGGAAGAGTGATACTGCCAATGTGACTGACGTTTATAGAAGAAGAGTTCGGTAAAAAGACATTGACTCCAGTGACAGATTTATAGGTGGTAAAGTGTTTGAGAGAACAAGTGACATGATCAGATGCACCAGTATCAAGAATCCAAACGTCTTTTAACTCAGAACATGGTCCAGAGGACAAGATGTACTTACCCCTGAGAAGTTTGGAAGAACATGCTTGGGTTGGCAAGATGACTGCATTTTGCTACTGTTGTTTTTTCCACTTTAGCTTGAAACACTCTTCAAGAATGTGCCCTTCCTTTTTGCAATAACGACAGACCTTCTTTGAAGACGGGTTGAAATTTTTAGAAGAGGCCGCTACTACGCTTCCAGAATTATTAGCAATGGGGACTGCAAAAACTGCAGTATGAGTATCACTTGGCTTCCCAATGACCATTCCTCCTCGAAGCTTCTCTTCATGCTCCAAAGCATAAAACTGCAGGGCATGGGAGAGTGTTTGTTGGAGCACAAGTGTAGGGAACAATAGGTGAGTATTGACTCTATTCTTCCCACAGACCTTTGATGGTGGTGTAATATTGAGTAACAGATATGGAACCCTGCTTGCAAGCATGTATTTCATCTCGCAGGTTAGCCATTTTTAAGGCGTTCGCTTGACCAAAACGCCTCTTAAGTTCCCGCCAAAGGTGTTGAGCATTCTCATGGTTCAACACACTTCTACAAATCTCATGATGCAGGGAATTGCTAATCTAACATAACACCATGGTGTTGCAAGCATCCTAAAGGGGAAATCGAGTACAGTTAATGAGAGGATGGAGAATTGTACCATCAACGAAACCCAACTTATGATTGGTCTTCAAAGCAAATTTCACAAATCTGCTCCACATCTGGTAATTTGAGCCATCAAGGACAGTGTTGGAGAAGACATAGATGGAGAAGATTCGACTGAGCCATATACTAAGGTGAGAAATCGGGCATTCTTGTTTGTTGGAGGAATGAGATTGTATACCCATGACATTTTTTATGAGGAAGGTGACGGGGTGGATTGGTCTGAGTCATTAGATGATGACAGCTCCAAACCAGAACAGCGCAAGAAGATTCATCTGAACGCAATGACAGTGACTTAGACCTCGATGGCTAGGTTGCAGAGGATTACGTACAAGGAATTGGTGGCAGTGTCAAAGATACCAAATGGTTAGTCGAACATGATTTGGACGATTCAGAAGAAGATAGCTCTTCTTCTAGTGGTGGCTTGATGAGACAATAGAGAAGTTAAGTGGGATTGCCCTCCAAGAAGCATCAATGGGATATGGTATGACGACACCACAGCCAAGAAAGAAGATCCCTAGTAGTGCTAGAGACTCTTGGTCATCAGGCTTTGATGATATCATGTTTGTGAAAGATCCGAGGACTGTGTCTGGCAAGAAGAAGCATGTTGCCCAACTGCCTCAATCCTGGCCAGCAGCTCAAAAGGGTAAACGTTACAGAAACTACCCAGGTAACATCTTGTTGAGATACGGTGTTATTATTTCTTTCCTAGTTTTATATTAATTAAGAAGTTTCCTTTATTCCAGTGAAGGTAGTTGAATCCCTTAAGTTGAGGAACCTACCTTCAATGTTTACTGTAAAACTCTATATATTAGAGTTTCCTTCTATTCACTAAATAATAAGAAAGAGGGTTATTACCTCGATATTTAGCACATCTTATTTGCTATGAGATCTTAATGTCAGCAATTCATTTTTCCAATTGTTTGTGTTGAAATCCTTAGTTTCCAGTTTCAGTTTGTAACTTCCCTTTTATCAGTTCCTAGATGCCGCTGGAGAAACTAGTTTCTGAATGATTTATGTGGCGTACTATCATACAGGAGAAAAGACGAAATTCCGCAAAGAAATGATCGCTGAGAAACGCCGTGTCAGAATGCTACAGCGAGGGGTGGACTTGGAGGAGATAAATATGGTATAATTGTATTGCTTTGTGGTGGATTTAATCTTTGCATGGCTGCTTCCTCGTTTTCCTTTCGTAGAATATTTTGCAGAAACAAATTGCTCCTTGAATGTGATTTTATTTCTTCAATATGATTTGATAGTTTAGCCACTTGGAAGGGATACAAAAGTATGATCCTTTTTGCAGAAACTGGAGCAGATAGTTTCAAATAAAGTGGATATATTTTCTTTCCCGCCTATGCATTCAAAGGATTGCTCTCAGGTACTGTCTTTTATTCTTTGGTATGCATCCTCAGACCAACTTTGGCTTTGCTGAGTCGCACCTTTCTACTCTTATTATTCTTTTCTTGCGTCATATATAAGTGTTGTTAGCCGATCTAGCTCGACTTTACCACGAGTATGGGAGCCTGATAGCGGGACGTCCTCCGGTATTTGGCCGTTTGTTTTTCCTCAATGATTCTGCAGGACACCTCATCTGAATCTGGTGAGTTTCCATTGTGATCTGATATTCTAATTGCATTGATTTTGGTGACAGGTAAAACGGCTTGCAGCAATTTACCGTTTGCGTAGTGGGGCCCAGGGTCAGGGTAGAAAAGGTTTGTTGCAGTTTAAAATTGATATACATTGCAGAGTCGTTGATGCTGCAATTTCCATATGTTCCAGGTTTGTCACTGTGATGCGTACTCAGCATACATCCATGCCGTCTGCGAATGATAGAGTCCGCCTTGAAAAGGTATGTAAACCACCTAATTGCATCAAATCCAAATTGTGCATTGCATTTGTGGTCTTCAGTTATGTTATACGAGTGTTGTTGATAAACTGGCTTTTAGTCAGTCTTGAATTTGGTGTTGCCATGCATGACGGGTATTATCTACTCCACATTTCAGCTCATTGGAGAAAGCTGTGAAGACGCAGATTTCTCTGTCGTTGAAAGAAAGTCAGCAAGTGCCGAGAGAAGAATAAAGAACAATCCAAGGGGCCAATGGTTAGAATTGAGTGATGGCTGGCTGGCTCATTTATTATCATGCTAACTCGAACTGGTTGTAAAACGTGTGCATCCCATCCCAGTCCCAGCTGTGTTACTGGCTTTTGTTTTTAGTTCCCCGTGTTTCTTTTGTTTTTACATTTCAGCCATGACTTGCGGGAAACGCAAAGGGGTTATAGATCTTAGATCTGTCCACTCATTCAGCTTTCCCATGTGACAGTGAAAGACTGATAAGACATTGTGTCAAAAAGCTAGTGAGAGGTTGTTTACTTGTCAATCACGACAATGTTTAAAAGTGTGATTCTATTGGTACTAGATTGTTACCCCATTGATTCAAGTTTTACTATTGAAGAGTTTCTATGTCTATTCGCACTATAAAATTCATGCCATTCGTCTGAAACTGGAAGGAATGTCATTGTTTAATGATTGAATAGGTCTGTGTCAAAAGGAAACATTTTTTTTGACAAACATAACATTTGTTTGCTAGTATATATGGTATATTTAACTCGAACCTAAAATCTCCATATTATAGTAAAAAACAACTCTACCACCAGTTGAATCCAAATGAAAACTTGGGCATATTAGTAGTATATCACTCTAATTGATTTCCTAATTAGTTAAGCATTTATTTTTTGGTTTATATCATCCACGTCATTAGGTGGACTTCGATTATGGAGCCTCCTTTCTGGATTTTATTTAGGAGAAATTTGGATCTTTGAATCTTTATGTGATTTAAAATTCTAGATTAAAAAGAACATTATTTTAATTTCAATTGACAAAAATTCTTTCACCCACATAATTACCGTCGTTAGCTTAATTTTATACAAATCATACAAATTTGTATATGTTAATTTTGCTTTTGTGTATATGTCAATTTTGTTTTGTGTTTTCAGCGGTTAGATCTAGAGTATGATATTTAAACAATTAAAATTTGTTAAACCTTCCTGAATCGGATCCAAAAACCATATCCCGCTCTAGATTCAAACTCATTAAGTAAGTCAACGTATGCATGTGCGCACACCCAAGCTGATCATACGGGTAGTTCCAACAACCTGAGGTTCGACACAAAGAGCTGGAAGTGGTGTTGGGGACTCCAACTCCCCCAAAGATCAAGTTCTTCTTGTGGCGCTGCTCAAACGACGCTATTGCTACCCGAGCAAACCTCTTAAGGAGACAGTGCGCGGATGACGAGACTTGCCCTCTCTGTCAGGGAAGTAGCAAAACCCTTATTAATTGCCTCTTTGGTTGTTCTCACGCTAAGGAAACTTGGTCAAGGCACTTGCCTTCCGTCCTGCTCCCTCGAAGTATTCATGATTTTGCTCATTGGTTTTTCGCTTTACTGGAAACAACAAGTCATAGCATGATGCGCCTCATAGCAGTTATTTGCTGGAATAATTGGAAACAAAGAATGAAAGCACATATTCAAACATACTCGTCCAACCTCCTTCGTTATAAATTGGGCGATGGCACGCGACATAAAAAACTGGACAGATGCAAACAGCCCGCCAACTCCACCCCCTTTCATCCATTCCACTCAAAGTCAGCACTTTGCTTGCCCCCGCCAAATACTCCGATAAAGATACACTGCGATAGATCATTCATTAGCGATTCCAAAAAGCGGCTTATGGAGTCATTGTTTGCGACATCCATGAACAGCTTAGCAATGGCAGGAATGAAACCTTTTTCTTCTCATCAGTAACTAGTGCCGAAGCGAGAGTGATCTTTGAAGCCATTCGCTTAGCCATGAAAAGCACCGAACCTACATCCATTGTCTCGGATTGCATAACACTCATCAACATCATCAACCATAGGCGTCTATCATGGCCTTGGGATTGTTTTATCACTATTGGTTTAATTTTGCACCTCTCCAATATCGTTTCGTGGATTAGGTACGTGTTCATTCCAAGGAAACTCAACAAAGTGACGGATTAAGTTGCAACATCTACTAAAGCTCAAGTGATTTACAATGACTGGATTTCAATTTTAGATTGGATTGATTTTTTTTTACTCAAACTCAGTGATGTATCCAAATTGTAAATGAAATGAAATTATTTGCTAAAATAAGTAGTGGGAAGGGAACCAGAGAGCCTTCAGATAATAAATACACAAAAAATTAGTAACGATTTCCTTCTACCCTCTCTCCCTCCCTCCCCCAGTCGTCCTCTGTTTTCCTTGCGATTTCTCTGCATCAAAAACTCACACCGCCACCGTTCCCCGAAAGCTTCATCACGGGCGGCTTCTATTTCAGGTAACACTTAAGATCCATTGTCATCTCCATCTTTCTTTCACTCCTCCCTTCTCAGATCTCTATTTTATCACTCCATGCATACCCATTTCTTCCAAATCTTCATTTTACCAACTTAGATCTTATCACACCTACCTTCTTTTGATCTCTTGCTGTTTGTTTCAGTCTTTCTACGATCTGGGTCTCCCCAGATCTATCGTGATTACGAAATCATGCATTCTTTCTTCGCTCGGTTGGACATCTGGGTATGTCTGTGTGTCCATGTGTTAGCTTTCCAGTCGGGATATGGATTTTATCTTCCCGGCAGCTACCCTCACAAGTACGCCATTGGTGATTCTCTGTCCGTGAAAGTGAACTCACTCACTTCAATTGAAACCGAGATGCCCTTCAGTTACTACAGTTTGCCCTTCTGCAAGCCACCGGAAGGCGTCAAAGACAGCGCTGAAAACCTCGGGGAGCTTCTCATGGGAGATAGGATTGAGAACTCTCCTTACAAGTTCAAGATGTACACCAACGAGTCTCAGATCTTTCTGTGCAAATCGGCTCCTTTATCAGCTGATGAATTCAAGCTTATGAAGAAGAGGATCGACGAGATGTACCAGGTTAATTTGATTCTTGATAATCTGCCTGCGATTAGGTATACTAAGAAGGAGTCGTTTATGGTCAGATGGACTGGTTACCCCGTTGGGATTAAAGTTCAGGATGCTTATTACATGTTCAACCATTTGAAATTCACTGTTCTTGTTCATAAGTATGAGGAGGCTAACATGGCTCGTGTTATGGGGACTGGAGATGCTGCTGAGATGATCCCCAACACCCCTGGATCTGAGACACCAGGGTATATGGTGGTCGGGTTTGAGGTTGTTCCTTGTAACTTTGTCCACAATCCCAAATCATTGAAGGATTTGAACATGTATGGTAAATATCCATCTCCCATCAATTGTGATCCTACCACTGTGGCCTTGCCCATCAAGGAGAATGAACCCATGGTTTTTACTTATGAGGTTACATTTGAGGAGAGTGATATCAAGTGGCCTTCCAGATGGGATGCATATTTGAAGATGGAAGGTTCAAAGGTACATTGGTTCTCCATCATGAACTCGATGATGGTGATTACTTTCCTTGCTGGTATCGTCCTTGTAATCTTCCTGAGGACCGTCAGGCGGGATCTCACTCGTTACGAGGAGCTAGATAAGGAGGCTCAAGCACAGATGAACGAAGAGCTATCTGGATGGAAGCTTGTTGTAGGGGATGTTTTCCGTGCCCCATCAAATTCGGCTCTTCTCTGTGTTATGGTGGGTAATGGTGTTCAGATTCTTGGAATGGCTATTGCGACTGTACTTTTTGCTGCTCTTGGGTTCATGTCGCCAGCCTCTCGTGGAACTCTTCTTACTGGTATGCTAGTCTTCTTCATGGTCCTCGGAATCGCTGCTGGATATGCAGCGGTTCGACTATGGAGAACGATGGGCTGTGGGGATGGAAAGGGATGGGCTTCAGTTTCCTGGAAAGTTGCATGTTTCTTCCCTGGTATTGCATTTGTAATCCTAACCACATTGAACACCCTGCTATGGCATAGTAACAGCACTGGTGCAATCCCATTCTCATTATTCGTCGTACTGATCCTTCTCTGGTTTTGCATCTCCGTTCCATTGACCCTAATTGGAGGATATTTTGGTGCAAGGGCTCCTCACATCGAGTACCCAGTTCGTACAAACCAGATTCCTAGGGAAATCCCAGCTCAAAAATACCCATCTTGGCTGCTTGTTCTGGGTGCAGGAACTCTGCCATTCGGTACACTCTTCATTGAGCTCTTCTTTATCATGTCTAGCATATGGATGGGTCGTGTGTACTACGTTTTCGGGTTCCTTTTGATCGTATTCATCCTTCTGGTGGTGGTTTGTGCTGAAGTTTCCCTTGTCCTGACATACATGCATCTGTGCGTTGAAGATTGGAAATGGTGGTGGAAATCATTCTTTGCATCTGGTTCAGTTGCAATTTACATCTTCTTGTACTCCATAAATTACCTAGTCTTTGATCTTAAGAGCCTAAGTGGCCCTGTCTCCGCCACCCTCTACCTTGGCTACTCGTTACTGATGGTTTTAGCTATCATGCTCGCCACTGGCACTGTTGGGTTCCTGTCGTCCTTCTGGTTCGTGCATTACTTGTTCTCTTCAGTAAAGCTGGATTGATATGGAAACATACATAAAGCTGGATTGAGAGATGACGTCACTTTTCTCCCTTCACATTTACAGCAGCAGCAGTAGTTGTAGTCTACCACCAATCCACCATGGTTGGGTTGATTCTGTCTTTGTCGTCTGAGCTTTTTATATTTGGTAGGAGACGGTATTTACAATGTAAGAGCAATAATCTTTTTCCCCATAGGTGCTTGCCATGTGTGTTATAGAGTTTCCTTATAATATCTGGAAGAAAGTTCATTTGTGTGGTTCTGCCTTCGTTGGCCTGATGGAAATCAATGAATACTTTCTAACAGTCTTTCAAGTGTTTGGTTTTTGAGGATTGATTCTGATCTGACGATGCTTGTCAATGCTTGTGCAGAAATGTACACTCAATCAAAGCTAGCTGTGCCGAAAATATTATATTATTATGTGATGCTCTATTTTAAACCTAATTAGCTTTTTCTATATAGTTGATAAGGAGAGTTACTGTAGTACAAATTACATGGTTACATCTGATGCAGCATGCAGCAACGGAAACAGAGGTCAGGTTGGGATGATCTCACGGCAATCGGAATTCAATGAGCCACTATAAGATCTCCGACATGAGTTTATGTCATACATACGACCTGGGGCAATCAGATGAGCCACTAGTAACTGTACTAAGAAACTGGGCTAACAAACAAACTGAGTAATAACTATAGCCGATAACTAACTCTAAGTAACTGTACTAAGAAACTGGGCTAACAAACAAATTGAGTAATAACTATAGTCGATAACTAACTCTAAGTAACTGTAATAAGAAACTGGGCTAACAAACAAACTGAGTAATAACTATAGCCGATAACTAAGTCTAACGAAGGAGAAAGCCACGAGAGACTTGTGAATATTCCATCCAGTATATCACTGCCCAAATTGGGCATATCAATACCAGCTGTAGGTAGTTTAACATGCATCAGCCTTTCCCTACTATCCAAATCGCTCTAACGTATCCATCTCGATTAAGATTTAAGAGAGTCAGTCCACCTTGTTTGACAAATGAAGTTTTTGTTTACCGTTGTCAAGTAGTTTGCTAATGTAAGAGTATGAGGCGGATATGGGAACAAGAATAAAGTTGAAATTAGGAATTACAGATCGATAAAAAACAATGAATTCTCTCTCAATTTTGAATGTCCAAGCTCCGCCTCCAGTTCCACCGGAGATCCGGCCCCCTGAACCGAATCCTCCAGCTCCACCGGAGGGTCAGTCCGTTGACTTGATTCCCCTTCCTGACGAGGCAATGGCCCACTCTCAGGATTCTGCAATCCCGCCTCGTAACACAATAGCGAGCAACATTCCAACTGTTGCTCCTTTGTCGTATGCTTCCATGGTGTCTTGTGCCTTGTAACCAGTCGCTCCTTCAAACGCGACCTCGATTGGTATCAAGGATACAGATATTGCTCAGAGTAGCAAAAATGGCCATGGGTATCTCCACACTTCTGGTGAGTTACGCGCTAAACTCTGTGCTCCACTGCGAAAGGCCCTAATCGCCAAGCTTATGGAAAGAACGGTGGATATACAGTATATGTATGACCGCCTCAGAGCAATGTGGAAACTTGAAGGACGGACGCGGATGACCGATCTTGACAATGACGTTTAATTTCTTCGATAATCGTCAGGATTATGACTATGCTTTGATAGGTGGCCCATGGATGATTATGAATCACTATCTTGTTTGTCATGGATGGGATCCCTCCTTCCGGGTTACTCCTACTCTACCACCAAAAGATGGTAGTCTGGGTTCGCTTTCCCAAGTTGCCAGTCCACTACTATCATATGGAGAAATTATTTGGGGATTAAGCAGCTTGGTAGGACGTGCCGTACGAATTGATCAGCGAACCCTATCTACAGCCAGAGGTAAATTTGCTCGTCTAGCAGTCGAGGTTAATCTTAAGGATGCCGCCGAGACCGGTGTTTTCCTCGATAATGTTTGGCAAGATGTAGTTTATGAAAATCTGCCTTTATTATGCTTCGAATATGGTTGTATCGGCCATGAGGCAGCTTCGTGTTTTAAGATTCTGTTGGTTCAAACTGCTGAGGAGCTCTTATCTCACTAAAAAAACTTGCCTAGCGTTGGACACTTAACAATGGCCACTATGTAGCCGCTGCTAGAATATCTAACATCGAAAACTTAACAGCGGCCCACTTAAGCCGCTGTTAAGTTTTTAAACCTAAAACCGGCCACGTGCCCGCTGTTAGGCGTCGACTATAAATTACCCAACAACAACCCCATCGCGATTCATCTCCATTATCAGCTCTCTCCCAAAAAAACAGCAGCAGCACTGCTTCGCGTGGACTGCACTTCTCCGCCTCCAATCCGACATCTTCGACCGTCTGGTCTGGTCGTCCGACGCCACACTCCCACTTATAGGTGAGCCAATCTTCGATTCAAGATAAGTAGAGCAAAACCTTAAAAAAATTCAGATTTGGGGATTTCATTGATTGAGTTGAAATTGTTGAAATTAGAGATGTGTATGGGATAATGGTAAGTAGTTTTGTTGTATGAACCATAGATACGAAGTTTTGGGTATACAATTGCATAAATTTTGGAATTTAGGAATTGTGTGATGAACCCTACTTTTTAATTTGGGGTTTTTTGTTCTATGATATTAATTTCTGTAATTTAGATTGATATGGAGTTAATTTTTTGTCAACATGTTACATCCCAAAGAGACTAGCTTTAATAGATGCACGTGATTGGGACATGTTTTGCCGATACAAGTCTTCTAAAGAGTATTTGGTAAGCAAATTAATCAGTCATTTTTTAATTTCTATGGCTTTAAACCTAATCTTTGTCTTTTAATGAATGTAGGAAGCCTCACAGAGAAACAAGGAAAATCGGGCTAATCAAGACATCTATCATAAAAAAGGATCAAAGTCGTTCAATAGAGTTCATGAACAGTTGGTAAGTATCAAAACACATGAACTTTGTAGTATAAAGTATAGAGTAACAAAATTTTACATGAATTGTGAGATGTTGTATAGGAGCAAGAGAAAGGGGGTCCAGTAGGCAGAATTGACGTATTCCTCAAGTGTTATGAAAGAGAAGATGGGAGTCATGCAAACATCCCCGCATGAGAGTTTGTTGTAGGTTTCAAAACTTATGTATACTATTTTGTGTGATTTACCCTTAAGTGAATTGCAATTATTATAATATTGATTGCAACTAATTGCAGAGTTATGTGAGAGGGTTGGCGAATGACCCTAACACTAATATCAATACCAACCAGAATGATGCTGTTGGAAAAGCATATTGTGCAAGGAATAGACCAGAGAAATCGGGGAGAGCATGTCATGGTGGTTTTAAGTTAAAGCAAAACAGATGAGTAGTACTTTAGGAAGCCACTTGTTTAAATTTATGGTCATGTGTTTAATAGAGCTTATATATATATATATATATATATATATATATTGGAACAGTTAGTAAAATGATGCATATAAGAACTAGTTAGAAAGCCACATGTTTGAGTTATGGACGGATAAGTGTGTTGTTGTATTTTTGAAAAAGTATTGTATTCTTATTTTATAAGTGGAAGAGTATGAGTTTAGGTAATAATATAAAAGAAGGTTCGTTTTTTATAAAATGTCTTATTTGTAACTTTTTCATTACAACGGCTTTAAAGTCACTGTTAAATTAAAACTCCTAACAACAATCACTTATCTCTTGTTAGGAAATTTAATCCTAACAGCAGCTAAGTGGCCGCTGTTAGGCCTTTTTATTTAACGGTGGCCTATTAAGCCGATGTTAGGATGCATTAGCTAGCATTGGCTGCTCTAACAGAGATAAGTGCCTGATGTTAGGATTTCTAACAGCTGCTCAGTATGCCATTCAGAGTTAATTTATTCGCTGATAGGCAGTCAAATTGCTGTAGTGTCTGATCATCACAATATATGTATCAAACTTGGTTGTTGAACTTGGTTGTTGGTGTTATCAAGACAAACCTGGATAGGGCGATGGTCCGATTTGATTTTAGAAGATGCATATTGACCATGTCCGAAAATTGAAGAATCCAATCTTCATTCTTAATAGCTCGATCAAGGAAAACCAAGAGTGATCCTCGATTCCAAGTAAAACGAGGACCTAAGTACCCCATATCAAACAAACAACACGTATCCATGAAGACTTGAAATCTTCAGCTTGCGGTATTGGAAAATCCGCAACACCCTGCTAATCATTTGAAGAGATTGATGCATTGAAATCCCCCTTCACAAGCCAAGGTAAATCAATTCTCGGGTAAACGTCGATAAAATCTTCCCAAAGAGGGAAGTGATCACGATGACACGAGGCTCCATAGACAAATGAGACACAACATTGAGAACGACCATCCAAGCAATCCGGTGCGAAGAATGACAGGGAATACTGATTTTAACTTCAGTGTTGTTCCAAAGGATCGAAATACCACCTCCAAGCCCAATAGCACCCACCACAAAACTATCCAAAAATGGGAGTTCCAAAAATAGCAACGACGTTGGGACGATAAACCTGAAAAGTAATGTAATATGGCGGTAATAAAATTTTGGTGGCTGGTACCCCGCCAATTCCAAGAGAGAAAACTAATCATAAAACTTTCGGAAAAACGGGAAATATCAGCATGGGATTAACACGGGAGCTCGGAGATACCGGCTTGGCCATCAATGACTGTGTGTTATCCCTATATCATCATTGGAAGATTAAGGTCAAAGTTTCCAGTTAAAGTCGAGCAAGAATCATCCATTGGTAGCTATCCTCCAACACCAGTCGAAACCTTGTCAACAATCGGGGGATGTTGGGCCGGTACAACGTTAATAAACGCAGCAATCTGTCGAAGGCTATCCAAAACACGCGGATCCTTGGCTAATTTTGATTTCTTCTTCCCTCGATGATGGGATTCGGGTTTATTGGAGGTACATGACACCTGCCTAAGATTGCTAGCCGACCCAATAGTGGTGACCGAATTCGGCGTCGACTGTCTTCCTTTTTTGAATCTCTCATGTAAATTGCAAGGTACCTTGACGACAGTTGTTGACGATTTGTGAGCATTAGCCGGAGGTGAAGGGACAACGAATCATCTGAAACGCCTTGTACGGGTGTCAAAGTAATCCTAGCATCACAAGCAACTTGACCTGGTGAAGTTGCACCCAAATTGGACACACAAGGAGATCTTGTAATCGCCACTATTAGGTTTGTGGATAAAAAATTGGCCATGGCGATTGCAGTGGGTGGAGCTTGGTAACCTGCAATAACATTAATTGGCATAGGAGTAAAAAATGAGGAGAGGGGAATGTCCACGATATCTTTGACTGCGGGTCAACACTCGTCCTAGTTGGCGGAATCGATCGCGATTCCATCCTTAGGAATAACAGAAGATGAACGTGATTTAGTCGGCCCATTCGAGCAAGAGGAAGGGGATTGTTTCAAATGGAGGTTTGGGCCCGGCCTAGTAGCTCCTTTACTAAAAGATAAGGGTGCAACAACCACCCCTTGTTTAGCCACACTCTGCGAAGCCGAGGATATTGAGCTCGACGCCAACTCCTTATTAATTTTCGATGAACTCGCCTTTGATGTGAGAGTTTAGACAGGGATGTCCTCTTTCTCCCTATCTCATTACTCTTTGTATTGAACGTCTTAATAATTTGATTATTTATAGTATTGGTGAGGGTAAGTGGACTATTTTCCCCCTTAATAGAGGAGGTCCCACTATATCTCATATTTGTTTTGTTGATGACCTTGTTTTTGGTAAACCGTCTGTTAGTCAATGCTTAGTTATTAAGGAGTTTCTTTGATAGCTTCTGCTTGGCTTTTGGGCAAATAGTTAAGAATGAGAAATTGAGAATTTTCTTTCCTAAGAATGTTTCCTCTTCTCTTCGTCGTGATATTTGCATGTTTTAGACTTTCGTGAGACTTTGTATATAGGGCGCTACCTTGGTGTCCCTGTTCTCCATTGTCGCAGCACTAAAGGTACTTATCAGCAAGGTTTTGAAAATCAGATCGGAGATTGAACCGGTAAGGGGGGTTTAGGGTTTGATAGTTCAACCGGGATCCGACTATTTTCAAAACAGGGTTGTACCATTTTAATTATTAATTAAATAAATAAATATAGTTAAGCCGGACCGGACGATTTTTCGATTGAGTAGGATAAAACCGATAGTATAGTCAATATCATAATCTAGATTGTAAAACATATAGTTGTTGAATCATTTTGTAAGAAGTTTCAAATTATATAAATGATTTAAAGTTTTTATTAATCAAATAATTGAGATATAATGTACAATTTACATAATTTATGATAACATGCTACTTTTTTAGTGTTAATTAGCTGTCATAATGTTTATTATTATCAATGAAATGTATATTTTAATCAAATTGTGATATTAGTAGAGATGGTAATCACTCATCCTCTCTACTTATAAAAGACCATGGTTTGAATCTCACTCTCACATTTTTAAAAAAGAAAAAGTGTAATAAAAAAATCAAGTCCATCCGGCCAACTAATTTCGGTTCAACCGGCTGGTTTTTCCGGTCAAACCAGGTCAACGCTCAGTTTTGACCATTCTCATCAACCGGCGACTCGGTATTAGCTCCATGGCTGGTTCACGATCAAACCGGTCGGATTGGCCGATCCGCTCCGATTTTCTTAACATTGATTATCAGTATATTATTGATTTGGGGACCAGATCCCAAGGGGAGATTTTCAATTAAAAGCACCTATGGGGTTTTAGCCGATACTAATAATGCTAAGGAGATTAGCTGTTGGCGTAAACTGTGGAAGTGGAAGGGGTCGAATCGAATTATGCACTTTTTGTGGATTTCTCAACATAATCGGTTGATGACGAACGTGGAGTGGAATCGTCGTCATTTCTCTCCGATCGCCTCTTGCCCACGCTACCAACAAGCCGAGTTTTCATGCACTTTGAGATTGCCACACGACACAGAAGATTTGGACTCAGGTTCTTGGTCCTAAGATTGCTCAAAATTTCTTTCATATTTCAATGGAAGAATGGTTAATTCAAGGTATGGATAACCCTCTTTACAACTTTGAATTTGGTATCACATATCTCATTTGGAGATACAGAAATGAGTTTATCTTTAAAAACACTTCTATTTTCTTCGATCAGCTCCGTCTACGAGTTCTTAATTGGATCGTCGGGTTCGGGAGATAATGAGAGTGGAAAATATAGTGTTCACAAAAGATAAACTGAAAACGTGTTCAGAGCCTTGTGGGGTGGACACCACGTCCTGATGTGGATGTTATTCTCAATATCGATGGCTCGGTTTTATAACCAAGTGGGAAAGCAGCAGGGGGAGGTATTATTCGGGATCAGTCCAGATATTTTGTAGGCGCGTTTGGGGCTAATTTTGGCGTGTGCACTATAACTCGTGCCGAACTTCAATCAGCTATCTATGGCCTTTCCATTGCATGGGCATTAGGTTATCGACGAGTCAACTTGCAAGTCGACTCAATGGTGATTGTTGCCTTCCTTAATAATGAAGTTACTGCTAATCTCAGACATCATTCATGCATCAATGAGCTCTGCCAGCTACTTGCTCGAAATTAGCAAGTATTTTGTGACGCACATATACTGGGAAGGAAATCGTATTGCTGACCTTTTATCACACAATAGTAATTCTTTACTTTTTGAAATGCATCGTCTTCCATCATTTTCTTCTGAGATTATAGACTGTATTCGATTCGATATATTTAAGGTTTGCTTTCTAAAAATCATTTATTCTTAATAATAATTAGAACCTAAAGTCTATCTTGTTATAAAAAAAAGAATAAAGTTGAAACTGAAATCACATTAGATCGGGTACTCAATTGGATCCATGAACAAATTAGACTGAACCCAAATTCATAGATGCAATCATGGCCCAATTCTTAACTTTAACGCATGGATGGCGAAAAAAGAAATATATCATATGAGTAATAAATCATAAGGTGTGCTATTGTTGGTATTGTTGGTTGCTCATCTTCTCTTTTAGTTATGAGATCGAGAGTTTAATCCTTACCTATAATAATGAAGTACACCTTGTAGTCAACTTTTTATCGTCTTGTGCGAGTACCCACAGCGAAAGAATCTATTATTGCTGTCCGCGATAAACACCTGTAATTAAAAAAATAATATAATACGAGTAATAAAGGAAAAATAATTTTATGGTGTCCGTTAAACCGTTAAGAAAGATCCTGGACGATGCTGCAGTAGCCGAGCACAGTCTGCAAACGCAATGTTGCTCATCACTTCAAATCCGTTGTCTATCCACTGCTCCTCCTCCGCCGCCGCACTGTCATCTCTTTCCGCCGCTCCTTCTCTTCCCCTTTTCTCTTCTTCCGTTTCTTCCCACCACTTGTCGTCCCACCCCCACCAGGTGCTCGTTGCTTCCACTTCCTCCGCCCATTTCAGGATCAAATCCACCCCAAGGTTTCTTCTTAATTTCTCCTTCCGTTTTGTTATACGCTTTTTGTAGGTACTAAATTGTGAGTTGTTTCTGGGATCTCTGAATTATTGATCTTTATGGCAGGGCTTCAGAATCAGATGCTCTGCCGTCGAGCCCCTGAAGGTGATGATATATGGCGCTCCGGCTTCTGGCAAGGGCACTCAGTGCGAGCTTATTGTTCAAAAGGTAACATAGGCTGCCTCACTAGTAATTGAATTGCACACTTTATCAGTGTTCTTTCTTATGCCTATAAGAATTGTGGCAGTTTGGATTGGTGCACATATCTACTGGAGACCTCTTGAGAGCTGAAGTGTCAGCTGGGACAGAAATTGGGAATAAGGCTAAGGAGTTCATGAATGCTGGAAGTTTGGTTCCTGATGAAGTTGTCACTGCTGTGAGAAAATTCATAACTTTTACTTGGTTACTTGTAAAAGTGTTAATAAGGTAAAGTTTCTGATGAGCAATGGTGTTTTTTCTGCGAATGTAGATGTGTTGGACGGAAAACTGCGTCGTTTAGTTTAAGTTGCTGAGTTAGTGTGTTGGTCAAAACTGTGTCGTTTGGGTTTAAGTTTTAAGCTGTTGCAATTTGGTCACTAGTATTCTATTGTTTGACACTTTAGTCCTGTACGCAGTCTGTTAATCAGTTCCTGCAATTCAGGCCACTGGGAATGAGTCAATGGCAGACTGTTGCCAGATTTCCCAGATCCTTAGGCCTCATTTCATGTACTTATAGTTGCCTTTGATCTTCTGAATAAGATTCGTCAGATTGCACGAGTTCTGTGGTTAACATTGTGGTATCAGAGCCAAAGCAAGCTGTAACCAGGAAAATGAGTGAGGCGAGCAGTTTTGCACAAGTATGTATACCAAGATTTGACGGTGACTATGATCACTAGAGTTTGTTGATGGAAAATCTGCTACGTTCGAAAGAATACTGGAGAGTGGTGAGTGAAGGATTCAAGGATCAGGCTGAGGGGAAATCAGTAACTGAGGCAGAGGCTAAGAACTTGGAGGAATTGAGGCTGAAGGATTTGAAGGCTAAAAACTACCTGTTTAGCTCGATTGATAAGACTATACTGAAGACTATCAGTAATAAGAGTACTGCCAAGGAGCTGTGGGACGCCATGAAGACCAAGTTTCAAGGCAGTGCCAGGGTTCAAAAGTCCCAATTGCAGACGTTAAGAAGAAATTTTGAGTTGCTGGAGATGCAGGGAGGAGAGAGTGTCACAGACTACTTTGGCAGAGTTATGGTTGTAGCAAACTCCATGAGAAGCTGTGGAGAGGGTTTGACAGATGCTCAAATCGTGGAAAAGATCCTAAGAACACGACTGAGCAGTTTAATTATGTGGTCTGCGCTATAGAAGAGTCTAAGGACATAGAGCTGATGTCTGTGGATGCATTGCAAAGCTCTCTGCTTGTGCATGAGCAGAAATTCCAGAGAAAGCACGTCACAGGAGAAAAACATGCTCTAAGGACAGTACATGACTTTGCAGCAAGGGGAGGAAGGGGTTATGGTGGAAGAAATCCCTACAATGCAAGAGGTAGAGGAAGGTCAGGTAGAGGCTGGAATAGAGAATCAGTAGAATGCTTTAAGTGCCATAAGTTTGGACATTACAAAAGTGAATGTCCAGACTGGTACTCAAATCAGCAGGTGCACTATTCAAACTATCAAGTTCATCCTAGCCATTCATCTGCACAGGACATATCATATGGTGATTTGAAGGAAGATGTTCTGCTAATGGCTGCAATAGATCGAGAGGAAGAGTTTGAAAATCATCAAACTTGGTGGTTCCTGGACTCAGGTTGCAGCAACCATATGAGTGGGAACAAAGATTGGTTTGCTTCCATGGATGACAGCTTTAATTGCAATGTGAGGCTGGGAAATAATTGGAGACTGAAGGTTATTGGCAAGGGGACAGTTAAGCTGTCTATAAATCAAGTGTCGTTGGTAGTGCAGGATGTGTTCTTTGTTCCTGGTTTGAAGACAAACCTACTGAGCGTTGGACAATTGCAGGAGAAAGGGGTAACTTTCTCGATAAGAGATGGTTACTGCAAGCTTATCCATGAGCAGAAAGGATTGTATCTGTCAACACAGATGAAAACAAACAGAATGTTTGCCTTACATGCAGATGTTGGAAGTGTAAGGAGTCAAGCTCAATGTCTACAAGTGTCAAGCACCTCTAATGATGAACTGCTCTTGTGGCATCGACGACTGGGACACCTGAACCAAGATAGTCTTCTGAGAATGAGCAAGGACAACAGAGTACAAGACATGTCAGCTCTCAAAGGAACCCTAGGCGTGTGTGAAACATGCTTAGTAGGCAAACAGCAAAGGGTCTCCTTTCCAAAGAAGAGCAGTTGGAGGGCTGATCAGAAACTCAAACTGCTTCATGCAGACTTGTGTGGACCAATCACACCAGCTTCAAAAGGGGGGAAGAAGTACATTCTAACTGTGATTGATGATTTTAGCAGGAAATTATGGGTATTTTTCTTGGAGAACAAGTCAGAAACTTTTGATGTGTTCAAAAGATATATGGTTCAAGTTGAAAAAGAGACTGGACAATCTACTGCTTGTCTTAGAACAGATCGTGGAGGGGAATTCATGCTGCATGAATTTCATAATTTTTGTGATGAAAGAGGGATTCGTAGACAGCTTACAGCCGCTCTCACTCCTCAGCAGAATGGAGTTGCTGAAAGAAAGAACAGAACTATGATGAACATGGTGCGGTGTATGATGAAGGATAGTAGAGTTCCATCTATTTTCTGGCCTGAAGCTGTTGCCTGGACTGCTCACATTCTTAATCGCAGTCCTACAACAGCTAACAAAGGAAAGACACCACAAGACCTTTGGACAGGAGCAACACCGTCCGTTGCACATGTGAAGGTGTTTGGCTGCATTGCTTACGTGCATGTGCCAGATCAGCAAAGGAGAAAACTTGACCACAAAAGCATCACATGTCAGTTTTTGGGGATCTCAGTGGAATCCAAAGCTTACAAGTTATATGATCCAGTTGCTAGAAAGGTCATCATAAGTAGGGACGTTGTCTTTGATGAAACAAAAGGTTGGACATGGGAGGAGGAGACACAACCAGTGCTCACTGATATCATTTGGAACGGAAAGGAGGATGAGTTGTATGATTCGGATGAAGAAATTGATCAGGAAGCTGCAGTGAATTCAGAGGATGCTGAACTCTCACCTGAATCAGCATCTCAGCATTCTGAGAGTTCAACACCAGCTAGTCCTAGGCAAAGCACAAATGGAAGTTCTGATGACTTGATGGCAGATGGAGGGCATCTTGGTCAAAGGATAAGAAGACCACCGTCATACCTAGATGAGTATGACTGTAACTGGACAACCACAAGTTGGCTTGCCATGGTGGCAGTATCTGAGGATCCACAAACTTATAAAGATGCCATCCTTGAGTCAAAATGGATAGCAGCAATGCAAGTGGAGATGGAGGCAATCCGTAGAAACTGCACCTGGAAAGTTGTGTGTTGTCCCAAAGATGCTGTTCCACTTGGTCTCAAGTGGGTCTTCCGAACCAAACTTAAGGAGGATGGCTCTGTAGACAAGTACAAGGCTAGACTGGTTGCCAAGGGTTACTCTCAACAATATGGAATCGACTATACAGAGGTATTTGCTCCTGTTGCCCATTGGGGTACTATTCGAATTCTGTTAGCATTTGCAGCATTCCATGGCTTTATTGTGTATCAGTTAGATGTTAAGAGTGCCTTTCTTTATGGAGAATTGTCTGAGGACGTTTATGTTGAGCAACCACAAGGGTTTGTGGTTGCTGGGGAGGAATCCAAAGTGTACAAGCTACAAAAAGCTCTTTATGGATTAAAGCAGGCTCCAAGGGCCTGGTATAGCAGAATCGAGGCATATTTTCTGGGAGCAGGTTTCAAGAGAAACAGCCATGAACACACACTGTTCATTAAGAAGGCTGGAGAAGAAATTCTAATAGTCAGCCTATATGTGGATGACCTAATGTACGTTAGTAGCAGCAATCAGCTCATTGAAGAATTCAAGACATCTATGAAAACAGAATTCGAGATGACTGATCTAGGCAAGATGAAATATTTTCTGGGGGTTGAGGTTGTTCAGGACAGCACAGGAGTGTTCATTGGACAGAAGAAGTATGCTGGGGAGATATTGAAGAAATTCAAACTGATGGAGTGCAATTATGTAAGAAATCCCATGGTGCCTGGTGCAAAGTTGACAAAGGCTGGAGATGGAGTGCCAGTCAACCCTACTGAATATAAACAGGTAATAGGCAGCTTGCTGTACATGACAGCAACAAGACCTGATATAATGTATCATGTGTGTACACTCAGCAGATACATGGAGGCACCAACAAGACAGCACATGCTAGCAGCTAAACGTATCATGAGATACTTGAAAGGCACACTGAATTTTGGAATCAAGTACAACAGAAATGAAAGTCAGCAGGGATTGATTGGGTACACGGATAGTGACTATGCAGGAGATGTCGATGATAGGAAGAGTACAAGTGGTTATCTGTTCTACCTAGCAGGAGGAGTGGTTTCCTGGTCATCAAAGAAGCAGCCAGTGGTGACCTTATCAACAACAGAAGCAGAGTTTGTGGTTGCATCCTTCTGTGCAACACAGTGTGTCTGGATGAGAAGCATCCTGAAGCAGATTGAATGGACGACCAGCATAGAAACATCAACGACTATATTCTGTGATAATAGCTCAGCCATAAAGCTGTCACAAAATCCAGTCCTGCATGGCAGAAGTAAGCATATTGATGTTAGGTTCCATTTCTTGAGAAACTTAGCAAAGGAGGGAGTGGTCAAGCTGGAGTTTTGTGGAACACATGATCAGGTGGCGGATATTATGACCAAGCCAGTGACAATGGACACTTATGAGATGTTAAGAGACAAGCTGGGAATGACTGTTCTTCATGAGAAACTCCAGGAGACATGATCTGGAATTTCTTGAACTGGTGCTCAGTTCAGGGGAGGATAATGTTGGACGGAAAACTGCGTCGTTTAGTTTAAGTTGCTGAGTTAGTGTGTTGGTCAAAACTGTGTCGTTTGGGTTTAAGTTTTAAGCTGTTGCAATTTGGTCACTAGTATTCTATTGTTTGACACTTTAGTCCTGTACGCAGTCTGTTAATCAGTTCCTGCAATTCAGGCCACTGGGAATGAGTCAATGGCAGTCCGTTGCCAGATTTCCCAGATCCTTAGGCCTCATTTCATGTACTTATAGTTGCCTTTGATCTTCTGAATAAGATTCGTCAGATTGCACGAGTTCTGTGGTTAACAAGATGGTCACAGCGAGACTTTCAAGGGACGATGCAATGGAGAGAGGTTGGCTTCTCGATGGCTATCCGCGCACTTCTTCCCAAGCCGAGAGTCTGCAGAAACTAAACATTAGACCGGATATCTACATTGTGTTGAATGTAAATATATGCCAAAACTGTTTTTACTGTTGTGTTCATTTTGATGCTCTTAAACTGGATTTGGAATCCAATCTTTTCTAATCTTTTGGCAGGTTCCGGATGAAGTCCTAATCGACAGATGTGTTGGTAGAATGCTGGATCCTGTCACGGGGAAGATTTACCGCGTTAAGAACTTCCTTCCGGCGACTGACGAAATCAAAGCAAGGCTTACTGTGCGTGCTGATGACACTGAGGAAAAGGTAATGAACCGGTGTTAAAGACCTCCTTACATTACAGTGCTCTTCATCTGAAAGGGTTTCATTTTCTCTATGTAGGTCAAATCTCGCCTTCAGATCTATAAAAAAAATGCTGAAGCCACATTCTCCACTTATTCAAATGTAATAAAGCTGGTAAGTATTGCTCTTGGTTCTGCTTTCCTCTCTCTGAAGAAACTTTGCACTAATTAGAAATTAACCTGTAGTGCCTCTCTCTGAAATTCAGATAGATGGAAACCGTTCGAAAGAGGTAATTTCTGGGGAGATTGTGAGCCTGCTGACCCAATTGCAGGAGGACAAATCCAAACCAATCAAATCAGGTGTGTTTGTGTTTGCCCACACACGATTAGTTTTGGGAGAGTGGAGTTTATAGTCCTGCTGCTACTTTGCAGGAACACCTGTACTTGCAAGTAAGAGAAATCCCAGTGAGACATCAGCTAATCCGGTAGAGACCCACCCTGCCAAGTACTCTACTTTTCGCTGCTAAACAGCATGTAGTAAGTCGACCCTGCACGTATGTTGTGTTATGTTTCTTTAGTTCTTTAGGATAAATGGAGAGGGATCCCTACTAGATTGAACAATATCCCCCATTCCAGAGAAATCAGGAATTACTTCTACAACGATGTTCTTCAAGCGACTCAAAGAGCTGTAAACGATGGTAGAACGTGTTTAAGGGTCGGTTTGCATAATAAAGCTATTTACTCTTTGTGATTAGAGTAATCAACACAAAGAGAAAATTTGTCTCATTTTTTTCTTTTGCTTTCATGTTAATAGGTTGACATCAACATCCCTGAACTTAACCCTGATATGGTAAGAGGAAATTGTCTTTTTCCAATGTAACAAACTTCTTTTATTTGACCATGCCTTATGATCCGCAGGACGTTTATCGAATAGGTACCCTGATGGAACTCGTCAGGGAGATTGCTCTTTCGTTTGCAGATGATGGGAAACGCGTTAAGGTATCTTGCGATGTCGATGCAGACAACACTTTGGTGAGCTTACTGTGTTTAAGTTTCATGAGAGGGCTTCTTCTTTGGTTTCCAGGTTTGTGTTCAAGGGTCTATGGGTATCGGTGCCCTTGCTGGAATGCCACTGCAACTTGCTGGTACGCAAAAGATCTTGGAATACATGGATTGGGGTAACGATGGTGCCATGGGGACCTTTGTCAATCTCGGTTCGATAGGTGCACAAGAAGTTGAAGAACAAGATGATATGTTCATCTTAATTGCTCCTCAGAATGCTGTAGGAAATTGCATCATCTATGTAAGTTGTGCGGACAATGCTTTTGCTGGAGGCAATAAAGTTATTGCTGGCATTTCGTAATATGTCAAAATTCATAGAACCTAGAAGCCATGACAAATGCTGCTGGGAGTAGACCAGTTATTCTGATAAACCCAAAACTAAAGGTCGATGTTCTGATCCCAGACTACAACCTTATCATCATCATCATCGTCAAGGTGTAATTCCTAATGTATTAACCTTGGTTTGAATCTCAGGATTTGCCTGCCTCAAGTGGAATCATGCAAGTAAGTCAAATCCTATAGTAAACCCTATCATGGAAAGTACCAGTTTCTTACTGAATTTTTTGCCATGTAGACTATGGGACGTGAAGAAAGACTCCGGTATGCTGCTTCCTTCGAAAGTTGCTACTCCTTCCGGCTTCTCTATTATGCAGGATCTCAATATCCAATCATGGGAGCTCTAAGGTAAGACGTTTCTAGCTCAACAAAAAAGCACTGAATTTTCTGCTTGAAACTTCCCTTCCAGTGCACAAAGCTCACCTTTTCAAATCCAGGATGGCATATCCATACCCTTATGAACTGTTCAAGAGGGTAGACGACGAGCCAGGAAAAGAGAAGTATTTAGTTTTGGAAACATTTCCAGAGAAACCAACTTCTGACCAGATCAATAACGCTTTCCTGGGAAGAACAAGGTAAAAAACAAACACTTTCTCCAGAAAATGGCTATTATTTGTAGGCAACAGACAGCTACATAGATTAATTACTCTTTTTTATATCAAAATAAAACACGGAGAGAGAATGGAATTTATGATTCGCAGAGAAGAAGCCAAGAAAGCCTCAGGATTCTGGTATGCATCTCTATATCTTCCTAAGTTTTCCTTTACATAGTTTTTTTCTTAAGCACCGGATCGACTAGCTGATTCTGCTGCAAAATGCTAGATTGACAACTTGTTGGTGTTATTTTCTATGATTGTAGGGGATTCTTTACTAAAGTCTTGAGCTGAATGGGGAATTGATTTTAGTAAGCCAACCACAAAGAAGGGCCAAAGTACATGGTGGTGGAGTTGACCGATGCAGATGCAGCATGGGAGTAGCCGTCCTTGTTATTTGATTTGTCCCTCAAAACTGTGCAATATAATTATCCAAGTATGATCTAGGATACATTAAAAACATCAAATTGATGTATCAAGGTTACATCATAAACATCAAAACTGAGCACGAATTAAGTCAACGCACCAGTTGATGTAATCATCTAAATGAAGCCAACACCAAGCACCGAATTGTACAACTATGAAGTCACAAAACATATTTAAAATGTTGGTTAGCAGTGTCTGGGTCTCACCGAATTGTATAAGTATCAAATCAATTGCATCATCGCTACCATGCTATGCTATGTCGATATGTAAATTCCCGGATACACTTTGTCGTCGACTCTATAAGCTGGTCGCTCGATTTTGGTGGGGAGCCTCATCCTCAACTAGAAGAATCCATTGGAAGCCATACCAAGCACTCTGTCAACCAAAACTTGATGGAGGGTTTGGTTTCCCAGATTTTGCTTTGATTAATCAATCTTTACTAGCTTCCCTCTGTTGGCTTTTGATGCTTTCACCTAATTCATTGGCAGCTAAAGTCTTGCAAGATCGTTCCATTCAGGGTTGGACTGGTATTCTCTACGGTCGAGACCTTCTACTCTCCGGTGGCCGCTGGCTTGTTGGAAATGGAACCTCAATTCCCCTGCTTGCCAATTGGATACCATCAACGCCTTCGAAACCGCCAACTGTCAATCCAATTGCTTACGTGCCCCCTATTATTGTGAATGAATTAATTTCTGACGGTCAATGGAATTCACAACTTCTACACCAAATATTTACACCAACTATGATTCAGGATATTATTTCAATCCCCATTCCACTTGCACCAGTTAATGATCGTTGGATTTGGGCTCATTCACGCTCAGGTAATTACACGGCTTCGTCCGGTTATCGCCTTTGTCAATCTCAGGGCGATGCGCCCAAAACTCCAAAGCTGGTCCACCACTTGTTGATTCTTTCCTCAAGGCAAAAGAATGGAGCTTAACTATTCAACCAAAGTTGAAATTTTTCATATGGAAAATGTTTAGTAGGATTCTACCAACTTGTGATGTTTTGATTGATAGATCGATACTTGTCTCGTCCATCTGCTCTGCATGTGGTCTGGCTGATGAAACCTTACATCGCCTCTGTTTCACCTGCCTTGTTACCTCTCGCTTAGTTCGCCAGCTGAATTTTGACTATCACTATCTATTGAATTTATGAGAGAAAGCTTTCAATTGTATTATGATATAAAGGAAAATATAATATTCTTCAACACTCCCCCTCAAGCTTGGTGTAGATGTTAATCAACTCAAGCTTGGATAGTAAGTGGTCAAACACATCTCTTAAAAGAGGCTTTGTAAGAACATTTGCAGTCTGCTGCTTCGTAGGAACATATTCCACTCGAACCACACCAGAACTAACATTTTCAGTTATAAAATGACGATCTACCTCCACATGTTTAGTTTGATCATGATGAACAGGATTGCGAACTATGATGATTGTTGCTTGACTATCACACAGAAACTGCATAGGATCATCAATCTTAATCTTCAGCTAATTCATGATGCACTTCAACCAGATACTCTCACAAATTCTAAGTGCTCGATACTCAGCCTCTCCGCTGCTTCTAGCCACAACCTTTTGTTTTTTACTTCGTCATGTCACAAGATTTCCCCAGACATAACTACAATAACCAGTTGTAGACCTTTGATCTGTGAGTTCACTAGCCCAACGTGCATCGGTATAGACTGTAATTCCTCGTTGAGCAGTTCTCTTGAAGTAGATTCCCTTTCCAGGTGAACTCTTCAAGTACCTTAGGATTCTGTGAACCATTCCGATGTGTTCTTCATTAGGACAGTGCATGTGCTGGCTGACAATCCCAATTGCAAAAGTTATATCGGGTCTAGTGTGAGCTAAATAAATTAGTTTCCCAACCAATCGTTGATACCGACGTTTTTCAACTGCAGGAATATCCTCCTCCCTGCTAAGAGTTTTATTCGACTCCATGGGAGTGTCAATAAGCTTACAGTCAAGCATTTCCACTTCCTTTAGTAAGTCCAAAACATATTTTCGTTGAGAGATTATGATACCTTTCTGAGATCTTGAAACCTCCATTCCTAGGAAGTATTTAAGGTTTCCCAAGTCTGAGTTCGAACTCTTTTGCCAGTTGATCCTTGAGTCTCTTAATTTCTTCTACATCGTCTCCAATGATTATAATATCATCCACGTACATAATGAGGATGGAGATCTTCCCTATAGGTGAGTGCTTCACAAATAAGGTGTGATCGGTCTGACATTGTTAGTATCCTCCTTGCTTCACAGCCTTGATAAATCTGTCAAACTAGGCTCGTGGAGATTGTTTCAACCCGTACAAGGCCTTGCGACGTTTACAAACTTCCCCTTCTCTCAGATTTTTCACTCCCGGAGGAAACACCATGTAGACCTCTTCTTCAAGTTCTCCATTAAGAAAGGCATTTTTCACATCAAATTGATGTAACGGCCAGTCCAGCTTTGCTGTCAGAGAAAACATCACCCTTATATTGTTGAGCTTTGCCACTAGTGCAAAGGTTTCATCATAATCCATGTCGTATGCTTGGGTGAAACCTCTAGCCACAAGCCTAGCTTTATATCTTTCAATCGACCTGTCTGCTCTATATTTAATGGTGAATATCCACTTACAATCAACTGTGTTCTTTCCATTCGGAAGGGAGACAATGTCCCATGTATTATTTTTCACCAAAGCTCGTAACTCCTCCATGACAGCACTTCTCCATTTTGGATGTTTCATAGATTCTTCAATATTCTTAGGTATTTGTTCCTCGTCGAGAGCATATATAAATGCTCAGTGAGAATTGCTAAGACCATCATAGCTTATTTGTCGAGCACTCAATTATTTTGTGCAATTTCTTACACCTTTTCTTAGAGTAATAGGAACCTCTAGATCACTCAAATCATCACCCTCTTCTTCAATCTCTTTAACTATCACTTCTCGATCAGCATTCATAATTCCCCCTCCACTGTTTCCTGTCTTAAGAAAATCATCCTCAATCACATTATTATTTCTTCTTTGATAAACAAGAAGAGTTTTTTCTAATTGTTCCTCTAATGACATTTGAGACTCCCCCTGACTTACAGAATCAGTTGGGAGCTCCCCCTGACTCACAACTTCGGATGGAGTGTCCTCTTCCTCTAAAAAAATCGTATCCACGAGGCTATCCACGAAACTATGGCTGCCATCATTACCTGTCTGCTCCCCCTGAATCACAATGGTAGGAAAGTAGGTATATGATTCAAAAAAGGTAGCATCTTGAGTGGTGTAAACTCATTTGGTCGGATGATGATAACACATATAGCCCTTATGGGTTGAAGAGTAGCCTATAAACATGCTTTTCAAGGCGCGCGGATCTAACTTGGAGCGGTTGGGTGCTGAGTTGTGAATTAAAACCGTGCAACCCAATACTCGGGGAGGAAGATCAGCTGAGAAACTGGCAAGATGGGGAAAATCTGCCAGAAGAATATGTCGAGGAGTCTTGAAGTCCAAGACCCTACTGGCATGCAATTGATTAGGTATGTGGCCGTTAGAACAGCCTCTCCCCACAAATGCTTCAAAACAGTGTGTGTAAACATGAGTGGGCGAGCAACATCGAGTAAGTGTCTGTTCTTGCCTTCGCCAATGCCGTTATGTTGAGGGGTGTCGACGCATGAATTGGGCTTTACTGGAACTATCCTCATCCTGAGTTCCCTTCAACAGGTAGAGACCATTACGCATTTCACCACTTCCAAGCATCTTCCCAGTCTCCAATGCCTATTCCTTCTACTGGTGCTATTGAGCCATCGGCAATCCGGACACCTGAGGTTCTAGAGTAAGGTTTTAAGTGTTGTATCAACTCCTTACAACCAGTCATATTGTCTGTAGCTTCGGAATCAAGGATCCAAATATTCAGAGAATTTTGACTAGAAGTGTAAGCAGCCGAAGTATCTTGTTTGTCAAACAAACTAGACATGTAAGATTTTTAGGAGTCGGCTTTCTCAGTATTCATGACTTGTGCAAACATTTTTTTCAGAGTATGCAACTATCCAGCTGAAAACTATGTCGTATCATCAGCTTTGCTGGCAGCTGCGTTTGCACGAGGTCTTGATTTAGTCCAAGAAGCAGTTGAACTTTCCTCTTCTTGTCCATGAATGTTCGGAATGTTTTTGCATCATTCAGAGTATGCCGCTTCTGAACTTCATAGAAATCAAGTTGAAGCTAGGTTCGCACTAGTTGATTGTAATACTCCGTTGCACTCAAGTTACCTTGCTTGAAATTATAGAGTCTGGACTCAATTTCGAACAAAGCAGATGAGTTGTCTTTTGTGGAGAAGGTTTCTTTCACATCATCCCAAAGCTCCTTTGCAGATTGATGTAGAAGATAGTTGTCGCCGGTATCTGATTCCATCATTGAGATGAGCCAGAACCGAACTTGATTGTCATCGTTGTCCCACTTGGTGAAGGCAGCTGAGTCGGATTCTTCTGGTTTGCTTGCAATACCAGTAAGATATTCCCCTTTTCTGTTTCCCAGAGATGAACATCCGGACTGACTGAGACCATTGGAGGTAGTATTTACCATTGAAATTCCTAATGGAAGCTCCTACAGAGCCTGGTTCAGATCCGGAATTGTTGTTGTTGTTGTTGGCTTCCATCTCAGTTTTGGAGATGGCAGAGGAAGGATGATGGTAGAAGAAGAAGAGTGTTTTGGAGAGGAAGAAGGTGAAACAGTCTCGTCCCCCGTGGTCATGGTGAACCAACGGTGAGACTAACGACGAGGGCAGCGGAAAATGTAGTCGGCGGCTCTGATACCATATTGAATTTATGAGAGAAAGCTTTCAATTGTATTATGATATAAAGGATTACATAAGGGGTAGATAGTTTTATATAGAGCTAGGATAGGAGAATCCTTCCTGAACTATGAAAACTCTAAGTACTATTCCTATACTAATAAAGAAAATATTGAAACTTAATCCTATACTAATAAGGAAAATATAATATTCTTCAACACTATCAATTCTCTATTGAAGCTCTACGATGCCAATTTGACTATCAGTGGATATAAGCTCAGAAATTTTTTACGCAACCTACAAGGACCAACGCTCCACAGCTGTTACAAGATAGGCCTCGCCTCCTTTCCCCTGCTATCCGAGAAATCACGTGGAAAGTTCATGTTGATGCTGCAGTTAGACAACAAGCTGACAATCCGGTTTCGGGTTTCAGTGCTATTGGACTAGTGGTGCATCGGCCCTGTGCATCCCTTCAATCTGCAATAAGTCAAGTATTTCGACATTTTCAAGACCTCCTACTCTTGGAGTTCCTTGCAATTCGCCAATCTCTATAGGTGTCTCAAGTCAGATATTTAGAAGCTTTTCAAATTTTCTTGGACAACACTGAAGGAGTCAGCTTAATTACTTCAAGAACGGAGGATATCCGTGTAGGAAAAGTGATGTTGGAATGTCAAACTCTCTTCCAAACGCTTCCTTTAGTTTCACTCACTCGCATTCCTCGTTCGGATAACTATGCCGCCTATCTAGTGTCACGACAGGCTCTTCGTCATCCGAACAATGATCAATTATTTTCTCTTAGTCATTTTATCCTCTCCATTTTGTAATTCTCATTTATCTATAAAGGTTAACAAGACCGGTTACCTTTGACTCAAAAAAGTGTTCGGGTCTCCCTGACTCCCTCCCTATTTCCACTCCAAGTTTATAACAAGTTTTTCAGAATCGGACCGGAGATTGAACCGGTGAGGTTAGGGGTTCAGGGTTTGAAGGTTCGACCAATGTTCGATCGTTTGCTAAATCAGATTGAACCGTTTTAATTATTAAATAAATATGATTAAACCGAACCGAATAATTTTTTGATTGGGCTGAATCAAGCTGGCAGTATAGTAATTTGTCAAACACTTAATTATTGAATCATTTTTAAAACGTTTCAAATTATGTAAATGATTAGAAGCTTTTTTATCGATCAAATAACTTAGATTTTTAATACATAATTTACTTAATAAGATGCTATTTTTTAATGTTAATTAATTAACTAAATTAATTATTATTAGTTAAATGCATAATCTAATCAAATAATGATATAATAAAAAGGGTAATTGTCCATCTGTTGTCATCCCGAGGTTTAGATTCAATTTGTCACTTTTTTGAAAAAAAAATGTAGGCATAAAAATATGGTCCAATTATCAATTTCTGATGAACCGGTCAAAATTTGTAGTCCAACCAGGTCAACACCCGGTTTTGACCACCTGCATAATCCGCTCAATCAATATTGGTTTCCTCACTAGTTCTCGGTCAGATCGGTCCGACAACATGTGTTTAGAACTCTGATGCTATATAAGTATTTTTATTAAAAGATTAATATAAGTTCTTTTAAAATTTAAAGTGTATTCAACGATTATATATGATCTAGATTAGCCTGAACTATTTTATCATGTTCCTACAAGAAAGCAAGGCATGTATCATGCATGAGCTCTTTCTCAACAAGAGAAGGCTCCATACTTTGTTATCAGTCACAATTCCAGGACAGAGACAGGTTCCTGCTTATTAGTGATCAACCAACTAAACACCTACTCTACTCATGACAGCCATATGATATTTCATAATTACACGTACACTTTCCAAATTATTCATAAAAATATATCAAAATGGAAGATGACAACAAAGTTTTAACAAAGTAATAATGTGAAAGCACAACACAACATGCCAAATAGATCACCACATGATTAGTATTTAACAAAGATCTGCATATGGTTCGACTCGACCCCCAACAAAAATGTTAAACACATTTGAACAAGTTAATTATTAATCTCACTTTGAATTGAATCCTAGCTACGTAGCTAACTAAACATTATCGAGACGTTCCAATTTAATTAAAAGAAAAAGAAAGCAAACAAAAGAGGAAACAACTGACGAGTACAAAACACTTTGAATTGAAGTCAAGTTGCAGTACAACTGACTTGTATAGTAGCAATTGGTCATATCTTTGCAATGAAAGAAGATGCAGAAAATATCTTTGCAGAAATTGAGCCAATCCTGTCAAAACCAGGAATGAATTAGTAGAGATACTACAACAATACGAACAAAAAGCACCGTCTGCTAGAAGAAATTGGCAAAGAATTACATGGATCTCTAAAATGCTCTCAATTTTAAAAAATTTTAACCGTTACATCCCTTCATCTCCACCACTAATCTCATTTTTCAGATGATCCCTTGTCATAATTTTCACCATCTTTGATGATTTTTATACCGTTTTCTTACAATCCTTGCGTGGTTCTCCCGGAACCCCTCCGACTTGTTAATCGCCAACCAGTTAATACTTTTCATGGAAGAGGAATGACATGTCGTTTCCTTGAAACAAGGCTCTCAAAAGCTAAAAGAATCAATACCAAGGATAACAAGTTTATTAATCAACTATTCACGGTCATGGCAGTACATTTATTGCAGGAGATCTGGAGGGGAAGAGAGTGGATAATATCATGTAAAATTGAAAAACCAGCGGGTACGATCCTGCAGCAGAGAGGGGTGGAGACAGTTGAATGTATAACTGGTCATATGAGGGTTTCCAATCCCATCAATAAGACAGAGATGAACCTACCTAACCATTTGGAATCCATCTATAAGACCCAGAAGACTCAGCGCAAACGCATCTCACAACCAACGCACAAAAGTCAGAGAAAGCTCAAAGTTAGAATTGAATACTCACTAAAGCCTATGGAAAAGATGGAAGCAAGCCTGAATGCGTTGGTGCAGCAAACTGAGGATTGGAGCTGTAGAGCGCCAATATTCAAACTGAAATCCAAATCCTGTCATCCGGTGAAGCTGGAAATGGAGCTCTGGTGGGATGGTTGATGCTTAGCAGGAGGACCTCTGCCCAAACCCTGCTTGCAACACTGAAAGAAGCCTGCCCTGAATGTAAGATTCTGAGCGTCAGCGAGGCTACCCGAAACTGTTTCATCATCAGCTTCGATTCGGAATAAGATAAGGAGTGGATGTGGGACAACAGGCCATGGAAGATTTGTGATGCTCTCCTGGTGTTGAAGAAATGGAGTGACTGAGTGAGGCCTGGGAGCTTGGATTTCTCAAAGGGAGCGATGTGGATTCAAATCCACAACCTCCCTATGGAATGTAGAGATAGCGAGATAATGAATAAGGTACTGGAACTTATGACGCGAAGACGATCGATCTTGAAAAAACGGGACTGGACACCAAGGAGTGGGTGCAATTTATCAGAGCGATGGTAGTGGTGGAGCTCAATAAGCCTCTCCCACCGGGCTTCTTCGCAGATGATGATGACATAGCGGTATGGTGAGCTTCAAGTATGAGAAGTTACCACTAACCTTTTGCTATGTGTGTGGTAGAATCGGCCATGAACAATCGAGCTGCGGGTTCAAATCTGAAAGAGTGCCTAATCGTTATGGAGAATGGACAAGAGCCATAATCAATTCTCCACATGCACCGACGCCGAGGCATACCCAAAGAATTCAGAAAGAAGGAAGAACCCAATCGAAGGATACCGACACTGAGGAGCAAACTAGGAGGGGGAAAGGTAAAGCAATCGCTAAAGAGGGTGAGGATATGTCAAAAACACGAAGAGGAGGTTGGGAAGCTACTCAGGGAATGCTGTCCATGATAGGAAAAAGAAGCAAGAACGAAGCCGTCATCGGCAAAGGTGGGGAGGCAGCGCATCGGCAAGGAAGAGGTGATAGTGGAAATGAGGGAAGGGTTTGGGTTGGAGGCGGTTTCAGCACCAGGGCCGCAATTAGGCCCAACTCAGCAACCCTGACCTGTAACCTGCTGAGGGCCTTCAACTCGGCCTGCTCAGATCAGACTATCCAAATAGTGATGAACCAAGATGGCCAGCAGAGGTACAGCAAACCTGAAGCCCATACATAAAATAATGGGATGTTGAAATCTCTCCAAATGCAGGCTATGAGCCCGTTTGTTCCCCCACAACAGAAGAAACACAAAGGAAGCTTCACCGAATTATTGGGAGGGGAGAGACCAATCATTCTGTCCAGATTCAAACACATCATGCAACCTTATACACCGGTGTACATTCCAGGGATCATGGAGGGGTATGATAATGGAACTGCGCAGTGGAATGGAGGGTATAGTCTCATCATCGAGATGAGCGATGAGTCTGAGGGATCAATGGCTGGAACCAAGCCACCAAGGGATCCATGAAACTTCTAGCGTGGAACTGGAAAGGGATTGTGCAACCCTCTATGGAAGAGCACTTACGAGACCTCGTTAGAGATCTCCGACCCTCTATCATTTTTCTAATGGAAACTAAGCAAGAGCGAGGTAAAATGGAATCCATTAGAAAATCTTTAAAATTTCATAGTAGTTGGTATTCAGATCGTTATGGTAGTAGAGGGGGTCTAGCCCTTTAATGGATTTATAACCTTAATCTTAATGTAGTAGGAGAAAGTTCACACTATGTTGATGCGTTTATTGATTGCTCATTTCCTTATTACTTAACCTTCCTTCATGCGCACTATAGTTATGCTATTCGAAATGAAATGTGGAATACTTTAGGCAATCTGAGAAATAGTTCTTCCTTGCCTTGGTTAATTATGGGAGACATCAATGCTATAGTGAGTGAGGATGAGAAATGTGGGGGTGTCCCGTCCTGTCGAGAATCCATTGAACCATTCAATCAATTCATTTTATAATAACCTTATAGATCTCGGTTTTGAAGGCCAAGGTTTTACTTTGAATAATTATAGACAAGGGGAGGAGAATATTAGAGTTAGACTCTATAGGGCCCTTTGCTTGCCCGCTTGGCAAGTATACTTTCAGAAAGCCATCGTCTCCCATGAAGCGATGATTGGCTCTGACCACAGGTCTCTCCTCCTCAACACCATCAAAAGGAAAGAATTTATTCGAAGACCCTTTCGCTTTGATGTTCGGTGGATCGACCACCTTGGTGATGTAGGAGTAATTGAAGAAAGTTGGAGGATTCCTGAGGACGTCCAGGGAAGCTTAATTCTCTCTAGCTTGAGTTAAAGGCTTGGAGCAAAGTCAATGTTAGGAATGCTGCTCAGAGGATTAAGGATATTAAGAGACAAATCAATCTAATCCAAGAATCTGGCCGAAATATGGAAAATATTGAAGAAGAACGGAAATTGAAATGTCAGCTGGATGGGCTTTGGAGAAGTGAAGATAAATATTGGGGTCAAAGGGCAAAGGTTGACTGGCTCCGATTCGGAGACAAGAACACCAAGTTTTTTCATGCGTTGATGGTGCAGAGAAGTCAAATAAATAGGATCTCAATGATTCGGATGGCTGACAATACCATGACAAATGATAAGAACATAATCAAAGATCAAGCTATATCATTCTTTAAAGCACTCTTCTCGGCTAGGGATCCGGTGAACTGCTCGGAACTTGTAAGAGAGATCCCGAGCACTGTCTCTATGGAAATTAACGGGGAACTATACAAGTTGGCATTGTTTGGTATGGGAGGGGGAAAGCCCCAGGACCCGATGGCTTCTCATGGCACTTTTACCAAAAATACTGGAATATCGTTAAAGAAGACTTGTGAATAGAAATAAAGTTATTCTTTCAGTCGAATAAAATGCCGAAAAACTGGAATGACACGATGATTTCTTTAATCCCCAAGACCCTAAACCCGCATACCGTCTCACAATTTCGACCTATTAGTTGTTGCAACTTCAAGTACAAGGTCATCTCCAAAATCATGGCATCTCGGCTGAAGATTTGGCTCCCTAGGCTGGTTAATGAACTCCAAAAGGCGTTTATAGGAGGGAGGGCCATCCAAGACAATGTTATTATTATGCATGAAGTCTTACACAACTCTAAAAATTGAAGCAAAGGTACGAATTGGGACATGATTTTGAAGATGGACATGAGGAAAGCATATGATATGGTTGATTGGGGGACACTTGATAACATCCTACAAGCAATGGGATTTTGTCATCAGTGGAGGGCGTGGATTAATGTTTGCATTTGTACCGTCAAATTCTCGATACTAATCAATGGCGAACCAACCAAGTGTTTCTCACCCATGCGGGGCATCAGACAAGGAGACCCAATTTCCCCCTTGTTGTTTGGTCTAATGACTAATGCCTTGTCTACCAACTCATATTCTCTTTGAGGATGACACAATCCTGCTTGGCCAAGCATCAGTTAGGGAATCATCCACAATTCTGGGTATTATCCAAGACTACGGCCGCCTCACAGGTCAAGAAATAAACCCTGATAAATCAGTTGTCACCTTTAGTAAGAACACCCCCCCCCCCCATGTGCTTCAAGATAGAGTTCGAAATGTCCTTGGATTCACAGCGGCTAGAAATTCCAATAGGTATCTGGGAATTCCATATGAATGGAGGAGCACAAAGAAAGATGTTTTCAAGTACCTTTTGCATAAGATGGAAGCTTTATGCGAATCCTGGCAAATCTTGATGCTATCCCACGGGGGAAAGGAGACCCTTCTTAAAGCCATCTTCCAAAGCATCCTTACCTACATCATGTCCTGCTTCTTACTCTCGCAAAAGATGACAAAACAAAAGAACTCAAAACTGAGATGCTTCTTTTTGGGGGGGGATCGAAGATGAAAAGATGTATTCATTGGGCAAAAGGGGATCTTCTCTCGAAACTAAAGAGTGAAGGGGGGGGGGGGGGGGGGGGGTTAGGGTTTAAGGATTTTAGACTCTTTAACTTAGCCTTACTAGCTAAACAAGGGTGGCGAATCCTGAATGGCGAGAACTTGTTGTGGGTGAAGTTTACTTTTCCAACTCTAATTTTTTAGTGCAACTAAAGGAAGTAAACCCTCATGGATTTCGGCGAGCTTGTGCGAAGCTAGGGAGGTCCTCCACATTGGTGCTTTGAAAAACGTAGAGAATGTGAGACTCACAAACATTCAAGAGGATCTATGAATTTTGACGCTCCGGAGTTTACATTATAGAGACGCCAAAGGGACCAGGTGACTGCTTTCGAATGGATTATAGAGAATGGCAAGGAATGAGATGACGCTAAGATTGGGAGAGGAACTACGACTGAAGAATTAACGACAATCAAGTTAAATCTCAATTGGAGAAGAAAGTCAACAAGACATATGGGTTTGGAAGCCTTCCCCGGATGGATGCTTCTCGGTGAGATCCGCCTATCATTCCATTCGATCTAAACTGCAAGGCAGTGGAAACAATGTGACCTCCGGTTCTTAGGGTATGTGGAAATGGTTATGGCACATGAGCCTTCCACCAAAGTTCAAACTCTTCCTTTGGCGATTGATTAATAATGCTCTAGAAACAAAAAGGAACCTTTTCAAACGGCGTAGCTCTCTGGATGCATCGCGTCCGATTTGTGGAAATCAGGCAGAAGGTGTAATCCACTGCTTCTTCCAGTGTGCTCATGTAGACTGGATTTGGAGTGACAGATTGCCAAATACTACTCTATCGGATACAATTGATGGCTTGAGAAGGTGGATGGACTCATTCCGGCAGAATCACGATCAGTCGGTTTTGATTACTTTCATCACCTCCGAATGGTCAGTTTGGAGGACCAGAAATGAATGTGCTTTTAGAGGAAGCAACCATCTTTTTAAACTACCTCCATCCACATTGACCATTTAAGAGACGATTTGCAGGGACTAAGAAGCCCTTTGCAACCCAACATACCAATTATCAAGTTTAACCCTTTGTCTACTATTTTACCTTCTGCTCGTTTTCAACAGGAAATCTTCTGTGACGGCTCGTTCACATAATAGGATCATGTGGCTACATATGGGATCATCATTAAGGATTCCCATGAGAAAGTGTGCAATGGATATTCGGGCCAAGTCATTTGTTCATCTCCAATCATGACGGAGTCTATAGCGCTCCTCAAGGGTTTGGAATTTGCGAAACATTCAGGAATTCGTACGATCATCAAATCAGATTGTCTCACTCTCATCAGAGCTCTCATGGATCACGAAGACTCATGGTCTTGGCAATGCTACGCCTTGATTGGCCGTATGAGAGCAATTCTTTCGCGTAACAATTTTATTTCTTACTCTTTTATCCCTAGGAGGATGAATGAACTGGCTGATCGAATTACAAAACATTATCAGACCAGTTCTGTCCCTCCTAATTGGGTCCAGAATCTTATACAAATTTCATTGTAATGAAATGATTTGGTAACGAATAAAAGTAACAATTTTTTTTTAAAAAAAAGAATTACATGAAGTGTCCCCGAAAACTTTTGAGCACAACCATAGAATTCGCTTACGGATAAATAACAAATAACCGACACATAACAGCTAATAATATAATATTACTTCTAAACGTTAACACCCGTGTTAATCGAGTTTTGTTCCTTAAAAGAAGATTGGTGATTAGTGACTGCACTTAACCATGAAGGTCTAAACTCGATCGTAATCCATGAAAGCAAGAGAACATGAGTCAACATTAACGGCGATTGACGTACTGATTTCTGAAGTTTCACATTGTTGAAATACAGAGAAAACAATCAAGTACATCATCACCTTACCTGCAAATTGTGGTACTCAAAGCAACAAGAATACAATCATAACTTTTCATGACATTTTGAGCTGCGGCAATTATTTCACCTTGTTGTATAATGTAGCCAATATTATATTTTCCAAGACTCCAACAGCCCCTATATTAATCCCCCCAAAAAAAAGACTCCATCAGCCCCTCATTTAAAAAATACCAGAAAGTAAACGGTTCCGGGAAGTCCAAAACAGCATTAAACACAGCAGGATAGATGATTTCACCAAAATCCAAACTACTATTAATAAGAGAGAGAAATAGACAGAGACACACAGAGTATTAACAAAAAAACTCACGTTGCGATCGAGTTCAGTCAGACACATTGCTGTTACCGTCTCTGATTTAAGTTGCCAAACTGCCAACCTTGTTCCTTTCTCATCCTGACACATCAACGAAAAGAGAGAATACCCTTCATTCCACCAAAAGAGGAAGTGAAGGAGAAGAAAGGCGTAGGAAGCTGAAGAAGAAATGGCAGGAGGATCATTTGTTCCGGGTGGGGTGGGAAAGGAGAGGGCACAACAGTACCAAGGAAAAGTGACTAGCTCTGTCATCATTGCTTGTTTTGTTGCTGCAATTGGTGGCTCCCTCTTTGGCTACGATGTTGGCATCTCAGGCAAGTTTCTGTCTTCTTTCTTTCTATTTCTCTTCCGTGAAATTGCAGACCTGGGTCCTTGATTCCTTTCTGTTTAGATATGTAGATAGAACGGAAAGGTAATGATTGTCACATACTGAAGAAATGGGGATATGGATGACTCGCTACCAGTTTTTTAATATGAAAATGACTATGTATTTCAATGATGACGATGAACAGGTGGGGTCACATCCATGGATGGATTTCTGAAGAAGTTCTTCCCTCATGTGTATGAGAAGAAGCAACATGCCCATGAAAACAACTATTGCAAGTTTGATGATCAGGGCCTGGCAACTTTCACTTCTTCTCTTTACCTTGCTGGTCTGGTTGCATCCCTGGTGGCGAGTCCAATAACAAGAGCTCACGGTCGTCGCATCACTATAATCATTGGTGGCTTCAGCTTCTTAATGGGAGCATCGTTGAATGCTGCAGCCGTCCATATAGCAATGCTCCTGCTAGGCCGCATCTTGCTTGGCATCGGCATTGGATTCGGGAATCAGGTTAACTTGCACTTGCACCTGCAGCCAAGTTTTGACTTACTTGACCCATCCATACTGATGTATGTTGTTTGTGTTTCCCCAGGCTGTTCCACTATACCTATCAGAAATGGCACCAACCCATCTCCGAGGAGGACTGAATATGTTGTTTCAGTTGGCGACAACTCTTGGGATCTTCTCAGCAAACATGGTCAACTATGGAACTCAGAAGCTTGAGCCTTGGGGTTGGAGGTTATCATTGGGATTGGCAGCAGTTCCAGCTTTGTTAATGGCAATGGGTGGAATGCTGCTTCCTGAAACACCTAACAGTTTGATTGAAAGAGGGTTAGAAGAGAAAGGAAGGAAGGTACTGGAGAAAATCAGAGGAACAACCAATGTAGAAGCAGAATTCGAGGATATGGTGGATGCAAGTGAGATGGCTAACTCAATCAAACATCCATTCAGAAACATCCTCGAACGAAGGAATAGACCGCAACTGGTTATGGCGATTTGCATGCCAGCATCCCAAATCATGACTGGCATAAACTCAATCCTCTTCTATGCTCCTGTGTTGTTTCAGAGCATGGGTTTTGGGAGAGATGCTTCCCTTTACTCATCAGCCTCAACAGGTTTGGTTCTTTTCCTTTCAACTTTCCTATCTATTGCAGCAGTTGACAAATTGGGGAGAAGACTGCTACTCATCAGTGGTGGAATCATCATGATCACCTGCCAGGTAACAAGAACAAACCTCTGGTCAAAATATATTCTTCAGCAGTATAAATTAATTGCAAAACTGACCGTGGATGTCTTTTTGTTTTGTTTTGTTTTGTTGTGCTTGCTGAACAGGTGATCGTCTCCATAATCCTGGGGCTCAAGTTTGGGAATAACGAGCAGTTGTCAAAAGGGTACTCAGTTTTGGTAGTGGTTGTTATCTGCCTTTTCGTGCTTGGATTCGGGTGGTCATGGGGTCCTCTCGGATGGACTGTTCCCAGTGAGATATTCCCATTGGAGATCCGTTCAGCTGGACAGAGCATTACAGTGTCTGTCAACTTTCTCTTCACATTCATCATAGGCCAATGCTTCCTTTCCATGCTTTGTGCTTTCAAATTCGGCATCTTCCTTTTCTTCGCCGCCTGTGTCACCGTTATGACTGCATTCGTCTACCTATTCCTCCCTGAAACCAAAGGAATCCCCATCGAAGAAACCGTCTTCTTGTGGAGAAGACACTGGTTCTGGAAGAAGATAGTTGGCCAGGAACTAGAATCACATGGAAATCAGATATAACTACTCTGTCCAATAGCTATGGATAACAGGATCAAGTTATATACACAGAACCTTTTATGCTTGTAATTGTACCATTCTACCAGCAGCATTAGTATGTGTTAGCATTATCAGAATTCGTTAGTTGTATTTCAGCAACAACGGTTACTATAGATCTCAGCAACAACAATGTCATGCAAAGAGCATATACGGACTAATTAAACTTCCTCCCTTTGCATCAGACTACACATCAGTAATGACACATACCGAAAGATCGCATCTTTTATTGCATTAGCTGTATATAAGAAAAGGCTATTACATGGATCAAAGCAGAACCACCCACACCCAACAGAGGAACCCCAAATAGACTGAACGTTACAGAGAGCTACGGTTACAGATAGTAATGCCGGAAGACTGCAAATTCCTATACAGTACTATCCTAATCTAATCGACCCAAGAAGCAAGCAGCTAAGTATCTAATCATTCCCCAGGTTCATCTTCCAATTACTCGCATGGCACGTCCCGCTAATTGCTTGAGAGCTTTGATCACAACCTCTTGAAAAAATAAAGGAGAGATCACAAGCCTCTTACTCACCCAAAGCAATCAACAACAACAAAGCATAAAACTAAGAGATCAGTAGGGCACCACCAACCCAACAGCAGAATAGCAGCAACCAACTTGTACATTGTAAAACTTCGATCCTTCATTTCTTCACAAAACAGCCAAACTAAACCAGATTCAGCCCCAGTAATCGCCGGAGGCCAGCCGTGGCATCGGATTTCCTGAGAAAAGCCGGGACCGGAAGCGAGCTTGGAGGCGGCGAGGTGAAAAACGCCGAGCCTGCATACAACATCCCATCCACAACTTTGTTGTTATTAAATTCTTGAGCCCTAACTTCCTTCTGGACTGTCTCAGGATCCGGCCCTAGCCGATCAGTCGATCCCAAACCTAGATCTGACACCACCTTCCCTCCGTTCTTCTTCTTCTTCTTATCTTCCTTCTTCAACTTCAGACCCTCTGCCGCCTGAGGCATCTTCTTTTCCACAGAGTTCAACAACTCCCCACGCTTCAAGATCTTGACCTCGCCCATCACGAGATTGCTACCGGGAAGCTTGGCCACCAGTGGTTGAGATTGAGATCGCGATTGGTTTCGACTATCGGCATCTCTTCGATTACCGGTCGGGTTCCGCTTCCGGCGGCGAGAGTTGGTCGAGTTAGGGTTAGGGTTAGCGATCAGATCTCCTTTAATTCTTCTCGCACTGGATAGGGTATCGCGATGGAACCGATCTTGGAGGCAGTCTCGAGGAGAGAGGATCGCCGTCGCCATTATTGAAATCAGAGATGCAATTGAACTTTGAATGAGAGGATTTGTTAACCATAAATCAAAGGCGGTTAGAGATGGTAGATTGATAAATAAACGAGTTGGGTTGCAGAAGAGATTTAGCCCGTCTGTATTTATAGGCTCGGGAGTGGGGTTCGGTAGTACTTACAACTCCGGGAATATCTGGCCGCTGAAACGTATTGGACAATCTTGAACGTCAATTGTATAGAAAACTACAGGGGTGCCGTGGAGTGTTTGATGAGTGATGACATTCACATTTTCGTGAGATAATATCGGATCTAGTGATGTTTAAATTAAAACCTGTCAAAAGTGTTGATGGTCATTTAATTTGGTTTTTTTTGGTTAAGACATTGGTGATTATATATAAATCAGCAGTAAGACACCGGCACGAGTACAGACGGATAAATATTACATTAAAATTGGAGTATCGAATAGCACATCAGCTCGGTCAACCAATCAACTTTTAAATTCCCATGTCTCGCTTGTTTTGGTAAGCCATCGGCAGCTGCAATAAAGCGTCGATTGCAGCGATGCACATAGATCAGATGAAAAGTACTTAGGAGCTCATGAATTGCAGCCATGACAACACAACACTCCCAAGGACAATCTTCAATCGAAGACTTGTACGTATCTACCACCTCTTTACAGTCAGACCAAACATCTTTCTTCCTTCCTCGCACGAGGCAAGAGTGCACGCAGCAGACACAGCTTTTGCTTCAACAACAATCGGTGTTCTACACAAAAAGCGACCAACCACACCATCAATCACATGACCTTCGGGGTTCACCATAATGACCCCAAGTCCTGCCTTCTCGACGTCTTTAAGAAAAGAACCGTCACACAAGAGTCTTTGTTGAACACTCGACATTAGATCATCTCGTTGTTGGTTGTTTCTATGGATGGTCTCGTCATCTCCATCTCTTCGATGCCTAGTGATAGGTGCAAGATGGTTGTTCCATAAAGCTAGCTCATGGAAGAACCTGCACACAATACCATGGGCCGAGGGGTTATTGCCCTAAAAGATTGATTTGTTCCCGAATTTCCACATCCACCAGCAGCATAAGGCAACCGCAATCACCTTCTCGGTATCCTGCGTCGTTCTGACACGCATAAACCAATCATTGAACTGGTCATTCGGCAAAGCCCGCCTCCAAACCTCACCTGCAAAGCCGCACCTGGAAAAAAAAAATTTCACACGTCTCTTCTTGAACTCCACAGTGCATACACAAGGCATTAGGGGAACATCTCCTCCTTACGAGTATTGAATGAAAAGGATGAAGTGAAGGAAGCAGTAGCAGCTGCTAAGGAAGATGATCACTCAACACCTGCTGAGAATGTTAACGGAGTAAGGAAGGATGACTTCACTAACGGCGTTAAGAAGAGACTAGTCCGTTAAGTGTGTTATGTAAAGCATTGTCTTGAAACGCTGCGTTTATGCTTATCCATTTTCACTGTTTTAGTTACCGTTTTGGTTAAACAGTGTAATCGGTTTTTACCGTTGAGATGAATATAAATAAGAAGCTACTCCATGGCTGCAGAGCAAGCTTGCTCACGCCATTTTCAATCTTCCCTTCTCTGTTTTGATATGGTATCAGAGTGTGTGTCCATCACGTACTAACGATGGTCGATCTCACCTCACCTTCGCAAGGATCTGGAGGTAGAGGACGAGGATCAGCGGGAGTTACCTTCGGGAACTTCCCCAACGAAGATGAAGAAGAAGTTGACGATAATATCAACGTCAGCAGGAATCCACCACTGATTCAGTTTGGTAATCCACTATACCTGAATCCCAATGAAAATCTTTCCCAGTCTATCTCGAATGTTGTGCTTGACGGGACGAACTATCAGATCTGGCATCGATCCTTACATTTTGCACTCAAAACAAAGCATACACTGGGTTTCGTTGATGGTTCTATCGATATACCTGATGCAAATGATGATAGATTCATGTCTTGGGATGCTTGCAATACTCTTGTTTTGTCTTTGGATTCTTAACACATTGGATTCTGACATTAAAAGGAGTGTTATGAATCACGAAATAGCTAAGAATTTGTGGGATGAGTTGAGAACTCGATTTGGAGTTGGAAATGCCATACGTTTGGCTAACTTGCAGGATGAGATCCACGCATGTAAGCAGGGAACTCGCAGTGTGTCTCAACACTATACTGCGATAAAAGGACTGTGGGAGGAATACTCACAATTTTCACCCATAGTTCCATGCTCTTGTGTACCTGGAAACCCTCTGCCATGTCCAGCAGTTGTGGCATTCCAGACAAAGTAGGAGACAGACTATCTGATCAGATTCCTGAGGGGTCTTAATGATGAATATGAAGTTGTGAAGACCCAGTTGCTGATGATGTGCCTGTTGCCTAGTGTGATTGATGCCTACAACAATGCACTACAACATGAAGAGAAATTGAAGGGTCATCTTGGTGTGAAGAAGGGTGAGTCCAATCCTGTGGCTTTTGCAGTGCCAAGCGATGGTGGGAAGAAATTTTGCAGATATTGTAAGAAGGACAATCATCTTATTGAGGATTGTTTCAAGCTCAAGGCTAAGAAGAAGAAGGAGGCTGCAGAGGGCAGGTTTCCTGCCAAACCTGGTGCTGGAGCACCCTTTGCAGGTTCTGCATCTCAAAGTGAGGAGGTTGAGTCAAATGGATCATCCTCAAGGGACTCCAGTGTAGTAGAGGCATCAGTAGGTTTCACCAATGCTGAGATGCAGCAACTGAAATTGCTGCTACAATCCAATGGAGGAAGTTCATCCCCTGGGAATTCTCACCGTGCATTTGCAGTTTCCCAACATCAACCTGAAAGTTCTCACTATGCAGGTACATATGCATTAAATTCTATTTCCAAACCACATGGCGATAACTATTGGATCGTGGATACTGGAGCATCAGACCACATTGCTTGTTCTTTACTGCATTTTGTTGAGTCTCATGTTGCCACAAATGTGTTTGTTTACCTGCCAAACTCCACAAAAGTCCATGTTAGTCATATAGGCACTGTTCGTCTTTCTTCTAGTCTCATCCTCACACATGTTCTCTGTGTGCCTAGCTTTGCCTTTAACTTAATTTATGTCAGCAAGTTGACCAGTGGCCATAATATTTCCTTGATTTTTCGTTTTGAATCTTGTTCCATTCAGGACCATACTTCCATGACGACTCTTGGTTTAGCTAACCAGATTCGAGGTCTATATCAACTTCTTCCTTCCCAAGTTCCTTCTCATAGTCCCACTGTGGCCGTCACCTACAATTTCCAGCCCCAACCTATCCAATTGTGGCACTGGCGCCTTGGTCATCCTAGCTACTCTCGCATTAAGTCTTTAGATTCATGTAATACTGGTTCTGTTAAGGAAATAATAAAGCATTGTGAGACTTGCCACTTTGCTAAACACAAGAGACTTCCTTTTATTCACAGTGAGAAACGAGCTAGTAAAGCTTTTGAGTTGATTCATGTTGACATTTGGGGTCCTTTGTCTATTAAATCACATGATGGTTTTGCATATTTTCTTACTGTGGTGGATGATTTTTCCCGCGGAGTGTGGTTGTATTTGCTGAAGCACAAATCTGAGGCGAGAAATAGATTGGAGGATTTCTGCCAATTTGTGAACAATCAGTTTGAACGTCTAGTACGTGTCATTCGTAGTGATCAAGGTGCAGAGTTCCACATGGTGGACTACTATGCCAAGCATGGTATTTTACATGAAATGAGTTGTGTTGTTACTCCAGAGCAGAATGCTCGGGTTGAGAGGAAACACCAGGATATATTGAATGTAGCACGTGCATTGAAGTTTCAATCTGGTCTTCCCTTGTTCTTTTGGAGTGATTTTGTAGTTCATGCTGTCCATTTGTTGAATAGATTGCCTAGCACAGCTATCAACAACAAAACACCCTATGAGTTACTCTATGGTACTGCTCCTGGCCTTGATCATTTGCGAGTTTTTGGGTGTCTTGCGTATGCAGCAACACTGTCCCATAACAGGACTAAGTTCCAGTCTAGGGCAAGACAGTGTGTGTTCCTTGGGCATCCAGTTGGTATTAAGGGTTACAAGCTCTATGACCTCCACTCTCATCACTTCTTTGTTTCTAGAGATGTTAGGTTCCATGAAACTATTTTACCTTTCCAACCTACATCTCCTGACCTTCCAAACACTGCTGAGATCCCTCCTGCAGAGTTTGAGGAGGGCCAGTCACCACCAGAACCACCAGATCTTTCTCCTTCTATCTCACCTACATATCCAGATATACAACCATCACCACCTCAACCATCCCAGTTCACATCAGTGCCACCTCTTTTCCCAACCAACATACTACCCAACAACACACCCCATTCAAAGTCCTATGCAGACACACCACCAGAATTCTCCTTTGAACCAGAACCAGAATTAGATCCAAATCTTCCTCCTGAACCAGAACCAGAACCAATGCCTAGATGTTCCAATCGAATAAAAACCTTACCCACCTACCTTCATGATTTTCATCTCAATGCTGCTTCTGTATCTCATTATGCTAAACACCCTATTTCATAACACATTACCTATGACAATCTTTCCCCAGCATATAGAGCTTTTGCCCTTAATATCATCACTCAAAAGGAACCTGACACCTATTATGAAGCTGTCAAGGAACCATGTTGGGACCTGGCTACAAAGGAGGAGTTGGGAGCCTTGCAGGAAAATCAGACTTGGGACATTGTCCCTAAGCCTTTTGGCCAGAAGGTCGTTGGTAGCAAGTGGGTATTCAAAATAAAATACAAACCAGATGGGGCATTAGAACGTTATAAGGCAAGGCTTGTAGCGAAGGGTTATACTCAGACGTATGGAGTTGATTTCCTGGACACATTTTCTCCTGTGGCCAAAATAAACACTGTGAAGACGCTACTTGTAGTAGCAGTAGTGAGGAATTGGGAACTTCATCAGATGGATGTGTCCAATGCCTTTTGCATGGAGATTTAGAGGAGGATGTGTATATGGAGATTCCGTTAGGACTGGAGGCACCACCTGGATCTGTTTGCAAGCTTAGAAAGTCCATGTATGGACTCAAGCAAGCAAGCAGACAGTGGTTCGCTAAGTTGACTGCTGTTTTGCTTCAGAATGGCTTCACTCAGTCTGCCTCAGATCACTCCCTTTTCCTTAAGCACACTGAGAGTAGTACCACATCTCTTTTAGTCTATGTAGATGACATCATTCTTGCAGGAGATGATGTGCAGGAACTGGAGAGAGTGAAATCATTTCTTAAATTGCAGTTCAAGATCAAGGATTTGGGAGATTTGAAGTATTTCCTTGGTCTGGAAGTTGCTCGTTCTGATAAAGGAATCACAGTTTCACAAAGGAAGTACTGTTTTGAGCTTTTAAAGGATACAGGATATCTTGAGGCCAAACCGTCACACACTCCCATGGACTTTAGCTCTAAGCTATCAGCCAGTCAGGGAGTCAGCTTATCAGAACCAGAAGTGTATAGAAGGCTGGTACGGAGGTTGCATTATCTGACTATTACACGACCAGATATAGCCTTCCCTGTACAACAGCTGAGTCAATATCAATCACAACCTACTGATGTGCATCTCCAAGCAGCTTATAGGGTGTTGAGATACCTCAAGTTGGCACCAGCTCAAGGTTTATTTTACTTAGCATATAATGAACTCGTGCTTTCTGGTTACAGTGACTCAGATTGGGCCTCCTATCCAGATACTAGACGTTCTGTTACTGGATATTGCACGTTTCTGGGGAATGCAAACCTCACATGGAAGTCCAAGAAGCAGAGCACTGTGTCTAGATCCTCATCAGAGGCTGAGTACAGGGCCCTTGCTCACTTGTCATGTGAGATTGACTGGTTGAAGTTACTGCTGTCAGAATTGAGAGTGTTCATTTCTACTCCAGTAGCAATCTACTGCAACAATCGATCTGCTATACACATAGCAGAAAACCATGTCTTTCACGAAAGAATGAAACATATTGAGATTGATTGTCATGTTGTCAGAGATCGTGTGAAGTGTGGATTGCTAAAGCTGTTTCATGTTGGAACTGAGTTCCATCCGGCTGATTTGTTCACGAAAGGAATGCATCGTGTTCGACTAAGGTTCTTGATTGCCAAGTTGGGAGTTATTGACATATACTCCTCAACTTGTGGGGGAATATTGAATGAAAAGGATGAAGTGAAGGAAGCAGTAGCAGCTGCTAAGGAAGATGATCACTCAGCACCTGCTGAGAATGTTAACGGAGTAAGGAAGGATGACTTCACTAACGGCGTTAAGAAGAGACTAGTCCGTTAAGTGTGTTATGTAAAGCGTTGTCTTGAAACGCTGCGTTTAGGCTTATCCATTTTCACTATTTTAGTTACCGTTTTGGTTAAACAGTATAATCGGTTTTTACCGTTGAGATGAATATAAATAAGAAGCTACTCTATGGCTGCAGAGCAAGCTTGCTCACGCCATTTTCAATCTTCCCTTCTCTGTTTTGATAACGAGATTCACTTTTGTAGATAGTTTACCGCACACGCTTTCCACAGGAAAAAATTAATTTTTGGCGGGAGAGAGAGTTTCCATAGCCATTTCCACTCTTGATTCCGGACATTCGCCGCATCTCCATTCATACCTTGAGGCCCATGCTTCCGCATTCGGTAGCACGACTTAACTGTGAACTTGCCTTTATGATCAAAGTGCCAAATCCATCGATCTGTACACAAGCTTGGCCCCAAAGGAATCTTAATTATCTCTTTAACTGTATGCGTAGGAAAAATCTGTCTCGACATAGTCACGTTCCACATCATTTGAGGCTGAAGGATGCAATCGCTGATCTTGTAATTCATCATAGGAGGCGGCTGACAATGGAAACCAGTAGCGTCTGGAAACCAGGCCTCGTCAATCCATGTACTCTCACCATTCCCCATATTCTTCAGCAAGCCTTCGATCAACACATCCCTGCCAGCCATGATGCTTGACCAAATCCATGACGGCCTATAATGTCTACAAGCATCAAGAAACTCCTTCTTCGGGAAATACAGAGCTTTGAGAACCCAAACCCACATCGCTTAGGGTTGTTGGATAATCTTCCATCCCAATTTGGCAAGGAAGGAGAGATTAAATTCTTTGAAGCTTCGAAAACCCAGCCCTCCCTCGCGTTTTAACGATGTGAGGCTCTCTTGATTACACTAACGAATGGAGCACCTCCCACCATCACCAGACCACCAGAATCTCGCCACCAACGCATCCATATTCTTGAGAAGGCCATCTAGGAGATTGAAGTAGGAGAAAACAAATGAAGGGATCACTTGTTGAATTGATTTTTCCAACGTTTCTCTACCCCTCTGCGACAGAAGAAGACTCTTCCAAGATCCAGCTCTCTTCATAAGCCTAGCCAAGATGAAGTGAAAAGTATCTACTTTTGATCTTCCCCATTCAGCTAAAAAACTAAGCTATTTCCCAAACCTACTTTATGATTGACCTAGAGAATATCAGCTACAACCACTTTGACATCTTTCAAAGTATTCTTGGAGAAGAACATCGATAATTTTTCCTCTGTAATCTTCTGGCTCGACAAGGCATTATAGACAGCCAAAATCCTCTTAACTTGCATCGCTTCCATTGTTGTAGCACGACCAACTGCGACCGTATCATCAGCAAATAAAACATGGGTGAGCACCAGCATTGCCTCAGAGCTTGATCCCCTTCATTAACCCACAACTAACCTCCTTGTGGAAGAGAAATGACAAAGCATTTGAAACTATAATCAACAAGAAAGGGGAAAGTGGATAACCTTGTCGAATTCCCCTCGACGGCTTGAAGTAATTCGTAGCAATACCATTAACCATGACAGCAAACTGATACCGTAGTGACAATAGCCTGAATCCATCTAATCCAAGTTTGAGAAAATCCCATCTGATATAGAATGACAAAAAGGAAGTCCCATGAAACTCTATCATATGCCTTCATCACGTCAACCTTGAGGAGGAAATCAAAAGTATTCCCTTTGCTTCGGTGCTTCAACTTATGGATGGTTTCATGAACAATGATCACACTATCTTGGATGGACCGATTCCCCATAAAAGCAGCCTAGAGCTCCAAAATCATACTCGACATAAAGGGTTTAAAAGGAGTGGCCAACACTTTGGAGATAATCTTAGCTCTGAAATTCGCCACACTAATTGGCCAGTCCTGATAAATATATTATGGATGATGGATTTTAGGAATCAACGCAATGTGAGTTCGATTCCAATCTTTAGGGAAGATGGCCGTGTGAAAGAACTCCTTAATCTCCTTGCATAAATCCCCTTTAACCAGATCCAAATGCTTCTGAAAAAAGCATCCTGAACAACCATCTGAACCCGATGATTTCATAGTCCCAAGCTGGAATGTTGCAGCCTTGATCTCATGTTCACTAACATCACAACACATCACATGATTCATCTCCACTGAAATCATGGACATGACCTCCTTCATAATCGAGTAATCCACAACAGAAATGAGGTCTTTAAAGAGGGAGTGGAAGGACATTGCTATATGACTCCTCAGAACTGCTGGTTCATCAATCCACACCCCATCATCACCTTTAAGCTTCAAGATTTGATTTTTCCGTCTTCTTTGGATAGTAGACCTATGAAAAAAACTTGTGTTCTTATCTCCTAATTTGAGCCAATTCACAAAAGCTCCTTGTGCCCAAAACTCCTCCTGAATCTTCCAGCTCCTCACAAGCTCTTTCTCGACCTCCAGCTATCTTTGCAGCAGCACACTCACATCAGTAGGTAAAACGGTCAGCCCTTCAAGTTCATTGTTAAGTTCCTAAATCTTGACTCTCCCCATTGTCTCCTTCTTCCACGTTGTTAACTTTGAAGAGCATAATTTCAAGATCTTGACCTCGCCCATCACGAGATTGCTACCGGGAAGCTTGCCCACCAGTGGTTAAAAGTACATAGACGGGCCACTACACTACAAGAAAATGATAGTGTAACCGCACATATTTAACGGCAGATTCAAAACCGCCTTTAGTTTAACAATACATTTTAAAAATCCGTTGTTAGAATGAATATTTAACAATGAATACTGAACCGCCGTTAGATAAACAACGGATTTTTGAAATCCACTATTAGGCTGTCCGAAATTTCAAAATTTCAGTCGCTCTTTCTTTCCCTCCTCCCCAAATTTTCAAATTTCATTCCCTCTTTCCCAAATTTTCAAATTTCATTTCCTCTTTTCCATCTCCTCTATCTATATCCTCAATCTGTGAGGCTGGAACGCAACGACTGATTTAGTAGATTTAGTGGCAGCACTAGAAGGCTAAGAAGGGCCTATCCCTCTGAACCCTATTGGTCTCCTCCATATATCTTCTCCATCTCCTTCAAATTTTTAAATTTTCTGTTCTCTCCATCTCCTTCATATCTTAATTTTCAAATTTATTTCTCTTTTTTTCTTCCCTTCCAATTCTCTTCCCTTTAAAAAAAATGAAAAAGAACGAAGATAAAGAAAGAAGATGAATATTCAATGAAGAAAAAGACGAAGAAGAACAAAAGGAAACAAAAGGATAAGAGATGAAGAAGATGAAGATGATGATTGAGATGAAGAAGATGGATAAGAAAAAGAAGATGAAGATTTTTTTAAGAAGAGAAAGAGAAGAAGAAGAAGAAGAAAAAGAAGACGATGAAGAAGATGAAAGTAATGATTGAGAAGGACAAAGAAGAAGAAGAAAATAAAAAAATTACTAGAGAACGAAATAGAACCAAAAACGAAGAACGAAGAACCAAAAACGAAGAACGAAGAACGAAGATTGAAGAACGACGAACGAAGAACGTAGAAACCCAGCTGGGTTTCTGCATTTTTTTATTACAGAATGAAAAGTTTAACGGCGGATTTTATGTGTTGTTAGGTTTAATAGCGGATAGAAATTCGTCGTTCGCTTATTTACCATTACTTACCTTAACAGCGGATTTCTATCCGCCGTTAGGATTTCTTCAGCGGACTATCCGCTATTAAAATAGATAAAAAACCACTGTTTAACATGTCATTTTTGTAGTGCTAGAAACCTAATTTATAACTATTAGCAATTTCCCCTAGCTGGACTGCGTGATGAAGTCAAGGTTGTGCGTCGCAGCATGCACTATGTGGCGCAGTCTAACTAACCTCCAATGACTAATTTTTATTGATCGTTTATCAACCACAAAACCATCTAAATGGCCAACAATAGACCATAGCTGTCAAGCTCAGACTATAAGTTTGACATGGACTTATAAACAATTCAAAAGCTAGATCGTTGACCACAAATCATTAATTATAGACATTTGTAATTTCTTATTTATTTTTCTATTGCTCCTTTTCCTTTAATTGAGTATCCTAATAGACATAGAAATAAATGATTGAATCCAAAAAAAGAAAGGTAAGCAAACAAAAAGTCTCAAAATCGTTTTACATCATTAAATTTTATTTTTCATTAATTCTTTTTACCAACCAAAAGTAAACTATAGTTGTTGATTGTAGTTTTAATTGTTGAGAATGGATCACTCTGATACTTTTTCATTTGTGTAATATTTAATCATTTTAAATTTAGATGACGATAGTCAAATCTATCATTGGTATTGTACATCATGTTTATCTCCATCAATTTTGCTAAAGAGGGTACCTCAAAATTAGGATTGCGAACAACATGTTGTCCATAGAATGGAAACTCAGTACGTAGATCATGCGGGAAGAACTCAACTGCAAGCTAATAGATATTATCCGTATTGAATGACCTAAAAGAATCTCTAACATCCAATGTAACACCCAATTGAAGTAACTGAATTGTTGTCTCATTGAACCTTCAGTTTAGTTCATTCAATTGATAATCTATCCATTGATTGAAGTACTCAAAATGGTACAAGTGCTCTAAGGGCATCTGCTTCATACCACAACGATCCAACGTATTCAAGTTATGTATATTTGTGTCATGCTTTAAACAAAAAGACTTTACCTCTTCAAGTAATGTTTCCATGCATCCTTCCTCTCTTTATATCTGTAGAAGACCTTTCAAAGTTGAAACCATCCCAACTGCTTCCAAGATGTCAACAGATTCCTTTGTAAGGCTTGAGAAAAAGCCATATTTTCCACCATAATCTTCCCCATCATGTGCAAGCAAAAAACAAACTTAAATGTAGTAATCTCCTCGAGAGCACCTTTAGCTTCAGCTTTATTTGGGTGTGACAGGCTATTCTTACTAACCTCTTCAAGCACTTCACATGTAGCATCAGACATCTTTATCATACTATCAATCGTAAAGAAATGAGAGCTATAACGAGTAGTACTTGCACGTTGCAAAGTTGTACTCTGATTAGCTCCCTTTCTTGTTTCAAGCTGGCCTCTTTCCACCATTTTCTCAGTGTCTCTTCTATGTGTCTCTAGCAACTCTGTATTATGCTTGGGAGATGATTTGACAAAGTTGATAATCTTATCCAATAATGAAAAGAATTTCCATATTGGACCATAATCCTTTGTTGCAACTATTAAGGTTAGTTGTAATATGTAAGCAAAGTAATGGATAAAATAGGCATATGGAAACTCTTGTAAGAACAAAACCTTCAATTCGTAATACACTCCTGACATATTACTAGCATTATCGTATCCTTGGCCTCTTATTTTGTGAATCTAAAGATTGTACTCAGAGAGCAAATCACACACAACCTTCTTTAGTGTTGCTAAAGTAGTATTAGCAGCACTCGTGATGGAGAAGAAGCGCTCTGTTAGAATGCCAGCCAAGTTAACAAACCTAAGTATGATAGTCATATACTCTCGTCCAGACTGATCTTACGCCTCATCAACAAGAAATGAGAAACAAGCATCTCCAACTTCTTCCCTTATTGTATGATGCACTCGGTTTGATATGATTCCCAATAACTTTTTATGTATGCTAGGAGCCATATACTTAGCATTTCTAGGGGCATTTTGCATAACAACTGCTTTCATATCTTCCCTCCATTATGTTAGAAATTCAAGCCATTCAATTAGATTTCCACGATTCGGAGAACTTTCAGACTCATCGTGACCTCTAAATGGAGATCCCTGTAATGCTAAATGTTTCACAATCATGATGGTTATCGATAGTCACAACTGATGTTTGGAAACTTCTTCTCGACTAACTCTCTCCATCACTCTATCAACATGAGCAAAAGGAACACTTAGACAACTGACACATGCAACAGCTTTATTATGTCGTGAAGAGGAAGACATACACAATCCTTTCCTCTATGGACCCTCTTCCAATTAAAGAATCCCTCATTCACTAAGGAAAAATTAGACTTTCCATAAATAAGGTAGCATGAAAAGCAATAAGGTCTATGAGTTGTTGGAGAGTACTCTAACCAAGAATATATATTGTACCAACTTCCTTGACAATGACGTGAGTGCTTGTCTGGATATTCTTGAAGTTTATACTCCTCTTTAGATAGGTTTGGATGATATCATCCCTTACTTCGAGAGGTCACTCACATTTTTTAATCCTTTTGCTAGGATTTCTTTCAACTTCATTAACTGAAGATGGAACATTGACATGCAAAGTGGGAGTTGGAGCTATATATTCTATGACAATATTACTTTGATTGTTTACTACTATATATTAGCACAAAGTATGACATTAAGAATCTCGTCTTTAGTTTCTTCTTTTGTGGCTCCTGTGAAGTCATTGGAGCCACAATCTACACATGCTCAGTGACATACTAACATTTATTATCAAACCTAGGGATAAACAATATATAAATTTGAATTCTTGGACACTTCTAAATTCTATCCAAAAGTATGACAACTTTCTTTAAATATTAATTTTTGAATTCCAATATATTCCACATTTTGGACCATAACCGAAGGATTTATCCGACAACTCGAAGAACTACTAAAAAGCCAAATCGAGGTGGACATCATCAATAAACGTGTAGAAATACACTATCTCTATCCCTTTATTTTTTGGTTCTCTGTGTTGTGTCTTTTAATTAAATTTCACTTCAGTATGTTGTGTGTTGCAATTACTTTTCACTTAATGTACATTTGCTATGGTTTAAGCCCGTATGTAATCCATGTATGTTTTTAATGTAATGTGAGTGTTTATTTAAACTATTATGGTTTTATCACTTCATTATGATTTTATCACTTCATATACACTACCTCTATCCCTATGCTTTTATTTAAATTGTTACAGAAACATAAACTTGAGTTGAAACAAGTGGAACCAAATGGTACAGTCATGCTTCAATCATAATAGTAGTTCATCATGTAATCATAATACAATCATACTACAATCATAACTGGAGAAGTACAAAGTACACAAAATATAACATAATCTACTCACGACCTCCTCTCTCTAGTGAAATGCTACGAGATGGTCTCTGGTGTCACACATAGTTTGTCAAGGGTTCTGTCCCAACCCAGCTAGTCGACGGTCCCTCGAAGGTACTGTATATATGATCGTCACCCTGTCTGACAATCTGCTCATCGGGAGTCCTCGTCTCAAATTGAGTGTCCGGGTGGTATGTTTGTTGGACCCACTGTGTGTGAGGTGTTGGCTCCATCATGGGGCATCGGGGGACCCACTGCTGTGACTGAGCAGGCTGCTGGCCCCACTGCTATGATTGAGAACCCTGCTCCCTGTGTTGCGAATGCGTCTCCGGCTCATACTGCTGTATGGGTGGGTGCTGCTAGGAGCAGAAAACGGGCAAGTCGGGGTTGTACGATCAGAGAAAAACTATGCCTCGTGGACCCTCTGGCATCGTGTGCTTCTCGTCGAAGGGACAACCGCCTGACTGTGTGGCTAAACGTTATACGGGTCGTACAGAGGGTAGATCTGTGTCGTGGGGGCCATCTGTAGGTGATTCCTCGGGTTGTCAAGCCTACGCTCCATGCCTCCGGTCGCGTGCATCAACATATACACTCTCGAACCAACTTAGTGCCCTTTTTGTCGAGCTTCTCCAGTGAATCTACCCTAACAGATAGGTTCTCCAACCCATCAATCTACTAATTGGAAGAGTGATTGAGTACATACAATAGACTGCTATACTGTCTCACGTCTCGAAGTCCACCGGCGAGTATACTGATGGTACCACACCATGTACTCATCATGGAAGTGTCACCTCTCCAGATCGTCGATAAATGCACTGGCCGCCACGTGGTCTGATCTACTCTCCCACTGGCCAAGGTACTGCTCCACCCTCGTCTCCCAAGCGTGCTCGTTCCTTTGTGTCAATCCGAGCAAGAACATGACCTCGCCCTCCAACATGTCAACGGTGGGGATCGGCTAGGCTATCCTAAACTGTTTGAGTACACGGCTTGGTCGATGCCACGAGATGCTGTGGGGAGAAAATAGTGGGACAACAATGCAATGTGCCTCAGTAGAGAAAGGCAATTTCTGACATCCGTAGTAAGGGACCCACTGAAAGACAAGATAGAATCGTAAATTTTGAATAAAAAATAGAGTGATGCACTAGCTTTTACCGCGAATGGTGTGCCCTCATCAAAAAAAATATGTACTATGGGAGCAAGAGATGTTGACTCCTATCGTGCATCCAGTTCTTCCACTGATATAGGCGGGTACAGCCCACAAGGCCCGAAGTTTCTGGTCCTCAAAGTCTATCCTCGTGCAATCGCTGTCCTATGGTCGGGAACCTCTCTAATGCCCATGTAATGAACAACATGGTCCAAAACACCTATGTCACCAACACTCTTCGCAGCTGAAGACTTCAACCTGAAAGCTGAACGGTCGAGCTCCCAATACAACCAAGACAAAACCGTTGCCCCCCCCCAAGCGAACGACCTCTCTTTCCACAAAACTAACAACTATGACAGGTGAATATATGCATCCAACCTATCCGCGAACAGGAACGCCCTTATGCACGCCAGATAGTATGCTCGTGCATACTGTCCAAGTGTACATCCATCATTGACTGGAATATTCTCCGGCTTCTTGAACGTGGAGCACAACCACCCAATCCTCACTCGGGTGTCCTGTAAGACATCCTTCGCCATCGGCCTTACTCCCAAAACCTCCTCGACTAAGTCTAGCATCTGTGACCCTGAACGATCGATAGGTTAGTAGACCGCATCGCCATCCACCGGTAGATTTATCAGCATTGTCACATCCTCTGGAGTCAACGTGCAATCCCCATGATACATGTGGAAAGTGTTCGTCTCTAGCTTCCACCTCTCCACCAATGCCATGATAAGATGTGGATCCGGTGCAAGGGTCTCGAGATCAATAATCGGTAGGAGTTCGGTGGCCCAAGAAATGGCGGAAGTTAACATGGTATGGGGAAATGTAATGCGTCCTACGACACTATTAGGTAACGCTAGATTCCTATTCGATGTTATACAATAGTCACTAAGTAAGTACTAATAAATAATGAATCTAAAATACTAGGCCTTTATTAATAATATCTACCATAATATTAGGCAATTACCATAACATTAAGCATATAAAATTACTAATATTTCCTAAGATTAGGCATATGCAATGACCAATATTTTCTATCATTAGACATTTATTAAAATTATCTTAACATAATACAAGGCAAATATTAATATTATTAAATACTAGGTCATTATTAATATTCTCTAATATTATTTAACATTGGGTCATTATTAATCATATCAACATCATTATCAAAAATTTCCCCGGCTCGGTGTCGGTTGCGGTCACCCCAAAGTAGTTCTCTATCGATTGGCTCGATGTTGACGCACGGAGGTGGTGGTCCATACAAATAATCCATCCTACAACAAAATAAAATATTAGTACACAAAAAAAATTGAAAATTATAAATTAAAAAAATTACTAATATTACCAACTAGTTGCTTGCGGAATAAGAATTTGGTTGTTAGTATCGAAAAACCGAAGAAGGAAGAAGAAGAATTAGTGACTTGGTGAGAAATGAAGGAGATGGGTATTTATAGATCTGGAGGAGGCCTACTACAACCCGTGACGCATCCTATGATGTGTGTCGCGCTGTAGAAAGCTTCCAGCGGCTATATTCTAACGGTCATAATGGCCAAATTGTGTAATTAAGGTTTCCACTTGACTGTCTACGTAATTTCTGATTAAATCATGCCTACAAAAAAATTTCCGATTAACAATTGGGCTTGACTTAAGTTACTTTATTATTAGATTAATGGGCTTAAATTATGAGGTGGTCGTTTCGCCTTAAATGATCAGTGTAATTTATATTTGTGTTACCTGAAATGTATTATAGTTTTTGGTTTTAAATTCGATTTAAAATTATTATTAATATATATCGAATACTGATCTGAAATTATGATTAATATATGTCAAGACTTGAGAATTGAGTCAAAACAATATAACAATGAGCCGGATCTAAAATTGCCCTGAGAAGGACTCGTAAGAATCATAAACATATACCTGAATTTACGGTTCATGGCCGAAATTACCCTAAGTCGTGCCTCTCCCTGGCACCCCCTTTATCTGCCCCTGTCTGTAGCTCCAGAACACCGACTTGGACAGCTTTCGTGCCTCCCCACCAACCATAATGTCATCCAATCGAAACTCAACTTGCGTTCTAAGATTCTAAAGTTGCACCTCGTTAATGAAATCTGGAAGCAAGTTGTAGGACTCCTCCCAGTTTCCATAAGCACGTTCCACTGCTCGCTGCTTCCCGTACCAAGCTTTGCTATATGAGATTTGTTGTTGGAACGTTTTCGCAGTCTCTTTTTGCACTATTGCAACCTTGAAGCCGGGGCAAACTCATCAAATGCATGATAGCATCATCAATAAAATTAACGTCTAGTTGCTTCACAGTCCACCACCCATCGTCTGCCTTGCTCGTTACACGTACTCTCCAAGTGCAATCTATTTCTTTGACCTGAACACACCTCGCCTCCAACTCCCAAGTCTTTGTGCCGCTGAACTTGACTGGCCGATGATGGACCAACAACCAGTTCTTGATAGCAAGACTTGCTTCCTCCTTAGTATGAAAACGTTGACAGGTGTAAAAATTGTCACGGACGCTGTCGAACGGCATAATATACCTAAGGACGCCGTACTGGTACACAGACATTGCCCTGCCAATATCATCCCCCAGATTAGTATACAGCCGCTACGGAGTGTACTCTCTAGGAGGGCCTCAGACTCCTCCCAATGGGACGTCATTGGCATCTTCTCCCTCTGGCTCCATCGCCCCAATATGGGCACCATAATCGTCGTTGCTCGATTCCACATTGTCGCTTGGTGGTACGTTTTCGGCCTCGTTGCCAACTACATCCTCTTCTAGTTCCCCTTCGCCAAAATGTGAGGGTTGTCCGGTGTTGTATGCACCAAACTGATCAGAGAACGCCACACTTGGAGCTTGATCATCCAACTCTGAATCGCCTCCGGTATCCATATCGAAATCAAAGTACAGCTCTGGGTTGTTGCATGCTTTGTACTTGTTGACAATGTCGTGTACAAAACTCAAACCGTCGTCGTCCTCACATCGCTGCTGGTAGTAACCCATAATAACATTACCGACCATTATTGGTTGCAGGTAGTGTATGGAACAGCAGACCACGTCAACTGGGATCTGCAGCATGGATCGGAGTACCCGAATTGCTACTTCAAAGGTCGGTGTTCTTCTCATCGTCACCCGCTTATATTGGCCACCATTGTAATTGAGTTCGATATTTTCATTGGAAAAGGTCAACCCCCATCGGAGCGTGAATGTGAACATAGCCATGATTGATAGTGAAATGAAGAGACGTAAATAATGAAGGAATGGAACAATGAAGATGAAAGACAAGGACAAAGGAGGTTCGGCATCAAGGGAGTTCTTAAGCCCTTGATATGCACTTATATACGATGTCGGTGCAAAAAAATAGCCATTGACGCCCCTTGCACAGCGCGGCGCTAATTGGGTAGCGTCACGGTGTGCAAGTCTTGCTCCAATAGCTAGTTTGTAACAGACTATTTTAATTTATTATTTCTTTTAAAAACGCCATTGCCACCTCATCCAGCGAGTTTAAGACAAAAATTTATAACTATTTATATTTTTAAAATTATAACCAGTTATATTTTGATAATTAGTCATAATTAATACTGGTTCTAATCAGTAATATAATTAGTTATAATCCCTAATTATAACCAGTTATATATTTTCAATTATAACTAGTTATATTTTTATAACTCGTCATTATTATAACCAGTTATAATCACTAATTATAACTAGTTATATTCTAATTATAATTTGTTACAAAATATAATTGGTTATAAAATAAAAATAACTAATTATAATCTTAAATAACTTAGAATAATGCCAAATAAATAGTTTGTAAATGCTCGAGTCTATTTGTACAAAATGGAAAAGTATATGAGTCATCGATTTTAACATTGGAAAAGTTAAAGACTATGTTGTTAGTTAATAGAAGTACATGATTGATTATGTAGTATTTGAAATCTCACGGCCATGATTGACATTTGTCACTCCATCTTCTTCAAAATTAGAACAAAGGATTTATATTTGCCCCTACTAACCCGCGTCTCCAACCTACACATCGATTGTCGTGACTTCTCAGGATCAACATATTGTATGGTCGATCGGGTGGGACTATGCAGGAATTATGTTTGAAGAGGAATATATTACTGGGAGCTACTCAGTATGATTTTTTGATTTGTCCGAGAGGCAGCTTCAGAGCAAAGGCTTTCGCGGGCTTGCAATTGAAGAACAAGATCTCTCTCATCTAGTCACCTGACCTCTGATTTGTCTTCTCCGCCGGCCTCTGTGAGTCTCCCTCATCCGTCCCTTACAAGCCGACTTCAGTCGGAGGTCACGACAATTGTTGTTGATTGAGATTATCATTGTTGTGAGATCTCCTTTATCGTCGTCCCTGTAAAGGCAATCTGTACCAAACTGACAACGAGATTCGTTGCAGAGAATCAATTATAAAGCTGAGAATCAGCCATGATCTTAGCAACTAACAACAGAAAAGTGATCCACGAAAAACTGAACACACATGACCAGTTAGTAAACAAATAGAACTTCAGGACTAAACTAGCAACAACAAAGAAACTTAAGTGCTGGTGCAAAACACACAGCTTTAGCAAAACGCACAGCTTTATTAACTTCAACATGTCCTCCCCTGAACTGGAACGAGCCCAGATTATTTCTAGTTCACCTTCAGCTTCATTCTTCATACTTGGGTACCATCTACAAGGCCAAGCCTGTCATGCAGCATCTGAAACGAATCCAACTTAAGAGGCTTGGTCATGATGTCAGCCACCTGATCATGTGTTCCACAGTGTTTGAGTTCAATTACTCCTTTTTCACAAAATCTCTCAGAAAATGAAATCGCACATCGATATGTTTGCTCCTTCCATGAAGCACAGGATTCTTTGAAAGTTTGATTGTTGAGCTATTATCACAGAACATTGTGGTTGCTCCTTGGACACTCTCCTCCCATCCCATCTGCACTAGGATCCTTCGAAGCCAGACACATTGTGTCGCACAATAAGCTGCAGCCACGAACTCTACTTCAGTGGTAGACAAGGTTACCACTGGCTGCTTCTTTGATGACCATGAAACAGCCCCTCCTGCAAGAAAGAACACGTATCCACTCATACTTTTCCTATCATCAATATCACCTGCATAGTCACTATCAGTATAGCCACACAGACTATTCTGATCTCCCTTCTTGAAGTACCAGATTCCATGACTCATGCTACCCTTGAGATATCTCAATATCCTTTTTGCTACAAGCAAATGCTGTCTTGTAGGTGCATCCATGTATCTGCTGAGTAAACACACAGAGTACATTATATCAGGTCGCGTAGCAGTCATATAAAGTAGACTTCCAATCAACTTCTTGTACTCAGTGGAGTTTACTTGAACCCCATCTCCATCTTTTGACATTTTTACTCCAGGTACTATGGGATTCTTCACCATATTGCACTCCAATAGGCTGAATTTTTATGTTGGGCAATAAAGATACCAGCAGCAGTCTGAGTTACCTCAACTCCCAGAAAATACTTCATCTTGCCAAGGTCAGTCATCTCAAACTCAGCCTTCATATCTTCCTTGAACTTAGTGATCATGATTGTGCTGTTGCTAGTGTATATTAGGCCGTCAACATATAGACTCACCATAAGAAACTTCTCCTCTGACCTTTTCATGAACAATGTGTGCTCATACTCACACATTGTGAAGCCACAATTCAGGAAATAAGCTTCAATCCTGATGTACCAGGCTCGAGGAGCCCGTTTCAATCCATACAACGCCCTTTTAAGCTTATAGACCTTGCTTTCCTCCCCAGCAACCACAAACCCTGGAGGTTGTTCAACATACACATCCTCGAGAAATTCACCATATAAGAACGCACTTTTGACATCCAGTTGATAAACTATGAGTCCATGATGAGCAGCCAATGCCAAGAAAGTTCTAATTGTGTCCCACCTTGCAACAGGTGCAAAGACCTCAGTATAATCCACTCCATGCTGCTTAGCATAACCTTTTGCAACTAAACGAGCCTTGAACTTGTCTACAGACCCGTCCTCCTTGTATTTTGTTCTGAACATCCACTTAACTCCAATAACTGAGGCTGTTGCTGGAAGCGCAGTCAGAAACTAGGTTTGGTTTCTGGTAATTGCATCAATTTCTTGTGTCATTTCTTCCCTCCATTTTTCTTCTATGGCAGCCTCCTCAAAGGTTTGAGGGTCACCATTCATCGCCATCATGACACACATATCAGCTGAGGTGAACCCGCAATCATAGTCCTCTAGATAAGGTGGTGGTCTTCTGATTCTGGGAGCAAGAGCACTTCATATTGCCTCAGGCTGTACATTTCCTTATGCACTCTCTTCTTCCTCAGCATGTGGAATTGTAGCATTTTCAGTTCCATTTTGCTCAATTTCTTCATTTTCATCTGTGTCTGTCCACACATCTTCATCTCCATCCCAGACAATTTTAGTAAGAATTGGCTGAGTAGATGACTCCCAACTCCATCCTTCCTGTTCATTAAACACCACATCTCTACTGATAACCACCTTTCTAGTATGAGGGTTGTAGAGTTTGTAGGCTTTAGATTCCTGAGAAATGCCAAGGAAGTGACATTTCTCACTCTTACTGTCCAGTTTTTTTCTCTTGTGATCATGGATGTGGATATATCCAGTGCAACCAAACACTCTGAAATGATCCACAGAAGGTGGCTTTCCTGTCCATAACTCTTGTGGTGTCTTTCCCTTGTTGGCAGATGTTGGACTCCTGTTTGAGATGTGAGAAGACCACTCCACTGCTTATGGCTAGAAAGTTGCAGGTACCCTTGTGTCTGCTAGTGCACACCTGACCATATTCATAATGGTCCTGTTCTTCCTCTCCGCAACTCCATTCTGTTGAGGTATAAAGGCAGCAGTAAGCTGTCTCCATATTCCAGCTTCTTCACAGAACACCTTAAACTCTGTGAGCAGGAACTCACCACCCCTATTTGTTCTAAGACAGACCAGTGCCTCCCTAGCTTCTTTTCCAACTTGTACTTTGAATTTTCTGAAGCAATGTAGGGCTTCTGACTTTGCAACCAAGAAATAAACCCAAAGCTTTCGTGAGAAATCATCGGTGAGGGTAAAAATATAACGCTTACCACCGTTTGATGCTGGTGTGATAGGACCACACAAGTCTGCATGAATTAGTTCCAACTTGTGTGTAGCTCTCCAGTTACTTCCTTTTGGAAAAGTCTTTCTATGCTGCTTTCCTATCAAACAGACATCACACACCTTCAGATTTCCACTCAGATCTGGAAGGCCTTGTACTAATCCTTTTCTCTACAGTTCCTGCAAGCTTTTGTGGTTCAAATGACCAAATCGTCGATGCCACAATTCCATACTGGTTTCTTTGATCTCAGCATCTGCTTGTAAGCATTGTTATTTAGGCTTCTGCTTGCCATCCTTGTATTCTGCATGAAGTACAAATATACGATTGGTCTTCATAGTGGTTTCCAGCAGCATTCCCCTTTGTTCATGAAAGATTTGACAAATATTCCTTCTAATGACAAAGGACAGGTTTTTCTCTTACAGCTGCCCTATACTCAGTAGATTGGTCTGCAGTTTTGGTACGTAGAACACATCCTGAATGACTAAGGATAGCTGGCCAACCAAAAGCCTGATGCTCCCTTTTCCTGCAACATCGAGCTTGGTCCCATTTCCCAATTTCACACTGCTTGTGACAGTTGTATCCATATCCAGAAACCAAGCCTGGTCATCACTCATGTGATTGCTACAGTCTGAATCCAAAAACCACCATCTAGCCATCTTATTTGTGTGGTTTTCATCCAACAAGGCCATCAAGAGAACATCATCCTTCATATCTAGGTGAGCAGATGATTGATTGGACTGACTGGATCCAGCATTCATGCTTGAACCTCCATACTGATAATTTTGAGCAGAATTCCAGTTTCCTTGGTTTGTCCAGTGAGCTTGCTGATGATTCCACTCAGGACATTCAGCCATATAATGCCCCATTTTATGACACTTGAAGCATTCAACAGAGGCACGATTCCAGCCTCTTCCACGATTTCTACCAAATGACCCCCCTCTGTGAAAGCCTCTTCCTCTTGAATAGCCAATCTGATTATGACTCACCTTCCGTGCTTGATCTTCTTCTACTTGATGTTTTGAAAACTTCTGTTCATGAACAAGTAGAGAGCTCTGTAGTTCATCAACAGTCAGATCCTCAAGATCCTTGGACTCCTCTATTGAACAAACTATGTAATTAAACCTTTCTATCAGTGTTCTCAAAATCTTCTCCACTATCTTCTCATCATCCATTTTCTCCCCACAGTTCCTCATAGCATTTGCAACCACCATGACTCTTCCAAAGTAGTCATTCACGCTCTCCCCCTCCTTCATCTCGAGAATTTCAAAGTTTCTTCTCAAGGCTTGCAGCTGTGACTTCTGCACCCTTGCATTACCCTGGCACTTCATCTTCATTAAAAGCCAGAGTTCCCTGGCTGTAGTTTTGTTGGTTATCGTCTTTAGAATACTCTTGTCGATAGAACTGAATAGGTAGTTCTTCGCTTTGAGATCTTTAAGACGAGTAGCGTCCACCACAGCACGTTGAGCAGTGCTTAGAACCATTCCTTCTGATGGTTCTGTAAAACCCTCCTCAACCACAGTCCAGTATTCTTTGGACCTCAGTAGATTCTCCATCAGCAAGCTCCAATGCTCATAATCTCCATCAAACTTGGGAATTCCTACTGCAGCAAAAAATTTCGCTCATGTTTCCTTCACTCTTTTCACTCAACTCCTGGTTCTGCAGTACACTCAACACTTACTTCTCTCTCAATTGTTTCGAATGGTTACAGTTTGTTGTATGCTCTGATACCACATGTAAAGGCAATCTGTACCAAACTGACAACGAGATTCGTTGCAGAGAATCAATTATAAAGCTGAGAATCAGCCATGATCTTAGCAACTAACAACAGAAAAGTGATCCACGACTAACTGAACACATAGGACCAGTTTGTAAACAAATAGAACTTCAGGACTAAACTAGCAACAACAAAGAAACTTAAGTGCTGGTGCAAAACGCACAACTTTAGCAAAACGCACGGCTTTATTAACTTCCTTTCACTACACCGACGAAAAATGGATTTCGAGTCCGAGATCTCCTCGCCTCCTCCAGTAAGTACATCCGTCGTGATTCATAGAACCCGTCTCCGTTATATATGTGCCGAACGAGGAACGATAGTTGGCGTAGAGAGAGACAGAAAAAAACTAATAGAAATATAAAACTAATTTATTAATAAAATAAATGTGAATTCGTAAACTACCCTTCTCATGAAATCCTAGAACTATAGTCCTAGATTCTAAACCGATCTCGAGCCGCAGAAAACAGCGTCAAATCGTCTTATACTGAATTTTGTCAATGCTAAATTGTGCTGAATTTTTTAGCAGAGGGACATTTCGGTAAATTTAGACATTCCTATTAATAACTTAGAGGTAGACGTTGGTATTAACAAGTTAGATGTAGGTATTAGGAACTTAAACGTAAAGTAGATATGTATGCTCGATGAAACCATAAGGTAGATATAAGAGGAGGGGAAACGTAGCTATTAGCCAATTAGACGTTGCTATGAAGGGAATTCAGACGTAGTTATCACCAACTTAGAGTTAGCTATTAGCTACTTGCATGTAGACGTAGTTATTAGTAGCGTAAAGGTAATTATTATCTAGTTAGACGTATTTATTAACAACTTAAACATAATGTGGGTATAAGGGGAAAGATTTTTATTAGCAACTTAGACGTAGGTATTAACAACTTAGATGTATGCGTGGTCGAGGAAAACACAAGGTAGATATAAGGAGATGAAGTATAGTTATTGAGGGAATTGAGATGTAGATATTAGCAACTTGGAAATAGTTATTTAGCAAGTTTGATATAGTTATTAGCAACTTTGATATAGTTATTGACAACTAATGTATAACATAGTTATTCGAAACTATAGATTGTTATTAGCAACAAAGACGTCGTTAGTGCAAGAGTATGCAAATCAGATTTGGAATGAAGAAGTTATGTTTGAAATAAGGTAAAAATTTTTTTTTAAAATTATCGAAGTTAAATCAATATTGGTCTCGTTACATTATTTTTTGAATGGCGGATATTTCTATATAAATAATATAAAAATTAAACTTAAATTAAAAAAGTTATGTATGTTAGTTTTAAAAAAATAATTTTTTTTTTAAATATCCAAACTGCGCCGGTCAAATATGGATCTTTCGATTAAAAAAATTGAAAAATAAACGATCCGAAGTCTACTTTCAGCACATGACGCGCTCTCGAAAACTGCCACCAAATTCGTTTCCGAGCGTATTAAATATTCTCCGATCGTCGCCCACCGAGCCGCCACCACTTGTCGGAATTATAGACAACCACCAACCAGAGCGACCATAAGACTCTCCCAAATTTTGTATCCTTCTTTTCTCTTTCCTATCTCTCTCGTCCCTCCATTCCCTTCCTCTCTATCTCTCTCTCCATTGCTCTTCTGAGAAAGGGAGGGGAAGAAAAAAGAAACGGAAATACAAATCAAAGGAGAAAATCTGTAACCCTAGTTATGAGAAGATTGTGATCATCTGAGGATTGCCGAATCGCATTGAGATAACCGTGGGACTAGGAAGAACAAAATGGAGGGGCCGGCCATCACGGAGACAGAGGTGACGGTGAGGAAGGTGCGAGGAGTGAGCATTGGATCGGAGAAGGAGATGTTCGATGGCGCCAGCAGCAGCGTAAGTGGAAGCAGTGGAAAGGGCGAGGATAAAGGTGCTTTCGAATATTTCGGCTGGATTTATCATTTGGGCACCAATACGATTGGCCACGATTACTGCCATTTGAGGTTCTTGTTCATCAGAGGCAAATATGTGGAGATGTACAAGCGCGATCCTCACGAGAATCCTGGCATTGTACGTTCTCTATCTCTTTCATTCTCTTTTTAAATTCCATTCTGATTTCCTTTTTGACTTCCTATTTGTTGCCTACTGTGATCATTCATTAACCGTATGTCTCTTATGGGGATTATTGATCTATTTGTTTAATCATATGATCCATCTTTTCTTTACAAGCGTTCCTTTTCTTAATTTTATGTTAGTTACTAATATATGCCACACCGGAGGGTTGAAGGAAACAGTTTTCGGGCATTTTCTCTAACTGGTTCAAGTTAGCAGATCATCTCGAATACGTAGAACTCAAAAGTGTTTTTACATCTCATTAGCAGAGAGGCAGCTGCGTCCTTCTCCTTGACCCTCAAAGGGTTGAACTTTAAGAGATCAAATGTAGATACCTGGTCAATAAGCTCAACAATGCGCTAATGTTTTTTTTTTTGTATCACTTTCCTTGTTATTCAGTATCACAATGTTGAGTTGAGATTGAATTAGATGGGTTTATTACCAAATGGACTTGCAGATAGTGATGGTCAGATGATTTCATTAGTGCCGTAACAATTTTGCAATTTTTTTTATGATAACAATTTTGCATTTTTGCAAACTCTGTATTTCCTTTTTACGTGTTTCACAAGCTTGCTTACCTAGTCTTCTTAGGAAAGAGCCACAAATGGTAGGTTTGCAATTTGTCTGTAGGTTTGTGCAAATTCTTATCAATTGGTTAATTTGCTTCGCCTGCTGGAACTTGCATTTTTGTGAAATTGCATATTGATATATGTGGTGTTCAGTGTATGTTTCCAGACCATACTAAGCTGGTATATAAGTGTGATGATAAAATCTTTTTGTTTGTCTCAGAAGCCCATTCGCAGGGGCATAGTAGGACCAACATTGATGGTCGAGGAGCTAGGTCGTCGGAAGGTTAATCACGGGGTATGCCTCTCTAATATCTCTTTCTAGATATTGGGGGGGCTTTGACCACCCGAGGGGAAGATATCATGTTTTATCTTATTTACTCACAACCTTTCAACTCTTTCTTTTCATTTTGTAGGATGTATATGTCATACGCTTCTACAGCCGATTGGATGAGACAAAGAAAGGAGAGGTAAATTGCGGCTTCATTATTTTATTTGGAACTTCTGATACAAATATGACACTAGTTCTTGTGGTCAGTAATGGATGCTGGTAATGTGCGCCAAAAGGTTAAGGCATCTCATTAGAATGTGTCATCATGTTCACAATTATTTATCTGGTTATTTTTGGCTTGCATGTAAACCTAGTTTGTTTTTGAATTCGTAGGCGTTGATATATTTATCTAACTTGTTACGGATGCCAATACCAAGTTACGACTGACTACTTGTTTTGATTAAAGATTGCTTGTGCTACAGCTGGAGAAGCTCGAAAATGGATGGAAGCATTCGATCTTGCAAAACAACAGGTAGTAGGAAACTCAATGTGGATCGTGACTGATGTTTTCATTTTGCTTGTAGAACTTAATTTACATTTGATACCCATATCAATGCGTCTTTTGAGGTCTGCTTTCTTGAAATCAAGTTATTATGTGTGGCACTTTGTACAGATTGAGTTTCTACTATTAAGAACTTATTACTCTGTTTCTTACAATTACTTACGCAAATTTGAAATTTTCTGGAACATTCTCATGGTTATCATGTACATAATTTTCACTCACAGGCTGAACTTGAGCTTTCATCGGGTCGGGGTCACAGAAGCAGGCTAAGCATTGAAAATGAGTATGATTATTTTCTTGAGAATTGCTGCACAAATCTTATGCAATTGTGGTCACTGACATAGACAACTGAATGTTAGATTTTTTTTCCCACCATATCTTTAGGGACATCCATTCCAATAGGAACTGGACATGTCATTGTTATCTTATATCTTGTTATTTCTCTTCTTGTGGAAGAATCAATCTAGAAAGTCATCGGCCAAAAATGAGGCGTTATGCACATGGATTAAAAAGGCTTATCAGAATAGGTCAAGGTAAGAGATTCTCCTCTTTGTGCTGTTTAGAAAAAAATGAAAGAAAGGGGAGTGGTAGGGAGAGGAAAGGGAGTTGAGCGGGGTGTGAAGGTTACAATGAGTGAAAACTGCAGACTGATCTTGTTTCTTGACAGTTGAGATGTAGGAAAGACAGATTGTGGATTTCTCTTTACATTAGACTCTAGAGTTTTTGTATTCTATTGAAATCGGCATATGGATTGTGGATTTGGTTAAGCACTTCTGTTTGTATGAATATTACATAAAGAAGAGACGATTTTTGTTTCATACAATGAGAGGAACTTGGGTTTTGCTTGAGTAGTGGCACCATGCATGCACGTAAAGGGTTTCCTTTTATATTGGCAGTATTGTGAAGGTCTTTAAAACTGTGATTTTGTGTTTTTTGAAGGTCCAGAAACATTATTGCGGCAAGCCTCAAATTTGGTTTCAAATTCTAAGTCGGATGGATTTTTCGAAGCTGAGAGCGAGGATGTAATTGATATACACCAGTGGAGATGTGTTCGCACAATAAATGGTGATCCACTGTTTTCTATGCATCTAGATGACCTTTCTTAGTTCTCGTATCACTCATATTCTAGTAACTAATTCATGAATCTCCTTTGGATTGAGTACATCGTATTTTCTTTTGACTGCTTGATTAGTGATTACCCTTCTTAATTTATTTCAGGGGTTCGAATCTTTGAAGATGTGTCTTGTGCCAAGGTATTTTCCGTTCTCTCCATGAGGATGCTGTATATCTGTATCTTTGAGTGTTCATATTGCTACAAAAGGTTAGCTTCAGTATACGTGAACGTCTATTCCAACTAAACTTTCCAATGGTGGATCATAATACAACTTCATCAATAATTATCGTCAAGGATGGATAGCCTTCTTTTCCCTTTAAGCTTGATGAGCTTCCTTTTGATGGAATTTCTTGTTCATTTCTCCAACTTGGCTGGCATGTAACTGAGACAAAAAATGTGAACTCCAGAATTGTGACACGTGTGAATAATCTACTCATACAAGGATTACTGATTTTTTTTGTCAAATATTTAAGTACTTTGGCTTATTTTTAGCTTCATTGTTCTGTATTGCGGTTGAAAATTTACTTGATAGTTGTTGGCTAGGGAAATTTGATTATTGTAATGCAGGAAATAACAAGTTTTATGTATCCCATGACATGTTGTGTCTGTTTGACGATATAATTTGTTTAGCACTTGTCTCTTCTGCTCCGCCTTCTCCTTTCACTATTACCTTTCTTAGTTGAGTATGTGAATTTCTTTTTTGCCATAATAGAGTGATAAGGGTACTCTCGTGAAAGCAGTGGGTGTTGTTGATGCGAGTGCTGATACTGTTTTTGAGGTGTTCTTAAACCTTGATCAACAACAAAGATACGAGTAAGTTTCATGATTTTTATTCTGGAGATCCTGGTTTTAACTAACTATAAGGTTAAAAAATCTCTCTAATACTTGTTACAGATGGGACACATTGACAGGAGACTTGGAGCTCTTAGATTCCTATGATGGGCATTATGATGTGTTGTATGGCACTTATGATCCCAAATATCTTACACGGTAATTGCTATTCTAGGTTCCAAATGCTTTCTTTTAGGTCTACACATAGTTTATCGTTGAGGTATTCAACAATTTTTCCGACTGCATTCTCTTGTTTCCATTTTTGATTGCATACCATGTATTTTCGACAAACGTCTCTTGGATTATTCGACCAAGAGGAGCTGAATGTGGAGATTGATGTCAGGTATAGTACCTTTGTCTTCATCTTTGATCCCGAAAGCAGTTTGGAGCAAAGAGTCTGGGAGTGCCATGTTATGCTAATGGTTATTTACTATTTAGATATCAGTTACTTCTGTCTCCAACCTAAATGGTTACTATTGAATAAAGGATAATAATCCGAATAGGATATTCTGTGTGTTTTCCGTGTATGGTAGGGAGTAGTACTTAACCTCCTAGTTTGTAGCTAGCCTGATTTGTAAGTTAAGGTAGCTAATTATGTGGACTCCTACTTAATACTTATGATTGAAGTCCTAAATTCCTTTCTATAGATATGGGTGATGATAGGAATCTGTAACGTCCTGATCTAGGGTCCGACGATAGAGAAGAGAAGGGAGTAAGATGAGAAGAGTAGGGGGTGAGGGAAAATTGGTAGAGAAAGAGATAAGCAAAAGCTTGTTGATTCATTAATTGAATTTTGCAAAGCTGCAGCTCAGCTGAAATACAGAGGCAGCTGTACGATCCGTTGGTACAGTGAAAACGACAAAAATGGTTAAGGGACTGAATAAATGCGTCCCCCCAGATAATAACAAACTGGTATCTACTAATTAAAAAGATAACTATTGGTACCTAAACATTACATTCCCTCCTCCTCAAATTCGGCTTGCGCTTCAGGCATCCTTAAATTCTGGAAACTGGTCCTTGAATGGATGCCAATATTCCCAGCTTGCATCTGCTTCATTTTGATATGGCCATTGAACTAAGACTTGTGTAATTGCTTGCTTTCCTTTGTTAATAAACCTTCAGGCTAAGACAACAAGTGGTACCTGCTTCATAATCCCCTGTCCATCCAACTCTGGCAAGTTGGTGCTTGCTACAGCTCGATCTCCCACAACCTTCTTCAAGAGTGACACATGGAACACCGGATGAACACTAGCAGATGTTGGAAGTTCAAGTTCATAAGCAACTACTACGATTTTCCTCAGGATTTTGAATGGACCTATAGAACCTGGGAGCGAATTTGGGATTCTTCCTTTGTGCCACTGACTACTGTTTTTAGGGGTGGAGTTTGAGATAGACCTTGTCTCCCTCCATGAATCTTCTCTCAGCCCTGTGCTTATCTGCTTGTTGTTTTTGACGATTTTGAACTTTGGCCAAGCTATCCCTCAGTTGCCCCACTATCAAGTGCTGGTATTGCAACTTATCCTTCACAACTACAATGGAAGTAGCCAAGGGATTCTGCAGATCAAACTGGCTAGGAGGATAGCCATAAAGTGCTTCAAAAGGTGTCAATTTCAAGTTGTGTAATTGGTGTTATACCACCACTCAGCTAAGGATAGTCACTGCTGCCACTTGATAGGGGAGTTAGTCACCATACATTTCAGATAGTCCTCCAAGCATCTATTGAGCCTCTCCATTGGCCCATCCGTTTGAGGATGGTAGGCTTTAGAATACAACCGCTTAGCTCCCTGCAATTTAAACATTTCCTTCCAAAATGCACTGGTGGATATCGTATCTCTGTCAGAAACTATGGTTTCTGGCATTCCGTGACGTTTGAAAATGTTTTCTATGAACACTTGAGCCACTGTTACTGTTGTGCATGGGTGACTAATGGGTGGGGTATGAAGTGACCTTATTTAGTGAAGCGATCCACCACCACCAGTATAGCCTCCTTGTTCCCTGATTTTGACAATCCTATTATGAAATACAATGAAATATGCTTCTAAGCCCGTTTTATAATTGGTAAGGGTTGAAGTAACCCTGGATAAGGCACATTCTCTGCCTTGCATTATTGATAGATTTGACATTTGGAAACCCATTCAAGCACCATTGTTTTCAGCTTAGGCTAATAGAAATACCTTTTGATCCTCTGGTATGTGGCTTGACCTCCAGAATGCCCTCCAACTGGTGAATCATGGAACAGATTCAAGAGTTGGTTCCTGAGATAACCTCCATTGCCAATGCATATCCGTCCCTTATATCTCAACAACCCTTCCTTATAAGAATAGAGTGAAGGACCCCCTCTTATGACTGCCTACTCAGTGATTAATTTCTGAATCTCCCATATAGCTATCTTCGATGTTGAGCATCCATAGGCAGTGTTGCTAATATGCTTACACAAGAATACTTCTTCAAACTTACTTAGAAATCCAGTTCAAGGAGCTTAACCAACCCTTTCTTCTGGATGTTGGTGTGTATCTTCTACTCTAGCAGGTGCTTCAAGCTCTCGTGGTCTGTGACTATTGTGAAGGGTCTCCCATCCAAATAGTGTCCACCTGTTTACTGCCAAAATCAAAGCCAAGTATTCCTTTTCATAAGTTAGGAAATTGAAACAACAATCTTCTATCTCAAACAAGGAGAGATGAGGACTAATGAGTACTATAATGAATTGTGTCTACTATGGCTGCAACTTCACCTCTACAAATCTTTGGAATGGTCAACTCCTGAAGATGCCGAGAGGAGGGCTATTGAAAAGAAGCATATCACCTGGATGCAGATAAGAGAGGGGTTATTCAACCAAGACCTTCCCTGACCTCGAGGAGGATGTAGCGGCGGTTCGTAGAGAAGAAACACGGTTCCATGTTATGCTCTCTGAGACTATAGGGAGCTCATTCGAAGGGGGCTGTCCGGATGGCAGATAATACTGGAACAACAATCCTTCACATTAAGAATTCCAGTAACAAGAAACCTGCAAGTACATCTAACCCTACGGTTTCCTATGAATATTGTGGAAAACTGTGGCACACCAGACTTGAGTGTTGGGATCTCAATGGCAGCCGACCTAAGGACTAGAAACCTTGATTGGAAGAAGAGCAGCTGCTCATGCTAATAATGTTACGACTCGATCTACCTCATCAGAAGATGATACATAGTTCACCGAAAGGTAGATGGAGGTCATTTAGAAGATGATGTGCCATGTCCTAAGTTGAGCCAATCCACCACCAACTCAGGCTCTGAAACCTTTGCTAGCCTATTTGCAATAGGTATGAACACTAGTGTTTATTCTGTCCAAACTACTCATTCTTTACTGAATTACGGAGCAATCGTACCATGATTGGGTCTTGGAGTTTCATACATGATCTACAACCATACCCCATTTCAGAGGGGTTCGTCTGGCTAATGGTGGGAAATGACATCGTTGATCATGTTGAAATTAGTCAACAGGATCACATTGATAACGATCAACTAGGCAGAAACCGACATGAATGGAAGGTGTACATCAGGAGGAAGGGGGGTAATCCCACTATAACACTTGGTTTCATCAGAGGAGAATACAAAGGATATATAAGTTACTGCCATAGCAAAACCTGGGCCTGCATGCCCTATATTAGATAGGGACGTTGACATCCCTATTGCCATTATGAAAGGTGTTCGAAGCTCGACACAACACCCCATTGTTAAAAGTGTTGGGTGTGAAGGGTTAAGTAAGGACTATCGAGGATTCATCTCTACCCTTGATAGCATTGAAGTTCCAAAGAAAATCCATGAAGAATTCCTTCCTCAATGGACATCCCTATAGCCATTATGAAAGGTGTTCGAAGCTGGACACAACACCCCATTGTTAAAAGTGTTGGGTGTGAAGGGTTAAGCAAGGACTATCGGGGATTCATCTCTACCCTTGATAGCATTGAAGTTCCAAAGAAAATTCATGAACAATTCCTTCCTCAATGGCGAATTAATTGACGAAGCATATATGAATCCTCCTCCCGAGATCGGTGAGCAGACAAGTCATAAGGTGTGCATACTACTTAATTGAGGAAGCATATATGAATCAGCCTCTCAGAATTCGTGAGCAGACAAGTAAGGTGTGCAGACTAAGAAAAACCATATATGAATTAAAACTTTGTCCCAAAGCTTAGTTTGACAGATTCACTACGGCCGTCAAAGAAGAAGGATACTATCAATGTCAAATTGACCACGCTCTATTTGCCAAACATAGTCAATCTAGAAAGAGAGCTATCTTGACAGTGTATGTTGATGATATAATCATCATAGGGGGTAATGAAGAAATGTTAGGATTGAAGAAGAGGTTTGCAATTGAATTTGAGCTGAAGGTTTTTAGGAAGCTGACATACTTGGAATGGAAGTAGACTGTTCTGACAACGGCATACTTACGTCTAAGCGAAAGTACGTTCTTTACTTGTTGAAAGAGACTAGCATGATGAGCTGCAAGCCTATTTGACACTCTGTTACGACCCCTAACAAGCCTCAAAGGCGTGAGGAAAATATACCATGTGGTGACAAAGGGATGTATGTGTGTATAGTAGGAAAGTTCATCTACTTGGCTCATACTAGATTGGATATAGTCTATACCGTGGCTATTGTAAGTCAACAGATTCATGATCTCAACGAAGATCACAATGGGATGGTTACTCAAATCCTCAGGTACCTTAAAAAATCAACTGGAACGGGACTTCTCTGCAATAAATCAGCTCAACGAGACATTACTATATACATAGATGCGAATTGGGCTATTGAGTTCACAATAAGACGATCTACAACTAGCTACTGCACATATGTCTGTGGAAATCTGTTACTTGGAGGAGCAAGAAACAAGATGTGATTGCCTGCAATCGTGCCGAAGCTGAGTATCGTGATGTTTGCTGGTGCATTAAGGTGGGTGTGTGGATCAAGAGAGTGCTAAATCAGCTTTAAATAATGATGGAGGTTCCTACAAAAATGTTGTGCGATAGTCTAGCTACAATCAACATTGTAAAGAACCCTATACATCATGTTCGAAGGAAACGGTTGAAATTGATATTCACTTTATTACAGAGGAAGTCGCAAGTGGTGCAATGTACCTAGAGTATATCTCATCAAGGCATCAACCAACAGATGTGTTCACTAAAGCCTTGTCAAGAGACATGTTTGATAGACATCTCAACAAGCTTGGGAACATCTACATCGCCAAGCTTGTAGGCAAGAAGTGTTGAATGAAGGAGAATAATCTGAATAGGATATTACATGCTTTTTTGCTTATGGTTAGGAGTCGTACTTAACCTCCTAGTTTCTAGCTAGCCTGATTAGTAAGTTAAGATAGCTAATAATAAGTAGGAGTCTCTAATTTCTTTGTATAAATATGGGTGATGCTAATAACCCTAAAGTAATAAGTTGGGACATAATTCCTCTCAATTATTCTTCTTCTCTAAGCTTAATAGTAACACACCTGGGTGGTGAATTCTTAGAACTTTCTCTAGATAGGATGCTGCCAGATTCTATCTTTAGAAAAGGCTATTGTTCTGAGTTTTAAGTTGTTGTTTTTCGAACAACCATTATGCTGTTACAGCCATAATTACTGTAATAATGAGATTATTTTGCTTTATGTCCCTATGCTTCCGCTCCTAAATTTGAAGCTTGCACTTGCAATAATGTCTTATGCGCCTATTATTTATTTGAAATCTATCAGCTTTATATGTAATAGTACTTAGTGCGAAGCTGATTTCATTCAGTCTGTATTTGGTAGGTGGAAATCCAATAGAGATTTTGTCTTCTCGAGGCAATGGTTCCGTGGACAAGATGGAACATACAGTAAGCATTTGCAATCATCATATTGTTTGTAGAAATTTGCATGGCCAGACTCTTATGTCATCAGAAATGTGCTCCTCCTAATCGAGCGCCATCTGGTAGCTGTCTGTATTCTTTTTCTCCGTATGACTTTTGACAAGTGACGGGAGTATGTCTAATTTCATATATGCATGTTGAGATATTTTCTTATGATCTGTGCATGAGCTAGTTGTGTGGATTTAATGTTTGGCATATTGTACTTCTACATCTTTGCCTGATGGGTAACTGGCTGCTTCATTTTGGCACTGATTTTTGCAGCAATCCTGCTTTTTCCTGCTGTACATAAGAAGCGACTTCCACGATCGGGATATCGGCGGACAAAAATAATCCGTAAGAGAGCGTTTTTAATATGGAATAGCCACACTTCCACTTATTTTTAACTTACTACCGTACTAACCATATTGGCCACGGATTGGCGAGAAACGAAGATTATAGATTAGATTACCTAGGAAAAACATTTTACCTTTTATATTTTTAATCTGGAAGTATAAGTTGAACGAGATATATATTGTGCGTTGCGCTCTGGTAAAATAATCAGTGAGTTATGGTTCCACAATATATACTGCTGTTTATCCTTGGATTTCATATAACTAAATCACATGCCTCTTCATTAACTAGCTTTCTATCCTTTTTTATGTTGGTTGCAACTTTTAGCTTCCAGTTGGGAGATAAGGAATTTGAGTCCGTCAACTGGTTCTAACACAGCAAGATGTCTAGTGAGCCAAATGCTAGAGATGAATCAAGTTGGTTGGTGTAGATGGAAACAGAATCGGCGCAGCGATTTTGAAAAAACTGCTCCTTATGCTATGTTGACACAGGTGGCAGGTTTGTTGCCTTGTTTCTTTCTCAAGGAAGTTTAATTGGAATATGGCCCATGTTCTTGAGTTGATTTCTGAACTTCGTCACATGGTTACTTTCCTCCAATACAAACCTGTTTAATGTGCCTTAAACTTGTTTTCTGGTAATTTTTATATTTAAACTTATTTTCTGGTAATTTTTATATTATATAAGCTTGGTCAAACGAACTTACCTTATTTTCTCTTGTTGATTGTGTACTGTTAAAAGTGAACCTTGATAATAAAAATGCTGTTTGATATTCCTGAATGAGAAGTTAAGTCAATCTGCGAATTTTTTTTTCAAATTATTTAGAAAGCGTCAAGAGTGGCAGTTTTATGGTCCCAATAATTGTTGGTGGTCAGGTTTGAAAGAATATATCGGAGCGAGTCCCGCCTTGAGAGTTGAATCTTCCACAACAGTTGTTCGCTCAAAAAGCTTGATGGGCTCCATTGACTTCGATGCCGCAGAAGTCAATGATGAGTTTTATGATGCAACTGATGGAGAATCATCATCGGATGAAGAGGAAGGTGATAGTGATGGTTCACATGCTAACAAGGTTCTCTTTATGGACTCTTACTTTTATCACTTCTCTTTGTTGATGGATGCAAGCCTATGAATAAAATGAAATTGACTTGGGATCTAATAAACCGTTATTGAACAGAATGGTAGGGTGAAACTAAAAAATGTTTCATGGGCCATTGCCGGTTTAGCATCGAAGAAAACTTCAGGTACTTGTTGTGGAAACTTCTATTTCATCCGATGTAAAACTTTTCGTGACAATCCTGCAACTCGAAAAAATATTTTCTTGTGATCTCATTATATATTATCTCAGTTAGTTGAAACTTGCTTTGAATTTCCTACGTAATAAAATCTTTGTCTAGCTGGCTACTTTTCGTTTGACATTAAAGGGAGAGTTTTATAACAATGGAATCTCAGAAGCATGTTGTTCATTGTATGTTTCTGTTTAATGTCATGGTCATTTGGGAGTAATTATAGCTGTCGCTATAGGCCGTAGTCTTGTGTATTGGTTTTCTGTTCACAACCTTACTAATGAAACACTTTGAAACAGCTCCAGATGCAAATGACACTTTAGATCCTAATGTGCCTCCAATTAGTATAGAATCAAATGAATTCAATGGCTCCCTTCACAAAGGAAAGGATGAAAAGGATTCAAACTGTTGGACTTCTCCAGATGGATCAGGATTTAAGATCAGAGGAAGAACTTATCTCAAAGACAACTCTAAGGTTTCTTTTTGGATTTTTTTGTTGTGGAACATGTTTTATGAGATGCGCTTTAATCATCAATGTCAATTGAACTGTTGGACTTTTTCACTGCATAAAGGGGGTTGTTTCATTTTCAGTTTTCAGTATGTCTCGTTACCTATGATGTCACCTGAACCCTTTTTAAGATAGTTTATGCAATTATTTTAAACTGGTTTCCACTACACATTACCTATCTCAATGTATTATGGTCATTGATTGGTTGTATTATGAACTAGGAAAGATATTAGGGAGAGAGGGATAGGAAGACTGATGACGATTATTAGGACTACAATGGCCGATAGGGGGTATATATATCCGAGATAGACATAGACTCCTACCATAAGTAGGAGTCCTTAATAAGGTAGTTTCTTCCGATACAAGAAACTAATTAATTAATATATCCTAATAATATTAGATCTACCTAATTAGGGTTTATTCCTACAGGTTGGTACTTTCTAATGTCCTGATTCCTGGGATTGAGCTTTCTGGGTTTTGAAATATATTTCTTCATATATTTTTTGATGGACGAATTACCAAATTTAATTTTGTCACCCATTCTGTAGTCTTGTTGCCGTCCTGTTTTGTTTTCTCAGATGTTTGACTATCAGTTTTTCATTTCAAGTTTTTATGTCTATACTCATTCTCTTATACATTCAGGTGGTTGGTGGAGATCCCCTTCTAGAGCTCATAGCAGTTGATTGGTTCAAAGTCGATAGAGCTGTAGATGGGGTTGCACAGCATCCCGAGTGCCTATTACAGGTAGATTCTCCCTGCCCCCATGATGATAGGATGTGTCCTTTTCTTTTGAAAAACCTCTGTGCAACATACTTGCATGAATATGGATTCCTCATCGGTGTATAATCTCTTGGGCATGCTTAACTGCACTCGGTCATTAACATTTTATATTTTCTCTGTCATTCATTTACCCACTAATCGTAGTTTCACCATCTCAGACAGCAGCTGGCAAGAAGCTTCCTTTTGTTCTGGTTATTAACCTACAGGTAAAGCACAAGTGAACTTTTCGTGGGGTTCTCCACTTGAAATTGTCTAGTAACAATGATGTTTTTATGTTGATGAAACCTTTAAAGGTTCAGATTTCTCAAAGCGATACTAAGTTGAAGTCAATCCTTCTATTCCAGATTCCAGCAAAACCCAACTATAGTTTGGTACTCTACTATGCAGCAGATAGACCTGTAAACAAAGAATCGTTGTTGGGGAAATTTATTGACGGAACAGACATGTTTCGAGATTCAAGATTCAAGTTGATTCCCAGTATCGTTGAGGTAATAAAACGGGATATAGGCCCCCAAAACTTATAGTTCGTACAGGATTTTTATCTAAAGCTGATGTTTTCCTTAGGGATACTGGATGGTCAAACGTGCTGTTGGTACAAAAGCTTGCCTATTGGGCAAAGCTGTAACTTGCAAGTACCTCAGACAAGACAATTTTTTGGAGGTAAATAAATCTGAAACAGGATCAATATCTTCACATTTTGACTAAAAATTGAGCTCACAAATGAAGTTAGGCTACAATGACACTATTTGCATATTGTCCCATCAGTTTAGCACATTGTTGATTTGCTAGGTTAATTCAGTATTTCAATAAACTACAAAATTATTATAGATCGATGTGGATATCGGGTCATCGTCAGTTGCAAGGAGCGTCATTGGCCTGGTTCTTGGATATGTTACAAGCTTAGTTGTTGATCTTGCGATTCTCGTTGAGGTTAGCAGCGTCTTTTGCATCTCTCATGTTTAGGTCTCAAAGGAAGTGGGTGATTGGATTTGTGAATTGGCAAATGAATTTTGGTTTGCAGGGGAAGGAAGAGAGTGAGCTGCCAGAGTTCATCTTAGGTACCGTAAGGCTGAACAAACTGAAGGTGGAAACTGCTGTGACATTGGAGGTTTGATGTTTTCAACTGCCATACATAGTTGGTGTCCTCATGATTAGTTGTTGTTATATCTAAGTTGAGTAACACCTTCCCAATACACAGTCAGTCAGTCAGTCGTCTTTTGTACCCACGAGGGAAAGAGAAACATGTCGTCTTGAGAGAAATTCAATTGTGTACTACAACTACTACTGCATAAAAGAAGCAATTTTTTGGATGAGCAACCTACATAATGCAATTTTTATGGTATAGGGGAAATCACCTTGAATTTTAATGAAACTCAGAATTTTGTCAAATTCTTTGTTTGTTCAAAATGAGTTGGGGAATTGGTAATCAAAATTCTTTTGGGACTTTTAAGCAAAAATATGAATTCTCAAATATGTTGGTATGAACCAACATTTCTTACTTCCTCAGGGTTTCTTGTGGAGCCCATTTACTAGCTGGAAGCAAATTCCAGTCATACACTCCCGCTTCTTTTCTCCTTTCTCACAGCTGCACCTCAACCTTAATTTTTCATTGCATCTCAACCTTTTTAATTTAGAGAAGATAGAGAGGTAAAAGGAAAGAAGCGAAAATGGGTGATGAATGGTGGGGGATGATTTGGTCATTGCACAAAAAACTCCAAATTTTTTTCAAATTTTATGGCAGAGGAGAAATTTGCAATTCGCCTCTATCAAACTGTTAATTTCATTTTTTTCTCAAAAAAAAATACAAACTCTAATTCCTCAATCTTCAAATCTCTACTTGTTTTCCCCTCCTTTTTCTTTCCAATCAAGAAAAGAAGAAATTCTTCTTTTCAATTAATGACACGAGACAAACGCAAGCAACCTAATGGAAATTGACCTTTGTAGGCATTTCTTCCTTTTCCCATTACCTTTCACGAAATGAAGAAGAATAGCTCATCACCTACATACATCGCTAATAATAATAACTAATTAATTAAAATAAGGTAAGAATAAAACATAATAGTGTAAGACTAGTGTAGTTACCTGTATTTGGGGTCTTCAATCCTAACTTTTTTTAGGAGATGAGGAAATAGGGATTTATATTTGGTTGGTTATTTTGAGCAAGGAGTTGACATAGGTCCAAGTGGTATTGGGCTTGGTGGCCATTGGTCTTGGTCTATCTTGTAAAGGATTTAGTCAAAGCTACTCATTTTAGTTGGAGTTTGATAATATATCGTTTTCTAGAGAAAAGTGTTAAAAAATCCTACGTGGGTAGTATATGTCTTTGAATATAATCAAAATTTAAGTAGAACCGACATTCCAAAGAGTGACACTGTGGGGTCGACTATTCTCCATAAAAGAAAGATTCAGTTGAGAATATGACAAGTTTGGGATTTGCAAAATTGTCATATTGTCGTCGTCGGTTTAGTGGTGTATCTGGCAGGGTGCGGATAATGCCATGATTCAGGATAATTTTTGTTACGAGTTATAAATGTTGGTATATATTTATGATTATTTTAAATCCGGCTCAAAGTAATTTTAGATCCGTTTTAGGGTAATATTTTCGGAGAGCTAGAAATCGAGACGGGTTCAGGTACTCTTACCTGTATTGTGCGGGTACCTGTACCCGAAAGTGTAGTAAAATCCAAGCCAAACCCTGAATTCGTTCGGGGTTTGGGTAACCATACACTCGTACAGGTAATTGCGGGTTTGAGACAGAATATCCGTAATATCCGAATCAAAATCAAATCAACAATAACAAAAATACACAATTCCATTTATATACCGTGTCATTCAAATACATATAAACTACTTTACTTTCCACGTACCAAAGAAGAAAGTAAGATTACAACCTCATTAATTTGTTGGTATACACTACTTTCAACAACACTTTCACTACCACTACCGACATTGGTATTACTCAAACTTGCAGTTACAGAGTCAATTTCACCACCATGCTCAAGTTCTCCACTTCCACTACTGCTTGAATTGATATGAAAGCTATAAAGTCCAATTAGCACGTACAACTTATACAAAATTGTTTAGGTCATGTTAGTTTGGGTACCCGACAGGTATCCAAAAGGATAGCATAATATGACAATGTTGAAGGTAAATCCCGTTCTGGGTCGGGATTGGGAATACCAATACCCGATATTCAAACTTCCAGTTCTATTGTTTCGCCTCAATATTCAATATATATTAATCATAAATTTCGCTCGGTATTCGCATTTACTATTACTTTGTTAGAAAAATATTGCTAGTGATGCATTTAACCTTTAAGGACAGTTTGTTTTAATTAAGAATAACACAACAATTTCTTTTGTATATTATAACTTAGTATTACGAATTCATCGAGAAAAAACTTAGTATTACATTTTAAAATATGTATTTATAAATTAGTTACTTAATATACAGATTTCGATTCAAATTTATAGTATCACCTGAAAAACAGAAAGTTGAGAATTGACTAAACACGTGTCAATTTTCAAAATGCAACGGTAAAATAAATCCAACGTTACAATCTTATTTCTTTATGAAACGTCGTCGCTTCACTTAGCATTTAGCCTTCCTCTGTTTCTTTTGACTTTAAAGCCGTCTATTCTTCCTCATTGCTTACTGCAGGTTCAGTTGATTGCATCTTTTCATTCAATATCTTTCGACTTTAAATCCGTCATTGATCGATTGCGATTTTTTAGAATATCATTATCGTCACTTAGATATAATGATAATTCATTTAATTTTTAACCAACTTTTGTTTTCTCCTTTCAAATTGATTAGTTTGTTATTTTTAAGCAAATCAAAGATGTACATCTCTACAATAATTATTGAATATTTATTTATCATGTGACTATAATCATGTATATTATCATTATATTTCTCGGGATTATTGCGGGATTACCTATAAAAAAATAATAAATCATCTCTAATCTAGATAATTTGATATGGGTCATTAGATCACAAGAAAATCTCATCTAATAGCTTAGATTTTCAATACTTATATGTATTGAAAACTCAAGGATGGTATAAAGAAAATTCAGGACAATGTTGTGTTTTGGACATTCACACCAAAAAGGGTCGAATTTTTTTATGACACTACTAAGCAGCTAAAGATTGAAACTGAGAATAAGTTGGTGTTAGATTATCCTACTAGGTGAAATTCTACCTATGCAATGTTGGTGGCTACCATCCCGTATAGGGAATCACAATACATTTTTTCACCCGATGATCAACATTGGGATTTTACGACTGTTGTTTGTGAAAAGTTAGAGATTTTCAACATCATTATCGATATTTTTTATGGTTCTAAGTACCCCAAAAACACATCTTTTTCGTAAGGTATGTGAATCAAGGTTGAAATTGTCGGGTTCGTGTGTTAATCCTAATCCAATCATATCTGGAATGGCTGAGAGAATGTGGCTGAAGTTCGAAAAATATTGTGATGATATGCACTTAATATTGGCTGTCTCCGTTATGTTGGATCCAAGGTATATGATGTAGGTCATCGAATATTACGCGACAAATTAGGGAGTACAAATACTGATGTTGGGGCAGATAATGTTAAGTTTGTTGTTTAAGAATTGGTACGTGAGTATCAAGCCAATTCTGGAAAACTGTCATCTCATGATAGTGTTAGTAATGTTGCAACTTCTTCCACCACTGAAATTGACTTTGATTTGTATATAAGTCAAAGGAAAAAAATCAAGAATAACAATAAACACAACAGGATTGGACCATTACCATACTAAAGATCTTTATCATAGGACGTTGATTTTGATATTTTTGGTTGGTGGAAGCTAAACGGATATAAGAAATCGCAATGGATTTATTAACAGTACCGATAACTTCAGTAGCCTCTGAGTCGACATTCAGTGTGGGTGGAAGGCTACTCGATCCTCACCGAAACAGGCTACACCACTCGACAATTGAGGTAATGATGCGCACTCATAGTTGGATCAGGATGAAGTCAAGGGTGGCGATGCTTCTGAACCTGAACTTTTTTCCTAAGTTTTTAGTATTTCTTTGTTTAATAATATGAACACTAACTTTTTGTGCTATGTTTAAATTTGATTTAGATTCTAAAAGGGACATCGTGGAGATAGAAGGTGTGTTCTCCGTTTTAACTATGGCTTATGCATCTGTTGAAGAAATTGCAGGTAAATACAATGTTTAAACTTAAACTAAAATTTCTGGACAAGTATACATGCGGCTTAAATTATTATCTTTTGATCTTTAAATCAATATGTGTAACATAGCATATACTTCTGTCAGATCATGCAACAAATGACAATGTCGCAGATGGCATTGACCTTGATGTCGTTGAATGAAGGACTACGGCTATAAATAGATATGAACTTATCTATGATTAAAATTTTGTTTACTGTGTGAAGACAAAAATTGCAACGGATGTACTAATTGATATACTTTTAATTCACATACAGATGATCGTGGGACTGGTATGGTCGTGACTCTCTTCCAGTGCCGGAATACGTCTCCAATTTCATAGAATCCTTACACGACTTTATGTTATTGTCGATCACTAACAATCTCCACCGACTACTGATATTTTCTGATCTCTTTCGATTTGTGAACTCTTGCAAGTATGGCGGCTGTCATGGGCGCGAAGGATAAAGTCGCTACGGTGGCGGATGCTGGAATCGACACAAGTTGATTTCGACTCAATCCATCTGCCGGCTGGCGAAGATTTCGGCATCCTCAGGTACTTACTTATTCCTAACCATATATAGCGCTCAGATGGGATTCTGTTTCGATAATGCTCATTGTTCTCATTGGGCGTTTATTCCCCCATCTTTGTTTGCGATGACGATGATATCCTCCAAGAGGAGCAGCTAGATTTCGATTCTGGCTTTGGAAACATCATTCATCGTGGTGGATAATCTTCCTGTTGTTCCGTTTGAGAAATTCGAGCAAAACTCATTTTTAGACTTAAAAAAATATTTTTGATAATTCTAAATAAAATAATATTTTTGATATGATGTGGAGCCTTGGTGGCAGATATGTCGACAACCACGTCACCATCATTAAGTTTGACCGATAAATTGACGGTCAAAATGACGGTCAAATTTAAAAACGGTGTCTGAAAAAGTATTTTCGATAGTATGTGTTAATTTTTGTGAAAGGTGGATAGGTTGGACTTTCTAAATTCATTTCTCTTTATATTGATGATGTATAGGTTATGAATTCTATAGTATAAATAATGTTATCTCGTATCATTTTTATATTTAATAAAATATATTATTTTCTCTCATATTTTTGTGTATTTCTTCTTTCTTAGATTTATAATAAACTTAAGTAGTTAAGTTGAATTGTTTATGAGTAATAACGACAAAAGGAAAACTGAACTCAAAAAGCTCGATCTATCGTCTTTCGCAAAAATTGACACATATTATTAAAAATACTTTTTTGGCACCACATTTAAATTTGACTGATAATTTGGTGACCGTTGGCATAATTTTACGAAGGCTCCATGCCATACAAATAATCTTATTTAATTAGACTCTTAACAAAAATCTTTAAAATAAACTATTCACACCTCCACTTTGAGATGATTGACGGCGGAGTGTTCCGACCACTCTTTCCCAGAATCCGACTCCTTCCTTCCTCTCCCCCAACCATTTCTGTCGAGCTAATTAGTTATAGAAGAAATATGAAAGACCCACCAAACACCAATGAAGAAATATTCAAAATAAGCCTGTGCAAAGCAGACGCAAGTTAAGAGCAAATCAGTTTTTTGTTTCTTTCAAAATCAATAAGCGGAGTCCCATATATCTAGCGATGCATCAGCAAACTATCCATCTATCTCTAACCAAATGCAGATTCAATTTCTTTACAAATTAACAACCAAAGCACTAGGGGTTGCAGGGGCTGGCTCATTCTGATTCTAGCGTAACTTAATAATTTGAAGATTCCAGCGGTGGACTGTAGAGGGGTAGAGGCGGAGATACAATCGGACAGAGAGCGTGCTATCTATGCCAATCTATCTATTCATATCTAGTGATTAGGCTCTCTAATGGGAGAAGGGAAGAAGGCGCCGAAATATATCCAGATCTAGAGTTTTCTACAATCCACCGCGACAGCCGCCGACAAATTGGGCAACCGTCGCCTGAGTCTGGGGTGGAAGAGGAGGACTATGGAGGATTAACATGCTAGTGGTGGCTTTATTAATTATTGTAATATAATTTTATATTTTATTCACATTTACTTGCCACTTTAGTAGTTTTGCCCATGGTTAAAGAATGTCGGATGGGGCCGGTTCGATCGGTATGACCGCAAATTGTCCAAAGAGTCGAAATCGAGTCTTCGGTTGATGAGAATGGTCAAAACCGGGTGTTTACCTGGTTTGACAGCGAAATTTGGCCGGTTCAACCAAAATTGTTTAACTGACTTGACCCGATTTTTATGACTACACTTTTTATTTTAAAAAATGCGGAGTGAGATTCGAATCATGGTCTTTCAAGTAAAAAAAAAGAGTGATTACCATTTCTACTAATATCAAAATTTGATTAAAAACATGTATTTAATTGATATTAATAAACATTATACTAGTTAATTAATACTAAAAAGTAGCATATTATTATAAATTAATTAAATTATACATTAGATCTTAATTATTTAATTAATAAAAACATCAAATTATTTATATAATTTGAAATTTATTAAAAAATATTCAATAGCTATATTTTTATAAGTTAGATTATGATATTTAACTCTCTATACTACCGGTTTGATCCGACTCAATCAAAAAAATCGTATGGTACAGTTTAACTATATTTATTTATTTAATTAATAATTAAAACAGTCCAACCCGATTTTAAAAACGATCAGACCCCAATCAAACCATCAAACCTTAAACTCCTACTCTCACTGATTCAATCTCCGGTCCGATTTTCAAAACCTTGATTTTACCACATTAACTTGCCACGTCAATTTTTTTGCCACATTTGCATACCACAATTCTTTTTTATTGTCCATGTCATCAAACGGAGTTGACAGAATTTGAAACCAATGCAAAAAAATATTTCTGATAATATGTGCCAATTTTAACAAAAGATCGATAGATTGAACTTTCTGAATTCATTTATAATAATCCATTCATATTTAAACGAACTCAAATAGGATAAAATTTGAATTGATCAAATATTATTAACATATAATTAAACCTAAAAAATAAATATTAGGTATATAACGGGTTGTTGACATGGATAGTACCTAACGTTTCATTACTTTAATATATCAATAGCCATCCTTTGAAAGTCGTCATTTTGATCCTAAGGATGGTTTGCTAATTGTTTTTTTTTTAATTCCATCATCCTTTGTTTATTGTTTCCGTCTAAACGGACACATAAACCAACTACCTCAATGCCACATTACCTTTTTGACCACATTATTATCCAATTCACTTAAATGAAAACTTAAAAGAAGACAAATGAAACCCTCTCTTCTCAATTCTCTGATTCTCTTCCCTCATTCAAAACTATCATTCTCAATTCTTTGATCTCTTCTATGGGAGGGAGAACTACAAAATTAAGAGCCTAGATTCCTAAAATTCTAAACCTAGCTCAGAAAAACAACATTACAAATGAGAATGTATCTTGACCTCCTCAAACTCAAAGCTGTCTTTGTTTACAGGTGGGAAAGTAGCTAGCTTAGATGAGAGTTCCATTGGAGCTCAAGCTGATCCAGCTTGTTGGGATCTGGGGTTCGTCAACTCAGTTATCAGAAGTAGACAGAAATTGAAAAATGGGGTTTAGGTTAGTTTGAAAATGGGTTGGAAGGGAAAAAAGGAGCAGGTTAACAATGAAAGTGGAGGAAAGGTGAAGAAGAAGAAGTACACAGTAAAAAGAATGAATGGGAGAGAATGGGGAGAGATTAGTTATTTTTGTTTTATTGCAGGGTGACGTGGTGAACAGGTGACGTGGTATCATAACTTGTCTAGTCATGTGTTTGTTTGGACGGAAAAAATAAACGGAAGAGGACGGAAATAAAAAAAAATTAGCAAACCATTCTTGAGGATTAAAATGACGGATTTTGTAGGTTGGGTACCAATTTGGTTATGTGATGCAACGTTGAATATTGTTTCCTTGTGTGCGGTTGCAGATAAGTGTATCTTAACTCGTCTGGTCAACGGGCAGACAATAATTTAGTTACGAGTATGTCTTAGTTATTGCGTAGTGAGGTTGAAGAAGTTTGAATCCATAATCTCGAGGATCGAACTTGTAGAAATCGGTCCTTCTATGGATTTGGTTTTCCGTCGCCATAGCCTTCCTAACGAGAGCATAGTGAAAGACGCCATGAAAGTTGCTAAAAAGACTAAAAAAGAAGGTATTTTCACTTGACGATGTTTCTTTTCCTCTCTTTACCAAAGAGTATGAAATGGGCACATCACTTAACACATACAATTGTTCCTTTTGTGCCGTCACTTGCCAGATTAAGAATGTCATTGGAGATGCTATTGACGGCAAGGCTGGAAAGATCTACATGCCTGAACAGGAGGTAATTTTAGAGTTTCAGCCATGGTTGATAGTATAAACTGTGATATTTTCAGGTTTGGCAGACTATTCTTGTGTTTGTGTTGGTAGGTTGGAGTGATGCAACTGCATTGAAGAAGCAGAAGGAAGCGTCGGACTAATTATTGAACCATCCTAAATAAACTTAACTGGTACGATTGTTGCAGAACTTCCAAAGTTTAGCAAGTCCATAAAGGACAGGATCAGAAGGTCGTGTAGGATGCCAAAGGCAGCTATGGAGCAGTAGTTTTAAGATTAGTGATTATAGCATGCTTGATTTATGTGTGCTACGGAAGGGTTGTGGATGAATCCATCACAATCTGCTAAACTTCAGCAGTTATAAAGAAAGCAAACTAGTTTAAGTATAAGGAAGAAACTTCAGCAATAGTTATTGAAGCATCGTTTGTTTTTTATAATGACGGAGAACGTTTTTTTTTGTTTATTAATGATGGAGCAGGTTTGTATATTTTTTATCTGAATTGAATGCTAATACAAAAGAGAAGAATGAAAAGATAATAAAAAGAAAAATATAAAATATAAAAAAATAATAAAAGGAAAATTAACGGAACTAAATCAAATAAATTAATGTGAATTGTCTAGTTACATTCTTTTACATATTTGGGTGTTAATTTAGAATTATTTTTTTAAAAAGCCAGCCAATTATATTTCGTCATGTAGTGTTTGTATCCGGTGCATATTTTCACTAAAATGTCATTTTGTTTAATACGAGAATCAAAATGATATAATGATATTTTATCTAATTTTTTGACCAACTTTTATTTTCTCTCTCTATTTCTAAACAAATCAAAGATGTACATCTCTATAATAGTTATTGAATATTTATTTATCATATGAATATAATCATGTATATTAAACCAATTTTCTAACCAGATGTTTTGAAAGTTTGACGAATCTAGCCAAATTTTTAAAACTTACAATTTTCTATCTATATTTTACAGTCTGCGGACATATTTAATCAATGGTACTGAACAGTCCGTCTATATTGGCAGAAATATCACACAGCGTGAAAACAGCCGTTTGATTTTCAGAAATGAATTTCACGTAGGTAGAACGAACATACACGTAAGGAAAACTCCATATCCATGTCGAATTAAACAAAAAAAGTAGGAGATTTCTGTAGTATTTATGTTGGATCCTTCGACTAGGGTCCCATCGGCGCCTCCATAGCTCTCCGTTAGAAAATATGCCACCATCTGCTTAAGTCTTCCTCCACTCCACCCCCCCCCCCCCCAAATCTAGGATTCAAATCTCACCTGCACCGCCCCTGGCTCCGTGTCCCTTGAGCCCGCTGGCTACCGATTTCCGTATCAAATCCCCCAACAATCGACCTGTTTACAGTGACACATAATATAGGCAACCCCGAATTCCGATGTGTAGCTAGGGTGCGTCGAACTCTATCATCGGGGGCTTGGTGTGTCACCAATCAGCTGTGCGTCGTGTCAAGGTTAGTTTGGAAAGTCACTCTTGTTTAGTGGAAGGTTCTGTACTACCACCCTCTCACCACCTTCATGTTTAGTGGAAATTTTGTTAGCTTCTATTTGCGAGTAGCCTTGTAATGTAATTTCTGTCCTTGTGCTTAATAACAACCAGACAGTAAATGCATAATAATTTATCATAATACATGTTAACATCTTGTACTGCAATTCCATGTCAACTGTCTCCCCCCCCCCCCCCCCTTTCCCTTACTAGAGATGTCATTTTCAACCATCAATTAAATTTCGTGTCACATACTGGTACCATAACAAAGTCTGAGAACGCAAAGAATACACGGTGGTACCGTTACAAGGTCTAACAACACACAGAGCACATATCTTGTACCATTACAGTCTGAGAACACAGAGTACATAGTGACTTCTAAGAACCCTTATCTATCCTTAACAGAAGCATGACACTGCAACAACAAGAGCAAAAGGATGACAAATGGAAAACAAAGGCCTTCTTTGCTAAAAGTCCATGTTCAAGGCACCTGTCAGCTTGATCTCGTGACCCTCCTAGCCCCACTGGGTCTATTCGCTGCACACTGGTACCATTATGAACAACCATTTCAAATTGGGGTTAAGGGTGTGGCGGATTAATGCAAGAGTTCCAAAGTTAAACAATAAAGCTTACAGTGAAGTACGTGTTCCTTGCCTCTGGGAAATGCCGCACCCCAAGTCCATTTGCTACAATGCGAACTTCTCTTTGGACCATCATTCTATCTTGTACATTTAGAACCATAAGCGGCAGGGAGAGAAATGGAATATCAAGCAACGTATAGGTACACACTATGTTGTATATTCGAAGTACTTGTAAAGCGCTAGCGTCGCTACTGTGTTTGGCCTTCCAGTTGCTATAGACATGTCGAGCACACTTCCTGTGCTCGGCATATGGCATGACCACGTTCAGAGCTACCACTAGAACCTGCGTAGTGGACAAAAGTTAAACAAAGTGCACAAACATTACAGTAACAACAATTTCAGCACAATTACAGGAGACAAGGGTTTGTTTCCACCTTCTGCTGGTCGGAGACAACACTCTAGCCTTGGCCGTCAGCTATTCCCAATTCTTCAGTTAACATGGTAACGAACCAAGTCCACAAGTCGGTGTTTTCACCCTCCACAACAACCCAAGCTATTCGGAAAACCTAGTTATTACCATCCTTCCCTACTGCTGCCAGTAGCATTCCTCAACCTCGCCCTTCAGGAAGCATCAGTTCAGTCCGAACATCTTCCTGCATCCTTCTAGGAATCCTGTCTTCAGGCCGCTGAAATCCGACGTAGAACCTTCTAAAGTACACCGCTTGAGTTGTTGGGTGGGGTTCCACCTCAAGCATAAATCGACCGCGTGGATCTGCCCTCTTTAATTCAGCAACGTAATTCCTAAGCTTCTTGTACTCATCCTTCAAGTTGCCGTTAATCATGTCTTCTGGTTTCTTCTTCGCCCTATAGCATTTCCTTTGCGACACCTCAATGTTGTACTTGCAACCTGACCTCATCTGCAATCTGGCTCACCTCCCGGTCTTGATTGATTTGGAAACTATCTATGAAGTCCTTAGCTATCCAGGAAGCAGTAGCTTGGTTGTTGACAACATTTTGTGGAAAACTGTGCGCGTCTCCAACCCTCCTCACCATAAAGGACTTGTTCCCTTTGTAACAAGCGGCATAGCTGGACCACAAATAGCCGGGATGGCGAAAAACAGCTTCTGAACGGCGACCCCCTGTTCTAAGCCACTAGAGGTTCGACCCTGCATATATTGCATGTTTGATAACAGCATGTTTGAACTGCCCGGGAGACCTGAATTTCATACCCAAGCTGAATTCCAAGTATCTATGACAACAGTTGGGGTCTTAGATGGGTGCACTATCGTAGATATCTTCATGCTCCTCGTCTTCATATATGTTACCACGAATGTGATTATAATCCTCAGATCCCCTGTAGCTTGAGGAGCAACAAGCTCATCTTGCCCTACGGTGCCATGTGGTTGGGCTTCACTCTTCTAGGCCAATTGTGATGGGCTGGCGCCCATGGACCTTGATGACATTATTGGGTGTTCTTCTGCCACAGGTCCATTAGGATTTGGAGTTTCCTCCACTGTAACTTGTTGTGTAGTTGGGTCGACATTGGACTCTGACTAGAATATTTGATCCACTTCCTCGCCCCACGAGTACTGCTGATAAGCCACCACCCTCCAAGTCCTCCGGACACCCATATTGTACAAAGCCTCCTCAAACTCCTCATTTGACGTTCTCAAACTGTCCTCAAACCAATGAATGAATTCAGGCCCGACCGAGTTGTCAACCAGAGAGTTACCATCTTCACGGGCTCCCCTCCGCGATTATTATTACAGTCTACGGACACCTTCTTCCCCTCTCGTCACGCTATCTCATCATCTATCATGTGAATTTCTGTGAGAGGTTTCTTCATCCATGACCCGTTTTGCTCTTTTCCATGCATCAATTTAATTACTATAAGTTATATATTCTGGACACTTTTTTTTTTAAAGCCGATACGTAAAAATTAATTTACATTAGCTTCATTCAAAATCAAACAAGGTTAAAAATATGTTAAAGACCAGTTAAGAAGTCAGCATTTTAGTTGTCTTCTTGATAAATATGTTCAACTTTGATCAATCATTTTCGATCCAACATCTCACATAAATGAACGACCTCAAAAAATATTTGTGTGTCAGTTGACCATCCCCCAACAAAAGCTGAATTGCAGCTTACAAGTCCCGCTACACCCGTATCCTCTCTTCTAAACAATCTGCAACCCTGTTATAGTAGTTCTCAATTCCGCTTCGGTAATGGAGTAAATCCTCAAATTCATGCTATAAGTTGCCAAATAATGACCATCAATATTACAAAGCCTCTTACAACTACTCATTTAGTGTCAGAAATAACAAACTCGTCAAAATTAAAAACAACCTACTAAAATAATGGTGATGATAAAAAAACATCCACCACAATCTTAACATATAAACTGATATTAATGGACTGGTCACTTAACCAGTAATCCACACATTTTATTATCTATATGATTTTTATAATTTTGTTTTGTGGGAAATTTGTAAACAGTTAAATGATTATATTATCTTTATATAAACTTAATTGCTTGACTTTATATTTTATGACACAACACCACTATCTTATTTTAACGATTTTGGTGACATTAGATAGCTCATAACTCACAAGTCAAAAGGTAGTAAACCCATAATCACCTACCTACATATCTTTATAATCTTAATACTACTCAACAAGATATGTTAAGGATTTTCAAATTTTACATTTTGTGACGTTATTCTTTTTGCATTTTTTCTTTCTTCCCTTTAAATTCAAGAATATAACCAATCACATAATTATTAGACCGCTAATAAAAATATAATGAAATTTAGAATTAAATAAAATAATATTTTAATAACTCATTTAAATAATCATTAAACTCTTAAATTTTACAATTTAGTCACTAAACCAATTCCTTACACTCTTACTTACAGACAACTCTACTTCTTTTTATTTCTCTCAACACACTTTATTTCTGTGCCTTCTCAACTCACACCAACACTATCTATTTATACTCTAATTTTACAAATATAATAATAAGGATATTTTTACAATCCACTTAACCGACTTAACAATATGTGATTGTAATTTTCTTTTATTTTTTAAATCAATCTCATTAATTAGGTAGGTTGTGTAGTTAAGATTTTTTTTAAAATGAATCTGGAGAATTTGAGAAGATTGTACACTTTTAACACCTTTCTTAATCTGCAATTTAGAGTAGGTTTTTGAATTTCTAGAGTTTTTCTTTTGTAACAGTCTTTGTCATGATATCTGCCGGCTCCTTATCGATGTCGATGAATTTCATTTGGATTTCTCCGTTGTTGACGAGGTCTCATATGAAATGGTGTCGTAACTCGACATGCTTTGACCTTACGTGAAATACTGGATTATTCGCAATGGTTGTGGCTGATATGTTGTCACAGTGAATAATAATTGGTTCATTATCACCTTGCCGCAAATATGTAATTAATCTTTTTAGCCATACTGCCTAGCATTGCTGCATCTGTTGCTGCAATCTATTCTGCTTCCGTTGATGATAAAGCCACAATCTTCGGCTTCTTTGAGATCCAGGAAATTGGTTTTATAGCAAGGCAGAATATGTAATCAGGTGTATTCTTTCGATCATCTAGCGATCCCGCCTAGTCAGTTTTGGTGCATCCAATTAGCTTGCTTCCTTCTTGTAACTTAGGCCCAATTGTTTAGTGCTGATGTGATGTATTTTCGACACACCTTTTCTCGTTATAAACTATATTTTTGTGTGTCGAAATGTATTCAAATTTGGGTTTTGAGTACATGTTTGGTTCTCTTGCCCCTCGGGGCCGTATTATGGTGTTTGGTATGTTTTTGGTATATTTCAGGTGTCATATGACGTTTGGAGATAAACCAAGACATGATGGAGGCCGGAACAACTCAAAGCGTTCGACTTTGAAAGAAAGCGTCACTGTTTAATATTTTGAGCATAACTCATTGCTCCGAAGTCCAATTGATGCAAGGTCAGCGGCGTTGGAAAGATAATTCAATTGTCTACAACTTTGATGTTGACACTATGGTCAAATTCCGTATAATGAAGGAACAAGGCGTGTTCCTCCGCTGAAATTGCCCGAGAAAGTTACAGGGGCCAAACACGGCCAGGAACACGGTCGTGTTCATGGAACACGACGTGTTCTATATGGAGCACGCCGTGTCCCACCCCCAGACGGGTTTTCAAGTCCTTTTCCTTCTCCAACTTGGTCCAGAAGCCTATAAATACCCCCGAGACCCCTGTGGACGAGATATACTTCATTATACACATATTTTTCGAGCTCTTGGAGAGAGCTAGAGTTCCAGAGAGACGATTGAAACGAGAGGATCAACCACGACTGGCGAAGGGCAAATCATCAAGTCGAAGATTGGGATTTCCACGAAAAACATGTCGTCTTCTCCGGTTTTTCTTCTCTTCTCTTATGATTTATTTTCTGGAACCATGAGTAGCTAAACTTTCTTTGTTGTTCGGATGAGATGAAGCTTTAGCGAAGCTTTGTATGGATGATTTGATTTGTTATTGAGGTTTATTCAGACTTATGATGCGTTCTTCCTAAAACCTAATTTCTGATTCAATTATGTCTGGCCGTCTTGATTGAGTCATCGACATTGATTTGTGGGTCCGAGAGGAACATAGGTTGATAGGTCGCTTAGGAAGAACCCTAGATTATTCGTTAGCTTGAGAGAGAAGCGAATCGTTTAGGCTCTTTGCACGTTTATCGTTGTGGCATTTCATTGAACTTGATTAATGCGTTTTGTTTAGGTGTAGATTAGCTCGAGAGAGGAATCTACAGTTAGACGAAATAGATCCTTAGAGGCGCGAGAGTGATCTAAGACTACATTAGGAAATTGCCGAGCCGTTATAACCTGAATAACCGAGATAATTAATCATTCATTCGTACATTGCTAGTTTAGGCGGATTCGAATCCGAGCAACCTTCATTCCTATCTGAAACTTAATCTCTCGAATTCGTTTAACTTCTAATTGCATATTTAGTTGTTAATCGGTTACTTAAAACAATCCAAAAACAAATTCAATCTGTCACTTGGTTTAGTTTGATTGTCAACTTGAGTAATAAGAATAGAAAGACCCTAGGGAGAATTACGATCCCACTAGAGCAATCTAGTGGGTATTTGGAAGCGGGGTAAAATCCGTTCATCAAGTGCCTTGGCCTAGTCAGTTTCGGAGACACAACTCATGATTACATCGCAGAGATGAAAGAGAAAACCAGCAGAGACGATCGTATCATGGACAAAGCTCCATTCAGCCTTGGCAAGATCAATTTTGATGATCATAAAGTGTTTTCGACCTCTAACAGAGCTGAGTGAGTGAACCACTTCCTGTATAATAAGAATATTATTTGTGATATGACGAACATGAACAAAGCTAGTTTGAGAGGGGTGAGTAAGATCACCTATGAGACCCTTAATCCTGTTAGCCACACATTTAGTGAGAGTCTTATAAGCCACATTACACAAGCTAATAGGTCGAAATTCCGCCATCACAAAAGGGCTAGCAACTTTCGGAATCAAGGTAAGCAAGGTGATATTGACTGATGCCACCCGATCCGACAAGCTAAAGCACTCCTTCACAAGGTTGACAAAATCTTGACCAACCACATCCCAACATTTTTTATAAAAGATAGGTTGAAATCCATCATTCCCAGGAGCCTTAAGACCACTCATCCATTTGATAGCCAAATGAATCTCAGAGGCCAATAAGGGACAAACGAGATCGTCCCTCACAGAAGCTGGAATATAGCCAGAAAAACCCTGCATACAATGAGATCCAACCACCTTTGGTATGATAGCCGGAAGAGAAGAAAGCAACTTCCATAGAGATGAGGTCATCCTAGTCTGTAACCCAAATCCCAGTGTCGTTTCTAAGGCGAGAAATCCGATTAAAAGCCCTTCTCTTCAAAGTAGCAAGATGATAGAATTTGGTATTACGGTCCCCTTCCACCACCCACTTGAAGCAAGATTTATGAATCCAAACAAGTCCCTCTTGCCACAAAACAATCTCTAACTTCTCACAAATCTTATGTTCAGCATGCAAAGAGGTAGGAGAAGGATTTTGAGCCGAAAGTTGTTCGGCTGTCTCCAGCTCCTTGATCAGTTTAGCTTTCCAACGAAAGACATTACCAAAATCGATTTTATTCCACACAATAATCATATTAGTAAAAGAAGAGAGCGCATCAGGGAGAGGAGATCCCCTTGGTCACTTTTTAGAGACCACATAACAAAAGCTAGGGTGAGAAAATCAAGCCAACATGAAGAAAACACCTGATTAGACTAGCATAGTAGGATGGGGCGATGATCATATTTAACTTTAAGAAAATGGAGAACCGAAAAATCAGGATAAGTGCTAAACTAAGCAGAGTTTACCAAAGCCCGATCCAAGCGAAAGAGAACATTGTTTCTAGCCTAGGTGAATTTTGGACCCAAGATTGGAAGATCAAGGAGGCCACAAATATCCACCGTATCGATAAAAGACAATTTTCAGGCAAGATTAAAAGGCGCTCCTCCCTACTTGTTAGCTACAAACAGAGTGACATTGAAATCCCCAATAACTGCCCAAGAAAAAGCCACTGCGGAGGATAATTTTTTGAGAGTCCCAAAGTAGCACTCTCACTTACAAAGCATTAGATACATTCGAATGTAACAAGCAAAACAATATAGAATGTAGCAAATTTTATATTTTTATTTTGTTTATAAAATAATTAGCTATTGAAACATCTATAAACTAGATTTTTAGTACATTCTTCGACTGATTTATATACATATTTTTATCTTAACATTATCTTTAATACTATAATCTCTTAAGATCATTTTTAAATTGAATTTTGTATATAATTAATATTTATTTTTTAATAAATTGAAAATCGATAATGTTAATTTAAAACAGTTAGTGTTAAGCAAAATAGTTAAAAATAAGCCGAAAACAGGTCAGGTATCGGTTTAGTAAGCATTATGTTGTTAACTTACAATCCTACCACCTCTTGTAATCAAAGTTCTTATTATTCTTAATTAGTCAGTCTCTTCTTGCTAAGCTCCCATAAGAGCTTAACAAGTTTTCCAAACAAATAGACAGACAAATAATGTATTCACTAAAACAAAGAGTTTTGAAAAAACACTACCTCATTTCCTCTATAACAAATGACCCCTAATAATTAAAGAGTTCCTGTCATTGGCATGCAAGTTAGCAGGCGAATGATTAATGTTAGCAAAAAAAGGTTGTTGAGAAGATGAGCTATTGTGAATTTGTACTCATCAATGCTCTTTATAAAAATGCCATTTTGCATAAACAACAAACAAATTTTAAAGGTACTGGAAAGGAGAAATATTCCCTTAATTTTCCTTAATTCCTACTATGTTAACTCTAGTAGTAAGGCCGGTAGACTAGCCATCTGGTGGCAGTCAGTATCAATATTAATACTATTTCGTTTTCGTGCCATTTTGATCACATTTTCGTCGAGCATGAGAATTGTTTCTACTATACCTTCACTAAAGCTCCTCATATCCCCAGGAGAGGAACAATTTCTAGCCAAATATTACGAACCTGAACGTAGCCGCAAGGCTTGGGTAGTCCTCGACGATTTTAACTCGAATCTTTATAGCCACCAAAAATCGAGAGGATCCCAGTGAGCTCCTCCTCAACGACCCACTTTCTGAACTTCATCAACGATAATAGTCTTATCAATATCGACTTTACCGACCAACCCTTTCCATGTTCCAATGGCCAAGAAGGGAAAAACGATCACATATGTTGTCGTATGGACCGAGTCCTCCTATCCATGGTGGGTAGCACCGAATTTCCAAACGCTACTAACACCCACGATAGAGCCATAAGATCCGCTCACAACCCTCTTATTCTAAACTTACACCAGTTCCATCAACGTACAAAAGCTCCTTTCAGGTATGACACTCGTTGGTCTGCGGATCCAGAAGGGAAAAGCATTATCTCTGAATGCTCCCTTCGTGAAATCTAGACCGGTGCAAGGATCAAATCAGTAAATGGCTGCCAAGAAATGGGGATCAAATCAGTAAATGGCTGCCAAGAAATGGGAACAGATGCGTAACTGGGAAAAATATATTAAGTACAGGCTGGATGTCTTAGAGGGTTTGTTCAAAGACCCGGGAATTATCGAGAAGGAATGAGTTCTTAAAGGTGAGCTGGCCGATTTCTGAAAACAAGATTCGATGTTGTGGAAGCAAACTGCAAAACTAAACTAGAACTTGGAAGGAGATAGAAATACATCCTTCTTCCATACCTCAACAAAATTCTGGAAATAGCTTAATCTCGTGTCACAACCTAAGAATTAATATGGGGAGTGGATTACGGAGCATACTAGATTAGCGGCCAAGGCCAAGGATTTTTACTTCGACCTTTTTACAGCTCGGCCTTGGCCCCAAGACCCTATGGACTTCTCTGCCATCCCTCCTGTAATTTTCCACGACAACAATAAGACCTTAACCGTCCCAATTACGGAAGCGGAGATCCGTAAGGCTGTGTTTGACCTTAGACCAACCCAATCACCGGGGCCCGACAGGTTCCCGAGTAATTTCTTCAGGAGCTTTTGGGCCCAAGTTGGGCCCAAAATTTGTACCGAAATCCAGGCGTTCTTAACTACGGGCATGATGGGCGAACAATGGAATGACACTCACTTAGTTCTTAGTCTGAAAACGAACAACTCATCGACAATGACTGAATTCCATCCTATCAGTTGTTGTAACTTCTGGTATAAAGATCATCTGAAAGATTATGGCCTCCCATCTAAAACCATTCATGGCCCACATAAGAACGGAAACTCAAGCACCTTTCACCAGAGGACTCCAAATCCAAGATAATATCATCTTAGTTCATGAAGCTCTTTACAGCTTCCAGACAAGAACCAAAGGAAGGCCGATATGTGCGTCAAACTTGACATGAGAAAGGCGTATAATCTAGTGGATTGGGACTGTCTCGATCTAATTTTACAAGCTTATGGGTTCAATGTTCAATGGAGATTGTGGGTTAGCTCATGTGTTCGAATGGTTAGGTTCGATGTTCTATTCAACGGTCACCAAACGGGCACCCTTTCACCGTCAAGGAGACTGCGGCAAGGAGACCCCCTTTCCTCTTTATCCTCCTCTCGGATTCCCTTTCCATCATGACAGACTATCACATTAAATGTGATGCCTTAAAAAAGAATCACCATCTCTCAATGAGGCCCTAAGCTGACTCATTGCCTTTTTACATACGATACGGTTATATTCGGCCAAGCTGCAGCCTCGCAGGCATCTAACACCAGAGCCCTATTCACTAAGTATGGAGCCATGACCGGCCAGGAGATAAATCCCGACAAATCGTCGGTTTTCTTCAGTGCCAACACTTCAGGTCACGTCCGCGATGCTGAGGCGGCGATCCTTGGTTTCCCTAGGAACCCGGACTACTCGTAATACCTAATTTTACCGAAAGAAATCGACAGATCTAGAAAAGAGGTGTTCAACTTCCTCCTTGACAGAATTAATGGTCACACAGTCATGGAAAACGAGATTCCTCTCCTTTGCAGGGAAGGCGACTCCGATTAAGGCCGTTCTTCAAGCTATTCTGTCGCATGTGATGAGCCTGTTCCTTCTCCCGAAGAGCCTTATAAAAAAATTAAATTCGGCAACTCGTCGGTTCTTCTGGGCGGGATCGAGTTCCCAGAAGTCTATCCATTGGTGCGCCGGCAGCCTTCTTAGTTCACCAAAGGCTGGGGGTTAGGGTTCAAGGACTTTGAGGACTTCAACATAGCCCTTCTCACTCGACAAGCTTGACGTTTACTGTCAAATCCCACCTCGCTCTGGGCTCGAACCTTGAAAAGCAAGTATTTTCCCAAAAGCTATTTCCTAAAGGCGAAGAAAGGCCCAGGGCCTCTTGGATGTGAAGCAACCTATTAGCGACGAGCAATGCAATCTGTGAAGGTGCCTTCAAGGCAGTGGGAAACGGTAAGACTATCTCCCTCTCTTCCGACCCATGGATCCCCACCACGCGCTTCATGAGAGCCCCGGGCTCATCTGGCCCCTTCGTTCTTGTTGCCGAATGGATGACTTCATATGGGAAAGACTGGAACACCCGACTCATCGAGCAGTATTGCTCCCCCGACATTACTCGCACAATCACCTCCATTCCTATAGGCCCACCAGACCTACCAGGTCAATGGAAGTGGAAATTTAACGCTTCCGGGGAGTTCTCGGTCCGATTGGCTTACCACTTTATCCTTGAGATGGATTCTCTACACGCTTTAAACAATATCTGTGATACTGAGAGTTCCCAGTGGAAGGCTTTGTGGAAACTCCCCCTGCCCCCAAGATTTGCTTCTTCCTTTGGAGGGTCTGCTGAGATACCCTGGCTACTAACGACAATTTGTTTCAGAGAGATTGTGCTTCGAACCCAAGATGTTGTTTGTGCCGATCGACGGCCTCCGAAACCTCGTATCATTGCCTCTTCTCCTGCCCCAATGCCCAAAGGGTCTAGTATGACCAAATCTCGGGACAGCCACTCCCTAGTGGGAGGGAGGAGTTCCTTTCGTGGATCACCATGGTGTCAGAGGATCGCTCGCTCCCCGACGAGAAAGGCAATCATCTCCTGGAATATTTGGAAATCTAGGAATGAGACGATCTTTCGCTCGACCAAGGTTACTATTGGTCGGATTCGGGATCTCATTCTATTAGACTTGTCTGACTGGGGAGCTTCTCCCTCTGGCAGCCCTGTGATTATGCCTTCCCATCCCCTTCGAATCCATCCCCCTCTGCCGAGTCATCAATTTGCATTGATACACTGTGACGGCTCCTTAAAAAAGGAGCCCCAGAAGGCGGCGTACGTAGTCGTGTTATTTGATGACGCGGGTGATGTGATCGACGGGGTGGCAAGATCATTTAACTGTAACTCTGCGTTGGCTATGAAGTGTCGTGCTATTCTAGAAGCTATTAACGTTGCGAAGAGGATGGTAGGCTCAGTGAGTATCCTATCGGACTGGTTGACCACCGTCCGCTCGCTTGATTCCGAGCGCCCCTCCTGACCGTGGGAAGCCTACGGTACTCTTGGGCTTATTCGTGACTAGCTGTGTGCCCACCCTATTATCAAGGTCCATTACGAACTCGAAGACTCATTCGGAAAGCAGATTCACTTGCTACTCAGTGTCGTAAGGGCACCCTCCCCCTAGGGTGGATTGAGCTCCTTCGTGACCCAGACTAGAGTTCATTGTTACCATCGTTATCGTCAACAAAAAAACACAAATTTTTCATAAAGGACTACAGCATAAATGCCAATTGCGTAAGAACAAAAACAGATTTTAATATAAAGGAAAAAGGTTATAATGGAATCAAATTTACCTTTTTCTTTTTTCTCTTCCTTCATTTTAACTCTGCGTCCTCCAAAGCATTCATTATTCCTCGAAGCACTCAGCAGCAAATTGAGAACAAAATCCCTGTTGAAATGCGTCCATTATAGACGTTACATTAATTCTCCCTAATTATTCCTTCAAAGCTGCTTCCTGGACACAAAGGTGCAGCTAGTGGAGAGAAAGCTGGTGTTAATCATAGATTAAAACAGTATTCAAGGGAAAGAGGCTTATTTTCTTTCTTACATAACACAAATTTATTGTCTTTACTCTGTTCCTCGCTAGTCTTTTCATTCAACTCTTTTGTCTGTTTATATGACCCGTTTCTCATCTACACAAATACGTACAAACTAATAGGTCCAAGAGAAAATCACAGAAAGTTACCTGAATTTCTTGCTTCTCTGCTTCAGGCTTTTGTTCAGAAGATTTGGATTACTGCAGGCTTTCCACAACTGTTGCTTTGTTTTTATTACAACCAATTGAAGATCTCTGACAAAACCAAGTTATGAGGATGAATGGATCGGATCCAACAGACAACCCGATCAATAACCCGCCGTGAGGGAATCAACCAACCAGTCTGCTGAATGACCTGCAGCAGCTCAAAACTCACAAACTGCACTTGACTATAGATGAATTGTGAACTTAATTAATTTGTCTCGGTCAAAAGTTCACTACTGCTGTTCTTTTCAACCTTTGGTTTTTGAAATCTAAACCCAACGGCTACGTTACGCATGACAGACAATTAGTCGTCCTTCCTTTCTTTTAATCTACAGTTGACCCCGATTTGGCTCACCAAAGCTCCAGCTGTAATGCCCAATTTTTTTCTTCAAATTTTCGGTGTAGATCCCTGCAACATAAAGATTCCACTTCATTTCTACCCTGAAATTCCATCCAATTAAATCCAAAGGAAAAAAAGAACGGGAAATATTGCCGTCCGTCCCCTTTCGCTTTTATAATCCAAGTAAAATAACACAGACGTGGTGGATTAGGTGGCTGTCACATAATTTTTAAAGCCCAATTTTCCAAAGTTGGCAAAAATTAAAGTTCTGCAGTGAAAAGCAGGAAAAGGACCCTTCAAGATACACTCTACATAGGTGAAGTCCATCCCAATTAAATGACATCTCTCTCTCTTAAGGGTCCGTCCCTGCTTGCTCGCAAAAGCAGCTCAATAATATTCTCAAACCAACTAATCCTCATACGTCATTTCCTTCTTTTCCCGTGTTTCTATCTCTTTCTCTAGTCCCCATGCACCTCTCATCCAGCAAGAATAGACTCAAATTTAAAAGTAAAAAGAATTGAAGATTGAAGAACTTACTATAACACTGAGAGGGCCGTTTATCGGTTTACGCCCGGCTTTTCCTCCCTACTCTCCTCGTGAGTTCCAATGGAGATCTTACGCTGTCTCTACTTGAAGCTGTTCTTGACTTCCTTGTTCATCACCGCGGCTCTGGGTAGTATTGATCCTTATTCTAAAGCGCTTCTGAGCTTAAAATCTGAGTTCGTAGGCCATGATGGCAGTCTGAATGATTGGTTAGAGCCTTCTGATGGAGGAAACCCAGCTGAAGAGATATATGCATGCTCATGGTCAGGAGTGAAATGTAACGATAACTCAACAAAGGTTGAAGCTTTGGACCTGTCTTTCAAGAATCTTAGAGGTGCATTGTCGGGGAATCAGTTCAGTGTCTTCACCGAGCTGGTGGATCTCAACCTCAGTTACAACAAGTTTTCCGGGCAGCTTCCCGCTGGGATTTTCAACCTGACCAAGCTACAAAGTTTGGATATTAGCAGGAACAATCTTTCTGATGAATTCCCAAAGGGGGTTTTCCGTCTACAGAATCTGGTTGTGCTTGATGCCTTCAGCAACAGCTTCTCTGGGCCGCTGCCTGCTGAACTTTCCCAGCTTGAACATCTCAAAGTCTTGAATCTAGCTGGAAGTTACTTCAGTGGACCGATTCCATCAGAGTATGGTTCCTTCAAGAGCCTCGAGTTTATTCACCTGGCTGGCAACAACCTCGGCGGTAACATACCACCTGAGCTCGGGAAGCTTAAGACGGTGACGCATATGGAGATCGGCTATAATTCTTACCAGGGCAGTATTCCGAGGCAATTGGGTAATATGAGTGAGCTCCAATATCTGGACATAGCTGGGGCCAACATATCTGGTCCGATTCCAAGTGAATTCTCCAATCTCACTAAGCTTCATTCATTGTTCCTCTTCAGAAACCAGCTCAATGGGCTGATTCCATGGGAGTTCAGCAGAATCGTGCCTCTGGCAAGCCTAGATCTTTCTGTCAACCAACTCTCGGGACCCATACCTGAGAGTTTTGCTGAGTTGAAGAATCTAAGGCTGCTTAGTCTCATGTACAATGAACTGAATGGGACGATCCCTGAAGGTGTTGCAAAGCTTCCTTCATTGGAAACTCTCCTTGTATGGAACAATTTCTTCTCAGGATGGCTTCCAGAGAACTTGGGCATGAACTCAAAGCTCCAATGGGTGGATGTTTCCACCAACAATTTCACAGGTAGCATTCCGCCGGGCATTTGTTCAGGAGGTTCTCTAGTCAAGTTGATCCTTTTTTCAAACAAATTCACTGGAAGTCTCGAGCCATCAATCTCAAACTGCTCTTCCCTTGTGCGACTAAGACTAGAAGACAATTCCTTCTCGGGCGAAATCCCTGTGACGTTCAGCCATCTTCCAGAGATCACATACGTAGATCTGTCACGAAACAATTTCAAAGGCGGAATTCCCAATGACATTTCTCACGCTCCTAAGCTTCAGTACTTTAATATTACAGATAACCCAGTTCTTGGAGGTAATTTACCTGCGGATATATGGTCGTCACCAGTGCTCCAAAACTTCTCTGCCTCAGCTTGTAACGTCTCAGGGAATCTTACCGGATTCCAATCCTGCAAATCCATTTCTTTCATTGAGCTAAGCATGAACAACCTTGAAGGAAGCATCCCTGTAAGCGTTTCTAACTGTCGAGCACTTGTAAAGATGAACATAGCCAATAACAAGTTCTCTGGCACCATTCCTGATGAGTTTGCAGATCTTCCATCCTTAGCTGGGTTGGACCTATCAAATAATAATTTTACTGGGAAAATACCAGAAAAGCTTGGCGATTCTTCAAGCTTAGTACTTTTAAATGTATCCTTCAACGATATATCTGGTTCCATTCCTTCTACCACTATGTTTAAAGCAATGGGTACCAGCGCATATGCTGGAAATCCGAAACTATGTGGAACACCTCTCCAGCCATGCGCAGCTTCAATGACTATATTCCACGGCAAAGGCACAAGGAAGGTCGCATGGGCATTGCTATTGTCTGCAGCTGTGGTTGTATTAGTGCTGGCCTCGGCGTTGGGAATAATGTACATCCGCAGACAAGGGAAAGGCGAATGGAAAATGATATCCTTTGGTGGACTCCCCCAATTCACTGCAAGCGATGTTCTGAAGAGCTATGGAGCTACAGAATCAATCAAGCCAGTGCCTCCTTTGTCAGCCACTGTTTGGCAAGCAAATCTTCCCACAGGAATAACAGTTTCAGTGAAAAGGGTTGAGCTGGAGGCAAAGACAATGAAAGTCAGCATGGAGTTCATAGTGCGAATTGGAAACGTGAGACACAAAAATCTGACTAGATTGCTTGGGGTTTGCCATAACAAGCATCTAGCTTACCTTTTGTATGATTACTTCCCGAATGGAACTTTGACCGAGAAGATAACCACTAAGAGTCATTGGGCAACCAAGTTGAAACTTATAATTGGGATTGCCAGAGGACTCTGCTTTCTTCATCATGATTGCTACCCTGCGATTCCCCATGGAGATCTGAGCTCAAGCAACATCGTCTTTGAGGAAAACATGGAACCACGTTTAGTACGATTCGGATTGAAGTACCTGGAAGAAATTGGTTGTGGCATGTATACAACAATACTTTCCGGTAAAGAGACAGGTAAACTTCACAAATTATATATAGTAGCACGTTATCTCCAGTTGTATGCAGCATACTGAAATTGAGACAGAAAAGGCGTAGAAAACAAATCATACCTTTAGTCAAAAGTCATATAATGCAAGAACGTTTCTAAGAAAAGAAAACTATGTCACCTTTTTACATTCTGGGAATCACACTAGTACAAGTCAGAAAGTTGATGGTTGTTTTCTAGCAACACAAAACAAACAGACTACTAGATTCTAAAAAATTGTCCCTTGCAATCAAGAAATAGCAGCAGTATTATTCGACTTTTGGATTTGAAACCAGAATCATTATTCTAGTATGACAAGTCATATGCAGCCTGCAGTACTTAATTACCTTACTATATGTTTAATAGGTGAATTCAATGGCCCCTTAAAGGACGAGCTCTGCAATGATATATACAGCTTTGGGGAGATTATCTTGGAGATCTTGAGTAATGGTAGACTGACTAAAGCTGGAAGCTGTACGCAGAACAAGCCCATGGAAGTGCTATTGAAAGAAATGTACAGTGTGAATGAATCTGTAACTTTGGATTCAACTAAAAGGGAGATAAAACAAGCTCTTGAAGTTGCTTTGCTCTGCACCAGAAGCAGATCATCTGATAGGCCAACCATGGCAGACGCGCTGAAGCTTTTATCAGCTTCGATCCCACATAGCAAATGATGAACATATCAGATGCCAAGGGTAGTTATGAGTATATGATTGCATGTGAATCTCTCGAAGTATGCCTTCTAGCCTAGAGCATTTCACATCTACCGCAAGTTCAAGATAGATAAGAAAACTGAGAAGGCTGAAATTGAGAGAAATGGATGTTGCTTTGCGTTTCTCATAGTATAAATCTCCTACCAGACAGTACAGATGTTTCCTTCCCTGTGATATAATGGGTTTGTTTGTAAGTTTGTTTATATCAAAAGAGTATTGTGATAGTATTAAAGCGATTTCTAAGTTTGTTTTTTATGGATGAGTCGTGAATATGTTCTACTGTAAGATTGGTGTCTCCTATCGATCATATTGTCTGATACAAGGATCGATTCTCTAGAATTGAAAGTTAAACTGAATTCAACAAGGCTGAAAACCTATGAAGCACGTAAGTAAATGGCACTCATTCAGGCAATTTCACAAACACATAGAGCTCAAACCTCTCAATTGCAAATGAAGAGAACATTTGAGGAACGCCTTCAAAACTGTCATAGTTCCCACTTTATCGCGGTCACTCCCAGTCTCTTAGCCTCTTCAGCCGTCGCCGGGCCATATTACTGCCACCATCTCCCGGTGACATCCAAACCTCGCTCAAACTTTTTCGCCAACCCCACAACTTCCGCAGTACTTAAGAAACTATACAGCATCTAGTTCCTCTTGACTTCTCTCCATCATACCCGCCGTGGAGGAAATCAGAAACCATCGGCCGTTTCATGAACGTCGATCACCCTAATAAAAAGTATCTTTACCGGTGGCCATCGTGTCCGACTAGCCGTCGACAAGCTAAAATTTCACTTCTGGTCCTTCTTTTCTAAGCTAAATTAAATATCCGGCCGCATAAATTTCAATTTTAGCCCTTTTTTCTTTCTGTGCCACATGAGCCTATAAATATTAGGCATCCCATACCTTTTAATTTTATACAAAATCATACCATTTCAATAAAAATAAACCTGTATGTCCCAAACGTTTCAAAACCTAACAAATGCATCCTACCGTCAAACTCCAATGAACTTTCCAGCTATTTAATAGAGTCAGCATGCTTGCTCAACAAAATTAAAGATGTGGCTGTCCATCTCGTCTCAATTTACTCAAAATAAATATTTTTTCAAAACATTTCAAACCAACTCAATCTCTCATCCTCTATCTCTCTACACTTCTCTGCAAAGACAACATCTCCGGTCTTTATCAAACTTCAACAACTCTAACGACAATTATCAAAACGATGACTTAACGGAAGGTGCGGACGGCGGGAATAAAGAATCAATTGATAGGCCGCTCCTTTTTTCGATCTCATTGAAGGGTAGAAATGAAAATTTACGATTGATAATTTGGTGAACCTTATGTGGTTAGTTGTGTGATTAAAAGAAGAAAAGTAGGCTTTGTGGTTTCCCATTGATGGCAGTAGTTCGAAGTAGTGCTGGGTTCCAATTGTTGCATTTTCCCTTTGATTTCCAGCTCCTCTTCGTGTTTTTCATTTGATTTCGAGTTTGGAGCTTGATTTTCAAGAGTGGGGAGGGAGATTATGGACTGCGACCGGATAGGTGGTCGATTTTGGTGGTAATAAGAATGACAGAAGGTAACTAGAGTAAGAAATCCATGGCTTGTCTAATAGAGAAGAAGGAACGATATACGAATAAGATGATGAACAGTGTATGAGTTTGTATGTTTCGATTGGTTTGAATGGATTTATCGATTAAGGGGTTGTTTGTGCAAGTGATTGTTTTTGAGTGATTTTGGGTGATTTGGTCTCTAAAATCTCTAAGTTAGAGATTTTGTCAAATAGATTGTTTGGATCACAATTAATTGTGGGAGAATGTTAGAGATTTGAATTCTTAATGTGGGACCCAAGAGATTTTGAGCTCATATTGAAATCACTAGGGTAGAAAGGGGATTTTGGGAGAATTCATTCCATTTCATTTAATTTTTGAATTCTCTAGTCCCAACAATCACCTAAAATGACACAACCAAATATTCTATTTTTTGAAATAGCATGACCCTCATATTCTCTAGCTATTTGAATTCTTTAGCTATTTGAATTCTCTTCCTACGAATTCACCCACACAAACGACCTCTAAGTGTTGAATAGATTAAGTGGGTTTAGGTTTGAATAAACTGATGTGAAGTGGGACAGCTACATGTTTAATTTTGCTGAGTAAGCATGTTTACTGTATTAAATCGCTGGAAAAGTTTATCGAAGATGGATTTGTTAGGTTTTGAAACGTGTGAGACGTATAGGTTTATTTTTAAAGAAATGGGATGATTTTGTACAAAATTAAAACATATGGACGCCTAAAGTTAATAAGCCGTGCTCACATACATAAACGAATTTTTATATTTCTTCTTCAGACTAATCCTAGCCATCAGTTCTGTTTAATTCGTTGTTTTATCTTCGTAAAAAGCGGGGACCGCGGAGCGATTGGGTTAACGTTCACCGTTTTCCCGCTGCCGTAGCTCTACCGTCGTCCCTTTGCTGCAAGTCGGCGGTAGCAGCATTGTAGCCTGAAACTTATACTCTCCGTTGTCCTCTCCACCATGTCGCAGCTTCTTCCCTCTTTTCCAATTCGTCATGTCAGGTACGCTCGTTGTTTTCTTCTTAAACCTCGTGTCCACCTGCTTAATCTTTCGATTCAATCGCGATTATTCTCGATACTCTTTGAAAGAAACAGCATAACTACGTTGCAGATACGCGGTTCTTGGAGTTGGTTTTGCGGGTCTCTCCGTAGCTTGGCACTTGCTGAAACTAGATTTTGTTGCTTAACTCTTCGATTTCTTCTGCATTTTCTTGATAACGCTGGAGGTCCATTTTTCTGGTCAAGCAGAACAATGATAGAAGCTGAATCTTCGAGTTGATCTGTATGATGAAGCGGGAATCGGACGAGGTGCTTCTGGAGTTTCTGGAGGTCTCCTTCACCCTTATTCTCCGAAAGGTGTTGTTTTCCTCTGTTTTAACTTATTACTTGTTTCCAGAGTTGTATTCTGTTTAACTCAGTTAGTGAAGTGGGCAGCTAAGTTTCCCTGGACAATGTTTTCTTGTAGGTAAGCTTCTATGGCGGGGTTCTGAGTGTTGGAATGAGACACTGAGGCTTCTAGATGTTGCGGAAATGGCAGTTCTTCATTCCAAGGATTCCAACCAACCTCCTCACGGTTCCATTGTCAGGAGGAGGTTAGGGGTTTGGCTCCTTTTTTCCTTCTATGTTTCTCTTGTTTTGGTCCAGATCCTATTTCAATCAATCAATGGAATGAGCGAGCGACCGAGATGACAAGTGCTTCATTGAAGCAGGAATTCCTATGATTGTGAATCGACAATTATCATTGCCATTTAACTCTTTGTTAGCAATCTTTTGTTTATTTGCTTCAGGGGCATATTGAGACCAGGAGTGAACGTGAAGAACTTTCAAACTAGGGCTGAGATAAACCCCTTGGTGATCGATCCTCTTTAATTGAGCATGAATGAATTTAGTGTAAACTTTGGAGTGATATGTCTTTATGTATTCTTCTGCAACTAGAATGTTCAGATATGCGATCCAAATTGCAGAATTGACACTATTGATAAGGACTTTGCTCAAGCACATGTACCCAATTTGTGGACATGCGGAGAAACGACCTTCCGGCCGGCCCCGGTGCCTTCCGGAATCATCTTTTCGGACAGCCCCGGTGCCTCCCGCTACCTTATTTTCGGTCGGCCCCGCAGCCTTCCGGAACCTTATTTTCGGACGGGCCCCGGTGCCTATTTTCCGGGGTTAAATGTGTGATTAATTGAAGGGTAATCATAGTAATGCGAAAAGATGACATAGTAACACATAAATAATCCGAAATCATAGGTACTGGGTACTAGCAAACATAAGTACGATAATGGAAAAACAGCACTCAGCTATAACGTCTGAGGAAAGGAAAGTACAACAACTACAATCTCTAATCTCGACGACCTTCTCCCTAGCTCTCATACCCCACGTAGAGGTCCTCAAACTGCTGGTGCATCCCCTCCATATGGTCGTAGTACTCCTGAGGAGAGTCCACGTGTTGCCGCTAAGCGTCCCATTGAAATAGGAGGCCATACCATCGAAGACTAAGAGTCTGTGCAAAAAGCAGCAAATAAGAGTTAGTGAAACAACATTTACATACTCTAAACCCGTCAAATGTGAAGGTGAAATCGAACTTACAATCTTAGGAGGGACGCCTACACCGGAATCGACCGGCGCCACGATGCGCGGGTGACTGTGCTCGAGATATCAGTCCATGTACCCCGGAGCAACGTCCTCCCCGAACACTGCCCTTTGGAACACAAGGTGGAGGCGGTGAATTCTGATGAACTCCTGATCCGACCAAGTCCTATCATCCGTCGGGTCCACTGGACCACATGGTTCCGGATCGCGCGAGACATATTCTCCCGCAACGACACAACAATTGAGGGGGGGACGACCTGTGTGTGCCGAACTGTCGGAGCACACGATAGGAATCGTAGTACTCACCTACGTCGGTGCAGCGAATGAGTCCACGGAAAGTCGACTCGGGAACCTCAACATCGGGGTGAGGCCCAAATGGAAGCCAAATTACATCATGGGGGTCCATGTTATCGAGGAGGCGTCGGTAGTAGTCCAACCTCTTCCGACTAGGTGTCTCTGCACTATTCCACCGACCATCTAATGGATCTCCGCTCCCGTCAAACCATCCTGTGAGGCAGCACCCTGGGGAAGTACTCGTAGATCCAAGACTGCAACAAAGTCATACTGCCTGACATTGCCTTTGCATCCGCACGGCTAGCCTTCCCGTTCATGGTACAACCAAAGGAGCGCACCAGCACCCCAAGCGTACTCCGGTACATCACTCATCGAACCCATGAAGTACTCCCAACCTAGAAGGAGTGATCGGTCTACAGATCTATCGTAGAATAGAGTACCTCCGAAAAGACAGAACATTAATACCTTACAGGCAACCTCATCCCCCATATGCTTGCCAAGTGAGAACATGTCCCTCTCGTGCATGGCGCCGTGATCATACAGCGGTGGGCCAACAGTCTCGCCCCTAACCGGGTACTCCAACGCAGTAGCGGAGCTAAACCCAAGCGACTCCGCTACACCCGGCCTCAAATCAATAAGAGCTTAGGGTTTACAAAGCGATCATCCAGACACCAGGACTTGGAGAGTGTGGAAGACGTCGTGGAAAGTGATCGTCATCTCCCCCAATGGCATGTGAAAGGTGTTAGTATCCGGCTGCCACCTCTCAACAAATGCCTCCAGAAGAGGCTCATCATAGTGGCTCAACATGCACTGACCCAGGTGTAGAAGTCTCGACTCCTCCATGATCGGCCAAATGGTCTTTGTCTGGATTGCGAACTCACTCACCTGTGTCTCATTGCTTAGGGCGCATCAGATCCCTGTATCCCTCGCCAAACTACCACAAGTAATGCGCAATGTGACCTCCAAAACTAGGGATCACTGTTGGAGTCCTCGGTCCACAATTTGGAAGCCCCGCAATAAGCTCCTAAGTACGACTCAGTCCTTGCCAGTCTACTCCAATGGCGGCCTCCTCCTCCCGGACTCGTACAAGTCGGCTAGGTTTACCTCCTCTAACGCCAACACTCACGGTGGCATGTGACGAGCTTGTAGAAGCGAGGTGCGGAGAAGCCGTGTACGGAGAAGCCATGAGCACGGAAGTCTGTGTGTGATCGTACTCAAACGCTGACGGTGGACCCTCATCCTCGTCATCATCTTCCGGAAATGACCTAACCGGGTACGTAACCGGAGGGTACCGGTCAGGGGAGCCGTAGATTTTCAACTTCTTGTTCTTCTTCACTGCCTCTCCCTCTTTCCGTCTCGAAACGGTGATCACTCACTCTTTCATCCGATCTAAAATGCCCGCTTGCTTTCCTTTCCCTCTCATTTTCTGGATCCCATTAGTTTCTTCCTCTACCGGATCCCGACTATGCGAATTACCTCCGCCCTTTGTTTTCGCCATATTTTTTAACAAACTGCATTTAAACAAATGAACGTTTCTAATAAAATTCACATTATGCTAAACTAGGTTCACTTACTATTCCTAACAAAATCCTAAACCCTAACTAAGAATTATATAATCTAATCATCCTAATTACTCACTAATAATTATCCAAGTACACTAATCACCCACTAACAATTATCTAATTATTCTATATATTCATTAACATTCTCTAATTACACTAATCACTCACTAACATTCTCTAATTACACTAATCACTCACTAACATTCTCGAATTACACTAATCACTCACTAACAATTCTCTAATTATCATAATTATACTAATTAAAGTAATTAACTTAAAAAAAGGCCGGTCAGCCGCTCGTTTCGGCCCACGCAAGCTGCGGTCGGAAATTTGTTCCGGCTGGCATTAGCTTGGGGCGAAACCAGCGGCCGATATTTGCTTGGGCTGAAACCAGCGGCCGGCCGGGGCCTCTGAATGCAATTTTTTTTCAATTTCGTACCTGAAACGGTCGCTTCCGATCTTCAATTTCTTCTTCGAATCAACGTTTGAGAGTGTTTTTGAGAGATTGTGAGTGTTTGATTGTGATTGGGTTAGTCAATATACACAACTTCTTATATGGATTTCGATTTTACAAATAGGATAATATTGTCATTTACTCAAATTAGGGCGTCATTTAATTCGAATGTTAGGGCGTCAAATAGAGATTTAGTAAATGAAAGGGAGAACAGGGAAACTGGGAATTGAGGGAAGGTTTTGATGGCGGCAAAATAAGTTATGGCGCGGAAATGGATAAGTAATATGTTGCACAGGCAAAATTACTTAATCTTTGAAGTACGCTCAACATTTAGAATTAAACAATGCTTTAAATTTCAAATTAAATAACGTATTTTTCTTTCGTAAACTCAAAATCTAAATAAGAAGTTAAGTATATCGACAAAAATCAAATACTCTAAAACGAGAAAGCACATATTCGAACGATAATTCGAAGGAAAAGGCGAAGATCCGTCGAGCTTCCGATCAGGTACGAAGTGAAAAAAATAGAAACGGTATCGATCGGCGAACGAATCCGGCCGGCCTGTGATTCCGGCCTCCGGAGTATTCAGCTGGACCCGACTTCCGGCCAGAAACGATGTTGGCCGGAATCGCCGGCCGGTCCAATTTTTTGTTTTTTTAATTATTTAATTTAAGTAATTAATTAATGTAATTGTATAATTAAGGTAGTGATTAATTAAATTAGTGTAGATAGTTTGTTACTTAAATTAGTTAAGATAGTGATTAATTGAATTAGTTTAAATAATGATCAGGAAAAAGTCGAAGGAAAATGGACACCATTGACAACGTCTTCGATCCGCTCAAGGAATTCACTAAGGATAGCGTCCGCCTTGTCAAGCGTTGCCGCAAACCCGAATGGAAAGAATTTTTCAAGGGTGTGGAAGGAGATAGGGGTTGTTGTGATGGGGTTTGTGGGGTCCTTCGTCAAGCTCACTTTCATCCCCATCAACAACATCATCGTCGGATCTGGTTAGATTCAAATTATAAGATCAAGGGCGCTAGGCGGGCGTTGGGGTTGCTGCCTACACTTCTAATTATCCAGTAGGTGCTTCTGTTCCCCGCAACAACCAGGATTGTTTACTGACTCACTTGGTAATCACGATACATTCTTGTATATATATTTTTTATTCTATTCTTGTGTTGTGAGTTTTTTCAACTTCAATATGGTGACTTGAGTGATCAAGGGTTGTACAATTTTTGTTTGATCAAGTTTTTGTAATTTTTAGAATTGTTACGGCATGACGGATTCCACCTCTATGGGTCTGGGTTTGCTTTGTTTTTCATATCTCTTTGCATCGTTACTGTCGCTGTCGCCGAGTCTTGTCCGTTTCGACATTAGGTCTCGTACCCTTCTCCCTGGAGAAGATGGACGATTCATCCACTCTGACTCCTCACTGCTGGGTGATTGATTCACTAATGAGATCGATTATTAGCACATTTATTCCCGCTTTAAACTATGTTTTTTGGATGCTTGGATGTCTCACTTTGATCGTATTCGGGGTGTTTCGTGGGTATTATGTAACCTTGGGTCATGTTACATTGTTTTGTATGTTTTGGGTACATTTCAGGTGTCATATGACATCTCGGGATGAATGAAGGCATGCTAGTAAGGCTGGAACAACTCGGTACGTTCGACTTGGAAAGAAAACGATACAGTTTAGTATTTTGATCATAACTCGTTGCTCAGAAGTTGGATTGATACAAGGTCACTGGCGTTGGAAAGCTAATTCGACTGCCTAGAACTTTGATGTTGACGACGAGAGCAAAATCCGTGATTTATAACACACTCCATGTGTTAGTGACCATCAGCCACGGGAAGCATAACACACGACCATGTGTTGCTAATAGTCAATGTGTGTTAGCTTATGATGTGATTTTTTGGTCTTTTCCTTCTCTAATTTGGCCTGGAAGTCTATATAAACTCTTGGGACATCAACAGAGATTATTAGACTTTATTATACACATATTTTCAAGCTCTTAGAGAGAGATAGAGTTTCAGAGAGACGCTTGAAGTGAGAGGATCAACCACGATTGGAGAAGGGCGAATCATCAAGTCGAAGATTGGGATTTTCACGAAGAACATGTCATCTTCTCAAGTTTTTCCTCTCTTCTCTTGTGATTTATTTTCCAGAACCATGACTAAACCGTTTGTGTTGTTTGGATGAGATGAACCTTTAGTTTAGCTTATGTATGGATGATGGGGTTTTTAATACTTTAATTTGTTATCGAGGTAATTTAGACTTATGATGTGTTCTTACTAAACCTAATTTCTGATTCAATTTTGTCTGGCCGTCTTGATTGAAGCATTGTCATTAATTTGTGGGTTCGAGAGGAACATAGATTGATAGGTCGCTTAGAAAGAACTCTAGATTATTCGTTAGCTCGAGAGAGGAACGGATCGTTTTGGCTTTTTGCATCATTTATCGTTGTGGCATTTCATCGAACACCTTTAGTGCGGTTTGCTTAGGTGTAGATTAGCTCGAGAGAGGAGTCTATAATTGAGCAGAATTGATCCTGAGAGACGCGAGAGTGATCTAAGACTATCGTAGGAAATCGTCAAGCCATTATAACCTGAATAATTGAGATGACTTGTCGTTCATCGATGCATTGCTAGCTTTAGCGGATTCGAGTCCGAACAACCTTCATTCCCATATTTGAAACTCAATCTCTTGCATTTGCTTTCTTTTGATTTGTATTCTTAGTTTATAATTGGATACTTTAATAATCAATCAAACAATCATTCATTGTTACTTGATTTAATTAGCATAATCAATTTGAGTAATAGCATTAGAAATACCCTAGGGAAATAAATGATTTCATTAGTTCATTCTAGCGGGTATTTGATTGGCTAGGTAAAATCTGCTTGTCATTCACCTTTTCGGCTTCCGATGTCGCTGCCTGTGACTCTTCGTTTTCTAGAATCCATTGCAACCTTTCATCTCCCGTCATTAATGGAAGCACCTTTTTTATTCGTCTTCAACTTCTCCTACCATTAAGGATATTTCATTCACCTAATCTACTTAAACAAAAAGGGTACAATGGCTCTCCACAAAGTTTGTTATTTTAATAGCATGTGAGCACAAATAAAGATATGGTAATAATATTAATAACTTAATATGTTATTATGAGTAAATAATTTTATCACTTTATTTATATTTATTTTATTGGGTTGGTTTTTTAAGGCAATTGCGGCTTTTTCAATTTTCTTTGCCCTCCTTACTCCCGCAGCCTCCTGCTCCCCATAGCATCATCTCCCAGGGAGGTTGTTATGGCCTTCTAGGTACTCCCACTTGCCCCCCCCCCCCCCCCCCCCCCCCCCGCATTAAGATTAATATGAATGGTGCAGTGGCAGATCTATCTGGTGACGTAGTGCGTCTGGTTGTCCGTAATGTTTTTCAGTTCTGTTTTGCAGGAAATTGGTCAGACGTATCCAGGGCTCCTTGATCCTAATGTCCTGGAGCTCATGGTCGTCCTCTCCCGTAATGGTGTCTGGAAACTTGACATTGAAGGGGACTCTGAGACTGTCCTCTCCCGGCTTTCATGAAGGTTCATGTGGTCTATCGCATCGCCAACAAAGCTGCCCATAAGTAGCCTGTTAGGTTCTTTTATATCTCCCAGGTCGTGTAGAGGCAGATCTCACAACTTGGGTTGATGCTTAGACTTATTTGTTGCTTGGTATCTCGTTCCTCCTTTCCTAGAGCTACCTATGACAATGTATTGAATTAGTTAGTAATTAGGTGAGAGTGAATTACATTGAATTAGTTAGTAATTAGTTTAGATTATGATAATGTGATTAGTAATTTATTTTAAAAAATATTATGAAATAAGTGCACTTAGCTTAGGAGAATATGAATTTTATGCAAAATAAATTACATTATAACTTTGAAATGTAATTAACTAGAGTTTTATTTGGTGTTAACAATAATGGCGAAGACAAAGGGTGGAGGTAAATCACAAAGTACCGATCTAATTGAAGAAGATACGTTTGGAGTCCAAAAAATAAGAGAAAAGGCAAGCAAGCGGCTATTTTAAATAGGTTGAAAGAGCGAGAGATTACTACTTCCAATAGGAGAGAGGTAGAGTTGAAGAAGAATAAAAGAACGAAAATTTACAGCTCTCCGTATTCGTGCCCCTATATTAGGATTTCGGTTAGGACATTTATTTAAGATAATGAGGATGAGGTCCCACCGCCCCCCTTTGAGTACTAGGATGTATCGGCCCATCTGTATATGGCTTCTATAGGCTCGTCCCATGCCTCAGCGAGTGTTAGGGTTAGACAAGAAAAGCCTAGTCGATTTGCTCAAGCACTGAAGGAGGAGGAGGTCGTCACTGGACTGGGCTAGGAGGGAACCAGTGTTACTTGAGAGCTTACTTTTGGGTTTCCAGATGGTGGAACATTGAGGACGACTGTGATTCCTAATTTTGGTGGTCACATTGCTCATCACGTGTGGCAGATCTTGGATAACTACAAAGATATAAAGAAGTTCAGATTCCTCACCCGCCGTAAAAAATGGGTGTATGTGATGGGGTTTGACATCTAGACCAAAAAGATCTGGCCGCTTATGCAGGACTCGAGACTGCTTCACTTAGGCTCGTGTATGTCAGTCCATTTGGATGACCCTCTCTTAGAGGCATTTGTTTAGAGGTGGTAGCCCGACACTAACACCTTCATATGCCGTTTGGAGAGATGATGATCACAATGCACGATGTTTTTCACATACTCCGTATCCTAGTACGCGGACGTGCACTTCATCCGTCGTGACACAGTGCTTTGAAAAATCATATAGCTGGGGTTCTTGGCCTTGCGTCCACGGAGGCTTTAAAGCGTTCGGTGACAGGCAGAGAGACTAGAGCAACATTGTTTTCACATGTTGTCATGTACGAGAAGAGGCGATCAATGTCGGGGAGTATTTAGAGGATGAGAATACCTATAAGGTATTCATGTTTTGTCTTCTCGAGAAATGCTTTTCCATGAGAGGTCTGCTTATCCGACCCATATGTTGGGTTGGGAGTACTGCATAGGGGTAGCCACTGAGATACCAGGGTATGCTTGAAGGGCTGGTGCATGAGCCTGGTTGTACAACGAGTTCGGTAAGGCTAGTCGGACATATGCGACGGGGAAGGCAGGATGTACTATACTACTCCAATATTGGTTTTTATGTAAGACTTCATTGGTTTTGTGATATTTCAGACTAGTTTTATGTGTTACATAACATATTACAACTCAATCGGACATGACAAAGTAAACGGTATGAATATATGATCAGATTAACACAGAGGCCGGACTGGAAATCCGACCCAAGTAGCTACTCGACCGGATTTCTGGTTTGACCAAGTAGATAATTGAGCTGGGTTTACGGTCCGGCCAGGTTCTTTTTTTATAACTCAAGTAATCGGATCTTTAAAATAGCTAAATGAGAGCTTTTAATAGTGTATAGATCCAATAACATAATATGAAAGTGTACGATACATAGTGTATAGTTTCAGCAACATAATATGGTATTGTACAAAACATAATACAATACTTAACAATAGGGTATGGAACTCGATACCCTAAATACCTACCTTTGGGAGCCTCAACCACCTTAGGCTCTTTAAGGCCCTTGGACTCAGGTTGAAATTGTGACCGAACTATCAGAGCCCGCACGGAGGGACCCCCTCTGTCGCAAATCGTCTGAACCATCCCACTCAGGATATCACATCTCGTAGCGTCATGATCGTCCCATACCTCTCGATCTGGTGGGCTCTTATAGTCCAATGATCGCCAGAAGTGGTGCAAGTGGTATGGTTTCAACTCTTCTTCACGCTCCTTCATGGAATAAACCCTACATGTGCACGGGATTCTATGGGTAGCCTCAATTACAAAGTGGCATGGTGTCACCTTCGAGAGCTCCTTATTCAACAACTCAATCGCCCCCATGTGAGACTGGATTGTTTAGATACAAAAATGGTTGTCTATGCGCAAAATAGTATATCTAGGTGCATACAAAAAAACTAGTTACTAAAATAGTGAATATATAACTAGTTATTGAAATAATGTATATATAACTAGTTACTATAACATATAGGAATTTCTTTGCGCGGGAGTCATCAAAAGATGTTTGAACCTTAATGACATGTACCTCTATGGAAGCATGATATCCATCAATAGAGTGTCAATTCCCAGATGGAAGAATTGTAACATGATTTCAGCGATGAATGTTGGGAGTACTCCACCCTATTAGTGCTCATGTTACCAATATAGAAAACCTGGTTTGTGTTGCAATAGGACCACTGGATCTTATCAGGTAGCCACTCGCTTGTCAAGTACAACAATCCTCTATGTTTTCCTAATCACTCTCGATCATGTGTTCCAACTCTTCGTAGAACTCCTTACCCGAAAGTGCATTCGACACTTTATTCCAGGTCCTATGCGCGAAGGCCTCCGCAACTTCTTCATTGTTCGTTATGTACTTAATTCCGTGATATTCCTTTTTCATATGCCACAGCCAAATTAAATGTGGAGTTTTTGGGAAGATAGCGCAATCTGACCGCCAAGCCACGCTCTTTGTCGATCACAAATACAGTTTGTTGCGGCGAACTGAGCAACGACCTGAACTGACTCAACACCCAAATATAAGTCTCCGCTTTTTCGTGCTCAACGAGTGCCAACCCGATGCTAAAAATTTTCTGCACGTGAGTCGCACTAGTAAACTAGATCACTGCCTTCCTATAGAGGTTGGTATCGAAGGTTGAGTCAATCAGAATCACAAAATACCAAGCCCCCAACATCTAAATGCACTTGGGGTGGCCGAGAAAGAGGTTGGCAAGATTTCCCTCCTCATCCTCTTAAGACTAAACAAAGTAGCCAAGTCGTGTAGCAGTTCCCAATGTCCATTCCGTCGGAGTCAGATCACCTAATGTTTCCTTCCCAATCTTATCACTACAAAAAAAACTTGTCTAGCATTGGACAACTTAAAAGCGGCCACACTAGTGGACACTTAACAGCGGATTAGTGACCGTTGTTAGGGTTTAAATAATCTGTTGTTAGGCAAGCAGATTGTTATATTGTATATGCCTCGCTGTATATTTGATTCATATTGTGATGAGCGTTGAACTTCTTGTCCACAGAATACCTGATCTTATTCGGCTATGTGTGAGTCACCACCGTCCCTAATTTCTTTCTTCTCGACATCTGCAAGCGCATTTCTTTCTGTGCTAGCTTCAGGGTATGACATGAAAGGATAATTGTGGTATCCTTTCGATTTTGTAGGATCGTCGGTTTGGCCTACACCATCAATCCAAAATTTTCGCTCGCCTTCTACCACCCTTGAACTCACTGCAAGTTTGAAGGCACAGTTACACTTCTTTGACTTTGACGTCCGTTTTGGTAGGTCTGAACTCGAGGATTTGCAAGTAGGCCCATGAGAGCAATGTAGGTACACCCCGATAGTCGTGTTCTGCATCATTGATTTTATTGGATCCATTAATCACCTTGAAATTAAGCGACTGGCAATTTGCTTTGCGGCTGCACAAGCTTCTTCTAGAGTATCAATGTTTCGATGTAATATGCTTATTGATATACATGTTAAGTGCATCAGATGTGAATCGAGTAAATATATTGAAATATTAAATCACACCAAGTAAATACCCAAGAACGATGAGCGTAAAAACCACTATGGGGACATGATGTTACATCCACTTTAGACTCACCATAGTTTATCTTAGCTCCCGTAACTTAACCAACAATTTACTTTAGTAATTTAACACCGCAATCTACCACAACTTTCACAAAATTGGCAAGCACAAAATGGTGAATAAATAACACCCTGATTTACGTAGTTCCCCTCCAATGCGGAGAGTACATCTACGGCAGCAGCAATAGCTACGAGCCGATCCAAAAATAGTGTCTCTCAAGTGTTTCCCAACCTCGAAACAACTATCTCACTATTTTATCGCTTATAAAAAAGTATTCCTATTACGGTAAAACATTTATCGGAACTTTCTACCGCTCATCTATCTTCCCAACAATTGGAAGAATGACTTTCGATTGACAAAATGAAGAAATGAAAAAAGCTGAGAAAAATGAACAGAGACTAATGAGATGGAGAGCACTGAGCTGAGGGATGATTCAAGAAATATTTTTCTGCTTCTTTATATAGCATAAGTGGAGGGAGGCATATTTCAATTTTGATTGGTTGAGGAGATGCATTGAAATCAATTAGTTGAAAATACAACCAATTCTTTGGTACAATAAAGTTAGAGGGTATGATCCCTTTCTTTTTTTATTAATTTTTGCCAGGACCAACAATACATCCATGGCTACTAAAGGTAATCATACGAATTTTTTTTATCAGTGATGATCATGAATCAAGAGGTGGAACTTGAGCTTCACTTATAAATTATAATGAGTTCAGATGAGATTGAAAGGGTTTAATTTGTTTTGTCATGTATATTCCAGTCGTTGAGTCGCTTCATTTGGTTTAATGATAGCATTTTATCAACAGATCAGATCCCAATCTATCATCCACGTCGGATTCTAACTAGCTAGGTGACTGCAAATCAGCCTTTGGCTTTTTGTATACGATGAAAACCATATAATAATGGTGTATGGTGACACTTTCAAGCATAATGAAATACACCTCAATAACTAAGAACTATAAATTCAGGAGACAATTATGCATTTCTTATGTGATTATTTCTTCATGGTTCCCACTTAGGAACATCTGGTCTATTTTTCTAAAAACATCGCTAAAAGTAAATATTTTTGTAATAACTTCTGCCTTGAATCACTCATCATTTGAAGATCATGCCCAACGGATAATAGCTTTTTTCTTTTACATTGCTTGCGGGTCTTAGTGAAAAACCATAAGTGAATTTCTCTTCATCGATAATCGCACCACTCCTGATGTCCGATCACAACATATTAAACTTTGGCTTGAGATTACTATCATACTCTGATACGTTGCTAATCCATTAATATTGATTCATCGGCCAAGAAGGTTTTGGATGTCTTTTGACCCTCCTCATCACCACGTAAATGAGTTGTTCTCAATTTTCACTGATCTGTTTTTATTGAGATCGAGCCAGTAACTATAGGAGGCTTATCCATTAATGCTGATGGTTGCTAAATAATATTTATTAAGTCCATGAGTTATTGAATCAAAACTAATAATAAAAATAATCATATCTATTAGAAAGGTAACCCAGCAACACCCACGTAGCTCCATATACGGACATGACCCGTGTGGAATTCGATTTGGGGTAATGGGCCCATTGTCCACAAGGTTTAGATAAATGGTTTGGCCCGAACCTAACTCCCATGAGGGACTATATATCTATGACCGGTGACTATAACTTCTTCTAGGGTTTTGATCTGCTGAGATTTTGAGGTTCCACGTACTTTGCCGCAGCACGAAGAAGCCCCTCTTCCCGGTCGCCTGAATACGCGAAAATGGTGAGTCTTCACTCAAGCCCCTCCTCCACATATCTCGATGTGATTTACAGCTCGAAGTTCCTGGATATATGTGTGTTTATATTGGAGTTGGATGCTGATGGCGTTGTATTTATGATTTTCAGCCGTCGCACAAGTCGTTCATGATCAAGAAGAAACTGGCGAAGAAGATGAGGCAGAACAGGCCGATCCCCAACTGGATCAGGTTGAGGACAGACAACACCATCAGGTACATCCAGAAATTGGATTTAGCTTCATGTTCCAGAAATTGATTTCTTTGTTATTTGCTAATTTGCCGATTTAATTGTCTGTTTTCAGGTACAATGCTAAGCGCAGGCACTGGCGCCGTACCAAGCTAGGGTTCTAAGCTGGTCACTCGTTGGATTGCGGATGCGTTTGCTATGAACTGTTCTACTATTTTGAGAATCTACTAATATTAGTATTTGCAGTGTTATGTGAAATGCCAATTGATTATCAGTTGAGAATTATTCTTTATATTAGCTTTTGACTCTATTTAAACTATTAATCAGAAGTTTATGTTCTTCAGTGTTTTGTTTCGTATGATGTATTTTGACATCGAATTTCTATTCAACCCAATGCAAGGTCTCTTAACATAGAGAGGGCTAGGTTAGATTCCAGCTCCATTTAAGTTACTCTTTAGGGAGGACGTGACGTTTGTTGTAGATTTGGGTTGAGTGTGTATGTGGCCGGCATTCTCTTTGGCAAGAAGCAAGCTCAGTGTATTCTTTATCTTTACACTGATAAACATTCCTTGGCTATGGCTGACTGTTTTGAGTTGCAGCCATGGTTCGGCCTTGCTAGATTAATTTTTGCACTTATTTCGTGTCTATTCATCCAATCTCTAGACTAGAGTGACATTAGTATTGTTTCTAGGAATAGTATGTCACTCTGAATTGTGCAAGTAGGCCATATCATGCTGCATCCCTGTCTAGGAAGTAAAGCTCAGTGGATTGTTTGTACGGATTACCATTCTCTGGGTAATGTTGGTTTGATGCTACGGTTAGCAATTAACAGGTTGTTAATGAAAATCATTAGTTGTCAACTGCAGTTGTATATAAACCAATTTCAAGCTCACATTGCCAAAATTACACCAAAAAATTCCAAGGGCAAGCAAATCTAGTTATTATCTCATTAAACGGGCTATTGTTCATTTGAGATTCAAACAACTTCCGGCGGAACACAAGGATTAATTTGAAAATACACTTTGGCTTTGTTTCCAACAGAAACAAACCCTCCTCTCCCTCTGGTTTTACTGTAACCCTTCCCCTTATTCCTTCCTCTTTCCTCCCTAACCCTCCCCTGTTCTTCATAACACATGAATCCACCGTCAACAATCAACATTGTTGTAGTTCTCTGAGGTTCCCCGCCCCGGTCTTTTCCTTCTGGAAAAGTAATCACGGGGTCTTTTCTCTTTGCGAGGCGGTTTCAAACATGGATACGTATCTTTAGAGGAGATCAATAATGAGAAAGTGGACCTCGAGAACATTCCCGTGGAGGAAGTTTTCAAGCAATTGAAATGTACGAGGGAAGGGTTGACGAGCGAGGAAGGGGATAAGAGGCTACAGATATTTGGATTTAACAAGCTCGAGGAGAAACAAGAGAGCAAAATCCTCAAGTTCCTTGGGTTCATGTGGAATCCCCTGTCATGGGTTATGGAGTGTGCAGCTATTATGACAATCGTCTTAGCAAATGGAGGAGGCAAGCCTCCGGATTGGCAGGATTTCCTAGGCATTGTTGTGTTGTTGATCATCAATTCTACTATTAGTTTTATTGAGGAGAACAGTGCCGGTAATGCTGCTGCTGCTTTGATGGCCAATCTTGCTCCACAAGCTAAGGTATATATGTTCCTTAGACCCATGTACAATTTTACAATACTTGAATCACGTATGATATCAAACACTAACGAGAAGAACCCGGGGTTGACCAGTCCTGAATATATTATACGCAACGTAGTGGAAACTATTATCTTTTCAAATAGTTTAGCAACCTATTCTGGATATAGTAAGATTAATTTATGCAAAATTATATTGGTGATTCATGTTGATTCATTTGTTTCTTTTGTTCTCGGACCAAAACCAATTTTCATATCATGCTCCAATGGTAACTTCTGTATCTGCTCAATCACAGTGGGAGTAATTGTCGAGATACAACACAGAGGCTATAGAGAAGGAATCGACAATCTATTGGTGCGTTTGATCGGAGGAATCCCAATCGCAATGCCTACAGTTTCGTCCGTGACAATGGCTATTGGGTCTCACAGGCTTTCACAGCAAGGTGCCATTACTAAGTGGATGACTGCCATTGAAGAAATGGCTGGCATGGATATACTCTGTGGTGACAAAACCGGGATACTCACTCTTAACAAGCTCACAGTCGACAAATTGCTCATCTAGGTGTTCCAAGAGGGAATGGATTCTGACCACCTGCTCTTACTTGCCGCTAGAGCTTCTAGAGTTGAAAATCAGGATGCCATTGATGCTTGCATTGTTGGAATGTTGAGCGATCCCAAACAAGTTAGCTTACAAACTCTGCAGACAAGTTTGATGTAGAATTTTCAATTATTTGAACAATCTATAGTTTGACTCTGTACCTTAATTTATACAGGCAAGAGCAGGGATCAACGAGGTTCATTTCTTACCATTCAATCCTGTCGAAAAGCGTACCACAATTAATTACCATGGCAACAATGGTGAATGGCACAGAGCTAGCAAAGGTGCACCTGAGCAAATCATTGAATTTTGTGATCTTAGAGGGGAAATCAATAAAAAAGCTCACAAGATCATTGCAGACTTTGCTGATCGCAGCCTTCGTTCTTTAAGTGTTGCTTATCAGGTCAATGTCACCAACTGAAAAATTGAGAATTTATGTAAAACTGAGAACTATTAGAACATAGAAATAGAATTATTAAAATAAACATTGTTGTTTCAAATTTTGTTATCTTTTTTTGCAGACGGTTCCAGAGAAGAACAAGGATAGTGAAGGACCACGGTAGCAGTTTGTGGGGCTGTTGCCACTCTTTGATCCGCCAAGGCATGATAGTGCAGAGACAATCAAACGTGCACTTGAACTTGGTGTCAGTGTTAAGATGATCACTGGCTACCAACTTGCCATCGGGAAAGAAACTGGTCGCCGCCTTGGCATGGGCACAAATCTGTACCCTTCATCTGCCATCCTCAGCGAGAACAACGAAACTTCCATGACTATTGATGAGCTCATCGAAACAGCCGATGGGTTTTCCGGAGTCTTTCCTGGTAAACAACACATACTAACAACCAAACTAAAATCGTAAAACTGCAAGATTTGAATATATAAATGGAGATTTTGATAAAATGAAGTTGTTATTTGTCTTTTTTTTTTTATCATTTCAGAGCACAAGTACGAGATAGTCAAGAGGCTCCAGGGAAAAAACCACATTTGCGGAATGACCGGAGACGGGTGTCAATGATGCTCCTGCACTGAAGAAGGCGGACATAGACATAGTGATGCAGCCAGGAGTGCATCCGACATTGTTCTAAATGAGCCAGGACTAAGTGTCATAATCAGTGCAGTCCTAACAAGCAGAGCCATTTTCTAAAGGATGAAGATATACACCATATACGCAGTTTCCATTACAATTCGAATTGTGTTTTGATTCCTCCTCGTTGCTCTAATCTGGAAATTCGATTTCTCCCCTTTCATGGTCTTGATCATCGCAATCCTCAACGACGGAACCATTATGACAATTTCTAAAGACAGGGTGAAGCCATCTCCTGTACCTGATTCATGGAAACTCAACGAGATCCTTGCGACAAGAATTGTTCTTGGTGCTTATATGGCCTTAGTGACTGTCTTTTTCTTCTGGCTTGCCCAGGAAACTGATTTCTTCTCTGTAAGTTTCGGATTAATATGCTCAAAACTATAAATAAAATGTCCAAACAATATAACATTTGTATGCTTTTTTAACAGAATATATTTGGGGTGAGATCAATTAAAGGGAAACATGAAGAGCTTACAGCTGCACTTTACCTGCAAGTGAGCATCATTAGTCAAGCACTGAGATTCGTCACCAGATCAAGAGGATGGTCAATATCCTACGTGGAACGCCCTGGAATCTTGCTAGTAGTTGCCTTCCTGATAGCCCAATTGGTAAATCTGTTTTAGAAACTCCTGCATTTAATTTTTTTAATCTAGCATGCATAATGTTGAACACCTTGTGTGCGCATTTCATTTTAAAGTTTGTCTTCCTTTTGAAGCTTGCAACTGTAATTGCCGTATATGCAAAGTGGGATTTCGCCAAGATTGAAGGAATTGGGTGGGGATGGGCTGGAGTCATTTGGGTCTTCAGTATTGTCACTTACATTCCGCTCGATGTCTTGAAATTCATCATCTGATCCGCCTTAACTGGGCACGCATGGGACAATTATCTCACGAATAAGGTTCGAATTCAAGAAAATGAAAATCTCAAAGACTTTTTCTTCCATTTACTACTAATGGTAATTTAAAATTTGGTTCCTCAATTTGAATTTTGTTTTAGACTACGATGAAGAAAGACTTCGGAAAGGGAGAGAGGGAAGCTCAGTGGGCAGAAGCTCAAAGGACCTTCCATGGATTGAAAAAGAAGGAGGATTCTAGCGTTGCTGGTGGAGATATGAATCACTACAGTGACACTATGTAGGAAACTTCTAATTAAAAAAAATTATTCAGACTCCTCTAGTACAGTATTAACGGTACTAAATAAACTGCTAACAAACTATTTCTAATTGTCCCCACTACTAGAGGTTGGTTCTCTCCCGAGGTGGGACCACTGCTGCTGCCATTCTCAGTCGGATTCGGCTGCAATCTCTCCCTGCGCCTTGTATTGTCGCAACTCGCCTCTCGCTCTCGTCAATATGGTGATTCTCACCTGGAATTGTCGTGGGTTGGGTAGCCCTCATGTCGTATGGGTTGTGAAAAATCTAGTAAAAACTCATAAACTGGATATCATCATCCTAATTGAAACTTTGGTAAATTAGGACACCATGGAAGAACCCCAGATTGGGTTTGAAGGATGCTTTGCGTCGGATGCTATCGACCATAGCGGAGGAATGACCATTCTCTGGTGTAGAGGATCCACTTGCACTTTAATCAACTATCACTGTCAGTTTATCAATATGCACCTGGATAAGGGACATGCCAAGCAGTATCGACTTACAGGCTTCTATGACATCCCCGACTGCTAACAACGTCAAGTCTCATGGGATCTGTTCCGGGCGCTCGCACCTGGGGATCCGACGGAACTGTGGATATGTATGGGAGATTTCAATGACTTGTTACATGCCTTTGAGAAACGTGGTCGACACCCACATCCTTCGCAACTTATTTCAGGCTTTCGTACGGTTGTTGAAGATTGCGGTTTACATAACAACCCTCTAATCAGACACCCCTATACTTGGTTGAAATCGTTGGGACAATCAAATGTGGTTGAGGAATGGTTAGACATGGCCTTCTCTGCCAACGCCTACCTTGACATGTTCACTCAGATTGAACTTCATAACGTTGCTGTACCTCGATCAAACCATTCCCCTTTAGTTCTTATCGCCGATATGGGGCCAACTCCTCCTCCATCCTTCCGATTCCGTTTTGAAAATTTCCGGCGAAAAATGGAAGGTTGACGCCCGACGTCTATCTAAGCCTCGCAAAGTCATGTCCACCTCGGTCTTGGCCAGCACCTGGATGAATTTGGATGGGCATTGAGTCGGTGGGCAAGAGAGGAATTTCCGCAATTTCGGTCTCATATAAAGGACAAAAAGGTGGAACTGGAGGAGATGCAGCATGAGCCGGCTCAGTCCCTTCAATTTCAGTCAACACACCACCAAATTATGGACCTTGTACATGATGAAGATGCTCATTGGTGCCCGAGAGCGAAGTAGGATTGGCCAAAGAGGGAGATCGTAACACACGCTTCTTCCACATGATTTCACCGTGTCGCCTGAAATATAAACGCATTCTTGGTTTTTGAGATGATGGTGGTAACCTAGTAGAAGACGTGGCAGGAATGGGTGAAATAGCGGTCAAATATTTCGACAACCAGTTCACATCAAGAGCTCCTTCACAATGGGCGTGCCGATCACGTCTTTTATTTGGAGGAGCGCGCTTATGAGGTACTCACCCACGAGTCCTCATCACCCTACATGTCAATCTGACGGTTGGGTGGACCAGGCTGATCCTCATCTTCTCGATTTTTGGCACCATCTGATCCCTCTCCCTCGACGATCTAGCCGTAGTCTGTGGTTTATACTCGAAGAAAGATAGGGCCATTGACTTGTTCCTAGGTCTGATCACGTTTTCTGCCATCAACTCACCCAGCAATCCTGGTTCCAGCTGGTGAGGAGGAACATCCCTTTCACCGCCGGTAAGCTTCCTAACCTACATCATTTTCTTAACTTGATTATCTTGCGAGTCGTAATTCTTGGCTTTGGTGTTTTGTTTGTAGAGGTGACGAAGGTTACCGAGTACCAGGGTAAGCTCCCCGCTTCCTCAACTACATGATAGCCCACTCCATCACTGGTCGGACGGAGAGTATAGGGTCTGTCACCCTCTGTAAGCTTGCTTTGCTGTATGCTTACATGGCGGGAGAGCCGATCCACCTCGGGAATCTTTTGGCTCTCACCCTCCAGACCTTCTAGTTCAACCCCACTCAGAAAGTCCTCCCCTACGGTGCCTACATCACCCGAATGGCACGTCACTTCGGCCTTCTCCACACTTTGCCCACGCCAGCTGCCTTCCTCCTTCCCGCATTGGCAAGGCCACCTTGCTGAACATGTGGATGCCGTGGATGATTCACCGCGTCGACCAGATGATCTTGGTGGAGTCCACCGCCACTGAGGCAATGCGACCTGAAGAGGGCGAAGGGGATGCTCCTGTTGCACTACAAGCTCCTTAACAGCAGAGGGGCCCGAACTCTCGGCTGGCGATGATACTCGATTTGTATAGTTTTGGGTAGAAGTGTGGATGTTTCATGCATTTCTAGCTTCTATCGATTTTGTGTCTCGGACCCGTTCAGGGTCCATTTGATGTTGTTTCGTAGTATTTCTGATTGATGTTTGGTACATGAAAACATCGGGGCATTATTCGAAGCTCTTGGGTGTGCAAGGAGGAACTGGATGCATCGAAGAATGAAAGAATCACCAAGTACGAGCGTTGTACCAAAAGTGCACCTAAACCAGACCAAAAGTGCGCATCGCACTTTTGGTTACGTTACAACGCATTTTTGGTAAAATTCAAAGTCAAGGTCTCCGATAATATTACCAAAAGTGCGCCATAGAATGACCAAAAGTGCGCGGGGTAGTATTGGTCCACTTACCGTGCACTTTCGGTCATTCGACTGACTTTAGGAATCGCTTCTATAAAATCTCAGTTATCCTTCAGAATTAATCAGACTTTCCCAGAAGAAATTGAGAGAGAAATTGAGAGATTCGAGAGAAACTAAAAGGCAACTTCAAGGAGCTCAGAATCGACGAAGTAATCAAGACGGCAAATCATGTTCTTCAGGAAGATCAGCAAAATTAGGTTTTTCATAATTCTTTGTGTAAACCTAAAATCAATGTATTCCTCTTCTGATTTTGATTTGTCTCTCGAGATTATGAGCATCAAAATTTCTCTTGCTTAGATTATATGAACCCTAGGTTAATTCTTATAAAGAATGATTTGACGACTCTTGTCAATTTATGCGAGTTGGATGGAATTTGTATATGTTTGATTTCATTTTAGATTTGTTCTTGCTTGATTAACTTGAATGAATCTTTATTAGATTTTTCTTAGACTCGTGAGAGCTTGCATATCTAGAGCCCCAAAATGAAACAACTAGGTTAGACATTAACCCTCATCCGGGAGTGAATGAACTAGTCTGTCGTGTGAGCAATTCTTATTCGATAAAGCGCCTAGTAGGTTTCAGATCTTTGTCTCGAAGAGCATACTAGGATACTAGATAGGTAGCAAATTAGCGGTCCCGAAAGGGAGTGATTTGATTAGAGAAGAATTATGAAAGTTTATTGGATTTATCTTGTTTGAGTTAAATTGTGAAATTTGTCTGTCATTCGTGAACTTGACCTAGGGGATTAAAAATCTAAACAGTTTCAACCATGATTGTCAAATTATAATCGTGCAGACTTGCTGCCATTTCCTGTAAAGCAATTTTCATTCACTTTGATTGTTTGATTAGTTCTCATGGCACCTATACCACACTTCTTTGCTTCGATTGATACTTATTACAACTTTGAGTAAGATACTTAAAGAGATAATAGGGAGATTCGACTCTGATTAATTTATTAATTGGATTATTTTGAGGCGCCTAAAAAGCATTCATCAAATTGGCGCCATTGCCAAGGATTTCTTTATAGTATCTGTAAGTAGTTCGATTAGTATTAGTCATTCACTTTTGCATTAATTTTTTTCTCTCATAGTTATTTTTTACGTTGTTTATTGTTTTTCTTTGCACAGGTGAGAAATTATTGCATGTCACCAGTAGTGACACGATTAAAAATCAAGTCAAAACTCTCATCATGACTCGCGCTCATCAACAGAAGATGGATAGATTGCTGAATCTCTTCGAGCTTTATTTGGAAGCAAAGGAGGATATCGTACTCAGAATCTTCAGATTCAGACTCAGATCATAGCTACATTTCCAGACTTATTGAACCAATGGCGGGTAGAACTCTTGCCGGTTACACCAAGCCTAGTGCTGCAAACTCCACATCGAGTGTGGTTCCTCTTGAACAAGATAATGCTAGCTATGAGATCAAGGGGAATCTCATCTCCTTAATTCAGTAGAGCTTGAAGTGTTAGGGGAGGATGGACGAAAATCCATGTGCTCACCTAGTGGATTTCTATGCTTATTGCGAGACTGTAAAACTGTGAGGTTTGTCTGACAAAGCAATGAAACTCAAGCTATTCAAGTGGTCTCTCCGAGGAGCAGCAAGAAGATGGTTGACTAATCAACCTGGTGGCACATTCATAGATTGGGATACTCTGGCTCAAGCTTTTGTAGAAGAGTACTATTTGCCAGCAAAGACTGCAGCTATCAGAGAATCAATCTCTCGGATTTATCAGAGAGAAGGAGAGAGCTTATATGACTTATGGAATCGGTTTTAGGAGTTGTTATCTGATTGCCCTCAACATGGTTACATTGATAGTCAGCTAGCAGACATGTTCATCAGATCTTTGGATCGAGCTACAACAGTGCTAGTACATCAACTATCCAATGGAGATGTCACTGCTCTCACCCCTGTAGATGCTTTGCAACACTTTGTTTCATGTGCAACAAAGTCTAAAAATTGGGCAAGGAACACAATTCAGCCAGCAAATGCAGTATCCTCTGATAATGCAAATAATATTGCCCTAAGGGCTCATGTTAAGGGATTAGAGAAGAGGATGGATAGTTTAAAAGTTTCTAACCCCCTGCTGCTTTTGTTTACACTTGTGCTTGGTGTGGTGTTTGTGTTAGATAGGGGGAATGTGATAACTTCCTCACCAACAAGTCCATGGCAGTGGAAGGGGTAGATTTTGTGTGAGAGGGCTATCCTTTCAGTCAGCAGGGATATCAAGAGTTCAAAGCAAAGAACACCGGAGGCCGACAATTCAACTTTTCCTACCCACGTTCTGATTTCTACAAACCTAGAGTGGAGGATTACAATGTCAATAACAACATCACTCCTCAAGGCCAAAGCTCACAACACCAAGGAAGTTCAAGAAACAAAAACTAAGGACAGCTAGAATTTCCAATCAAGCCGCTACAACAGCTGATTCAACCCCTACTGAAGGAATCAATGAGGACATCATCTAGATGATGAAGAAGAGGAGGAAATGCCGGTGACAACTAGTACACCACCTACCACAGCTTGAAAGCCTGCCAATATAAATGTTGTGCTCAGTCTAGAGGAAATCAAGAAGCATGCTAGGATTCCAAATCCATTGGCAATTAAGAAGAAGGGGCTTCCAAAGGAGTTTGAGGGATTTGTAGAGATCATAAAGAAATAAGAGGTTACTTTAACTTTCCTAGAAGCCTTCACAAAGATCCTGACATATGCAAAGTTCTTGAAAGATATACTCAATAAGAATATAAATCTTAGCGATGTCATAGAGGTCTCACTTTATGAAGAAGAAGAAGCCATCCAAGTCGACCATACAAAGCGAAAAGACACAGGGAGGTTTACTTTACCATGCACAATTAAGAATGATAAAGTTGGTCGAAATCTTGTTGATCTAGGAGCTAATATAAATGTTATGCCTTATTTCTTGTTTGAGAAACTAGATATATGTGAACTTAGATAGACTGAGATGGTACTTCAACCTGTTGATAGGTCTATGGTGAAACCTAGGGGAGTAATAGAGGATGTGCCAATTCGCGTAGGGCCTTTTGAATTTCCTGCTAATTTTATTGGTTTAGATACCCATGAACATGATTACAATATATTGTTAGGACGTCCATTCTTAGCTACTGCTGAAGTCATGATAGATGTTTTCAAGGGGTGTTTAACCTTAAAAGTAGGTTAGGATGAAGCACCTTCCGTCTAAAAGATGGAATGAAATATTCTAAGATTGAGGATGATGATGATATTTCTGAAAATTATCAGGATGCTTCTGAATTGTTTGAATTATCCCATATGCTTGTTGGAGATGTCTGTGCTGTTACAGGTGTATATGGAGATTGGATGGACGATATGGAGTAGAGGGCACAAGAAAAACCCCTCGAGCAACTCGAATCATACTCAGGCTCGCTACCACTTTTGGAGTTTTCGAAGATCCCGAAGATAACTATTTCATATGAGGAACCTCCGGAGTTGGCTAAAGCTACTACCAGAGCATCTCTAGTATGCATTTCTCTGAGAGGATTCAAAACTGCCAGCCATCATCAGTTCAAAGTTCAAAACCTCAACAAAAGGAGCAACTTCTAGCCCTATTCAGGAAGTATGAAAAAGCTATAGTGTGGAAGCTTGCTGACATCAAGGGAATCAGTCCTTCATTCTGCACCCATAAGATCAACTTGGAAGCTAATGTTAAACCTGTAGCACAACCAAAACACTAAGTGAATCCGACCATGAAGGAAGTCGTGAAGAAGGAGTCACTCAAACTCCTAGATGCATGTATCATTTATCCGATGTCTAATAGTAATTGGGTTAGTCCTACGTAGGTAGTTCCTAAGAAGGGAGGTTTCACATTCGTGCTTGAAAATAAATGCGAACTCATCCCTACTTGGACGGTCACTGGATGGAGAGTGTGCATAGATTATAGGCACCTCAATGACGATAGAAAGAAGAACCACTTTATGTTGCCGTTCATTGATAAGATGCTAGAACGCCTGCAGGGAATGAATATGACTATTTCTTAGATGGGATGTCAGGGTACTTTTAGATCCAAATTGAGACGAAGGACCAAGAGAAGGCCACATTCACATACCCCTTCGGCATACTTTCATACAAGAGCGTCCCATTCGGTCTCTGGGCATGTACTCGAAGATGTTGTGGATGACTTCTCTGTCTATGGAGATTCATTCTCCATTTGTCTAGCTAATTTGGAGAAGGTCCTCAAGGAGTGAAAAAACCAACTTAGATCTAAGTTGGGAAAATTGCCACTTCATGATGGAGAAGGGGATCGTGCTAGGCCATAGGGTCTCCAAGCAAGGTACTAAGGTGGATCGAGCTAAGTTTGAAACCATCTCTCAACTTCCACCCCTGTGAATGTTAAGACTATTTGTAGCTTCTTAGGACATGATCTTTTTTATTGTCAATTTATAAAAGATTTCTCTAAGATCACATTGCCCATGACTAATTTGTTAGAGAAAGATGTGCGATTTGTATTCAATGATAACTATCTGTCGGAATTTAATTCTCTGAAGAAGAAGCTGACGACTGTGCCCATATTGGTCTCCCCAGATTGTGAGGCCCCTTTTGAACTAATGTGTGATGCTAGTGATTTTGTAGTTGGAGCAGTGCAAGGACAACAGAGAGAGAAGAGATTCCATCCAATCTACTGCACTAGCAAGACGCTTAATGATGCTCAGAAAAACTACACAACTACGGAGAAGGAGCTCTTGGTGATTGTCTTTACATTTAATAAGTTCAGGTCTTATCTAGTGTTGTCCCATACTATGCTTTTTACTGACCATTATGCTTTTAAATATCTTCTAGCTAAACAGGACACGAAGCCAAGATTAATTCAATGGGTGTTACTCCTTCAAGAGTTTGACATCACTATCAAGGACAAGGCAGAAGTGGAAAACATTGCAGCTGATCATCTTTCGTGCCTTGAAGGGTCTTCTCTTGGTCGATTCGCTAAAGTAGAGATCAATGAGCTCTTTGCGGATGAAAAAATTTTCCTCTTAGAAGAAGCAGAGAAAGTCTCAAAGCATCATCCCAACAAACGCCCATGGTTTCCCAAGATCGCTAACTTCCTTGCTTCCGAGACATTCCCAGAAGATTACACTCATTAACAGCGACATAATCTGATTTCCAACGCCAATCACTACATCTGGGATGATCCTTACCTTTTCCAGTCATTATTAGATGGAGTCATCAGACAATGTGTTACAGAGCATGAAACACTCAAAATCATTCTCTCTTGCCACACTAGCCCCTCGGGGGACATCATAGTGGAAATCGCACTGCTCGAGAGATTTTGGATGTAGGGTTCTATTGCAGAATGATCTGGAAGGATTTTGGAAGATATGTGAATTGTGACGCATGCTAATGTTCAAGTAACATTTCAAATCAAAATGAAATGCCTATGACTATCTTGATGTTAGAAATTTTGATGTGTGGGGGATTGATTTTATGGGCCATTTCCTGCTGTCCCATGGTAATACACATATTCTTGTTGCTGTGGATTACGTGTCAAAGTGGGTAGAGGTGCAAGTGCTGCCCACTAATATGCTAGAACAACGAGAAAGTTTATCACCCGCCTTTTTAAACGTTTTGACACCCCTCACGCTATCATTAGTGATGAGGGCACTCACTTTCAAGGTCAATTTGATCGAGTTTGAAAAATATTTGGCGTAACTCATCGACTGACTACCGCTTACTATCCACAGGCAAACGGTCAAGCGGAGGTGAAAAATTGCGAACTTAAGCGGATTCTTGAGAAGACAATCGTTAGTCTCGCAAGGATTGGTCGATTCAGCTCGATGATGTTCTATGGGCTTATCAAACTGCTTTCAAGACTACTATCGATACCTTGCTGTATCGACTAGTTTATGGCAAGGCTTGCCATGAAGTTACTGAACATTACAATCAAGATGGTCGAGACCTTATGAAGTCAAGCCTACCGATGGAGTCGAAGTTCATTACTTCGAAGATGTTTAATAAAAGGCCATGTATCGTTTAGCTCAGAGACGTTAAACAAAGAGCACTTCATGGGAGGCAACCCATGTCTGGAGTCAGTATTTTTCATTTTCTTTGAGTCAAATTGCATGTTTAGGTGTTATATTGAGTCTAGAACGATTTACTGTGGGACCTGTTTTGAATCGTGAGCCTTGCAGTTGAACTTTGGAAACCGAAGATCTTGGCATTTTTGACCCAAAATGCGCTATATTTGTCTCTCAAGATTATGAGCAGCTAAACTTCTCTTGCTTAGACTAGATTAGCCCTAGGTTAATTCTTATGAACGAATGATTGGACAAATTTTTTCGATTTATGCAAGTTGGATGGATTTCAGTACATGTTTGATTTCGTTTTCGATTAGTTATTTCTTCATAAACTTGTATGAATCTTTGTTAGATTTTTCTTAAACTTTGAGAGCTTGTATATCTAGAACGTCGATATCAAACAACTACGTTAGACGTTAATCCTCATCCGAGAATAAATAAACTAGTCTGTCGTCTGAGAAATTTTTATTCCATAAATAGCCTAGCGGGTTTCAGATATTTGTCTCAAAAGAGTGGACTGGGATATTAGATAGGTAGTGAATTAGTAGTCCCGAAAGGGCGTTATTTGATTAGAGAAGAATTACGATAGTTTGTTGGATTTAACTTGTTTGTGTTACATCGTGAAATTTGTCATTTTCTTTAAAGCAATTTTCATTTTCACTTTGATTGTTTGATTAGTTCTAGTGGCACCTAAACCACACTTCTTTATTACTTCAATTGATATTTGTTACAACTTTGACTAAGATACTTAAAGAGACCCTATGGAGATTTGAATCTGGTTAATTTATTAATCGAATTATTTTGAGACGCCTAAAAAGCATTCATCAGGTGCAGATGGTGATTGATCGGTTGTCAACTCAACTGAATCATCGCCTCGAATTCATGGATTCTTGGCTTGACTGGATGCAAGCAGGGTTAATCCAACAATACATGGAACATCATAAAAGACAATACATCAACTTCTCAGCTCTACTCTAGTAATGCGACCATACTGGTAACTAGTGGGTACCTAGCATCAACCACCCATAACTCCGTGTTGATAGCTTTATATAGACCCTACCGTATTAGACCCTACCGTGTTAGTAGCATCTATGGCATACTCGAAACGTCGAAAACCTTTCCTTTATCACTAGGGATTGTGCAGTTTAATGTGTGTGACCAATGCAACACATCCATTGGATCTATCTAGCTAGGCCTATCCTGTCCTAACATGAACAGTGGATCACATGCCACTGTTCATCCATCAAGAGCTTGAAGCACAAAGTCAAATCAGCTTCTTTACTGTAGATCACATTCTACTATACAGCCTAGGAGCCCTCACTCCACAACACCAATCATCTCATGAGAAATCCATTCATAGGATTTCCCAACCTTTAATGATAGTTCTACACTGGACTATTAATAAAACATAAACCCCTACCTCCATTGCTTTCATGTAGAGTTTGAAACGAGCTACCGTCCCGAAACTCAACGTCATCTCTTGTTAGAACGGGAGAGATCAATCGAAGGATTGAATCTCAAAAACTCCAAACTGTCAGGATTTCCTACATAACTTTCTAACTCAAGGATTAAGAGAGAAAATGGAGAACGATTACCTTCCATTGGAATCTCCTAGCCTCTCTAATCCTCTAGTGAAGACTAGAGATCGATTAGCTCAATCTTCATCCCTTGATCGCTCTCTTCTTCAGATACAAAATCCACGTTCGTCTGATTAAGAGGAGCCGATTTTAGTTTTCTATAATTTTGAACCCTCGGGTCACGAAGTGGCTTTTATAATAGTCCACCACGCCCGTGACGTACTTACCATCACACCCGTAATCTGTGACGTACATCACGACCATGATTTACTTGTGACCACGTCCGTGACGTACTGTTGACCTTGACCGTGATTTCTTTTACAAGCATAGCTGTGACAGACTCACAGTCACGCACATGATCGTTCACTCGACTAGTCCACTTCTTGAACATAGAACCAACTAAAACCCGACAAACAACTCGAAATTGGGGTTTCACAGGTCCTTTCATTAGAACCAACAACTTACCAAACCTTTGATGGAAAAGGATTTTCATGAAGTGGTCTACTCAATGGGACCCAATAAAGCTCCAGCTGCCGATGGATACAACCCACCATTTTATCTTGATTTTTGGGACGTACTGGGTCTGACTATCATAACTGATTGTACGAAATGGCTCACCACTAGTTAGATCCCAACAACAACATAGCGTATGAATGTTATCTTTTTACTAAAAGTTGACAAACTAGAATGGATACAAGACCTTCGACCTATCTCTCTTTGTAATGTGCGATACCGCATCCTTGCAAAGGTATTAGCCAATCGACTTGGAGATATTTTTCCTTGCATCATGCCTGAAGAAAAATATGCTTTTGTTCAAGATTGGTCCATTCTTGACAATGTTATGATTGCGTTTGAATCAATTCATAGCCTCACCACCAAACTAGCATGCAAGATCGTAAAGGCAGCTTTAAAGGTAGACATCTCAAAAGTCTATGACAGAGTGGAATGATAATATCTTGAAGCAGTATTGACCAAGATGGATTTCTCAGTGCTATGGATTAAATGGATGATCTTGTGTGTTTGCTCAGTGAGGTACTCATCTATGGTTCACAACCAAGATTTCAGAGATTTTTCTCCGGGATGAGGCCTCACCAAGGCTGCCCCCTATCTCTATTCCTCTTCATTTTATGTACAGAGGGGCTTAAAACCATGATCCGTACAATCTCACTCATAGGACAACTGCATGGCTATCGAATATGCAGGCGAGCTCCACCTATATCACATCTCTTGTTTGCAAATGACTTTTTTTCTTCATGAATGTCAAGATCTAGGAAGTGAGGATGATGAAGCATATCCTTACCGAGTATGCAGCAACATCTAGATAATTAATAAATTATAAAAAATCAGGGTTTTATTCATCAAAAAGACAAATCTAATGCTTTGTATGGCAGTTTACCTGTGATAATTTATCGAGAGATATATCGGAGTACCTATGATAGTTTATCGAAATCATAATGAGGCTTTCAAGGAAATCCATGAACATATCTGGAATTGTTTACAATCCTGGCAAGAGAAAAAACTATCTGAAATTGGGAAAGAAATCCTCATCAAAGCAGTTGTATAGGCTCTTCCTATGTACATCATGAATATGGTTCTCTTGCCGGACAGGTTAACTGGTGAACCGAGTGCATGATGAATGCTATAGTATCAATATTATTAACTGGGGTGTTTTTTGGAAGATCGGTGAAGGCTATAGTATCAATATATGGAATTTTTGGGTAGAACCCCCAGTCAATCCTACTTACTGAGAATGGACGGTATGCGACCTATGGCTCCCCTGATCGCAGACATGGAACGTAGCCTTGGTCCAACAAATCTTCTCTTAGAAGAACGTCGACCACATTCTGGTGTTACCCTCATTTATGGCCTTAGGAGCAGATCAGCAAGTATTGCATTTCAAAACTAATGGTAAATTCAGGGTGCGGTCCACTTATCGACTATATATGGACACCATGAAGGAGCGTTTGGAACATCATTAATTGAGGGCTCCGTGGAACACGAACCTGCCACCTAAGATGCTGCACTTTATCTGGCATCTTCTGTGAGGTGTAATGCCAAGGAGGGGCCATCTACGGTTCAAAAGGAATAGATGTGGAGGTTTATGCGGTATCTGTAATGAAGAGTATGAGGAGGATTGGCATTTTTGTTTGTGGACTTCTCTTTGATATAGGGTATGTGACTAGCGATAGATCTATTCACTATTATTCAAGGGGCATGCAACTAGCACTTGAAGTTGTGGACTGGTTATTGAGCATCTAGAGCATATTGGAAGATGGACGTCGGGATCGCTAGATTAATTTCTTATTGGGTATATGGCAGAAACAAAATAGTCATGTATGAACAAATAAGATGAGGCCGACATTGATGGTCCTCGTGGAAATTTATCAAGAGGTTCAGGATTGGAAGAAATGGATCGCATCATCCCCATCAGTACCACCCTGACGATAAACTTACAGCCGAATTGCATTATTCTCCTACAAAAAACTGAAAACCTAGATGTAGCATTGTTCCCAACAAAAAATCAAATGGACTTAGGGCTATGCCTCCGGGACCACATCGGTACACTCACGCAACTATGGTTAGTGCCGGTCAAGGATGGAGAGGTGGCAACATTATCGGAAGCCATTCCGTGGATTTAGAATTTGGAGCATGCCAATGTTATTTTCGAAGGAGACTCACAACTCTTGGAGAGAGTGTTGCACAATCCGATACCAAATCATTCGAAATTTGCTGATCTTGTTTGTAGTTGTCGAAATATACTTCAAAATCTCGGTTGCTTTTCTTTTATTTTTGTTAAGAGAGAAAGGAATCTGGTTAGACATATATTAGCTAAGCAATCTATTTTTCCATACATCCCCGCATGTGTGGAATGCACCTCCTACATAGCCTCACAATGTAATTGGAAGTTGTTTCCACTCATGAGAGCATTGATTAATGAGATTACAAAAAAAAGATATTAACTGTACTTAGACACTGTGTGAAACCCAATCCTAGGAGTCCCGGTCGAGCCACTAGTTCAACCAAATATACAAGGGAAACAACATCTAATGGGGTTAGTGATAAGCACTGAGTGGTTAACTAGACTGGCGATGAACTGAGACTATACTGAAATTGTACTAGAACAGTATTGAACATAAAACGACAAAGTCTATCTGAACACTGAATATAGTAATGTGACCCTGTGGTCCTATAGGCATCATCCTAACATCAGCCACCCCCTAGTTGTGAATGGACGTCTCCATGGCGGATCAGACCATCAAACCATCTCGATCGTACGAGCAGCATCTGAGGGCATATTATGTACGTCCTGAACTCTATGTGAGAAGCATCTATAGGCATACTACACACATCTAGTTGAAACTGAATCTCCTAGGGATTATGCAATCCATGGGTGGGTGACCAACACATCATAATCGGGAGCTAATCTAGCTAGGCATAATCTTATCTTAACGTGAACTGTGAGTCACATGCCACAGTTCAACCTCCATGAGCGTATGCTTGAACTAGAATTACTACGTGTACAATAAATCACACGCTATTGTACAGTCCTGAGAGCCCAGCGTTGTATCACATCATAATACCTTTTCTGTATCAAGAGGAGACTTGGAGCACCTCGTGTATCATTGGAAGGAGGATTTCAAAGAGATTGAAGATTGAAGACCATCTTCCATGAAGATGTACTTCTCCCCTTTTCCCTTTGGCTTTGATGACCATGGTAGGCTAAGTCCCTTGTTGGTTATTGGGTTGTTCGAGATGTAGTTGCTATGATTTCCCCCTAAAATCATAGGATGGATACATGTGGATGTATATTGATATCTATTTATGACTTTGTTGTGTTTAGACCATGGTGCTTACAATCTTTTATGGGTTATGGCTTGTATGAGATTAAATTAATGTATTCTTATGCATCAATAGTGGTAGGAATGTGTTTGTGTATGGTCTAGGATAGATGAGGGGTGTTGGTTCTCATTAACAAGCTCAAATTCTATATTTTCAGGGGAGATATCTTTGTGGGAATTTCATCGAACACTTGTCAAGCGTTCTGAAACAAACAAGACTTATTAACACCGCGGGAGTCGGGATGTTAGGAATGGTAGTATTTAACAACGATTATATATATATATATATATATATATATATATATATATATATATATATTTGTTGTTAGAGTGTATACTTTAACAACAGATATTAAACCGCTACTAGTTTAATAATGATTATCGTTATATCCCTTGTTAGGTTGTCTGTGAAAATTAAAAAATTCAAACTTTCACTCCCTCCTCCTTCCCTCCTCCTCAAATTTTCAAACTCTTTTCTCTTCTTCCTTCAATTTTCAAACTCCTTTTCCTCCTCTTTTCAAACTCATCCACCCTCTCTATTTATATTCCCTTCATCTCCTCTCTCTCTATATTAAGTCTTACAATCATTAAAAAAAGATGAAGAGAAAAAAAGAAGAAAAAGAAGAATCTGTTATAAAACTAAACTCAAAGAAAGACAAGAACAAGAGAAATATGGAGAGGGAGAGAGTTTCTTATTGAGGTGTAGATGTAGAGTCTTATTTATAGGCTCATGAAACCATAACCTATACATTCTAATATTAATACAATTAAGAGAGTAATATAATACATGATCAATGCAATGGGAGTTACACAATGAGCATTCAACTACATTTATATAAAATATTCATAACACTCCCCCTTGCATTTCCATTGGGTAAAAATTAGACATCATTATCGAAAACGCTATTTGATGCTGCCTCGTTAAAAACCTTACCAGGAAAACCCATTGGGAAAAACCATGGTTAAGGGAAAAAGAGTGCAGTGTGTATCGCCTCCCCCTGATGATAACATCGTTCCCCCTCATTATGATATCAATTGAGATTCTTCATGTCTCGAACTCTCATTGTTAGGACTAGCTTCTCCAAAGTTGATGTATGGAGAGTCTTGGTAATTAAATCAACCAAGTTATCGCTTGAGGGCACTTGTAGTGCGAATATTTCAACTCATTGGAGTTTGTGCATATAATGTATGCATCAATATAATCGATGGTCATCCATAATTCACATGACACTTCACATAGGATGACCATTAGATGAGAATATGCCTCATTAAAACCTTACTAGGAAAACCCTATGGGATAAAAACCTAGTGAAGGAAAAAGAGTACATAATCATCACATCACGTTGCACCATTTTCTTGCAACTCAAGGATATATGCAAAATAAATATCATGCATGATTTATAAAATCATCTCGTGAGATGGTGGTGTAGCTTTATAAGTTGGTTTCACAGCCTACCAAGTGGTAAAATTACCACATGAGACCAATTTATGGTAAACCAACACAAATATGACCAAGATTACTACTTCAAAACCGAGTAGTTCTTGTGTTTGAATAAAGATCGATTAAAATTGACATAGAGTCACATAGTGATCTTACCACCATCCAGGCATTGATAGCCATGTCATATCCATATAACTTTTTGTTGGATATAATTTGTATATCATTGATGATATACGAAAATCATGTTCGGGAGAGATGCACAATTGGTAAGTTAGTGGTAATCTTCCACATCTTTCATCTCGAACTCTATAGCTAATCCATAGTTGATTGCTTTGAGAAACTCTTTACGAGCTCAATAAAGTGTATGTCATCTATGTAACAAAAGATGATCACATCCAATTATGTCAAAACAAAAGAAACACATTTTAAAATATAAATTAAATTAAGAAAATTTTGGTAAGAATTTTGAAACCATAAAATATGACAAAGATGATTTTTTCAAAAAATCAACTTGAAATGAAGAAGAAATTATATGCATAAAGAAATGTATGATATGCTAAATGTATCATGTCTCTCAATCTTTCAATTCATATGACGTCAATTGGATATAATTGAATATTGTTCACGCGAAGTTGAATTGTTTGCTTATAGCAAAATAAATCCTCAAGAGAATTTCATATACACATGTGTATTCTAATTATGCAAACCATACATATAGGTTGCAAAGACATCCATTAGGGGCAAACTCTTTCCCTTCACAAATTGCCAGACTAATCGAATAATAAAAAGTAGTCGCATCCACCACATGAGAATATATTTTCTCATAATCAAAATGTTATAGGTTTGTTGTACAAAACCTTTCAAAAATGAGATGTTTCATAACTTCTCATACTCATACTTTACATCTCAATGTATAAAGACTTGATGTCTTAAAACTTTTCATTTCTCTGGGGAATTTGATTTTGCCTCAAATTGAAAATTTTCAACCAATCATTTCTTTCCGTGCATACATTTTGGCTCATAATCCTCATTTTCAACTATCATATGTTAGCATGGCACTATACACAAAAATTTCATCGATGTTGACTTCATTGCGGTTCCAGTATTTTCCATCCAAGATATAGATAATCTATTTTCATATCTTTCAGGTACCAGAGACTCTTCTTGAGCACATTATTTGTTTCTCTTGGTGGCTTTGCTTAAATAATGTTAACCTCAATTTGACCATCTGGATATATAGCTCCATTTCACTTTTGAGGAATTTTTTTCTTTGGAACCGTGTGGTCTACCATGCTTTATACGGGTTTTAGACTCAGTTGTGATGTCAGATTGCCCAATGTCGACATCATTTTCACTGGAGCATTGCGAGTTGGCACATGAGAGTTTTACTCTATTTGTGTCAGTAAAGTGTCTGGCAAATGATGAATTATATATTTTTGAACTTCACGTTCATATTGTTTAGTGCGAGGATCAAAATGATATGATGATTATTCATCGAATCTCTGTGCCAACCTTTGATTTTCTCCACATAATGTTGAGAATTATGATTATATGACTGATAAACCTCCAAACGAGTCATCAAAAATTCCTGACAACGATGTAAATATTTTACCATCGATGAACTCGTAATCAACATAATTGCCAAATCTTCATTGAGAACTCATCCTAATAAATTGCGGTGGAGCAATTTAGGTGTGTATATCACATCCATATATCCATATATGGGAAGTATAAGGTTTTGACCCAAAAACCACATATAATGGAGGAATTCATAATAATTTCTTGGCGTAATGCGAATTTGTGTTGTTCATGTAAATGACATGTTCACAATAATATAAATGGAAAATGTTCGTCTCAATGACACATTTTCGTTATTGGATAATCATGAAAATATGCTCATAACCAAATGGTTCAGCTAGTAATCTCCCTAATTAAAGTTTGTCATGATATACACATGTGACTATCTAATTGATGCATCAACTAAAATAATTGGCTCACATGTTGGGTGTATTGATCCACAAATATCACATTTGTTTTGTTGTGTGGAGGAGAAATGATCTTACTTTAGTTGATGATTATCCAACAATCTACTCTGCTTAAGAAAAAGCAACCCAAATATTAGTTAAGGTTTGTTGGAGATTTCACTCAACAATGGGTAATGGAGAGGCGATGAGACTCCCCTAGAAATGAAAGCTTGTTGACAGAACACAAAATTGTTTGTGTTCCCAGGAAGTAGGGGAGTCACAAGGACTACTTAAATCCCTATAACCTTAGGAATCATTTCTTTAGAATACCCAAGTTGAGACCATCATGCACAACAATGTTCAAGAGAACATACTCTTTAGATTATGGAATCATCAAAATTGACCATAAAGGTACTAATCGATTCGCATCATGATTGAACCGGGATGGTCTCACCGGTTATGCCAAATAATAGTTGTCAGGACGAGTAAACTTATAGTTTACATTTATATATATATGTATCTCAATCACAATAACATGTGTGTAGTACAAATTGGAGGATAATGTTATTGATTCAATAATTATATAACCATAGACCATATTATTGTTCCTCTCTTGATCCCAAATAAATTGGAATAAGGATTTTTTTTCCTTCGTGAAAAATATAATAGCTCGATCCAAAGCTTGAGAGAAATGTTGTACTACACCATATATCTTGGTGCACTATCGATGTGATATATATCACAATTAATTATGGTGATTCGCATCATAAAATACTCATTTTTGTCATAAGAATGGTACATGGTTTAAATGATAAATAGAGATATTTCTCAATCGTCTATGTCACCAATTAATTGATCAATAATTCTCATATAAACACAATTTTTATGTCCATCCAAATAAAAAGGGTTCCTTATAGGAACAATGATCATATGATGTTACTTGTGCTTTCAAGAATAACGTAACAGATGTGTCTTTGCACAATCACTTTGAGGGCTAAATTAGTATCAGTTGGATATGATCATCAAAATAAAACTGACAGTTGTACCACCAATCATAGGATTAAAATTGTTCAACATCAATTCACAACTCTCTTCCATGCGAGTAGATAAATTTCTCAAATTTATTTCCCATGACCATAATAAGAGGTATTGTCCTCCACAATAGTGTATTGTCGTATCGCCTTTGTGGGAATATATATATTATCACAACGGACATGATATAATAATCATCCACTTCGGGGATCATGTTTTGTCTCTCAAGTAATCACTATTGGGGACATATTAGCTATATAGCTTTGGACAACTTGTGTCTCTCGGTACTCATTTATAGCCATTAACTGAGATAATGACGATTCAAGAATATCCAAGCTATGATCTTGTTGTGATAAAACGTTAGCATCGTCTTTAATGGTTTCACCAATACCATTATAAATGGATTTCAACATCCAATTCCCATGAAAGGTAATTCTTGCTCGAAACATCAAGAGCTACAAACTCAAATTATATTATATTCAATATTTTATAAAGAGAAATAAATAGATTTAATGAGGAATAAAAACAATATGAGCTAATAATTAACAATAACACATATTACTATCATATAACTTATCCAACGTATGCATTAGAAAGCAATAATAAATAAAGAATCATTTATTTTAGCAATAAACAATTCATACATTGAAATGGCAATAAAAGCTTGAAAACATATAACACAAATGAAATAATAACTGCACAAATATATGAAATAATGACTTCAAAGTCTAATGACCTGTACAATATACTCACATCAATGAATATATACTTTTCCCTAAGCATTGAACGGTTAATAATAATAGACAAATATAAAAAAAACTGACATTCATTTCCTTTATAAATGTAAATATTTACGGTGAATATACTACGACAAAATATGTAGCTAGGGGCATATGCACGTTGAGCAATGAGCATACATACTAATAAATGGAAATATAAAAATACTATAAGTCCTCTAGTTGAGAAAAAAAAACTTTGTGAAATTTTATTTAGCTTTTTAGAAGGAACACAAGCATCAAAAGGACAACATAGAATTCAAGAAGTACAACGTCATCTGTAATATACTAATATACTGTCCAATTTAAAAAGAAGAAATGCCAAATCTAACATTTTAATGTTCGAAATTGTGAATTATTTAAAATTTATGTGTCAATTCAAAAAACTAAAACGTCCAATTATATGTAATATGACACCAAATAAAACGTCGTAATATTAGTGTAGCAAATCTTTTAATATGACCAATGGTGTGATTTGAAAATCATATGCATGTAAAAATAACAAACACAAAAAAAAGATTGCATGGTAAACAATAACAAATACATCATAAAAAAGATGCAAATTATTCTTGGCATTATACAACAACTTTAGTTTATAATAGGCTAGTTTTATATAATCAAAGATAACGACTAAAAATAACCAAGACGATTAAAATATAAAAGTAAATCATTTATAAAATACATATCAACAGAAAAGGGAAAACGCCATTGCTAGCAGTATGCATGTTACTAAAAAAAATGAAAAAGATTAATAAACAAAATAGGATATAGTTGTCTTCCTGAATCTTCAAGAATGTAAAGCATTCGTGCTGATAACGTGTTATAAAACTAAACTCAAAGAAAGACAAGAACAAGAGAAATATGGAGAGGGAGAGAGTTTCTTATTGAGGTGTAGATGTAGAGTCTTATTTATAGGCTCATGAAACCATAACCTATACATTCTAATATTAATACAATTAAGAGAGTAATATAATACATGATCAATGTAATGGGAGTTACACAATGAGCATTCAACTATATTTATATAAAATATTCATAACAGAATCAATGAAGAGGAAAAACATTAAAAAAAGAAGAATCAATGAAAAAGAAAATCAACAAACAAGAAAAAAAATCAATGAAGATAAAAAAAACAACAATGAATGAGGAATAAAATGATGAAGAAAAAGAAGAAGAACAATCAAAGAAGAAGAAAAAGAAGATGAAGAAAAAGAAGAAGAACAATCAATGAATAAGATAACTAGAGAATGAATACGATAAAAAATAAAAACGAGAACGACGAACAAAAAACGAAGAACAAATAATGTTGAATGACGAACACAAAAACTTGATGGGTTTCAGTGTTTTTTTATTACTGGAGGCAAAGGCTAACATTGGATAGAATTAGAAATACGATGGACAATATCTGTTGCCAGTTTAACCGGGGATTAATCCGATAGTAGCTTATCGACTGATAAAATCCATTGTTACGATTTCTACCATTACTTAATCTAACGACGGATTCTTATCCGCTATTAGGATTTCTTCAACAGACTATCCGCTGTTAAATAAAATATAAAACTGTTGTTAGATATTTAGTTTCTTCTAGTTAGTGACTTAAGCATCTTTTCCTTGAGTTTGTAATGCCTCCAAACCTATCCGAACTCCTAGAAATTTTGTCAAGCAAATGGTGCTCATTACTGAAGTGCCCCGAATGTGATAGCTTTGGGAGAAGTAGATAGTGGTAATGCTAGAAGCAGTGTATCTTATAGATCCTATTAGTACCATGACTACCAGTCGGCCCTTGGCCAGTGACACCTTAAGGTTAAATGACGGTGTCGTGAACATTCCCGTCCGCGGCGTCGATGGCTCAAATTTGGTTTCGGAGTCGCCACAAATCTTTTGGAAGCGGATTGGACCCTTTCGACATAACCCAGGCCCTTTTGGGTGCGGGTTATGATCCGGTCTGCGAAACGGGGATCTTGGGTTCGGGAGGCGGTTACGTGCGAGGAAGGATTAGCACCCTTCGCAACGCCCGGTAAACCGGTACTACGAAATTCGATAAGTTATGTTTGTCTTCTTTATTTTAGTGGCTAAATTATATTTTTGTTTGAATGTGGATGGTTATGTAATTTTTAGTGAATATTTTCATTTAGTTGTAAGTATTAGCGAATTCCCACTTTTGTGGAAATTCCACTTTATGTTCATAAATATTTTTAATTAAGTATATTTTATTTAATTATTTGGATTTATGAATTCCCACTATTGCGGAAATTTCGCTTTATATTCATAAATATTTTTAATTAAGTATATTTTCATTTAATCATTTGGATTTACGAATTTCCACTATTGTGGAAATCTTGTTTTATATTCATATATACTTTTAATTAAGTATATTTTCATTTAATTATTTGGATTACGAATTTCCACTATTGTGGAAATCTTATTTTATATTCGTAAATATTTTTAATTAATTAGTTTTATTTAATTATTTGGATTTACGAATTCCCAATATTGTGGAAATCTCATTTTTTTTTGTTCATAAATATTTTTAATTAATTATTTTTATTTGATTATTTTTATTTACGAATTTCCACTATTATGGAAATCTCGTTTTATATTCATAAATGTTTTTAATTAAGTATATTTTTATTTGATTATTTGGATTATGAATTTCCACTATTGTGAAAATCTTTTTTTATATTCGTAAATATTTTTAATTAATTATTTGGATTTACGAATTCCCACTATTGTGGAAATCTCGTTTTTTGTTCATTAATATTTTCAATTAATTATTTTTATTTGATTATTTTTATTTAACTATTTAGAATCGAGTCTTACGACTGCCTACGTACCCAAATTCTTTGGGATCAAAGTCCACGTAGTTCACTGTATTTAAGAAGTTGATCGGGAGAGTCTGCGTAATCTTTACTATTGTAAAAATTACACTCGTTTTTATTTAATGATATTTATTTAATGGTTTTGATGGCAAAAAATTTTAGAATGAAAAAAACCTCGTGCTTCGGTATTCCGAAACGGAAGGTGCTGACACGCTAAGGAGAAACACACATTTCAATGTATTTACTTACGAATCTCTTGATTCGTAATTGGCTTATTATTATTTATAAATTTTAGTGGAGCAATAAAGATTTATAACGATTTATACCTTGGACATTTATTCTTTTTACCTTTGTCTAATTTTTAGATACGCTTGTCGCTAATATGAAGTTCATAAAAATGCTACCATGATATCTTTAAAGAGATTTTCACACTATTTTCCAAATCAAAAATTAAATAATTTGCATTTACTCGATTTGACTTAATTAAAAAAACACATTGCAAGACAGGAAATGAACCATCATTTAAATAAACATGTCACGAATATTATTGGCGACCTGGTAGTTCTATTGTCATTATATTAATATTAATTAAAGTACTACATTAATTCTCATAAATGTAAAGTTTTGAGTTTTTTTTTTCTTAGTTCGCAACACTGGCCTAACAACACCGAATAAGATTAAGGAACTTAAGGTCTTTATTAGGCTTTATTCCACTCTTATTTCGGTTTTATTTCGATTTTAATAGGGCCTTAATTTAATGAGACATAAAAAACTAGCCTTTCTGAATCTATTGGGCCCAAACTTAAGCTGGGCCCAATCAAGAGACAGCCCAACCCAGAGACAACTCCAACCGTATTTGGACGTATAAAAGGCCAATTTTCAACGAAAAGTGGGCATTTTACAGCCTCCCACTCTCTCTCCTCTCCTCCTCTCCTCTCAAATCTCTCTGAATTCTCTCTAAAACCTCTCCCTTCTCTCTAACATTTCTCCTCTCTTCTCTTCTTCTCCCTCTCGACCACAGCAGCCGCCGCTGCCTTCGCCGCCGCCTCTGCCGCCTCGCTGGCTATGGCGGCGACGGCGCCGCCGTGACTCTTCCACTAATTTTTTTTTCTTCTCCTCTTTCTCTCTGGTACCTACGTCATCAACAACTAAGAAGAAAGGTAAAGTTCAGAAATCCTTTTTGGGGTTATTTCTCTTTCGTTTAGCTCAGATCGGGCTAGCATGTCATCGTTGAAGGTTTCGGAGAGCCCTCAAGTGACATGCAGGTCCTGATCTGTGAACCTAGAGTTGGAAAAACCCTTTTTACTTCATCGATCTAATCTGGTCTGTTTTTCTTTCTTGGTTAAGGACGATAATCGATGGTTGCGGTGGAGAAACAGAGATAGAGAAAAAGCAGCGTGGTGAAAAAGGATCCAGCCCCTTGTTTAGGTTTGTTTCTTGATTAGTTGTCTAAGGGATCATTTAATTTGATTATTGGGATTATAGTATTCTATATGTTTCAATTAAGTTTATTTTTCGAAAAAACACTTCCTTTTTGCTAGCGTTAAAATTTCAGCAATCTATTTAGTCGAAAAAAATCGTGCTTTAACTCGATTATACTGTGAGTTTCGTGATTTTTCACACCCCTAGTGAAATATAATTATAGGTTTTCTATTTATCATGATTTTCAGCAACTTTTAAGTGATTTTTAAAGCTTATTTTAAGGATTTGTCAGCCTTATGAATCGTTTGCTTGATTAGTCGCAATGAACATTGGAATCGAGGGTAGTTTTAAGAGAGTATAAATTTAACAATATGTATGTGTGAATTTTATGTGAAGGAACGTTGGAATGATTACCTTTGAATCGAAGCTTCTTTTTTTGTCGTGTTTCAGGTGGTAGTCCCTTGCGAATGACGACAAAGTCAATGACGGTAGAAGCTGTTGTACTTAGGTTTAGCTCGTGTTTTGTAACGTGCTGTAATAATTTTCTTTTCTTCTTTTCTTTTGGACTTGGACTTGGGGTGCAGGGGTTTTTTTTCGTCCAAAACCACTCCTCCCTCTCTTCTCCTCTCAATTGTCCATTTAAATCAAGAAAAGGGGCTGCCACCCCCCTCTCCCTCAATGAAATTCTGCAACGTTTCTTAAAACAAAAAAAGAGGTGGCAGCCTCTTAATTAATAATAGTAACGGGCCCGAAATTGGGCCAAAAATACCGGGCCCGAAATCGGGCCAAAAAAACATTGACATTTTGACGCAGAAAAGGATTATGAAACTAAAAGTACAAAAACCCGGACAAATTTGGTTACTACAGACGGGATACATGAGACCTAGTGTAACACCTCAATTTTAGATTAATGGTTGATTCTGAGTTTTAATCTAGGTTATGTGAATTCTAAGAATCGGCTGATGAATGGACAGTCAAGGGCGTGATCAATAGTCTGTCACAGATGTGGTTGTCAGAGAGACCACGATCGTGATTAACATAAGTCACGATCGTGACCGGTGGGAGATCACGGTCGTGATTACTGGCGTGGTTGCCAGGCAGTCACAGGTGTGGTAGTAAGTTGAGAACATACGTGGAGGACTTATTATAAAGGCAGAGTTGCAACCTGCAACTCAAAATACCGAAACCCCAAAACTGAGAATAGTCTCTAACAATTGGCGATCTATTTCATGAAGAAGAGGGGACCAGATCAGTAAGAGAGGTTTAGAGATCGTTTAGGAGGTTTAAAAATATTACTAGACTATACCTTAGATGCGAAGAAAAGAAACAAACAGACTATACTAACTAGCAACACACAAGAGTGACTCAAAGAGGAACGATGCTACTTGGAAAGGAGTTGGTTCTAACTCAAACTACCTAAAGGGTTGGGATGGACACACAAGACACTGAATATGAAGATGAATCTCCACTAAGACATTCATAGGAGTTTGTGACACGGTCATGCACATGAACTACCAATTGCTCAATTGAGGCTTCGTCAACTCTCAATCAAGTTGTCTAGTAATGAACACAAGGTGTTCGACAAAATTACTAGGGGGTTGGAAGACCTTAGAGACCTCAAAAACACTTCAAAAGGGTGCTAAGTCACTTTTTGACACCATAAATATCCCATCCCTCAATTGTGTCACTCAATTGAGTGATATCCGGAATGAACGCCAAGTGTTCGATGAAATGACACTAAAGAAATCCTAGCACAAGTGCTTGAATTAGGGTGTGGCTTTGTCCACATACACCTTACTTGAATCTGGGTTTAACAACCTAACTCAATTCAATCACAATCAAGGAAAGGAAAGAGTTCATTTGACCTAATTCAAGCCATAACATAAATTAGGTTGAAAACACCATAATCCAAGCACATCATTCATTCATTCATGGCATCCACAAGTATAACCCCTTACTTCTGGGTCATAACATAGTAAGAACATACATCCAATCCAAATAACAACAAAGAACTAGCTACACATGATCATCCAAAGAGAACAGAACAAAAGGTTCAAACAATCCAAACCAAATTATCAGGTTGGGATGTTCTTGCTTTGGTTTTCTCTTTGATCTTCTATTCTTCACTCCAATGCTCCTAGCTTCTTTGACCTTAAATTTGATCCTCAATTGTGTCTTCTAGGGTTCTTGGAGAGGGGAAAGTTGAGAAAGAAATCTCACCCAAAGGGTGGTGAAAGATGCAATGAGGGGTCTCTCTTCTCTCTCCTTGATTTTCGACTTATATTTGAAAACTCTATTCGGTTTGGTCAACTTCCAAACCAGCCCTAAAATTGTATTTTGTTTGTAACTCACTCGTTCGACCTCAGATTAAGGCTTGGTTCATACAGTTAGATTCGTAATCACACCCTCTATCTATCGCATACCTAAAATCCCAGAAACACTGGAGAAAACAAGTCAAATAGACCATAATGGACCACTTGAGAGAATGCAAGCATAAAATCCCATCCAATCATAACAAGGTACCCAAAATTGATCGGAAATTGTCGAAACGAGCCAAAAGATAATCAAGGCGGGTGCGATTATCACTACAATATGGACTGATATCAAGTACAGAACAGGGCTCTAGGGTCGTACATTACTTTGTGTTCTGCTATATAGGCATTTATGTTATGATTATATAGCAGGACTTTGGGACCATACAAAAGCTCGTGTTTTACAGTACCAGCGTTTATGTTTCAAGTTTAAGCGCATGGCGATGAACTGTGATTCAGAGTTTCTGATTAGGACAAGATTCATGTTTAGCTAGTTTCTCTCGATATGCGTTGGTCACCCATCCATGGATTTAGCAATCTCTTAATGTGTTCTACGGCTAAAGTAATGACGTATCGAGTATCCCTACAGATGCTACTCACACAATCTCTACGGCTACTATCGTGAACGTTTCCGTTCGTGGCGCCGATGGCTCAATGGTTTCGAGTCGCCACCAATCTCTTTGAAGCGGATTGGACGCTATTAATGTGGCACGAGTCCTTTTGGAAGCGGGGTTGATCAGGTATGCGGAACGGGGGTTCAGATTCAGGAGGCGGTTACGTGCGGGGAAGGATTAGCACCCCCGTAATGCCCGGTAAACCGGTACTACGAAATTCGATAAGTTATGTTTCATTTTCTTTATTTAGTGGCTTAATTATGTTTTTGTTTGAATATAGAATATTATGTAAATTTTAAGAATATATGACATCCATTTAATTGTAAGTTCTTACGAATTCAAACTCTTGCAGAGATTTCGTTTGTATTAGTAAGTATTTTTAAATGAATATTTTTTATTTAATTGTTTGGACTTGAGATCAAACTCCATGTAGTTCGCTGTGAAAAAGTTGATTTGAGGTGCAACTGAATAATTGCGGTTTGTTTTGTAATTTTTGCAATTTTTTACGAGTTTTATATTTCAAGAATTTCACGTGACTTTAATAACGTAAATTCCGACGTTACTATTCTCATTTAATGCTTATTTAAGAAAGAGTTTTCTGTTTTGTAATTTTATTAGTTAAGAATGATTTATTTGAAGATAGTGGATTCGCGTACTTTCCCTCTTGAGAAAACTTACGCTACTATTTGGGGGTTTTCACGGATTTTCGTTCTTGCAAAAAATACGTTACATGACCAATTATTTTTATGATAGTGATTTTTTATAGGTGGACTCGAGCCTTTCTCGGCTGCCTACCTACCCAATCTTTTGGAATCAAAGTCCGCGTAGTCGGCATGAAAGTTGGTGAAGATTTCGCGTATTTTTTACTATTGTACAAACCGTGTTACCATGCTCGTTTTATTATTATTTAAAAGAAATTTATTTGATTATTTTGATGATAGGAATTTTAGAAAGAGTACCCTTTTGTTTTGGTATTCTGAAACCGGTGGTGCAGACATGTTGATCAAGGAATGAGGAATACACATTTTAATGTGCTTAGTTACGAGCTTCTTGATTCAGAATTGGATTATTGTTATTTATAAAGTTTGGAGGAGTAGTAATGATTTTTAATTTGGATACTTATTTGTTTCATTTTTGATTTATTGATAATTCTGTAAAATCCGAAACTCTTGTTACGGATAAGAGATTCGTATACTGTTGTAATAATATTTTTAGAGGGTTATTATTTAAGGAATTTTCACATTCCTTGCCAAATGACAAAGTAATGAGTTTATATCACTTAACTTGATTTGACATAATTAAAAACGCATTATAATTCGGATAACAAACTTATATTTAAATAAGTACATCACAAATATTTTTGGTGATTCGGTAATTTTATGGTCGTTATGTTAACATTAATTAAAATTTCATGTCGATTCAAATAATCGGAAGGTTCGAATTTTATAAGTTTACAACCTTAATTTATAAATATCAAGTAGGATTAAAGAAGTTTATGACTTTTATTTTGTTATTAATCTACTCCTATTTTGGTTTTTTTCTACTCTTAATCTAAGATTAATAAAACAATAATCTATATAACTCAACTAAGGGCTTGGCCTTTTGAGTTATTTGGGCCCTACCCGAGCCGGGGCCAACCAAAAAAGGCCCAAAACAGGGGACGAGAGGGGTCGAGCCCGCGCGCCGAACCGGTTAACCGCAGTTTGACCCGACACGCAAAAAGACGGAAATGCCCCTGGCGCTGAAGAAGGGAGACAGGAACAAAAAAGTAACTTCACCCTACCCCTAATCGGTCGTATAAAATGCCCTCTTAAATCGAAAAACGCTCATTTGCAACGTCACACTTTCTCTCTTCTCCTCTCCTCTCTCTTCTCCTCTAACCTCTCTCTACAATCTCGTCCTCTTCTCCTCGGTTCCGCCGACGGCGGCAGCGACAGCGGCGATGCCACCACGCCTCTCTTCTTTATTTTTTCTCTTGTTTTTTTCTCCTCTTCTCCTCTTCCTCCTCTTCTTTTTTTCCAGTGGCAGCATCGACAGCGGCGACGCCGTCACCCCTCTCTCCCTTCTGCCCTTTTTTATTCTTCTTTTCATCTCTTTCTCTTCCTCTACTCTCTTCTTGGTCTCAGGTCACAGCAACAACGGCCGCACTAGGCTCCGCCGCCGGTCCTCTCTTCCCTTCACCACTCACAGTGGTCGCGTCGCCGCCTCCTTAGTTCACAATGAAGGAAAGAGGTAAAAAACATATCTAGTTCGCCATCCCCTTTACATTCTTGATTTTTTAACAAATCCGGGTTTGCATACGTCAGAGGATGTCTCCAACGAGTCCTCCGGTGACATGCACGCCCCGATTTGTAGATCTAGGGTTTTATTGAGTCGTTTTATAATTTTTCTAACTTTTTTTGTTTTATTTTGTTCAATTTTGTTGGGTCAGGAATCAATGGAGCGGGAGGGGAAGAGGCAGGAAAATAGAAGAAAGAAAGAAACAAAAGTAGCCGCCGATGATGGATCCGCCGGCCGGAAAAGAGGCGGACGAGAAAGGTAAAACAATTTAGTTTTTATATTTGCTCTAATTTTTCTTGATAGATGATGGTAGTTTTGCTATAGACTAGGTTGCTTAGAACATAAAAAAAATTGCATGTTTTGTTATTGAAGCTGGACTAGTAGTCTAAATGTTTGTGAAACCGATTTTCTGTTTGAAAACTTTGGTCATTTTATTACTTTTGATCAAATTTCAACAACAATATTTGACAGAAAATCCATATTTTAGCTCGATTTTGGTAGTTCTTGAGTCCTTGGTGCAAATGGTGTAAAAAATGATGACATATGGTCTTTTAGTCCCTTAATAATATATTTTGAAGCAACTTTTAATTGTTTAGGACATTTATTTTACTGTTTAGTCCATTGTTTGTTAAAATGGATCACCTATCCTTTTAGTTATAATGAAAACTAGATTAGGAGAGTCATTAAATGACATAGCATAACAAACATATTCGTATTCACGAGCCGAGAGTGTGAGCGATATGTGAGTGATCGAGAATAGGGATGTTTGTGAAGGGTATACCTTCAATACGTGGCTTTTTGTCGTGTTTCAGGTGGTAGCCCCCTTCGTTGTTTCCTAACATTGGGGCCGAATCCTCCTTTGACGGCTTCTACGTGGATGACGACTAAAAGATTTGTAATTTTTAGTTTTAGTGTTTTGTAGTGTTTTTTAGGGGGTTTTGGGGGACAATTGGGGAAGTTGGTAGGAACTGTAATCCTTTTTTTGCATCCAAACTTTATGTTGTTTTCCTGTGGTCCTGACTGTCTATTTAAATGAAAAAATGGCTGCCACCTCACCTCTAAACTAACCAAAATTTTACAACATATTCTTACAAAAAGGGAGGTGGTAGCTCCCTAAATAATAACAGTAACATGCCCGAAATTGGGCCCGAAATCGACCCCGAAAGCAAACTGGGCCAAAATATGCATAAACTATCGCAAAGGCTCGTTGATCCTCGTTGAATTTCGAGATGGCGGACTTGAGGTCCATTTATTTCGACCATTTCCATTTTAGAAACATCTAAAACATAACCAGCTTAGAACAATCAATATCATAAGAAGCATATTCTGAAAACATACCACTTGATTACCAAATTCTCCCTAACATGCACTTTAACTAATTTAAGCGAGTAAAGACTTTGCAACAAGTAAAATCTCGATGCTTACTAGAGATGCTATGACTATTTAGTGGAATGATACTGGCATGAATTCTACACCCGGAAGAAATTTTGTTACTACAGCTACAAGATGGTTTTCGTGGTCTGATCCACCATGAGGATGTCAACCTTTAGCTGGGGTGGTTGATGATAGGATGATGCCTATAGGACCACAAGATCACTTTATTAGAGGTCTATCTCAGTTCTACGTGAGTCTAGTTTAGCCACTCAAAACTTATCACTGACCCCATCTCTGTTTCTATGCATGATCAACCGCGAAACCTCAGAGCAAATGTCGCCTAAGTGAGCTAGACGAGCAGCGACACCTTGACCGAGTGGCTCTAGGAGTGATAGAGAGAGGTACATTAGAGGACCTCGAGTTATCCCTCTTTCATGTTTTCAGCCATTTCTATGTTTTTAGTTGTTTTGATAGACTTATATCTGGATGTTGAGTTCCCCTATCTGGGATGATTTTCATTGTCGTTTAGTACTGGATTTTGAACCTTAGATGATCTGTTTTCATTTTCTTCGCTACTTACTTATGATAAGAGGTTATTCATTTCAGTTATTCATGTGTATGTCATGAGTATTTATGTGATGAGTGAACCCTCGAGTAATGCATGGGTCTAACCACATGTTGCGACCGGGTCGTCTAGGGGCGGGTTTCACAATGGATATCAGAACCAGGTTGTTTCTACTTCGTGACTGAGATATCATGAACCTCAAAACAACTAATGTTCACAGTAGCTCAGTACTTTACTAGCCACTTACTCAAGAATTTATATTCCTACTTCATAGCAAACATAAATAATTAAATAGCCTTAAGTAAGCAGCAAGATTCTCCATTAATCACTTTCATACAATAACTCTCTAAGTGTTTAGGATTGTGTTTCACTCAAATTTTATGTTTTACTGATAATTACCATAAACTTGAACTTTCACCAGATCTTCACCACTAAGAATCATAACACGTTAGGGATTAAAACGATTTTACCACGGATTGTAATGAGATTAGAGTAATTGAATAAAACTAAAAGTAGATTAAATATGTAAGGAATTTCTCAAATTATTTACATGCAAAATGTCAAAGTGCTTACAATATTATTTAACAGGGAGGGAGTTCTATAACGATACAAAATAAAGTAAAATAAAACAAAATATCACTCTCCTTTTTTAGTCGCAATCTTCGAATGTAATGATGACCAAGATATATATAATTTCCACTTCTTTCATTCTTTTTTATTATAATAATTTTTTTTCTTACTACAAAATGGAGAGGATAAGAACTTCAAAATGAATAACTTTATTTTTCTTTTTTTGCATTCTTTTTACGAGCTACAACAAATTAAAATCTATACTACACACTTTTATGTATCATTTTTTCATTTTTCTATCATTTCAAAACCTCCCCAAACGTATTAAAAATATACATCGCAAAATATTTACATGTAATTTTTTATAAATTCAAGGGTGCACAATGGATAAAAAAAATTGGGATTGGGTGAATAATGTGGGTGAAACAAAAAGATTTAGGCTCAACATGTTTAACCTAAAGGATATATAATGAATTGGGTAGGTTTTTTAGGTTAGATGCGTTGAATCTAATGCCTTAATCATATTTCATTGTGTTAAATATTTAATGTGGTTTCGAATTGATTTGGTGCAAGTTCTAGAGTGAAAGTAAAAGAGAATCCTCCCAGTTTAAAAAATTAGGTTCAATCGCTCATAGCTTGCTATCACTACCTAGATAAGAAATTCGCACTAAAATGTCTAAGTCAGTTAGTCGAAAATACAATGCATTCAGTCCATAATCAAATTAAGTCGGATAATTTTATGTTAAAATCTTAAAAATTGACCCTCTTTATTTTTTCAAAAGTGGATTTCTAAAAGATGGAATTTTCCTTAGAAACGAAGCCCTCCTGTCAAAATCAAAGCTTTCTTTTCGATTTCCAAGTAAATAGGGGAGTTACATAGACTACTTAAATCCCTCTAACTTTAGACATTATCTTTTTATTCAAATCCAAAATATTATGGGCAATTATTATGGAGAATTACCTTAGGTTGTCTCTCAAACAACGCTTCTTTTACGTCATGAGCTAGACGCATTTGTTGTTAGAGGGCCACCCAACTAAGGGCTTCCTTGATATCCAGTGCTCCCGATGAAGAATTTGATTGTAATCCGTGCTCACTCCATGGTCAGGTCGACGATGGATTAAGGCGGTAGCTCCACCTTGTGTTCGTTCATCCATGTTTATGGTTCGTCTCTCTGGGGCGATGGGGGTGATAGATGCAAGGGAAAGTGTTTAGAATCCCCTATAAAGGATATATAAGACGCTACGATCTCTTGGCTCAAGAGAATTGCGGCAAGGAAATTTGCGTCAAGGACTTGGCATAGAATGGGTTGAATCGTCTTATCAGCTTCCTGCAAGTTCCTACACTTAAGTTTAATATTTTCTTCCACCGCATTAAGAACAACATCATTAATTTCATCAAGAACAATTTCTTCATTGAAACACCCCTCCTCTGCTTTGGTAAATTCTTCCTCCACAAATGTTGCTTGTTGGTTCACCCAATCATCCTCTTCGTCATCTATATAAGGAACTAGATATTCTCGAAAATGGTTGGTACAAATTTGATCAATAAACTCACCTTGCTTTTCAATCCTTTTAAGCATTTGTTCTGATTCCTATATTTGCCCTTCAACATTAGCACAAAACTTATCAAGAAATTTGGTTAGCTCGTCTGATGGGTGATTTTGAGACTGAAATGTGTGATCATTTTGCACCAGTTGTGGATGATAATATCCTTGTTTGGTTCATGATAATAGAATTGTTGTTGTTGGAATCCAAAACTGTAGTTTTAGGAAAGTTGATCGTTCCACATGGACAGGGGTCGATATAAATAAGTGACATTCGAGGTTCTTCCCACGTGTTATAGTAGCCATTTGGATTCATGGTTTAGCAAACTCCAAACTCAAAAATAAAACAGATCAAAATGTTCACAAAAGAGAAATTTAAGAAAATTGATAATTAATTTTAGTCTGCAACAGACACCAAAAACTTAATGTGTGAAATATATACTGCAACAATACAGATCTTATCAAGTAATAAAGTGTAAGTAGAGTAGTGATCCCACGAGGATTAACAAATATTATCAATTTTCCAAATTAATCTCAATGCGAACAGGAACAAATGATTTTGATAATTTAATATTTTAACACACAAATAAGATTAATAATAATAAACAAGGGTAACAGCCAATAATAAAAATCTCCAAGGAAATTTCAGGTAAATGTTGTCAGAACGTCCCCCAAAGCGTGATAAATGATGTCTTCTCTCTATCCTCGGGGCACAGTTTTATCTGACTGTAACCAGAGAAGCCATCCATGAACGAGAACATTAGATGCCCCACCGTAATGTCGACGAGTACGTCAATGTGGGGTAGAGGAAAGTGCCGGTAATCGACACACATTCGAACCTTTCCATTATTTTTAGAGACATGTACAATTTTGGCCACACATTCCGAATATCGGGATACCTAGAGAAAAACCTGATGCATACTGTTTGAACCTCCATTTTTATCTTGAGAAGCCATTCTGTTTTCAGCCTTTAAAGCTTTTGTTTTACGGGTTTGCATCCCGCCAAGATTGGCAAACAATGTGTGACGATACTTTCATCGAAGTCAGGCATATCCTGGTATGACAATGCGAAGATGCCCTGATATTCCGTTAATAGTTGAATTAGCCCCTCCTGTTCCATTAGGCTTAGCTGATCCCATATCTTAATCTCATATATTCCCAAATTAACTTTCTCAAATGTGTCATAGAAGGGTTGTATACTCCTTTCCTCTTGTTTCAAAATCCAATCGATGTCTAACCGTACTTCTTCCTCAATCTCCTCTTCATCCCCAGTTTCCATTTCAAAAATCGGGTTATCAAAGTCAATTTCAAGGTCATGAAAATTATTATTGCTCCTGCCAAAGTTTGGGTGGAGAAAAGAATAAGAGGAAAAATGAATGCGGTTTTGACACGAAATGCTGGAAAGAAAATCATATTAAGGGTGTTTCATGTAGAACACAATTCCTGAAATCCGGAGTTTAATACAAACACATGAAGGGAAATGCTTAAATCAAAACACACACAGACTCTTATTATTTTGAAAATGCGTCCACGTTTATTACTTTCCATGCGTGCCAACGAGTTTGATGGCTACCCAATTGTCGAGGTCCTCTCCCGGCTACAGTTGTTGCACCAGACCTTGGCATTCGTTTCAACAGTGATCAATCATGTTGATGTTGATGTCTTGAGGAGTCATTTCCTCTTGAATAACACCATCACATTTGGCTTGAACTTTCATAATGACGGGTGCTTGGACTTTTAATGACCGGGCTTTAGAATAACGAAACGTGGGGCACTCCTTAAAAGTCATATCATATAAGATGAGTACGGTACCGAGGACTTTTACAGTAGTAAAAATCCAGTGAGTTTCTCGACAACGCAACCTGAACTACGCGGGCTGTGATCCCAAAATATTGGGTACGTAGGCAGCCGAGAAAGGCTCGAGTCCACCTATAAAAGGTCGGGAGAGTCACTCAATTAAAAATATAGCGCATTTAATAAAAAAACACATCAAACTTATCATTTTTTGTATACCGATTTACCGGGCTTTGTGGGGGTTCTAATCCTTCCCCACACGTAACCATCCCCCTTACCAAGATTTTTGAACGCAGACCATGCCCGGTTTAGGTTCTAAAGTCTGAACCGGGCTCCAGGTCTCCAATCCACTTTTAAGCGATTGGTGGCGACTCCAAACTTTCAAGTCATCAGCGGGCGGACGGAAACGTTCACGACAGATGGCGACTCCGTTGGGAACAAAGGAACTCTCCAAAGGGGCCAGCTACATCAAAAATCTCGATAAGTTTCTCTTTCATTGATGTATTTACTTTCTAATCGTGTTATTTAATTACCAGTACTCATGCATATAGCTCTACACCCGAGCTTCACCTATAGGTAGAATTATGAGTGTAGTAGCGTTGGACTTTACAATAGTAAGGGCGCGTGAAGCCTCATCCCAGTATTGAGTCATACCACGATTAGCCACATTACCCTCATATAGTTGTCCTAGCAGCTTCCCTCTACCTGCCTAGGTTTAGATCTTATATGCGCCCTTTTTCTTATCGTGTAAGACCTACGGCTTCCCGACAATAAGATTATGTGTTTAATCTTCCTTATATCGCAATATTGTCTATTTTCTTGTGAATTTACTTCTTTATTTACTTTCGTAGCCGGGATTTTCATAAATTCTTTTCAAAGAGCATTTGAAAACATTTTATTTGCAAAAAAATAAGAACACTTTCTTGTCATCTTTGATGCATTCATTTCAAATCAAAATAACATAATTATGAGCATATCTCGAATTTAAACAAAAATACTATCATATGCATTAAGAGCATCATCTTCATAAATTATGCAAACATGTAACATAAGCATTATTCTCATAATCATGTAACATAAATTATGTGTTAGAATTTTTGATATTTTTGTTTTTGGAATTATTCTCATAATCATGACTAGTTTATCAATAAATATTCATATCTTTTAAGAGAAATGCATTCAAATAAAACTTTATTTTGGGGCATGTAGATGCATAACTTGCACGGTCATCCTTTTAACAAAAATCATAATAAAAAAAAGTTTTTCAATGGATTCTTCAATTTGCTTATCAATAAAACATCGTGTCATCAAAACATTGGACGAAATCAAAAGCTATCTCTCATGGAGACAAAAAATCCAGGGGTATCAGCCACATCAATTATTCTCCTTAATCAAGTAGCGTGGCGTAAAATAATGAGGAATTCAAACTGTCATTCTAAATAACTGGATGGTTATGAGTTTGTATCTCATCACCATTTTATCGTCACTTTATTTTATCTTTATTTTCAATGCCATCACCATTTTCACCAAAATTATTATCTCCACCTCTCTTTACAACCGATTACCAATCAAAATCTCTCGCCAAAGCTCGAGAACAATCAAGATTTTTATAATTAAAAGGTTAATTGAACTTTCTTTTTATTGGATGGAAAGGTTTGCATATTTAACGAAGACGGAATGTTGCTAGCAACCATGCGAGTTCTCATTCATCCATTAATCAAAACATGTTTCTTTTTGTTTTATTTTGAGAGGTTCTCCCTGTGGAAACACTCCTAGAACTTGCATAAGACCGGTTCAAGACCACACGATTTTGTAATAACGACATAAATGTCAAGAGGCATTAAGATTACCTTAAAAAAGAAGCCTACCTAACAAAATCACGCAAACAACCCAACATTAACCTTTTCTTCCATATAACATACAATTTAATCTCATTCCTTATATTTCAATCTCCCTTCAAACTTATGGGCTTGCGGCGATCACCTAATATGCATGTGAATCTAGGTCAACTCAATACCAATGACTATTAACGAGAACAAATGCCCTGCGTACAAGCTATCAAAAAGCAGTCATCAAGAATGTTCAAAGGATGGATCCCAGAGAAAAGAAAAAGTAGAAAAAATAAAGGAAAACGAAAAGGGGATCCAAGTTATTAATATCATAAGTTAGAATATTCACAATCTCACACCAGCCGATGGGCTCACATATACCTAAGTCGACACAACAAGAGCTAAGAAATGCTCGTGAGCCAACGTCATTAGGCAGTTTCTTCACTCGTCGAGTCATCATCAATCAAAGTTGACCAACACAAACGTGCTACCCGGTGACTGCCCCAACTCATACCATCACTTACAAATAAAAATATTAATAAAAAAATATCTCTACCATGTACCCAAGACATGTATATATTATAAGTCTAGAAAAACCCTCTTGATATGTCATTTTCATTATGCAAAGTAATGGCGAATTGGTTGCATTACAAGCCTATGGCGACTATCTAGATAAGGAAAATGAATGAGTGAAACATTTAACCCGAAAATCAGAGCGAAAAAACTAGAGAGTAAATACGTCTCATACATACGCATACCAAAATATCCACGTGAGAAGTCTAGCTAAGATCGACGATGTGTCTGTTTCTCTGAGCTAAATATGCAAATTTATTGATGAGATGAATATCGATTTCCATTTTATCAAAAGAAATTACAAATTCCTCTTAAATTATGAAAATTTCATATGTTCTCAAATTTGCTTTGTAGTATAACACATACAGATGTCTTCAAAATACAACTTCCAATCCGTTCCAAAAAAAAGAAGTCAAATATTTTTCTCGATGAGTGCACTTGTTCACCTAAAAATAGAAAAAAAGCTTAAAAATAGAAAAAGAGCTATAAATGATCATTCATCATAATGGATTCATAATCACCGAGTTACAAAAAATCGGCATCCCCATCAAGAAGAAGTTGAAGCTATTCACCAAACAAACTCCAAGTACACACATAATAAATCGACAGTCATCAGATCATCATGGTCCACTCTTTTCAGAGTGCTACCAACACAAGGATCCTCAGAGTTAATCAAGCTGTCCGATTTGTAACAATCAACGAGCACACCGAGGGGCATGATCACCAAGTAATGCTCCAGACATTATTATCAAGTCTTATACCATTTTAGAATCCAACTAAAGCCCCGAGCCAAGCTATAACCAAAGATAGCTTTCACTTAATTCCAAACTCTAAAGATTCAGTTAATTATTCATAAGCAATTCCTAGGTTCCTACATGATATTCTCATGTCATTTTGAAATTTTCATAAAATATTATATTTATGCCCCATCCACCAAAAGGGATTTTTCAAAAGGCACTTTCTCATAATTCTACATTTGTGTTTCATACACCCATCAACGACATATCACTTCAAATTTGTACTCTTTAACACAAAATAAATCAAAATCATGTATGTGTCTCGAATTTGAAAAACAACCGCATATGCCTAGTCATACAGTCATGTGTCTTATTACCAAGATTCAAATATCGTCATACCGGCCAATTGAGAAAATCAATCTAAACTTTTTATCACTTACTGCCTTGCATTTGCAATGGTAATATTGATTTCTCGTTTCGGTTGTAAAAAATAAAATAAATTAAAATAAATAAAGCATGCTTCGTACCAACATATAGCTTATCATAACTGGATTCATCGAGCATTCAAAATCTCATGCTTAATCCTATTTTTCATTTTCCACAAAATTTCAAAGTCATCCCTAGACTTCTATTCTCACTTACATGCATTTGAAATTTATCATACATGGTGTGTCAAATGGCCACAAGTAACTACGGAATCAAGCTTCATGGCTTAATCACATAAAATTCAATCTTTTATGCATGCACAAATAAAATCCAAAAAAATTATCATTCAGTGCATCATCATCATCATAAGCATATCATGCATTATAATTCATATGATTTTGGAGAACCTCTCATTTCGTAAATTAAAATCGTCGACACATTTTCATCCTTATCTACATAACATGCAAGATTATCGAACACATGCATCAAATGTTATTAATGCATGATCAACGTCATAATAAATATCTCAAAACAATCCAATTCATACGATTTTAACATCATTCATCTCAAATGCATTCATTCGACTAATTTCAAACTATTTAAACTGTAAGCATCCTGGGGAAAAGGATTGCACCTTTTGAAAATAGCCTTGCATTCGGGCTATATATGAATTGCACCTTTGAAAATTGCCTAGCATTCGGGCTATAAATGAATTATATCTTCAAAAATTGTCTTGCATTTGGGCTATAAATGAATTGCATCTTTGAAAATTGCCTTACATTCGGGCTATAAACGAATTATATCTTTTCAAAATTGCCTTTCATTCGGGCTATAAAGAATTGCATCTTTGAAAATTTCCCTGCATCTGGGCTATAAACGAATTGCATCTTTGAAAATTGCCTTGCATTCAAGCTATAAACGAATTGCATATTTGAAAATTGTCTTGCATTGGGGTAATAAACGAATTGCATCTTTAAAAATTGCCTTGCATTCAAACGAATTGCATCTTTGAAAATTGTCTTGCATTGGGGCAATAAACGAATTGCATCTTTAAAAATTGCCTTGCATTCGGGCTATAAACGAATTGCATCTTTGAAAATTGTCTTGCATTCAGGCTATAAACGAATTGCATCTTTGAAAATTGCCCTGCATCTGGGCTATAAACGATTGCATCTTTGAAAATTGTCTTGCATTCAGGCTATAAACGAATTGCATCTTTGAAAATTGCTTGCATTCGAGCTATAAACGAATTTCATCTTCTGAAAATTGTCTTGCATTCGGGCTATAAACGAATTGCATCTTTGAAGATTGCCCTGCATTCAAGCTATAAACGAATTGCATCTTTGAAAATTGCCTTGCAGTGGGGCTATATACCAATTGCATTTTTTAAAATTGCCTTACATTCAGGCTATAAACGAATCGCATCTTTGAAAATTGCCTTGCATTCGAGCTATAAACAAATTGCATCTTTGAAAATTGTCTTGCATTGCTATAAACAAACTACACCTTTGAAAATTGCCTTACATTCGGGCTATAAACGAACTGCACCTTTGAAAATTGCCTTGCATTCAGGCTATAAACGAACTGCACCTTTGAAAATTGCCTTACATTCGGGCTATAAACGAACTGCACTTTGAAAATTGCCTTGCATTCGGGCTATAAACAAACTCCTAGTGCGTTCACCCTGGCACTCATAGGAAAGTGCATTGTATGTTGTTTATACAGTTAGGTTGAAAGTTTGTCTTCTAAGGTGTTATGTGCGGCCGCTATTGTGACGGATCGTCGGACCCTATTGGAATTGACGTATGAAGTTCGGGGAGCTCGTACGAAATTTGGTTTCTATCTTTGTACTAGTTTCCGCTTACAAGCGAAAGTAATACAAAGAGGGGCAACTGTAGTAACCAAATTTCGTCCGGGTGTGGAATTAGTATCATACCATGTCATTAAACAACCCTAGTATCTCTACGAGGATTGAGCACCAAGCCAATTTTATCTGTCAATCTGTGTGATGATTTTACTTTCAAATTGACTAGTATATGTTACAGAAGAATGTTGGTAACTAGGTGGTATGTTTCCAATTTGTACTTCTAACGATCTTAATTGTTATAAGCAAGTTATTTTAGATCAATGGAGTTGCGGAATTAAATAAACCCCAACACTACTATCTCGAAGTAGAGCGAGCTAAACCAGTTAAGGGGATTTCACAACGACATGGTTGTTTTGGCCCAATTCTATATCAGGCCCACTTCTCAAGCCTGGCACTATTAGTTACTAGGAGGCAGCCACCTCCCATTTTCTGTCAGATTTGCTGTCAACCTTCATTTGGCAAAGGAGGGAGGCAGCAACCTTTTTCTTAGTATAAAATAGTAGAGTTTGGACCAGAAGAGAGGATAGAACGAAGAAGAAAGGACAACAATTTTTCTACCAATTACAACGAAAAAACCCTACCCAATCCCACTACACCCCAGTCTCACTACATCCCAATCCCATTACACCCAATCCCACTACAAAAAAGAGGTATAAAAATAAACAGAAAAATACAAAGTGCTTATAGCCGAAACTTCAAGGACTCAAAGCTTCTGAATTCCCAAATTCCTGGAGGAAACGGCCAAGGGCTCATCCACGCTGTAAAAGAAGAACCAAGTCAGCTTATGAAGGTTAGTCCTTCTAAACGAAACATCTTCCCGATTTTCAAACACTCATATCATTATTTCCATTATTATGATTTTTATGACCTATGTCGTCTTCATCTACCATGTTACTATTAAACCCCTTTTCTAATCTAATGATCATCAAAACTAAATGATCTAAATAACACGCGTAAGCAGTAATAATATATATAAAAAACAAAGACTATTCTCACTAAATAAAAGCTCGCTGGAAAACATGATTGAAAGCTATTAAAATGACCGACTAACGCTGAGTTTGACACCATTTACATCGTGAACCCAAAGACTATAAAACAATTCAAAATATGATGCCAAAATCAAGAAAATATGGGGTTCTTTGTTAAAAACACATAGCTGGAATTTTATTAAAAGTAACAAAATAATCAAATTTCCAAGCAAATGAATAATTTTATGATGTTTAGGTCACTAAGTTCATTTTAATAGCAAAACAACCAAGTTTTCATGTACTTCAAGCAACTTAATCAAAGGATAAAATCTCCATCATCTACCAAGCAAAATCAGAACAAGTTAGAGAATAAGTGTTTTCTCTTTCTTCCAATTTTTTCGAGCAAGTCGGATCTACCCATTTTTGTAGAACTGGAGAGAACAAAAAAAATGTTAGTTTCGTTATCTGCTAAATAGGGATTAATAAAAAATAATAAGACAAGGTTTCGTTTACCTGCTCACTCCCCCCTGTCCGCCTCTCCTTCAGTTAGCGGGTTCTTCGGCGGTGAGCTTCTCTACTTTGTCTCCTCCTTCTCCATCGATTCCCAGCCCAGGAAGAAAAACAAAACAAAACAATAAGAGTCAAAAAAGCTATATAAACAAGATTCAAACCCTAAATTTGTAGATCGAAGTTTGTATGTTGCTGGAGGACTCTCCGAAAGCATCCTCCAACGACATGCAAGGCCAGATCCGCCTAAAATCAAGAAAACTAAGAGGTAGGGAGGCTGACATGATTATTTTACCTTTTTTACTTCTTCGTCATCGCCGCCTGAGAGAGGAGATTGGAGGGGCGGCAGCAGCAGCGTTGCTACCATCGCCGCTATCGCCGTGAACAGAAAAGAGGCACAGGAGAAAATAGGAGATTAAGAGAGGGAGAAATAAAAAAAAATAAAAAAAAAGAGAAGAAGGGGAGGAAATAGAGAGGGAGAAGAAGAGAGAGGCAACAACGACCGTCGGAAAGGAGAAGAAGTAGAGGAAGAGTAAAAAAAGAGATAAGAGAGGACGAAATAAGAAGGGGGAAAACAGAGGAGGAAAGACAAGGTGAAGGAGGAGGAGCGGCGGTGACGACGCTGTCGCCACAACCATTGAAAATAGAGGAGGAATAGAAGGAGAAAGAAGGAAGAGATGGGAGGAGAAGAAGCAGAAGAGAGAGGAAGGAAAAAAAAGGAGTGGCGACAGCGCTGCTACCGTCGCCACCATCTGAGAAGGAGAAGAGGAGGGATGTTAGAGAGAGGGAGGAGGAACAGAGAGAGTTAGGGTTGGAAATGGCTGATATTGATTTAAGAGGGCTATTTATATCGGCCAGGTAAGTTACGGAATAATGAAATGAAGGGCGCACTCCTCGAAAATCATATCACCAAAAACAATCAGGTAAACACTTCTAAAATATCATAAAAGATGATCACGGTAACGAGGACTTTTACAGTAGTAAAAATCCAGTGAAATTCTCGACAACACAACCAGAACTACGCGGGCTTTGATCCCAAAATATTGGCAACGTAGGCAGCCGATAAAGGCTCAAGTCCACCTATAAAAAAGTCACTATCATAAAAATAATTGGTCCAGTAACGTATTTTTCGCGAGAGCGAAAATCTGCGAAAATACCCAGAATAGTAACGTAAGTTTTCTCTAAAGGGAAAGTACGCGAATCCACTATCTTCAAACAAATCATTTTTAACTAATAAAGTTACAAAACACAAAACTCTATCTTAAATAAGCATAAAATGAGAATAGTAGTATCGGGCTTTACGCTCAAAATATAAAAGTCATAAAACTTTTTTTAACATTACTAAACAAATCGCAACTATTCAGTTGCAACTAAAATCAACTTTTTCAACACGAACTACGTGGACTTTGATCCCGAACTCCGGGTACGTAGGCCGTCAAGAGAGTCGAGTCCAACTTTAAAACAATTTATCATTTTATTTCCAACTTTAAAACAATTTATCATTTTATTTCCAACTTTAAAAAATTTCTCATTTTCTTTCCAACTTTAAAACAATTTATCATTTATTTCCAACTTTAAAAAAATTTATGATTTTATTTCTAATTTTAAAACAATTTATCATTTTATTCCAACTTTAAAACAATTTATCATTTATTTCCAACTTTAAAACAATTTATCATCTTATTTCCAAATTTAAAATAATTTATTATCTTATTTCCAACTTTAAAACAATTTATCTATCTATTTCCAACCTTAAATCAATTTATCATCTTTCTAAATTTAAAATAATTTACCGACTTCCTTTTTTAAACTTTTTTATAAAACTATAACCAAAGTGGCGACTTTAGTCTTCGCAACAGTGAGGACGGGCGAGTCACTCAATGAAAATTGAGCGCATTTAATTAAAAAAAACATCAAATTTATCGATTTTTGTAGTACCGATTTACCGGACTTTGTGAGGGTGCTAATCCTTCCACATACGTAATAGTCCCCCTTACCCGTATTCGGAGCAAGAGTTTCGGATCCCGCAAAAATTATTGACTAATTAACATTCAACAAACAATTGCCCAAATCATAAACCCTTACTACTTAATTGTGAGTTACGGAATATATTTAACAATATTGCTTCATATTATGAAATCTTGTTGTAGTACGTTGTAGACATTAGGCTCAATGCCCATATCTTAAGTATTAAATTTTTTATTTTTAAATTCGATATTATTTAAATTTTTATTATGTAATTGACTTGTTTACTATATCAACTCAAAACCACTTTATCTTTTTTCTCGTTTTGCCTATGCATATGAGATGTTCTATCCACATCCTTAATCTGATTATGAGAAACAAATTGGACATTTTAAAAGATAGAATTGACAAAACCAGAGAGAAGTGTAGTATTTTGGACATGTATTTCCATGAAACTGCACAGCAACTGAAATCGGATGTTAAGAACAAATTGTTCATATTTCAGAAACTAGATGTACTTAGTGTTGGATTCAGATTTACTTGGTAATAGTTTATATTTCTGGGTTGTTCATAATTCATGTTTTTAGTTTTGGATTCAGATTTGCTAGATAATGATTTAAATCTGTATTTTTGTTATTTATGCTGGTCTTAACCGACTATTACGGGTTCATCCGAACCTGTCACAAAATGGACTTATTACAAAATTTATACACATCATCAAACTTGATGGGGCGGGGACGGGTAAAACCCGTAACCGCAACTTACGGACAACGGATAAGGGTATCAGCCCCGTATTTGACCCATTGCCAAAACAACCAAGGTAGTGGAAGGCGTAAGGCGGTAGTAATGCGGTGAGGTCTTGCCTTACGCCTTGGTGGAATAGGCATTTTGAAAAAATGTAATAGATTTAAGTGAAATAGACAAATTATTATTTTTTTATTTCTCCTCTATTAATTTTTTTTATCATAATCAATATTAATTATTTTTATCCAATATATTGCCAAAAATAATTTTTGCCTATTTTTTATTGTTTAGATTACTCCCTATAATTTTTATTTTTTGATAAGAAAATAGAAGAGGAGCTTCTGAAATTCTCTATTTGATTCCTGTAGCTCACAAATTTACACTTAAAACCCTTTTTTTCCTCCAAACCCAACCATTTTCATTTTCTCCGCCCAACCCTTTTTCTCTATCACTTTCCCTCCCTCTCTCTCTCCACCTCCGCCTCGTCGGCTCCGCCTTCCCCTCCGCTGACTCCACCGCCGACATCCTCTCCTCCTTCTTTTCCTCCACCCACACCTCCGACCACTTTCACGTCATCACTCCCGATCCCGTCCCTCCTCACAAGAACTCCCACCGCCGTACCCTCCGACAGAGGAGACGGTGTCGGAGATGAAAGGAAGAGACACGTCGGAGATGAAGGAGGAGACGGCGCCGATCGCGAAGGAGGTGGAAGGAGGAGACTCTTGTTTCTTTAAACGCGACTCCTGTTTCTTTTTTTTTTTAAACGCGGCGACACCGGCTCTTCCGACTCGACGCCGCAGAGGCGCTCGAGGCGACGATTCGACGACGATCCGCCTTAATCAGTCCGCCTCGTACTAATCGCCGCATTTCCTCTCCGCCCCGCCGATTTTTCCGCCTAGACGGCCGCGGAGGCACGCCTTCCCGAACACTGAATAAGGGCTACAATAACAAAACCATCTACAATGTGTGTACCACCTAAAGATTCCACCAAAATTTTAGAAGTTTAGGTAAGAAAAAGTGATTTTGATGTAATGCATCATTTCTAAAATTTGGCCAATTCACTATCTGAAATTAATTTGGTGTTGATTTTCTTATTTTAGTTTTAATATTCGTTTATAATTTTTAGGTAGATAGTAATAATTAATTAATACGAACATTTTGAATATATTAATACGAATATTTTAGTCTTTTTATTTTAACATAAAAAATATTGTCACTTTATGACATCATGAATGATAAAAACAAAATAAAACATTGATAAATCCTAATAAAAATATAAATAAAAACAACTTAAAAAGATTACCTTTGGAGAATAAGTGTCATCCAAAATTTCCACCTAATTGTAAAACAATTATGACAATTGGCTATGTTTTGTAGCCATATTACATGCTAAAATCCAATAGACATATATTTTATTAAATAGACCAATGGAGGACCGCCAAGTGATGTTGCAAGTGGAAAAAATGATACAAAAGCACTCATTTTGATGAATGAATTATTTGCCTTATACTAACTTAATTTAGATGGGTATTTTTGAAAAATTAGATATGCATTGGAAAGGTTCGTCCCCTTAAATTTTGAAAGTTTAAAATTTTTAAGTGTTCATTGTGGATGGTTTAATAGTTACATATAAGTAAGAGTTATAATGATAATTTATTTTGTTCTTGTTATTATAAACTAGACTCATATTATATTTTTTTCTTCCCAATTCTTATCACTTAACATCTTATATCAAACAAGAATATTCATATTTTTTCAATTTAATATCAACCTCGCATAATATTGTGCTAACTCAAATAGCTAGTTATTCGAAATATCACGTACCAATGAAACCTTAGATTACGTTTTCCGATTAAATGACACAAATCCTACAGATAAAAAATTTGTCGTCAATTTTGATTTGCATGGGGTGAAAATATTTGCCCTTCAAAGTTGTCTTTTTTTTCATTAATTGTTGTTATATAATTTGGAGTAAGTGAAACAAAAAAAGGAGTAAATGAAAACAAAGAAAAGGAGGAAAGGAGGAAAGGAGAGAGATGAAAAACTCCGACAATAATTAATATTACCGTTAAGGGTAAATGAAAAAATAACCGGTCAACTAATTTTTTTCTCTCACTGGCACGTCTCTAAGTGACCGGCAGAAGCACTGTACTTTACTTTCATTGCTTTTGTGGTTTTTTTTAAGTGATATTTTTCACACTTGCTTCAATCTCTGGTTTATTTCATTTGTGCGCATGTTTTTTTCTTTACAGATCGGATTTTCAGATTTTGACTTGTTCTTATTGAGTGCTAAGAGAGTTGTTCATCGGTTGCTTTTTCTCTTATTTCTTGCATCTACCTTCTTGTTTTACCCCATTGTGTCGATAAACTGGAGATCGTTAAATTGACAGCTGAGACATCTTCAATGGAAGGAAAACTACCTGTTTCTTTGGTGGCATCCCCAACGACAACCTTCGAAGCGGTTTCCGGTGGTCGGCCGCAGTTTTCGGTGGTCGGCGACACTCCGGTGAAGGTTTGGACGGTGGTGATGGCTTCTCTGAGATCTGAAGGCTGCAATTTGTTGTTGTGTCAAGATTAGGGTTGTGTTGCTTTATTTTGGGCTACAGTTTTTTTGAGCCTTTGAAAGTTGTAACATTTTCTTTAATTTCTCTTATTTTTCGTTGGGCTTTGGTCCTCCTTTGTACTTCTCCAAAAAAAAAATTGAATCTCTAAACGACGTCTTACAGTTCGAATTAAACGATGTCTTACAGTTCGAATTAAACGACGCCCTGGACTGTATAATACTTGAATCGTCCTTCTCGGAAAAACACGGCGAGACTAACTAACCAAACTCGTCAGCTTCGTCGGAAAACGTTGCCGTTTAATATTTTTGACATAACTCATAGCTCAGAAGTATGATTGATGCAAGGCTAGCGGCATGGTTGGCGGCATTAGAAAGCTAGTCTAATTGGCTACATCATGTTCATGTCAAGGAAAAATTCTTACGAGAATACTCAAAGGACGGGATTTCCATCTGGCTACCCTCATCGGACGAAATGCCCTCCGTCCAGCCGACAGTACCGGAGGAACGGTCTGTCCGTCCGGCAAGATGGGCCTGACGGAAATCCCGTCTTTCTGGGTATTCTCGCCTCAATTTGACCTCGATATGAACATGAAAGTTGTAGCCAATCGAACTAACTTTCCAACATCGTCGGTCTTGCATCAATCGTACTTCTGAGCACTAAGTTACATTAAAAATACTAAACGGCGACGTTTTCCAACCAAGCTGAAGAGTTGGGCTAGGCAAAAATCTCGTTCATTTAGTTAGTCTCGCCGGAATTTGGCCTCAACATGAACATGAAAGTTGTAACCAATCGAACTAACTTTCCAACACCATTGGTCTCGCATCAATCAAACATCCAGACGATGAATAATGTTAAAACTATTAAACTGCAACGTTTTCCGACTAAGTTGGCGGTTGTGAGTTGTTCAAACCTCTTTGGCCCTATGATGGTATTTAATACAAATATGAGATGCCAATTTCTATATACAGTCAAAGGTTTTACTTTACGCAGTCCACAAAATAACTAGTATACCCTTAATAAAACACATATTTACTATTTTTCTAAACTAACTAGTACCGTATTAATCATTAGTGGTGACTAAAAAATTCTCCTAGTTTTCAAAAAATCTATGAGTTTAGCAACAGCGTTTTCAAAACTCTCTCTTTTCGTCGATTCACTTTTCATAAAACTCTAATCATGTTGATAACTAATACAATAAGAGTTAGTTTCGTAAGACAATAAATAATTCTATTAATTAATGGCATATTAGTCCATTTAGGGTAAAATACGGACTGTAAATAGCATCACCCATATGAGATTAAATAACTAGTTATGAAACATAATACCGTACTTCAAACGTTCGTTAACAACAAACATAAACCCTATATCCTGAACCGGAACCCTAAACCCTAAACTCTAAACCCTAAACCCTAAATCCTAAATCCGAAACACTAAGCCTTAAACCCTAAGCAAAACCCTAATTCTAAACCATAAACCTTAAACACTAAATTCTAAACTCTAAACTCTAAACACTAAACTCTAAACCAAATCCTCTAAACACCAAACCCCAAACCCTAAACCCTAAATCCTAAACCCATCGCCGAGAACGTCAAATACGTTGTTGAGCAGCCCATGTAGTCCGGTGGGGAGATAGGGAAAAAATGGTTGCACTAAAATTAAAGAGGTGCAAGAAATAGTGCATGTGACATAGTCTCAACTCATCTTCACTGTCTTCCATAGAGTCGAGCGTATATGTACACGATATTCAATGTGTCACACAAGCGCATTTTGTAACCTTTGAGAGCATTCATTCAACAACTCAATCGCTCATAAGTTGTCTTGGTTATTCAGATACTCAAGCGGTTGTGCGTATTTGGTTCCCCCTTAGCCTGTTTTACGTTGTTTTCCGTATTTTTGGTGCATCTCAGGTGTTATATGACGTCTTGAGATGAACTAAATCATAACGGGGAGGCTGGAACAACTTAGAACGGTAGACTTGGTAGGAAAACGTCACTGTTAAATATTTTCGACATAACTTATTGTTCAGAAGTTTGATTGATGCAAGACCGGCTTCTTTGAAAAGCTAATTCGATTGGCTACGGCTTTCAAGTTCACGTTGAGGCCAAATTCCGGCGAGAATAACCAAACGGACGGGATTTCTGTCTGGCCCATCTTGCCAGACGGACACACTGTCCGTCTGAATTTTCTTGCTGCAAATTGTCCTCGACATGGCATGAAAATTGTAGCCAATCGAACTAGCTTTCCAGCAACGCCGGTCATGCATCAATCGAACTTCCGAGCGATGACTTATCTCAAAAATACTATACTGTGATGTTTTCCGAACAAGCCGACGAGTTGGGTCAGTTAGTCTCGCCGTATTTTTACGATAAGGACGATTCAATCTTTATATAGTATAGAGTGTCGTCTAATTCGAATTCTAGGACGTCGCTTAGTAACCCTAAAAAAAGGTAAACGAGAACCCTTATGTGGCAGATTTGATGTCCAGGTTTTCAAACTCTCGTGGTTTTGGGGCGTGTTTTTATGCATCATTTTACGCATGAAAATCGGGGGCCGGAATTGTTCCAATTCCTTAATTTCCGTTACACATTTGCGCACCAAAATTGAAAAATCATACCAGGTCAATTTCGTACCAAAATGGACTTTCACAATCCTGTTTAAGCGGGAAGAATTCACCTATTCCCATTCAGTGAACTCTCCAAAATAACTGTGTCCCAAAAAATCATCCGCGCTAGCTCCTCCTTCTATTTTGCTTCTTCGCCCCCTCTCTATTTCGCGCCTATTGCAACTTCAAAGATCCAACTCCGCCGGCATCAGATCCAGCTCCACCGACGCCTCTCGATATCGAGGTTGACGCCTTGTTTTCGTCCAGCAACTGCTCCGCCGCCGTCCGAAATAGTGGCAGCGAGGTCAACGTCGCCGATCCGACCTGCTCTTCCGCCGGTTGCGCAGCCTCAAATCCAATGGAGCTCCAGCCAGTGCTTGAATTCTACGCACGTCAACAATATGGTTGTGGCTGTATTAATTGTCCGATCCAACCGTCAATTTCTTATTACAGGTGAAAGTTGTAAATTCCAAAAAATGAGGAGTAACCGGGAGGGAGTCAGATGAAGAAGGTTTTCAAAATCCCTAACAAAAAAACCAATTAAAATTAAGGTTATCAAAATTCAGAATTAGAGTTATCAGGGATAATTTGGTCATTCCATGTTACAATTAAATTCAATTCCATGACACAAGTTTGAACGAAAAACATGGAATCTAATTACATCCAAATTGCAAACCCTCCAAAATTCAAATTTGGACGAATTGAAAATTCTCCCTTATTTACAAAATCGTAGCGGAAAATGATGCCTTATCATAAAAAATTATGAAATTGATTTTTGCAGGCAAAATTTGGAAAATCCGACCTATTTGACGGTAAGAAAAATGCAGTATTGATGTAATCGCAGAATACAGGAAAAAATAATGGCACAGACACTCGAAACAAGACTTTACGATAATCAAGACTAACCGATACCAAAACATCAATAATCAACTGCTCACCTTGGTATTCTAAGTTGATTATTTTTATAACAAGGATAAGGGGACAACACGCAGTGTCAAAGACACCAACCAACAGGTGCAGCAGTGTATGTAGGTCTCGGTTCATCAGAGGCCAGTAATAGTTGCAGATTGCAATCAACCCAAACCAAAATAGCTAGAAAAGAAAACTGGTTGAAACATAGCAGCAATAGTAATCAATAATCGACCCTAGAACATACAAGTACATAACTGCAAAGACATCCAACATACCCAAAGTATGGTATCAGTACAAACAATCCACTGAACTTGCTTCCTAAACAGGGGCAGCATAGGACCCTGCCTAGCTGTGGATATACCCTACTTACATCGCTAAAGTTGCATACTAGTACCGTTACTCTTGTCCAGAGATTCAATGGATGCAAAATAGCAACACAAAGCTGAAATCTAATCTAGCAAGCCATAACCATTGCTGCAACTCAAACAGCCAGCCATACCGACTGAGTTTGTTTCTTGAACAGAACATGCAGCCTTGTTACTAAATACAGCTCTATCCTACTATACTACAAACGTTAAATTGAAGCTAAAGAGAAGTTAAATTAAGCTGGAATCCAACCTAGCTCTCTAAGTTTAGAGACCTTGGATTGGGAGCAATAGAAATTCAATGTGAAAACACGTAACATAAGAAACAAACACTGAAGAGCATAAGCTTCCCATTCAATTCGACATAGTCAAAGGCCAATATCAGAGTAAGTCTTGACTGATAATCCATTGGAATTTCTCATAACACTACATATCATCATATTCATAGATTCTCAAACTTTTAACTCCAACAACCCAAAAAACAAAAGAGCAAAACAACAGTGCATTGCTAACTCATTCGTAATCCAACCTTTGAGCAACTTAGAACCCTAGCTTGGTGCGGCGCCAGTGCCTGCGCTTCGCATTGTACCTGAAAACAGAAACAATCAAATTGGAAAATCAGCAAAGAATACCGAAACGAATATGTGAGCAAGAACTAGAAGATGAAACAAAATCCAAGTGAGGGACGTACCTGATGGTGTTGTCCGTCCTCATCCTGATCCAGTACGGTATCGGCCTGTTCTGCCTCATCTTCTTCGCCAGCTTCTTCTTGATCATGAACGACTTGTGCGACGGCTGAGCATCACAAACACAAAGCCATTACAACCAAATTCAAGCGACCACACTTAAATAAATAAAAACGTCGAGCTTAAAATAACAGAGAGAGGGATAGAGATAAGATATGAGGAGGAGGAGGAGGAGGTTGAATCAACACTCACCATTTTCGCGTAATCAGGCGTGAGAGAAGAGGGGCGTCTTCGTGCTGCGGCGACGGACTTGAAAATGAAACCTCAAGATTTTCTTTTTGATGACTAGCAGATTCAAAACCCTAGAAAATGTTACAGTCAGCCTACTGCCGATCTTGGATAAATACAACCCACAAACGATTCGGGCTCCGGCCCAACTATTTATCTGAGGCAGTGGACAGTGGCCCATCGTTTCCATATATTAACACTTCTGCGGTTCTGCCGTACTTTAATTTCTTTTTTTTTATAAATAATTATTTTATTTCACCGAATTAAGGAAAAGGATATTTGGTCTATAAAGGTGTTTACTGAATTTTAAATTTGGATAAGAATTTTTAAAATGAGAAAAATTGCTAGACCTCATATTTCAGTTGATGGTGCAGGTAATAATATTTGGGATAGAAGTATAATGCTAAGACATAATTTTAGAAGAGTTTAGGATGAAATTAGACCAAAGCAATCAGCTATTGATTGAACCAATCTAATATGAAATGGGTGGCAAATTCCTAATACTAGTATGATATGCTAATTAGTTTTAAATAATAGATTTGCAATTAAGGAGAAATTAACTAACTGGAAGATAACAATAGACATTTCTTGTGTATAGTGTGATGATGGGGTTGATAAGAGAGAGCATCTGTTTTTTCAATATACCTATTCTCAGGAAATTGATAAAAAATTCATGGCTAAACTTGTAAATTGTGTTGACTGAGAAACAAATGTAGTCAAGGCATGTAGATTGTGGAAGGAGAAGATGAAAAATCACAAAGTAAAGTGTTTGATTTGGAATCTCATTGTTATATTTATCTGAAAAGAAAGGCGCAGATGTGTTTTTGAAGATGTTAATACTCCATTTTCTTATATGATGAACAGAATTGCATATAACATTAGAACTAAAATCAACTTAAAAATGGACGTAGACAGGTTGCTGAACTAATGTTTTCCGCTTAATATAGTTTGTTGTTGTTTGAAGTTGTAGGGCCTTAGCCTCCTAGCCTTTTGTGGGCAGAATTTGTACTTCGATTTCAAATCTTCAATCAAACACAATTTAGTCAAATTAGGTCAACCACAAAAAACACGCATGTAACTATTTTCTTCCATTGTAGCTTGCGGCTGCCGCTTTCTTTCACCAAATCGCCCCAACCGACGAACTTGAATCTAGATTGAAAGACAGAAGTACGAATCGCCAGCAGCAACTATCCTTCTATCTGAAGTTTGGAGTTTACTGTCCACCTGTCCGAAGTTCAAAGTTTTTACCCCAAATTGTTCTATTAGGGTTTGTTGGAAATATGCACTTTGGGTTTGACCTTGGTATGATAGTAGCACCATAGACTTGACCTTGGTGTGATACCGAAGTTGGGACGGATACGTGAGTTCACAGGAAACCTCACTTTAGCTCGGAGCTAGCTGAAACTAGCTGGCATCAACTCCTCTTTGAGCTAGATGAAATTAGGGACTGACACTAAAGCTCGTCCAGCTCAACCTTGAGCTGGATGATAGTGTCACTAGCTGCGGTACTGAGCTGAGCTACAGTGATGGTAGGGAGCTAGGTGGTTGAGGTGGTTACTCCTTCTCCTAGGACGAATGGGTACACACCTCTTCATGAATTTCAAACTCATCTCTGAGTTGTTTTCCCTCCAAACCCGTAGCACTTTAAGGTAGTTACCTTCAAGTCTATCCATTAGGATATTAGCACTTCTTGGTACTTGGACTCGTGCCCCTTCAGTGCTGGACCCCTTGCCTATATAAAGGAGGTTGTAGTGTGGGATAACACACAGAAAAACGATCTATCCTAGCCTACAATTTTAAGCGACTCTAGTATCTAAAGTCTAAGAAGTTGAGTAGAGACGGTCTTATCCTCGGAATGGATTTCCTGATACCCAAGGCTTGTAGGGTGGAAAGACTCTTTTCGGAAAGTGGTATCCACGATTCCGTCTTGATCCTAGATCTCGTCACCTATCAGAGTTTGAAGTATTGCTACTTGTAACCTCCTAAGCTAACATTCGAAAAGAGTATTTACCATGTCTAAGGTTGCATGAATTAAAAAAATGACAGCATCATTTGACAAACTCGAGAAGTTTGAAGGTGTGGATTTCCGTCAGTGGCAGAAGAAGATGCACTTCCTTCTCACCACTTTGAAGGTCGTGTATGTTCTCTCTACACCATATCCTTCGCAGCTTGAGGAGGAGACGGAGACGGACTAGAAGAAGAAGGAGGAAAGAGTACATAAGCAACAAAAGTGGGACAATGATGACTACATACGTCGTGGCCATATTCTGAATGGCATAGCGGATTCATTATTTGATATCTATCAAAATTATGAATCGGCCCACGAGTTGTAGGATGCGCTGGAGTCAAAGTATTTGGCTGAGGATGCTTCGAGCACAAAGTTCCTGGTTAGTAATTTCTTAAATTACAAAATGGTCGAGACCAGACCGGTCATGGACCAATACAATGAGATGCTTCAGATTTTGGGACAGTTTTCCCAACATGATATGAAGATGGACAAGGCCATTTCAGTGTCATGCATAATGGACAAGCTTCCTTATTCATGGAAGGACTTTAAGCACATGCCTAAGTGTGGGAAGGATGAACTGTCACTGATCCAACTTGGAAGCCACTTGCGGATAGAGGAGTCTCTACAGATGCAAGAAGGTGAGAAACTAAAGGATTCTTCATATGTTTGTATAACAGAAGAAGGAGAGCCATCTGCTCGACGGAAGGGCAAGAAGCGCCCTTGGAACAACATCAAAGGAGAATCTAACAAGAAAAATAAAGTTTCTTGTTGTACATATGGGAAAGCGGGTCACTTCAAACGTGATTGTCCCACCAAGAAGAGTCACGACAACAAACACCATCAGAAGCCTGGATCGAAAGATCAAGGGACTTCCACTTCTAAAGGTCGGTCCTTGAACCTTGATTTAGATATTGATGTGAATTCTGTTTCACTAATATCGGAAGAATTCTATGTGCAGGATGATGAAGTAGCATGGTGGATTGACGCGGGTGCCAATAGACATGTATGCAAGGATCGTCACTGGTTCAAAACAACAAGGCATCGGATGATGATGTTGTACTTCACATGAGCAACAAGTTGACGACCCCTATTGTTGGACATGGACTGGTGGTGTTGGAGCTTAGTTCTGGAAAATGCCTAGAGCTTAGAGATGTACTTCACGTCTCTAAGATTAGGCAGAACTTAGTGTCGGGTAGTATGCTTAATAGATATGGCTACAAACAAGTGTACGAATCTGATATATATGTATTATCTAAGGGTGGTGTGTTTGTAGGCTTCGGCCACTATAACAATGGCATGTTTATACTGAATATATATAATACTATTATTAATGATTATGCTTTCATTGCTGATACGTCTGACTTCTCCTTATGGCATGCTCGGTTAGGACACGTTAACTATAAACGTCTAACAGATATGTCAAAAGAAGGGCTTCTGCCCTCTTTTGATGTTAATGCTGAACGATGTAAAACGTGTATGCTCACTAAGATTACTCGTCAGCCTTTCACTAACAACTAACAAAAATCAGTGATGCTTGAGTTGATACATATCGATTTGTGTGACTTGCATAGCACTCATACCATCGGAGGTAAGAAGTATGTCATCAACATCATTGATGACTACTCTCGGTATTGTTATACTTACTTGTTGATTCAAAGGATGAAGCCCTTGAGAAATTTCGTGTGTTCAAAACCGAAGTTGAACTGCAACAAGGTATCTCGATCAAAGTATTTCATACTGATCAAGGAGGGGAGTTCTGTGATCCAACGTACTTCCAAAGTCTGGGGATCATTCATGAAACCACTGCTTCATACACACCACAACATAATGGTGTGGCTGAGAGGAAGAATCAAACTCTGAAGGAGAGGGTAAACTCGATGTTGTCATACTCAGGCTTGAGTAATGGGTTTTGGGGTGAAGCCATGCTTACAGCTTGTTATCTACTAAACCGAGTTCCTAACAAGGGGAACAAGACTACCCCATACGAATTGTGGTATAAGCGGAAACCAAACTTAAGTTACCTTCGAGTTTGGGGTTGTAAGGCTGTAGTAAAACTTACTAATCCTAAACGGAAGACTTTAGGAGAAAGAGGCATTAATTGCATCTTTGTGGGATATGCTGAGAATTCAAAGGCATATAGGTTTTACGTCATAAAATCTAATGATGCACACGCAGTGTATCCTGTAATTGAGTCTAGGGATGCCATCTTCGATGAAAATCGTTTTTCATCAATCCAAAGACCCAAGTATTTGATGCCATCATCAAAAGATACTATGCATGTCACTATGGACGAGCAGGCTTTGCCTTGTAAGAGCCTGAGGGCTGGCCTTGAAGAGTTTTTTTAATACCAACTTCAACGTATTTCTGATCGAGGGATCCAGGATGGAACTAGGATCCCAATACTTGTACTGCTACAATATTGACGATGATCCTAGTACATATAAAGAGGTTATGCTATCAAAAATGGCGCCTTTTGGAAGGAGGCAGTCGATGAGGAAAAGGATTCCATCTTGGGAAATAACACTTGGCTATCAACGGATCTTCCCTTGGGATGTAAACCGTTAGGAAGTAAGTGGATCTTCAAAAAGAAGATCAAAGTCGATGGTTCTATCGATAAGTTTAAAGCCCGGTTGGTGATTCAGGATTTTAAATAATGACATGGAATTGATTACTTTGATACTTATGCTCTAGTGGCTCGGATCTCGACTATTAGATTATTAATAGCACTAGCATCAATCCATGATCTAGTGATCCATCAAATGGATGTCAAGACAGCATTCTTGAATGGAGATCTCGATGAGGAGGTATACATGGAACAACCAGAAGGTTTTGTTATGTCTGGGAATGAGCATAAGGTGTGCAAGGTAATAAAATCCTTGTATGGACTAAAGCAAGTACCTACAAAGTGGCATCGAAAGTTTGATGATGTTGTCTTATCATATGGTTTTCGTTTAAATCAGGCAGACAAGTGTGTGTATACAAAATTTGATGAACTCGGTAAAGGAGTCATCATCTGCTTGTATGTGGATGACATGCTCATCTTTGGAACTGGTCAAGAACGAGTTGATAGTACCAAGGAATTCTTATCATCAAAGTTTTCCATGAAGGACATGGGGGAGGCAGATGTGATCCTTGGGATTAGGATCAAATGAGATGGGAAGAAAATTTCGTTCAGTCAATGTCACTACATTGAGAAGGTGCTTACTAAGTTTAGTAGTAAGGGATGTCGAGAATTGAGAACTCCATTTGACCCTAGTGTGAAGTTGATGTCCAGCATAGGGATGGCAGTCTCTCACCGATTTCTATCTTATGTGATAGCAATGCTACTCTGGTTAGGGCATATAGTCAGGTCTATAATGGCAAGTGTCGTCATTTAGGGGTGAGGCACAGTGCTGTTCGTGAACTGATCACTCACGGGACAATCACAGTGCAATATTGTAACACCCATACTACTAACAAGTTCGTGTAAAAATAAAACAGCGAAGCAATAATAGGGTGCTACGCTACTTATACCGTATATATCATTTAATGTTTACACTCATCCAATTAATTGCTTCATCATAATCTAGGATTGTGCTTATACGTACTTCACTAATTAATTCGTCAACATAAAAACTGCTCACGATGTCATATATGACTTATTTATTTTTCACAATACAGTACACTATACCAGAAGTCCAGCAGGACATGTATACATATAGAGCAGAAGTCTCGAGCTTCACATGCTCGGGTCAGAGTAACCATATACTTGCCCTCAAGGCCACTATATTTACAAAACCATATCTCACATTATACTAGTACACAACCACTCATCACATATGCACATGATGGAAGTAAAAGTCTCAAATGATCTTTAAATACAAAACGAGGATCAAGACACAATCTTCAATATCTACCTGGCGTCGTCACCATGATGACCGACCCCGGAGCTCGATGATACCAGTTTGCAGTGTGTGAACCAATAAAGCCTATTGACGCTCTGAAATGGAAAGTAAGGGTCAGTGCTAATCACTGAGTGAGGAGCTCTGTCCTAGTCACTCTAAGGTATAAATAATCATATAGAAAGTATATAGCATATAACACATAAGGCTAATTCTATAATCTAGTTTATATTCATATTTTATTTGGGATCCCGGCTCACATATGCTGACGACCCACGTAGAGTTAGTGACACTAAAATGGCCCATGTAGAGTTAGTGTGGCGCTTATCAAATCCCACTGCAATAGTTAGTTGTGGCGCTTACCAAGGCCCACCGCGTAACAGAAGTGCAATAAGCACAATCGCTAGCATACGGGCCCTAACTAGGTGATCAATCAATTACCAGATTTATTCAATAATCAGTAATAGCTACTGCTCATATTAATACATATATTAAATCAGATATATCAGCAAAGTAACAAAACATGTATCATATTAAGTAATAAATATGGTAACGAAGCATATAAAATTTTAAGATTAAACGGACATTACCCTATCATGCATATAGCCTTAATAATAATAAACTCATAATAGAACGTCTAACCCGGTCGGATACGTAGGAGACCCTTACCAGAAATAATCCTTGAGAATACCAATATAAGTTTTCGAGTTGATAACGTAATTCCAATGATCTTTGATGATACGAAGTGAGTACCCGTGCTATATTTCTCTTAAGTGTCAAGGCTATAAGCTACACTGTATCTGTGCCTTTAACTAACTGGGTGTATGCCCCCTTTTATACTCTTTCATTTTGTTCTTTTATTCACAAAGAATGTATATTTAGCCTTATCCTAAAATATGTTACGGCTCATTTATCTAAGAATGAAAGAAAAGGACAAGTAGGGATGAAGAGGTGGGAAACAAGACAAATGAAACTGTTGTCATGAAGTGAGGTAGTATCTGCATGCATGCACGTGAGTTCTTCTTTCCATGATAATTATCCTTATCTTCTTGCTAACTCATGTTTCTAACATTATATAAAACTTGTGTTATTCCATACCAAGATGATGAGAACAACATCATGCATTAGTTAATATTACATTTTATCATGAATCTGTACATTATCATGTACTAAATTAATTTAACTGATACTTTTAGTACGATCGGCCAAAATGTTACCATTCCTAGAAACTTTTACATTATTTTTTTTTCATACTAGGATTGGGATATTACAAATATGTTCGGTCTGAATAAAATCTATCTGATCACTTGACAAAGGGATTAACTAGAGATTTGGTTGCCAAATCGGCAGGAGGAGTGGGACTTAAGTATGTATAGTTCTCCAAACATAGGACACCCAATTCCCTTCTAATACAATGTTAGAGGTTGAATTCAATGCGTAAAGCTTATGAATGGAAACTGGAGCACAAGGTTTGCACCATCCCGAAGGTATGTGCTCCGAAACCTGTGAGTGATAGAGGTGAAGTTTAACTTCTTAATCGATTCCTTGACAAAGTGTATACGCAGGTACACGAGTAAGGAATTAACCTATGCGAGCATGAAGTGTAGCCGCTTCAAGAAACTTGGACTTGGTTTCGTGTGCGCTCGTGAGAGGATTGGGACACATGGCGGTCAATATTGTCAGGATATCTTAGAATAGATAGGATAAACTCTTGTGCATGTTATCTTCAGATACTCAAATGAGTAGACGGGTTCAATCCACAGCGACACCCTATATTCCAGTATTTTGGAATGTGTAATATACTAGATGGAAATTCAATCTTCGTGACATTTTCATTGATACTAGAGTTTTCGGTTGGATATTTGTTGTAATTTTAGCGAAATCACAGACTTCACTAAAATGGGGGAGGAATGTTGGAAATATGCACTTTAGGTTTGACCTTGGTATGATAACAACACCATAGACTTGACCTTGGTGTGATACCGAAGTTGAGACGGGTACGTGAGTTCACAGGAAACCTCACTTTAGCTCGGAGCTAGCTGAAACTAGCTGGCATCAGCTCCTCTGTGAGCTAGATGAAGCTAGGGACTGACACTAAAGCTCGCCCAGCTCAACCTTGAGCTGGATGATAGTGTCACTAGCTGCGGTACCGAGCTGATTTACAATGATGGTAGGGAGCTAGGTGGTTGGGGTGGTTACTCCTTCTCCTAGGACGAATGGGTACACACCTCTTCACGAATTTCAAACTCATCTCTGAGTTGTTTCCCCTCCAAACCCGTAGGACTACAAGGTAGTTACCTTCAAATCTATCCATGAGGATATTAGCACCTCTTGGTACTTGGACTCGTGCCCCTTCAGTGTTGGACCCCTTGCCTATATAAAGGAGGATGTAGTTTGGGATAACACACAGAAAAACGATCTATCCTAGCCTACAATTCTAAGCGACTCTAATATCTAACGTCTAAAAACTTGAATGGAGACGGTCTTATCCTCGGAAGGGATTTCCTGATACCCAAGGCTTGTAGGGTGGAAATACTCTTTTCGGAAAGTGGTACCCACGATTCCGTCTTGATCCTAGATCTCGTCACCTATCAGAGTTCGAAGTATTGCTACTTGGAACCTCCTAAGCTAACAGGATATTCCTACAAGATTTAGAAATTTTCGATATAGCTAGGCATTCGTCGACGAACCAATTGCAGCCAATAATCCTCAGGCAGGAGCCACAAACACGCAATCAGATTATCCCTACAGGTTACAGGTCATACTCTTCAACTATTACTTTTTTTCTCTGTCGACAAACGGATTGCCTTCAGTTGTCAGGAACTATCAGCTTCTATCTCGGAAACGTTAGATCATGCACCTTCAGTGGTAATTTTTGTTGATCTTGATATTATTGTTTCAGATCTCCTGATTCCGAAGTCTGCCAACCTTCAACGTCTGTATTTGCACCAACTAAATACTTAGCTGATGTTATTGACGAATACAGGGTAAGAAAAACCATTCATGCTATTCACTTAAATATATGATTTTATCAGCTTGATGCTGCAGTTTTCTCTCATGATTGTTTCACACTCCTATTTTGAGGCTTTAGTGCGCTTTGGATGATAGAATTATTTGCTTTATGTTTTCAGCTACCTCATATGAACGGTTTCTTGTAGTGCATAGGCCATTCAATCAGTAGTGTTCCAATGGAAGCCATCATTGATATCTCTCCAAGTATGAGAAATAACTTAATTTTGCTTTAGAGTATGCATCTGAATCTACATCTTTGTAATGTCCTGTGAGATTATTACGCAACTCAAGATCACTTCCCCATTCCAGACGTTGTTGTCATGTGAAGGCTCTATTGTTGAGTGATGTTAAGTTTCTGGTAATTTAGATGGTACTAAGTTAATTCCCATTCTCACTGTATCTTTATTTCTGCTATATAGATACTTTTGTCTGCAGATTACGTTCACAATTACAAGCTACTATCCGAATGAATTGTTTGTATTCTGCGACAGGCGTATTAAATCCGAGCTGTCGGTGCTTAGGATGACGATGATAGAATAATGAAGTAATAAAGTGAACATTCCTCCTCGACATCATCATTGTATTGCCAATTCACGGTTGACTGTTTCCTCTCCCTTAGTTGGACTACTGATTGTGAAAGCTAGCCCTCAACATTTGTAATGTCTCTGAATATTACAATCATCAAACTGATTACTACAACTACAACTACAACTTCTACCTAACCAGTGTATCTTGTAATTTTATTTCATCAACAAACACAAGGAATTTAAAAAAATAGTAACATTAAAAAGTGATTTTATTAATCAACTTTAATATTTCTCACCATCAACTACGTGGTTCATCTTGGTTATTGTTAGTTGATGAAATCATATATGATTCTCACCATTAACTAGGGGGTCATTTTCGTTATTTCTGGTAGATGTTATAGTAATTATATCCTCATATCTACATTAGAAAAATGTCCAAGCGAAAGTTAAACAACGAGACTCAAATTCTTCGATATTTCAAGATCACAAATTATGAGAATCCTAAGCAAAATGTTGGAGATTCTAACACACACGTAAGAAACTTTATTCATGTAAGTTGTAAGTGTTATAATGACTCTGCATTCTTATATTACCACCTTTTTCAATCAAGTATTTTTCACTTTTGCTTCACCAAATCAAACCGGTACATTAAAAAATTACAAGTATTAATAGGCGACTTATTATTCAATGGAAGTGCTTCAAACCAAGCCATCTACAAACTTTAATTGGTAAGAAGTCATTACATTTCACTACATTGATTTGGTTCTATTTTTAGTACATTACCAAATTATCTAGGTTACTATATTTATATGTATATGTAGGTTGTTAATTTCTGTTAAGAAACGGGGTAGCAATATCAAGCAAGAATAGAACGAACGAGATACAATGATTTTTACTTCGAAAATCCAAATCGGGAAAACCACGGGATCGTAGTCCAAGCAACAACTCCACTATACTTTGGTGGGATTACAAGTCCTCTTTAGGATATCTAGAGGATTACAACGCACCTCAAGAATAAAATTTTTAGATCACCAATACACCACAATGGATACTCACCAATACTGTGATAACAAGAGCAAGTCGACAAGATGAAGAGAAAAATCCAGAGACCAAACAGATTCGTAGACCCTCTGTCCAGTCGCGATTCCTGACAAACCAGAGATCAGAATAATGTTCCCTTCGGCTAGATTGAAGCCCAAATAGGGCTGAACATGCACACAAAATTTCAAAACGCTCCAATGATGCGTTTTTCCGGGATGTTCTCTTGAACAGGCTGATCTGCTGAAAAAATGAAAACTTTCCAGCAACCTTATCTTTTCTTCTCCTCTCTTCTTTTTGCTCTTTCACTCTTCTTTCACTTTCTTCTCTATAATTTCAGAGATAAATAATCCCTCTATTTAATAATAGAGACTTCTAAAATACTACTTTTAAACTCCTCAATAAGTTCAAAATAACCCAACCAAACCAATTATCATTATTTCTTAAAAACCGATTAACCCAACAACTATATGTAGTTGGACACGTATTAATAGGCTACTTAAGAAGTCATTACATTTCACTTCATTTATTTGGTTCTTTTTTTATTACTTTGCCAAATTATCTATGTTACTATATTCATATGTATATGTAGGTTGTCAATTTCTACTCCCAAAACTTACTGCTAAAGTTTTGCACAAAAAACGAAAGCTTGCCGTGCTAAATCATCATCTCAACCACGAAATGTCAACGACATCTCTACTGGTATGAATATGTAAAATGTTTTACAATTGGACCTCCAACAAGTATTTGTGAATTTTTTTTTACAATTATGTGAAAAGAGGAGAGTACAAGCAGTACAATTTGTTGTTGAGAAGGCAAACTAAGACTTCCACCAAGTCGTCAACCCCCAAAGTTTTGGAGATTTATTAAACCCAAACTCTACAATTGGTAGTCATTATAGAGAACATGTCAGAATGTACAATTGTGTATTTTCATTCTTTTCCATAGGCGGAAAGATCAACCATTCTCTAAACCAGGGACGCGGAGTTTATGTTTTCTCAATAACCGGACAAATCTACCATATCATTGGAAGTCTACCAGAAGGAGATACCCCTAAGTTTTTGCAGTTATACATATATTAAATAGAGAATGAAGTTACCAACCGGCTACATACAATAATGGGGATGAAGGACAACAATCCTCTTTGTGAGTCAATTATTCACTAAAAGAAATGTTAGACGAACATAATGTTTTGGTCAAAACATTTCGATATGCGATAGAAAGGATAATCGAAGACAATATGCATCATATGAAAATAAAGTTGGTGGCTAAAAGAGGATTGGATGGTCATGAGTATGACTTGTCTACGGGCGATGAGTTAGCCTTTTTTATCATAAATAAAGAGGGAGAATCAACATATGAAAAAGATATTATTGTTGTGAGATGTGCGATGAGTTAGCCGCTCTTATCATAAATAAAGCGGGAGAACCAACATATGAAAAAGATATTATTGTTGTGAGACAATGTATAGCATTGGGGAGGATAACCCTATATCACCCAAATTTAATGTCACTTCAATACCCGTTGCTTTTTCCGTATGGAGAAGATGGATGACGTAGTGATATTGAAATATGCACAGCAACTGAAGAAGACTATTAGCAAAGATGATTAGCCAATGCGACTATTATGCATACAAGTTACAAACTCGCATGTATGAGGGGCATACTTTGTTCTTGTTTGGTAGATTATTCCGACAACCTTCGAAGCGGTTTTTGGTGGTCGGCAGCACTCCGGTAAAGGTTTGGATGGTGGCAATGGCGTCTCAGAGATCTGACGGCTGCAATTTGTTGTGTAGAGATTAGGGTTATGTTGCTTTCTTTTGGGCTAGGGTTTGTTAGAACCTTTAAAAGTTGTAACATTTTTTTTAATTTCTCTTGTCTTTCCTTAGGCTTTGGCTCTCCTTTGTACTTCTCTTTCAATAATAAAATACTGATTTCTCCCAAAAAAATTGAATCTCTAAACGACGCCCTAAAATTCGAATTAAACGACGCCATATACTATATAAAGACCGAATCGCCCTTATCGTAAAACACGGCGAGACTAACTGACAAAACTGGTCGGCTTCGTCAGAAAACGTCGCTATTTAGTATTTTTTAAATAACTCATCGATCAGAAGTCTGATTGATGCAAGGCCAGCGGCGTTGGAAAGCTAGTTTGATTGGCTAAAACTTTCATGTTCATGTCGAGGCAAAATTCCTGCGCGAATACTCAGAGGACAGGATTTCTATCTGGCTCCCCCCGTCGAACGGACACGCCCTCAGTCCGGTCGACAGATGGGCCTGATGGAAATCTCGTCCTTCTAGGTATTCTCGCCGGAATTTCACCTCGACATGAACATGAAAGTTGCAGCCAATCGAACTAACTTTCCGACCAGGTCGGCCGTTGTGAGTTGTTCAAACCTCTATGGCCCTATGATGATATTTAGTACAAATATGAGATACCCATTTCTATATACAGTCCGAGTTTTACTTTACTCGGTCCGCAAAATAACTATTATACCCTTAATAAAACACATATTTACTATTTTGCAAAACTAACTGGTATCGTATTAATCATTAATGGTGGCTACAAAATTCTCCCAGTTTTCAAAAAATTATGAGTTTAGCAACAGCTTTTTCGAAAATCTCTCTTTTCGTCGATTCGCTTTTCATAAAATTCTAATCATATTGATAACTAATACAATAAGAGTTAGTTTCGTAAAACAGTAAATAAATCTATTAATTAAGCGCTTATTAGTCCATTTAGGGTAAACTACGGACTATACAAAGTAAAATACGGACTGTATGTAACATCACCCATATGAGATTAAATAACTAGTTATGAAACATAATATCATACTTCAAACGTTCGCTAACAACAAACATGAGATCACTAAGTAGAACAATGTCATCTACGAACGCGGTTAGACTATACCTCCACATCACATTCATCATCGGAATTGGTATCACCCCGTTTGTGGACATAAACCCTAAACCATTTACCCTAAATCCTGAACCCTAAACCCTAAACTCTAAACCCTAAATCCTAAACTCTAAACAATAAACCCAAAACCCTAAACACTAAACCCTAACCCTAAACCCTAAACCCTAAACACTAAATCCTAAACTCTAAACCCTAAACCCTAAACCATAAAGCCTAAATGCTAAATCCTAAACCCATCGCCGATAACATCAAACACGTTGTTGAGCAGCCCACGTAGTCCGGCAGGGATATAGAGGGAAAATGGTTGAACTAAAATTGAAGAGGTCCGAGCAATGGTGCATGTGATATGGTCTCAACTCATCTTCACACTCTTCCATAAAGTCGAGCCTATATGTACACGAGATTCCATGTGTATCATGAGTCACACAAGAGAATCTTGTAACCTTGGAGAGCATTCATTCGACAACTTAATTCCCCATAAGTTGTCTTGGTTATTCAGATACTCGGACGGTTGTGCATATTTGGTTCCCCTTGGGCCGTTTTACGTTGGTTTTCGTGTTTTTGGTGCATTTCAGGTGTTATACGATGTCTTGAAATGAACTATACCCTAATGAGGAGGCTAGAACAACTCAGAACGATCAACTTGGTCGGAAAACGTCAAAGTTTAGTATTTCTTACATAACTTTTTGATCGGAAGCCTGATTGATGCAAGACCGGCTGCTTTGAAGAGCTAGTTCTATTTGCTACAACTTTCAAATTCATGTAGAGCCAAATTCCGGCTAGAATAACCAGACAGACGGGAATTCCGTATGGCCCTTCTCGTCAGACCGAAACACCATCCGTCTGAGTTTTCTTGCTTCAAACTGCCATCGACATGACATGAAAGTTGTAGCCAATCGAACTAGCTTTCCAACACCGGCAATCTTGCATCAATCGGAGTTCCGTGCGATGAGTTATCTAAAAAAATACTAAACTGCGATGTTTTCCGACCAAGCCGACGAGTTGGGTCAGTTCGTCTCGCCGTATTTTTACGATAAGGAAAATTCAGTCTTTATATAGTATAAAACGTCGTCTAATTCGAATTCTAAGGCGTCGCTTAGTAACCTAAAAAAAGGTAAACGAGAACCCTTATGAGGCAGATTTGATGCCCACGGGTTTTCAAACTCTAGTGGTTTTGGGGCGCATTTCTATACATCATTTTACGCATGGAAATTGGGGGCGGGAATTGTTCCAATTCCTTGTTTTCCGTTACACATATGTGCACCAAAATTGAAAAATCGTACCATGTCAATTTCGTACCAAAATGGACTTTCACAATCCTATTTAAGCGGGAGGAATTCACCAATACCTATTCAGTGAACTCTCCAAAATAACCTTGTCCCAAAAAATCATCCACGCCAGCTCTTCCTTCTATTTTGCTTCTTCCCTGCCTTTCTACTTCCTTGCCAATCGCAACTCCGAAGATCCAACTCCGCCGGCATCAGATCGAGCTCCACCGACAACGCTCGAGTTCGATGCCATTGTTCTTGTCCAGCAGTTGCTCAGCCGACGTCCCTAATCGCGACTGCAAGGTCAACGTCGCTGAAGATCCTCGCTCCGCTGCTGGTCCCTTCTCCATTTGCCAATGG